>JARWLC010000019.1:59554323-60799323 GCA_033318265.1 Phyllotis vaccarum | reverse complement strand
TGGGAATCTCCATGCCATTAATAAAGCTATTTAGTAAGACCTTTCATAAAGGCTGGGCATAGCTAGGCTAGTCAGTGTTTCACAACTTTATTACAGATCCTTGCCCATCACTATATCCAGTTAAGAAGACAGCACCAACAAAGGTTATTTTTCAAATTATAATTTACATAGGAAATGCCTCTTCCCAGAAGATACTTTAATGTTCCACCTGAGAAATAAAAACTCATTTAGTTGGGCCTTTGAGTACAAGGCTGGGCAGGGTACACTTACATAAGCTTGTTTGCAGATTCTCATTAGGTCTCCCAAGGTCGCAGACAGCTGTGTTTTGAATTTGTATCCTTTGAAAGAATAGGTGCATTGGATAGCTCTTACTTGGCAGCAAGAACTTAGGAAAATAAGAAATTCACATGTGTTGGTGTGTTCTGAGTACACAGCACACACCCTAAGTAAGTTCCCAAGCAGTGATGCATGGTGTTTTTAGTAGAAGAGGGAAAAAATAAAAAGACTGTTTTTCCCCTTTGTAATCTGTGAAACAGAAATGCTTACACCTCACTTGAGTCTCTTAGGGCAATAACCAGGTACAAATATAGAAGCTGTCAGCACAGAGGGATTTAATTGTACATGGCTGGATGCAGTCTTTCAGGTGCTTACAGCATAGAGCTAGTTCAAGGAAATAGGTTTTGAGATCTGGAGAATGTGTACAAATGAAGAAAAAATATCATTAAAGGTAGAGGAATTGCAAGGTAGGCTTTATTTTCAAGATGATATCTTAGAATATGAGTAACACAGTAAGATGAATTGGTGAAAAATTCCAACTGGAAAAACCAGTTTCTTTTATTTAGACTTTAAAATAAAATGCCCATCGATGGCCTACTAAAAGGGTATTGTTTTCCCAACAGTATTATGCTAATCTGTCTAGTATAGAATTGAGATTTTTTTTAAGATGCTATGTTTTACATTCTGATTTAATATCCTTCATATCTCAGCATTTTAGAACACAAACATAATATTGGGGATATAAATACTTAGTCTTACTTCCCAACTAAAAAAGGAGAGTAAATTACTTCTCAGACTCCAAATATATTGGAAAATAATGAGTCTCACTGAAATGTGATTCCCACTGTAATCTTGATGTAATCTCTAATATCAACCTATGTATAAACAACTGTTGATTAATCCAGAGCAAAGATAAAAACTTTATCTACTTGGATCTAAGACATAGAATAGTGACTAGTACTATTGTGGAATATTACTTTAACCAGGCAAAGATGTGTTACATTTGTTCATGCTGCATTTGGCTCACGTGGCCTGTCCAAGGCACCTGATTGGTCCCATAAAACGCTGAACAGCCAATAGCTAGGCAGAAGAGAGATAGGTGGGGCTGGTGGGAGACCTAATGAGAATAAATAAGAGAAACCTAGGCTCTAGAAGAGCAAAGGAAGAAGGAAGTGAGATAAAGGAAGAGGAGATGCCCACGGCCAGCCAGACAGACGTGAAGTAAGACATACAGAAAGGAAGAAAGGTGGGTAAAAAGACCCGAGGCAAGACGCAGATGGAGAGAAACAGGTTAAATTAATTTATAGGAGCTAGTGAGACAAGCATAAGATAAGGCCAAGCATTCATATCTAATATTAAGTCTCCGTGTCATGATTTGGGAGCTGGTTGATGGCCCACAAGAAAGCCTGCTACATGCTACGTAGTACACAGTGGATGTTTTAATTCTCTGTTGCTACCTAACAAACCATTCTAAAGTGTAAGGATTTAAAACAACAGCAGGTTATTTACTGAGTAGGATCAGGTAAATGGCTCTTCACCACATGGTGTGCCAAGCCATGGCATTTGGATGAGATTTCAATTGAGGCTGTAACATACACAGTGACACTTAATCATCTAAGGTCTTTCTGCCCTACCACCTCAGCCATCCACAATCTAGGCAGATCTTCACAGCATGATGACTGACTTCCAAAAGGCCAGGATCAGAAGTCTCCAGACCTTCAAAGCTTAAACCCAGAATCTATAAAAAGATCTTTTTTCTCTCTCCATTGGTCAAAGCATTACAAATCCAGCCTATATTCAAGAAGAAGTAGCCTCATTCCTTCACAGGATGACTTAAAAAGATCTTAATTCACGTAGTTACTTAGTAAATTTTAGTGAGTGGTTATAATAAAGATTGCTTTTGAAATTTTTGTGTCCTTTGTTAAAGTGAAATGATATTTGGTATCATTTTATAGAACAATTTACTTAGCACCTCATGGACAAGCAAGAGATATATTTCCTTGACAGCAGAAGAGTAGATGTTTGATCTTTGGATTGTTGCTAGATTCAGTAATAAAAACTTTATATAAGCTTCTGAAATAAAATCTAGGCATGATATGATACCCTTTATTCCCAGCATTTGGGAGGCAGAAGCAGAAGGGTCTTTATGAGTGTAAGCACAGCCTTGTCTTCTACGTACTGAGTTCTAGGGCTACAGAGGGAGAGGTGCCATGTACTACCCAATGTCTATTGTTACTCCAGAGTACCTGAGCCTAAGAAATAAATTAATTAATTTAAAAAAAAAAAGTAGGTGGGTGCTCATTTTGTCTTGACTGCAGAGACTGGGTATGCCAAGCCTGTGTAGCCAGGTTGGATAAGGCCCTCATGCTGCTTCATTCAGCTCCTGCAGGAAAGCAGGAGAGAGAATGTGTAGGAAAGGAGAACGGTGCAAGACTCTTCAGTAGTTAGTAATTTACTCCCATAAGGAAAGAATCTAATCCATTTATAAAGGCTCTTCCCCATGATCCAAATACCTCCCCTCATTCCCCCCCCCCCCCCCGACACTGGGAAGTTAGGGTTCCAATGCATACACTAAAACCATGCCTATGGGCAAGACAATGTATATCAAAAGTTCCCTCAGAGAAGACTGGCTTGGACTAGATAGATCAAGAATTTACAGCGTGAGAAATTAAACTCACCACAAAAGTAACTGTCCCAACTGTGGTCTTTACAGGCCCCTTTAACTTTTATCCCTGCTGAAGTATGCTAAGTACATACATGCTGGCTTAGGGCTAGCAAGGGTGGGAAACTGTTGTTCTAACTTTCCCTGAATCTTTTTATAGAGGGCTTCTCAGAGTTTACTGACCATGAAAATCACCCAAGGAATGTCAGTGTGTTGATGTCTTAGAGTTGGCATTGCCAGTTATATAGTGGGAGATTTTTATGATTTGGATCTGAAATGTACCCTGAAGATCTATGGGTCAAAGACTAGGTTGCCAGCTGCTTAGCTTTTGAAAAATGACTGGATCATGAGTGCTGACCTCAGTGAGTTGGTCTATAGATGGATTTATAATTTGATGACTTACTGGGAGTGGCAGAAGTGAGAAGATGGGGGCTCATTTGAGGAAGTGGGTTCTAGGGGGGCTTGCTTTGAAGAGTGAACTTTTGCCCTGGTGCCTCATTTCCCCTCTCTACTTCCTAGCAGTCCCCAAAAAGCAGCTCCTCCATGCTTTTCAGACACCATGCTCTTCTCACTGAGGCCACAGAAGTGTGGTCAAGAGACTGAACTGCAGCCTCTGGAACACTGCACCAAAAGATACCTTTCTGCCTAAAAGTGGTTTTGCTTTTGTGTTTATTTTTATTCTTTCAAGTATTTTGACACAGTGAAAAAGTGACTAAAACAGGGATGAAGCCAAAAATTAAAATTTAATACCCTGGATGATAGTGACGTAGGTGATTTGTGGTCCAAATTCTGAGGAATCCAGCCTCGATCCCCAGACAGCCCCAGAAAGGCTGCTGTGGTGAGAATCATGGAGTTGGTGTGCTGTCCTATCCCTGCTGGCATGGAGAAGGTGAGGTAGGAGGAAACCGTACTTAAGTTAATTAAAGAATTCAGGATTATGTCATTCCTTGGCCAGTAAGAGGGTTATGATGTTCTTTGTTGTTTTGTGTGCTGGAACTAGAATCTGGAACCTCACTTTTTAGGCAAGCAGACTGCCACTTCGTCACCCCTCGGCCTTCAGTGATTCCTTACTTGCATTGGAGCTGGAAGGCATGTTCCAATCTGGAAGGTTTCACCAGCTGGTAATCACCGAGATAAGACATATACAGGCCTTTCTGCTTCGTCCTGTTTGGGGATTCATATATATGCTTGGCTTATTATTTCTAGGACAATTCCTTTGAAACTAGCTTATACCACCCCACTAAATGATTATTTATAGGAAACATAAAACATAGAGAAGTCACATATTTACCAGCCTTTCTTAATTTATTCAAGGAATGTTTTCTGAGGATTTTGAATAAGGAAGGCTTATCCTAGGACACTGTTTCTCCATCAGTCTTGGTAGCCAGTACCTCAGCTGTTGCTTTTTAGTTTTAGAAAAGATTCCTCTATCATCCGTAATCTTGTCTGTAGTTAGAGCATCATCTGGCTACCCGAGAGCACCACTAGTCTTAGTGATTTCAAGAGATAAAAGTTCCCCCCACACACTTGATGCTTTGTCTTGCTGTCAGCAGTATAGAAGGATGATGGCGGCTAATGTGATGCAGTGGCAGCGTGCTTGCCAACAAGTGAGGGCCCAAATTCTACCTCAAGTACCACAAAACAACACAAAGCCCTCTTATTAGCCAAGAAATCATACATTCGAATTATTTAATCAATAGCTTTCCTATAGGGTGAGTTCTTTATGTCATGTTCACTGCTGTTCCTCAGAGCACCTAGTGCCAGTTTATATCCTTGAAAACCATATTCTTCATAAACATATCACAGTCTTGGAAAGGTTTTAATAAAGTTACTCTCTCAACAGTAGACTCTTGTGGGAATAGGGTAGCATGGGGATTACAGCCTCCTTTGTTGATTATACCTGAGATCTTATGGCTTGGCCTTCTTAAAGCCTGTATGCTGTGGGCTTTGATTTTGTTAGAGTGATAATCACAGAAAGTTTTCCAGGAAGTGAGTCTTTTATGTACATTAATATAGTAAATGACGGAATGGTCACAGGAAAGGTTAAGGTGTCTTACTATATTACATTGTGTCTATTTTTATAATTAAATCTTTTCTTAGTTGTTTTAGGACAGTTTCTCTACATTCACATTCACTATTGACATTTTTGTGCTAGATGAGACTTCGTTACAGAGCTGTCCTGTGTTGTGGCTTGTTTAGCCAGATACCAGCCTCTGTCTGGTAAATGTCATTTTGCTGGCACTAAGTGTCTCCAGACACTACTGAATGCAGAGTCACCCCTTGCTGAGAAATGCTTGTTTGGGTGTGTGAGGAATGGTGTATTTAAACATTAGGCTGCCTGACTAGCTATGCCAGTGTCCTGATACAGGTCCTCCTATCATGCAGTCAGTACTCTTGAAGGTCGGAAAGGGCTGATAGACACTGTTAGGAGCATAGAATCTTTGCACTGGAACTGCAAAGTCTAAGTACCTCTTGGCTCTCCATTCTGCTATTTAAAACAGACCAAGAATACAGTTAAACTGGGGAGTCATATAAAGTGTGCTTGTAGGAATCACAGGATGGGTTGTCTCCTTAACATATGGACATAAAATGTGCATGTTAAAAAGTAAATACTAAATACTCATAACTGAGAGGCAAGAATTCACAAATAGGGTATAGCAAAAACTCACACAGACTTCTTTATGCAAGGGGTGGGGGATAGCCCTGTGTTTTATTAGTATGGATAAGAAAATTCCCTACATTCTACCTTGCATTTTAAGGCTGGTGGTTAGTAGATAGCTTTTCCATCTGTCAGTGAGAAGTGATCCATTTCCAGGACTCTCATAGAGAGGATGGCCCCTGGCATCTGAATGAGCCAGCTTTCAAGCCATAAATGGCAGGCTGGCATTCCTAATACGGAAAGACATGCACGGGGCAGCCAGGTTTGGCTCATATTCAAGGTCCAATCAATTTTCTCTCAGGAACCTTTATAGACACCACACAAACCCGCCCATTTTTATACTCGGGCTTAAATTTATTGTTACAAGTTTCTGTTTCTGTGAGGTCCATAAATGTCACAAAATCTGCTTGTCAGCGTGGTAGTCCATCTTACCCTTGTTGATTTAAGGAACCGCCAAGGTTGAAGATGTATAATTCACCCCTCGGGCTTTATTTTGTGAGAATGACCTATTGTACATTCCACAATCTGTAGAATTAACTTGCCTGTGGTTTTGAAAGAATAAATTGAGAACTCCTGCTTTTGTGGTTTTATTTAATGTTTGGAAAAGTTCAAGTTTAATCTGGTAATTTGGAATGTATACATTTGACTGACTGGCTATATTTATGAAATTATAATTCTTTAGCAGCAATTTCAAACTCTAAAAAATTATGTGTGGGTTTTATTGTTCAGGGTCAGGCATGTTGGCAGTCAGTACCTGACAGTGTCAAAGGAAGAATTTTTATACAACCCCTCAGGATATTTAACATCAGACTCCCAAGAATAGTTGACATAAGAATTAACCAAGTAGTTTTTCTTTATCTCAGCCAAGCTTAAATGATTGAATCTGTAGCTACCATTTTCTCCCTTAAACGTTGACCAACTAGTTTAAACAAGCAGTTCTTACTTTATATTTTCTTGAAGTATATTGCCTGGAAAAGAGCTTCGGCACCTCCTGGGAGATTGTAAAAAATAATTCCAGACCTCAACCCCAGGTCTACTGAATCATTGTTGCTATTGTATGGGGTATGGCTCAGTATTAGAATACTTGCCAAACATGTGCAAGGTCCCAGGTTCGAGTCCAACCATGGATGAAGGGGAGGCAAACAAACATAGCACCAAGTTAATCTTGTTCACACTAAGATTTGAGAGACATTTGTTTATATTGACCCTAATTCTATTGGAAGGATTTTTTTTTTTTTTTAAGAAATGTTCTTTATCTCTTTTGAAACAAGAGATCTCAGGATGGGGGTGGGGGAGGGGGTGAGTCAGTAGCTAAAGTGCCTGCCACACAGCATAAGCTCTCAAGTTCAGATCCCTGGCACCCAAAGAAAAGCCAGCCTCTGTGACCCATGTCTATAATCCCAGCATTGGAGAGAGTGGTGGGGACTCTAGGACCCCTGCACCTCATTGCTAGCCACCCTGACCAAATTAATGATCCCTATGTTCATTGAGAGACCCTGTATCTAACAAGTCAGGCCTAGAGATATCAAGGAAGATATCAGATATGGGGACCTCTAGCTTCCCCATGCGTGTGTATGGAAGCATCCACATGCATGAACACATACTACAGGCCAGGAACACACAATAAGAAGTCAACATTTTCTGCTCTAAAAGTGCTAGAGTAGTCAGTCTTCACCGAGTTGGAACTGAATTACTTCTTCCTTTCATACAGCAGTGTAATGTTTGTACCAAAACTGCAGCTTATCTGCTTCCCTTGAGCCAACAAAAAGGAATTGCCGGCCCAATAGATTACTGCATCTGCTGCATGGACAGGCTTCTAGCCTGCTTAACTGGTTAACTGTAGCCTGATTAACTAGAAACATCATGTTGTTTATTCATGCCCAAGTATTAGCTTTACCTCAGCCTTCTTAACCAGTCAGTTCAGAACTTACTTATTGGATATAGTGTTGGTTTCATTTATATATATATATATATATATATATATATATATATATATATATATATACACACACACATACTATTCTTTAAGAGAATATAAATGTTTTTAATCTGAGATCAGCATCATAGTTAATTTATATCTAAATATGAATTCTGATCAGGACTGCTTATTCAATTACCATGAATAAAACCTTTCAAAGACTTGTTTGAAAAGAGCAATCACTAAAAACTGGAAGACATGAGAAGAACCTTATGGTGACCCTGTCTCTTCAGGGAACCTTTATAAATAGGAAAAGTATATATGTGTATACGTATGCATATATGTATATGTGTGGCATTTGGTCATAAAGTCACAACTTAGAAGAATTATCATCTATATATAACACAAGCACATATGGCTGTTACAAGTGGACCTTAATTTTTCCCAAAAATATCAGATGAAAATAGTATTTGTAAACCATGGTTTTCAGCTGGTTTTATAGTATTGTCTGAGGATACCTACCAGCAATTTGCCCAAGCCTAGCATAAAGTTTGCATAGAAAATGTCCTCTCCCAAACCAAAGCCCATATACTGAAAGCTGGATTGCAAACCTATGATGGTATTGGGAAGAGGTGGAATATGATGAAACTTAAGTCATTGGAGCCCTACACACATACACACACACACACACACACACACACACACACACACACACACACACACACACAGCCTGCTTCCTAGACATCATGGGACAAGCAGCTTCTTCATGCTCCCCTCTGCCTTGTCATGGGCCTTAAGGCAGTGGGTCCAATTTACTCTATAGACTGAAACCTGAAACTATAAGCTGTGACAGGTGATTCACCACAGACTAACACAATGGCATATAATATGACCACTATTTAGAAGACCACCCTTTCCCAGTATTTTTATTTTTAATTAAGTAAATACGTTTGAGTTTGTGTATGGTTTTGTGTCCTTGAGTGCAGTGCCCATAGAGACCAGAAGATGGAGTCAATCCTCTAGAGCTGGAGTATGCACACTATGCCTCCCAGTATAGGTGCTGAGAACCAGGCTTCAGAGTGGTATCCACCCTTAACTGTTAAGCCCCTCCTCCTGCCTTTTGAAGCCCACTTTTAAACAGTAAATCCAAGAATTGTTTCATAATGCCTCTGTGTTCCCTTTTGATCTGTTTATGTTCAGATTGTTGTCAAAATTGTAGGATTGCAGCATACTTCCAAGCGTGTAAAATTCTCAAACTAAGCCGTAGCCTCATAGCCCCAGCTACTCCATAGCCTCACAGAGAGGAAGCATATGTCGGCTGAAAGAGTCACTTGGGATGGAATTGTCTTGGAAGTGTTTCAGTTGATTTGCCACATGACCAGAGGTGATTGCCTGAAGTTTGCCTGGAAAAGGCATTTCTAGTTTAGAACAGCTTATTGTACTACATAGCTTGATTACAGATGGCTGATATTCTGGGCATCTTACCTTCTCCTGGAGGAGAATTCATTTCTTACTGCCTTCTCATTTAAGAAGAAAAGATTCATTATGATAGTAGTCTTGGAATTCATGTTATCTATTTGAGGACTATGCTTTTTATGTGTACTTTTAATTTCCCAAAGCCAGATGTCAGCCTTCTGGGCTTGGGTTTTGTTTTGTTTTCTCTTTTGAGGAACAGAAACAGAATTGTTGTCACTCCTTTATTCTCTTGTTCCCAGGGGCCCTGGGGTGGTTCCTTCACATGTCCTCTGAACATGGCCCTTAGATGAGGGTATGAGTCCTTAGACATAGGTTCTGACTCTCATGATGGAACTGAGAACCTTCCTGCCAGTGTTTCTGAAATATCCCTTGGTCACCTTGGTATTCTGCTGCATTTGTCTGTCTCCTGAGAATGAGCCGTGTGTACTGATGACCCCTTCCTAGTGGCCAAGTTACATATGTATTCTATTCACTATTTCTCTGGAGACTTTTCACAAGAGGAAAGAAGGTGGTTATGTTGTCATGACGAGTAATGCATTCCCCAGGTGGATTTTAATGGAGAATTTAGCTCTGGGTTAGATTCCTTGGCACAAAGGTCACCATTTCTAATATAGCAGGTCACCAGTTTGGCCACTAGAAGAGTTGATGAAATAGCTGCTATAGTTCAAAAGTACAACTGCATTTGAATAAAATACGACTCGTGATAGAAAGCTAAACTTGATATGTTTCCCCCCAGGTAAGAAAATGGCTTTTAATGAAATAAATGTGTGCCTTTCCACAGCAAATATGCATGAAGGACGCCACACAGTTACATTTAATTCCTGGCAATGGTAGGGAACTTTTGATCTGTCACAGGCTATCTTTTTTAATCAGTTTTGGATAAATTATCAACAATGGTTACTCAACCTCATTAGCAGAACAACCCACTCATTATCAAATGAAAGGGACAGAAGAGTCCTGAATTTACTTCTACTTCTGGGAGTCAACGACCTTGGTTATATTGTTTCAAGCATCACTCCTGAGATATACCTTTGACTCAGCTTCTCTCTAGAACACCTGTTCTGTTCTTCCTGCAGCAGAAACAGGCCCCCTGGCATCTGTACTGTAAACAGTGCATAACACCTAGTTGACACAGACAATCAGTACTTCTTAAGGTCAAATGATACTTATTGATGACTCAGTGGGCTGACATCCAGAATATGCAACCATTTAGTGAGGAGCCTCTTAAAATTGTTAGCAAATATCTCTGAGAGCTGGAAACTACAACTGATTCATTTCCTTGCTGTTTAAAAGGTTGGATGTGGTAGAACTTTGACGTAACTACTCCTGTAACTAACTACAGAGTACTTGCACAGTCCCACAGAAATCCTTCGTATTGCCTGTTTTAGTCATCTTATCTTCCCATTTTCAAGCCTTGGCAACCACTAAGCTATTTCCTCTTCCTTTTGTGTTACCTTTTCTGCTCGTCATATGAAGAGAATCACAATATTTCAGTCTGACCAGATTGTACTAGAGATTCTTCCAAATAGTTGCGCTCATCAATAGTTTATTCCTCAAAGGTATTATATAGTATTCCATCATATACATGTACTGTGTTTCACTTCTCTGCTCACCAGCTGATCAGCATTTAGGTTGCTACATATTTCAAGGCATTAGCAATAAAGGCCTTTGGCTTTTCAAGTACAGGTTTTAAGAGAACTTAACCTTCTGAGTGTTCCTCTGCGGGTGGAGTTACTGAGATTTATTGTAAATGGATGTCTAACGTTTCTGATCTGTACTATGCTGCATTGGTATCAACAGAGTGTGAGATTTCCAGTTGCTCCTACCCTCACCAACAGTCAGCAGTGTGGACACTGGGAAGTATGATGTCTTGTTTAGTACTGTCAGCTGGCTGACTTGTGACTTCATGGCTTTGGATTTACTTTGGCATCATTCTAAGAAATTGTTGCCTACCCTCCAAGGTCACCAGGCTTCTCTCCTGTGCTTTCAGCTAGAGGTTTTTTACTTTGGTTTTTTGGTGTAGGTTTTTAAAGAGTAGTTTGGTGGTTTGTTAATGGAAGAGGCAACAAAAATGAGAGGTTCTCATTGTGCGCTGCTGTCCCCGGTCATCACTGGATTTGATGTGCGCTCAGAACTTGACTTGATATGCAAAGATAGTTTCATGACTGAAATTAATATAAGCTAACCTTATTGAATAAGGACAGCTTCATCCTCCAAAAATTAAAAATCATTCAATGTAGTAGTGTCTTATTTCCAAAAATGGACATTATAAAGCATAGTTAATACAGAGGCAGGTTTTTTTTTTTTTTTATGTGTGGGGATGTTTTGTCTCCATGTACATCTGTGCACCACCTGAGTGTCATCCAGTACCCAGATCAGAGGACGCCACTTCTTCTGAAACTAGAGTTGCGGATGGTTGTGACCTACCATGTAGATGCTAAGGTTAGAACCCAGGTCCTGGAAGAACAGCCAGTGCTCTTAACTGCTGAGACATCTTTTAAACCTCACATTTCTGGTTTTAAATAAATGTCTAAACAGAAATCATTGCCTTCTAGGTGTCCATCTTTTGTGGAAGATAAATAGTATGAACAGTGATTTCAAAACTTGGGATATGGTCAGTGCTCTCATGTTTCACCAGTTGCTGTTCACCTGACTCCCAGTGCCCCCAAGGAGACTTTAGGACCCCAGACAACAGCAGCTAAACCCCTCACTGTCCTGTCACGTATGCTAGTCATCAGGTCTTTCCACTCACTTCTGCCTTCAGGTCTTTTTACCCTGGAATTTTTTCTCTCCTTCCATCTGCCTTCCCCTCTGTTTTTACATTATCTCACTTCAGTTTGGGGATGGATTTCTTTCTTCTAGGCTATATTTATTAAGTATTTGTTTTCATTTTCTAATATAAATATTAATTTTTGGCCTTCTGATTGAGACATTTAATTAAAAGCACCAACCAAGTCACTGTTATGCATTAATCAATCATGATTTATATACCCTCCAAGCCTTTAATGGTGTAAGACAGTACTTCTTCATGCATCTCTGGTCAGCAGCATCATTGAGTCCATGGAAGTAAAGCATCCCTAATTAAGGTGCTGTCTATTACAGCTAACATATAAGATGTCTAGACAGAATTTTCAGTACATTCTAATGGCCTTTGTTTCCTTTCTCTTAAGGAATGGCTTATTGATTTGCTTACTGGACTTCAGACTTTGTTTGCCCTGCAGGACTGATTTTACTAAGTAGAGCTCAGAGGCATTTCCCAATACTGTAGCTTGCATATCTACAGACTAAACAACCCAAGGAGATTCAGTTGCTTTTCCTATTTTTTTAGGTAGCATACAAATTATTAACTATGATATCAAACAAAGAGTTTTCCATTCTTTCTCATTGAATAATACTTGCTAATATTTTGTTTTCACCAACTTTGTAAAAGAGATGATTGACTTGATTATAAACCTTAAAAAAATTCATGGAGATGAAGACAAGACATTCTGTCTTTGTTTACTTTATATAGAGTAGAGCAAAAACATCAGGTAAGAGAAACACTTCTAAGCTGATCCCTCTTGCTTAGGTTTAACACTGGAATTAGGCATTCCTGGTGGTAGCTCTTTCTTTAGTATTTTGGTGACCGGACAGTGCTAATGATCATAGTATCTGAGGGGAAGGTGCCTGTCTAGGAAGTGGTATGCATGGATTCCCTTAAGTACATGTGTAGTGTATGAATTCATTGTTCCAAAATGGTTCGTGACTCAAGAAGATTTAGACACACTGGTTTTGTCAGTGCTGGGGATAGAACCTAGGACTTTGCACATTTCATGCAACCAAACACTACCACACTGAGTACAACCTCGGGCCCAAGGACGATTTTGAAAGTGCTGTGATAGAACAGAAACAACTGGGTTCTAGTCTTCACTTTGTCACTTAGTGCTAATTAGCAGACCACGAGGAAAAAGTCATCTTGTCCTTCCCTTTGCTTCTTGAGCTGTGGAGTGTAGGAATTGATCAGTGATCTTCAAAGTGTCTTCCAGCTCCAAACAAACTCTGAGAGTAGAAGTTATTCTTTTTCCAGTCTCTTGATCTGGCTGGATGCAGCCACAGTCACCCTACAGATTCTCAGTGTTCAATGCTCACTCTTAGCGGCTCCCTATTTGAGCCTCATATTTCTGCAAAATGCATACTCCAAGGCAGTTGCTCCCTGGACTATGAAATACTCCATGAGTGCCACTTCCAGTAAGGCCCCAGGCCTCTTCATTTACATGGGCCCACGAGCAGCTGTTTGCTATTGGTTCTTCCCTCCCCAGAACCAAATTTAATTGTCCTACTCTTCTAAGTCTTTAAGATAGTCCAGGGAATATTAGCTCACTGGAAATAATTGGAAACACCTTGTAGAAGAGGGCAGCTGGGATTCGAGCATTGAATTCAGTCAGGCAGGTCAGGGTTTTTTAGCAAAGTTATTCATCCACCTTGTAACATTTTCCAATAAATTTACACAAAGAAGTTCTGGAGGCATAGAGTTTGGAAGCATGACAGGGCTGTGGACAAGTGTGGCTTGCCTAGAACCTTCTGACAATAGATTGATTTCCCCACTCCCAGCCTCCACCTCTAACACACACACATGCACACAAACACGCACACGCACACACACGTATGCACACACATATGCACACGCACACACGCACATACACGCATGCACACACGTACACGCTCTAACTCTGCTGTGCCGGTCTCTGGCTCTCCATTACATGTTCTTGCAGTTACTTCCCTCTGACCTTAGGGAAAGTCTGAGTGTGAGCTCTGTCAATCTGTCAATCAAGGGGAAAACATACTGTGTGAGGAGCCCATTCAGTGAAGCTGCAGGAGTCCACACTCAGAACCACCAGAACTCCCAAGCTTCCGTTCATTCACGTAAGCTGTGGCATATTTTAGGAAAACTTGAACTTAGTGCAGAGGTTAAACATGTGTGAAGTGACTTTGGCTTATGAGTAATTTTAACTCAAGATCATTTGGAAAATACTGATATTAAAACTCTATCTTTAAGGAGCATATGAGTATGTGTGTATATGTCCGCTTCCTACCGTGTATTAGTGATTTGCTTGTTCCCTTGACAAAAGTAACTTATGGGCAGGTTATTTTGGTTCCCAGTTAAAGACATAGCCATCTTAGGAATACTGCGGAACCAGTAAATAGAGGCAGCAGTGTCAGTCAGGAAGCGGAGAGCAAGGAATGTTTAAGCTGAGCTAGTGTTTCCTTTTTATACAGTGTGAACCCCAACTAAAGGTACCGCCTACATTTACGTGGGTCTCAGTTAAGCTAATCTGGAAAATTTCTCTCCATAATAACTCCAAATCCCATCAGATTGACAAAAAAAAAAAAAAAAAAAAAAAAAAAATTAACTGGCACATTCTCCAAAGCCAAAAGCTTTAACTAAATAACTTTTTGGAGACACTAAAAGTTCTCTTTGAAAAGGGAGAAGCAGCATGGAGAGCAATGTAACAAAGAAAAGCATCCGGTTTGCAAGATATGGAATACCTCCTAAACAGTAGGCACTGGAAGTTACTCTGCCACTAACAATGTAGCCAGTCTAACAGAAATGCCTGGCCGACATTGAAAACATGTGAGTGCCTCAGTTTTTCATGAACATGCATTTGAACTCAAGAGAGCATCTGAAATTCCTGTTTGCCATCAGGAAGGGAATGAAAGCAATACTGGAAAACTAATTATTTCTTACTAGTATCATTAGGCGTAAGTACCTTGTTTAGGAGAGGATCCTACACATGGGTGGTGCGGGTTCTTCTGTGCTCGTTCCTTGAGCGAAGGCATACTGCATGGAGATGTAGAGTTCAAGTTGTAGGGCCAGCTTCCCCAGGTTAGAGTTGGGGGTTGTTCCAACTCTGTTTCGAGACTTTATTGATGGACTTTTCTGGACCTTATCATTTTTTTCCACATCCAAAAAATGAATATGAAGATATTAACATCTTCCTTGCCATTATAATATTTAGTGGTTTTCAAAAAAAAAAATGTACTCCCAAAGCAATTGGGAAAACTACTGTCTTGAACAGTTGGACTTAAGCTTTTCATCATAGATTTTAGAATGTATTTTCATTAAAGGAAATAGAACACTGTAAGTTCTATTAAATATATAAAAATATATTAAATGCAATGAAATATATTAAATATATAAAGAGAAAAGTGAACACTGTAAGTGTTCTATAACATGTCTATGTAAAAGTTGGTGTGGCTAAAATAGTTTTTACTCTAGCAGAAGATGACCTAATTAAACATGGGATGGAAAGTGAGAAAGATGAAGTTTAAGAAAGAAAGATAACTTGCTTTAAAAGTGCTTCATGTAATAGCCTTTTATTACTTAAAAGTCATTTCCGCATATCCTGAAACCAATAGCACTTCTATGGGTAACATGTTTTCAATTCCAGAAAATCAACATACTCCATGACAGTGATGTACAAGACATATTAAGATGTGTATTCTAATGTTTATTTTATAAAATAATTTAATATTTTAATAGATAAGATTTTTACCTTTTCATAAGGTGGAAAAGCAATGTGAATTCAGGGAGGTTCTTGGGTAGTTAAAAAAGGTTCACATAGAAGTTGAGGTCTGAAAACTGATTTTGCAAACGTCCTTCATGTGCTCATGTTACAAAAACATCAGCATGCTGATATGCATACCCACTCTTGAGGATCATAGGGAGGAAATTACATGCCAAGATATGTTAATCCTTTAGGACAGTGCTCAACATAGCATTGAGCAATCTAAAACATCATGTTATTATTGTAGCCTTTTAATTCAAAAATATTATACATTAAACTTCAAGTTCCCGTCTTGTCCTTTAGAATCAGTGAGGGTTTGAGAAAATATGTTAAAACCATGGCTACTGAGACTTTCCTCTTTTTGGAACATTTGTGTTTATTGTTCTTGTACTTATGACAGCAGGATACTAAAACTAACAAAGGCTTCCGTCAGCAGATGAATTGGTGATGAAAATGTGGTACATATACAAAGCGGAATGTCACTCAGCCGTACAGAAAAATGAAATGTAAGAAAATGGATGGATTTGGAAAGTATAATGCTAAACAAGATGACCCAATCTTAGAAAGAGAAAAGAGACATGTTCTCCTTCACATACAGACTCTAGCCTATAGCGCATACATGAAGATGGTGTAGATGTGAGCGTAGCAAAGCATTCAGGAAGGAGAGGAGCCAAGGACGGGTACTGGGCGATACGGAACAACAAAACACAGATGGAGGGAGTCGGAATAGTCTCCAAAGCTTTTTTCCTTTTCCAGTTGCTACTCCACCATAGTTTTTCCTTTTCTCACAGTAGATAAGTGAGTTCAACTCTCTTGTTATTGAATAGCAAAACCACTGTTATTATATAACATAAACAAAGGAATTGAAAAAATCAGAATTTCCTAGAAGTCATTAGCATATATAATATTGGAATCTGACCATGAAAACAAACCATTGGCCCTTTCACGGGGGTCATCATTGGAAAACATAGATATTTACTCTATGGTTCACAACAGTAGCAAGTTACAGTTATGAAGTAGTAATGAAAATACTTTTATGGCTGGGTCACCACAACATGAGGGTGTTAAAGAATCACAGCATTAAGAAGGTTGAGAATCAGTGTGCTAGAGTCTCTTTTAGAAATGGCTTCCTTAAACTAAGAAAACATTGTAAAGGTCACAGATGATAAGAAAGACTATAAACTGCCTACAATTGGTAGTTTAAGATCGTAAATCAAATTCCACTTAAAGCTGTGCTGGATTCATCTTAAAGAGAAATAAGAGTCAGTTATTCAGGAAATACTGTTCAGTTTCATAAGTTAAAGAATTCGTTATATATTAAAAAGAAGTTTTCAAAGTGTCATTCTGTCTTACACTTTACCAGTCCGAGATTGAATTATTTGTAGATCATAAGATTTGGTTTCTGAATTTCTTCCAGTATTTATTTGGCAGAGGGAACATGCATGCTACTCCACATGTGTGGACATATCTGAGGACAACTCATGGGAGTTCCTTCTCTCCTCAAATGGCAGGAAAGTCCTAGTGAGCCTCTCCATCATAATGAAAAAAACCTCTTAAGTTAATCCAACTATGCCACCTTCAGGAAGCCACTCAACTTTTTTAAGCCTCATTTTCATATCCCACAGTAAAAACATGTAAGGATGTTTCTACCTGCCTAAGGTGTTAGTTAAGTAAAATAATGAGTAGGGAAGAACATTTAAGCTCTGAACATTTACCATGTTTTTCAGTCCATACTTTACCAGACTCTACCCTAGTAACAAAAGTTTAAAAGCCAAACAAAATTGTTCCTAGCTATGGAGACAGTTTACCAAGAGGAGACAGACGTGTGAACCACTTAAATGCAATGAAATATATTAAGAGCACAAAGATAGAACCTTCTCAGCATGGCTAGCTTTAGGACTGGGTTATTGACATAAAGTGAGCAAAAGAGTTGGATTAAAGAAATTTTGATGCCTAGGTAATATAAAGACCATCCATATTCAGGTTGAGGCTTCTACCAACAGGAGGGGAATTAGGAAGAGAAACAATGTGACCTAGTTGCCAAAGTCATTCTGAAGTAAAGAATAAGAGAAAATAGGTGTCAGAATTGAGGAGTAGTCCAGCAGGGCATGGATAGATGGCCTAGCCCTTGAGAGAGGACAGATGGTGACATGATGGGGAAAGGTTCTGGAAGCAACTGAGTGGACTGGAAGAATTCCATGAGCAAAGGATTGAACATGGCCCATGACTCTGGGGGTCAGGCTCTTTAAGAGGCTGAAAGGTTGTATGTCCTTGGGGATGATTGGACAGGAAATGTAACAGAGCTGCAAGGCATCTAAGGGTAAATATGTGAGGGTTTGGTAATAGCAATATAGGTCTTTTTAGATATTTAATTAAAAGACTGCACGAAGTTGTTACTGTCATCTGGACTTTACAGGTTGTAAAGCCACAGAGAGACTATGGTCATTATTTCAGGTCACAGCGGAAGTCCATATTAAATCATAGAGCCCAGATTGGCCTAGCTGCAGAGCTGTCCTTTTGTAGTATACTGTATGCTTCCAGAGAGAACCAGAGAGCAATCAGGGACATAAGAGAGGAAGGAGGAACTGGGTAAATGCAGTTAGATAAGCAGGAGAGTACAGAAGACAGTCAGTTATCGGCATAAGCATAGTTGAGAATATCCAGGCTATAAAAACCAAGATTGTTGATCTATGATGTAGGCCTAGGCCTGTCAGAGTTAATAATCACTTTGTTGTAAGCTCAAGTGTAGTCTCTGTGGAGAGGGCATTAGCAAAGAGATCAGCTTCCCCTGGCTCTTCATTCTTGGTAGAGTGATCAGCTGAGGCTCACTCACATCAGGGCCTGTTAGCTCCAGTCCATGGAGAGCAGAGAAGGAACTATGGATGGTGCCAGTATCCAACCTGAATGTAGGGTTGAGAACGCATCTGAATAGGCATTGCTCCAACTGGAAAAGAAGATCCCACTGCCAGTCAGGAAGTAGCCCACTAAGGGCACAAGCCACAACCAGAGCTCTGGAAGGAAGCATTGTTATTTTACAAGAGGATATATTCCACTATATAGCAAGGTAAAAGTGGCCTCGGGTCAAGAGAAGCAGGTCAGAAGCAGCAAAGGGTGAACAGCTGAAAGAGAAGTTAGTTTTCACAGCCTCCCTTCACTAAGTATGTCTGTAGAGGTTCGTTATTGTGGGGGAAATAAACACATGCTTCAGAATAACATGTGTCATGGGCCCAGAGTAGTGGTAGGATAAACATGCATTCTCGGAAAGAGCAGAGAAGAATGAAGTCTTAAAAGCCTTCATTTACAGCTGGGTGTGGTGCCATGCCTGGAATCCCAACGTTCATGAAACTGGACCCGGAATCAGAGCCAGCCTGAGCTATATTTTTAAGAACTTATCTTGGGAAGGAGGGAGAGAGGGAGGGAGGGAGGGAGAAAAGAAATGTCTCATTTGCATAAATGCTCACAGAAGAAATCTGATTTGGGGTGGGTGTGTGTGTGTGTGTGTGTGTGTGTGTGTGTGTGTGTGTGTGTGTGTGTAAAGTGTTTTGTAATGTTTCAAATGTGTAGGGGATGGGGACATTCTTCTGCTGAGGTAATGTTGCTAAGTCTTCTTATTAAAAAATGATCTTTCTGTCTCTGGCCAAGCTCTGCCAAGGTGGAGCCCACTGGCAAGAGCAGTTCAAAGGAAAAAGCAATGTCATACCCTCTGTCCATGGCCTACAGGTGCAGGTGGAAAGTGTGTGCAGTGGTGCTGATTTCTGTAAAGAAGTGAATGGCCTGATGCAGGTGCAGACTTCATCAAACACCCTCCTCATATTTTACAGATCCAGGCCAGGTGTCTTTAAAGGGAAGCTGGTGATCTGAAGTTTCACCACATGAACAGAGTATCCGGGACCTTAAGTGGGGGTTCTTTGACCATAGGGAGAGCCGCAGCTCAGAATGGCCAGAATTTAGATCCCTAAGTCTGAGGCAGAGCAGTGATTTGGGCAAAGCCACTCTGTTCTAATGATTGTTGTTGCGTCTCTGGAGATTGCCATATACAAAGCAGTGACAGCTGACCCAGTGTGGA
This sequence comes from Phyllotis vaccarum, assembly GCA_033318265.1. NCBI lineage: Eukaryota > Metazoa > Chordata > Mammalia > Rodentia > Cricetidae > Phyllotis > Phyllotis vaccarum. Next base: position 60,779,721 of record JARWLC010000019.1, on the reverse strand, counting down.
GGTGTAAAACTGAATATATGGCTAAACAATTACATTCTTGAGAGCTTTGTTCTTGGGTGTGTGTGTGGGGGGGGTGTTTTTCCATGGAAAATGGATATGCTAATTTAATAGATAACACCAACCACTCTTAGCTTTGATCAAGAAGAAAGAATGGGCAGGGTAGAACCAAATCTGAGATAGGTAAATGTACATATGCATGTCTAGGTTAGAAATCTTAGAATGGTTCAGGGCCTGTCACAAACTACCCCTGGGGAAGTTCAAACAAGAATACACTTGGATTTATCATAACTAGCCTCCTGCAATAAGCATACTTGGTGCATTAAGATGATCCCACAGGAAAGTCTATACCCTTTGTGTTGGCAGCATTAGCAGTGAACCAGCTGATCTGCATGAGACAGCCCTTATGACTAACAAGAATCCCAAGCCTGCCTCTGCCACACTGCCCAACAACTTATTTAATCAGCTCCCCTGCCTGGAGAGGTTTTCAATTAGTTGAAGCATCTATTTATACCCTTAATTTCCCTGTGGAACCAAACTGATGGGCACAGCTCTTTCTGTGAGGTTCTTCCTACAGTTGTGGAGGTGCTGAGAGCCACAGAACATTTTCCCCAGGCAAAGCACTGAGATGCCTGGCTGGAGACTCCTTTGCTGGACAGCTGTCATTGACCTCTGCCTGAAGCAAGAAACGGAGCCAAGATGACATAGCTGTGGTCACATACAGCCTGTTAACTGCATCAATTGTCTTTATTTGTTTATTCAAGAACTCTGAGCTGCTTTTTTTAACAAGAAATTTGAAGCACATTTTGTTTGAGATACTCCAGAGACATGTAGCAATGTGGTTACCATTTTATAAACTTTTAAACGAAGCCGTTAGCAGCTCACAACTTTGTTTAAAGAACAAGGGCTTGGAGTGCAGACCTGTGTTCTTAAGACCCAGAGGACAGTGACCAAGGCACAGAAGAATCTTGTGCAGAGCCGCCAGCCAAAGCTTGCTTTGCGTGGAATTGAGCATCCGTGTGAAGGCTTCTTCCCGTTTTGCAGGAGTGCTGGTGAATTTGGCACTGTTGCAATTATGATTTGCACCAATGCTTCTCCTTCTCTTGTTTCTTCTCTATAACAGCCAAAACCTCACCAGTGCTTCATCCTAGCCTTTCTCCCCACCACTCCATTTGCAAGTTGGTTTCCTTGGGGTAGTTAGCTGTAGCAATCTCTTATCAATGTCTTAGAAAAAGTTTCATAAACATTCTTATATAAAAGCATTTGGATATTTATGCCCTCATTAATTCTCTAGATTATTGGCAAAGGTTGTTGGGTAGATAATAGGGTTCTCACCAGGGAGTGCAGTTGAAGTCATCTGTAACGTGATACATCCAGTTCCCAACCAAATGAAACACTAAGATTAAGGAATTTAGACTAATAGCTTTTTGACACATATTTTGGAAAAGTTATTTATCTTCCCTGAAGTCTATTCTTTTGGATTAAGTATATTCCTTATCTAACCATTTCTTGGTTTACAAGGAAGATTATGGCTAAAATGTGGACTAATTCTAGAGCAAAGGGACGTTCAGGCTTAATAATCATGTAACAGGGGAGTTAAGGGCTGTGAGATTAACCAGATTTAACCTAAAGCATAGCATTTCTCATGTAGCCTTTAAGCAGTCCTGACATGGTATTTCCTGGAGATTAATGACGGTTTGAGTTAATGGAGTGAAGGAGGGCCATTAATCCCTTGCACAAAGGTAGTTTTGAAAGGAGAAATGAGAAACTACTGCTAGGTCAAGGGCCCTGGATCCCAGGAGATGTCTGAGAAGATTAGTTACTTTCAGAAGCCATCCTTCCTATGTTCTGAGCCCCTTCCCCACAGAGCATACCTCAGCCTCAGGGCTTCACCACGCTGGCACGCAAGTAGTGTTCTGTAAGTAGTTTGGTAATCTTCCTTTTCATCAGACAGAACTTTTTCTTTATCAATAAGCTGCTCTTCCCACTGAGAACTCAGCAATGTCATTATCCTAGAAGTCATTCTTCACACATAGCTTTTACCATCACAGATATGGTGGATAGACTCATGCTTCTGAGTTGAAAATCCAAAGCAAACAGAATTATATAGAAGATACACAGGAAAATCTGAAATGTAGGTGGTTGGGTGGCGTTGATAGAGCAATAAACCACAGACACCACATCAGTACATAAGAGCTTGCCCATCGAGAGGATACAGTGACAGCTCAGTCCTGTCAAAAACTGTTATAAGCAAAATCTGCAAGCTGCCAAACAGTGAGTTTCATAACTGAAGACAAAGAATGTCAAGCTGAATGTTCACAGTCTCTCTTCAGACTAGCCTAGGCTTGACTAATTTCTAGTGTACAAATCTAGCCAGCACTAATCTCAGGATTAGGCAAGGTATGGGTGGTATTACAAGAAAATCTCCTAGATGACAGAAAGACATAGAAACTGGAAATGCATATGTGTGCAGATATGTATGTATGTGTGTGTATATCAGATGCTTCTTCACCAAGAAACTCCTTGAGGTTTTTAGAACAGTTTAAAGTTACAGCTTTTCTCTTAGTTGGGAAACATCCTCCTTCATGCATGTACCTCATCTGTAAGCATGGCTCCTTGGTAAGGGTTCAGGATCTAGAAGCTTGCTTTCTTACTTGGGAGAGATGTTGCTCACTTTCCCTTTTGCATGGCTTCCCTATGAATCCAGAAAATGCCTTAAGCTCCATCCAGTGCATTAAGTTGTTCTGCTAATTCTGACCCAAGACTCTGATCCTTATAGTATGATTTTATGTATTTGGAACAATTAAGATGCCAAAAGTTATTTTGTTGCTTAAAAAATAATAATAATAACTCTGCTGACTAGTAAGACAATAGACCTGTGCTTAGGAAAACTAAGAAAAGATGTTTTCAGGTCAGTTGAGTGAAAGGTACACATCCAAAAGTTCCATTAAAATAGTAACTGAGGAGTGTGGGAAAGATGGATCAGAGGCTGAACTTGCTCACTGTTCTTGTGGAGGACCCAGAGTTAATATCTAGCTCACAACCACCTATAACCAGTTCCAGGGGACCTGACACCCTCTTCTGACCTCCGTGAACACACACACACACACACTGGGGACTGGTATTTTGTCACTAACTCTGAAAGCTTTTCATCATCACAGATTTGGAGACAGATGAAGATATAAACGAGTAGCTACCTGTTCAGATGGGTAGTGCTGTTTTAGCACTGAAAGGGCAAGTGAAGATCTTTCTAAGCTTCCATACTATTCAAAACATTCTTATTTTTTCCTTGCCCCTTCCCTCCATACATCAACACCTGATATAGGTGGGAGAATTGCTCCTGCCCAGCACCAGCTACAACACTTGAGAGAGCAGGCCCTGTACCCCGCCTAGACAGGAGGAGAGTGGGAAAGGGTGTGGGTGAGTCGGCCCTGAAGTGTGAGCTTGGGAGAGCTAACTCATCTGTCATGTGACAACTTGGGTGGGGGAGAAACGGGCTGCCCCGCCCGACCTTACCCCTGCCCATCAATACCTGAGACAGGTGGGAGAGCTGCCCCTATCCCTCGTCAGCTGCAGCACTTGAGAGAGCCCTGAACGTTGCCTGGACAGCACCTCAGAGCCAACCCCACTCATGCAAGTGCTAGTCCTGAAGGTGTAGGAGAACCAACCCTGAGGACTTAATAATGGGAGAATTGGCTCCACCCCTTTCCTCATTGCTTGAAAGAAGTAAACTAGCCAGGACAATGCAGGAGAGCTCACCCTGGTGGATGGGCTGACCAACCCTGCAACTAATCAGGCCCAGAACCAGGGTTATGAGTTGGCCCATCCCATCATCCACCCATCTGTGATCTGGTGGTGCATGTGAAGGAAACAGCCCTGCAGACCCAAAGCTGCAGAATCTCCACAGCAGAGAGCAGCAGCACCAATAATGTAGCAGAAACCAGAGGCCGTGAACCAGACCAGTGACTCTGAAATGAACACTAGAGAGTAGATATATGGATGAGAGAGTTTACTGCTGGGCTCACTGTGTCACACCACAGCTTCCATGACCGGACTGATTCTTCTTTTTTCTTTCCTCTTAAACTTTATTTTATTCAGGAGTAGAGGGCGGATATGAACAAAAGGGAAATGAATGGGATGGAGATGCATGATGTGAAAGACACATAGAAGAAATAAGAAAGTTTTAAAACATCTTATTTTATATGAAGTTAGCTGGAGTGGACCTAGTTGGACTTTTCAGTTGAAATTGCCTTGGACAAATGAACTATCCAGATGTAGTTGGGGACATAACCAAATTATGTGCCAAAATAACTAGATTATTTAAGTCATAATTGTAGCTTTGTGCTCTATCTGGAGAAATGGAAATGACCAGAAGCACGTGGATTTGAATTAAAGTTCTTCTCCTTTAGTTGGCGCTCTGGTCTTTTGACAATCTGTTGGTAGCGAATTTTCCTGGTCTCTTGGCTTCCTTTGAGAACAACAGATCCACTATGATTTGAACTGTGCTTTCCATCCACGTGTTTGGCAAGTATGCAATGCATCTGTATGGCCTTTCTGAAACCTGATCCACTTATTAAGTGATGGGAGAGTAAAGCTTGCTACCTTGTGTGTACAAATGCTGTCTCTCCAAATTAGAAAAGAACTAAATAAATCCCTGTGGAGGGGCTCATTTGAAAAGGAGTAATTTAATGTTCCGGTGCTAACATTCTTTAGAGGTAGCATTACATAAATAACCACTGCTGGATGAAAAGTTTGTTCACATTCTGGAATGATTTGAACACCTTTGAAATTTTTACTGTTTACTCAGAATCCCCTGGGCTGTGAGGCTGTAAATTATCATTTTTCTGAGTATTGGAACTTCCATTATACAATTTAAATTTTATGATAAAAGCAAGCAAAAGAATAATATTGAAAAAAATTACTTGCATAAGGCCAGAGAATCTCTAAGGAAAGCAATTGCTATTTCTACTCTTTAACATGAACCAAAGGAATTTCTGGCTTGTTATTAGTAGTGGATTTCCTGGGAATTTTCTTAGTGCCCAAAACATGAAATTTGCTTTCTAAACCTTTTGTCAGGTACATAGTCTGGAACCATGGTCATAACTTAGAGTCCAGAAAAAGCACCACACACATGCACTTCACTTTCCAGGCCTTCTGCAGTTGCTTCTGAAAATATAAATTTTTGTGTTAGCATATGTTTTATGATTTATAACATCTACCAGCTTCGCAGAAGGACCCAGTGTACCTTATTTTCAAGACTGGATTACTTAGACCAACCTAAAGCATCATGGTAGTTTTCTGTATTAGCAACGGTGGAGATGATAGCACCTGATATTAAGTAGTTTTTATGCCGTTAAATGTGCTCACTACTTTCTGTCTCTCCTTATTGCTCTCAACAAAGGCAGGTTTAGTTATTATCTCCATTTTGTAGTTCAGAAAACTTAAGACTTTAAAGTTAAGTAGGTGTTGAAGATTGAATGGACCTGAATGGGAAGCCAGAGTCCCATCTCCCAGGCATTCTGTACTGGTGATGAACTCATCCACTTACTGGTTTCATTCTGACTGGGATTTTATGTGGTATCCATGTATTCAACTCCAACAGTCCTCTCTCTCTTCTGACGGTTGGCATTGCTCCATAGATGCTAATATGTTACAATTCCAAGATCAACATCAGATTCGGGACCCAGAATAGTGTTTGGCACATCATTTGTTTGTAACACAAATAAATAAGCAAAGGAACAAGCATATACCCCTTCTGGGCTTGGCATGGGCCTCCTCTTGTGATATTCCTGCACTGGAACAGTGTGTGGTATTAATGGCAGCAACATTGGTGGCTTTTGATCTTTAAAGATTAGACATGCAGTAGTGTCTGACTAGTAAATCAGATCAAATTCCTTGGTAACTTTTAAAAGTCAGTATTACACAAAAGATATTTAGAGTTAAGTTTCCAGGGATTTTAAAGGTTGATAAATTGTACTGTCTTAAAAACGGAGGCAAATTTCTCTGCCAACAATTTCCTCTGGCCTAAATCTTTTTTATCTGGAAACAATGTGAAACTCTATCAGTCATTTTTCATACATTTCCTCCTTTGTTTTAGCATCTTGACTTCTTAAAATTAACATCTTTTAATTTTTATTTTATATGTACGGGTGATTTGCCTTCATGTATGTTAGAAAAGGGCATTGAATCCTTGGGACTAGAGTTACAGGTGATTATGAGCTGCCATGTATGTTCTAAGAATTGAACCTTGGATTTTTTTCTTTCCCCCATACCTCCTTCTGCTCCCTCTCCAGCCCCTTCTCTCAGTCTTCCCCCATCCTCTCCCCTCATCCCTGTGCACTCCCAAGAGAGGACAAGCAATCCCAAGGTGGGTCACTTTAGTCTGGCATATCCAGTTGTGGCAGGACCAAGTCCCTCCCCAAGTATCAAGCTGAGAAAGGTGTTTTCCCACTAGACGAGGACTTCGAGGAGCCAGTTCATGGACCCAGGATGGACTCTGGTCCAAGTGCAAGAGGCTTCATAAACTGCCCACGCCTTTCAACTGTCATCCATATTCAGAGGGTCCAGATCCATTCCATAAAGGTTCATCAGCTGTTATTTCAGAGTCTGTGAGCTCCCAATAGCACAGGACAGCCTACTCCATGGGTCTCCCCATCATGATCCTGATCCCTTCACTCATGTGATCTCTCCTCCCTCTCTTCAGCTGGACCAGTAGCTGGTGCTTAGCTGTGGATCTCTGCATCTGCCTCCATCAGCTGCTGGATGAAGGTTCTACAATGGCAATTAGGGTGGCCATTCATATGATAATAACGAAAGGCCCATTAGGTTCTCTCTCCACTATTGCTTGGAGTCCTAGCTGGGCTCATCCTGTGGGTTCTTAGGTGTTTCCTAGTATCAGAACCCTGGTTCTTTTACAAGAGCAGCAAGCATTCTAAACCTCCAACCTTCAGCTCCTTAACTTTTCTTCAAATGAAAATAAACCTATTCAAAAGCTCAATTACATCAAGATCAAAGCAGAATATGTGTTTGAAGTTTGAAGCAAAAAGTTCTCAGTATTCAGTCATACAGATATCCAAGATACATTTTGCTAACAGTGTACACTTTACCCTTCAGTTAATGTTTGATTCTACAAATTGTGACACACATATGTGATCACAGATGCCGCATCAAGACCTACAGGTGTTCCGTTTCCTCAGGTGATTCATCCCCTCTTAGCCCATTCACAGAAACTCCTCTGCTAGGTCCTAGAAGCTAGCAATCCGGATGTGCTCTCTGTTCCTCTCATTTGCTACAATGCCATATAATTGCACTTTACTCAGTGTGTGACTTCCTAAGTGAGAGTCATCCATGTTGCTGTGCTATTAGTGTTACAGAGTAATTCACTGTGGAGTTGTACTATGGTGGAAAGGTGTTTGAATTGTTTCAAATTTGAGGCAATTACAAAATAAAACTGCTATAAATATCGCTACTCAGTCATATGCTAGTTGGCTGTTAGATTAGAAAACATCAAATTCAAGTATCACTGAGGAAGGAAATGGCTACTGTGTTCTTATTCTGCTGCAACCAACACACATGCTTTCTTCTAGCCAGCAGGGTGGTATATGCCTGTGATCCCAGCACGCATGTGGCTGAGGCAGGAGGATCATATGTTCTGGACCAGCATGGAAGTCTCTGACTCAAAAACACAACGGTAAACACAGTCAACAATGGAGTCCCTGATAGCCCATGTGCTTCTTGGTGAGGGACTAGTCCCCAAAGTAACACAACTTTCACACCCAGTTTTCCATTCACACCTATTCCCCTTCAAAAAACAAACCACTCCAAGTATTCCATACCAACAGTGTTTGCCCTCCGTCACTTTCCAATCCGTATGTGATCTTATGTCCCTACCTCTCACCAAAGAAAACGCTACTATATAAGCATAATTATGGAGAAGGCTCCCTACAAAGTGTGGCTTTTTTGTTTTTTTGGACTCATGCCTAAATGTGGCTCATCTTACACAGGCTGGCTCTGCCGTACACATACAATGGGTACTACATACCCATTGGTCTGTTCAGTTTTTCCTCTAACAATTGTGAGGCTGTTAACATGGCTTAATACTTTAAACCGGTCCTAAATAATGTTAATTAGATTTAAAGCAGCTTTGGTCTTTTGTTTGAGCGTCTCCTTACATTACTCGGGATGGCTGAAGTCCATACCCCGAGCCTCCACAAGTCCCATCTTTATTGCATGCCTCTTCTACAACATGTACTTATTTATGTCTTAGTTGTCAGAAAGTAGGATGAGGGTTTTTTTTTTTTTCTTTATTTGTGACTAATAACTGCACCTGCTTAGGATCTAAAAGCAAAGTGGAAAACATAAGACTGAACCCCACATGCTCCCTGATCAAATGCGAAGTTCCTTAAAATAGCTTCGTGTGGATAGCGATATGAGGAGCAGCTGGTGTCACTGGTGTCCCCGGCACACCCTGGCAGTCTCACACTGCTGCACAGGCAGCTGCCCTGATTCTTTGCCTTTCGTGACCAGCTGCAGCAGCCTGGAGAAGAAGCACAGAAGCAGCTTCGCTATGGATCTCCTGGTCCCATTTTCAGGGCCATGATACCCCTACACCCATCTTAATATCTAGGATCTTCATTCCACCCCACAAACTGAAGAGAAATTCATCAAAACATCCCCAAAATTATGGAAAACTTCAAATAAGAGTACAAAAGGAGGAGAGAGAAAGATGGAAGAAAGGAAACACAGGAGATGAAGTCTTGTGATTTCACTTGGTCGTGGTACTGGCTGTATGTGGTGCCATATATTCAGTTTCTGTCTGTGTTAGTTAGCAGCTATGGTAGTGTATGAGGTATTTCCTTGTGGAGCAGAGAGGTCTCACTGTGGAGGGCAAATCAGCCCTGAATGTAGACATCACACATCTCCTGGACTTGAATCCCAGACCTAACATAAAATAAAGGAGGGAGCCAGGTGATGAGGAGCACTCATCTCTCTGCTGCCTGACCTCAGAAGCACTGTGACCAGCCACCTCCCATCCCCACGTTTTCTCACCACAAAGGACTGATCTCCTCTTAAACTGTGAGCCAAAATAAATACTTCCCTTAGATTGCTTCTGCCAGATATTTTGTGACAAGAAAAGTGACTAATACAGCAGCAGATCAGCTCACTCCCTAATGTCATCTATCAGAAAGACCCACATTCACATCCAGACCGCTTGGTTCAGCTACCTGCAGTGCAGTCTGATACGCTAGCACTATCTCTTCATGTACAGGGTTTTGTTGGTTTGGTTTTTGGTTTCTTGTGTTTTTTCTTAGCCCTGATAAATTGCTTCCTTACAAGGACCCATCTGTCTTTCCCCAGAAGCAGTATCTAGAACAGGGGAGTCTGATCTACTACATCAGTGTTTTATATTGCTATGCTGCTAATACTAACCACCAGTTTAAATTCCATTTGCTTTTATGTATAGCCGAAAGTAAAATGCTATATTGTCATTATCCCGATCAGATTTTTTTTCAATTCTGAAAGATGTGATAACAATTCTTATTCTCATCAGAGTTTTTTTATTTCATACAGTAGAACAAGAGGCGAGGTAAGAGTTAACCATCCTAGCTTCCCAGTGTCTATACAGAAAAAGCACTGTCCAGTCGTGTAGTGGGTTCTGTTGGCTTAGTTTTGATTTCCTGTGCTCTTTCGTATCCCTGATGAATTGCTCCTCCACAAGGACCCATCTGTCTTTCCCCAGAAGCAGTAACAGAATAGGGGAGTCAGTTCCTAGTTACCTAGCATCTGCACAGAAAAAAACAGTGACTTCATTAGGAAGGAAGCTGGTTTTTCAAGAGCCAGGAGAAATTCTGGTCTAAAGAAGATGGAGACAGAAAAGGATAGTGGGTGATAGGAGCTGAATCTCTCCCTGTTAGCATAGTTTTGATTCACAATACCATCTTCAGCCAGTAGGAACCTACAGGGTATGTGCACTCATAGAAAAATCAGAATTTTCCAATCTTTCACTTAAAAAATTACTCTGAGTGTTGACATCAGACTGAATATCCAAATCCAAGTTTGTTATCTGCTGAGCAAGAAATGATAATATCTACCTCCCCTATTGAATAGGATCAAGTGGTTCATATATGAGTCCTATTGAACAAAACAGAACATTCCATAAGTGTGATAGCATGATGTTTCCACAACCAGTTTCCATATTCTTGTAGTGTATGCACAGTGATTGACTGCCACACAGGCATAAACTTTGTGAGCAACTGTTCACTAGGAAATCCTGTTATCTAAGAAGTCACACTGCAAATTTGGCTCTAAAATATTTCTTAAGGACTTCTTGCCTGACCCAGTTCTGAAAAACCAGACATTATCAGTAAGTGAGTCATTTGTCTAGATCCTTTACATGGTCCAAACTTTAATATCTCTTCATAATCCTTGAGTATTTCTGCAAAATGTGTGTTTCAGCCTGATTATTTGATGCTGAGGTGGTCTCTGGAGTTGTTTCCATACCTCATAAATACTGAATAACCCTTTCAAAATAGGTAAACATTTCTGGTCCATTTAATTAGAAATGAGGTTGAAAATACTTAATCCTGGTAAACAATGCACATAGCACACTGGTATTTAAATCACTACAAATTCCTTCTACAAAGATGTTCAGAGCATTTGCTTCATTGACTGTTGCACTCTTAATAATTCGCATGGGGCCTAGGACAGAAGCATTCCAAATGGTGGGTGGGTGGGTGGGTGGATGGATGGATGGATGGATGGATGGATGGATGGATGGATGGATGGATGGATAACTGAGGTTACAAGTTCTTTACTGTTAAGTGTTATCCCTGACATTGGTGAAACAGAATCAAGTCACTCCCTGTTCAGTGCAAATAGTTACTAAATGCTTGCAATCACTAAGTCCAGACTACAGAAAATAAACATTTTAAAATATTTTAATGCATCATGCTATGCAAAGCATATTTCCTTGGTAATAAAATTTTGTTTTAGACTAAGATAAAGAATAATATGAAGTGTGTTCTAAAGGAAAGAATAAAAGGCTCATTTATTTGGGGATTTTTCCCATCCTTGGACCTGCCCAACTCTTGGCAAGTTGTACTCTCAGTCTCTCCAAATTCACCACCATTTTGAAGCCAGGATAAAACGCATCTAGTTACAGTGCTTCTGCCTGAGGCAAGTACTTGACTGAAATTTTAGTTGAGTAAAGTTTAAAAAGAGACAATTATACATGAACTTTGGTAGATGCTAAGCTCTTAGAATAAATCACTGTTCTTTCCTTCCTAACCTGTGCTTCTCTTTTGACCCAGCATTTTTTGAGTGGTTTTGCGTCGGCTATAATCAGAACCCAAACCCCACATCATTTGGGAAAATTACACAGGAAGTCTCCTCAGAGAAGATCCATGTTCATTATGCTACATATTTATATTATTTGTTTTTTTAGAAAATGGAAATAGCATGTTAAAATTATTGATGCTTCTGGAGAATGTCACTGACAAAAAGCTCTCGTGTTGCTTATGCTAAGTTTTAAGGGACAACTGATAACTACAAAAAGAGCCAGTTACTTGAAATATTTGTTTTTAAGAGGTTGGCAAATAGGACTGTGTCATCATAAGAAAGGCATTTTATCTGCAGCAATAGGAGCTTTTGCAGATTAACATCATACACATGTCCTCCTTTATGCAGATCTCACATACCATGGAATCTGTGAGCGTAGTTGGGCAGTATTTGCACTGTACCTGTTCTAATTTTTTTTTAAAGATGTAATCATTAGTCACTATGAAAAGAAAATGCATAAATAAGATCTTAAGGAAGCATATGCCTCTGTTAAATGAGCTTCTACTCTATATAGGAAATTTCCTAGTTATCCAACACCTTAAATTATGCCCCATTGAGCATACTGAGCAGAGCTGCATTGAACCCTTTGGAAACTTAACTTCCAAAACCTGCTTTGATCTAGCAACTCCAGTATGCTCCTCCATTCTCATCACATGATGATTCTGAAGCTGTGTGTTGATCATTTGTATTTACAAAATCTGACTGCCAAGAAAAGGCATGCACTCAAACCTCTCTTTGTACTTTTGACCGTCTGTCTTATCCTTAAGAGGATAATAATTTAACATTTCCTTTTAATTTTCTCTCATCACCTACAATGTAACAAAACTCACTGTCAGAACAGAACCTCTATTTTGTAATTGGCTCTTAACTATTTTAGACTGAAAGGCATACCTCATAAAATCTGAGTCATACCTGAGCCTTCCTCCCCTCTCTTGCATAATTTCCCAGGGATCTTGCTTCTGGAGTGCACTTGACAGTTCCCAGATGATGGATAACGTAGAAACATCAACCAGCACAAGGACACTCAGCTTACCTTGCAGGTGCCTTTGCTTGGTCACACCTGGCATCTATCTCTTCTGTTCCCTGTCAAAATCCAGTAGTGGAACCTGAGCATCCAACGTTTTCTTTTCTTTTTGGGGCACTCTCTCAGTTTTAATTTTGCGAGCTTCAAAGTCACTTAGAGTTTGCAATGAGGGACCAACTACAGTCCTGCAAAAGGGATGCAACAGAAAACCCAGCACCAACTGGGCCCAAACACTAAATATAATCCTCTTCCCTTGCGGAGCAATGTCCTTCATACTCTGAAGACAGGCGACCTTGCCGAAACGGTTACCCCACAGCTTTGCCAGTCTCCACTGAAGAAAGGATCTAGCCAAACTGAGCGGCAAGATTACGTGACCCTAACATCAGAAACCCTCTGCCCACCACAGACAAGTAGAGGCAGGTATAGGCTCTCTGAGCATGTCTGCATGTTCTGGAGTTTGTGTATTTGCATGCCTGTGCCTAGCAGCTGCTCTCCAGATTAGAAGACACTACTCATTGGCAAGCTTCTCCGAAACCTCCTCCTGGGTCATTTCAGATTCATGTTCACATCCTGGGTGAGGGGAGAAACTGCTGAGCACAGCCTACATCCCTTTCTCTCCCATGTTGCTGCCTTGAATGCACTGTGAGCCATAAACAGCAGTGCCAGCATACTAGGAACAGGTGCCCATATAGACAGTAGGTTGCCGCTCACTGTGTATCCTGCAGCAGTGAACTGAAGTAGGCTTTGTTTGAGATGTGAGTAACAAAGCCGTGACCCGTTATTTGACAGTCATAACCCAAGGCACTGTATGCAGACACTCACTACTATTAACACTACGTACGTTGCTCCTTAATTTGAAAGCCTGCCCATTCCATTTAGTGTTACAGGAAAAAGGGAAAATTGCTAAGAATGCTCTATAGAAACACTCAAACACCCAACTGTGTGATAGATTTTTATTGTTATATATTATTCAGAGGTTGCTGGAACTTCATATTTTGGAAATCTAAGATTAAAAGGCTCAATTTAATTTTCTCTAGGTGGTATCACTTGTCCAGGTTGGGGAGTGAGATGGAGAGGCTTGTTCATTTATTCAGCAAATACTCATTGCAGCACTATTTAGATATCAGATCCATGACCTCACATGCCTGCCAGCTGCCTGAAATGCAGCCTGTGCATGATTTTATTTAATCCTCATGGCATCCTTTTAAATGAGCCTTATTCCTAACGCCCAACTGAGAAAGTCAAAGGCACCAAGCATGAAGTAACTGCCTGTGTCTTACAGGTAATAGACACTACACTGGGAGTTCAAGATTCAGTGTGAGTCCCTCTAAAGAAACCATATTCTTTGATTTTTTTAGGGCCTTGTGTATGTATGGGTATGTGTGTGAGTGTGTGTATGTGTGATACATAGGTGTGTGCACATGTGTGGGTACATGTGTGTATGCATGATGGATAGGTGTGTGCACATGTGTGGATGTATATGTGGGTGTGTGTATGGTGTATAGGTATATGCACATGTGTGGGTTTGGGGGTATGTGCACACGTGTGGGTGTGTGTGTGTATGGTGTATAGGTGTGTGCACGTGTGTGGGTGTATTGTGGGTGTGTGTATGGTGTATAGGTGTATGCACATGTGTGGGTTTGGGGGTGTGTATGGTGTACAGGTATGTGCACATGTGTGGGTGTATTGTGGGTGTGTGGTATAAGTATATGGATGTGTGTATGGTATATAGGTGTGTGCACATGTGTGGATGTATTGTGGGTGTGTGGTATAGTGTGTGGGTGTATGTACAGTATAGGTGTGTGCACATGTGTGGGTGTGTGTGCAGTATATAGGAATGTGCACATGTGTGGATGTGTGTGGGTGTGTGTACAGTGTATAGGTGTGTGCACATGTGTGGGTTTATCATGGGAGTGTGGTATAAGTGTGTGGGTGTGTGTACTGTGATTAGGTATGTGCACATATGTGGATGTATTGTGGGTGTGTGATATAGTGTGTGGGTGTGTGTATGGTGTATAGGTGTGTGCACATGTGTAGATGTGGGGGGTGTATATGGTGTATAGGTATGTGTAGGTGTGGGTGTGTGTGCTGTATAGGTGTGTGCACATGTGTGGTGTATGTATGGTGTGTAGGTGTGTGTACATGTGTGGGTGTCTGTGGGTATGTGTATGATGTGTGGGTGTGTGGGGTGTATGTGTGTGTGCACATTGTGTGGGTGTGTGTGCGGTGTATAGGTGTGTGCACATGTGTGGGTGCGTGGGGTGTATGTGTGTGCGCACATGTGTGGGTGTGTGGGGTGTATGTGTGTGTGCACATGTGTGGGTGTGTGCAGTGTATAGGTGTGTGCACATGTGTGGGTGTGTGTGCGGTGTATAGGTGTGTACACATGTGTGGGTGTGTGCGGTGTATAAGTGTGTGCACATGTGTGGGGGTGTGGGGGTGTGTGCGGTGTATAGGTGTGTGCACATGTGGGGGTGTGTGTGGTGTATAGGTCTGTGCGTGCACAAATGGGGTGGGGGGGGTGCGGTGTATAGGTGTGTGCACATGTGTGGATGTAGGGCAGAAACCATTTCTCATGTCATTTAAGTTTGAAGAATCAAATTAAATGCCTTTATGCCCTGAGTCATCTCACCAGCCTGGTTTTCTTTTATAGAAAATATATGTAGCACATATAATATGTACTAATTCTCTACTCTTAGCATTTTCTGTTTGCATCTTACCTTCCCATGTTTGTTCCCTAAATTGATTTATATTCTTTAGTGTGATTATCCTGAAAGACAAGTATACATTCCTATATAGTTACAGCATGACAATCAAAATCAGGAAATTAACATTGATTTAGTTCTAATCCATTAATCCCATGTAAGTCATCATAAAAACCTTAATGATATTCTTTACAATGCCTTTTGGTCTATGATTGTGGAATGTATTTAATTACTGTGTCTAGTTCATACTGAGGTGTGCTATAATTGTGAATGTGTATAACTATGAAATGCCTAATGAATTTCAACAAATTAGCAAAAAATATAAAATATCTCAATGATTTTTATATTAATTATATGTTGAAGTTATAAAACTTTGACATGTTAAATAGAGTACATTTTTCTATCCAAGAGGCAAATACAATCTAAGTGTTCCCTCGGTGGCTAGATAAGTACAGTGCTATAGATACAGTCAGTACAGAATTACTCCAGCTTAATAAAGAAGAATCCAGTCCAGGCTACAACTCAGATGAACCATGGAGACCTTATTTTCAGTGAAATAAGATAGGTTCAGATCCGTAAATACTGTTAGGATGGTACTTTTTGTGAATTATCTAGAATTGTCAGTAACAGGCTAAGTTCTTTATGGGGGGGGGGTGTTTAGTTGGTTGGTTGGTTTTTCATTTGGGTTTTTTGGGAGGGGTTGGGGTTTTTTTTTTTTAAACTTTTGGCTTTTTTTTTTTTTTTTATGAGCAAGATGTGTTGTTGACCTCTGGAAATTGTTGTTGCCAATAATCTGCACTCTCAGGTTCCCAGGGACAATTTCTTCATGTATTTCTAGAACACCAAGATACCAAGAGGCAGCTGCTTCAGCTCTGAGACATTCCTCCATGACCTATTTCAGTGTCATTGTGCAACATTTTTCTCTTGGCATGGCTTTGTCCATCTGTGTCACCACGTCACCTCTGTGTCCATGCCCTTCCAATGGGCCTTTGTCCTTTGAAACTAGGGGAAGGGGGGAGACAATTCTAGAGCTGTGCAAAGTGAACTAGCATGTGGTTGTCTCTCTCAGCTCATCCTTTTAAAATGTTATTCTTGCTAATCTTATTATCTATCCTTCTTAATTATACATATTAAAAAGAGTGGAGCCAGCTGAAACGTCTGCAGATCAAGTGTTGCTGTGTTAGTGTGAATATAATTGGCCCCCATAAGCTCATAGGAAGCGGCACTATTCAGAGGTGTGGCCTTGTTGGAAGAAGTGTGTCACTGTAGGGGCAGGCTTTGAGGTTTCCTTTGCTCAGGCTTCACTCATTGTGACACTCAGACTACTTCCTGTTGCCTGTGGGTCAAGATGTAGAACTCTCAGCTTCTTCCCCAGCACATGTCCAGCCACACACCATGTCACACCATGATGGTAATAGACCAAACCTCTAATGGCGGGAAAGACAAGTATGCGTATCAATAAGCATCTGTTTAATTCACTTAACAGAAACTTACAGACTTCCTGTAACATTTTTAGGAATTGTGCTGGGTATTGGTACTATAAAGACAAAATAAAAGATCATCATGTCCCTTGTAAACATCATCTAGTAAGAAGGGCAATTATGCAAATTCCAGGGATTAGTGGGGCTGTGCCTTTCACTATGGGAGCTAAGAGTACTGGTTGAACCTTTTAGGGGTGGAGGTCTGGGAAGTTTCAAGGAATGGAGTGTAAATATTTAAACTGGACACCCTGGGAAGAAGAACAGGTTTCTGCCTGGAAATAGGCAGACACAGTATGAGAACAGACACCCTGGCAGGGAATCATAGATGGCTTCAGCAATAGCACATGGCTTCTTTGCCTCAAAGACAGGGTCACAGACCAGGTAAAGTAGAATCTTTGTCTGGGATTAGATGATTAAGGCTCTTTTAGATGCATGAAGTCTCCTGTACACAGTAGAGAGCCACCAGAAGCATTTTCACTGGAAGTTAGTCAGAGAGCTGGGATGGGGGGACTGCATAAGACTGAAACCCCAAAAACTTTTTGTGGTACTCTAGAATGTTTCCCCTGAAAAGGAACTTGGACTTTATCTAATTCTTGCCTCATGAAAATTGTGTAACCATCTTTAACACTACTGGATGTCCTATGAGACCTAAGCAGACACTTATGTAAGAGCCTCTTCACGGTAACTGCTTATTAGCAACCTGTAGTTACTGAAGGAATCCCTATAGGAACAAGGAGTGAGTCCAGCTGTCTAAAGCAGGAAGACCAGTGACATTCATCACAAGTCGGGTATTTCACCACCACAAGGAGACTCTAGGCTGGGCATGATGATAGCTTTACTCTAAGAAGCAGCTGAACATGGGGAGCTTAATAAATCACATACGGTGGGACAATCATGGGGAAAATCTAGTGCTAATGACTGAGCACGTCGGAAGGTGACTGGAGAAAGGCTGCTTTTAATCAACACGTGTTCTCATGGCTCTCTTTAGAGGCCCTCCAGTGAACACCCAAATGATTCTAGACCTGGTGGCTTGGTTCCTGGTAACCTGCCAGGTTTGGTTTTACGAGGCCCAAACCAAAGTCTTCTATTTTAGCCACTGGGCAGGATTGAAAAGCAGCCCTGGCATCAGGGTACCACAGAGCTTACAGGCAACTGCATGACATGACAGCCCAAAGCAAAGCCAAATGACAGAACAACAGGGGTGGGTGTTCCCTTAGAACAACCTCACAAGACTCCCGGGAGTCCATTGTGCTGCCTATTCTTGGTCTTCTGGTGCTGGACTTTAAGGTTCTTTGTAATTTTCCCCAAGTTCAGGAACACTAAGCCAAACACATAATAGCAACTTTGCTTTCAACCACAAATGTCTTTAAATAAGAAAGCACTGCCCCATCCCCATTCAAAACGTATTGTGTGCCAAACCTGGTCTTTTAAAGCTTCCTTTTGAAATGCTCTAATTGCAGCCATACGTTAGGTCTCCATTCTCTCAGTTTCCCAAGTCAGTCAGGGTGGTCCTAACTAAAATGAATCCATGAACAAACACTCACAGAAATGCAAGGTTTACAGTAGTGTAGTAGTATTTATGGTAGTCAAAACACAATAAAAGGCTGCTCTTTTGTCTATTAAATTTATTATTTGCAATTATATTCATCATCTATTCAATGGTCACTTATTGTGTTTAGACACTGTCCTAAACAGTAAAAATGTATTTTAAGTAGACAGTATCCACCCTCGCCATTTTGAAATTTGAAATCTGTAAAAGGAATGAATAAAGTAACTGGGCTGTGAACTGTAGTTCAGTTAGTAGTGCAATTATTTAACATGCATGAGGCCTTGGGGTAAACATAGCATACATGCACTGTTTATGAGAGTATACTCTAATCCCAGCATTCAGGAGGAAGATCAGAAGTTCAAGGCCAGACTGAGCTACCAGAGACTCTATCTCAGAAAATAAATGATGAGTAGTAATCATACAATTACAGATAATGAACGGTATATGATAAGAGAGAAAGTCAGGGAAGGGACATGCCTGCTTCAGCTATCCACAACTTTTCTGAAGAAGGAACATCCTTCCAGGCCGAACTGTAAGGCACTGAGGCTAATGTGACTGAAAACTTGAGGCCACAGATCAGAAAGTAGAAATTGAAGGAATAAAAGAAAGTCACGGGAAGCCTGTAGCTCCTACAGGAGTGATGATCCCACTGTTGTACAAAGGAGTACCCACAGTAAAGCAGCTCAGCATAAAAGTGTGTACCAAGGCCCAGCCGAGCTGGCAAGCCCGTGACTATAAGTGCTCTTAGTAATTATTCCAAGGCTGGTAGTGACTGAGTCTTTCTCCACATTGGCTAGGGTCCTATCTCATAGACCTTTGCCATTGTCTAGTTTTTTAAAAAATCAGCACAAAGGAAATGAGTACAGCAATAAGGGTGAGGGGATTAGAGCCTTTGAATAAAGGTTTTATAAGGTAGGAGAGACAAATTTCTTACGAGGTGGGCATATTCATCAGGTTTCTCTAGAGGGACTGAATTTACAGCATGAAGAGAAAATTTTTAGAGTAGCTTATGGGCTGTGGTCCAGCTAGACCAATGGTGGTTGTCCAGTAGAAAGTCAAAAAACTCAGTAGTAGTTCAGTCCGTGAGCCTGGAGGTCTCATCTGGTCTTGAGTATACACCTGAATCCCAAATAGGTAAAACCAGCGAAGGAATGAACTTGCCAGAGAGAGTGAGGGCAATCCAGCAGAGCGCAAAAGCTTCCTTCTCCCAAGTCCTGTGCCACTAGAAGGTGTGGCCCATATTAAAGGTGGCTTTCTCGCCTCAAAATATCCAGATTAAAAGTGAGTCTTCCAGCTTTAAATGATTCAACTAAGTAAAGTCCCTCACAGATGTAAACAAATCCTTGGATTTTAGCTAATTCCAGACGTGGTCAAGTTGACAGCTAAGAGTTGCCATCAAAAGTCCATGCTTTGACAACTTGGCACACAATCATATCTCCTTATGTCATGTTTAATTTCCAGTTGAAAACAATAACCAAGTAAAAGTTACATCTAACTATAGTCAAGTTTTACTGTCCTGCCAGGACCTGTGGTACAGACAGATCTCTCCCACCCATGGTCCCACAGCTGCTTATAAAATAATTGACTTGGAGGCTTAATATTATAGTAACTGCTGGGCCAGTAGCTCTTACATTTAAATTGGCCCATAATTCTTATCTATGTTTAGCCGTATGGCTTGGTACCTTTGTTTCAATGCAGCATTCTCGTCTTGCTTCCTCTGGATCTGGCTAGCATCTGCCTTTCCTCCTCCCAGAATTCTCTTAATCTGGTTGCCCCACATAATACGTCCTTCCTGCTAACTGGCCAATATCGTTTATTAAACCAATACCAGTGACAAATCTTTACAGTGGACAAGAACATTATCTCACATGATATAACTATCCCACTTACAATTGCAAACCCATTCTATAATTAACCAGATCATAATTACACGTAACTATCCTTTATGCAACTACAAATACTTTGTAAGTTTTAGAATAGGTAAGTTTTAGAATAGGTAAGTTTTAGAATAGGTAGCAATGTCCCTTGAGGCACATTTTTTAAAATACCTTAAAACTTAAATATGATAACCACTGGTATTCTCTTAATTAATGTTACATTACATAAGAAATAAATTGTAGAATGAAAACACAAATATCTACAAATACATTCTTAACAAAATATAACAGAAACTTTCATGTTAATTATAATCCTCAATCCTATAACTGGTCACATGCCCTTAGCTGGTATTTATAACTACCTTCCTCCATTACCTGTTCTGTATTTCTACTACCCACAGCAAGCACCTCAGCAGGTTTTGGTTCTTTTCCTGAAGGAATGTTCTGTGATCCAAACTTTCATTTCTGAGAGGTCTGTGCCCTTGGTCATCCTGCCTGGATTAGATTATCTAGTTTCCATTAACTAATCACAGGACTGGGTAGCACCAAAAATGCCCTAAGGGATCTCCTGCTCTCCTGCACTCCAGACATAATCCTTCTTTCTTCCATTGCAGATAGATAATCCAGTTTTGTAATGGTAATCTGGGTCAATCACCCCTTCTCACACTGTTATTCCTCTCTTAGCCTGTTGGCATAAGGATATCAGAAGCCCAAAGTGGTCACAGTAGAGCTTTGAGTTCATTGAAATGTTGGTTGTGGCTCCTGGCTAGAGTGCTCCCCTTCTGGAACCAAAGGTTCCAGGAACAGGAAGCAAAGATTTTCCTATTGGGTTATTAGGAGTGATAGCAGGTGGAAGCTATTCCCTTTTCTACCCCTAGATTCCTGAATCCATGGATCTTAGCTAGAGGAGAAACAGGACCATATTCTAGGTGCTGATTCAAAGCATGTACTGCCTTCTGGAGAACCCTGTCCCAAGCTGCTGCCAACTAATTGGCACTGTAACTGTGTCTTTAAAAGGCTGCTGTCTTTTTGTCATGCAAACTGCCTCAGGACTGCTGGGAACATGGTGGATTCCATGACTATGGGCCCAGTGTTGCACTTACATAGCTGTGAAGCAATACTGTGCGGGATACCATCGTGATAGATAAGCTGTTCTATAAGTACACCAATGCTTTACTTGTTTTGGAAAAAGAAAATTCTATAACCAGAACAAGTACCTGCTCCCATAAGGACAAACCATTGCCCTTTCCACGGAGGAATTGTTTAAATGTTATCAACCTGCCACCAGGTCGTTGGCTGGTCACACTGGGGTGTGGTGCCATATCTGAGGCTCATGTTGTCTCTGCTGTTGGCAGATCTGGTATCAGCAGCAGCTGTATCCAGGTCAGCTTTAGTGACTGGAGTCCCTGTTCTTTGTTCTTGATCCCATGCGTAGCCTCCATCTCTGCCAGCATGGGCCCTTGGGTAAAGACAGGGACAGCCGGGAAAGAAGGCCGACTGTCCATGGGACGAGTCACCCTATCTACTTAATTATTGAACTCCTCCTCAGCTGAAGGCACCTTTAGATGAGCATTTACATGGGACGCAAGTATCTTCACATCCTTCAGCCACTTAGACAGGTCTATCTACATACTTTTCCTGATGTCTTTCTCACCAATTTTCCAATCATGCTTTTTCCAAGTCCCTGACCATCCAGCTAATGCATTGACTACAGCTCATGAATCAGTGAACAATCTCACATCTGGCAATTTCTCCTTCCAAGAAAAACTTACAGACTGTGTACTTCCCGAAGTTCTGTCCACTGGTAAGATTTTCCTTTACTGGTGGTGTCTTTCAGGGCTGCCCCAGAAAGCGGTTATTATGTTGCCATTACCCACTTCTGCAGAACCATCAGTACACTATGCTCTAGTTTCCGCTTCCTCGGTCAGCTGATCATAAGGCACACCCCAATGTGGGATATGTTTCAAATTCAATAAAAACCAGTCTGAGATATCAGAGGGATCCACTCACAGTCAGTCTGGGAGAATCAGTGGTAACTCACACCTTTAATCCCGGCACAGGGAATATCAGGCAGTGGTGACCTACGCCCTTAATCCCAGCAAATCTGAGTTTGAGGTCATTTTAGTTTATAGAGGAAGTTCCAGGCTCTGATCTGAGGCAGGCAGTAGAGGCTCACACTGTTAGTCCCAGCACTTGGGAAGCAGAATCTCTGTGAGTTCAAAGCCAGCTCTGTGAGTTCAAAGCCAGCCTGGTCTTCCAAGCAAGTTTCAGAACAGCCAGGACTGTTACACAGAAAACTCTGTCTCAAAAAACCAAACAAACAAAAAACTGGAAGAGATGGTTCTGTCCTCTGATATTTCAAACTGGTTTTTATTAAATTTGAAACATATCCCCACCCCATGAAGCTATAGGTACATGTTTGGCAGCAGATGGCATTGTAAGGGGAATTGAAAACATAGGCATTTGGGCAACTTATATAAATTTTTGTGCCTTCAGGTCGCTCTTGAGCCTGGTCATGTTCATACCACTTCCATTTAATAATGGATTGTTGCTGTGACATCCTATTTTATGGCTTGGTGGGTCAGATAACACCCAGCTCATGATAGGCAGGCAGCTCAGGTCACATGTAACTTGGTGGCCCATTTTCAAATGATCTATTTCCACTGAGGCCCAATATCAGATCAGAGATAAGAGTGGACTAGAGATATTGGTAGAGCCTTGCTACAAAATCCCAAAGTCCTCTTCTGTGATTCACCTATTAGGGTTCACCAAAGGCTCCAAAAAGCATCCCTATCTGCCACTGACAACTCAAGCACCATCAGATCTTCTGTATCATACAGTCCAAGTGTTAGATCAGCCTACACAACAGCCTGGACCTGTTAAAGATCTTCTCAAAACTAGCAGCTTTCTGAGTCAGTTGGTATATGGGCCGGAGTAACACATCCAAGTGAGGATTGTGCTGTTTCCAGAATCCAAATAGGCTCACTAAACATTGTGCTTCTTTCTTGGTGATGGGAGGGGCCAGGTACAATAACTTATCCTTCACCTTAGAGGGAATGTCTCTGCATGGCTCACATTAGTGTTCTCCTTAAGTTTGTCAATTAGTTCACACCATAGGCTTTTTGTACTCTGAGTTTTAGAAAAGGCTCTGGCAAGTGTACATGTTGGCAAATTGGAAAGCATATTCCAAATACTTTTAAAAATCAAAATAACTTATAAACTTTAGCTCATCCTAATGTTTGGCTGTAGGTCTCTGTGTCTGTTTCCATCAGTTACTTGATGAAAGCTTTCTCATAATAATTGTAGTAGTCACAAATCTAGTCACAGGAGTTGGCCAGTTCAGGGTACCTATCCAGTATTGTTAGTCTTAGCTAGGTTCATCCTTGTAGATGGGAGTTTCCCTTGTATCCGGTTTCTACCTGACCCTGAAATGCACCCTCTTTCCCAGTCATCTCTTTCGGTACTCTCCCCCTCCAACCTGATTCTCCAAATTCTCATGCCCCCACGCCCACATGCCTCAAATCCATCCATATCTCTTCCCAGGAATAGCCAAAAATTCCTTTTGGGCCCTCCTTGTTACCTAGTCTCTCTGGGTCTGTGGACTCCAGCATGGTTATCCTTTACAGCTAATAGCCACTTAAGAGTGAGTACATAGCATGTTTTCTTTGTGGGTCTGTGTTACCTCACTCAGGATGATTTTTTTTTATAGCTCCATCCATTGGCCTTCAAATTTCCTAATATCATTGTTTTTAATGGCTAAGTAACACTCCATTGTGTAAATGTCCCACACAGATATTTATAATAGAACCTGTATGATTATCATACAAGTTACATTGGAAAGTTAAGAATTTTGAGGTTGGATAAAGCTTTACAGGGACAGGTAGAAACCTGATGCAAGGGGAACTCCCACAAACCTACAAGGATGACTCCAGGTAAGACTCTTGGTAACAAATACAGAGACCCACAGCCAAACATTAAGCTAACTTCTGCTGAACAGAGAGAGAGAGGAAGGATCATAAGAGCCAGAGGGAGGGCATGGGGGATGTCAGGACATTACAAGAAAATCCACAGAATCAACTAGCCTGGCTCGTAGGAACTCACAATGTCTGAAACAACAACCAGAGAGCCTGCACAGGACTGACCTAGGCCCTCTACATATATGTGACAGTTGTGTAGCCTGGTCTGTTTGTGGAACTCCTAACAATGGGAGCAGGGGCTGTCCTCATATTGGACTGCCTTGCCCAGTCTTAATACAAGGAAAGGAGCTTAGTCTCACTGCAACTTGATATTCCATGTTCTGTTGATACCCATGAGAGACCTGCCCCTTTCTAAACAGAAACAGGAGGAACCCCAGGTAGAAGCTGTGGCAGAGGGAAGGTGGGGGTTAGAGACTGAGAGGAGGGAAGGAGAGGAAACCTCCGTCAGGGTGTAAAATTAATGAATTAATTAATTAAAGTTTTAAAATGCTTATACTTTTGTTGCTCTAGAACCACTTGGGTACCAAAATCTGTGTTAGTCAGGGATCTCTAGAGGAACAGAACTTATAAAATGAATATATACAAAAATATGGAATATATATGTATACACATACATATACATGTGAAAGAGGTTTATTTAAATGGCTAACAGTCTGCTAACAATGTCTGTCTACTAACAGAAGGTCTAAGAATCCAGTGGTTGTTCAGTCTCCACTGGTAATAGTGTGTACTTCACAGCTACACTGCTTTTCTTTCAAACACCCAACCCATTTCTCTCTTTGCTTCCTATTAGTGGAAGGAAAAGGAAAACACTGCCCCTAGTGCATTAACCATTCGATTGAGAACCTAGTCTCGACATTTCTTATGAGAATCCTAGGCAGGTGTTATGTTCATTTTGCAGGTTGATTAAATCCTTGCCAACACCCCACTGTCCTTCAGTACTGTTCCTGGCATTTAGAAGGCATTCTGTAAATGTTAATTTGATTTTACTTGGATTCCCCATGTTTGGAGGAGAAAGGCAGAATTCAAGAAGCCAATGGGATCCTCTTTTACTTCTTCTTTGGAGATGCAGCATGTCAGGAGGTTCTGGTACCTCTTAAGAGTACTGTATTTCCAGTCTGGCGGACACATTTCCACCACTCTCTGCTATAGCGAAAGGTGATGTGTACATGCAAAAACATTAAGGAGCATCTGGTTAGAATTTAGTGTGGCTGAAACACTGCAGTTTTTTTCATGTTTCAATTACTCAAATATGACTAAAAGTGTGCTTTGGAGATTTTCCAAAATAAAAGCTGCAAGGTGAGAGAAGTCTTGCCCCAACAATAACTTGAAAACTAGAACTTGGAAGAGAAACTGATTTCTCAACTGTCTTAACTCTGTCACCAACACTGTGATGAATTGATTACATGTGACAAGTCTGGTTTCTGGCCGTTACATTGTACACTTCAGCTTTAGGCATCACTATTGCCCTTCTTCCCTTATGAGATGAGTGAGTTGAGGAACAGAAATGGAAATGCTAAGAGAAAGTAGGATCTGAGAAGCTCAGGTCTTTCCAGTAACCTCCCCTCACCCCCACTCACACACCCGGGTCACGGCCGCTGACCTTGATCTCACACAGCAACAAACCCGTCATGGGATCTCTTCCCATGGAACCCACCGCTCAATGTTGTTGTGCAAATACCAATAGCAGTAGTACCAGATATATCCCTCCAGGTGGCCAGTGGCCACCTAGGGTATGCAGGAAGGGAGAGGACACCTCTGTGGTAGTGTCTGCTGCGGAGCAGTCTCCAGGTGGTGGTCCTCCCATGTTCTTTTTCATACTGCTGTAATGGTCTAGAAGGGCTAAATGTGTGGAGTCTCCAGTGTCAGGTACTAACCTCACGCTGTCTGACTCATTCCCTATATTTATAGTTGCCCTTGTTCGTAGTTCTTGGCATGCTTTTGACAGCTCCCCTCTGGCAATTGCCATTCCTTCTTAGTGTTTCTCTGAACCTTGAAGTCTTTAGAAGTCCAAAATACATAAAGCTGGACAGTTCAAACCACCCATTGATCCCCTTACTCTTTACTGTGAGGAGAATGCTTCTGCAGACATCTCCCCGTGTGCTTCTTATGCTAGCAAATAACCAAATGATTTTTTTTTCAGTGACCTTCTGTGATTTACTAGAGAGCTGTGGTCTGAGATGTCTTATTTTGTTGAAAAGGGGAGAATGTGACACATATGATATCTCACTTGGGCAAGAAATGATCATTTCAGTGAGGAGCCTGTTAGGCATGTCTATTTGTAAAAGGAAAGAGTTTCCACTTATCTGGCTGTCTCCTTCCTTCCTTCTGCCCCCAGCCCACCCTTAGAAGTCATGGCCGAGTGTCTCTCAATGAAATAAGTGTTGCAGTGGGTTGAGTAATTAGCAGCAGAATTATAGTTGGACTGTAACCTGACTCTAATCGCTGACTTCAGAATTAATTTCATATGACATAGCTCCTTAGATGTGTGCTGCCTTCAAAGTTTCCACTGGGCTGTGCTTTTTAGCCAGGTTGCCTTTTCTATTTTTGTGTTTGTCCCGTCAATGAGTCAGGTAGCCCCAGATTCTTCCTGTGGATGAAAGGAACATCCTGACTTGGATATGTGTTCAACATAGTAAATTATAAAAAGGAAAAACTCTTGTGTCTGCTTTTTGGCATGAGGGTAAAGGAAACTGGAGGGGTGAGTGAGAAGGTATAAAGTAGCCAATATAAATAAACTCTAGCCCTAGGGCTTGATGTACAACTCAGAAAACGGTGCTAAGGAATGCTTCTCTGTGTTAAAGGCAGTCACCATGTAGAGCCTATAATGTAGAAGGTCATGTTAACCTTTTGCACTAAGTTCTAATAACCAAGTTAAAATAACTTAAAAAGTAAAATGTTCCTGGGAAGATTTGTTTGTGCCTGCGCCACAATCTGTGGAAAGAAACGTTGTACACATCCCCTGAAGTCTTGGGAAGGCTTCGGTCACTAGTGAGTTCATGGTGGAAATCTCACCTGCTTTCGTTCCCATAGATGGTAGTTGTCACCTGACTTTAAAGAGATGGAGGACTAGTTCCTATTCTTTAAAATGTGACTCTATGAATTCTCCTGTATACTAAAACAGTGATATAAAAACCAAACTCACCTTTGCACACCTACAAAGCTGCTAGTCAGAGAAAGGTACTATGCATTAAGATTTGAGCTGACATGGTTGTGATCCTTAGGTAAGTTAAATATACTTCTAAGAATTCTATTGTTTCCTTGCCGTTGTGTGAACTGTGGGTCTTTTAGGAAGAAAAGAAAAAAAGAAAGGTTGGGCAGAGGTGAGAGGACTGAGCTATGAAAGGAAAATACTCATCCGCTCTGTAGATCTTACTATCAGCCTTGGCTTCCCACTGTGAAACACTGGCCTTTGCCTTTTTTATGGGGCTTAGAATTATTCTATAGGGAACATGACCATCAATTCTAGAACCATGTCTGTCTCTTCTATAATTATTTTTAAGCTCTTACCAAAAGCATGCCTCCACCACCAAGGCTTGGACCCAATCCTCATTCTTTCTGTCCAGTAGAAGGGCCTTGATTCAGAAGTTGCTTTACTCGGAGCTCCTCAGAATGAGGTCAGCTACTGCCCTTGACAGAAAACAATGAGAGCCTAAGGTTTCTTTGTTAATGCTTGCTCTGCCTGCAAAGTCTGGGCCATGCCCTGAACCTTCCCAAGCCTAAGTTCTAAAAAGTGAGAGCACACAGCACACTTTCAGCCCTCCTCTGCCATGCTGGCACATCTGTTTAGGAGCACTCTTATGGATGAGACTTACTGCTTTCTGGATGCCTTTCTAGATCCCAAGCCCCACCTGATGCTGAGCGCTCTGCTGCCTTCTCACATGTTGTTTCCCAAAGGCCTGTCATTGAGGGATTACTGGTTATTACTAGTAATTATGTGTATTTCCTTAACACAAAAGAGATTCCAGTTTATCTTTTTTTTCCCCACTTACAGACCATTAGGAATTCTGTGCTCTAAGAAATAAACTAAGAGAGCTGGGGTCATATTTTGACTGAGATACTATTTACATTTAACAAGTTTGCTAGGCAAACAGATTTGAACAAAGCCTACATTTCTTTACACCTCAGCATTCTTGAAAATGCCCTTTGATCCTTTTGTCAGCCCTGCCCTGTCCTCCTGCCCCAAAGTCAGCTGTCGTCAGTAGTTAGTGTTGCCTACAGATCTCACAGGACACACACTTCATTTTCTCTGCTGCTCTCTGGACAATGCTTTCAGGTTCAGACATGTTGCTTCATCTGCCAGTATTCTTCCCTTGTTGTCATATCTCATCATGTGAAGATGCCCTTGTTGACATCAAACCCTCTTCTCATAAGTATCTCCTACACCGTATGTTTTAATTCTTCAATCAGCATACAATAAACTGCCTTTCTTTCTGCATATGGACCTCTGGATTTCGGTGAGCAGGATGCACACAGTCCTCCAATTTAGATGGCTCTCGATACCCAGTCCCAAACTCCTGCCATCCCAAATCTGTTCTCCAGCACTGTAATCTCACATCACATTTTAATTATTTCTCACACCTGTCTTTTCCACTCTGTTGTCAGTTTCTCAGGGTAAGAACCAAGTCTTATTTATCTTGCTACCTGAGACACAGAAGAATACTGGGTATGTAACAGGTGCCCATTAAATATTTGAGGGATGAATGAATTTATGTGCATATGGCCACAGTGAATACTTTCATCATAAGACATGGGAAGGAGAGAAAATGCAGAGTTGGCGGAAGCAAACATTAACTTTATTATTTTAAAGAAAGAATTAGGTCATTTTTTTCCAAATAATAATGATTGTATGCTTTTAAGAAATGTTCAAAAATGCTGGCTGCCAACCGCCGCATAAGAGAATATGGTGATTCATGCAAAATGTGTAATCTTTCCAACTCAACAAATGCTTAGTTATACTAAAAATATTGCTGCTAATTAATTTTAAATGTGGAATTTTAAATGAATTTAATAATAATTTTAAACGTGCTGATTTGTCTGTTACCTGTTTCTAAGAATATTCTAGCAGCCTAAAACTCTCCCATGGAGTCTTAATGTATTTTCCAGGTATTCTTGATGTTAAAAATCCCTTCCACAGTACGGAGAAACTCAATATTCATGCTGCTACTGTTGACAGGGGTTTCGGTTTCTTCACTTCTGCCTGGATCAGTGTCATCCTCACCTAAAGTTTGTTTAGCTAAAGTCATTATTACTGTAAGCAATGCTTGGTGCTTACGGCTAGTGCCCTCCCTTGAGTATATACAGCTCTCTCTAGTTTCAGCTTTATTTTTCTTTTTCTTCCTCTGTGTTTCTTGGTGTTTCCTTTTTCATTAATCACAGTGCTGATGTGACTCTGCATGACCTTCTTAGCCTCTTAATTTCACCCACAAGGACATTATCTCTTAGAAACCAAGCCCCTTTGCCAGCTCCATGTCACATTTCTCTAAGCAAATAAATTTCCTCTATGTGCTGAGAATATACCCTTGAGCCCTGTAACCTATTTCCCCTTTTAAAACAGAAATGGGGAAACAGCTGTTTCTTGGTTCCTATAAAGTGTGTCCTGTTTTATAGATCACACTGGACAGCTCTATTTTGAAGTCTTCAATATTACTTGGTCTTGAAATTGTGGATTTCCTGGACTTGAATTCCCCTCACATTTGGGAAATAATGATTAATTCTACAAGCTGTTTCAGTGTACTCTACAGGCTATAAGGTCTTCCCTAAAGTCTGTTTTGATGGCTACTGAGGAGTTCAAATGGACGTAATGCCTTCTCTCCCGTACCACACAAACTTTAACCACTGACTGATATTATGGGGCCAGTTCTTGGTGTGTTTCAGCAAATACTGATGGAAAATACCTGCCAGATTCTATATTGTTACTTGTATATATGCAAGGATGCCCTGCCCCGCCCGCAGTCCAGGGAAGGCAGCTACAGTGTGGTGCAGATTCTAATCCGTAGCTTCTTAAACTCTGGGTTGTGACCCACTATAGGGGCATCTGACCATACCCAGGAATTTCAAAAGAATTGTCAGTAGTTCAAGGCTTTTGAATGTGCAATGATCAAAAATTAATTGGGAGCCAAACGTAATGAATTTGAGATGTGCCCCCTTCACCGACAGTAATCTGAGCTGTGTTTGTGACTCACACCCATGCTGTGTCTCACAGCTTCACTGCAGCCCTGATCTGACTGGAACACTTTGTACTGCTCACGCTTCCATGCCACACAATAAATGCTGCTCATCCTTGACACTATTGTATGTTCCCAGCTAGTGCCCTACTATAATACAAAGGTTTCTGTCCTAAAAGAAGTGGAGTGGACAGCCAACTAACAGAAGAGTAACAGTTTCTCAACATCTCCCTCAGCCTACAAATGTCAAGTTAATGTATCTTTGCACCAAATTATTTTAGAATGGTTAATTTTTAAAATTCTCCTATTTGTGAATTTTTTTTTCTTCTACAATGTTATACTATGTATTTATGTGAAGCCACTGATAATTATAAAATTAAAATAGCAATCAACTCTGGAAAATATTGAAGATGTATGTCCTACAGTATCAAATATTAACACAATTTTTATTCTTTTTTTAAATGCATCTGGTTTTATGTAAATGAGTGTTTTGCCTGTCTACATTCATAAGTATGCACCACATGTATGCCTAGTGCATGCAAAGGCCAGAAGAGGGCATCAGATCTCTGGAACTGGAGTTACAGATGATCATGAGCCACCAAGAGGATGCTGGGAACTGAAAGCAGGTCTTCTGCAGCAGCAACAAGTTGGAGCAAAATGCAGTTCTTAATATAGAAATAAACAGGCACATCCATCTACTAGTGTGCACATTTGGTTTTGTCTTTAATAAATGATGAGAATTACATGTATACCAAAGAATTTTTTTTAAATAAAAATGTTTATGACTTATCAGTAGTAAATGCATCATTTGTATGCCTGTGTATACCAATGTACCTGCAGTCACATAAAATTTCTCAGGCAAAGCTAAACATGGTTGCTTAGACTTAGAATACCATGTACTCAGGAGACTGAGGCAAGAGCACGAGAGGTTCAAAGCCTTTCTGGAATGAGTTCAGAGGCAGCCTGAGCATCTAGTGAGACCATGTCTCACAATTAAAAGTAAAAACAGGTCTTGGAATGTAGCTCATTGGTAGAGGATGCCTAGTGTGTTCGAGTTAAGAAAGGAAATTGAAACATGATCTGATACCATTTTAAGTAAGTTTATGACTTTTTGTTGGGCCTATTCATACTTGTGCTTGACAACATATAGCCTTAGGCCTCAGGCTAGGCAACACCCCCCACACACACACACACACACCCACACACACACATACACCCACACATCCACACACCCACGTCTACACACACACACCTACACCCACACACACCCACAACCACACATACACCCACACACACCCACATCCACACACCCACATTCCCACACCCACACAATTACACACCCACACAACCACACACCCACACAACCACACACCCACACACCCACACCCACACACCCCGAATAGGTAGTTACCTGCTTTGAAGTAAGGGAATGTCCAAGTAGAATTGCAATGAAATACATGATTATTTGATATTAATATAGTTTACATTTATATACATCAAATAACCTAAAAATAAAATGAAACATTTAAAATTTAACTCTAACATTCAAAGACTTCAACAAATCGGTACTGAAAACATTGAAATCTCCTTTACAAATGAACAAAGGAAGAAATTCTACTCATGTAGACATGAACATGACTATTAAAACAAGAAAAATGCTGAGCATAGCTTGTAATCAAATTAAAATGCTGTGTCATTTTTACTAATTAGCAGTATAAAGAATATAATGCCCACCGTTTGCTGGTTTATGATAACAGGGATGCTTTGCCATTTTAATTGCTTATAAATTGACTCAAATCTTGTAGAAAATAGAAATTAAGGCCTTGTTTTTTGAAAATGCATGTCTTATACAATGTAGTTTCCCTTCTAAAAATCTTTTATAATATACAAGGAACTAAATGTAGTGTACACTGTCATGAACACAAATAGACATGATTGTGAATTTCCACAATGTCAGAATGTATTGGCTAACAATAAATTCACAAGCTATACCAATTTTTTAACAGTTTTTTTCAGCCACAATTTGCTAGGAGTCCTGCTTTCCATAGTAGTTGGCTTTGGGAAAATGCAGGTTCCTTATTTTGATTATAACTACTAATATTAGTATTTAACTCCTATGTCACAACTCTATGTGTGTGTGCCTGTGTGTGTGTGTATGCGTGTGTGCCTGTGTGTGTACCTGTGTGTGTGCCTATCTATGTATGTGTGTGTACCTATGTGTGTGTATGTGTGTGTACCTGTGTGTGTGCCTGTGTGTGTATGTGTGTGTGCCTGTGTGTTGTACCTGTGTGTGTATGTGTGTGTACCTGTGTCTGTGTCTGTGTCTGTGTGTGTACCTGTGTGTGTGTGTATATGTGTGTGTTTACAGAATGGCTACAGGAGTTCAAGGAGTTTCCCAAAGGCTTTCTTAAAGGCTGTAGAAAGCTGGCAGAGATGTGGAATTACATAACAAACCTTTGTCAGTCTGCAGAGTCAAGCAATGTGGTCAGAGTTGAGCTGAACTTTAGAGTCAAGCTGAGCTGCCCAGGCAAAGTGCAAAACCACGGAGGCTGCCAAGGTAAAGTACAGAAGCACTACCAAATAGCCAAATCAGCCAAATAGACACGAGCAGTCTAAGTAGAACATTTCAGCAGTGGGGCTTCAAAATGAGCCTGAAGCTCATCAGAAAATCTAGAACTCTATCTGTCCCCTGCCTGTGTTTTTACTCAACATAGAATTAAACATGGCTTGTAAAATGGAGTATCTCAGGGCAGTGTACAGCTTTTTAGGAAAGACACCATGTAACACAATATGAATTCACTTAGAGCTGGGCATACTCTGATCTTGTCACATGGTTCTAGAGTGTGGGAGACTGAAGCGGAAGGACAGTGAGTTTGAGGCCATCCTACAACATAAGAGGACCTTTTCTACAAAGCTAAACAAAAAACTAGTGGCAAATAGGAAAATGTTTACATATAATATTAAAGAGTAAAGTACTTATTGTTGTAAATAATTTTAGGTATATAAAATTGAGTACAAAGAACAAAATGTAAAAGCAAACACATCAAAATTATAATTTAGTTTTATAATCTAACCATCTTTTTATAGTGTGGAAATATTTTATTCCTTTTAAATTTTCTGTAGTATCTGTAATTAATACATTATGTTTTTTAAATTTATAAAATATTTTTATGTTCATTGATGTTTTGCCTACATGTATGTCTGTGTAAGGGTGTCAGAAACCCTGGAACTGGAGTTAGAGACATATGTGAGCGGCCATGTGGGTGCTGGGAATTAAACCCAGGTCCTCTGGGAGAGCAGCCAGTGCTCTCTGAGCCATCTCTTCCGCCTCACATTATGGTTTTATATTAGAAAAAGTGGTAAATGGTGTTTTTTTTCAATTTTGCTAAGTGGTGTTTTGTAGTAATATGTTACTACTGGACTTTCCAGCCTGGCCCCAAGGTTCTGACCCACAGTCCCACAGAAACACACGGACGCATATATTTACTTTATGCTGATCAGCCTATTGCTCTGGCATATCACTAGTTAGCTCTTGCCCTTAATCTAACCCATGACTCTTATCCTGTTCAGCCATGCAGCTCAGTACCTTTTCTCAGAGCAGCATTTCAACTTCTTCTGCATCTACTGGCTTCTCACCATGGTGTCTCCATGGTGTCGCTGGCTCCTCTGCTCTGCTTTCTGTTCCCAGAGTTTTCTTAGTCTGATAGCCCTGCCCACACTTCCTGTCTGCCTTCAGCTAATCAGCATTTTTATTAAACTCATAGGCAGAACAATTATTTATAATAATAAAGAACATAGTCCCACTACAGAGTTTTTTATTTACAACTTTCTAATAATACATTCTAATTAATTTTTAAATGAAAAACCCCTCCGTCTAATGTGATTGACAACCAGAGTTTGATTTTAGACCAATTTATTCTATTAGAGTGTTCCATGTTACTTTATCCCACATCATCATCAGACCAGGGAACTGAGGTTCTGGAACATCCTAAATATGAACCTTCTTATCATGGACTTGTTAGCCTGATGTCCTTAAGCCAGCTTAGCAGTAGGAAACTCTAAAGACAGAGCAGTAATGCTCATTGTCCTGAGCCCTAAGAAAGGGCTTTCCTGTGGAGATTATGAGTATGTATGGATTTGCATGACATCAAGGGTGTGCAGTAAGTAATCAGTAGACAATTGGAGTATCTGTGACTGCCAAAGGCAATCCTAATAGAATTGTGCCTTCCACTGTTTTCTATCTCTTCCCTGAGATAACACATTGTAACAACCGGGTTATAAGACTAACTATAGACTGCAGTATCTTCCTTATGAAATGTCTACCTGGGAAAATTACATAACTTAAACACTCCCATAAAGAACCATAGTCACCTGTCTTCTTTAAGACGGTGCCCTTTCCTTCAGTGCTTCAGAATTCTACCACACTCTGGAAACTTTGACATGTCCAGGAGAATTTACCATAAACCAAAAGAGAATCATAATTCACAGCAGTATGACCTCATCAGTCTACAAATGAGAAAACTGTAGTGTAAAGTAAGTGATTTGCCCAAAATCATAAAAGTTGGAACTAAAAACCTTAGGTTTCCTAGTGTTCTCCATCATTTTTCTGTACTGACACCTCTTAAAACAGCCACCCAGAGCACTGTTCTGGGAACTATTAGAAGGTGTCCTGCAGAGGCCAGAGAGATGGCTTAGTCAGTAAAGTGCATACAATGCAGGCATCAGAGTCTGAGTTAGATCCCCCACACCCGTATAAAAAGCCGGGTGTGGTGATGTAACGGGAATGCAGCATCTGTCTGTAATCTCAGAGCTGGGAGGAGTGGATGGAGACAGGAGTTCACTGACTTTCTGGTTTAGCCTCCCCAGTGACCTCAAGTTCAACAGGAGACTCCTGTCTCAAAAGAACAGACAGATAAATAACACTCAAGGTTAATTTCTGGTGCTCTTGTGGGCACACACTCATACTCACACACACATACACACAGGAAACTTTATGCACTCAATAATTAATTAATTTAGGAGGCATTACCCTGGTGGTGTTCTCATCACCGCTCCTTCACTTCTGCAGTGATAACCCATATTAATATGAAAATGACTTGCTGCTGGACACAGATACTAAACTAGACAGTTGATGACATAAAGCAACACTCCCCTATGTTTTCTGCACAGATAAAACACAGCATAAGGGAAAGGTACAGACAGAAGTCTGAACTTGTTGGGTTGGGGCTTTAGAGAAGAGATGCATGCTTGTTAAAAATAACATACATTGTTATACTAAGCTGTGCTCAGATCCTATAGACACTCATACCACCAGAAAAGAGCTTAATTTACTTTCTAACTTTATGGGGTAATTTTGCATAATGGGTAGGGTTTTGAATCCATTCTGCCCGGGCCTAAAGACTGGAACTTTTGTCATCAACCTTGCCTCAGTTTCCACCTCCATAAAATGGGCAGTAATCACAGTAGCCCCTACCTCTTAAGATTCACACAAGGGTTCAATTAATTTACCTTGAGAATTTAGAAGTGTCTTGTGTAAAAGTAAGGACTATATAAACATTGCCATTGTTACTGCTTTATAGTCTAGGGATGGAGAATGTATACAGTGCTTTCAGATGTACCAAATATACTAATCCACTGAACTCTGCCAAAACACTGGAGCACAGAGTGCTACCACTCATTCCTGGGCATGTTCACCTAGCTCACAGTTGTTGAAGTAAATGTACAGATATTTTGAGATAAAGCAGACTAAAAGGGAACATAAACATTTATCACTGAACTTGGATCCATGTTACAAGCCAACTAACTTTTTTTTTTTTTTTTTTTTTTTTTTTTTTGTCCTTAAAGCTAAAAAGAAAGTAGGTGGAGGGCGCTTTATTGCGGGACAGAGAAGAGGCACATGACTTTCCTTTGGTTTGTGTATGACCTACTCCTAATGTTTGTCACAAAGGTAGAAGTTCTGATCCCTAGTTTGGGGCATTGA
The DNA here is from genome assembly GCA_033318265.1 of Phyllotis vaccarum. Lineage (NCBI taxonomy): Eukaryota > Metazoa > Chordata > Mammalia > Rodentia > Cricetidae > Phyllotis > Phyllotis vaccarum. The sequence goes on along the minus strand of JARWLC010000019.1, from coordinate 60,743,627 downwards.
AGGTTCTTCCCCCTACCACTGAGGCCAGATGGAAGCATGAGAGTTCACAGACGAAATGAGGATCCTGTGGCCCTGGCATAGGCCAGTAGTTCGCTAGAAGCTTTTTGTGTGTGCATTTTACATAAAGACATGAGGGAGCTAGAGAGATGCGTCGGTGGCTTAGAGCACTTGCTGCTCTTGCAGAGAACCCGAGTTTACATATAGGCACCTAGTGTTGGCTCACACACAGTTAGTACATCTAGCTGTAGGAGAGCCAGTGGTCTCTTCTGGGCTCCACAAGTACATGCACACATGTGGTGCACATACAGATAAGGGAGCACAAACATACATAGAAAATAAATATTTATCTATTTCTTTTTTCAAGAAAGGATTACTCTATGTACCCCTAGCTTTATCATCTATCTGTCTGTCTGTCCCCTATCTAACTAACTATCTATCTATCTATCTATCTATCTATCTATCTATCTATCTATCTATCTATTTGATAAAGGGTTCTTCTGTGTAGCCCTGGCAATCTTGGAACTCCCTACGTAAATCAGGCTGGCCTTAAACTCACAGAGATCCTAAGTGCATCTGCCTCCCAAGTACTAGTATTAAAGACATGTGCCAGAGTTCACCTTTAATTTCTTTTAAGAAATACATGGAGTATTACTAAACTAGAGTAGTCAGCCTTTTTAGGTAATAACCAAGATTTAACTCAGCTGACTTAAAAGAGGCAGAAGAAACATTAGCATGTAAGTAACTCAGACTTTCTTCAGCCAAGTTCTCGCTGGGATGCTCTTGTTGGTGTAAACATTCTACCTCTCTCAGAATGTCAGGACCCAGAAAGCAATTTCATCTCATAAGTTGGCATCTTGCTCCAAATTTTTGGCTTTAAATTGGGAAGATGCAGCATATTTTGTAAGCAAAAGTCTAAATCTGTTACTAGGGACATCCCATACCAAAAATAAAACCATTATTGGAATGTAGATGAAATTGTGGCTGTTGCTATTAGAAATGACAAAATAAATGGGGTAAGGAATGGTCCCAAGTTCAAAAAAAAAATCTTAAGATACAGAGTACCAGCTCAGAACTAAAACATCTCTTCTGTGAGATCTTCTAAGAGATAGAGAAGGGTAGATCTTGCCCAATTCCTTGCTGTATATAAGTGACTATCAAGACAAAACAGAAAATATAAGAGCCAATAGGGGCGGAGCACACATGGTATAAACTATTCCAACATGAAGCCTGATAGATCAGTGAACACCTTCAGAATAGACCAGCATAGCCAGGCAGGCTGGTCTCCTGGACAGTCCTGTCGCAGTGGCTGTATACCATGTGCTGCCAGGACAGGCCTGTGCTTCACTTTGTGCTGGGTCTCCATCTCCCCCACGTCTTTCTCCCTGGCTTGCTTTTGCATGGAAAGTTAACTGCTTGCTAACTTCCTAAGACAGTCTCATTCTGCTTTCAGAAAGTCTTTCCTAACTTAAAGGAAGAGATAAGGTACTAGCAGAAAATAAGAGATGCTAATGTGAAAAGATACTATATCTCCTGAGAACCCTACAGAAAAAAAAATGATTCTTTGCTGAGCTGGCCTAGCCTGAAATTCCTACTGTTTTAGTTACAGTGCGTTTGTATTAACTGTCTTCTGGATGGACAGGCGCAGTTAAAGCACGTGCCCTCCTTTATCACGCCGCCGCCTTCGGTGAAGGTGAGGGCCTCTTCTTCTGAATCCTGACTCCTCTCTGCCCCCTCCCCTCCCCTCCCCTCCCCTCCCCTCGCTGTGTCCTGCATGGCTGAAGTGTGGGAATGTGTGCTTGCTTAGTGGTGCTGGTGGGAGTCTCTTAATGAGCTGGGAACATGGTTCCTGAAGAGAGTTCTGAGCCCTGGTTCTCCTGGCCAAGTAAAACAATCTGGCTCCAAGGGATGAGTAATTGTAGTGAAACTCTTTATAGCGTTTAAGGCTCTATATGCAGCATGACTTTTCAGTTCATGTGATGCAGCTTTCCCAGAGAACAGCCAAAACTCTAGAAACGCAGAAGAACTGTTACCGCTCCCCAGGTGAAAAGAGAACAGAGTTATAGGGAGCATTTTAACAGGAAGCCCTGAAAGTTTCTGAACTGTCATGTGCCAGTATACCTAGGTTGTGTGCAATTGAAAAAATTGTTAGAATTACCATTAAAAGTTGACAAGTTCAAAACGAAGTGAGGAGACATTCATATATACGTACGTGGTTAAGAGATGAATGTTCATAAACAGAAAAGTTCTTTAAAAAAAAAAACAAAACAAAACACAACACGAATTTGCCACCTCTCAGGCTACTAAGGCAGGGTCTTTCAGGGTAGTTTGGTGGTTAAAAGCAAGTGTTGCTCGTGCAGAGGACCCGAGTTCTGTTTCTAGCACCCACCTGGCAGCTCAAAACCATCTGTAACTTCAGGTCCAGGGACCTGATGCCTACCTCTGCTCTCCAAAGGCACCAGGCATGCACATCCATACATGCAGGCAAAGATTTATGCACAACAAATGGATAAGTAAGAAAGACCCTAAAGCAGGGAGATTATAAGTTTGAGGCCAGCCTGAGATGTATAGAAAGACCCTCACTCAAACAAACAGAAGTCAAAACAAGTCTATCTATGATCATATATAGATGTCCCTCTCAAACAATTAGAAACTATGCTTTACAAAAATCCTTAAAAACTCTTTATTTTTAACTTACATGTAGTAAGTCAACGTTCGGCCAACTAAGGCCCTTGACCTTAAGCTGAAACAAACCCTTTCTCCCAAGTTGCTTTTGATCATAGTATTTTTATCATGCAGATAAGAAACCCTAACTAGCACAACTGCTCAGCAGCCAGTCACCTACTCTCTAGATGGTCATTCACCTAAAGTTTTCAGGCTCCTGAGCAAGACAATACAGAAAATAAGTTGTAATAAATATATAGAGAATTTATTAGAGTGGTTACAGGCTGTGGTCCAACTATTTTAACAATGGCTGTGTACCAACAGAAAGTCCAGGTATCCAGCCCATGCCTGAATGCCTCAGCTGGTCTTCAGTATATGCCAGGATACCAAAGAGGTGGTTTCTAATGGCTGTGGGAAAAGGAACTTGTCAGCGAGAGCAAGTAGGACATTTCTTCCGTGTCCTTTATCTCATCTGCCACCAGAAGGTATGGCCCAGATTAAAGATGGATCTGCTCTCCTCAAAAAATCTGGATTAACATCAGGTTTTCCACTTCAAATGCTTTAGTTAAGAAAAGTTCCTCACAGGTGTACCTGGCTGCTTGGGATTTAGTTAATTCCAGATGTAGTCAAGCTGACAACCAAGAGCAGCCATCACAGTAAATATGGGCTGCGATTTAAATAGCATTCTTTCATAACCGTTTAAAGAGCAGTTTACCATATGATTTCATTGTAGGATCCCTCTTGTGGCCTTGATGCTGGGAAACTGGACTTTAGATATTTATATAGAGATAAAGGCAAACTCTGAGGGAAGACTGAGCGCCCTTCTGTTTGTAATAGATACTGTTGCCACGGGTCGGAAAAGGACGCTGTCCTTGCCTCCTCTTTTGGAAAAATTCAGCCAATCCTATCTGGCTGTGTGGTTTTTAAATAGTCCTCGGGGAGTTGGAGAAATGCAACCCTGTCTTAGTGCCTCTCCTTCACAGGATGAATGACCCACTGGGACTGAGTGGGACAGGCCTGGCGTCACCTCACATCCCAGCAGCCCGGAAGAACTGGCTAGCTTGGACCACAGTACTTTTCTTGCACTATTCTCTTAATGGAAATCACAGAACTACCATCCTTACTTCAGGGGAACAGTTTCCTCTTTTGGAACCAAAAAAATGTCAGACTAAGGAAACAGCTAATGTGTGCAAGCCACAGTGCTGAGATGATCTCATTTTATGTTAAAAGTTTCAAAAGATGAAATAATTTCTGGAACAAGAAGTAACCGAGAGTCAGAGTATTTGATTAACCAGATATTTTAAACATTTCTCATGGGCATAGAGACTTTTAGTATATTACCTATTTTCAACTAGACTATATTTTGCAGCTAGCAAATTCTAGGAAATGGAGAAATGTAGACTTCAAACTCTTCCTCCTTCTGTTTATACATACATCATTCTTTTTGTTACTGCTAAAATATATGAAAATATTGTAGCCAGAAGTTTTCCTGTGTCCCACAGTCGCTTTGCCCCAAATAAACACACAGAGACATATTGATTACATACGGTTTGGCCTATTGCCCAGGATTATTGCTAACTAGCTCTTTTATCTGACGTTAACCCATTTCTATCAGTCTATGAATGGTCATGGGGCTGGTGGTTTACCATACTTTCACATCTTGCTCCTTGGGCGGTTAGTTCAAGTCTCCCAGACTCTGCCCTTCTCCTGCCTCTCTACTTGGATTTCCTGACTGGCTGTAAGCTGTCTTGCCTTGGCTAAAACAGCTTCTTTATTAACCAGTGGTAGCAACAAATATCCACAATATGCAGAAAGACACCCACAGCATATTTTTATTAAATATTTAACATTTTTAGAGATAGGCATGATGGCACATGCCTTCCCAGCACTTGGGAAGCAGAGGCAGGTGGATCTCTCTGTGAGTACAAGGCCAGTCTGGCCTACAAAGCAGACTCCAGAACAGCCAGGGTTGTTACAAAGAGAAACTATCTCGAAAAAAAACTAACATTTTCATAAGAACTGGGGGCTAAAGAGATGGCTCAGCTGTCATTTACTGCTCTTACAGATGATGTGGACTTAGTTCTCAGCACCCACATAGCAGCTTATACCATTTATAACTCCAGTTACAAGGTATCTGTCCTTCTAGCCTCTGTAGAAACCAGATATGACATGGGGCGCATATATGCATGCAGACAAAGAAAACTATACATAAAATAAATCTTTAAAAATGTAAACAAGAGATGGTTTTTAATTCCTAACTAACCCTGAGCTGAATACTTTGGACATGCGTGCATATTCTCAGAGAACCTCACGTACTTGGAGGTTTGTGACCAACCTTGCATTAAACCTTCCTAGAGCTCTAGAATGCCAGTGCTTGCGCTACAGCAGACATTTTTAGTTTTTAGTTCCCACTTCACATACTGGCTGCTCAAGGGCTCACCAACAGTCAGCAGAAACTCTTAAAGGAGTCATATCCTTTTTTTTATTTTCAAACTTTCTTGGGCACTTTAGAAATTGGATCCCTACATTTGGGTGCCAAAATGCTGTTGGTTGCTTTGCTCTTGGCGGGGGGGGGGGGGGGGGGGGGGGGGCAACCACTAAGCTCCCAATTAAATCACACACAACCTGATCTATAGATAGAGTACATTCTGGCCTGCACAGAGAAACTGTTTCAAAAGACCAGGGGAGGGGGGGCACGACACATGGACAGACGGACACATTTCACTCTTCATTCTCATCCTGAATTCCCTGTCAGATGTTTCTGCTGCATGGATGTGTGGATGTGATCAGTTATTAGTTGTTTCTGGGTTTTCTTTTTTTATTTTTTGTGAATTTGACAAAAGTTAGAGTCATCTGGGAAGAGGGAACCTCATTTTCAAACATGTCTTCATCAGATTGCCTCATTTTCAGATTAGTGATTGATGTGGAAGGGTCCAGGCACTGAGCAGGTGGTCCTGGAAGTATAAGAAAGCAGGCTGAGCAGACTATGAGTGCAAGCCAGTAAGCACTGTTCCCTCATGGTTCCTTCTTCAGTTCTTGCTTCCAGGCTTCTGCCTTGAATTCTAGCACTGAATCCCCTCGTGGTAGATTGTGGGTTACAAACTGGGAAGAGGGGAGGGGTCTTGGAGAGACTTTTCCCTCCTGAGTTGGTTTTGGCTACTATTTTATCTTGACAGAAACTTAAGACAACTGTCTAGTCTGATACTTGTGTAACCATTCTAGCTTTGCTTTGCACCAATATTTGTGTTCTGGCTTCTACCCCTTTGAACTTGCCTGTATTACATTTGGTTTATTTTGTACAACTACCATATTGTGGGCTGGAGAGATGGCTCAGCAGTTTAGGGGCAGTGGCTATTCTTCCAGAAGTCCTGAGTTCAATTCCCAGCAAACATGGTGGCTCACAACCATCTGTAATGAAATCTGGCGCCCTCTTCTGTCCTGCAGGAATACATGCAGAGAGAATATGCTATACATAATAAATAAATAAATCTTTTTTTTAAAAGCCTACCATATTGTTAGGTCATATTTTTAATCCATTCTATTAGTCTTTGTTTTTGAATTAATATGTTTACACAATTATTTTGTTTTCTTTTTATTTGTGTGTGTGTGTGTGTGTGTGTGTGTGTGTGTGTGTGTGTGTGTGTGTGTGTATGCCAGTGCTCCTAGAGGCCAGAAGAGGGCATCAGATCCAGAGTAACAGACGGTGGTGAGCCACCAGATGTGAGTGCTAGGAACCAAACTCAAGTCCTCTGAAGGAACAGCAAGTGCTCATACTAACAGAGCCTTCTCTAGTCCCACATCATTTGTAATATAATAATATGTTTGTTTGGTGTGATTTACATCTGTTTTTTCCTGTCTTCCTGTGGGTTACTTGAATGTGTTTGATGACCTCACTTCATTTTATCTTTATTTTATGTTCTTTAGAGGTTGCTGTAGTGTGTCGTTAGTATGGATAAGTATGACCTCACTGCTGCTCAGTGGTATGGGAAATTTTAGCTCTATTCTGTATCCCATCTTCTAAAAGTATAAATAGATAGGAAGGTGCTGACTCACCACTATGAGGCTCCAGCATCATCCCTGTGGGATGGGAAAGACAACTGTCTTCTATTAGGGGAATTTAGAACTTAAGGTTCCCAAGGTGGTCTCTCTTGGTGCTAAGAAATGGATGAGGGTCAAACCCATCTTTATCTTTCTTCTTGATAGCCTCCAAAAACACTCTTGCGGTAGGTGGGGAAGAATTGAAGCCATTCTTAAAGCCTACCTAGGTTAGAGTCTAGGCCTTTTGATAGGGATGGTGTCTTAGGTAGGGTTTCTATTGCTGTTAAGAGACACCATGACCACAGCAACTCTTATGAAGGAAAACAGTTAATTGGGGCTGACTTACAGATTTAGTCCTGGTAGAAAATATGGTGCCATGAAGGCAGCCGTGGTACTGAAGAATGAACTGAGAGTTGTACATCTTTATTCACAGGCAGCAGAAGGGGCCTGTCACAACAGGCCTGGCTTGAGCATATAAGACCTCAAAGCCCACCTCTAGAGTGACACACTTCCTAATTGTGCCACTCCCTGTGGGCCAAGCATTCAAGCTTATGACTCTGTAATATAATTCCTATTCAGACCACCACAGATGGGGACAGTATTTTTCTGTAGTTCTTAGCTTGAGCTGAAGTAGTTATTGTATAAGAGTTTTTATTTCTTCTAGGCTTAGCCCCTCAGAAGTAGGGCCTAGCTGTACAGATGAAGTTCGTGTAACCCCAAAGCCTAATTTCAAAGATTAAGTCCCAATTTCTAGGTGTTGCACTGCCACATCCTTTTGGCTTGGTTGGTTTGGGGCTTTTTTGGAAACAAGGTCTCTCTAATTAGTCCTAGCTATCCTGGAGCTTGTTGTGTGGTGTAGACCAGACTGGCCTTGAACTTATAAATATCCTTCTTCTTCTGCCTCCTGAATGCTGGGATTAAATGATTGCACAGCTGCCCCAGCCCCACCCCTCTTTGGACCTTTTCTTAATCACACCACAGGGGACATATCAGACCCAAACTGTAATACATAATTAAATGTTCCCCACTGTTAGTTGGTCTTTAGTTTTTCCTATTATAAACAAGACTGGCTTCTGAATTTAGATAATTTCCATTAAAGTCACCTTCTGGACAAAGGATTATGAAGACAAGAGATTGAGCCCACACTACCAAGGTTTAATAGGAGGGGCTCTCTTTAACTTTTGAACCTTGTGTCTCCTTTCAGAACCGTCAGGAGGTGAGGAAGGTGAAGACACGGAAATGACACAGAAGGACACATCTCCAGTTCCTGAGCCATCAAAGAAAACCAAACAGGTGATAGTCACTGTGAGCATCACAGCTCTTCGCTCTGAAGTCAGTCCATAGCCATGCTACACCATTTTCTCGGCTCTGACATCAGCTGTTGCTGGACTTAGGGGAAGCTTTTACTTTCTTTGCCCATCAAAAGGCCATGTTTTTCTAACTGTAAACTAGTGACACCTGCCTATTTAATATTTTACTAGAAAAATGTGTTGCAGGGGCTGGATTGATGTGCTTCTGGAATCACCACTTCTGTCACTGTCACTTCCTAGTTGGTGCCCATACACAACATTAAATTGTGTGAAATCTTTGATGTGGCTTCACCTCTTGTCACTTAGATGGAAATGTTTGTAAAAGGCCTGTGGTAGTATCCACACAGCTAAGGGATTTTGTATCCTTTGCTGACAGCAGATATAGGTACTATATAATCTGCTTGCCAGTCTTTTATGGGGAGAGTTGACTTCTGTATGGGTCCTATCATGGCATCCATCCACAAGGCCACAACCAAGAACAGGCCTCACAAGGCAGTACACAGAGTGTCATGCCAGAGGCTTTAGTTATTTTTCCATCCATGGTGGTTTGAATACGCTCCTATATTTGAATGCCTAGTCATCGGGGAATGGTAAGATTAGAGAGAGATTGGGGGAAGTGTGTACTGGGGATGGGCACTGAGGTTTCAAAAGCCTAAACCAGTTCCAGTGTCTGTCTCTCTGTGTCTGTCTGTCCCTCTCTCTCGCTCCCTCCCACCCCCCCCCCAGCTTATAGATCAGAATGTAGCTTTCAGTTAATAAATGAGCACCTGTCTGCATGCCACCATGCTGCCTGCCACCATGATCATGGACTAAACCTCCAAAACTGTGAGCAAGGCCCCAATTAAAGGTTTTATTTCATAAAAGTTGCCTTGGTTGGGGGCTAGAGAGATGGTCAGAGGTTAAGAGCACTGGATGCTCTTCCCAGTAACCACATGGTGGCTCACAGCCATCTGTATAAAAGATCTGGCACCCTCTTATAGCCTGCAGGGATACATGCAGACAGAACATTGTATACATACTAAATAAGATAAATGGTTTTTAAAAATTGCCTTGGCCATGTGTGTCTTTACAGCAGTAAGACACCATCCACATTGTCCCCTGTGATCAGACTTTACATAAGCTCAAGCAATAGCCTCTAGTAGCACCTAAGGGCAACTGCCTCACACTTTGGCAAGTGTATCTGCTGCCTGATTTCCAGGAGTAATCAATGGGCTGTTGGCTTCCATGTGGAAAGCTGCCAGGGGTTCTGATTCCTGTTGAACTGTAGTATATATTTCCTTTTACATCAGTTGTTCCCTTGATGGCTAACTCAGAATCTGCCAGTTCTCCTTTTTCCATTAAGTGAAGTCTCTAAGTCCAGTCCAGCTGTTTCCCACTACACAGATTGCTCTATATTCAACACACTGGCTTCTTTTGCTTTCTCCTTTACTTATCCATGTTTGTGACCACTTGCCTTGTATAGCCACTCAGTTCTGGTTTTGTGCTCTTATACAGTCCATGTAATGGGCATCTGCAGAGATGAGTAATACTGTATATTACTTTCTAATACTGTATATAACTTAGCTTTGTTCAATTATTGAAGGAAGCTCTGTGGCTTGAAAGGACATTGGTTCCAATACAACCTGCATGGCACTGGTAACAGAGCTTGTAGATATTACACCACATTGCTATTAAATATGCATGCCACCATCAGAGGATTTGTTTCTGTACCATCTCAGAAACAGCCTTTGCCATAGGCCTTCATTCCAAAGCTTACTTGGATAAGCTGTTACTGAGCTTTGGCCAGTGGTGGATTCTTCCTGTTCTAATGTTCTAGCTGCAGCTGTGTTGTATGCAGCTAGCAGTAGCTTCTCTAGCACTGTCTACTGAGTTTCTGCCCCTATCCAGGCCTGAGATTAGAAGTCCGTTGGAATGCTTTGCTCTGGTTGCTTGCCATAGCCCTGTATGTAGCTTTCTAGGCATCTGGAACCTCTCACATGAAAGGGCATTGGCAGCAGGACATACAGATGTTTATTAACATCTTATAGGACCTTATAGGACCTTAACCTCATCAAAAGCCTCTTGGAGCCATTTTATCCCAACCCCACAGGGCACTTCACTTTATCAAGTTTTCAGAGGATGGGAAACTTGGACAAGGAAGGATATAAAATATTCTATAAGCCCCGAAAATAGCTACAGCTTTTTTACATTTACAGGCACAGGCTGTACTTTTTTCTCTGGTATTTTTGTCAGGTATCACACACATCTTATCAGACAATAGTAATCCCTAGAATCTCAAAGCTGTGCAGAGCCTTTGCACCTGCTGTGGGTTCATCTCCTATTCTTCCAGGTGCATCTACATCTTTTAAATGCTCTTCTAAACCTGTCAGACACTCAAAGGTTAGCGTTGTCATTGTATTAGTTACCTTTTGGTTGCTGTGGTAAAAGCACTATGACCAATAGACTTATAGAAAAGGACATTTATTTTGACTTAAAGTTCCAGGGGGGCTAGAATCCAGGTGTCGGGGCAGAGCAGCAGGCGGGCACTCACCTTAGAACCATAAGCACAAAGTCTACATAGAGAGCACTAGGAATGTCCGGAGGCTTTTAAGCCTCAAAGCTTTCTCCATCACTTCTCCCAGCAGTGCCACCAGCTGGGCACCAACTATTCAAATGCCAAGCCTATGGGAGAGGCATTTCATTCAAACCACCTTAATCATATAAATGATGGGACATTTTTTTATAGACCGTTAAAAGCAAGGCCCAGGCTACCATTCCATGACTTGAGACTGAAGGCAACTTTGAGATAGTCTGAAAATCTAGTGTTGGCCACTGAAAATGACTGAAAATTGGTCTTGGAATCCAGTAGCTAAGGGAATAATCAAAAATACTTTATCAAAATCCAATGCAGCATCGAATGACTAACCATTTCCCTCTGTTGTTCAGTTGAAAGAGCAAAGGTGAGCAGCCAGCGTCATAGATGGGGAAGGACTGTATTTAGCTCTCTTTATCCCTGGCAGTTCTCCAGGAACCATCTGGCTTCTTCACTCATTATACCCAACTGTTGGGAAGGCTTTGGGCTAGGTGAATAATCTCTATTTTCCTAACTCCTCTGTAATTTTGTCTTAGCTCTCAAGCAGGCTATACTGCCTGATATTCCCACACACATTTACGGTAGGTAACTTTACAGAAAAGATACAACACCAAAGGGAAAGAGAGCCAAGAAAAGAAAGTGAGTATACATGTTTGCAGTGCTCTATGGGATCCGTCATGTGGGAAGCATTCTCAGTCTGTGCCAACTCCTTTCAGTGGCCACCTCATCTGTGTACCACCTGATACAGGAACTGTCTGTGTTCTTTGGCTTCCACCTTTTTTCTCTGTGGCTTGTAGATAGAGCTGGCTGAGAACTGTGAAGAGTCATGCACTTGGGGACAGACTGGGATGAGCTGCAAGCTTTCTGCTGGTTGGTGCTAGGGCTGTGGTCTTTCATGTGGCTGGTTAAAGACAAAAGGTGGCCCTGTGACTGTAGTAGTGTGGGTTTCTGGGTCCCAGGCGGCCAGAGGTCCGAGACCCACAGACCTGCCGCACCAGACCCCTTAGCTGCCCAGCCACCGCTCTGGTCCCCAAAAATGACTCAGACGCTTATATTAACTTCATGCTGTTTGGCCTATGGCTCAGGCACATTGCTAGCTAGCTCTTACATCTTAAATCAACCCATTTCTATTAATCTGTCTGCCACGTGGCCCGTGGCTCACCTGTGTTCCTTACATGTTGCTCCTTTGGGCTTCAGCTCAGTCTGCCTCTGACTCCGCCCTGCTTCTCCTACCTATGCTCTGATTTCTCCTCCTGCTTCTTCTATGGTGCCTGCCATGGCCCAAAACAGTTCCTTTATTTAAAGATTGAGATTCACAGCATATATAAACGCATTCCCACATCACTTCCCCCTTTCTGTCTAATCAAAAAGGAAGGTTTCAATTTTAACATAGCAAAATTATGTATAACAAAATAGCCATCAAGCAAGAATTACAGTTATAATATCTATTCTATTCGTATTTAGTAAAATTAAAGAAAATACTCTTATCATCTATCTTATCTTTATGCATCTAAAGTTTTACATCCAATATATCTTTTAAATGACTAAGAAAAACTATACCTATAACTATTTAATCTTCAACTACATCAAAGACCACAGAAGGATATATTTACCCAAGTAAACCAGAAGTGTGACTTCTAAAATCTAGAAAGGACAGAGATGACACCTATCTGCCTGGACAGTCACACAACAGCATGAAGTTAATATAAGCGTCTGAGTCATTTTTGGGGGCCTGGGCAGCTGGGCGGCTAAGCGGGCTTGGGCGGCAGGTCTGTGGGTCTCGGCCGCCCGGGACCCGAGAACCCTCCTACTACATGTGACATTATAGTGATCTGTACTACCTTCCAGATCCCAACTTTCCACAGCTGCTGTGCATAATCATTTGCAACCACCACTTAATCCCCCTTTCTCCCAGAGCTCTTGAGGACCCTAAAGGGGAAGTGACTTTGCTCTGCTCCATGGCTCCTGCTGCTTTCCCATCACATAGACTCTCTATACCTCCTCTCATAGCTGGATCAGCACCTGGCTGGCATCTGTGAAGACAATGCTGGTTAGCAACCTGGGTGCCCATGATAAGAATCCAAGAAACTTTGCTAAAACCACATGCTCAGATCTGCTCCTTTGTATTTTGCAGTTAATTTTCTTTTTGTAAATTCTTAGAATATTTCTTTTTCCACAGTTATCATAAATCCTACAGTGGTGCTACATAGTGTTCAGCTCTCCTCCTACTCACAGCACCATATTTCTGGTGAGCTTTCCGTACAAGTAAATGTCCTCAAAGGTCTCCTCCAGTCCTGGAAGGGCATTCTTGAATTGTTTTTCTTTTGCACGTTCTTTTCATCCTACTTGATATTACTTCTTTTTCAGTAATATCTTCTTCTTGTTTGTTGCCTCTCATATCAGGAACTTTATTTAAATGTCTAGTTAGCCTTAGCTCTCTTTGTATTGAAGAGCAGTCCTCTAAAACAAAACAAAAAAACTTCACTTGGCACATGATTTAGCATATAAAGTGTGACTGGGGGAATTAGTGCAAATATCGGGAAGATGGTAATCACAAGCTGGATTTCAGAAGCCCAAATGTCACTCTCTTGTGGCGTTTTTCTTTTCCCATTCATGTTTTTTTCTCTATCTAAAATTGAGTGTGGTGATATGCATCTCTAGTGCCAGCTCTTGGGAGGTTGAGAAAGAATCATGAGTTCTGAGCCAGCCTAAACTACATCACTGGACCCTATCTCAGGAAAGGGGAAAAAGGGAACAGTGTACAAGCATGGCATGGTGGTGGGAAACGTTGGTTAGCCCCACGTTCTGTGCTTTCCTTTGCTAGACTCCCTCATCTGTCCTGTTGGCAGGAAGGACCAGGGAAAGGCAGCAGTGATGGGATGTGTGATTTGGCTTCCAGGGTAGGAGACTGGAGTGGACATGGGAGAAAACAGTGTGTTCTAGCTGTAAACTTCCTTTAAGTCCTGAGCTTTTCATGGTCCATCAGTCTCATTCACCTCCACTCAGCCTGAACCACTTTCCATTTTCTCCATTTTCCAAAATACAGTTGAAATCTTTGCACCAGAGTTGTCCTCTCTGGTGTCTTGAATTTTACAGGTGTGTGTTTTTTCGACCTTCTTCATTTTGAGATTTATTTGCTATGAGGAGTCTTCAAGCATGTAATATTTAATACCTAAGAAACTGAGAATTAATTGTGTCATAAATGCTTCACGTAAAAGCCATGTTTATCCAGGTGTGGTAGTGCACACCTGTAACCCCAGTACCGGGTGGAGGCAAGAGGTCTCTCCCTTTTCCTCTCATGGCTCACCCTGGTCTGCTGGCCATGACCAGCCTGGATTCTTCCTTCCCTCCTCCTCCCTTGTCTCTGCAGTCAAAGTCGTGTCCTCCTTTTTATATTTCATTTCTTCATTCACTGACCTCATGGCAGTCTTCCTGCCTCAGCCTCCCAAGTGTTGCTTATAGGCCTGGGTCCCATATGTGCTTTGGGGGCTCTACTGATTACATCCAGACCTTTGCCTTAAAGGGAAGTACTCAGTGCTTCCTTGTTCTGTAATTAGATGCTTAAGGCCATCTGGCATCTCCTGTGACATTAGCGGCCTTGGCCCGGTTTCTTATTGTCATATACCAACATTAAATGGACATGAATCTAAATCCACAAGATGACTTAACTTTCTAAGTGAAAAGACATTATCTTTATTTTCTTAAGCTCCAGGGCATTTGGTCTTCACAGCCCTCTTGTTTAAACTGTAAAGAAGCTAAGGATGAAAGGTTCCCGTGTCACTCTGCTGTCTGAAACAATGTCTACAGCACTGCTCCGTTGGCCCAGTATCCTAAGAAAGTTATGGACCATTGTATCCCTCTCTGATTGGGGGCCAAAGGCATTCCGAATCGGCAGATTGTGTTGTTGCTGCTATTGTGTTGTTGTTGCTATTGTGTTGTTGTTGTCGCTGTTATTGTGAAACAGAGTCTCGCTATGAAGCTGTGTGTATCCTGGAACTCATCATATAGACCAGGCTGGTCTCAAACTCACAGAGATGCACCTGCCTCTGCTTCTCCTGCTGGGATTAAAGGTGTGCACCACCGTGCCTGACTTTAATCTGCTCGCTTTCTTAAAAAGATTCATCTGTGATTGTTTTGAGTGGAGCCATAGACACAAAGCTGCTGCTGGCGACTGACTGGTTAAGCAGATATTCTCTACTTGAAATGAATTAACTTTTCTACTTCCACTTACATCTAACTTGGCAACCTGCTTGAAATGTTGCATAAAGATCCGGCACAGGAAATATTTTATTTTGCTGCTTATGATTAATACATGTGGAACCTGCACATTCTATTTTATAAATCAAGTTTTTAGTCCAAATTTCCTGCTTTTCTACCTTAAAGAACAAAACTCAGTTTAAAAATTACATGAAGCTATATAGGTCTTTGGCATTCAAGGCCAATGGCAAATCAGTCGCTCTTGGTGCTACAGTGTGGAGCCCGTTTTCAGATCATTAGCGAGAACACTTTCTCTGTGGTCATTTTTAAATGAGTCCACAGGTACAGCTGGTTGGCACAGCTGATTCTGGAAAACAAAAACAAAACAAAACAAAACAAAGTAAATAATCCTACTTTGGATTTTCTCTGCTTTCCTGCAAAGAGAGAAGTGGGTATTAGCAAGCAGTGCTGGCTGGAAGTGCTGGCCTCGGCATGGGCAGCTCCTGGACACCATCAGTCTCTCTAGTCATTGACTGCCCTGCCACATCATCCTTCTCAGCACATCTATTTCTGCCTGCATTTTACTAAGCAGCCACTGGCTTCCACCTCTAATAATTGGCACACACCAAACACATATATACACTCACTCACTCACACATTTTGATCTCTGTTCAAAGATTTTTCCAGTCTTACGTCATCTGTCCTTTCTGACTTTCTCAAATTCTGTCGGCTCAGCTGCTGCGTAGCGGCTCCAGTGGGTCTCCCAGCACCTCTGTGGAATGTTACCAAGGTACTCTGAGGATCTGTGCTCGGCAGGAAGTGCTTTGGGATTCATAACATTCATTGACACTTCATCCTGCAAAGATGAAAGTTTTCTCATTTATATTTCATTACAGCCTACAGAGTATTTCTTGACACAACCAAAGGAAATAAAAGCGGAAGCCCGGAAGACCAAGAAGTGGAAAAAGGTACCAGCAACAGTTTGTTACAGTGGTGTGGACAATTTGGCTGCCATGACACTTTTATATTATCATACTTAGGTGAAGTTATTTCTGTCCCCAACTAAGAGATTCAGAAGTCAGATCTGTCAACTTTCCTAAGGTCTAGAGGGATATGTTTTCTTTGGGGAATGGAAATTAAACTTTTTTGACTTCCATTTCACTCTTGTGAAACACCAGCAGCTTTCTTGCCCGCTGGGTTTTCACAGTGGCATCATGCACAGATCCTACCCTAGAAGAAGCTCAGAGCTTTTCTTGTTCTCCCTTCAGCTTTAAGCCCTTCTACACTAAAGTCATAACAGAAAGAAAACAAGTAGAGGAAGGCACCGTCGAGTATTTCTAACTCTAATTCAGGCGGTAACATAAGGCAAACACTTCCCCTTCCTCTTTGCACAGAGAAATGCTGGTGCTCCTGCGCAGACTTTTTACAGACCATCCCTAGCTTGTCTCATCTACAGCAGTTATGAGAACAGAGTGCGGTTCTTTCCAGTCAAACAGCCTCTGCTGCTGAAGTCACCAAGGAAAAGATTGCTCCAACCAGTTAGCTGTTTAACAGCAAGCATTCAGAAAGGAGTGCATGTATATATATATACATTCTTTCCTCACAAACGGCCAAATAGAAAGGTAGGACATGCCAAATTGGCTGAGGTTTGGCAAGTCCTTAAAGAAGTGCCTTTAACTTCTCTTTGATAACTAAGTCACACAGGGCCTTGAGGAAAGTTAGATTGCAGAAGTTCTTGCTAGTTTAGTTGGCTGAGGCCATGCTAGCATGCACCCATGATGACAATGTTAGATTGATCCCTTTGATGGGATCTTGAGTAATTCTGACATTAGGAGTGGGGTAGTTGGGAGGAATCGCTCTTTCTGAGTCTTTGGAGAAACATTATAGGAAAATAAGGGAATTTTATGGCAAATGGGCAGATATGCTTCCAAATACTGCATCCATTTAATAAAAGGTCTATACAGGGGCATACACATCAACAGAAATGAGAGGAAGTATCTCCTGTGACATGAGTTCTACTGTGTTTCCATGGGACCTTGGGATTGCCTTCTAAACCAGGAGAATCAGTAGTATCGAGTCCACTTTTCAGTGAGCACCTGTGCTCAGCTTAGTCTGCAGGAGTCCAGTCTGACACTAGCCACTTAAAAGCCACATGTACAAGAAGATCTCAAAATTCTGTCCTTTCAAGAGTGAAAATCATTTAGGAGTAAAAGAAAAACTTCCATGGCAATAAGACATCTAGACTTATATCCTACCACTGAGCTGAATGCAAAATTTTCACTTCTAAAAGATACAGACCAGACATTACAAGGAGCCCTTTAGATCATGTCTTTATTTTTCATGCACTCACTATTTCTAAGTAGTATGCAGTAAGGTTTCCCACTCAGCTATCACCAAAAGCTACATGTCATTTAAATGCCAGAGAAATGAAATGCCATTCTAAAGATCTAGTGTTTGACTTTTTTTTTCTTGTTTTAGAAGAAAATTTCTGATATTCTTGCAAAATCAGAGCCCAAACCAGGGACCCCTGGAGACCTTCAGCAGCTTATCAAGGACCATTACAGTGGCAGCCGGTCCGTGATTGAGTTGGAAGAGTTGAACCTACCAGGTATATCCAGGCTTCAGTTGTTTCAAGGACAGAGAACAGAGTCATTTTTCTCTACTGGTTTATAGGCATCCCTACTGGTGGAAATGTATATATTTTCCTTGCCCTTAATCCTCTTCCCTCCATCTAATACTTTTGAACTCTTAGTAATTTATTTAGAATACTAAAAAGGTATTTGCTGAATTGTATGCTAAGATTTGTGTGTGTACGAAATGCTAATTGTTCATTACACAATTTTAGCAGATTCTTAAAGGAGTAAATGTCTCTGTTGAAGATAGATATTAAATTCACATAAGGACACTTCAGACATTTAAAATTATTGGTCTAACTTTGTTGATCCTTCCTTTGTAAATAAGAACTATAGCCTTAGGAAGCCTGCTAAGCTAGGTCCTGAATCCCAAACTTCAGGAGCCTGAGGCGGAAGGATCACAGCAAGTGTGAGTTCAGCCTGAGGTATAAAATAAACACCCTATCTCCCAAAAAATTAAGATTTTTTTTTTTTTAAAAAAAAGCATTTTAGTTGTGTTGCTGTGATGGTTGTGGTTTCCATTTTTTAGTCTATTCAGGTTATATGCAAGATTCTTTCAAGCCAACTAGCCAAATGTAATAGAATCTGCATTTCACAGAAGCCTCTATAATTTGAGGCCTGGTTCATTATTTAAAATTTGAAGATACTGCAAAAATACAATCACTACTCTGAGTTTGTAGATTATGGTGCATCTTTAAGGTTCCTGGGCAAGGATAGGAAAAAAGATGTTCTCCTGAAAGCAGACCATGAGGAGCTTGGCACCACTGCTCCAGATAAGCTATTTCTAGACTCCTGACAACAGTTGGTGCTACTTTGGGAAGAAGTCAACAGTAGCTGACTTTCCATTACAGCTCTGTGCTTTCTAGAGGTTGAGAAGCTGAAGAACAGCCCGTTCCCTGCAGAGTTATAATTCTTCTGTTATTTTTTTTAAGTGTTCTTTGGGATTAGCAGCAGAGGTGCCCCCCCATCTGTTCTTTTCCAAGACAATTGCCCTTGAGGGAGCTGGAGGCATGTACTTGGATGTATTCTAAAGTTTACTAAGCCCAGAAGGCTGCTCCTCAAATGTGAGAACTTTGTTCTGACTGCTCTATGGCAGGAGCCAAGTGGTGTCACACATCCTCTGCTGAAGCTGAGTCTGACATCTAGTGTACACTCTGACTCAGTTTTCTCTTCTAGTTCTTCATGAGTATATAACGGATTTGTGAAGGACATACCGCTATTCTGTGGCCCCAGAGAATATAACGGATTTGTGAAGGACATACTGCTGTTCTGTGGCCCCAGAGAATATAACGGATTTGTGAAGGACATACTGCTGTTCTGTGGCCCCAAAGAACACCATAAGCCTTGCCTCTCTGCATAATTGTTGAGAGCTAAAGGTTATAAGAAACCTTTGGGATTCATCCAAGTTTCATAATAAGTTTGTGCTATATTAGTATTATATTAAAGCCCCATATCACAACTGGGTAAGATCATGGGCTTTTGCATTTTCTTTGAGGGAAGGAATTATGTTGGAAACAGCTGGAAAGAATAAAGTTTATTATCAACTAATAGATGACCACTCTGAGACATAGTCCATTAAAGCATCTTTAGAAGTTTCATTGAAAAGACTATGGTCACCACACCAAGACCAAGAACAGCCTCCAGGAGTAGTAACCATGCTAGCTGACAATATAGAAGATGCCATTCATTATTCAGAATTGGTTAAAGAAGGGGTGTAAATAATAAAGTATTGTCCTTAATCACTTTGTCTGACTAGATTTTAATATGAGATTGTTTGTGTCTGAAAGGCAGGAGGAACATGTCTTCTTAATTACCATTCATTGTGCTGTGCACTGGTAATACCTTACAGGAGGGAACTCAACAAGGGCTTTCCAGACCAAAGAACTAGGAACTAATGAGCTTCTGCTGTCTCCTGAGAGTTGGTTGACCCTAAGTGCTTTTAGTCTATCTGCAACCAGCTCACCAAGAAGTCTCCTCAAAAGAAACACAAGCCACCTCAGGGACCTAGCCAAGTAAAGGCCTTTCCGGTTATCAGTTTTGTATAAAGCTCTCCATAGGAGTCAGACCCTGTATCAGCTCAAAGAACTGTAATTGTAAGGGCCATCAAAGGCTCCCTGCCTCTACACAATTTTGAAAGTATTGTGTAATACGAGTTATATGTATCATCTGTATTACTAAATTAAATCAAACTTAACTCAGTAGTTCACTCCCTAACATCCCTATGTTTACACAGAAACTTCTTTTTTAGAAGAAATTGAGTTGATAACCATGTTACTTTTTGTATATCAGGCTCAGAGTGGATGATTCTACTCAAAGTTAATATTGTCACATAATCTATGGTTGTCACTGGTCAAGAAAGGCCCTGGTTTATTTTGATGTGTTATGTTGTATTCTACAGCTGGGCTGAATTGTTACATTTTGATATATTCCATTCTTTCCAAATCTATACTATATTTCCTCATAAGTATTTATTCTAAATAGTCGCTACACATTTTTATGTGCGCATTCTAATATATATGTGTGTGTGTGTTTATCTAAAATACTTTTGCAGAGCCTCTCACTCCGTTTCTTCACTTCACACTTTCTTTCCTCAGATGTGCCAGATGTGGCTTTGTGTACATCTAAGTCACTTCTTTGAGGTGCTACATAGTGTTCCAGCTCTTTCATCCGTCACAAAGCACTCGCCCCTCTTCCCAGATATAAACACCTGTATGACTTCCGACATCTCAAGATCATAAATTTTGCCAAAATTAATCTTTTTGTGTATCCATTTACAACACACACACAAATTTTTTGCCGTTGTTTATCCAGAAAGTAAATCAGGGAATCACAAAGTATATAATCTTAATATTATTACTTTCCAAAATAAGTTTATGAGTTGACAATTCAGTTGGAAAATGTTACCATCACCCCACATTCTCCATAACTCTTACTATTGTACATCTCCTAATATTTCCATTCTACTAACTGCTCCCTCAGTGCTGTATCAATTTGTGCTTCTAGATAACTAATGTGTTTTTAGGTTCTCTCATAAGCTCCTCAGCCACTTCACCTTGCTTTGCACATTGCCTCATTCATGGATTTCAGATGTAAAGATGCTTCACCTATCTGGAAATGATATGCAGAGCTATCACTTAGAGAGTTAAAAGTTCCTACCCCAGGATTGGGCCCTGGTTATCTAGCACAGAGCAGCCATCACCATATATACACAAACAACAAAAATGTACTCAACAGGTTATATTTATATATCTGTGCATATATGTGTATGTAGCTATTAATTTGAGAGTGGAAGGGGTTGGACAGAACAGACACAGAAGGTGGGAGGAGAGTCAGGGAGGGTTAGGAGATGTAATTACATTTTAAGGAAAAATGTAAAACTAGAAATAAAATATTTTAAATGAAAAAAGAGTCTATTATTGCTACAGCTATTATTTCTAAAACCCACTTTAAATAATGAGCCTCAAAGCCACTCAGGTATTATAACTCATTCAAGAATTCATCATTTACATTTAATCTGTTTGGATTGTATGCTTGCAAAGTTCTTAGCAAAGCATGTTCCTCATATTTCTAGACTCCTGTTTCCTGAAGGCCAACGATTTGACTCACAGTCTCTCTTCATACTTAAAAGAAAGTAAGTAAAGTCTGATATTTTAGAGATTACTTACCAGGTCATTATTCCCCAAAAGGACAGGTTTGAAGTTGGGCATGTCAGTGGACCCATAATCCCAGCATGCTTGAGGGACTAAAGCAGGAAGATCAATACTTATTCAAGGTCAGCTTGGGCTAGAGAGGGAAACTCAAAAACCAAAAATAAATAAGGTTAAAGTTGGTCTCTATAAATTAAATATATATATACATATTGCAATTTTATTTAATATGGTAGAATATATTTAATTTATTTATATATAAATACATTGCTTGTTTCCTATGCCACACTATGTAGGCTAGAGGAGCCTCAAACTCATTATTTCCTTGCCTCAGCTTCTCACATAAGGGAATTACAGGCTCATTATTTGATGTAAAGTTTTAATGTTTAAGTGTATTCCCATTTTACCCTGGCTTTCGGGATTTGGGTTTGAGCACCATCTGGGTTTCAGAAGACATTAGAAGTATCAGTCTAAGAATCTGGAAAGTGAAGTCCTAGTCCACAGCCTCCAAGCTCTTTGGACTTGACCTTCTTACTTGAAAGATCAATAAACTGAGCCATATGATTTTTGATAGCTGGGAGAATTTCTATTTACATGTTTTGAAATCAGACCTCACTATTACAGCCAATCCGATTTGATATTTTAGTTTGAATTATGGATAATCAGAAAAAACTTGATTATTCATTTACTTGTTTGCAGCAATAATGTGACTTAGAGAGACTTGACCTTGTTCTTTAAGCCTTGCAGTGTTAGAGTAATACTCAATTTGTGTTTATTAAACATTTCTCAGAATTTAGCTTCACAAATTTAAATATAGATTATAATAGGAATAATATCCTGGTATAAACACCTAAAAATACTACAATTCTAAGCCTACTTAGTAAACATAATAAATAATGAATCTAAAGTATCATTTATCATAAGATCCATTTTAGGTCATGCTGGTTGTCTCTTTAAAATTTAACATGGGCTGGGTTTGGTGGCTGATGCCTCTAACCACAGGCAGGAAGATATCTAGGAATTCCAGGTTAGCTAGGGCTAAGCAGTGAAATCCTGTCTTTAAACAAACAAAAAACTAAGCTAAACTAGAAACCTAACTTGATTGAATCAGAATTATCCTATTAATCAACAATGTCTTTGAGGCATTAAACATGAATTTTAATATGCTATCTAAAATATCAGAAAATATAATAAGTCAGTGCTTGTTTATTTTCTTAAGCACTTACAAATAAATAATTAAATAATATCCAATGTTAGCAGTATTATTTTGCTGTCTTCAGAACAGTTTTTCTGATCCATCTTTCAGTCTGTCCTAAGTGGGTAAAACTTCGGAAAACCCACAGCGAGAAGAAGTCGGTTCTGATGCTTGTCATCTGCAGCTCTGCTGTCCGAGCCCTGGAGCTCATCAGGTCAGTGTCTCAAGTTGGGTCTCCTGATCGTCTTCTCATAGGTGCCAACCTATATGTCCTATGTTCAATGAGTAAAGCAGAGTCCCTGCCCTCTGGGATTTATGTTCTGTTAGGGAAGCTGGCAGTAAACAAGTCAATATGCAGGACAATATCCTAAATAGTGACGCATTATATAAAGAAAAATAAGGCATACAAAAGAGAAGGATGACAGTGAGCAGAGACTCAAATGAAATGAAGGACAGAGACACATAGCGTTCTTGACCCGAAATCAGAGGTAAGTTTCCAAGTGTGCAACACTAGCCCTGTAGTGGGATGCCATGGAAGGTAAGTTTCCAAGTGTGCAGCACTAGCCCTGTAGTGGGATGCCATGGAAGGTAAGTTTCCAAGTGTGCAGCACTGAACCCCGTAGTGGGATGCCATGGAAGGATTTGGGACACATTTGCTGTCCAAAGGCGCGTTTACCCCACCGTATGAGTAAAGGGGTAAAAGCAGCAAGAGTGGACTATGAAAATAGCAAATGGAAGGGATGGTCTGTCTGACTCAAGGCAGAAGTCAAGAAAGGCAGAGTACCAGGGATAAACGTTCTAAACCTGTCTGAGGAAAACATCATGGGATGAAGAAGCTCTTTACATGAATACCCTACTCGAGAGATGGGAGACTCGGTGTTGTAGATGGGCCTGATTTACTTAGGATCATCTACAAATTTCACAGGTTTCCAAGTAAAACTCCCAGAAAATTTGTGTTTTTAACTAGATAAACTAATTGTAAACTTTTATGAAAACATACAACAAAAAATGGCCAACAGAGTTTTAAAGGCCACCGAGAAGAGGCGCTATCCCAAAGCCTCTGGGACTGTCACATGAAGGACAGGCAGAAGGGACCAGGGGACCAGAACAGAAAGGGAAGAAAGAAACCCAAATGCATGTGGAAATGAGGTACACAGAAAAGGTGACAAGGAATAAATCAGCAGAGAAAGATAGATCGTTCAACAACTGTGTTGAACAACGGAGTAGCCATCTGGAAAAATAAAGTTGGATTCATATCCCATCCCTTCTACCAAGATAAATTCCAAATGGACCAAAAATTTAAAGGAAAACTTCTATATTAAAGATAAGTTATTAAGTACTTTCATGGACATTTCATCTGCTGCTTTTTTATAGAATAAACAAACAAAAAAATCTTCCACTGGATTTGTGTAACATACAGAGAACAGACAGAGTAGAGTGGCATTTACAGGGAAAAGTCCTGTCTGGGAACCAGGCTTTGACAGACAAAACAAAGGAAGTCTGTGTCTTCAAACAGGAGCTTTGTCAAGTACTCTAAGGTGCAAGTATATGGACTCCATGGCCATTTAACATCTGTTTTTCCAGATGAACTAATCTAATCATGATTTTAGAAAAGTAGTTGTTAAACTTTACTATCCCTTTAAATACTGCTTTCTTCACCTCGTATCCCACACTCTCGGGAAAGCAAAATGTTCAAGTACGTCTGCTCCAAACATACTCTTCAGTACTCCCGTTTAGGGTAGCCATCTGTACTTCTTGGCCCTGATACCGGAGCATTTCACACCAACTTTTCTGACGTTTTGACAGGACTACTACAGAACCCATTGTAAGCTGAGATGCTGATGGCAGAGAAGTCTGCCTCCATCTGACCTCTTAAAAACAAGTTACGGTGTTGGTTTGAGTTGGTTTGAGTTTTCACTGCATATAAATTCCTTTCCAAGGGGCACAAAAGCTCTGCATCATCACACTTCATTTACCAACTGTCCCCAGATATATTTTGATCCATTTCAAGGTTAAATGAATTTCCAAGTGTGATCTGAGCAGGCACAAGGACCAATATTTAATAATTGTATTGTAAGAACATCTGGTCTCCGGACAGCCATAGGTCCTATTGTTTTCCTTGTTAGCCCTGCAGTGGAGAATGGTCATGTGACGTTAAGAACTCACTTACAACAGAAATTGGATCACGTTTCACTCTTTTATGTAGCAATATCTTCTTCTGGGTCAACAGTATTTCTCAAAACATAATGACATAAAGGAAGGTAATACCCTATTATCTTAAGTATAACTATATCTTAACTAAAAACCTACTTGTTCATTATATCCTCTTTAACTCAAAACAGAATTTTAGGTGATATGCAGAAATACAACAAATGAAAAACAGATGTTTAAAAGGAAAACAATAAACATCAGAAAAATCAGATGAAGCCAGCTGGAACTGGTGTTGATAATGTCTTCCATAAAGCCTTGTTAGGTTGTAGAGACGGACCCAAGTTCTGTAGAGATCCATGACATTCTGTGAGTTTAAACTTAAAAATAAAAATGGCCCCAGGGTGACACAGTAGCACCATCATTAATGTCATGCATCAGATAAAATAATGAGCTGATGGTGTAACCTGGCTATTTATAGAGCAACTGATTGTAGAATCTGAGGGGCCTGCTGTCAGAAAAGTCCTTGTGAAACCTTTCCTCTAAGGTACCAAGTGGAGCAGCCTTGACTTGCAGAACTGAATTGATGCAGATAGATCAAATTGTTTAATGCCCAGAACCTCACCTACATACCAGATGTTATAAGCCGACAACCCAAAGACAAGTCAACCCAGTAGTACTTTGACCCTAAAAGGTATGACAAGTATATTGCTGCATACATATCAGCCCAGCACTTGGGAGTGGCAGCAATGAGAAGATTGTAAATTTGAGACCAGCCTGCATAACAAGTTCAAAGACAGGCTCCAGTATATAGCAAGACTCTATCTAGAATGAAAGACAGATGATAGATAGATAGATAGATAGATAGATAGATAGATAGATAGATAGATAGATAGATAGATTTATTTTTAATACATTGCACATATAGAAACCTGGGTGCTTGACTTCTCCAAAAATAAAAACTCAACACTGGATTTGTAATCCACATAACCAGCCTTTGCACAGATAGGTGGTCCCTAGCACACTCAGCTCTCACAGCTGCCACCTAAAGAATCACTTCACTCAAGCATAATTCACACCTGTTCTCACAGATCAAGATCTACAGACCAGTGTCTTCCTTCCTTCCTTCCTTCCTTCCTTCCTTCCTTCCTTCCTTCCTTCCTTCCTTCCTTCCTTCTCTCCTTTAGGCTGGAATATTCTCATGTATGAAATTTTACAGAGAAATTAAGACTGAAAAATAGAAAGGGGGGGTGTTCTGTCCTCCTCCTGGATGTACTCATCCCATGGTTCTCTGTCTGGACACCTCAAGAGACTTTCAGATGCCTGGCTCCCCAGATCACAAATGAACCTTACTGCTCTGAGATTTCCTCTTATAACCAGTTTTGTTGGTTTTTGTTTTGAGATTTGTCTTTTGTTTTGTTTGGGGGTTTTGCGGGGGAGGGAGTTGTTTTTTGAGACATATTGTGTAGAACTACATGTAAAATTCTCTGCCAGACACCTGAAACACAGAAACTGTTTAGAGAACTCATCATAGAGACCAAAGTGGTTGACCTTGTGTCTGACTTCGAAGGACACCCAGATATGTACCTGAGCAAAAGGCTTACCCCATTTCTGATTTTTTTTCTTCTTTTTTGAGACAGTGTCTTGCTATGTCATGTAGACTGGTCTATAGTGATTTCACACACATCAGTGTACCTGAATGCTCATTCCACTTTCACTGCAAAGGTAGATTTGCCTAATGATCTTTTTGTGTTTAGACATAAACATAACTGTATACATTTAGAAGTCTTTTGAATAATAAACTATAATTTGTAAGTACTGAATTCTTAAATGAGCAAATTGTCATAATCTAGTGCATTAGTTAATTAATATATTCCTTTTCATTAGGTCACTGACAGCTTTCAAAGGAGATGCCAAAGTTATGAAATTATTTGCAAAACACATAAAGGTAAGCAAGGACCTGTAGTTCTGATAAGAGATGTAAGTGGTCTCTAGTGACATCTAAGACCTCAGCATTTCCATTCAGCGTCTAATCTCCCTAGAAACTATTTCTTTCATCCACTCCTGATATGACCGATTTAACAACGTCAGCGGTTTTCTCCACATTCTGTGCCTCTCTGTGGCCACCTTGGCTCACTGCGGTCACTGCTTTGCTCTGTTCCTGAATAGACACTGAGGTTCAATTCCCATTTCCTTAGCCATTACCAGCTTTCTAAAACAAAAACAAAAAAAATCTTCTTTGTCCTAGAAGTTGGTTCCAAACAAGAGTGGCCCTATTTGCTTTTTTTATTTTCTATACGTAGAGATAAACTGCTCTAAAGTGAACTGTGGTTACATTTTGTTTAATGATCCGCCTTTTCTTTCGTCCCTCCATCTTGGAAAGGTCCAGGAGCAGGTTAAACTGCTGGAGAAGCGTGTGATACACCTGGGTGTGGGAACTCCAGGGAGAATCAAAGAACTTGTTAAACAAGGTATGAAATAAGGACGCTGAGAATTCTGTTGATAACTAGCCCTTTACCTTGCCCACATTCGAGTGCTTTTTTGCAAAAAAAAAAAAAAAAAAGACTTCTGTGTAAATTGCCCAATGAGAAACTCAATTCAGCCTTTGATCTCAGAAGCCACGATTTGAATAGTGCTGTGGGGAATGACAAGGACCATGGCCCACTGAAATTCATTTGCCCAACTAAACACATTCCAATTCCAGTGGCTCTGAGCAGCTCAATGAATCCACCCAGTAACAGTCCTTGGAATTGGTAGAGCGCTGTACCAAATATTTCTTTCTCAGGAAACTGAGGCTTGGTTCTCAGAGACTCTCTTTCTAGTTATGATGGCATAATAAATGTACTGAAATAAAAACACCATTTTTGTAGATGATACAGAGATATTCCTCCCAAGAACATTTCCCTAGGGCTTTCTGCAGTGGGTATTCCAAAATTCTCGGTGGGTTTTAATAGTTTGCCAACTTCCTCAAGCCAGAAGCCTAAAACCCTGTGGGAATCCTATTACCTGTTGTTGAGAAGACCTTTATTTAGCTTTGGGGACCTGAGGTGTTTTTGAGGTGCTGGAGATTGAATCTAGGACCATACACATGCTAGGCAAATGCTCTACCACTGTATCACCAAGACAATGAAGTCTCAGTAAGCTTGACCTTTACCCCAGAGCAGCTGAAGTCACAGATCTGAATCCTGAGTCTGGTTCAGATTTATTGATTTCAAATTACTTAATATAGTAATGTGACTTTGTCTTCTGTCTGGATCTGTTCCTGAAATATTTTGTATATGTCGAACCTTCAGTAATATTGTGATTCAGGAAGCAACATCTAAAATGCCTGGCATTCCTCTCCAGGTGACAGTTACCTACAACTAATTAAACACACCGACTGCAGAGTTCTGTACAAATGTCAAAGAAGAATTAAGGACACTGAAGGTCCCTGATAGAGATGGGAGAGAAACATTTTTTGAATTCCTACTTGTAATTGGTGTTATGCTGGACAGCCTTGTGTGTGCTTTCTAATTGGCACCCACAGCATCCTTTCTGGCGAGGACTCTGAATTTTTATGAGAGAAAACCACCTTAGAAGTGATGAGTAAGTCATTCCTCCCCTGGTCTCAGGCCAGGCCTTCTGGGTGTTTGTCTTATGGACATAGGAAGTCATTGGAATTAGCAAGCAGGTGTTAGGTACCGAATCTGGTCCTTTTAAGAGATGTAGATTTGAGGAGATTATGTGAGCATTGGGAGAGGCCAGGGAGAGATTCTTGAGTTGGTCCTGACTCCCCCACACTCTCAGCTCAACATTCAGCTTACTCTTCCAGAACTCATGACTTTTGTTACTCAATTCCCCTACCATCTATAAACAGGACCCTTTTTAAGTTTTAAATAGAAGCAGAGAGGAAGGAAGGGAGGGAGGCAGAAAGAAGCTGTCCAAGCCCTTGATTAGGTTCCCATGGAGTTGGAAAACTCTACATGACAGTCTGTTTTATATGGAAAAATAATGTTAGGGTGGGTTTTTTTGTTTGGTTTTTTGGTTTGTTGGTTTTTTTTTTATGTGATAATAATGAAAGCTTTTACTATGAATCTGACTGAGTAACCAGTTTAAAATATATTAACCATAGTGTTAGAATGCATTTAAGATATTCATAAAGATAACCCTAGCATTCTAGGAACTGAGGTTCTGTCAGAGCTAGAATGGTGTCACATAACTCAGTCTATCTTACCTAATGTAGTGCTTATATGTGCACTATTTAAGGAGTTTCTGGACATGAAAGAGATCCCGTGATATTGGGATCTATAAAACTATCTTCTGAATTGTGTTGTTTTAATTTAGCAGTTAAGGAAATTTCAGACTATGGGCCTGTGAGAAATGCAAGGCAAAGGGACAGGTGAGATGGCTGAGTGGGTAAGGTGCTTGCTACCAAGCCTGAGGACTTGAATTTGACTCTGGGATACACATGGTGGAAGGAAGGGCTGGCTCTGCTCTCACCTTGGCATACACACACACACACACACACACACACACACACACACACACACACACACACAATAAATAAGTGTAATTAAAAAATTAAGATTCAGATAAAAGTTACTTTAGAGATAATTTCTAGTTAATTATGAATATACTGCCTTTTCATTTTTTTTATTCACAAGTATGTATTTTTATGAAGTGGAGGTCATATAACATTCTACGTGGTTACTATGTATTTTATTTGTATACATAAAGAGTTTATATTATAAATATATATGCCTCATTTATAATATATATCTACACAATGGAGTACTCCTCAGCAGAAAGAAAAAAAAAATGACATGCTAAAATTTTCAGGCAAATGGATGGATTTGGAGAATATCCTCCTGAGTAAGGTGTCACAAGCCCAGATAGGCAGGCATGGGACGTACTCACTCATAAGTGGATTTTAGACTAAAAGCAAAGAATACCCAAGCTGCAAACCACAACCCCTGAATGGCTTGGGATCAGAAGGAACTTAAGAGAGACATCCAGAGATTCCCCTAAGAAGAGAAAATAGAGAAGATCACCTTAGCAAATTGGGGTTATAGATACATCTTAAGAGGATTTTCCTTCTCAGGATTTACTTATCATTTGTAATATCTATGTATTACATTGTACATCTGTAATACTTTTAGTATACTTGGATTTTATCCATTTTTTTGAAAATTATGCATAAAGTAATGATCATCATTGGAAGTGCCTTTAGGTTTCTGGTAGTTTATTAACATGAATATCCCAGAAAGAAAGCTATTTTGTCAATGCTCCCTGTTTGAAAGCTCTGGGTAAAGAGTCTTGATTCTATTCCAGAGGAGGCCTCTCTGCTTGCACTCTACAGCACTGGGTCTCTTTTAAAGGAGGACTGTCAACTCATTATCTTTTCCCAGTTTCCTATCTCAATTCCAGTGGGAGTGTTGTGAAAACAAGGTGTTATAATTACCTGAGAGAGAAGTATTGAAAAGGGAAAGGCTAGGGAATAGCTGCATGTAGGGACACTTCAGGGACTATTTCCAAGCATGGCTTGAAAGACTTTAGAACAACTGCCAAGAGCTGGATTTATGCCCATCCTTTAGGACCTGAGGACCACACAATCCTGGGTCTCTTCCGGTCTTCGTGTCCAATAATCCTGGATAAACAGACAGTAAAGTGCCAGCCCCATCAGCATCCTTCCCTTCCCCCACCTCCTGAGTCATACAGACTCTGTTGCACTCAAGTCCTCTGAAGACCCTCTGCCCCTGGCCACAGGAAAAGGCTTCTCAAAGCTCTGTCAGGAAGGGATCCCCAGCTCTGGCCTTCACAAATGGAGGGCTGAGCACTTGAGCATTGACAGGCTTACCCAGGGTCCCTTCTTTGTCTTCAGAAGCAGTGATAAAGCTTCTATGTCAGAGTGCTGCGTGTGTTTCCCATCAAGCATCAGTGTGCTTTGCTGGCGGAAAGGAAGGCGACCGAGGCAACCAGAAGGATGAAAACCATTTTAATAGGCTTACATCGTGAGGTCTTTACTACCGCCACTCTCACTGTGTCTTTCAGATGGCCTTAATTTGAACCCCTTAAAGTTTCTGGTTTTTGACTGGAACTGGAGAGATCAGAAGCTAAGGAGAATGATGGACATTCCCGAGGTACTGTGTAATCAGCTGTTGTCTTTAATCTTTTTTTTTTCCAATTTGAACTTGAGTTCAAACACAGTAATAAAGTCTTTGACATGGGAGCCAGCACATTCTAGCTTTGGAAATAATTTTTCTCTTTAACACTGAGGTAACTATTATAGAGCCATCTCATCCGCTTATGTATAACTGTATCCCTTCCATGTGTAATATCCAATTCGTTTGGATGCCCACTTAATGACTATGGCCCCTACCACACTAGGACATCTGTACTTCAAAGAAGCTAGACAATCTGGAGCTTGCCTTTTTCCTGGGCCTCTCATCACACACTGTCATCTTTGCCATTTATTCTTACACATACATTTTTGGCCAAAGTAGGGGAAGAGAGGCTACCTCATGGTTGGCTTCTTCACATCCCCACAAAACCTACTTACATCATTTACAAAGATGTTTTCATTTTGTGTGAAGGGTTTCTGTGTCTCAGTGGATTCAAACGGAATGACCGAATGCCTTTGTGGGCACTACACAGCTCACTGTATATTTATGAAAAATAGCTCATTGCCCTCATAATATAGAAATTTTATTTTACCACCCACCATATTATCATGGAACAATTTTTTAATCTAATATGATACGTGTGGGAAGGGAGTTATATAATAATAAATAAGGCTGTCAATCACCTACCAGTACTAAATCATGCCAGTAACTATCAAAAAGGCTTGGGATTATGCCTCTAACATATGCTTGAGTTAACATACCACATAAAACTACTTCCCCAGACTCAGCAAAGTTTATTAGAATTAATTGACAAGTTGTATTAGGCATCAATTCAAGTCTAAAAACCACTGGCATACACACATACATACACACATAGTGGGGTACACTGTGCCTCCACAAGTAGACTTTTTCTAAAACTAGTTGGATATCAGACACAGGAGGCCAGATTTGATGGTTTCTATTATAATGTTAAATCTGAGTATATAACAGTATATAACACTATGTCAGTGTCAGCAATTTGTCATCATAGGTAGTTTTGGTATGTTCATGCCATTAATAATTATCACAAGGCAGTCAATCCTTTACTGAACCCTTGTGTGAAAATCTGGGTTACAAAATGCACTTTAGAATCCTTGCACAGTTATATGGTGTTTTCTCTTAGACAGATGCAAACAGAAAGGCACTTTAATGCAGCTGATGTTTTACATAAGTGCTCTTCCATTACTTATGTGACTCTCAACTCTGAATCAACATGGACAGGACTTCTGCCCTCTCTGATTCTGGTCATAACAGTTACATGAACACCTGGAACCCCAGGTATTGACCAACCTTGTTCACCAGGACTGCTTCTGTGTGATCATAACCTTTCTATTGTTTTGTTTTGTTTTTCTCTCATTTAGATAAGAAAGGAGGTTTTTGAGCTTCTAGATATGGGAGTGTTCAGCCTGTGCAAGTCAGAGTCCTTGAAGCTGGGCCTTTTCTAAGCCTGGGTCCTGATGAAGTGTCCAGTTACCAACATACTGCAAGTGCCCTGTAACTACCTACTGTGATGTAATTGTGTTGCATCACCCAGTGCATCACTGAGAATGCTTCCTGGGGATAATTTGACAGCCATGAACTTTATCCTTCGGTGCATGCCCTCATACAATAAAGAAGCTCTGCCTTGTGTATGTTGTCTTTGTTGAGCAGCATTGAGTTTTTCTTCTCTGTTTTGACTGTACAGGGACAGGAAATCACAGTGGAGAATCTGAGCCTCTTCCCTCTCAGCCCAAAATGGAAATGCTACCTCACAAGGCTGTCAAAGAGACCGAGATGGTGTTGGGGAGCAAGTTGATAAACTAAAGCGTGATGGTTGGGGGGCTATCGCTCAGTAGACTTCCCACAAGTCCGATTAAGGAATCTGGAAACCAAAGTCCACCTCCTATCTCCAACCAGGAGAGGGCTCAGGGTTTGAAGTACTTTTGGTTAGCTGGGATGAGTCCCTCTCCCCTTATTTCTGATTGGTCAAGTTAGACAAAGAAAGTGAGCTGCTGGGCTCACAGCTCTTGTCAGCTAGTAGAGAAGCCACCGTAGAAGGAAGCTGGAAATACATGTCTTGTTATTGATGGTCTCTTTCTTGTCTCTGTGCCTGTCAGGTGCCATCTAACTCCTGTGGTCCCTCTCTGTGAAGGAAGCACTGTCCCTGCACACAGTTTGGCCCACAAAGCTCGAAAGAGCAAGTGTACCTGGTACAGGGATAACAAATGCAACAGCCATTCCATTCACTTGTTTTGACTTTTAACTTAAAATAATGTACAATATGCACAGTTCTTGCAAAGGTAATGTAGGTAATGTCCATGTCCCCTTCCCCAGTTTCTCCCCATGTTACCATCTAATATACACAATGTACAGGTTCCCAAATCAACATGCCAACATCAGCACGGTGCAGTTAAACCAAATGTACATGTTTTCTTGATTTCATAAGCTTTTTCTCTGGTGACCTCTTCCCTGTCTAGGAGCCAGTGGGCAATCCTGCTGCAATTACTATTCTTCCTTATGTGACAGTGCCTCCTTCTTCACTCTTCTTACAACCTTATCATTAAATTCTGATTGTCTGTATTATAATGTGAAGTTTTGTGGTTTTGGGTCAACCACTGGGGTAGTATGTGCAAAGGTACCACCTGCCACTTTCTTCCATGACATTTTTCCCTTTGTAGTCAATATCTGTCTTGAAGGAGATACTTTAAAGATATGTAAATATCTTTTTCTTCAAGCCTACCCCCCAGTGGTTTTTAACATCCACAGATGATTGCTGCAGAATTTCCTATTCCATTCTTTTCATCTTTGATGGGATCCTTTTGAAATGGAGCTTTCCTTTTTCTGAGTTTCCTTATTAGGTATTTCTTACACCAATGAGGACACATGAGTATTTTATTCTGAGTTATAATACATTACTATTTTTATTTTACTGATAAAATTCTTTTTTGTTGTTTTGTTTCAAGACAGGATTTTCCTGTGTGGTCTTTGGCTGTCCTGGAATTCTGTAGGCCAGGCCAGGCTAGCCCCAAACTCAGGATCCCCCTTCTCCTGCCTCCTTAGTGCTGGGCTTAAAGGCGTGCACCACCACACCTGGCTACTGATCAAATTCCATTTTGTTACTCATATAATTATCTGCTCTGTTCCAAGCTCTGTGTGTACAACTCAATATATCATCTGCTTCATCACTGAAACATTCCTAAAAGAAAAGCATTATTCACATTTTAGATTCTTTTTTTTTTTTTTTTTTTTGGTTTGTTTGTAATTTTGAGACAAGCTCTCATGTATCCCTTGGCTTTCCTGGCATTTATTTTAGAGACCAGACTGGCCTAAAAGCTCACAGAGATCTGCCAGCCTCTGTCTCCCAAGTGCTGGAATTGAATCATGTACCACTATGTCCAGTTCTTATTCAGATTTTATAGACAATAAAACTGAGTCTCACAAAGAGCATGCACAGTTCAATGAATAAAAATGGAACTCAAGCCCAGGACTCAGATTTTATGCAGGAAATCAAGCTGTCTTTTTGGAAACTCAACCATACAGGAAACAGATAATAAAGAGAAAGGATGCCATCCTAATAAAATTTCACATTGAGGTTACTCTAGGTCACAAGGTGGGAAACCACACACTCCTACACCCCAGTGAGTACTGCCTGTGCATCTCCTCAGGACTCAGAACTGCCACACAAGGGCCAAAGAAGACATGTGTACACTCCACCTTTAGAGATTCTGTTTGGAGCCCATTGAAGGAAAGAGAATGGAGCATCACTGTGGGGGTGAAATTATGTTATGGCCCTGTCATTTTCATCCTTGTAGCCCTAACAGTCAAGGTTTCCCTATCCAATGGTAAATAAAATGGATCATATAGCTTCCTAATCCAGGCATTTAACTGTTTGTCAGGTAACAATCTAGAACAACATATAGCAGGCATAATTTCCTTTAAAGACATTTCAGTCTAAGTCGGCCAAAATTCAAGACAACCCACAAAGTTGTCCTTAAGACTGAGACTATTGGGAGTGTCCACCCTGCACACATAACCATGTCCTTACTCCACACATATTGCTATGTTTGCATCTCTGCTGGTTATAGGAAAACACAATTACGTCCAAGTTTGTAAGGTGTGTGATATTGCCTAGGAGAGATGTTACAAGCTGTCCTCCAGACATTAGCTGCCTCCATTATCTTAACCAGAACAACTGATATGACTGTTGACACTCCTGAATAGAATAGAAATTTGGGAGGGTCATTAGACCTGTAACTAAGATTCCAGCCATTTCTTTCTACATCCCACTCCATCCATATGTAATTCTGCCCCAAGTGCATGTGATTTTAGGAATTTCTAAAACAGCAGGCAGACCATTCCCTGAAGAACAGACTCCACCTATGCAGCAATGATAGAGCTATGGGATGAAATTACAGCAATGTCACTGCTTGGGAGTCAGTACCCCCAACCTCTTCTGCAAGGAAGCCCAATAAGCATACTGCATTGGAATCCTTACTTTGGTCTGCCATTGGCTCCGTCTCCAGTGAGTAAACATGTTTTCACATCTCATAAAAGCTGTACATACCAGATGACTGTGGTTAAGAAAAATAAAAACTAGGGTTTCAGAGAAACCCTCTTCAAATTTTTGAATGATGCCACCACACAATAGGCTACTAACAAATAAGTATCAGTCCAGTACAGTGGCTCTTAGACAGTTTTCTCCCTTAGGATACATTTGCGCTCTCTCTCTCTCTCTCTCTCTCTCTCTCTCTCTCTCTCTCTCTCTCTCTCTCTCTCTCTCTCTCTCTCTCTCTCTCTCTCTCTCTCTCTCTCTCTCTCTCTCTCTCTCTCTCTCTCAACAGGATTTCACTAGCCTTACTAGCTTGGAACTCTTATGTTGATCAGGCTTGCCTTAAACTCAGAGAGCCTTTTACTTCTGCCTCCCAAGTACTGGAATAAAAGGTGTACACCACTGCACCACCACTGCCCAGCTTTAGGGTACATTTGTGATGCCTAAAGTTACATTTAGCTGCACACTGGGGTAGGAGGCTGCTATTGGCATTCAGTAGGAGGGGTGATTGATCCTTAGCTAGTAGAAGTCAGGGATACAGCTAAATATTCTGTACCATACAAAAGATACCCAATTGTCAAAAGTGTTATAGTTGAGGAACCTTGATTACTAAAATAAAATAAAATGTATTTGCAAGTGTAAGTTGTGTTACTTAAAACTGGATTTAAGGCCCACTCCATGAGATGGAATCCATACTTGAAATTGCTAAACTAAGGTGGGTCATGGGCCTTAGGAAAAACAACCTGAGACTTAGGTAGGTCATGGACCTTGGGAAAAACCTACTACTATTATTCTGCTAAAGGGACATAGCAATAAAATCACTCCTGATAACAATGCTAGACCCAGAGATAAATCTCATTCGACCCTTATCAGAGAAGATTCTTCTTGCAGTCGATGGTAATTAACACAAAACCCCACAGCTAGACAATGTGTAGAGCATTAGAGACTTGGAGCACTCAGTCCTAAGTGAGATGGCCTCATCAAACCCTTCCCCTCAAGGCTCAGGGATCTATTTCTGTGGAAGAGGAAGCACGAAGATTGTAAGAGCCAAAGGTGATGAAGACTCCAAGTAAACATCTAAACACAACAAGTGAAATACATATAAATTCAGAGTCTGTGACAGTATGCACACGACCTGCACAAGTTCAAACCAGCCATGGTACCAGCATAAAGAAGGGTAGAGAGCAGAAAATCCCATGCCTAACCAAAAGGCTATTTGTATTGATACCTGCTTAGAAAAGAAAATCTGCTTTCTCCCATGGAATGTCCAGGAGTTGGTGAGGCATTGAGGTTGTATGATAAGAGTAACATGTGAATCATTGGACTTAATTAAATCAGATTGCCTTCCATTGCATGAGTAGGATTCGTCCCTTCCATTTTAGACCTTCGTAGAACTGAAGGCTGAGTCTCCCCACCCCCAAGTAACAGAATTCTAACTGAAAAACTGACTCTTCCTAAGCTTATGCCTGTCTGTAGGTCTTCAAAAGTCAACAGGGACATTGACTGGACTCTGGAGACTTTGGACTTGGCCTCTATAATTTGTGTGAGACAATTCTTTATAATATATTCTTATGTGTCTATGGATTTGATTTTCTGGAGAAGCATGATTAACACACTACCTGTGAAGCTTTTTTTAAGTTTGTAATCTTGTTTTATAGAAGGTTAAGAAGTACTGTTCTTAATGATTTGTTATAGAAATAACTTTTTTATTGATCATTATCTGTTCCAACATTGGAGCAGGACTTAAGCTGCAAACATGCCTGATGTCTTGTGGGACAGTTTTATACATAAATCTAATCTTGTACTCTGTGGCTGCCCTTTAAATCCAATTCCTTTGCCATGTTCATTTAGGAAAACAATCGGTAGATGCTAACTGCATCCTCTGACCTCTCACACTGGTAGGTGACAGCAGCAGCCCATATAGTCACCACTTACAGGTCAGATTGAAATGGCATGCTGAAAAATCTCCCATGAGTAATTTGCTTTTTGTTTGTTTTGAAAATAGGAGGACTGATTCTGAATTAGAAAACCCCTACTGTATATCTTGGCATTTACGTGATATTCTTTTTAATCGGACCCATTGCTAACTGCCTTCATTGTCACATCATGGCTTCTCTAAAAGTGAAGTCGGCATCTTCTCTGGCAGTTTTTTTTAAAGGAATAATTATAAATTATTATAATAATTATAAATAATTATAAAAACAGCCAAGGGAGAAATCCCTTAAACCAGAGCTAGTATATCTGATAATTCGTCACCAACCTCTAAAGAGAAGATTTGAAGGCTAACAAGAGACTTTTTCAGGACTTTTGTTTTTAGTTTATATGTATGAGTATTTTCCCTGAATCATGTGCATGAGTATTTTGTCTGTCCACCATATGCATGTGCCTGAGGAGGCCAGAAGAGGGCACTGAGGACCCTGTGTCTGGAGTTAAAGACACTTGTGAACTACCATGTGGGTACTTGGAATCAAGCCTGGGTCCTAAGGAAGAGCAGCTAGTACTCTTAACTACTGATCCATCTCTCTAGCTCCAAAAGGAAATGTTGTAATCTACATTTTTCTGCCTGGGTCTTATGTATGAAAAAAAGAAAACTACTTAAGTTAAACACATGCATATATATTCTGCAAATTCATGTTTCTCCTTCCTGTGTTATCACAAATGGCAAAGCTAGCTGTGATCTCTGAACATTTTGTCAATTTACTTCATATTCATGCTAGGCTATGGCCGCCATGTTTGGGGGAGAGCTGATAGCCCTAACTTCAATTATATTAATCACCAAAGATTTACGCAAGTTCATAATAATAAACTTAGGAAGGTTTTGTTTTGACTTAGCCAACAAATCTCAGAAGCAGCCCATAACAACTGCTTCTGAGCGTGAGAAGTTGGTTTTGACCGAAGTTGGGACATGGCATCTAACACAACAGGCTTTCTGAACTGAAATCAGGTGCACCCAGCAGTGAATGGAGAGAGCTGCTTACTGTAGGTAGCAAGTCTGCCTAGAGAACGAGACAAAGCAAACATAACTTCACAACTTAATGTCATTCTTCAGTTAGCATTAGCATTATGTGATAGTACTACAAGTATGAATGTTCTAAATGTCCCAAAAGTATGTGAGTCTCCTACAGGACCAAAATAGAGATGATGTCCCCGTCCAAACTGCCAGAGAACACAGCCCTGAAGCAGCAAACGTTGCCTGCCCACCAGCTAAATTTATCCGCCTCGGTGGTCCTCTCCATCTTTTTTGGCACAGGAGGATTCTGCCTCTGTATGGGCATCATCCTTCTAATGTCCGCAAAGAGCACCAAGGAAATTGAGGTTTGTCATGTCTTCCATTTTTAATTTCCAAAGTGTTTAAGTTTGGGGCTCTAAGTGGAACAGTCACTTTAAGAACATAGCCCCCCCTCAATGGGAAACTAGATATGACTGGATCCGCCCAACTTCAGGCTATCAGGGATGGCCTTCATTCATTCTTGCTGTCACACTGATCACCTCTAGCCACATTTATGTACAAGAGCCTAGCCAAGTCAGGTGATCTTAGAGAAGTGAGCAAGCAACAGACAGAGGCAGAAAGAGAGGCATGTCCAAAAGCCCACCAGACCCCAATAACCTATATGTTAATGAACCCAGAGCCAAAAATAAAGATCGTGGGCTTTTTAAAGCGTATGAGCCTTTAAAGGTTATTCTTGTGTAATTAACATGTCATGTTGTAATAGTTTACTGGGCACAGTGAGGATTTCTTGTTTGTTTCTTTTTTAGTTCATGATTACAAACGCATGATGAGCGAATCGAGAGAATTACGACTTTCCTCTCCTTCCTTTAGGGTTAGATTCTGGCTCCTGCCCTCTCCTAGATGTCCCTAGAATAGGAAGTTACTGTGAGCCGTAGATGACTACTCTAGATGTCCCTAGAATAGGAAGTTACTATGAGCTGTAGATGACTACTCTAGATGTCCCTAGAATAGGAAGTTACTATGAGCCGTAGGTGACTACTCTAGATGTCCCTAGAATAGGAAGTTACTATGAGCCGTAGATGACTACTCTAGATATCCCTAGAATAGGAAGTTACTATGAGCCGTAGGTGACTACTCTAGATATCCCTAGAATAGGAAGTTACTATGAGCCGTAGATGACTACTCTAGATGTCCCTAGAATAGGAAGTTACTATGAGCCGTAGATGACTACTCTAGATGTCCCTAGAATAGGAAGTTACTATGAGCCGTAGGTGACTACTCTAGATGTCCCTAGAATAGGAAGTTACTATGAGCCGTAGGTGACTACTCTAGATGTCCCTAGAATAGGAAGTTACTATGAGCCGTAGATGACTACTATACTGTGGAGCACAAGAACTATTCTTTGTGTGTTTGGTTCACCTCATTCAGCTACATTCTTCCTCCCCTGCCCTTCCTGGCCTCTGGCTAATCGACTCTTCCCTCTGCACGTGAACTGTTCAAGCTTCCATATATAAGTGA
Source organism: Phyllotis vaccarum (assembly GCA_033318265.1). Classification (NCBI taxonomy): domain Eukaryota; kingdom Metazoa; phylum Chordata; class Mammalia; order Rodentia; family Cricetidae; genus Phyllotis; species Phyllotis vaccarum. The sequence goes on along the minus strand of JARWLC010000019.1, from coordinate 60,704,090 downwards.
TAGCATGTAATATTGGTTGCTCTCCTAGCCTCCATCTCCATCCATTTTGCTGCAAGTGACAGATTTTGTCTTTAGAATGTTGTGTTATAGATGCACTGCATCATCTTTATTCACCTATCACTGGATGGTGGAATCAATCCCATAATATTATTAACAGAACTGCAAAATATTGTAGGAATATGGGTATCTTTCTAATGTGTTCTTTTCATTTTCCTTGGCTCTGTAATCACAGAAGATTCCCTCTCTTTACAACTCACTTTAAGTACAAATGACATCGGCCTCTCAAACTCTGTGATAGCAGACTGTTTTTATCCACAGGTTTACAGGTTTAGCTGACACTGACTTGTAAAATAGTGTCATTGTATACACAGTCTATTGGAGATGTACTTCTCACTAAAATTCTTAGAAGTAGAAAGCATCAGAGATACCATCTAATCAAACATTTCTTCTAACTGGTCGTTTCCCCAACTCAGATTGGACTCTATGAACTAATGTGCAACCGAGCATGAGAGCACTCTGAGATAGACTGTTACATAAAATATACTGATGATCAAAATTTAGGCCCCCGGAGGTCAGACAGAATCCTCCAGTCAAAGAAGGAATTTTCTGTGTTGTCTCTTCTTGCTCTTGACTGGCATACTCTCCTGTTCTTGGATGTTCTTTATAAATTGAAGTATAGCTCCATAACCAGAAAGGATCTCAAAGTGATCACTCAAGCCATCCGTGTGTAGAGAATGGTGGGTGACTCGGAGCATTGGGAGCGCTTGAATATTTACATTCACTTTTCCACTTTTATGCCTTAAGGGGCCTCGCAGAGATTCAGTATTTGTGCTTTGCTGTTAGGTTTTTTTTTTTCTCCAAGAGAATCCTACATCCTACTGGCACCTTACCAAAGAGAAAGCCACTCCCTTGCTTCTCTGAGCCTCCACTCCCCCACACCACTCCCCCACAGTCCTCTCCTGGCTCTTCATGTACAAGGAAGCAGAAGCCGCCCACAGGATTGGGAAGCATGCAGCCTCGGGCCTCCCAAACACCTACCCTCATTTCTAAGCCTCTCCTCCCATGGTCTTCCAGCTTCATCCTCCAAGAATTGAGTGCTGGGTGCCTTTCTAGAGCATGCAGGAGTCACTCACTTGGGACGCTTGACTCCTTTTATTTATTTAAATAACTCATTACATGATTTCCCCACAGAATTTAACTTTCAAAACGTAAAACACAACACCTTCTCAAGCTGAGAATTATTCCACATACATCAGTAATCTTATTGGGAGATACTGTTTTCCTACTTGGTTACTTTTAGTGACTTCCCCCAGATGACATGTGAAATAATTAATATGAATATTTTCCATACAATGAAATGGAAAATAGAGAATGAGTTCCCGGTAAAAGAGATTGTTATTAGACATCGGCGGTAAGCACAATTTTCCTAAATCTTTGGCTAAAACCTTCCTAGTTAACCCCTCCTCATGACTGAGAAGGAACAGAGCTTCATCCCAACCAATTATACAAGTTTGCAATCAACACAGATTCCCAGCCAGGGGCAAAATGCCTCCTGGCAACCAAATGGAAGACTGTAAAAGGCCTCCTTCCAAGCACCCTAGAAAAGAATACCCGCACAGCAGGCTGTTATTTAGCTATGTCACAGGCTCCATCTCCTAAGCCTTTGGATAGGCTCAGACATGGAATTTTAACCTTTAAATGAATTATTGTGTTTCCCTGCCTGACAGATTAATTACACAAACATATGTGCAAATTGTGCTCAGCTACGGGAAAATAGCTCAAATTTTGACAAAGAATGCACCTGCTTCATTCCATTTTACCTTCCAGAGAAAATGGAGGTGAGTTCAATTTACTTTATGCTGCTGGACCTCCATGTATTTCTGCATGTTGTGTTTGCACTTATCACTTTAAAAAAAAAACAAAACTGAAAATGTAAAAAATAAAGCGTAGAAATGACAAGTCCTTGAGTTCATGATCCTACAACCTCAGGATGTCTTTTTGTTATTATTATCTTTTGTTATTATTACTGATTTTTTTTTCTGTTTCTAAACCTCAAGATTTTTTTAATATAATTTAATTGATTTATTTTACATCCGGACTGAAGTCTCCCCTCCCTCCCCTCCTCCCCTCCTCCCCTCCCCCACCTTCCCTCTGCCCCTCCCCCCCATCTACTCCTCCGTTTCCATTCAGAAAGGGGCAGATCATAGGTATCAACAAAGCATGTCATATCAAGTTGCTCTAAAACTAAACACCTCCCCTTATATTTAGATTAGGCAAAGCAGTCTAGTATGAGGAAGAGAGAGCAAGCTAAAGCATTAGGGATTGACCCTGCTCCCACTGTTAGGAGTCCCACAAACAGACCAGGCTGCACAACTGTCACATATATGTAGACAGGTTGGTCCAATCCAGGCTCCATGGTTGTTGGTTCAGACTCATGAGTTCCTATGAACCACGTTAACTGATTCTATGGGTTTCTTGCGATGTCCTTGGACCCTCTGGCTTCTGTGATCCCTCCTCCATCTCTTCAGCAGGATTCCCTAAGCTCATCCTAAAGTTTGACTGTGGTCTCTGTCTGCATCCGTTTCCATGAGTTACTGGATGAAGGCTCTTTGATGACAACTGGGGTAGTCACCAATCTGATCACAGGAGATGACCAGTTCTGTCCACTATTGCTAGGAGTCACCGTTGTGGGTTTATGGGAGTTTCCTTTGCATCAGGTTTCTACCTGTCCCCCCAAAGCCCCCCTACCTCCGCCAACCTCAAGATTCTTAACTTTCCAATATGCCTTGTATGATGAATCACACAGGTTCTGTTAAAATATCTGTGTGGAGAGGGCTATAGAACTTATTACATTTAACACCTCATGTTAAGTGAAATTGTTCATGTACTGAGAAGTTATGTGACTTAGCCAAGGTGACACATTAAGTTAGTGTCAAGAGTTTTACCTGGGACTTCTTGGATTCTCCTACCCCAGTGCAGTTGCTCAAGAGGCTCTAAGCCTGGCTCACTGGTAGTGTGAGGAATGCCAAGAAATACAAAGAAAACCTCTGCTGTTGAGCTGATTAAATTCATATTAATACAGATCCTAGGGAGAAACTTCCCAGAGGCAAGGAGGGCTGTCCTCCTGACCTTTAGGAAAGACAGAGGGAGGGAAGGGAAGAACGGAAGGGAGAAGTGAATGGATTTTCAGGAGAAGATAATGATTTGGGTTTGGGATCAGCTGAATGAGCTGTGAACCCTAAGGTGGGTGCTCAGTGGATCCTATACCTGGATTCCTATGTATGGTGGCATTCTGAAGGAAAGGCGGGGACTGTTGTGCCCTGGTCGCAAGACCCCCACCCTGCAGAGGAGACCACCAGAGACACGGACTCCCCAAAATGCAAAAGCAAAATTTATTGAAAAATACAACACTTGGCAGGGACCCTGTCACTAGCGCACCAGAGGTACCTGCCCCTCTGCAAGCTGAGTTTTAAAGGCAAAAACCACTAGTTTACACATCAATTAGGGGTCTTAGTACAGAAACAATTCTGATTTGCTTGTTTTTAGGGACTTTCCAGAATTCCTCTGTTATCTTAGCTGGCAGTTTGTCAAACCTTCCTCTATAGACTGTCTCCTGGGTTGAGACATTCCATGGTTAATCCATTGCTATCAGATGGCCCTAGGCATTCTCTTGTTTTGTACTTTGTGCTCAGCAGAATTCAGGCCTGTTTCAAGCTAGGGTTAGGTAGGGGCTTGCTTAAAATGGAGGCATGGAGGTGCTTCCCTGGTTCTGCAGGGACCAGATCTGTGTGGGGGATGCAATGCAGAGCATAGAATAGACATTTGAAATATCTTTGGGAAATAGAATAAAATACATTTTTCATTCAAGTATTGACTACTAGGTAAAAACCATGGAGGCCTAAAAATCTGTTCTCAGCTCTCCCTGCGAGGAGGACAGCTGAGGGGAGGCCCAACTCTGTGCCCAAGGGTCAGGCTTGGGGGTCTTGTGAGCACTGACTCACAAGTTACTAAAGTAGGCTCTCCCTAGAAGAGTCGTGTGAGGCATTGCATAAACCTTCCCGTCATCTTGCTGAATAGTCTTAAGGAATATGGCAGTCTGTGACCTTTCTTATTCTAGTTATTATTTCTTCTTCTAGACCGGAGTCTGTTCATACTGTCTTCTGGAATTCCCCTCTCCTTTCCTTTCCTTCTTGGGGCTCAGCATATTTAAGTTTTTGGAGGAAGAAAAATTGCAAAGAGAAAACCTAGTATCATTCCCACCCATCTGTGTTGTTGGAGAAAGCACAAGGTCTCTGCTAAGTTAATGGCTGTCTTCCCTAGAACCTGAACACAGGAGTGCCTTGTCTCCTGCCTCCACGTGCCCAGCATACACAGCCACCTGCATATACTCAGGGACTCCAGTTCCAAGTCATGTCACCTGGATTTACTTTGAAGCTGTATTCATGGCTCTCAGTGTTTACACCCATGCAATGTGCAAAGTGTTTGGTGTTATTTGTCTTCCCCAAAGAAAGCATTAAAACAGATTCTGAAAGGAGAGACAGAATGGTGACCACCAAATAGCGGTGTGCAGCTTCAGCTCAGTGCAAAGACAAGCCTGGTTCCATCCCCTGGGCAATGCACATAAACCCACAGTCAACCTTGCTAGTCAGCACCTCCTTCAGGTCTTTCCATGCCAACTGTCCCACAAACTCAGGAACTGCACTCCATTACAATCATGTTAGCAAGGTTGTTCATCTAAAACCAAGTCCCCACTGCACTGTTCAGCATGCTGACCCTCATCCAGCCCAAAATATGACCAGTACAGCTATCCACCCAATTGCTCCATTTAGTACAACAAGATAGCACCACAGACAAGAGGTCCCTGTCAGGAGACATAATGGCTGCTGTGAGCTATTCCTGCTGTCCTACTAGGAGAATATAGTCCACAGCAACATCTCCATATATAGCCTGCTCTTTGCACAAGGTCACTAACTTTTGACTGCTGCCCCACCCAAGAGCACCAGCAAATACTGGATGAACAATAATTTCCTCTTCATCAAGCCACATACCCCATTCTTACTGGAAAAATCCACTGGAATGCTGTCAGATGCCAATTAAAAAAACTACTTAAGTCTCTGTCTCTCAGATCTAAGCTGATAAAACTAATGATGCTGTCAGAAGCTACCACACCAAAGAGGCTGTTGGGAGGGCTTATACCAGTGCTGCTGATGTTCCAGCTGTTTCAGATAGATTGAGGACCCCCAAAAGAAAACTCAGGTTTCATTAAGGAAAAATATCTAAATATTGAAATCTCAGAAATAGTATTTTAAAATTTTAGAACATGCTATGCCAAGCATTTTCCTTGATATTGCCACAGACAAAATTTATAAATTTGCATTTATGCATCAAAAATACACAGCCTAAAGCTGAGCACAAAGGTAGCACATGCCTTTAATCCTAGCACACCAGAGGTAGAGGCAGGCAGAGCCCTGTAAGTCCAAGGCCAGCCTGGTCCTATGTTAGCCTGTCTTTTTTTCTTTTTGAGTTTCTAGTTTCTAAAAGGAAACTTTCTATTCCCATCAATGTTTTGTACACTTTTTTCTGCTTGTTTGTTGGTTTGTTTGTTTTGGGAGGTATTGATGTTTATTAATATCTCAAGCAAGATATCTTACATGCTTTGTATTTCTCTTCTATGCAGGGTAATGTTTATATGTACTACAAACTGTATGGTTTCTATCAGAACCTCTATCGTTATATTCTATCAAGAAGCAATAGTCAACTGGTGGGTAAGGATATTTGGGTAAGGCTCAGTCCCATTTGGTGTAATGTTCTTCTCTCTTTAAGCCAGGGGATTATTTCAGTCTAAAAGACAGGGTGTCAGCATATAGATTTTTGAAGATATAAAGGTTCACTTTATTCTTAAAGTGAAGGGGCTGAGCATTTGGGGTACTGGCCCCCTTTAAAACAGTCAGTGTGGGTGCTGGACAGCCTGGTATCTATCCTTTTATGCTAACCACGTTTGTCTGAGGTCCTTGATACATCCTACTCAAAGGAATGAAAGCCTTTGACTAGGCAAAAAGCCTTGGTCTAACCTAGGACTCTAGGTTTTTATTCTCAGTAGGTCATATACATTGGAGAGAAGATAGCTGGATCTTTTTCCATCCTGACAGTCTATGGAATTGATAACATAAACATGTTTAGCAAGGAGTTCACTATGAAGTCATGTAGTTATGGAATCTGATCTGAAGACTCTTCTAAATGTGGTACACTTTCATAAAAAGATTTTAAAAAGTGTTCCCACGTAGACTTAATGTGATACTCAGCATAGCAAGGTTAAAAAAAAAAATCCTTCCTGCAAATAGTTTTGGCATGCTCTATATTATTAAAAAGGAAATACCGATACATCCACATCTACATCCACATATATCTCCAAAGACTAAACATTTTCTAGTCTAAGGGAACCAGAAATGCTGAGGCAAACAGGTAACATCCATAACCTCTGCCCATGCTGATCCACCAATGGAGGCAGATGCACATTGCCAGTGTGCTCTTTTAATAGTCTGAGAGTCTGCCAATAGCTCTTCTCATTGACACATCATTTTGCATACAGGATGTTCAGAGCTGTTCTCCATTCCGACTGTCCCACAACGGCAGTCCCATCATTCCTTGTGGTGCAATTGCCAACAGCATCTTCAATGGTAGGTGACTTTTTCCTTCCTCTTTGATACATGTGTAACCGCCTCCACATCCAGGATGTTACCCATCCCGGGCAGCTGAGTGGCCTGCTGTGTTTGCTTACTTAATGCCAAGTGTTTTATTCAGGACAAGCCAGAACACTGATGTCTGGTGTTTCATTTGTAAATAACTTTTCCCTTGCCAGCAATCTGAAGGAATAGTCAGAGAACACGATTAAACGCATTCAAAGAATATTTTTCAATAACTGGCTCAATATTGGTAAAGGAAAAAATGATTTCATGATTAAGCATCTATGCATGAGTGTTGAGTGTCTGCAAAAATACTTAATTTGTTTTCCATCTGTGTCTGGGTCTGCATTTTGAAAGGTGGCAAAATGGCTAAAATCTCTGCCATAATTTCACATTTCTTTTCAGATACTATAACTCTTTTATACACCCTTAATTCATCTCTACATATACAAGTCCCGTTGCTAAAGAGTGGGCTTACGTGGTGGACAGATAAGTATGTCAAATTTCAGAATCCAAGAAGCAGTGATCTTGCTAGTGCATTTGCAGGTAAGACTCACACAGTGGCTCCAAAGCTCCCCCAATCCCACACTTTTGCAGACAGGGTCTCTCTCCATAGCCTCTGCAGCTCTGAATTCACTGTACATACCAGGCTACCATAAAACTCAGAGATCTGTCGGACCCTGACTCTGAATGCTGAAATTAAAGGCATGTGACCCTATGCTCACGGGACTTTTTTCCTGTTGATTCCTTTGATCCCTATTGCTCTAAATTTCCCCACCCTGGGTAAGTACATTGTTTACCTATTAGGAATATGAAATAATTGGTTCTGTGTTTTGTTTCAATTAACCATTAAGAAAAAGTTTTAGGAAACTCGAGTTTAAGCTACAATTTGTCATGCAACAGACACATTTTGGGGGGTTTTCAAGACAAGATTTCTCTGTGCAGCCCTGACTGTCCTAGAACTCGCTCTGTAGACCAGGCTAGCCTCAAACTCAGAGATTTGTCTCCCTTCTGCCTCCAGGATATCTACGTAATTGAATTTTTCATTCATTGATTAATAAATTGACATAGTATTGATGGATCTATAAAACAATTCTACTCATATCTACTTTAAATTTTTTAAATCTACTTTGAACAACACTGGTTTTGGGTTTTTTTTCAAAAATTAAAATATATAAATGCATATTAAACATCTTTTGAACTATTTACTTTAATTATCAAAACATTAAAAGATAATACAGCAGAATAATTTTTCTGGATACCCATTCATGTGCTTAACTGGCTTCTTGGCCATATGTGTCCTGGCCTTATTTTTTTTTTTTTTAATTATTACAAACAATTGTCTATAACTTTAAAAGTTGAATTCTGAAGCTCATCAATTTGAGATTATCAGCCCCTTTAAACGAGTCTTCTCTTTTGAGTAAATACATCTCTGTACTCATAGTCAATTTTGTTAAATGGAGGAGTGTCTTAGTTAAGATTTCTATTGCCCTGACAAAAACACCTTGACCAAAGAGCAATTGGAGAGGAAAGGGTTAGTTAGATTCACACTTCAGCATTGCTGTTCATCACCAAAAGAACTCAACACAGAAAGGATCCTGGAGGAAGGAGCTGATGCAGAGGTCCTTATGGGGGAGGGGGGATGCTGCTTACTGGCTTGCTTCCCATAGCTTGCTTGGTCTACCCTCATATAGAACCCGGCTCTAACAGCCCTGGGATGGCGCCACCCACCATGGGCTGGGCCCTCACACATTAATTGCTAAATGAGAAAAGACCTTACAGCTGGATCTCAAGAAGACATTTCCTCACCTGAGGCTCCTTCCTCTCTGATGACTGACTGGCTTGTGTCGAGTTGACACACAAAACCAACCAGTACAGAGGAGCATCTCAATTTTTATTTCATTGTAGTGAAATATGCTAGTATTTTAATCCAAATATTTTCATAGGCATTTTTTTTACTTCAAGTTTTTTCTATTTTTGATTTTTTTAAAATGTATCATTAAGTTTAGATGCTACAGTATGAATCCTGGAGTTTCTCAAAATCACTTTATTCTGGCACAGAAATTTTTGAACCAAAAGTAAGAATAACCAAAAGTGTTACCAATAGTCTTTGTAGAAGTCAAAATAATTTGAGCCTTCTTTTGAACTATCATTGAGTAATATGTTCAATTATTCCTTTATGGTCATCTGAGTGAACTTTAATTTTTCTTTGTTTGAAAGCCTAGTTTTCCATAAGTATTGCTCGCAAAATCTTTACAACCTAACATTTCTGACATTACCTATTTTGCATACTGCAAACATTTCAATTATCTTGCTCAAAACGCACCTTGAAGTTAAAGGGCTCATTTAAAAAAAAAAAATCAGAATCACAGCAGAACACAAGATGAATTGTTGATATACAAAAGCCTTCCTTAGAATTTCAGAAATTCCAAAATTTTTTAATGATATGCATGCTAAGATATGTATCTGCCTGTCACAGGTGTCCTCTAAGTATTTTGCCATTTTGGTCAATATAGAAAAAAATACTTGTTTGTGCAGCTGGAACTCTTGACAAGTAGTGTGTTATAGCATTAATGGGCATTACTGTGGTTTATGTATGTACCACATCAGTTTAAGGACATTTCTCTCTGCTGCTCTCTCTCTCTCCTTACTGAGAAAATTAGCTTCACTCTGGGGTTCTGCTTCACCAAATTTGCTCTTCTTTTATTACTACAATAGCAAACAATTTCAACTTGATGGTTGGAGTTCTTAGCAGAGTTTATAGTAACATCTATAATAAATGCCAGACCTTTATCTTCATGACTGACTTTCTGAAAGCTTTGCTTTGATTCTATGAGGAATTAAACCCAAGGGTTTATTATTGCCCAATTTTTCTGTCTGAAGACATTCATGTAAAACTAGCTTCATTTAACTGTTTAAAGTTCTTTAGTGCTGATGAAGTCAACACATTAAGATTTTCTTTGGCTATGAAAAAAAAAATTAAGTAAGAACCTGGAATCTAGAGAAAGAGCTAAGTTAGGTGAGGTGCCTGCTGCAACCTGAGGACACAAGTTCAGATCCCTGATATCCATATAAAAAGCTGAATGTGACAATGCACACACTTGTGACCTTAGTGCAGGGCAGGAAGGGGGTGGGGGGGGGGGAGAGATGGACAGGGAACTGGGGAAACAGGTAGATCCCTGGAGCCCCTAGCCTACTGGAGTATTCTAGGTTCAGGAGAGACCCTATCTCAAAAAGCTATGCAGCATGACACCCAGTGTTTATTATGAGCATGCACATGCTCACATATATGTACATGCTCATGCACATGTTCACAAGTACACCTTCACACACATACACACACACACACACAGTGAAACTAGGCTAGGTATAGTGCTCATTCCAGCACTCCCAAAAATGTGAAAAAGGACTTTGTATCAGAAAAACTTTATAAAGAACCACCACAACAAAATGAAAATAAAAGAAATCCATTTATTATTTTCTGTGAATGATCTCATAATCTCACTGTGGCTGGCCTTGGATTCACAGAGATCTCTCTAACCATGCCTACTGAGTGCTGGGACTGAAGGTGTGTGCCACCACCCCCAGTTCCATTTAATCTTAATGAAGCCATGTTCCCAGATATATAAATGGGCCTTCTGTAGGAGTTAAAACATTGTCTAGAGATGGTCTATAATCACAAACTTTTTAAAATAAGTTCACATATTCTTCTGATTTACATTTTTAAAATTTTTCACATGGTCATCGACAGCATTGTGGTTGTCATGGTGGGATGATGTTAACCAAGCTAAATCATTTTCATCAACTTTAAGAAAATGCACTTAATTTTACATTAAACATGCATTTCAATTTTTAGTCTTCACAGCTAAAAGGATTTATTAACAAATAAAAATCTGATATCAAATCATACCTAGTGATCTGTTTAGACCATATAATAAGGTGGCTGCTCAGCATCCATTTCCTACAAAGATATCATGAACACAGAACTGGACCTGTAATTGCCTGAACTCTAACCCCTAAACACCAATCCCCTGAGTGACAGCCCAGCAGTTTCCTACCTCTAACAAGCAAAGTCAGGGCCTGCATGCCTGCTAGCTGGAATGTTGAGCAGCTGGCGGGGGTCTTAGAGAAATACTTTACATTGTATTTTGATTGAAAAATTCTCTGCTTATCTTTCAGACACAATCTCAAGTTGAAGTAATCGCCCTATTCACATCACAGGTACATCTCACACAGTAGAAGCTGAAAGAATAAGGCTACACGTTATACAGACTGTTCAGAATAAATACTGAACAGACATCAACTGGGGCTGTCCTATGCTGCCCGGCATATCTAGTCCCTGAATATACATGGCACTGGACAACATGCTATCATTATGTCTTTACCACACTCAATATCTGTAGGCCTATGTTGTAGAGTCTTGGGTTTCTCTTATTGTTTTCCATCCTGTTAATGCCTCAAAGAATTGTCACATTATACTCTGTGTAGTTGTGAGTTCCTTCAAAGATCTTGTACAGTTCTTTTTTTTACCCTTAACATTGATGCATAGTAAACAATCAAAAAATGTTATTATTGAATGAATGGAAACGAATTAACTTGGAATATGAAGCTGATGTTTCAGACCAGACCATCCAGATAGATGGGAAGTTGTGGGATTGGAGGGACTGGAGAGTGACAGGGATGTCTTAAACCCCTATCTCTAACAAGCTGTATTCTGGCAACAGCTATCCCAGGTGTGCATTGCCTTGGGTCATGGTTACAAGAAAAACAAGAAAGTAACCTGGGTCTACAATGTAAGCCCAAATCATATATTTTTTTTAAATCAGAATCAATGACTGATATCTTAGGAAAGGCCAAAATAGACGCGATCCATAATATTTGCAAAGGAGAATTCTCCAGCACGGTATTATTTCCAGAGGAAGTATCTTTGCTATAAACCACTCCAGCTGATTAATCATACCAGATTTAATATAGATTTATAAGCACCTTAGCCTGTGCCGGGTGGTTCTATGAGAAGCAAATCATCCCAGTTTGAGAAGAATGGCATTTGAGCTATGGGTTTTGTTGTTATTGTTGTGGTCTTTGAGACAACAAGGTCTTTGTAACTTTGACTGACTGAGAGTTCACAGAGAGTTACCTGTCTCTATTTCCCAGTGCTGGGATTAAAGCATGTGATATGACACTCATCCAAGAGGCTTCTTATTTATCTTTTGAGTCTTCTATGGGTAGACTGGCTTCACAGTAGTAAAGAGTCCCTCACACAATCTACCATTGGATTCTATCAACTTCTGGCAGATTGAATAAGACTCTTTGACCCCTTTATCAAGCATTAATTGATAATCGAATACCTGTTGCATTCCAGGTGCTGAAATAAATGTTAGTAAACAGATGAGGGTGATTCTATTTTCAAGGGTGCTCTGAAGAGTGGGGATAGCAATGCTCTCAGTAGAGAATCAAAGTGTGAGACTTGGGGCAAAGTCAATATATGTGTCCCCTGGCTTCAAATTGTCTGTGACTCCAATGCTGGCCACTTCTTCCCACTTTTTTAAAAAAAACATTCATTTATATTATTACTATGGGGTGACTGTGGGTGTGAATGGGGGCAGGGAATGAGTATGCTACAGGGCATATGGGGAAAGTCAGGAGACAACTTTTGAGAGCTGGTTCTCATCTCCCACTATGCGGGTTCAAGGGATTGAACTTGGGACTTCAGTCTTGACAACACTCACCCTTACCATAAAACTATCCTACTGACCCTAATAGTATCTCTTATTAACCCTACAAAATTACCATACACTCTTCCTTGGAATGTTTAAAACCGATATAACTAATGATTGCATATTAAACTTATGTGCACATTCTCTTTTCGAACATCAAATTTCTATTTCTCTTTTATTGTGAATGCAGTTCTTTCTCCAAGGAAAACTGAAGAGAGAGCTGACTTCTCTCTATTCTTCATTCCTCCCCTCCCCGCAACTGCCACAGGAAGTTCAAAACCTCTGCATTGGGCCAAACCTATCTATGAACTAGATACAGATGACCCAGGAAACAATGGTTTTGTCAATGAGGACTTCATTGTTTGGATGCGGACAGCTGCCTTTCCCACTTTCAAAAAACTGTACCGTCGACTCAATCGTGTGGACTATTTTGCTGAAGGCCTACCTGCTGGTAACTACAGCTTTAACATATCCTATAGTATCCTTCTATGTCACTTCCTTTTCTCAGAGTGAAGGCAAAATCTACATTGTTGAATTCTTTTATTCTGTTTGTGCCCTCCAGGCAAATATGTGTGCCACTAAAAACCAGACCGCTATTTATAGTAAGACACACAGAGGAGGAAAATGCTATCCCCTCATTCGGGGGCTCTCTCTCAGGACTGATGTGCCAGGAGAAAAACATGGACATTTTGTTTATTTTATTGTAGTTTAAAGCTCTCCCAAAAACAGGCTCCCAAAAGTGACTGCATGCATTTACATATTAGTGTTAAAGAAGTATCAGTTATGGAACAGCTGAAAGTTAGTTTAACCAGATTTGACCTATGATGACTAACTGTCTGTCTCTCTCTCCCCCTCCCTTCCCCCCTTCCTTTCTTTCATTCCTATTGTGTTAGGGTCTCACTATGTAGCTCTGGCTGTCTTGGAACTCACTATGTAGACCAGGCTGACCTCAAATGTACAAAGATATCCTGCTTCTGCCTCCCAAGTGCTGAGATTAAAGTCATTTATCCCCATACCTAGCAAAGAGGATTTATTCTGGTGTCGGATGGCATTTTCCATCCATCTCTGTGTTGTCAGAAGAGATTGGAAGGTTAACATGCCCTTGTACTTGCTGTACTTGTACTTGAGGCATATCTGGGAGTGGTATCTCTTCTTCAACTATAACACCATCATATAACTGTGTCTGAATTATGCATTTGATGTCTTTTTTTTAAGGAACACAGGCAGTAGCAATATCAAGTATGGATAAATAGAGCAGGAACATTCTTGTTCCCAAGAAAGGCCAATAAACAGTAGACCTAGACATTGAAAGTAGTGAGCTGCAGCATGCCATGTAGAGTGGGGTGAGATACAGAATCAAAAAGATAGGGTAATAAGAAGTACATCTGGAAAGTAGACTGGAATAGCAGACTCTGACATAGAACCTTTAGACAAAAGTGTCTTAGGGCAAGGGAGCCCCATCTTCGCCTCTCATCACTCTGGGAAATGTGAAGCCTCTACACTTGACCAAACCTACCTATGAACTAGATAAGGACCATCCAGCAAACAATGGCTTCCTCAATGAAGACATCACTGTGTGGATGTGGACAACTTGATGCAGTTCATGCCAGGAAGGCTGTGAGCTCTGCACTGCAGATGTGTGTTCTTCCTCTCTTAGGTACAGAGCCTGCCAGGGGAAGTTGATGTCTTAGTAACAGGCATATGGGCCTAGTTAGGAGACATATGTTCTAATAATGGATTATGATTTTTTCCTTCTAATTCAAAAATGCAAATGTGAGTCTAGACTTAAAAAACAATGAAGTTCAACTATAAAATGTAACCAAGTCTTATCTTAAGCAGATATATATTTACATAAATGTATACTAACTGTGGTCTTCAGAGTTCATTTCCCTGAAGGAGGTAGATTTCCTAGTTACCCAGCTTTGAAGCCACCCAATTAGGCACCCATACCTCTTTTAGCATGCCAGGGTTGCTGGCTAGGATTGTTCTAGAGGACACCCAGTAGGCCAGAGCTTCTCCACCCTGAATTGTCCACTTCCACAGTCCCTCTAACCCCAATGAGAAATTCTTTTTTCCCTTTTCAATGCTAAGGATCAGACCCAGGACCTTGGGCACACTAAGCAAACACTTCTCCAGTGAGCCATCTGCCTAGTCCTGGAATAAGAAAGCCTTGACATAGTGTGAAGTACAAACGTCCACATGTGGGCCTGGGCCCTGCTCCAGGATTTCTTCTTTCTCCTAGAACAGGTGAATGGCACTCTCCCACGGGAGAGTAGGGATGCTCCCCTATGAGGTTCCTGCTGATGCAGCATCTTTGCCCTGTCAGCAGTTGCTTTACAACAGAGATTTAATGTTGTCTGGTGAGAGTCTCTCAAGTTGAATCTCTTGAGACTGTGACTATCCTAACAGTAATCTATACAAGAAACTGCAGAGGAAAAAAAAATCAAAATGTAGCTACCTTTACCACTTGCTACAGTTTGTGTTGGGAGTAAGGAAAGGAAGCCAATATCCTGCAAGGGAGACACGCTCTCTTCTCTCTGGGGTGACTGCTAACAGCCACACTTGAGTTCTGATCTCTAGATGGTCCATGCACAACTTCAACTCTGAGTGTGAGCCCTCTGCTTGCAGCCCCCAGTTTGGGCTGGCCGAGGCCGGAATTGCAGCAGTGCCTGCCACTAAAGGGGAAAGGTAAGGCAGCAGCTGAGGACCAGGTGACAATGAGAAACTCCAGAATTAAGAAAAGAAACAGAGAACTTGTCCCTAACACATTAACTTGTGTCTTTAAATAGCACGTTGCCAAGAGATTGGAAGCCTTTTAAGAGCTTTGCTGGGAAATGCCTCTGTCCTCTGTGTTGCTATGAGAAGGCTTTGTTTGTTTATTAGTTTCGTTTACAAAAGGCACCAGATGTTTAAAACCCTCAGGCCACATGCATCATGAAGATGACATCATTAAAACGCTACATAGCAAACCCACTTCAAACACTTTCTCACTAGCAACAGAGACACTGTCTTTGCAGAACCCTAACAAGTCTGCCACCTTTAAAGTTCTCACCAAAAGTGTTTCAGTGTTCATCCTGATGCTTTAGTTATTGTTCTGATCCTTCTTAAAGAATTTTATCTGTGGAAAAGATTTATGCTTTAGCCTATTAAGGAACTTAGCCTCTCAGGAGTCTTCTGATTCATGAATAAAACCTTCAGTTTACTGTCAACACTATCTACAATCTTTGTGCTACCTTAGATTCATCAAAGGGATTACATATCTGGTCCTAATCTAGCTGGCAGATCATCCAGATCAATATACCTCAGCATCTCCCTTGTACACTATAGTTATGTGGAGGGGAGCCTTGTTTTGACTGATTTTATTCTAGCAAGATATAGTACTAATTGACTGTGTTGAAACATAGAAAATTGAATAACTAATTGTTTTGTGTCTATGAAAAAGATCAATTTTAATAACATAATCTAGTGTGTTTGCATATGCCCTGGGTGCTGATGAAAAATACCGAGTCCTTAACAGATCTTCGTAGATTTTCCAGTTACCGTGTTCCATGGAGAAAAATCTATTGTTC
Source organism: Phyllotis vaccarum (assembly GCA_033318265.1). Classification (NCBI taxonomy): domain Eukaryota; kingdom Metazoa; phylum Chordata; class Mammalia; order Rodentia; family Cricetidae; genus Phyllotis; species Phyllotis vaccarum. The sequence goes on along the minus strand of JARWLC010000019.1, from coordinate 60,688,121 downwards.
TTTCCACGTTGACATGGATCGGAGGAGGTGGCCTGTTCTTGGGGCTAACTTACACAGTGACTGGGGCACTGACATTGCTGGCTTCTTTTGCAATCCTGGCAATTCACTTGATGCTGAAAAAGAGTAAGAAAAGTTTGCTGTACTAGTGAAGTGGGGGTTTGAAAAGCATAGCAGAATGCAGAAATGGACAACCAAGTAATAGAACCCAAGATCTCTGGCACAGCTGGCTGGAAACATTACTGAGCCATCTCAACCGGGGTCACTGAACTGACTGAAGTATAATCCCAACAATGTGGATAAATGAGATTCCCAGAGTGGGGTGAAGAGAAGAACGGAGGAGGAGGAAGAGGAGGAGAAAATAAATGTGTGCAGTGAAATGTTCTTAGAATGCTGACTATAAATGATTTTTGAGCTCTAGACCAGGCTAAGAGTCTGAAGTTCTTGTACTGAGTGGGTGAGTTCCCTAGGGGTCTGCCATTAAAACAAGAGTGAGCAAGCCAAAACTACATCATGGTAGCTCTCCAGTTAGACTCCTCTAGCTAAATGAATTTATAGATTTTTTTTCAAAGACCAGTTGTTGTGCTAAGCAACAGAAGTGAGTCACAACAAGTTTTTATGCTGAGCGTAGACCAGGGAATGATTACCTATGTCCTGAGTATCCAAGATAAAGATACACTACGCCAAAAAGAAAGATAACAGCACCCAGAGTCTGGTTCTCTAAACTACGGTGAGCCTGCTGAGAACACAAAGCCGTTCCAGGGCTGATATTAAAATGAGTAAAATGTTGGCTGTTCTTAAACTCACTGTCTTCCCAGGCTAGCCTGTTACCCATAATCCTCCTGCCTCAGTATCCCTAGTGTTAGAAATAAAGCCATGCGCCTCCACACTAGTTATATTAGTTATTCACCTTGTGACAAGATGCCTGACAAGAAGTTGGGCCTAAACCTGTGGGTGGTGGCACACACCTTTAATTTTACAGCAGTCAGGAAGGTCTCTCTGAGTTCGAGGCCAGCCTAGTCTACAGAGTGAGTTCCAGTCTCAAAACACAAAAAATAAGTAGGTAAATAAATAAATGAAAATAGAAGTCAGGCCTGATGGTGCATGCCTTTAATCCCAGCACTGGGGAAGCAGAGGCAGGTGGATCTCTGTTAGTTTAAGGCCAGTCTGGTCAAAAAGAAAGAAAAAATGAAAAAGAGGAAGCGGCAGCAATTTAGGAGAGAGCAGTTTGTCCTATTTATAGTTGCAGAGGCACGGCCGTAGGAGGAGGCTGGCCGCATGCATCAGGGGTCAGAAATCAGAGAGATGAATCCCGGTGCTCAGCTGGCCTTCGCCTTTTAGGGAGTCTAGGATTCCAGCCCCACGGATGGTGCTGCCCACATATACCTTGGGTCTCCACCTCAGTTTAAAGGAGACAGTCCCCCACAGGTGTCCTCAGAGGCTTGTCACTTACATGATTCTAAGTCCTATGACATTAACTGTCAGTATTATCACAAGGCGTAACACAGATGTTTACTACTTGAATTTATCCATAAATGGAAAAGAATGTGTTATTTCAGCACAGAGTAAGTGGTAGGCTACTCCAGCGGCTGTAGAAAATCACTACACCAGTGTTTGGCAATGCTATAGTCATCTCAGCCACCGCTTCTGGTGTTTAGGTGACCTGTCCAGAACAGAGCAAAGGAAACACATGACTTAGGCCTCACCCACTAAGCTCTGGACCTTTTTCCACAGCCCTCCTTTACAGTGCTAATTAGGAAAAGCAAATATAACTTGTATCTCAAGATCATAAGGATATAAGGTATAAAAATGCTGTATCAGTCAGGGATGTATTGCTAAAATGAAAAATTATCTCTGTATGTGTGTGTGCTGTTGGTAGATAAACATTTCTTTTTTTATATTTGGCTTGAAGGATTCTTGGGAACGCTACATTCTAATAGATGAGTCCTACTGAAGGAAAGACTTAAAAAGCCAACCTGCCTTGTCCATTCTTGTTTGTGTGTTTATGGTTTCAGACTGATTGCTTTGTATTGGGTAACTGATAACAGAGGTCTCCTCCCCTGGGGACACTAACTCACTGCCTCTCAGCACTCAATAGTTGCCTGCAGTCCTTTATTTAGGGCAGGACCCTGTGAGATCTTCATTCCTCATTAGGATCACATCAACTTTTGTAGCCCTCCATGTACACATCCGATCCATGGTCGATCATGATCCATCCCTACATCTTCAAGGTTTTTCTTGGTTCCCTTATGTATTAAGGAAATGTGCCCCCCAGAACAGTACCACACTCCTCCACATAACCCTATAACACCTAAACAGTAACACCTGCTGATTTTGACAAAGCATTACTCCCCAGCCAGCATCCCAGCCATCCCTTTGAAAGACTTGGGTTTTCATCCACTGTGTTACTTATTATTGACTATATTAATGCAACATTCATGATAGGAAACACACTTCAAGCAGCTGCTGGTGGGTTGCTTTGCAGTGTGTCCAGCAATTCCACAGCACTGTGGCCTGTGGTTATCAGCATTTTTTGTCTCTGAATATCCATAACTAGTTGAACCACAAAGCAGATCTTTGCTGGCTGCTCCACAGGAAAGCCCAATTTTCAGCCCTCAGAGCCAAGGGAGCAACTCAAAGTTCAACCCAGAGTCTCTTTCACTGGAACTGGCTTACAATTCCATTGATAACTCAGCTTTTGTTTGACAGAGTTGCTCTGGAAAGGCCAAATATGGTTGAGCATACCTGTAAACCTATAGGAGGGAGGCTGAGGCAGGAGGTTGGCCAATATTAGGCTAGCCTAGGCTTCACAGAAAAGCCTTGTCTCAAAAAGAAAAAACAATTTTTAAGTTTCTCTGAAGTCTTTATTAAATAGATTCCTAAAAACTCTGTTGTTTGTAACCTAGTAACAGTTCAATGTTTCAGTGATACTTAATTTTGGGGTAAGACCTTAAAAAGAATCCTCATCCTTTCTCCCCTAAAAATGATTATGTGGTAAAATGATTAGGAAAGACGGTGGTTAAACAAAGGGGTTTGGATTTCAATGACTCAGACAGCGCGGGGACTCTTCATTTAGAAGCACGGAACTGGGCCGTGCAGAGGAAAGTGGCCCAATGGTCACCACCCGATGATTCACAACTGTTCTGCCAAATGTAGGAAGTCTTCAAAATCTAGAGAGAAATATCGCCTCGCAATGAATCTCCCTTCTGTGAGTGTGGAGCTTGTGTCCTGTTTCTAGAGGTGAGTTCTGTTTTTCTTCCGTATTCTCACCACAGTTGGGATGGAAAAACTGAAGTCATTGCTTGATGACAAGAAGTATCTGTGGGGCTCCGGGCCAGCAGCAGCAGGGGCAGAGGAAGGCGGGCCTCTCAATCCTCACGCTTTCACAGCAGGCTAATGCTGGAAAATCACTCTTGATTTGTTTGTTCGTTCATAAACATTCTCAGTTCTTGTTCATAGTCGGCATCTGTGGACGAGGCATTAAAATGTCTTTTCCAATCTAAGGCTTGCGATTGTCTTCAGAAGTCACGGCATCTTCAAACGGTCCTCAAAATTGGATGTTACAGAAACAAGGAAGGAGGGGGGTAGAGCGAAGAGCAGGGCTTTAGCTTGTGGAGGGTGAGCAATTGGATTTCCACAATTCTTGCGAAGGTTAAAGAGTGAGGGAACACTGAAGGGAGCAGGAGGGATGAAAGCTCTTCCTATGTGCCTTGGAGCCGCTGTCTCCGGATAGTTCCTCACCCTCTTCCCTCCTGCCAGCTCACCTTGAGGTACTATAAACTTTGAAATGCTTTGAACATACTCTATCAGGCGGTGTGGTTCTAGGTGAAGTCTGTTTGGTCAATTCGGGAGACCTTTTTCTAAGGCAGAAGAAGGAAGGGGAAGAAGAGAGAGGGGAGGAAGTGAGGGAAGAAGCACACGTAAGAACTCTCTTGTAGAGAGACTGGGGAGATGGCTCAATGGAAAAGAGGGCTTTCTGTACAAGCAAGAGACCTGGATTTGAGTCCTAGTCCCTATATAAAATCCAGGCATGGCTGTGCGTGCCTGCAACCCCAGGGGCGTGTGGGGGGGGGGGGACACAGAGACCTGGGAGTTCACTGGCCAAAATGAGCTGCAGGTTCAATGAGAGACCTTGCCTCAAAAAATAAGGTGGAAAATGATGGAGGAAAACATTTATCATATGTGCATACCCTGCATCACACACACACACACACACACACACACACACACACACACACTCTGTAGATGTTCCCTGTTTCTATGTATGAATGCAATTGTAAGACAGGGACATGTCTGGAGCTGTTTCGTCTTGCAAGCAAGAGGTAAGCCATCTGAGATGCTGATGTTTTCATATTGAAGATAGAGAAATGAAGACTGGGAAGAGCTGGGCTGTTCATAACATTGTGGAGACTGCCAGTTCAGCCCAAGAACTGCCTGCTATAGAGAGAGAAAACAATTCCCTTACGTCAGATACTTTCAGGAGGCTACTCTGTAACCTTGCAGGCAAAAATATTCTAGCAGATACACTATGACTATTTCATTTTACTAAATGTATTTTATTAAATATGCCAAAAAATTAATTTACATGCTTTTACAGATGAATTAAAAACATAGTTATTTTATAACCTATGCAAAATAATCTCTCTTTACATTTCTAACTACAGCCGTTTACTAAAAAAATATACAGCAGATGACAGTATTTTATAGGTTGATTTGTCACATAAATGACTGTTTTGGGGAACTTCACTAGGCAAAGTCCATGGAGGAGTCCCATTAAAAGACATTCATGATATGTCCCCTTAGGCAAAGTTCTTGGGGATATTCATTGACTGGCCCCACTAGGCAAAGCCAGCGGGATGACTCACTGTGGATACCGGTTTTCTGTCTGTACCTTTCTCTTGTGCTATGGGACTCTTTCTACAGCCCCCTGGTGGTGTATTTTACACTTTCTGGGCACTATTGTCAGTGAGTTTTTCTTTTTCCATGTAATTTTAATGAATAAAATGTACTTTCAAGAAACAACCAGACCTTTAGCTAAGATCTCAGCAAATTCAAAATAAGTCTAGTTGCCCTGGAGATGGAGTGCTCAAGGACAAGTTCCCAGGAGTTTAGCAAGGTCATAACAACTTCAGTGCCAGTTTTTCCCTTGCAGAAAAGGCCCAATAGATAATATAAGTATAACTCACAGTCTTAGTAATTGGCTTTCTGCACGTATTACTAACCTCATATTTATGTAATAAAATTCAAGGTCCAGTAAACTGTCTATTCTGGATAAATGTATACATCTTAAGTATTGGCACGATTCCCAGGTCACTCTCTCTTGTCCTGCTATGTGCTTTTCTGCCTGCCTCAGACTGCACATCAGCGAGCCTGGCTGACACTGAAGCCTTCCCCTGGGTATGATCAGCATGACCTTTTCATGTCTGAAAAAAAAATCCTTGTATTATTTATGTGTTTATAGTATGCTTGTATCTCTATTGTTTAAGAAATGTAAAACAACATTCAATATCAACTCAGAGAATGGCTAAAGTTTTGTGTAAAGAGAGGATGTAGTAATAAATGTGTGAGTTTGCCTCTTTTTTTTACTTAGAATTTTTCCCTTTGTTACTCTGAGGTATTCTTTGCACTGCCCTAGAGTAGAGGAAAAGCTGGTCTCTCGGTCTGCATTATCTAACATACATTTCTTCTTTGATATTATTTATGTATAGATAATAGACATTATGACCCATTCAGCAGAGTTGAAAGATACAAAATACACTTTGGTAGTTTAAAAGAAAATGGCCCCAAAGGGAGTGGCACTATTAGGAGGTGTGGCCTTGTTGGAGTAAGTGTGATCTTGTTGAAGAAAATGTGTGACTACTGATGTGGGTTTTGGAGTCTCATATATGCTCAAGATACTGCCCAGTGTCTCAGAGTACTTCCTGTTCCCTGTGCAAGATGTAGAACTCTCATCTCTCTTGAGCACTATGTGTGTCTCAACAGAAACCCTAACATACACAACAATCAACTATGTTTTTAAACTTTAACAGTGGCTATTCAAAAAATACAATTTAAAAAATCAATTCATAATAGCACAAATAGGAATCTAAAACAAAAAATAAAAGATTAGTTTTACACTGAAAACCATAAAACACTAGACAAAGACACCAGTAAGCACCCATAACTGGAATCATATCCCATGTTTATGGGGTAAAAGCTTAGTACTATTAAAATGTTCATAATACTCAAGGTGATCTGCAGATCCTATTGGCATCACAGTGGCATTTTGAGCAGAAATAAAAAAAATAAGCCTAAATTTGTGTAGTCTCAGGGAGGCTTAAATAGCCAAAACAATCTGGAAATCAAAAACAAAAACCCAAAGGTTGAACTGATGATTGACTGAGAGAGCTCTTGACTGAGGGCTAGGACCTAGAAGCAGGATACCCCAAAGGCCGAGGATAGAACCAAACATGAATTGTCAAAACAAGTCAATGAAATGACTGCTGATGCTATTCTGCTATACTCATAGATCGGTGCCTAGCCCAGCTGTCAGCAGAGAGGCTTCACCCAGCAACTGATGGAAACAGATACAGAAACCTACTGCCAAACACTAGGCAGAGCTCAGGGGATCCTGCAGAAGAGGGGAGGAAGGACTGAAGGACCCAGTAGTGTCAAGGACACCACAAGAGAACCCACAGAACAATCTAACCTGGGTTCACAGGGGCTCACAGAGACTGAACCAGGGAGCCTGCATGGGACTGACCTAGGCACTCTGCATATATCCTAGCAGTGAGAGAAGGTGCTGTCTTTGCCTCTGTTGCCTGATTTGGGGACCCATTCCTTCTGCCAGATTGTCTCAGTAAACCTTGGTGGGGAAGGGAGTGACTGGTCATGGTGCAGCTTGATATACCATGGCTGGCTGATATCCATGATATTCCTGTCTGTGTCTAAAGAAAAATGGTAGAGGAAGAGTGGATGGGGTCGAAGGTCAGGGGGTGGAGAAGATAGGAGGGAGAGGAAGCTTTGAATATGATGTAAAAACAAGAAAAAACTCCAGAGGTCTCACATTCCTGATTTAAGATTACTACAAAGCTCTAGTAACTAAATCTATGTGGTACTGGCATTAAGACAACTCGATTATAGAACATATTAACTTTTACATATATGATTGGAAGACACACAGAACATCAATTTGATTATAGAACACATAAACTCACATATATGATCAGAAGATTCACAACAAAAGCCAAAACTGTTTCGTAAGGGGAAAAAAAGCTATTTCAACAAAAGGTGTTGGGAAAACTATGTTGGCATTAAAATGTTTTCTCTCTGACATTTGCAAATAAAGCGACCTTGAACAATTTATGTGTCACTAAGTCAGTATCAAAGGAAAAGACAGTAAGTATGTGGCAGTTAATATGATCAACTTGACAGGAGGCCAGAGTGGTCTTGGGATCACAGGGAAGACAGGGCCTAAACCACTTAAAAGTAAACCACTTTAAGCCAACAACCCCAAACTGCACCCCCAGCCCTGGGCTCCATATTATAGTGGGATTGTGTTCTGTTCCACTGTAAATAATTGTCCTGACTACCGGTTCAATAAAAATGCTGATTGGCTGAAGGCAGACAGGAAGTGTGGGTGGGGATACTAGACTAAGAAAACTCTGGGATCAGGAAGAACAGAGCAGAGATGCCAAGGATGTCAAGGAAGCCAGCAGATGATGCAGAAGACAACTATGCTGCTCTGAGAAAAGGTACCAAGCAAGCTGCATGGCTGAACGGGATAAGAACCATGGGTTAGTTTAAGGGTAAAGAGTTAGCAAGCTATAGGCCTAGGCCCTAGGCTGATCAGCCTAAAATTAATGTAAGCATCTGTGTGTCTATGTGGGACTACAGGACTGCGGGACTGCAGGTCTATATATCTAAACCTCAGGGCTAGGCCAGAAAAGCCAGGCCAGAATCCTAATACATTACGATATCGTTGCCCACTACTTTGGAAGAAATCTTTGGCTTTCCCAGAGACCAGGCATGATCTAGGAACCCCAGGCCTACAACTTCAAAAGTAGACTACAGCTTTACTGGAGCACAGGCCAAATCTAGAGACCCCAGCCCTTTGTACTGGAGGCCAGGCTGGTCCTAGGAACCCCAGAGGGCAGACCAGATATTTGAACCATAGTCTGCACCCTTTCCACTGGACTCGATATGATGGCCTACAATGTCAGATGAAGACTCTGACTTAGACGAACTAGAAGTCCAGAGAGGAAAGAGAAACCAAGGACTACCTACAAGAATCAACACCTAGACCAATAATCATCCCAAATCCAGGTGCCTAAACGTCAGTATAACATAAAAGGCAATGTGTTATCACCAGAGCCCAGAAGTCCTATAGCAGTAAGATCTGAACAATCCAACACAGCTTAAGACATTAAGAATGACTTTATGAAGATGATAGAGGTCCTTAAAGAGGACATTTTTAAAATCCCTTCAAGAAATTAAGGAAAAGATAAATGAAAAAAAATGAAGAAATCAATAAATTCCCAAAAGGAAGCCAAGAAAACCAAGCAAACAGATGAAGCAAACTGTTCAAGGCCTGAAAATGAAAATAGAAGCACAAATGGAGAGAATACCTGGAAATGGAAAGTCTAGGTTGAACAGAAACTACAGATGGAAGCAATGTCAATAGAATACAAGCAATAGAAGAAAGAATCTTAGACATTGAAGACATGATAGAGGAAATAGATTCATCAATCAAAGAAAATGCTAAACCTTAAAAAAAAATTCCTAACACAAAGCATCCAGGAAATCTGGAACACTCACTATGAAAGGACTAAACATAAGAATAATAGGAAGATATGAACAGGAGAAGAAGAAACCCAGCTCAAAAACCCAGAGAATATATTTAACAAAATCACAGAAGAAAATTTTCCCAACCTAAAAGAAGAACAGGCCTATAACGGCCAAGTAACATATAAAGGCAGACCTAGTAGAATCACATTCAGCTTCTCAACTGAGACCCTAAAATCCAGAGAGGAACATACTATCATGCAGACTCTAAGAGACCACGGATGCCAGCCCAGACTACTACACCCAGAAAAATTGTCAGTCACCATAGATGGAGAAAACAAGATATCTCATGACAAAGTCAAATTTGAATAATATCTATCCACAAATCCAGCTCTACAGAAGGTACTAGAAGGAAAACGCCAACCCAGGAAGTTAACTACACCCAAAAAAATACAAGTAATAGTTAATCTCAAACCAGCAAAACACAAAGAAGAGACACACACAAACACACACACACATACACACACACACAAACACACACACACAATCCACCACCAACAACAACAAAATAACAGGAATTAACAATCAATGCTCATTAATATTCCTCAATATCAATGGACTCAAGTGTACAATAAAGAGACAGAGGCTAATTGAATGGATACAGAAACAGGATCCACTATTCTGCTGCATATAAGAAACACATATCAACATTAAAGATAGACATTGCCACAGAGTTAAGAGTTGGAAAAAATATTTTTGCAATCAAATGGACCTAAGAAGCAAGCTGGTATATCTAATCTAATATCTAACAAAATAGACTTCCAACCAAAATTAATCAAAAGAGATGGAAAAGAGCATTTCATATTCATCAAAGGAAAAATCTATCAAGACGATGTCTCAATTCTGATATCTATGCCCCAATTATAGTGGCAACAACATTTGTAGAAGAAATACTAAAGCTTAAATCACACATAAAACACCACACAATAATACTGGGAGACTTTAACACCCCACTCTCACCAATGGATAGGTCATCCAAACAGAAACTAAACAGAGAAATAGGGGAACTAACAAATGTTATTCTCAAATGGACTTAACAGACATATATAGAACATTTCACCCAAACACAAAACAATATACCTTTTTCTTAACACTGCATGGAACCTTCTCCAAAATTAACCATATACTCAGCAACAAAGCAAGTTTCAACAGATACAAAAAATTGAAATAACCCCCTGTATCTTATCAGACCACCATGGATTAAAGCTAGATTTTAATGACAACAAAAAACCTACAAACTAATGGAAGCTGGACAACTCTCTATTGAATTATTGCTGGGTCAAGGAAGAGATAAAGAAGCTTAATATTCAGTGAAAATTAATGTAAAACACATTCACAACTTATGGGACATGATGAAAGCAGTGCTAAGAGGAAAGTTCATAGTACTAAGTGTCTTTATGAAGAATTTGGAGAGATCTCATACTGGCAGCTTAGCATCACATGTGAGATCTCTAGAACAAAAAGAAACAGACATGCCTAAGACGAGATGGTAGGAAATAATTGAACTGAGGGCTGAAATCAATAAAATACAAACAGAACAATACAAAGAATCAACAAAACAGAGTTGGTTTTTAAGAAAATCAACAAAATAGATGAATTCTTATCCAAACTAAATAAAAGCCAGAGAGAGAATGTCCAAATCAACAAAAAGGGAACATAACAACAGTCTTCAAGGAAATCTAGAGAAGTATTATATCATGCTGCAAAAACCTAGACTCCACAAAATCAGAAAATCTAAAAGAAATGGACAGATTTCTTGATAAATGCTTATTAAAGTTAAATAAAGATTAAATAAATGGTTTAAATACTCCAATAACCCCTAAGGAAATAGAGGCAGTCATTAAAAGTCTCTCAACCAAATAAAAAACCCAGGGACATACAGGTTTAATGCAGAATTCTACCAGACTTTCAAAGAAGAGCTAATACCAATACTCTTCAAATTATTCCACAAAATAGAAACAGAAAAAAAAAAAAAACATTGCCAAATTCTTTCTATGAGGCTACAGTCATCTTGATACCCAAACCACACAAAGACTCAACAAATAAAGAGAATTACAGACCAATTTTGTTCATGAACACGGATGTAAAATACTCAGTAAAAAACTGGCAAACCAAATCTAAGAACACATTGAAAAGATCACCCACCATGACCAAGTAGGCTTCATCCAAGAGATGCAGGGATAAGTCAACATATAAAAATCTGTCAATGTAATCCACCAAATAAACAAGCTAAAAGAAAAACCACATAATCATCTCTTTACATGATGAAAAAAACCTTTGACAAAACCAAACACCCCTTCATAAGTCTTGGAGAGATGAGGGATAAAAGAGACATACCTAAACATAATAAAAGCAATATACAGCAAGCCACTTACTAGCATCAAATTAAATGGAGAGAAACTCAAAGCAATTCCACTAAAATTAGAAACAAGAAAAGATTGTCTACTCTCTCCATATCTATTCATTGTGGTATTTGAATTTCTAGCTACAGCAATGAGACAACTGAAGGAAATCAACAGAATACAAAATGAAAGGAAGAAAAACTTTCACGATTCATGGATGATATGACAGTATATACATAGCAGACCCCCAAACTCTACCAGAGAACTTCTGCAGATGATAAATACATTTAGTCAAGTGGCTGGATACAAGATTAACTAAAAAAAAAAATCAGTAGCCCTCATATATACAAACAATAAACAGGCTTAAAAAGACATCAGAGAATCAAGACCCTTTACAATCGCTTCAAATAATATAAAATATCTTGGTGTAACTCTAACAAATCAAGTGAAAGACCTGCATAACAAGAACTTCAATCATTTGAAAAAAGATCTCCCATGCTCATGGTTGGTAGAATTGCCATAGTAAAAGTAGACATTTTACCAAAAGCAACCTACAGATTCAATGCAATCCCCATTAAAATTGCAACTTAGTTCTTTACAGACCTTGAAAGAGCAATACTCAATTCTATATGAAAAAAAATTCAAGACAGCTATAATAATCCTACACAATCAAAGAATGTCCAGAGGTATCATCATCCCTGACATCAAACTCTACTACAGACCTATAGTAGTAGAAACTGCATAGTATTAACATAAAAACAGACAGATGGATGATTGGAATCAAATTGAAGGCCCAGATATAAATCCACACAACTCTGGACACTTAGTTTTCTGCAAAGAAGCCAAAATTATACAACGAAAGACAAGCATCGTCAACAAATTGTGCTTTTTTTCCTGGATGTCAGCATGTAGAAGAATGCAAATAGATCCATATCTATCACCCTGCACAAAACTCAAGTCCAAGCAGATCAAAGACCTCAACATAAATCCAGATGCACTGAACCTGATAAAAAGTGGGAAATAATCTCCAATGTGTTATCACAGGAGACAACTTCTTAAACAAAACACCAATGACACAGGCACTAAGATTGACAATTAGTAAATGAAACCTTATGAAAGGAAAGGACTCAATAGGACAAAAATGGCAGCCTACAGAGTAGGAAAAGATCTTCACCAATCCCACATCTGACAGAGGGCTGATTTTCAAAATATATTAAGAAATTAAAAACCAACAAACCAAATAAAGCAATTAAAAAATAAATAGATCTGAACAGAATTCTCAACAGAAAAGTCTCAAATGGCAGAGAAACACTTAATGAAATGTTCAGCATCTCAATTCATCAGGAGGCACAAATTAAAACAGCTCTGAGATTCTATCTTACACCTGTCAAAATGGCTAAGATTAAAACACAAGTGACAGCTCATTCCAGAGAGGATGTGGAGTAAGGGGAACACTCCTCCATTGCTGGTGGGAACACACACTTGTACAGCTACTTTAGAAGTTAGTGTGTCAGTTTCTCAAAAAACTGAGAATCAATCTACCACAGGACCCCAATATTCCACTCTTGGACATATACCCAAAGGATGCTCAATCATACCCCAAGGATATTTGCTCAGCTACATTCATAGCAGATTTTTTTGTAATATCCAGAACCTCGATACAACCTAGATGTTCCTCAGCCAAGGAATGAATGAATAAAGACCATATGGTATTTTTACACAATGGAGTATTACTCCACTGTTAAAAACAAAGATACCAGGAAGTTTGAAGACAAATGGATATAACTAGAAAAAATTTATCCTGAGTGGGGTAACTCAGATCAAGAATGACAAACATGGTGTGTACTCACACGTAAGTGATATTAGCTGTAAAATAAAGGAGAACCATGCTACAGTCCACAGACACTGAGAGACTATGCAACAAGGAGGGTTAGTGGGGGTTTGGTGGCAATCACCATTATTTCCTGAGCCACTCTCCAGCTCCCTAAATTAAATTTATAATCATTTATTAAGGCAAATGCAGGCACACACACACACTCACACAGAGAGAGCGACAGAGAGGGGGAGAGAGAGAGAGAGAAAGAGAGAGAGAGAGAGAGAGAGAGAGAGAGAGAGAGAGAGAGAGAGAGAGAGAGAGAGAGAGAGAGAGAGAGAGAGAGAGACTAAGGATTTACATGCTGTACTTGCAATCTGGAATAGCAGATGCAAAAGCCATTTCTGAGTGGATCATTGTGCATGTGCTAAATATTTTTACAAGCCAAATATCAGTAATCGAGATTCAGTGGCAAGGCTGGGGAGATGGCTCAGTGGGTAAAGTGCTTGCTGTGCATGTGGACCCAAGTTTGAATCCCCAGCACCTACATAAAAGGCAGCTCATTCTTGTGACCCAAGTGTAGACAGGTAGAATCCTAAGGGATCTACTACCAGTTTAGCCAAAATGGTGAGCTCCAAGTTCAGTGAGAGGGACTCCGTCTCAAAACAATAAGGTAGAGAGTAATAGAGGCAGACACTTCAACAAACACAATCATGGGCCAATGCATCTCTATATTCACGAGGATGCAAGTGTATATACCACACACACCAATACATGGGAAGGAAGGGAGGGGTGAAGGAGGGAGGGTAGATGGAAAGAGAGAAAGAATGATGATGTGTGTTGTTCTCAGCTGTACCTTGTAACATGCTTGGGCAGCATGCTCTTGTGTGTGTGTGTGTGTCCTGTCTTCCTAGCTTCATTAGAAATGAACAGTCTCCATACTAATGGAGAGTCTCGTTAATTGGGGTTTATTGGCTTCCCTAAAACAGTCCTATTCTTTAAGTACTTAGAACATTAGAACTTTTTTTTTTGGCCACAGATGTGTCACTATATCTCCAGACAGAGCTCTGTGAAGGATTCTCTGTAGTTAACGTCTCAGCACAAGGATTTCATTCTCCTGAGAACACACTCAAGGGTCCATGTGGCTCTTAAGACACTGACCTCTTTGAAACCAGAACTGAAAGGTCCAGTGAGCTGGGGGTGACTTGGACTTGCACAAATTCTTCTCAACTCTGGTTCTCAGAAAGGCTAAATAAAAAGTCATTGGAAGATTCAAAATAGAATCTGTCACATTCCGATCTTGTGAGATAATGCATGGTCTTGCAGAGGCATTAAAAAGGAAGACAGATAATCTGGGGCTCTGTTTAATGTGATTTATTAGCTTCTAAAGACTCAGAGACTATAAAAATAATTCACATCTAAGAATTTATTGATGTATGTATCTACCCTGTTGGACTCTGTTAAATTGAAAAAAACAGTTAAATCCTAGGGTTTTGGTGAGTGCTAGAGGACGGCCTTCCTTCAGCCAGTACTGGGCAGAGACCGTATTTAAAGATTATTTTCTTGGAACTTTTTTTTTTTTTTTTTTGCCTAAAAGGTAAAGTATCATTGTCAGGAGCTTTCGGATGGTTCACAATTTCCTACATCCTTCTTTGGTACACACCAGAGCAAATTTCCCATAAGAATTGAGGTCATTTTCTGACCTCTAGAATTCTCAATGTGTTTTCTTCAAGGCAGCTGCCTTCTTAGGAGCCTCTTATAAATTAGCTGTGTATTTTCTGGGATCAACCACATCCTTAGAAAACTGGCTGCATCTCATCCAAGAATCCTGACCCTCATTTTTCCCTCTCCACAGGCAGCTGTGTGGGGAGGCTGCAGGAGCAATAACTCACACAGAGGCTCCTCTGTGGCCCCAAATTTGGACATGTTTTTGCTTGAATATTCATTGGCTTCAGCAATTTGGCAAATATAGGAAAGGATTCCTAATTCCATGGGGTCAAATACCCTCCCCAATCTAAAACTAAAAATTTAACTGACTCAAGGAAAGGCCTTTGTGATAAGCCCAATGTCCTGAGGCCACTTTCATAGGGACACCCTCTTCTCATCACTCATCTTCCTTGTGTGACTCTTTAATCATGTCCTTTTCAAGGATTTAATAAGAATTCCCTTTTAGAACCCCAAGTTAAAGACTCCAGGGAACGCTGAAAACTCCTGCGCTGCCTCCTGGTACAAATGAAGTGTAAGAACAAATAGGATGTAAGGGACAAGATGTGTACTCAGGACAGCTCAGGGTAACAGCACCCTCAGTATGGAATGGAGATGTTTAGACAGACTGCAGATTAGGAGAGATGGCTCAGCCACTAAGAATTGGCTGTTCCTCCAGACAAGCCTGGTTCAATTTACGGCACTCACATGGGGCTCACAACTGTCTCTAACTCCAGTCCTAGGGACCCAATGCGCTCTTCTGGTGTCTCAGACTAAAGGATATAACTAGGTTTTCTGAGAAACATCAAGGGAAATTAGGAAACTTAAATTTAATCTGGCCATTGGATTTTATTTACATTTACTTGTAATTGCAGCTCCAGGAAATCTGACACCCTCTTCTGGCCTTCAAGGGCATTACATTCACATGTACAAACCATACACATATACACAGAATTAAAAATAAAAGTAGGGGGATGGCTCAGCAGTTAAAAGAGCTTACTGTTCTTTCTAGAGGATCCAAGTTCAGCTCCCAGAACCCATATCTGGCAGCTCACAACTATCTGTAATTCCAGTTTCAGGTGATCTGACACCCTCTTCTGGCTTCTGTGGACACTAGCACACAGGTAGCATACATTCATGCACTCATACACATACAGATAATAAATAAATAATAATTATAAAGATTGATAAATAATTAAAAAACTGTATACCCTACTTTCATTTTAAGACTCTTATGTTAATGGGTTGAGGAATACTAATAATGTTTATTAGCATATGTGGGCCCTGAGCCTTCTACAGTAAACCTAACACACATCACACCCCACCTCTGGGCTGAGAGTTCTGATGATACCTCCACCTGGAAAATTGATATAATTCAAAGGTCTGAACACCAGACTTTTCCTCTAACTCTAAGATGAGTCAGCAATATGAAAATCACTAATGTCTTCTCAGATCTCACAGTTGCTCCCACATCTGTTCTTCTGTACTTGCTCTTGTTGCTAGGTCTTTAGCTGCTACTCCTGGGGCCCTGGGCAGAAGGACAGTGCTACAGGTGGCTTCCATGACTTTGGTCAATGAAGAAGTATCATCTTTGGGACAGTGGATGTTCTGAATCAGTTGAACAGGACGGAGGCCCCTTAGATGAACTATAGTTGGAAAGAGCTTCACTGGGAACGTCAGGTGTCTCGACAAACACACACTGAGGAACAAGGCTTGGAACAAGAGTCATGTCAAGCTGACCCTGCATAGCAGCAGGCAGTTCATCACATGAAAGAATAAGTGGATCTCTCTAAAAATGGAACCTAAAGAATACAGTTAGAGAGACCAGGGGTTCTCTCTCAAAAGTTATTGATGGGTGGCATGTGACTGGGAGAACGTCACTATTGCCAATAATATGATTTCGTGTCACACACAAACTTACAAGTGTACTGCTCGTCTAGACACCTTGCTCCAACTGAGAAAGCCCCATTCCTGCCTCCCCAAATCCCACTGTCTCAGAAAACACCTCTGGAAGCCCAGGACCCCACCCCACCCAAAAGCTAAACCATCCCCTTTAGAATGGCCATATGATTTCTCTCCTGTTCTCTTTCCCAAGAGTCACCTGGGAGTAAACCTACTAACAGAGAAAGAGAGAGGAGAGAGAGAGAACGAGACCTCCCCCTATCAACTAGATGAGCTAGCTGGGTACTCTGGTGGCCAAGACAAGGAGATTGCCAATTTGAGGCCAGCTTAAGGTACATATTAAGACCTTGAGCCTGGCAGCCAGTGCACTCCAACTGCTCCCCACTGAAGTTACACGAGTGCCACCTGGTGTCACTTGTTAGAACTGTAGGGGGTCATAGGAAACAAGTTTTGGGAGCAGAGGCGATTCAAGTAAGACCACAGTAAGGGATCAGTTGTCCTGATCCAGAGTCTCTTCAACGGGTAAAACATTAAAGACTTTGGAAATCAGGGTTCCTAAGTTCTCTAGCGGAAATCTAGAGCTTCAGGGATGATCCCCCATCCCTTAGCACAGTGAAATAGTATTTGCATGCTCTTAAAGTCTTTGAGTCACGTGAGGAACAGAGAATGGAATTTGTCTGGGTCCCCATAGGCACTGTGTCTGTTCCTGTTTATGACAACTGTCTCGAAACCGGCTGCACATGTAATCAAATTAGACCTACAGCCAGCTGCTTTGATTCAAAGCCATGAGCCTTACTCAGAGGCATCCTGAGTAGGAGACTTTCTAGAGCTTCCTGCTTTCGGCCTCTGTAGGTGCAAGGACAGGTCCAGCAGAGCCAGTTATAAGTATTCTGGAGTTTTCCAGATAACGTGGCAGCTTCAACATTACTTCTGCCTGTGATTCTCCATATGGTCTACACATTAGAAATTGCACGAGGAAGTTTTAAAACACACTTGGGTAGTGAGTCTTTTCCTGTTGTCTTAGCTCCCTCTATTATTCAGATGTACAGAGGACTGGGAAAGGAATTAATGGTCTACAGATGAGTCCAAGGCTCTCTTACAGCACACATGCAAAACATTTACAAAGAACCACAAGTAAACTTAAAAGGCAAAGAAATAAAGCCAGGTGTGGCACATGCCTTTAATCATAACACTCAGGAGGCAGAGGCAGGTGCCTTTGTGAGCTCTACGGAGTGAGTTCCAGGACAGCAGGGGCTGTAAGGTGCGAGGCCTGTCTCAAAAAACAAAACACATGGTCCTATGTGAGATCTGTGTTGAAGTCTGAGGCCTGTTTTGCCACCAAAGGTCACATTGAAGCCCAGTGTTGGAGCTGCAAACTGTAGCCTCCTTGGTGTCTGGGGGCCACGCTGCCCCGGAGCCATCCTGATCTGAGTGGCCAGTGATTCTACTGGAGCTAGAATGTCGTCAGGCCTGAGCTGCTGCCGAGGGCTATGTCTGGGTCCATAATCCAGCTATAGCTGAGATCCATGTTGATGTCTTTGGCCCATATCACCTCAGGAGGCCACAGGAACCATGCGTTATTAAGTCAGAGGGCCATGCTGAGCCAAGACCAACCACCCTATGCCGGCCCTGGAAAAGCTGGTCTGTACCCTCACAAGAGAGCTGCCACTCCTTCCTTCCTCCCAACTTGGGAGAGATGGCTCCAACCCTCACCACAGGTAAGGGAGAACTGACCCTGATAGCATGGGTGTAGGGGAGCTGACTCTGCTCACCTGAGTGGCGACTGCCGCCAGGGGTCTAGACTGACCAGCTGAACTATCCACCCAGGCAAACAGCTGGGTCTTGGGTTGGCCCACCCTAACATCTACCCCATCTGGGACCTGCTGGAGCTCGTGAAAGGACTGGTCCTGTTAAAGGATATCCTCTGCTTCTTGAGGTCAATGAGCGATGTCCCAGAGGAGTTTTGTGAGGATCCAGTGATGACGTGCTGGAAACCAGAGGCCTTGAACCAGACAAATGACTCATTGCAATGAACATTGGCAAGGAAAGCTGGCTGGACAAAAGGTGTGTGTAGTACGAGGTTTCTGGTCTGGACTTTCGGGCCTAATCTCAAGGTTTAGGCCCCAGACCCGCAGACCGGAAGACTCACAGTCCCACAGAGACACACAGATTCTTTCAATAGTTTTTGGCTGATTGGTCTAAGGCCCAGGCATATAACTTGCTAACTCCCTTCATCTAACCCATGTCTCTTGTTCAGCCATGTGAACCTTTTCTTAGAGCAGCATAGTTGTCCTCTGCTTCTTCCGGCTTCTCTCTGGCATTCTGCCCTGTGTTTTCTGTTCTCAGAGTGTTTCTTGGTCTGGTAGTCCCGCCCACACTTCCTGCCTGCCTTTGGCCAATCAGCTCTTTTTATTAAACCAGTGGGTGGGACAATTATTTACCATGAAACAACACAATACCCCTACAGGTGTGCCCTGTGACATACAGCTCCCACTGCTACCAGGATGGATGCACAGGTGAAGAGCCTGAAAAAATGGAGAAGCAAAGAGGTTGGCTTGTTTATTTTGGTTTTTGTTTGTTTTATTCTTGTTTGCTATATTGTTTTGTTATGATTTTTAAATTTTCTTTTAGAGCACCTCATCCACAGGTGAGGAGTGGATATGGGGGGAGCTGAAAAGGGAGCAGACTTGGGGTGCATGATATAAAATTCCTAAAGAATCAATAAAGAAATTATATTAAAAATTATAACGTTAAAAAAACAAGTCAAAATAAAAGAAATAGGCAATAAAATTGAAGAAGGAGGAGGAAGAGGTGGGATGTCTTCCTATATGCTGTGAATATCATTCGTTAATAACTGTCTTGGCCTACAGCAGACACCTTAGGAGGAGGCAGGAAAACCGAGAAATATATAAAGGGGAAAGAGAGCAGAGTCAGACAGAGACACAACTCAGCAGCCCAAGAATCAACATGTAAATGTAACACAGCACTTGGCAAGACAGAATAATGGAAATGGGTTGAATTAGGATGAAAGAGCTAGCTAGTAATGTGCCTGAGCCATAGGCCAATCAGAATGTAATTGCGGGGCCTAAGCAATGGTGGGCAGGTCCTGACCTTGGACTAGGCCAGGTCAGAAGCCTCTTATTACAGATGGTGAAATGTGGGGAGAAAATGAGGTTGGACTGGATGCTACCTTAGAACTTGTCTTCTTAAAATTTTCATATATTAAAGACATCTTTCCACACTGGCATGCACAGATCTTATTTTGTTTTAGGGACTCACATTTCATTGGATAGATCAAATATGCAGTGATAGACAGTTAGAACGACCAGCTATTTTTTCTTCTATTGCAAGCCAAGTGCAAGCATCTTCGTATATATTCTTGCCTATTTGTGCAAATATCCCAAATAGTTAATCAGATAAATTATTACCACAAAATACTCCAGGAGCATGTAGCTAAAGTTTTAAAAATATATCCAGATTTCTATTCTCCATAGGTTGACCAAATCATGGCATTTTCTGTCCCTTGGCTGGCTACTTTTCACCCCACATAAATGAGTAGAATCAGAGTTTTTCAGGATTTAGATTTTGGGATATTACCCATGTTCTGACAATCTGCTTGTGCTCCATTTCTTTCACACTTCCATCTGAAACAAATCTCTTGGGAACCGTTTTCTGGGTCACCCTGCTATTCCTCTCCTGTGTCTCATAATTAACTGGGAACTATGTCTTTCATAACCTTTCTCTGTCTACAACCTCTCTCTCTTTCTTCTCTGTGGCAGTCACTCTAGTTTGGGAACTTCTTTAAAAAAAGTAAGTGTGTGTGTGCATATGTATGTGTGTGTGTGTTCATGTGAACAAGTATATGTGTGTGCCTGAGTAAACTCATGTGTATCATGTGTGACTGTGGAGGCTGGAAGAGGGCATCATATCCGCTGGAACTGGAGTTTCAGACAATTTTGCCGCCACTGGGTGCTGGAAACTGAACCCGGGTCCCCTGGATGAGTAGCCAGTGCTCTTTATTGCTAAGCCATTTCTCCAGTACTGCAGATTAGGATCTTATTATTTCCTATCCAACATCTTTGTCTCTGTTGATTCCACATTCATCGTAACAAGAACTTAATCCCACATTCATATTTGTAAAAATCTCCTTTACGTTATGAGGTTCCATCTTATTTAAGAACTCCAGTCATCTCCATTCTGTACCAAATACTGTTGAGCTTCCCCTTCCCTCCCATCACCTATAGAAGAATGCGTCTCTCTGAGCAGGATGGACTAGAGTCTATCCCTTGCATCAGAATACTTAGGTACACTTGCTCATGACATTCAATGTCTGAAGATCTGTCCCCCATCTTTGGCTATCTGAATGCTGTGGACTCGTAGGCCTGAAGATGTGTGGTAAGGAACTTTCCATTTGGAGAAAATGTTAGGGTTACAGGTTAACTAGGGCACTATGACTGGAAAAATTTAGTCATTGTGTTATATACAAATATCTCAGCTGACAGACTATCATAAATATACAGACACATTTAACAATATTGTCCTAGCAAAACAAATTATGTTTCTTTCTTTTTAAAATTTTTTCTTTTGTTTTGCTTTTTGAGACAAAGTTTCTCTGTGTTGCTCTGGCTGTTTTGGCTTTGTGGACCAGATTGGCCTTGAACTCAGAGAGATTCAACTACCTTTGCCTCCTAAGTGCTGGGATTAAAAACATACACCACCATTGCACTAGATTTTGCCTTTGTCAGTGAGGACTTCCTTATGCAGAAGCAGGAACCAGAGCATAACCGGGGTGTTTGATGCATACTGACTGATGGGAAAGTTAAAAGGGAATATGGGAAAATTCTAAAGTCTGAGCACAAGAACACTGTCATCAGTGGTAAGACATTGAAAAGTTTGACATAGTTTGACATCATTGAAGGATTTCAAGTAGATTGTCACTCTTGAAAATGTGCAGCAAGGGGCACAAGTTCAGATACCTCCATTGGACCAAGCAAGTGACAAATGTGTAGCCTGGGGTCTGCTCTAAGGTGACAGGGTGATGTTAGAAGACGAAAAACACTGTTTTTCGTGTGGTGTAAAACAGCTACAGAAGCTGACCCATGGGCTGCATGTTCCAAATCCTAGAGTAGAGATGGTCGGCACTGCCCAGAACATGAGAGGATAAAGACCAGTTAAGGAATTCGCATAAACCATAATGAGGACAAAAACGAAAGCAGCGTGGGTGATAAGAGGAATCCAACATAATAAATAGTCCAAGCACACAAATCCATAGGCCCTGATGATTTGTGGGAAGGAAGTCAGAGTAATGCCTAAGTTGCTGGCTCATGAGCTGACGTACAATGCAAAGTCCTCGACACCTCAGACATGACAGGAAGAGCCTCAGGTAAGCAGACAATGAACTTTGTTTTAGAAATGTTAGTTCAGAATATTTGTGAGTCACCTAAGCACAACCATCAAATATATATAGATAAAGAGCACAAAAGAAAAGCAGAATTGGAAATACAGGAGCTATTAGTTTATAGGAGAGAATTAACAGTAGGAAATTAGTTGTTGGATAAACCAAAAGCAAAATTATTAAGGTGAAGTATTTTTAAAGGCTTATTTAGTTTATATGTGTAAGTATTTTGCTCATGTGCATGTCTGTGGGCCATGAGTGTTCCTGGCTCCATAGGACGTCAGAAGATGTCAGTGGATCTGCTGGAACTGAGCTCCTCATGGTTGTGTGCTACCATGTGGGTGCTGAGAATGGAACCCAGGTCACTCTGTACCTGTGGAACTTCCCAGCACCTCTAACCCACTCTCTACCCTAAACCCCAACTGCCCAGGGGCTGGGCTTTGCTTGTCTTCATCCAGCTTCTCATTCCTTATAACCCTGCCATTTTGTTCATATGCTTTCTTGGTCATCTTGCCCTTTGCCCTTCCCTGCCATTTACCCCACCCCTGCCACAGCCTGGTTCAGTGTGGACCATTCCAGATGCCTTTTGATGAACTCTACCTCACATCTACAATAAAATTCTTCTCCTTGACCGTACCTTGTAACAGTCATATCCTTGCTTCATTCACTCTTAATCTCTGAGCCATCACTCGCTTCAGCCCAGAGAAGAAATTCTTTATGTAAACCAGAGGTGTCAAACCATTTGGCATTATAACATGATGTTATTATATACAAATGTGTTGGATCACATTTGTAGCTGTTGTTAGGATTTTGTGCGGATCTGGCATACTACAAACACAAATTATCCAGCTATCTGGCGGTGGATTTCTATGAATGCAGAGGCCTCCAGTGGAACATGGTGGAGGTCAGTGGCATGGAGACACTTAGAAGCTGTTTCTAGGTAAAGAGGACTTTATTATTATCACAGAGGGATATGATTATGATTGCAGAGAAACAGAGGAGGAGAGGGAAGGGGGAAGAGAGAGTTAGAGAGAGAGAAAGATAGAAATGAGGGGTGCTCCAGAGAAGAATAACAGAGGAAGAGAAAGATTCAGAGGTTGAAATCCTTTAAATAAGGTTTGATGTCAGAACTCAGAGGAGGGTGTGGCTTTAGAGACTAACAGCTATCTTGGACCAATACAAATTTTTGTCCCTGTAGTCATTTTCATATTCATAATGTCTTAGGATCTTCTTTAAATTCTGTGTTCTTTTCAAGTAAACTTGAAATGTAGATTATAAATAAATGTACTTGAAGAAATTAGGGTATACTCATTACTTCTAGAGCACATATCATACAATTCCCATGAACTTCTTTTGGTTATTCATTGATAATTTTCTTATTTTGAGGGGAATACACCTAAAATAAAGGCTTTCTCAGCTGAAGACAATATTTCATACATACATAAGAATAATATCTTCTAAAAGACACTGCTTAAAAATCATGTGTCTTTAGAAGTATTAGTTCACAAAAGCAAGAATTTACCTCTTAGAAATGAGTCTACTTTCTCTTAATATACTGTTCACTACCTCTGATTCCAGCCAGGAGGGACTCAACACCATGAAGAAGAACATTTTGCCTGGAACATTTGGGAACACATTTGGAATGAGGAACATCTGAGACTCCCACATTAAACACCCCAAACTCAAGAGTGGATCAGTCTCTTTCCAAATACTTCCTTTGGGTTCATTCACATAGCCTGGAGTGTCAGATGGAACCAGAAAAGCCAACCACTGGAAACACAATGCAGAAGTAGTGATGGTCTCAGCTAGTTGTTTTAATTGCTGTTTGCTTAACACCTTTTAACTGATTAAAAGCAGATGTTGAGATTGCTGCCAACTGGTTACTTCTCATCTGTGAATGGGAATTGCTATTGTTCATCATTAAATTAAATGTTAAGCTTCAATAGTTTAAATTGTTTTGTAATGTGAATCCTTGATGTGTTTTCAAAGTTACAAATACGTGAAATTCTTTTGATAATTTAAAAACTTTGCCCTTATTAGATAAAAAGGGAAATTCCTGGAAATGCTTAAAATTCTGAAACTCTCACATAACATCTTCACAAACAAAAATAAATATTTTGTTATGTTGCAAGAACATTGAGTGAAATCTATGTTTTAGTTTTGCATTTTATATTAGTGGGGTCTAGGACCTTATAAATGATTGTCATTTTCAGAGTTAAAGAATTCAAGAAGTTCTCTTACAAAATAAAATAAAGAAACACAAAGATCACAGAATGCTGTGTATGCTCAGATGAAAGGGCTGGCTAATAATATTTTTACAAATTTGGAGGAGATAGAACATAAAAAGAAGGCTGAGGTTGTAGGGACCTCATAACAAACCCGATGGGGCAATGAAGAATGTGTAGGATCTAATGTGTGGCCAGCCTCTAACATGGGGATTCTTGTCTTTGGCATCCAAGTCTCAAGGAGTTTCCCTCCACACAATAGAGCTGATACATAGGATATTGTGGAAATGATGGGATTCTGACATCTAAGGCTAGAGCATAAAAAAAAAAAACAACTCTGTGGTCTTGGTTTCTATTCAACTGTTTTCTTACTTTTATTAGTACATGTTATTAGTGTGTGTGTGTGTGTGTGTGTGTGTGTGTGTGTGTGTGTGTGTGTCTGACTATCTGTCTATCTCTCTCTCTCTTCTCCTTCCCTCTGTGTATGTAGGTCAGAGAACAACTTGAGGGAGTTGGTTCCCCCTTCCTCAGCTCAAACTCAGGTTGTTAGTCTTGGTGGTGGGCACCTTTACCCTCTGAGCTATCTTGCCAGTGCCTTTGTTCAACTCTTATTCTTGGGGACAGCAGTCCACATTTCAAGAGGATATTCAAACAGGCCATGAAGAAGCTCACATGGGGTAGGCCTAAAAGGTTTTTCAGCTATGTAAGTGACCAACCATGGAAAGGAGTGATCACTTAGCCCCAGAAGCCTTCCTTTGACTTCAGGACTGCCACCTTGGCTGATACCTTGGTCATGACTTCAAAAGACCCTGTAATAGCAGCAGTTAGAGGCAGGTAGAGCTTAGTGAGTTTGAGGCTAAACTGGTCTATGTAGCCAGTTACAGGCCAGCCAGGGCTATATAGTGAGACTTTGCCTCATACAAAACAACACAAAAACCCACGGCTTACTATTCTCAAAGTTTTGATGCACAGGAATTGAGTTCTTCTTTCAAGCAATTGAATTCTGAGGTAATTTGTTACGTAGAGGTAGAGTGCTATATCGTATTATGTCATCCTAACCTGAGAATGTATATCAGTCATGAAAGAGCTATATGAGTATGGGACACATCACCAAGAGTTATAAGTCATATATCCCATCCCGACTACACACAAGTGTGGTAAAATGTGCTTATATTCCCAGCTACTCAGAGGGTTGAGGCAGGAGAATCAGTTAAACCTAGAAATTTGAGGCAGACAAGACCTAATTTCAATAAGTAGGTAAGTAAATAAATAAAATCAATAAAGAAAACTGCCGTATAATTCAGTTTTTATGACCACACAGATCAGTTCAAAATCCTAGTTATCCTTGATACCATCCAGTAGTTTTTGTGTAGTTTAATGTTTTAATCTATTCTAAAATATACTTCCCAAAGTCTCTCAGTTCATTTAACAAATATTTATTGATAATTTGCTATTTGTTATAGAAATAGTATCAATTAAGTATATGTTATACAACATACATCACATAATGATATGGCTCTGTCTTAATTAGGGTTTCTCTTGCTGTAAAGAGACACTGTGACCACAGCAACTCTTATTAAAAAGAAAACATTTAATTGTGACTAGCTTCTAGTTTCAGAGGTTTAGTTCATTATCATCATGGTGGGACATGGTAGAGTATAGTACTGGAGCCAAGAGTTCTTTCTAAATCTGGATCAGCAGGCTGCAGGGAGAGAGAGTGATACTGGGCCTGCCTTGAGCTTCTGAAACCCCAAAGCCCCCCCCCCCCAAGTGACACATTTCCCTCAGCAAGACCACACCTCCAATAATGCCACTTCCTATGTGTCTATGGGGACCATTTTTTTCATCTAAACCACCCCAGACCCCTAACACCAAATAATAGATAAGAGCATTTTATTGTTTTCTACAATTTATGCAAGATACTATCTTTTAAAAATAAAATTTGAGCTCTCTGGAGAGCCCTAGCAGAAAAGAACCTTCATCCAGCAACTGATGGAGGCAGCAGAGTTCCATAGCTAAGCACTGAGCTGAGCTCCCAGTCCAGAGAGAGAGAGGAGAGAGTATATGAGCAAAGAGATCAGGATGATGGGGAGGAAACCCACAGAGATGACTGACTGGAGCTATTGGGAGCTCATTGACTCTGAAATGACAGCTGAGGAACCCTTAGGGAAAGGAACTGAAGGTAGAGGACAGTCAAACAGCATGGGCAGTTTTGGAGCCTCCTGCAGTAGAACCAGAATTTATTCCTGATACATGAACTGGCTTCTCGGAGCCCATTCCCTACAGAAGAACACCTAACTCAGCCTTGATACTGGGGGGAGGGACTTGGATCTACCTCAACTGAATATGCTAGACTGAACTGACTCACCTTGGCATTGCTTGTCCTCCCTGGGAAATGCATAGGGGATGTGGTGGTGGTGGGGGGTGTGTGTGAGGCTGAGGGAGGACTGGGAGGAGGGGAGGGAGAGGGAGCAGTGATGGGTATGGGAAAATTCTTTTTAAATAAAAAATTTACTTAAAAATGTAATTTGACTTTATCCAATATTTAAATGTGAAAAATATTAATACTTTTTCTTTAGGAAGTGAGGACTAACGCATAAATGCAGGCTAGGGACACAACATCTCACCAGATGATGTTGTGACTGCACAGTATTGTGTATATGATTGTAGTCAAATGTTTCTCTCCCACCTGCCAGTTCACGAATAACCACTCAGAGGCTTAATATTATTTATAAATGCTCAGCCATTAGCTCAGGCTTGTTACTACCTAACCTTACACTTTAAGTTAATCCGTATTCCTATTTATGCTTTGCCATGTCATTCATGGCTTGCTACTTCATTTTTACATGTCCTGCTTGCTCAGTGGCTGGCTGGCACTTCCCCCACTCTGTTCTTCATCTTCCCAGAATTCTCCTTGTCTGATTGCCTCACCTATATTTCCTGCCTGGCTACTGGCCAACCAGTGTTTTATTGAAGCAATTTGAATTACAAATATTTACAGTGTACAAAAGCATCATCCCACAGCATATGTTCCCACAATCAACTCCACCTAAGCATAGCACCAGGTTTATAAAAACAATAGAAAAGAGCTCTACACCCCTCTGCTCCAGATTAAAGAAATATAAAATAGATGTTATAGTTAAGAGAGAAAAATACTATAAGGAAATTTCTGGCACATGATTTCATCATGAAATCTCTCTAAAGAGTTTTATTTTTGGTTTCATCTGAAGCAGATGTCTATTATTACTACAATTTAATATACTCTACTTCTGTTTTCATGCCAATATTTTAAACATGTAACGATCCAGGTAACTCAAAGGACCTTTTGGATAATGAAAAGATAACACAAAAATATGTAGCCAGGTAGAAAATGTTGTGTAGGCGTTAAAATCACTGAGGTATTTTAGGGGAAATGAGGAAGAACCAGAGTCAAAGCAAAAGCAAGGCCTTATAAGGAAAAGGACTAAACAGCCAGAGCTATCCACACCATCTCACCAACAATCCAGTAGAGAATTTGGCTTTTCAGAAGACCAAGCAAAATAAAGGAAGATGTCGATGATGCTGAGAAAGAACAAAAGGAAAGTTAGAATGGGCAAAGAATGACCTACCACTGAAACATGTATTAGCTCAGCAGCTTGGCTACTAACAACCCCCAAACACCAGGGAGCCTGACTCAGACAAAGCCATTCAACAACAACCCAAAGCATCCTAATTTGTGAGTAGTGACTTCAAAACATATACCTACAATTGCCATTGCAGGAGATGGGATTCATTATGAACATCATGGTCTCAAAATAAAGATGATGGGGAACTTGAAATGGGTAGATGAGAAGTAAACAGATGGCCCTGACAGTATTATTACCAGAGGAAACTGTTCAATTACACATTGAGATGCTATTTTCTTTATCAAGTAGTAGCTGTCCTAATTGTGAACACTTGAACAAAATGAGAACAATAGGACTCAGGTAGGCATGGTGGTGCGTGCCTTTAATCCTAGCGCTTGTGGGGCAGAAGCAGGTAGATCTTGGAGTTTGAAGGCAGCCAGGTCTGTAGAGAAAGTTCAAGACAACCGAACCTACACAGAGAAATCCTGCCTTTAAAAAAATCCAACAAAACAAACAAAAAAAAAAAAAAAGGAAAAGAGAGAAGAGTTTTTATTCCAAACATTAATTTCAAGATGGCAGCTGATCAAACAAGTACAGTGCTTGTCATAGTTGTCAGATGTCTGCATAGTTGGTTTGAACAGATTACAGAGAACTCTAAAGCTTCAACCTACTTTCAAAGAGTGAAGAACTGTTGGGAAATATTAAGTAACATAGTTTAAATAGGACATTTTACTAGACAGACTATAACACAGTCACTAATTTGATGACAATAAAATAAAGTACAAAGGGAGGGTAGAATCACCTTGACTGGTGAACAATTGTTTACATGTCACTGATCAAATAGTTTTGAGACATTTTTTCTGCAAACTTCCAGGACAAGTGAAGGGTCTGTGCGTTAGAATGATGACCTGATTCTCAACACATACCTTTTATTTATTTATTTATTTATTTATTTATTTATTTATTTATTTATTTATTTATTTATTTATTTATTTATTTATTTATTTATTTATTTATTTATTTATTTATTTATTTTTGATAATGGTCACTTGTCACCACATTCTATGTATAAAGGAATTTTCTTCAATGAACAACTGAACATTACACACCTACTCTAGGCTTGGAACTGACTACAATAATGTACAGCTTTTGTCTCTTTTTAAAAAGGAAAGTCAACATGTTTGAGTTTATAACTGAGGCAGCTGTTTAAACAATTTTTTAAATTGTGGAACATTTTAGGTATGAAAGTATTCTTTATTAAAAAAATAATGGGCATCCCTGAACACATTGCTCAGCTCCTTTTAAAAATATTAAATACTAGAGCCAGTACAGTGGCAAATGTCTGTCATACATACATGCCGAGGGAAGAAGAATGGTTGAGCCCAGGAGCTCAAAGATACGAGCCTGGAGTCAAGACCAGCTTCAGAAACACAGCAAAAACCCATCTCTAAAAAACAAACAGAAGCTGAGCTTGGTAGTGCAATCCTTTAATTCTAGCACTCAGGAGGCAGAGGCAAGCGGATCTCTATGAGTTCCAGATCAGCCTGGTCTACATAGCCAGTCCCAAGCTAGTCAAAGCTGCATTGTAAGACACTGTCTCCACAACTACCCTCTCCCCAAACCAAACTAACTAACCAAATGAAACACAACAAACCAAACAACCAATGAAATAGAAACCTACTTTACTTAAAGCTATTTTTGGTCATTTCTGCCCCATCTAAAATTTAATTGCCTTACCAATTTTTCTACACACCACCCCTGCGTTTTTCAGTTACTTGTATTTATTCTTAATATATTGATACCAAACAAACAATGCCATTCGTTTATAGTCTGTTTTTCTCATTTAACATTAAATTTTCAGATTTACCCATGTTTTATGTAGTTATCTGCGTCGTTGCTCCTAGGACTTGCAAGTTACCTCTTCAGGTTCATCTTGAATCTCTAGTGGTCAAGGATAGCCAAGGAGCTAGAGTTTTGGTAATACTGGTGCTGTGGATGAAGCCTGGATGTGGAACAGGTAGGTCTACCAAGGAGGGACAAATGTGATACAGGATCGGAAGGGAAGGATCTTGACAGCTTTCTGGAATCCCAGTTTTAGAATTCTAGAGTTGATTCTTCTGGCTGTAAAGGTTAGAACGTTATTTTCTTTACAGAATAGTTTGATTTATAACTTTTAAGTATTCAGACACTGAGTATGTAGCCTTTGGTGTGTTTTTATTTTCTTGTGGCACTGGTGATTGAACTGAAGTCCTGAGGTCACTGGGCAAACGCTATACATTGCTCTATCCCCAGCCTTCGCATTTTTATTTTTGGAATGGTTCTTTCCATTCAGCTCACCTTCTCTGCTTGAATTCATGCTTGCCCTCCTCTCTCTACTAGCTGGGACTCTCTCAAGTCTGGTTCACAGCTCTATGCCAAAGAAGAACAGAGACGCTAAGGAGATGCCAAGCCAGGATGCTTCACATTCACTGGGCCTCCTCCGAGCCCCGCCTTCCCGCCGCGCCCCGCCCACTCTCCAGGGTCCCGCCCACAAACTTTCCGCCCCTCCCACTTTGCGGCCCCAAGGCATCCTGGGATATGTGGTCCTCCAGGAGCCGCGGCCTCCTATAAACTCCAGGCTCCGCCCTTCGCCCTGGGGACGCGCTGACGCTGCGGCTCCTCGCCTCCTCCCTCCTTCCCTCCGGTGAGCCTCGGTCTCAGACTTCATAACTCCTTTTACGACACTGAGTCTCAGAGACGGTCTCGGAGCCGGGTCCACTTTTCGGCAAAGTGACGTGGACGTCAACAGCAATGGCGGAAGGAGAGGAGCTTCTGCCAGTGTCAACGTCGGGCGGGGACGGCTGGTGAGTGCGAGCCCGGGTTGAATTCCCAGCGGCCCCCCTCGCTTCCTCTTCTCCATCCCGCCCGTCCCGGAGGTGTACGGCTGGCCCGGCGCGGGCACCGCACCTGTCCCCCCTCCGGGTCCCCTGCCCCGCCCCCCTCTGTCTCCGGGTCCCCTCTGCCCGTGGGCTCCCGGGGACTCCGGGGTCGTCCTTGGTCCAGCGGCTTCAACACCGAGTTCGCCCAGTCCCCAGCCTGGGGATTGGAGTGGGCGAGCTAAGGAGGAAGTTGCTTGATGAAGAAAGAGCTCGGACCGTATGAAAGGAGATCTTTGGAAATAACTAATGCGACCTTTGACAGTGCGGAGCTTGGGAGACACACCCAGCAGGATTCCTCCCACGTAGTTTAGTTCTTCTTTTATTGATTTGTTTGTCTCCCCCAACACTTTCTAACAGTTGTCTTTCTCAAGTGTTATTTTTCTGACCACCACTTTGCTCACAACTTGGTTTTCCTAGCTTTGGATACCGTATTAGACGTTGTTATCGTTCCTCCCACGCTTTTGCGTGTCTGCCTCTCTGGGACTACGGGAAGGTTTTGTTTTTAAAGGGATTCACGTAGCTGAAGGCTGGCCACACACTTGTGTGTCCGAGGATGGCTGAACTTCTGATCCTTACCTGGTGTGTGTGTGTAGTGCTGGAGATTGAACCCAGGGTTTTATGTGTGCCAGGACAAGGACTTTACCAACTGGAACACAACCTCAACCCTTCAATACCTTTAGGTAGGCATTTTTACCCACAGCGTCATTAGTTTTTGACCAACATGTCTATTTTGAAGTAGTTTGATCAGTTGGTCTAAGTCTATTCACCACGTGTAATACTCACAGATTTTTTTCGTTCACACTGTTTTTTTTATAGTGATCACTGGCACTGTTTGCCTAAACATAATGCAACGAATTGATAAACATATAATTTACTAATTGAGGAAAATGAAAATGGTCGAAAGGGATAGATATACAGTAATTGAGACGTTTTCACCTCAGCGGACATCATCTTAGTCAAGTAGCTTATATTGGATTTGGGGGACTGTGGTAGGTACACAAAATAAGGTAAAGCTAATTTGATTCTTTGAGATTGTGAATAAAAGTGTCATGGGAGTTCAGAAGCGGCAGAAACCACCTCAGCATACATTATAAAAGCTTCACAAAGGCACTGTTGTGTGATGTGAGTTGAACTCCGAAGAATTAGTAAAATTTACCTTAACACTGTTCAGAATAAGTATTGTGTGAGCTACAGAAGAAAAATACTTTTCCTTTGCCTCACTGAAAACTAAAATGGTAAAATTTTACTGTATTTTAAAAATATATCTAATATGTTATGTGAACGTGCACTCATTATTTAAAAGTTTTCACTTATGTATTTATTTGGAGACAGGGTCTCACTGTGTGGTCCTAGCTGGCCTGTGTAGCCTTGACTGTGTATCCTTGGTTGGACTCAGAGATCCACTGGCCTCTGCCTCCCAAGTCATAAAGGTGTGCACCACCACTTCAAGCTCCAGTTTTTATTTTTTACCCGTATGAACAGTCTCAAGTACACTTTACATTTATATGGAATTTCAGTTCTAGCTACATTTCAGATAGTAAATACCAGACATGGCCCGTAGCTACTAAGTACTAGATAGTGCCGTGCCATTAAGAGAATAGAGAAATAACAGAAGCAGGGGCATAGGCAAGAAAACTAATGATTTGTTTGGAGAGTAAAGCTGAGCTACTTTACTTAAGAGAAAGATAGGTGTGGAAAATCAGTAAACCCCCTGTGTGGGGGGATCCAACCTGGGACCTTTTACATTGTAAACGAGTACTCAGCCTACATTGGTATTGCCTGCTTAGTGAAAAGATTTTAATGTATTATGGAAACCTTTTAGAAATTAGTGATACAGAACTTTCTAGAAAGTGATTTATCTGGTTATAGCATGAAGTTTACACTTTGGAAAGACTGAGTTGTATTATAAACTGCTTTAGTCAGCTGATTGAGGACTCTAGGGGGGTGATTTTTTTTCTAAGTTAAAGCATTGTGAGAAAGTTCTTAGGTTTCTTATATGTGTGAGGTTATGGGGCAGGTGGATTGTTGTTAAAGATATCATTTATTCTTTGAAAAGTCCCTTTACGGTCTGTGTCTTGGGGTAATAGTAATTGCTTTGATGAAACACCATGACCAAAGCAACTTGGGGAGGAAAGGGTTTATTTGACTTATACTTCCATATGGAAGTCACTGAAGGAAGTTAGGACAGGGACTCACACTGGGCAGGAACCTGGAGGCAGGAGCTCATGCAGAGGTCATGGAGGGTGCTGCTTACTAGCTTGCTCAGCCTGCTTACTTATAAAATCCAGGACCATCAGCCCAGAGGCAGCACCACTCACAATGGGCTGGGCCTTCCCACATCAATCTCTAATTAAGAAAATGTCCTACAGGCTTGCCTACAGCCTGATCATATGGAGGCATTTTCTCAGTGGAGGCTCCCGCCTCTCAGACAACTTCAGCTTGTGCTGAATAGATAGCCAGCACAGCCCATATATCTGGTGTGGGTTTCCACTTTTACTTGTTGCCCCCCAGGACTGTTTGTTGTAGTTTGTAACCTTTTATCTCTACCCTTATCCTCTCCAGTCCCACCCTTCCCCGACCTGTAAAGAAAGACTTTGGGATTATTAAACACATTTTTCCTTGAGTGCTTGGTAAATGGGCTTGTTACGGAATGGTTTTTAGTTTAGCTGTCATGTTTTAATTTTAACTTTGCCACTTGTATGGTTTTCTAAAGTGTACTGTGCATATTATCACCAAACTCATCCTCGTAACTATGGATCAAACTAGGCTGGACAGGGTGGTTTACTCTTAATCCCAGCGTTATTCACACAGGAGACTGGGTCAGGGAAATTGGTACAAGTTCAAGGCTAACCTGAGTTACATAGTACATTTTAGGGCAGCTTGGGCTGTCTCAGAAACCACAGAGCATGAAATAGCCAGAGTGAGAGGAAGAAAGAGGTGAGAGGAGAGGCAAAACCTAGGTCCTGTCCCCAGTAATTTATGACCTAGAATAGAAGGCACATTTAAGAACATCAGCTACAGGGCCTGGTTGAGCACATCTCTAATCCCAGCACTCAGGAAGCAGAGGCAGACAGCTCTGTGAGTTTGAGGCCAGCCTACAGAAGGGGTTGCAGGACATCCAGGACTACACAGAAAAACAGTGTCTCATTGCTATCTTAGCTAGCCCAGCACTGCTATCTGTGTTTGGAATTGATTTTTACTAGTTTTTCCTGTCTTCTTTCTTTGTAGATAGTGAGTAGAATTCCACTTTCCTTCCTGATAAGTGAAACTAAATAGCTGAACCTGTTAAAAATATGTATATACTCTT
Source organism: Phyllotis vaccarum (assembly GCA_033318265.1). Taxonomy (NCBI): domain Eukaryota; kingdom Metazoa; phylum Chordata; class Mammalia; order Rodentia; family Cricetidae; genus Phyllotis; species Phyllotis vaccarum. The sequence goes on along the minus strand of JARWLC010000019.1, from coordinate 60,654,090 downwards.
TAAAGGGCCCAGAAAGGATTTATTTTTTCAAAGGGGTCGGAAAGATGGCTTAGTGGTTAAGAATATCTGCCACTCTTAAAGAGAGCTTGGATTCTGTACCTAGCATCCACAAATAATTGTAACTCCAGAGAATCTAACACCTTCTCTGGCCTCTGCTGACTCTAGGCTCCACATGGTGCACACACTTGCAGGTAAACAGTCTTCCACATAAAAATTAAAAATAAATACATCTTTAAATACATAGCATTTTTTGATTATCATGTCTACCTATTTACTGGTTTTTAGTTGTGTTTTAAATCACCAGTTCTTCCTAAAATTTAAATAAATATATTGGAGCTCATTAAAAATGTAGGCCCATTCAGTAGACCTTAGGTGAGATCTGACAATCTTTATTTCTGAGTAATCCCTACATGATATCAGTTCTGTTTGTTCATGAACTGCACTTTAGGTAACTATGTGGATAATATATATCTCAGAATGACTAAGTCAGAGGAATTTATCTTTTTATAGTATGTTACATTGTATTACCTAACATATGCTGTATTTTATCTAATCACACAGCTCTTTATTATTTATTTACTTAACTTTTTTGGGTGTATATGTGTGTTCATGTGTTTAATTTATTGTGTGTGAGAGACCTGTAGAGGTCTGTCAAGAGTCTTTTCACCATGTGTGTTCCGGTTATTAAACACAGGTAATCAATCAGGCTTGGCAGAAAGCACATTAATTCCTGAGCTGTCTCACTTACTGCTCTATAGATAGTGAACTTCTCAAAGGGAATGGTTGATAGCCGATAACTCAGTAAATGTTTGCTGGGTGAATGTATGGGAATGGATGCAGACATTTGTGTAACCATGGGCAATGCATACCAAGCTATCATCACTTATATTTCCTAATGTTTGCTGGCTGGTCTAATGCTCATTCATTCCTTTTGGAAAGCAAGGTGAACTGCGGCCGTGGAAACTCAAAGAGTGAAACCCTCACATTTTTATAATTTAAGATTTAATTTTTATAACAATGATTTAAAGTTAATTGAAAACTAGTCTAGCATTTGAATTAACAGAGTCAAAGTTAGATTCTTCCTCAGTGTTTTAGAACTCGCTTTGTAGACCAGATTAGCTTTGAACTCAGAAGTCATCTACCTCTGACTCCCAAGTGTTGGGATTAAAGGTGTATGCCATCACCTTCTGGCTCATATGCTTTAATTCTATGAGTAATTCTTTCTTAACTATTCCTTAGAGATCCAAATCTATAACCACACTTTTCCCTTTTAATTATATGATTGTTGGCATTCTGAACTTACTCCATTTAAAAATTTTGACTCAGTATGCATTTTAATTTGTGATTCTAATGTGTTTCTGAATTATTCTTCAAGTATTAAACTTTTTTAATTATAAAAGGATCAATTCTATAAGAAACATCCATATATACTGTAACATACAGCTAGTTTATGAAAAGGACAGTTTTGAATAGAGTTGATAAACTGTGCTTGGCAGAGCATTTGTGCTACACAATGCTGAAATGTGCCCTCTGTTTGGTGTCAACCAAAGACAATACCCGCCCTTACATATCAGAAAGCAAAATCACTGAGCAAAGCATTCATGGCTCAACAAATATCCAGTCAGTATGGTTTGTACTCAGGCTCTGGGTATAGTTTTAGGGGAAAATGGAAGCAGGATTAAGGCCAGAGCTGTTCATTGTGGTGCTGTGGCTAAGTTGCTTTAATCTATCATTTTGTCAGAAGCAATAGTACAATAATGCCACAACTTAAGGCTGTGAGGAAGTATTTCAGATCCAAACCATGCCAGATAATACTTTAAAATATTAAGCATTTGTATGGTGCTTTTCCTGCTATGTACCCATGTGCACACACACAAATGACGTGCATCTTAGAGCAGTGCTTTGAGACAGGAAGCTAAGGATTACTGTTAATGCCCTCTTGGAGGTTAGAGGATGGGCTTAGGTCATATGGCAAATCCTGTTAATGGAAGATACGTAATTAATTAACGTCTCCTCTCTGTAAGCCCAGTGTTCTTTCCAATACTGACTGCATTTATGTTCTATATTTCACATATAGTTAAGAGACTCCTAAAGAGAGCCCTCATAAAAATGTGGATCAAATGTGAATTGGCCTTGTGTTTTGGAAAGCACAGTATTAAAACATATGCATTGTTGAGCATATCTGTTTGTTGATCATTTCCTGTATAGATGTAAGCGTACATCTGTGAGCTATGTACATCACTAACTCATATCCATGAGAAGAGACAATTCATGGTTGACAGGATAAAAGAAATCTATGTATGTGCACACTATATATGTACATAATATGTATGTATACATATATATGGTCTTTATAGACCGTTTATTTTTATCATATTATGTTCTCATATCCCTGCCTTAAATCACAGGTTTTTTTTAACCTTATCATCTAAATAGAAAGTAAATTTATTTAATGTTATGTATTAATAAATATATGTATATTAGATAAATGCATATACTGTACTTATATTTTACTGTAGTTAATCTTTTAAAAGATTAGCTTATTTTTATTTGTGGCAATATTCTGCCCAGAGAAGGAACCCCAGAGAGATCACCAGAGTCCGAGAATCTGAAATGTAAACGCAAGGTTTATTGACTGCACAATAAAAGCCAGTGAACTTGGGGTACAAGGAGGCCATTTGAGAGTTTCCAAGTTGAGAATTCCTGTATATTTTATAGACAAAAACTGTGAACTGGGGTAAAAATGAGGAAGCAAGAGTTGACCCTGGCCTCTGTCAGGGTGGGTCAGGATTGGGTGTCTATTGACTGGCCCCAGGGCAGGGCTGGAACATACTGCAGTTAGACTAGGGCCCTGGCCCAGGATGTCCTTTTAGATAACATCTTTTGCAAATTTTTGAAACTGAAGCCCCCTGAGCTTTCCTTGACCTGTTTGCTAACATGGCTGCTGACTCTAAGATGGAGGAACTTTTCGTTCCTCAGTAATATTTAGGACATGTAGTAATGGAGAAATAAGTAACTCACTTGCTTTAAACAGCTAGGAAACTATGTAATATTTTCCCTGTAAAGAGTTTCTTTTTTTTTTTTTTTTAGTGTGAGTGTGTGCGTGTGTGTGCGTGTGCATGCGTGTGCGTGTGCGTGTGTTTGTGTGTGTGTGTTTGTGTGAATAGGAAGCTGTGAGGACTTTTATCTTGAGAAGGCATGGAGGTAAGAAGTTAGAGCAGTTGAGGTTCTAGTTCACCGGTGGGGAAACTCTTCTGCAGTTCTGTATAGAAAACCTTACAGCAAGCACAGTTCAACTGTAGGAATCCAAACACAGGCAACTGTTAGGAGTTTCTCCCTCACATAGTAATTCCTTGAATTTTTTTCATAGAAGAGCAAGGACTATCTATCATAGGTACCATTTGGTACAATTTGATCTTCATAGCTTGTGGATAAAAAGGGAATCTTAAAAAAAACTCACCTGAATTTATTCCATTTATAGCTAATTTTAATTTTTACAGAACTGAATTTCTGTGACCTACATATTCTTTTCTTGTTGCATAGTGATGAAATCCTGTACCTGTCACATTTCTGTGGTCTGTCTGACCAAAAGAAGTGATGAGCATTTTCTTTACTTGATACAGGGTTCTGGTTAACACACATATTCTAGAAAGGATTGTATTATTTGATAAGGGAATCTCCCAGGGCTGCTTTTGTTTTAATCTAAAAATGTGATGTTACCCTATGACTTATAAATATACAATTTAGTAAAATACTTAGGACTTTATACCTTATTCTGATACCAATCCAGATGATAAGATTTTATAAATAAGTTAAGCTCTCAAAGGACTGTGAGTTTTCTAGGGCTTTCTTAATGCTCCATTCTGTGTCTTTGCTGAAACACCTAGAAAGTGTTGGTAGTAAGTTACATGAAGCGCCATATGGTCACTGAACTCTATTGACACTGCTATTGCACAGATGATTCTGTAGCAAAGCTGTCCCATTTGTGTTTCTACCAACTGTCATGTAGAGTATTCAGGGTTAGTAATTTGTAACCAGCATGCTAACAATCATAGCAAGTAAGTTTAAAAGAAGTTTGGTGCTGATGAGCTGTGCAATAGGAAACACTCATGAAATACAGGGCACAAAGTAAGCCAGGAAACAACTAACTGCCTGTCTCACTGTCTTAACTCTTGGTTGGTTAGTTATTTGGTCACTCTTAAAGCTAGCAGTGATGTACACATAATACACATATGGAGCTGTCATGGCTTAATATGTGCACACAGCACCTTCCATCTAAACAAATCTGAATGAACTGTAAGTCAGTAAGGACTGCTCCCATCTCTTTAATAGATTTGCTTCTTAAATTCTTCCAGAGCTCTTTAAGTTTAGTAGGTAGTCATAATATCCAACTTAAAACAACTCAAATGTCTATCATCATATGGACAAACAAAATACGATATATTCATGCTGTGGAAGATTGTTTGACAATAAAGCATATGCTGATAAGTAGACTACCATGTATGAGTGGAGCTTGAAACATAATGCTAAAAGAAGAAATTAGGCATTAAAGGTCATGAGTTGTGATTGTTTTTATGTAATATGCTCCGAGTAGGTAAATATATAGAAGCAGAAAATGAATGAATGGTCGCCACAGACTGGGAACAAGGTGAGGAGGGGTTGGTGGGAAGGAGTGATGAGTGAATTCTAATGGATGTGAAGTTTCTTTACATACACAAATATGCATGAAAAAATAGTGAAGTAAGTCTTGGTTTCTTCTTGTTAAAACAATGTATATAATTAAACAGTTTTCGTAAACTTTGAAATTGTAAAAGACATTTTTTGAACATGGTTGGCAGAAAGACAGTTCAGAAAAAAGCCTAAAACCTAGTCAGCTTTTTCCCAAATTGGAGATTTTCTATAACTTTTAATTTTTGTTAAATTTTGTTCATTTTAAAAATTTTTTAAAATATAAATAGAAGGACATCCCCTCTCCTATTTCCTCTCTCCAGACTCTTGCAGCCACCCTCAAGCTCCTCCCATGTCCCCCACATTGACAGCCTCTTTTACTATTGCTGAGTGTGAGAGTGTGTGTGTGTGTGCGCGCGCGTGCGCGGCGCAAGTTCAACCTGCTGAGTCTGTTTCTGTTGGTGTGTGTATGTTTTTGAGGCTGACCATTCTGGACAGGACAGTGCATAAGGAGTCCATCCCTGGCAGAGGCTAATTACCCTTCTCCAGCACTAGTAGTTGCCTGTAGTTCTTTGCCTAACAGTAGAGCCCCCTTTCCACATTGCATGTCTAGTGGTACTGCTCTTGTTCCATCCCTGCTTTTGCAGCCATTGCTAGGAGACTGTTTCACAGAACACTTGCTGTTTCTTCCAACACTCTCTTCCATGATGTTGGCTAAACCATAGATAAACTGTGATGGAGCTGTATCTGTTGGGACTGGGTTCCTCACAATCTGTTGATCATCGCATTATATCCTATTGTGGTTTTCTGTGATGGTCTCCATTTGCTGTAAAGAAAGGCTTCTTTAATGAGGTATGATTGCTACATTTTTCTGTGAGTACAGGGCTAAGATTTAGAATGTAGTAAGGAATTCTGCTGGTCTAGCAAGTGGTGGTAGTAGGTTCTTTTCTAAGATCCATGACTCACTAGCCCCAGGAAACTGGCTAGGTTCCAGTATCAGGCATGATTTCCCTCCTGTTGAGTGGGCGGTAGACAGCCATTGACATGTAAATGCCGTTTATTGCGGCCTTTATGCATATCTTGTCCTTCTGGTCCTTGTCATGCCTCATAGGCATTGCAGCTGAGTAGGACTATTTAGTTGCTTCCCTCTGTTGGAAGCTTGGGTAGTATTTTCTGAAACCAAGAAAAGTAGATGACAGGAAAGAGGCTTCAGGTTGGTCAGATGGAGCTCAAATCATCCCATATATGTGTATGGTGTCTTCAGCAATAGGGGCTCACCCTCAATATCACAGAAACAACCAAGGGCTATATTGATAGTCTTTATTGTTTTGGAAGTAAGTTTTTAAATGTGATTCAGTGAGTGGCTTATTTTAAAATAGAGTATGAGCCTGTGTCTGCCTGGCTGTAATTCTAAAGCAGTTTGGGCTAGAGTACTTTGATGATTTTGCCAAAAAACATTTGATGAGCGGAAATTTTATTTTGGATGTAGTTCCTAGTTTCTTTTCTGGTTTGGTTTTGTTTTGTTTTGTTTTTTGGACACAGTGTCTCTCACTCTGCACTCTGTAGTCCAGACTGGCTTTGAATTTCCACAATTGTCTTGCTCTTTAGACTCATGATTCCTGAGATTACAGGTGTGAACCCATTGCTGGACTTTCATTTATATTTTGTGAGCATGTTACTGATAGCACTTTGAAGCACCCTGCTGTGTTCTAACATATGTTATATTTTCTAGTTACAGAGCCAGGAGGGAGGTGCTTTTTTCTTTATTTCCAACCTCAAGACTTTGTATTTGCTGTGTCTTGAACTTGCTGAGCAAAGGAAATCATTGCTTATTTTTATGAACAAAGTGTGTAGTTTGCTATTTGGGGACTTTGCCTCCCTGTCTAGTACGTTTGTACCAATCTAGCTGGTAAGGAGAGTTGGAAGTTTCTTGAAGCCACAGAAGAATAAAAAACTACAGCCTGCCTATTCACACTTCTCAGACGCAGTTAGACTTGTAGGTGTTGTGTGTTCTGAAGCCAAGACTTGAGACTCTTTGAGGTCTGAACACTGTGTGATGTTTCCATCTCTGCTCCTCCTTCTGTACAATTTTCACTACAGTGTGTGCACCTCTCAGTAGGTGCACATGGTGCTGTTTAAAGTCTGAGAGCTGAACCCAGGGCTTCCTCAAAAGACACTGCTGTGTTTAATTATTTAGGTTTGTGGAAAGTGTCCTTTACTACTTCAAGTATAGTATTTTCTGATCTCTATGGTACTTGTTACAGGTGAACTACCACAGCAGATGGTGGTCCTGGACACTGCATCATAGAATCCAGCAGCAGCCACATTAACAGGTGTACACTATCATGACTCTGAAAGTCCTCGGAGGAGTGGGTATTTTGGCTAAATATTAACTTTGTTGTTTAGAATAGTAAGGTATTGCAGAGTTACTTGAAAAAAATAATAATAAGAGTTGGCACTAAAAAATTAGAGAAATTCCAGTTCATTTATGTTATAAATTCCATATCGATTAGAGGATATTTTCTTTATTTACACATTTGACAGAATATAGTATTTATTCATCATTCACACATTATTTTTTCTTAATTTCACATTTATAAACGACAGTTCAAATTCTAATCATCTGTTTTATGCAGCTTGACTATCATGGACTAGACAGACTCCTGTTGTTACTACTATGCCCACACTTTCAACACTAAACTTGAAATCTCATGTTCTGTTTCCTTTCCTTCCAGCTTTGTAGTGATTATTTGTAAAAGACCAAAATATGCATTGTGTGGACACCAGTGTGCGTTGTGAATTTGGATTAACTTTGACGAGGGACACTTGGCACTTGACTGGTGCTTTTTTGTTGATGGCACCTGTGTAATTCCATTTTCATTTAATTTCTTCCTGTTAAGAGAATAACCTAATGAAATATGTATACTTAAACACGACTCTTAGAATCCTATCAGTAGGGGAGGTAAATTATTCAGAGTCATTGATTTTTCTTTAAAACTATAGAAATGAGACAGCACCCCTACCTTTCTTCTTAACTTGCTTCAAGAATGATAGAAATTATGACTGAATTATGCTTTTTAAAAAATAATTATACAAATTTTAGTATATCTTAAAGTAAATGACTGAAACCTTAACCTCTGAAATTCCTAGGGAATTGATTTAAATGGTATTTCTAGCTACAAAACAGCTCATACCTTGGAAAATTCTTACCATGTCAACTGTGCACAGTGGAAAAAAATCAACTGTTTGCCCTTCTTATACATGGTAGATTGAACATAACTGCTCTACTTTGCTTGACGATGTTTTGTTTTTATTTTTGATATAACGGTGGAGTCTTGATTTGTTCTGCCAACATTTACCAAGCACTTCTCCGAAGTAGCATTGATAGAATTGTGCACTAAGTAGCTGTGACTGCAATGCTTTGGGTTTTTGGTGGAGATGTGGCCTTTCTCATTTTTGCCACTGTTTAGCATAATGTTAAAATTTTCTCCTGGCTTTGCTATTAGTTATAGCCATGAGATGATAGCACAGTAAACACAAGAATGATTACTTTGATGCTATAGGATGGTTACTTCAGTTGTCTCATAGGGTTCATCCTACATCATAACTGCAGCCAGTGATGCGTGTTTCCTCACTGTAGTGAAGATTAATGAGAAGATGTGTGGATTAGGGTGGTTATGTGCTCTGTAACCAGCTCAGAAGTTCAGGTTTCAGGCCATCCTGGGGCGTTTGAATTCTGTTTCTAAACAAACAATAACTGAACATATGTAGGACTTTAGAGCAGTGCCTTGCACATGGTGATGATGCATCAAGCCCTCCCTACTGGCGTGAGTACATCACTGTGATTTGTCTTCATCAACATGCATGTGCTGTCTGCTACTAACAGTTCTGACCAGTAATTCCTAGGACAGCAGAAGTCTATCCCCAACACAGGATGTGAGGTTGCGGCATGTGCCTCATGTTGTGCTGTGACTGCCAAATTCCTCTGAGACAGATGGCCATTTGGATGAGTGAATCTTGTATAAGGAAAAAAAAATGATTCAGGAGTAGTTTTATTGAACAGAATTTTTTCTTCTTCTTCCTTTTAGGGAAAAAGATCTTGAAGAAGCCCTGGAAGCAGGAGGTTGTGATCTTGAAACTTTGAGAAATATAATTCAAGGGAGACCACTGCCTGCTGAACTGAGGGCCCAGGTTTGGAAGGTAAGCTGAAACCTTTGAGCAAAATGTAGTCACCTAACTTATTTTAATAACTGGTTTTCAACTCTCTAAAAAGACTTGTTTATGACTATGCTGCATCTAGACCATCGATTTAAAAAGTAACTTAACTGTTTCTGAGGCAGATGTAATTGCACACCTTAAATCCCTGCCTGCACTGGGAAACAGAGACAGACAGGTCTCTGTGAGCTCAAGGCTTGCCTAGTCTATATAAGTGAAATTTAGGCCAGCCAGAGACTCTGTCTCAAAAGAAATGTTTCTGTAGTGTTGTCTACACCTAATAATAATGTTTACAGTGGTGATATTTTATAGCCATTAGAAATGGTTGTAATCCTTAGGAAGATTGTTAGTGAATGGTAGCTAAGTGAAGAAACCTAAGCAGTCCGTAAAATAGAATACGTACAGACACGTGGCATGTCTGTGAGTGTTGAGATTATAGTTTTTCTTTATTTTGCTTTTACAACTGTTCTCTTATTTATATGGGAGTTTTGTTTGTGGGTTTTTACTTTGTTTTGTTTGAGACAAGATCTTGCCTTGTAATAGCTTCCTCAACCTGTTACATAGTGCTGGGGTGATAGATGAGCACCACCACACCTCACATAAAAAATGCTCAGCAGTCATGCTAATTGTAGTGAGCCTCTTTAAGAATGGGCCCATCAGCCAGCCAGAAATGGAGGAGGGTTGGGGACCTACTCTTTCCTACTGAGCTATTTCCTGTGGAGAAATTGAGGTAATGGAGGAGCAAATGCCATCAGTTGTGATCCATTGCTGACCCCACCAGGCCAGTGGTCACAGAGATGGCTCCAAGTAATCAAATGGATCTTATGGCAAAACCAAAGTCATGAATCTGGGAAAGGGACAGACAGGGAAGTGCAGGGCTGATAAGGGTAGAAGATTGAAAGATGTTACATATTTGTGAAAAGTTGTAAGCGTAAAGGACGAAATAAAAATCCTGTTACCACCAACTGGTAAACCACATGGTAATGTCTAGGTGTATGTCCTTTTCTTTTTCCTTAACAGACTGGGAATGATAGTGCACATAACATTCTAAGTGCTTTGTTGCAGGAATTTAAACACAGTAGAACCTGTGTGGGGCATGGTGAGTGCTGTACCAAGCATCAGCCATTCCTAACGCCAAGGATAAATTACCGTAATTTATAGTGCGATCAACCTGTTTGTGCATCATTTATTTAATAGATCCTCTAATCTGATAGTGTCTGTGAAGGCAGAAACCTGTCTCCTTGAGCAGAATGTACATGTGCTGTGTGTGCCTTGCCAGTGAAGAAATGGGGACTTGTGCAATGAACTGCCATGTATCTGTGACCCAGCTTTAACTTTGCCAGCATCTGACCAGTTTTGTTTGAGTGGTGTTCTCTTCCTATGGCCCTTGTCTGTACGTGCTGAACTTTGTAAAGCAAATCCTTGGAAGCGTCCTAAAATACTTCAAAATGAAGTTCCCGAAGAATAGTTTAAAAGTAACCTTAAGACCACCAGACTGAGAACAGTACTTCTTACTTTTTATCAATGCATGTGGCTCCACACATACAAACATACTTTGGTCTTATTCCCCTCCGCCACCCTCTGTTCCTTCCCTTCTCACTGTTCCTGCTCCCTTCTACTTTCATGTCTTCCCCTTGCCTTTGTGGGGAGTTGGGCCAGGTACCTTTAGTTACTTACAGGACCAGAGGCAGTCTTAACCAGTGGCTGTACCTTTCCACCAACCATTAGCTGTCTAAAAAAAGCAAATTTTTAGTATCAAAATAATTTATTTGGATGTTTTATAAATGTATCTTTATAGGTGATTTGTCCAAATTGAAATGCTGGAAGAACTGCTTATTGCATTTGGTTATCACTTAAGTCCATTAAGACAGTGATAATTTTGGTTGTGGGTGTGGCTTAGTGATAGGATGCTTGCCCTCCCTGTGCAGGGCCTCTAGGTTAAATCCCCAGCACTGCCAATAAAATGAAATGAAAATGTGTGGTGGCCATCCTGCTCTTCAGAGTGACTTCTAGGATAGCCAGGACTACATAGACAGAGCTTGTCTCAAATAAATAAAAAGGTAAATAAAATAGTTTTTACACATACTTGAAAAACTTACAAAATAACGTCTCAAACCATTAAGAATTCTTTTAAAAATAATTTTAATTGCACGTGCATTAATATATTTTTAATTGGCAATATTTCAAAAAAGGTTGGCTTCAGATAAAGCTATGTTTGTAAATATGCAAATATTGTATAATTCACTCTATCCACTGAATCAACATGAAGTGGGAAAATCTAATATAGGAGCATTTTGTCACTTGGTGGTGGTGGTGGCACTAGGTGGTATGCAGATAACTAAACTTGTAATCTTTTGTGATTATTCCTAAATTCGTGTTTTCCTTAGTGTAGCATATCTTACAGGAAGGAGCAGTAACAACGGGTGCTAGTTGCTTTATTATCTTTCTTCCAGATTGCTCTGAATGTTGCGGGAAAAGGTGATAGTTTGGCATCGTGGGATGGTATTTTAGACTTGCCTGAGCAGAACACTATTCATAAAGATTGCCTAGAATTTATTGGTAAGTTTGGTGACTGTAAAAAAAAAGTTATCTTGTTATAATTTGGGATATGTTGAATTTATAAAAGTCTTATAAATGGTTTGGCCCTTTTAAAAATATCTTGAGGCATACAGTTTTGAGAGAGCCCAGTTTTTACTATATCTGAGATGTAGCTCAGTGGTAGAGTGCTTGCCTGACATATACAAGTATACAAGAGCTTGGATCCTATATCTGCTCTACAGACAGGCAGGCAGGCAGGACATTGCTAGTGTGAACAGAAGAAAGGGAATTTAGATTTGAAGACTTTACATGATGTATATCATATACTTCTGAGATCACCTTGATTTTAATAATAATGGTTATGGTTTTGTTCATATTTAATTTGCATTTTATGTTTGTTTATTCTGTATGAGAATATCAGCATGAGAAGTCATAGGTAATTATTTTGTTCATCTTTGATTAGCTTTATTTCAAAATAGAATTTATTTATTTCAAAATTTAAAACAAGGGAAGGGAAGGAATAAAGTACTGAATTTTATGGTGGAGAATGATCTTCCCTCTACTTGCAAAGGCTATTGTAGAGCAATTGATAGTTGTGTTAGAACGTGACCACTGGCTTCTCAGCATCACAGGTTATGTCTGTCATTGTCAATGACTCTGCTTCTAATTGGCCACCTTACATTTAACATGAATATGGTCGATATTACTAAGTGCTGTTTGCTAGTAAACTGTCTTCTCTTCCCTTTTTTTCTGAGGGCTAGGTAAGAAGACATGCACTTCATGTGAAGCTGATAGATGTTCTGTAACAGCTGTCTTGATTTAAGTTAGAAAGAAGATTATAGAGACTATGTTCAAGATAAATTACGATGTTCTTAGGTAACTCTGTACCGTGGACAGTGAATATACACAATGACAGCTTTAAACATTAAAACTAGAATTTTGACTATTTTTTTTTTTAGGTTTTGCATTGGTGAGCCAGTGTCTATTAAATGTAAGAATTGCTAGATATAGCTCAGTGATAAGCCATTTACCTAGCACATGCAAAGTCATGGTTCTATTTCATTACTACAAAAAGAAAAAGAAAAAGAACATTATGACAAAGGATACTGTGACCATTTTCTGCTTTTATTATAGTTTAATAGACTCACGTAGCATGTTTGTGAACAGGTGGAATGCCCAGTCACTGAGCCTGATAACTTTAGTTTGACGCTTTATTTCTAGAGCAGCTCTCGGTGCCAGAGGAGAAGGCAGCAGATTTACTTCTGGATGTTGAATCTGTAATTACTTTTTACTGTAAATCACGCAGTGTTAAATACAGCACATCCCTGAGCTGGACCCATCTACTGAAACCACTGGTGTGTCTCCAGCTACCTCGTAGCGACCTGTACAACTGCTTTTATGCCATCATGAATAAGTACATCCCCAGGTAAAGTATGATTTGATTGTAGGTATAAAAGTCCATTTCCCTTCGAGATTAAGTTTGTTGATTTCTTTTGATGGTGAAGTGAAAGGGTCAAGAAATCCTTGAGGTTGCTAGAGATAGAATTGCTATTTGACTTTGTTCTTGTGACAAACATGGAGACAAATGTATTTATTGTGTGTATGGGTGTTTTGTCTGCGTGTCTGTATGTGCACCACATGAGTGACTAGTACCTGATGAGGCCAGAATGGGGCATCTATTTGTCCAGCTGAATTTACAGATGGTTGTGAGCCACCATATGGGTTGTGGGAATTGAAACTAGGTCTTCTTGAAGAACAGCCAACAGTTAGGTGCTGAACCATCTCTCCAGCTCCCATTATAAAGATTTTAAGGGATTCTGTTTATTAGGAAGTTGTGCTACTAGAGTTTATGTCATGTCTTAACTTTAGGTCTGTTTGGTCTTATTTTTAAACTTATTATTTTTACCAAAATTAAAAATAATGGGTTTTTGTAAGTACTACTTTGTGTGAGATGCTGGGATTTCAGATTGGAATTAGTCCTACATGTACAGATGTTTGGCAGTGCTTCCTGCTGGGGCTTCAGGTAGGAACATAGTTCTACATTACAAATGTTGAGCGAGTAAATTTAAATGTGCAGAGTCTTAGGAAGGTGAAATATAGAATGCTATAGGAGTATACTGTGGGTCAAGGATGATGCTTTAGCTGAGACCAGACAGACATGTAGCTGTTATGAAGGGGCCATGGTGGTGGGAAGCATGAGGAGTCTCTCATAAGGCCAAAACCTGTTGTAGTTTCAGGTGCTGTGGTTCAGATAGTCAGACTTTCAAAGCCCAGAGAAACTTTAATCTTCTCCAGTGACATGGCTGTGCAACTGCTGGGAACATGCTCACACTGAGCTGCACTCAGTCCCTTGTGGAGGGTTTTGATTTAGATATCATTGCTGACTAATGCTGTTAAGCATCCTTTTATATGTTTATTGGTAATTTATCATCTTCGGAGAAATGTTTATCCCAGAAACAAATCTATGGACAAAAAACATCTAAAGAAGAAAAAAAAATGTTGATTGAGCCAAAAGTCCTAGGAATTTAAATATTAAGTACATTAGACCTGTTTGTACATGCTTTTTTAGGACTCCCTGGAGATTGTAATTAGACCAGAATGAAGAACCTCTATGCTTCCTTGAAGCCATACTTCTCTATATAAAGAAAAGCCTAAATTGGGATGGCTGGTTAGACTAATTCTGCTGCACTGTGCCTGTCAGCTGCCTGTGTTTTGTTACGTCTCATGGCTGTCTCTCAGTGTAACAGAGAGAGCCACAGCACTGTCTCTAGAAAGTGATGGCAGTGACAGCTGCTTGTTTGCTATTGTCCTCCTCATTATTTTTAAGACAACCCTGTCAGTCCTGGCTGTCCTGGAACTCCCTTCATAGACCAGGCTGGCCTTGAACTCTCATGAGCTATCTGCCTCTGCCTCTGAGTGCTGAGATTAAAGGCGTGTGCCACAATGCCCATCCAATTTTAATTCGCCATTTTACCACTGATTGGGATATACTATAGGTAGAAGTGTATCAAGCACAAACTCTTGTGCAATTTCAGTGGCTTATTCCCAGTGGTGCTCACTGTTCTAAAAACTGAGACCATTTACCTCCACAGTTGTTATATTCCCTGTGTTCTTCCTGCCTATGCGGTCTCCTTTAGCGTTCAGTTACTCTGCGTTTACCTAACTGGGAAAGTATTCAGATTTCAGATTATTCTCTAGGATGAATGCAGGTCTCTGGCCTTCTGTGTACTGCCCTTTGTAATATCAAAAAGGGGGTAGATTGAAAGGTGGGCTTGGGGGCTGGAGAGATGGCTCAGCAATTAAGAGCTCTGGCAACTTATGCGGAAGACCTAGGTTCTATTCCCAGCCCCGACCTGGCAACTCACAACTGTCTATTCCCGGAGATCTGACACCTACTGACTTCTTCAGGAAATTCAGGAACATAGTATACACACATACATTTAGGTGCTCAAATACATAAAAATACATTTTATAAATTGTAGTCCTGGCACTCCTGGGAGGAGCGACAGGAGGATTCTGTGAATTCAAGGTGACCTTGGGCTGTAAAGTCAGTGCTAAGCCAGCCTGGACTATAGAGTGAGACACTGTCTCAAAAGACAAAAATAACAAGACAGTCATAACAAACCATTACATTGATATAAAATATTATATTTATGCACATAATTTTTATTTATCCCTTTGAATAGCATTTTTATTTTGTAGTGCTGAGAACTGAACCTATGTTCCTACACATGTCAAGTTCATGTTCTATCATCTCTAAATGACATTTAAAAATATTCTTTAATGATGCTTTTAAAGGTTTTTATTACATTTGTTTCTTTATTGTGTGTGTATGCATGCACATATGCATGCCACAGCGTATGTGTGGAGGTCAGAGGACAGTCGAATCTAGGTCCCGAAGCTTAGTGGCAAACACATTTACTTAGTGAGCCATCTTGGGGCCTTAATGATGTTTTCATGTTAAAGATGTGATAATTACTCAGTGGACTGCTGTATATACAACTTTTTCCTTGCCTTATTTTTTTTAAAGTTTGCTTTTTAAGGCTGTACTTCTGCAAAAATAACTTGTTGAATTATATACTAAATTTTATATATGGGAAGCTAAGGCCTAGTTTCTGTGTTTAAGTTATAGTTCCATAATTTGTTAACTGCCATCAGTGTGGCCTTCAGTGACATACTTGAACCTCTGTATTCTCATTTGTAAGATGGGTATGAGAGCCAATAGCTTGCTTGTGAAGATAAAATGAAGTAAGTTTGTGAAGTGCTTATTATAGTATTTGGTAGTGCTTCTTCAGTAAGTAATTAGCTTTTTATTATAATGGCCTGGACTTTAAATGTTTCACTAACACATCAGAGAACAGTCTTGCCTCAGTTCCCTTTTCTGAGTAGGGGATCTCAGTACTAAAGCTGCAGTAGTTTATGGAGACTGACCCTTGGGGTAACCCACAGCCTAACTGAGGAGGAAGCAGTCACTGATGTGAACACAGCACTGGACAAAGTGCTCTTCATTTGTTTGTTTGATCATTTTTAGAGACAGTGATTAAAAGGTAATGCAGTCCCTTTGGTCAGTAAGTTCAAGCTACTGAAAACTCTTCTTCTTTAGTAGATTATTTTGCCATGGAAGAACTGTTCAGTTTTGAGGTGGGTGTTAAGTACACAGATACACAAAATAAAGTGTGATGACAGTAGCACCTCCAAATCTTGAGCATGCAGATGATGGTCAGGAAGAAATAAGCCTGTTTCCTGAGTACTGAGCTACCTGCTCCACATGGAGCAGATGTGTGGCTACCATTGGAAGTCAGGCATGACCACCCTAGGTAGATGAGCCTTCTTAAGGCTGACTAAATGAGAGAGGCAACAGGGAATTCAGACATCAAAACACATGTCTATCCTTTTGCAGTTGTTCTTCTTTTGAAGTGTCTGCACAGGAATGTGGTATTTCTTTGGGAAAAGCCCTTGTGATAATAAAAATAGCAGAGTGTATATTTGGTGACTTACTTTGAAATAGTATATAAATTCAAGTTTTTTGTCTTCCATAGCAACCCTTTGAGGCTAGACATTTGGTACTTTAATTCACTGAGCACCTGTACCCAGGTCACTTTGATGTTTTCTCACGCTCGGAGGTGATATTCTGAAATGTCCTCTGTGGTCTTTTCAAACTTATACCTTTGCTGAAAGACATTCCTCTCTGAGTACATGAACTGTGATGCAAATTTGAAGCAGTCCAAGGAGTTTCCGCTTACTTGTCAAGGAGGAGGCTGGACTCATTCAGGACCTTCTAGAGGTTCTGGTCCCTGCATACATCACAGTGACCTAAATGCTGTCCTTAGTGATCCCCGAGGTCTTCTCACAGCAGTGCTTCAGGGTTTACACGATCTCAGCCAGAGACAGGTCTTTTGAAAGGTGTTGGAAGAGAGTTCTGCCTGGCTCTCAGGAGGGCTTGTTGTGAATGCTGGGATGCTCCGAGGGACCGAATACCAGTGTGATCATTTCTGACCTAGTAATGAGAGACTTTGCTTCTCTTTCTTGTAGGGATTGTTCCCTGAAGGGGAGGCCATTTCATCTCTTCCGATTGCTCATCCAGTACCATGAGCCTGAGCTTTGTTCTTTTCTTGATACAAAGAAAATTACTCCAGACTCCTATGCACTCAACTGGGTAATAAAGTGAAAGTAGGAACACTTAATGAAAAATAGTTTATAAAAACTGGACTGTGTAGTAAAATGCTGACCCCCCCCCAATTGACAGCAGTAGTCTATTGTTATTTTACATATGTATAGAATAGCAGTAATATATTTTGCATATACTACTGAGTACTATGCATTTTATACTTATATATGACATATATAAAACTATATTTTAATAATATATATATAATGTTTATAAACATGTATATATGAGTTCTGCTTAAAACTTTGTGTTAAAACTATTGATAGTGTGTGTTGGTAAACAATCATGAGGAAAGCTAAAATTACCAAATGATTAATATAAACAATATAAAGTACATCTGAGTGCTTTTACTTCTATATTTATGTTTTCAGTGGAATATCTCATTCTGGATCTCATGGTTTCTCAAATGTTTGAGTTTCAGAATCCCATATGTTCTCATAGTTTTTTGATGATCCATTGTTCATATGGATTAGATTGATTAGAAAGTAAAACTAAGGAATTTTAATTATTTGTCTTTAGTTCATCTAAAAGTAATGCTAAATCTATTGTATGCTAACATAATTATCCTACTTTATAATAAAAAGTGACTATTTCTCAAAGAAAGTAGTGAAAATAATGCAATTATTTTATATTTTCATGCTTTATTATTATTCCCTTGAGTTAAAGACAGATGGGCTCATGTAACTGTTTTTGAATTTATTCAGTTTGTAATGTTATCTTATTCTGAGAATTTTGCTCATTAATGAAGGAATGAGTATGAAGTAGGCAAGTAGAAGTCTTTAAGAATTTTTGAGAAATTGAACTGGGCAGTGGTGGCTCACCCCTTTAGTCCCAGCATTTGGGAGGCAGAACCGGGTGAATCTTTACAAGTTCAAGGTTAGCCTGGTCTCCTGAGGAGTTTTAGGACAGGCTTCAAAACTACTCAGAAGATCCCTGTCTTGACCCCCCCCCCAAAAAAAAATAACTTTTGCGAAATAATGGTGGTAGGTTATGAATTTCTGGTACAGACTCTTGGGGGATTTTAGGATCCTTAGATCTTACTTTGGGAATGCTCTGTTAGGCTGACATGAAGATATTCATACAGCATTGGTTGAGAGCTAAGTATATTCTTTGATCGTGACTTTCCTCCCATTTCTTTATGGACCTTTGCATTCAGCCTCCTGATAACTGTGTGAGCCTAGGTACTTGGCCCACAGCTTTAGTTTCTTTATCTGTGAAATGGGAATGATGATGTAATAATGTCTCAGGAGACAATAGCACGCATTTAGAAATCCTAACTCGTTTGATTTCCAGACACATTAAATCTCAATGGCCTCTTCCTCAGTTCTCGTGGCCAGTTTTGCTACTTTGAGTTAAAAGAAAAAATTCCTATAAAATTCCCGACTTTATATGTTACCATTATACCTATTTATTTTTGTTAAAACAAGGAGTTATTTCTTAAGCATTTTAATGATTAGAGCTGGTCTCCACTTAGGATATAACATTTCCTTTGCCAGAACTCTGCGTTAGTATTCTGCTCTTTTAGGGAGTTTAAAAATGTGCTTAAAACAACTAAGCTCCCTCCCGCTGCTCTTCCAGATAATTTGCCTTTGCTGTTAGTATCATGTTGATGAAGTGCAAGGTGTTTTGTTGTTTTTTTTTTTTCACGACATAAGGTAATTACAATTACCTTCAGAGCCTGTGCCAGAGGAGTGATGGTATCTTTAGTTTAGCTGAGGTTAAAGATGTCTGCATATACCAGTTTATATTCACATTTTCTAGTCTCTATTTGTCATAGTAATTTTTTCAAACAAAACTAGAAAGTATTTTGCAGCGTTTTATGCCTTAAAGCCTTCTGGTTAGATGCTTAGACATGGGCTGTGGGATATTGGGCTCTTTCCTAGTCCCAGGATCCCAACTCAGCCCCATGAACTCACCCAGATCTCGGGAGAGAAGCCTACTCTAAAGACCTACTGTAAGAACTAAAGACAATAAACTATACATAACAGCAATTAATGCCTCAAACAAAGTCTCTATTAAATATTGATGTTCACTTTATCCACGGTAGACTTTAAATATAATCCTTTAGATGTAGTTATTTTGGGCTCTAAGGAAAACATAATAGCTAGTGGAATCAGATCTTCATATGCTTTAAACACAGTTAGGTGGTAGAGAAGATTACAAATTAATAACTCCTTTTACTTGAAGCACAAAACCCAGAGAGCTCCTAAAAATCTAAACAATTGAAATTTGGTCTCAGATATTTTAGTGATTTATTTATAAATGAGCTTTGGGAACAGCTGGCATTGGTAGAGTTGAGAGTTTACTAGAACCCTTAAACTGCTGTGCCTGATCCTCTCAATTACCTCCTAAGCTGAAGGCTTTCTGTAATGAGTAATGATATGCTAACTCACCCTGTGAGTTCTGAACACCACTTACCATGTGCTGATGGCAGAGATGTGTGATCACTCTAAAGTTAGGTTAATCATCTCCCTTCTCAGCACTGGAGTTGTTTTTGTTTTTCACAGTAGAGATGGAAGCTTTAATGAGGTTAAGTGACAATGCCTTAAGTCCCACAGCTAGTTAAGTGACCCCGAGTTCTGCCTTTGAAGCTCATATGCTAAAGTTAGGGTTCACATCAAATCCCAGGTGCAGATGACTTTACATGATGTTCCTCACTAGTTTGCTTCACTGAGTCAGCTCCAGTGGTTTATGTCTCTCTTTCTCCCCTGACTGTAGCTCGGGAGCCTTTTTGCACATTACTGTTCCATCGAAGTCACCCAGGCAATATGGGATGGATATCTACAGCAAGCAGATCCATTTTTTATTTATTTTTTAATGTTAATTATCCTTGTTAATACAAAGTAAGTATCAAGTATGTTATTATTTTTTCAACTTTTGATACAGTGCTTTAACATTTAACTCAAGTTCACTCTTTCCTTTTTCAGAGAAGTTATTTCAGCACAAGAGTCTGACAGCAAAGAGGAAGTTATCCGTAAGTAGTGCAAAGTAACACTTGAGGTCATACGAGCCAGAGTGTTCAAGATGGGTGTGGCAGTTAGCTCTGGCCTCTATCTAGTACACATAAGGCCCTGGGGGTCTAGTTTCCAGCATAATATAAAGAATGAACACATCTCATCAAAGAATCACTGCTGTGATTTTTTATATGTTGCTTATGCTGGAACTAAGCTTAACGCTAGTTACTGTGCATTTCACCAATAATTGATTGTTGTCATGTCCGTAATTGCGTTTCAGACTTCTTGGAAAATACTCCATCCAGCTTGAATCTGGAAGATATAGAAGACCTCTTCTCTTTGGCTCAGTATTACTGTAGTAAAACACCAGCTTCTTTTAGGAAGGTAAAAGATAAGAAAGAGTAAACTGGTCTGTATTGGATGTTTTGTGTTCTTTTCTTGTTTATGTTGTGTCCAGTTAAAGTATTTCAATTATGGTTCTCTTCCACTTTTCAAAAATGTTAGTTTGTTTTTGTGATCTTTCACTATGTATTCTCTCCTAGTATAGACATAGACTAGATAGATATCAGTGGTTGACATGAGTGTTGCTCAATGGTTCAGTTAACAGGAAGGCTTTCATCTGGAAGAATCCAGAGCAGAGAGAGATAGTAGAAAGAACATGGCCAACAGACTGGACCTGACCATGAGGGAAGAGCAGAGTAGAGAGAGGAGGAGGTGTGGGAGAGTAGAAAGAGAAAAGTAGGAAAGCCTCCAACACACACACACACACACGTGCACACACACGCATACACACACGCACACACATTCACACACACATACCCACATGCACACACACACGCACACATGCACACTACCCACATGCACATATACACATACACACACATGCACACACATGCATACACACACGCACACACATACCCACATGCACATATACATGCACACATGTACACACGCACACATACACACATGCACATATATATGCACACATGTACACGAGCACACACATGCACAATGCACGTGTACACATACATGCGCACACACACATGAACACACACACAAAGACACGGAGGAGGGAGTGAGAGAAAGGCAGAAAGCTGAAGACAGAAAGGGGGCATCAAAGAAAGGTGGGCAAAGAGAATGAGTACAGTGGAAATAACAGGGTTATAAGGAGAGTGAATAACTTGGGGGTGGGCGTTTAGGGCAGGGGAGGAGGAAAGAAGAGCTAGGATGCTAGCATGGGCTCTGAAATGTCTTACAGGTACTTGTGATACTGAGGGAGCCTGGAGGCCAGCATTGCTTTGCTACACTGCTGCAGCTGGCTTCTTCAGGAAAGCTGGCTTTTCTCTAACTACCAGAATTTGGGGGAAATGGAATTTCCTTTAGACTGGACAAAAATAATAGCAGGAAGCATCTCGCCTTTGTTCTGTTTCTTTGTTTCTAGTCATGTGGAGATTATTTCCTAAGTTACTGTTTTTGTAACTTCAGAAATTCAGAGATCCAATGGTGGGTATAGAGTTAGATTTCCTTTATGTGGAATTGATCTTTGGGTAACCAACCATAGATATGCAGAACTGCCTTATTGAGGTCATTTTACCTTAGAGGTGTGCGCAAACACACGCACACACACACACACACACGCACACGCACACGCACAGAGAGAGAGAGAGAGAGAGAGAGACCAAATCTGTAAATACAACCTGCTTAGTTGCTTAGTTCATGTAATGTTACTTGTGTGTATGTGTTTTTCAGGACTGATCACTTGGTATTAGATAACTAATGAGTGTCCTCTTCCCTGGGGAAAATTATTTCTCCCGTGCTCAGCATGCCTTAATTGCCTGTAATTCTTTCTGAGTTGAGACCTCATGAACTTTCTAGCCTTCCCATGTTAGCATATCTATTGGTGTCTTGTTAAGGTCATGTTTAGGCAGTTGTGTTGATGAAACTTCATGGATGTAGCTTCTGATATTTTTAGAAAACATACCGTCACAGCAAACTTTCTGTTCCTTTCTGCTCCCTCCTCTTAAAGGATCCCTGATCCTCAGATTCAAGAGTTGGGTTATAAATGTATAGTTGGAACTGGGATCCACCACTGTGTTTTGATCGGTTGTGATTTTTCTATAATAGTCTCTGTTGCAAAGGGAAGTTTTCCCAGTGAGAGACGGTGATTTTATTTTGCTTTATAGCTCAACAGAGTTCTGTTGTTCAGTGTGTGTTACCACATTCTCATTACCCGTTTTCCCTTGAAGCCATTAGATTGTTTCCATTCATTTTTTAGCTATTGCAAATGGAGCAGCATGGCTCAACAGGTACCTGTAGAGTAGAATGTCCAGTCTCGTAGGCATTTGCCAGGGTGTAGTACAGCTAAATCATATGGTAGATTTATCTTTAGGTTTTTGAGAATTCTCCACACTGATTATCAGAGCGGCTGAGCAGTTTGCAATCCTACCAACAGTGAATGAGATTTCCCTTTCCTCACACCCTTTTTATAATTTATTGTCAGTTTTGTTGATCTTTGCCATTGAGATTGGCGTAAGATGAAATCTCACAGTTGTGATGATGGCAAGTGATGATTAACAATTTTATTTATTCTTTTTGAAAGCTCTCTATTTAGACTCCAAATTAATTTTGAATAGATTGGGTTTTTTGACGCTTTGGTTTTTGAATTTTTTATATATTCTGGCTATTAATCTTCTGTTAGATGTATAACTGGCAAGTTCTCTCCCATTCGGTAAGCTCCTTCTTCACTCAAGTTAATCATTTCCTTATCCATATAGTGCTTCTTAGTTTATGAAGGCCCACTTGTCAGTTGTTGTCCTTAATTCTTAATTCTTACTTTGAAGCTTTAAATCAGCTAATAGTTATCTTGGCTGCTGGGCAGATTCAGCTGTTTTCCCATGTCAACCTGAGCTGTGATATAAAACAGCTTTCAGTGAATTTATAATCCCTGATTTGTATTTTTGTATTTATTAGAATTCTACATAAGCTTACATTATTGATATCAAATGGACATATAGTTTAATGAGGAGTCAGTCATCTTCTAGACAACTCACAGGTATAAATGCCCATTAGATTGAGATGCAGTCATGAGATAGACTCATTCCAATTCAGGTAGTAAGGAAATTCCCCACACCACATATATATCAGATACCAGCATAAGCAAAAGACATTCTGGAGTCTATAATCTCTTAAGCCTTGCTTGAATGAGACATTCCCACTAGAGAGTTGAACTCCTGGTGGACTGACACCTGAATATTAATTGCTACCTGCTGCACTTCTGATATGCCTACCAGCATACACCTATGTTTTCTCTAGTAGTTTTGCTATCTTAGGTTTCATGGTTAGGTCTTTGATATATTTGAAGTTAATTTTCATGCAAGGTAATAGATACAGGTATAACTGAATTCTTCTGCATGTTTTCCCAGTACCATTTATCCATTATACCATTTGTTAAAGCTACTTTATTTTTAGCACATGTTTTTAGCATCTTTGTGAATTCCAAATGGCTGAGGCTACATGCACTCATGTTTAGGTCTTTGATTTTGTTCCATTAGTCTACATGTTTGTTTTGTGTGTGCCAGTACCATACTGTTTTTATTACTGTGGCTTTCTAGTACATCTTGAGACCTGGGGTGCTCAGGATTGTTTTGACTATCTAGAGTTTTGTGGTTCCATATGAATTTTAGAATAGTTTTTTCTATTTTGTGAAGACTGAAATGAGGATTTTTATTGTGTTGAATTTGTAAATGACTTGGTAGAATGGTCATTTTTATACTATATTAATTCTACCGGTCCATGAGCATTAAAACATCTTTCCATTTTCTGCTGTCTTTATCTCTTTCTTCAGAGGTTTAAGGTTTTTATTGGTTTATTTATAGTTTTTTTTTTTTTTGGTGTTGTAAATGAGAGTATGTCCATGATTTACTTCTCTATGTTTGTTTGCAGACGTCTCTGCCATCACCACAGTCATCAGAGTAATGATCTGTGGGAAGCAAGAAGGCAGTTCGGTTTAACATGACTCAGTAGTCAGAGTTAGTTCAAATTTCTGGAGTCTGATTCCTCGTGTTTATTTTAAGTGTATTTAAACACAGCACAATTTGGTGAAAAATTTTCCTGGTGATAATTAGCTCAATTTTGTGCACAATAAACCTTAAGATGTGACTACATCAAAACTCTTTGTAAAGTATATGTTACATGACAGTTTATAAAGATGGGGCCTGTAGATTGACCACATGTGACAGTTTATGAAGATGGAGTCTGTAGATTGACTACATGTGACAGTTTATAAAGATAGAGTCTGTAGATTGACTACATGTGACAGTGTATAAAGATGGGGGTCTGTAGATTGACTACATGTGACAGTTTATGAAGATGGAGTCTGTAGATTGACTACATGTGACAGTGTATAAAGATAGGGTCTATAGATTGACTACATGTGACAGTTTATAAAGATAGGGTCTATAGATTGACTACATGTGACAGTTTATGAAGATGGAGTCTGTAGATTGACTACATGTGACAGTTTATAAGGATAGGGTCTGTAGATTGACTACATGTGACAGTTTATAAAGATGGAGTCTGTAGATTGACTACATGTGACAGTTTATAAAGATAGGGTCTGTAGATTGACTACATATGACAGTTTATAAAGATGGAGTCTGTAGATTGACTACATATGACAGTTTATAAAGATGGAGTCTGTAGATTGACTACATGTGACAGTTTATAAAGATAGGGTCTGTAGATTGACTACATGTGACAGTGTATAAAGATAGGGTCTGTAGATTGACTACATGTGACAATTTATAAAGATGGGGGTCTGTAGATTGACTACATGTGACAGTTTATAAAGATGGGGGTCTGTAGATTGACTACATGTGACAGTATATAAAGATGGGGTCTGTAGATTGACCACATGTGACAGTTTATAAAGATAGGGGTCTGTAGATTGACTACATGTGACAGTTTATAAAGATGGGGGTCTGTAGATTGACTACATGTGACAGTATATAAAGATAGGGTCTGTAGATTGACTACATGTGACAGTGTATAAAGATGGGGGTCTGTAGATTGACTACATATGACAGTTTATAAAGATGGGGGTCTGTAGATTGACCACATGTGACAGTATATAAAGATGGGGTCTGTAGATTGACTACATGTGAGACCTTTCGTAAAGATAGGGTCTATAGATTGACTCATGATAAGAGTCTGGGGAGGATCCAGTGTGGTTTCAGTCATACAGATAGTGCAGAGGTCCCCTAGCCTGTTAACACTCCTTGCCCAGCCTTGAAGAGACAACCATGTGTTTAACATTCCTGGTTCCCCTGGTGCTTATCTATGAGCACAAGAGCCTCTTTGCCCTCTTCATTTGTTGCTGATGTATAGAAAAACTCCTGATTTGTGCACACGTCCATGTTGATTTGCTTAGTGCTTTTAGAAGTTTTCTGGTAGAATTTTGGGGATCTCTTATGTATGTCATTTGCAATAGGGATGGTTTGGCTTCTTTTTCTGTTTGTAACCCTTTAATTTCCTTCTCTTATTGCCCCGACTCATGCTTTGAGCACAAAGTTTTCCTAAGTTGAGCCAAGGATCTGTCTGCCTTGTTTATCTTCACAGTGAACCAGCTCTTAGACTGTTTGTATTGTGTTCTTTATTTCTATTTCATTCATCTCTGCTCTGATTTGTTCATAATTTCTTGCTAATTGCTGGCTTTGGATTTAGTTTTTGGTTTTCCAGTTTTTTAAATAGCATCATTAAGTCATTTATCTGTGTTCTTCCTAATTTTTTAATATAGGTAGATGGAGTGTAAATTCCCTCAGGTTTGCTTTGTGTCCCAGAGGCTTTGCTGTGTTATGTGTTCAGGGATTTTTTTCTATCTTCTTTGCCATCTTCCTTGATCCATTGGTCATTGCACGCCTCCCTCAGTGCTGGGGTCCAGACCCACAGCCTTCGGTCCTCTTTTGGACAGGTCTCTATAGCCTGAGTAGCCTGGTACTTGCTGTGTACCCAGGCTGGTCTGGAATGATGGAGTAATCCCATCTCACCTTCCCAATTAACAGTGTGCCCTGTTAGACCAGGTAGATCCAGTGTCTTGAGCATACAGGGAAGCTTTTCTGCTGCTGATACTGACTTCTTTGGCCCCAACAGTTAATATTTAATGTGGGCATTGGTACAGAACTGTGTAGAGTTATTTTTCTTAGTCTTCTATTTTGTGAGTTCTGACAGACACTTTGACTGACACACACACATAGTAAATTTTGAAATTATATGATACTAAGTTTTTAAGAATCAATTAGACTTAAGGCAGTAACTATTTTACATTTTATCATAGTTTAATAAAAACGTTTTTAGGAAGAACACTTTGATTTTCCTTTGTAATGTTTACAGTTTTCTCTTTGCATAGGATAATCACCATCTCTTTGGTAGTACACTACTGGGAATCAAGGATGACGAGGCAGATCTGAGCCAGGCTCTGTGTCTGGGCGTTTCAGTGTCAGAGATCCTTCAAGCAAATCAGCTGCAAAGGGTAAGCAAAGCAAGCTCACCTGTCAGGAGCTGAGCTCTTTAACTGTAAGCAAATCAGCTGCAAAGGGTAAGCAAAGCAAACTCACCTGTCAGGAGCTGAGCTCTTTAACTGTAAGCAAATCAGCTGCAAAGGGTAAGCAAAGCAAGCTCACCTGTCAGGAGCGGAGCTCTTTAACTGTAAGCAAATCAGCTGCAAAGGGTAAGCAAAGCAAGCTCACCTGTCAGGAGCGGAGCTCTTTAACTGTAAGCAAATCAACTGCAAAGGGTAAGCAAAGCTAGCTCACCTGTCAGGAGCGGAGCTCTTTAACTGTAAGCCTGCAAAGGGTAAGCAAAGCAAACTCACCTGTCAGGAGCGGAGCTCTTTAACTGTAAGCAAATCAGCTGCAAAGGGTAAGCAAAGCTAGCTCACCTGTCAGGAGCGGAGCTCTTTAACTGTAAGCCTGCAAAGGGTAAGCAAAGCAAGCTCACCTGTCAGGAGCGGAGCTCTTTAACTGTAAAGAGCTGAGGCTACAGTTATAGCTCAGTGTTGGCCGGAACTCTTTTTATGCTTGAGGCCCAGGACTCAGTACCTACTCCTGAAAAGAAATAATCAACATTCCCACAAAATTAATTTACCATCATAGATAAGTAAGTATGCTACATCTCCTCTTTTTATTACTTGTTATTTTGATGGCCAACAGTTATTTTTGTCTCTTGTGACACCAATTTTATAAATTGCCCTTTTTTCACATGTCATTAAAACAAATAAACAAAGCATTTGTATGAAGAATTTAAAGGGGTGGACTTAGCCTGTGACAGTTAAAGCCTGGGCAGTTCCACAGTGTGCTGAGTTATATAGTTTAATGCCATAAGGCAAGCAAAAGAAATTATGAAACTATGTCATGGTTTTCTGTTGTTTTCTTCATAAAAATGAGTCAATTTAATGAGCGAGCTTTCTGGGCATGTGCTGAAATTCCAGTGCCATGGCTAAGCTTTGTGATGTGTGCTATATTTCTAAGACTGTTCCTGGAAGAGGCTTAGATATGAGAAGGCTGAGCTCTTTTAGCACATCTTCAGTTTCCTGCTGGGCTTTAGAAGACTCATAGGAACCTAGCTCCTCCATAGACAAGAAAAAGTTAGTTCTTTAAATTGGATTGCTGGTAAGTTTGTGGACCTGAAAATAAGTTTATCTGGCATTGTGTTTAAGGTCCAAGATGTTTAATACTTCAGCTTAAATTGCTGGACTTGTGCTACATATTGAGACTTTCAAGACCGATACATTTAAAAAAAATGTTAACTATTTTAAAAAGACACAGGTATTTCGATCCTACAAGTTACTTTTTTGTGTTTATACATAGTGGGTCCTCCTAATTCCCCGTGAGGTCAATTTACAAAATACTGGTTCCTCATCTTTTGGTTTCTTTTTGCTGTTCTGTCCTGTGCATTTCATGTCCAGTGTCATTTCCCTTAGGAAGGAGTGCGGTTCTTTGTGGTGGACTGCCGTCCTGCAGAGCAGTATAACGCTGGACACTTGTCAACAGCATTCCACCTGGACTCAGACCTGGTTAGTACAAGTGCCTTTCCCACTGGCTCCCAACAGACTTACATGACCAGATGGGGGCGCTTCTGTTTTGCTTGAGGCAGTCTCTGCCCGGTGGGTGGGGCCAGTGTCATCACAGTCAGTGACTGCTGTTAGCTGTGCCTCACTGTTCTGCCCATTGTGATGTCAGTCAGTTCTGCATTCACTGAGCTATCTCAAAGGTAGATCACTTAGCATTGTGCCTTGCACCTAGTAAGTACTGTAGAAATATGAGCTCTTAGCATAATTGGGTAAGACTTTTAGACAGTTTTGCTGGAAGCCATTTTTAAAGTTTATATGTATATGATGTACGATGTGTGGACACAGTAGTAGCTGATGTGTATGTTAGCCACTGTCCTTGGATGATTTCTGTTGGAGAAGTGGGAAAATAAATATGGTCATAAGAGGCGCTTAGAACTGTTGAGATTGGCACCATGTAAGCCACTCTGTGGCTGTTAGAGCCTCAGAGGTGGGGATCAGACGTAGGAATAGGGAGCCACCCCCACCCCTACCCCCACCCAGCCTTCTGTTCTTATCCTCATCTTGTCTAGAAATGTTGGCCCTGGGGCCAGAGGATGTGTTTAAGGGCTAGATGGTACTGAGAGGAAACTGACAGAAAATGAAGGGAGGGCACAGAATTTTGACACCATGGGTGAGAAAGGACATGCTAGCCCATGGGCGTCCTCTGCATGAACACTGCCTCTCCCTCTGATTTCCTTCATGCTTGTTCTTAAAATTTACTCATGATTCACAGATACCTACATGTGTGCATGTTTCGTATCATCAGCATTCTTGGGCATTATCAGTCATGGCTTTTTGTTTGTTTTCTAAAATGATGGCTGAAAGTAGAGGTAAATAAGGTGTAAATACCTTTTGTCTCTCTTTGTACTCATGGTGCTGGAGATAAGGCTAAGAGATTTTGTTTCCCAGCACCCATATGACAGCTCACAACTGCCTTAAGTCCAATTCCAGGAGATCTGACCCCTCTTCTGGCCTCCATAAATACCTGCATAGGTGCATTCATACACACACACATATGCAGGCACATATTCATATACCTAACAATAAATAAATCTTTAAAACTAATGTAAGAAATTTCTCCTCTCTGATCTGCCATTTTTATTGGATTTTTACTGTACTGTGTATATGATTTCAGTAATAATAGCTTAAAATTTTTGTAGTTATTGGCATATTTAGTTCATAAAAATGAGTTTTGATCTTTGTTTTGCAAATACCTAAAGTAAAAATAAATTGTCTCTAATGTTTCTGATTGATGTCATGGTCTGCCTTATATGTGGAAACTGAAAAACAACTGTTTTTGGTGAAAGGATGTTTTTTACCATTATTAACAAATAAAATCTGTGCACAAATATTAAAGAACAAAGGGGGAACCTGAGCTGAACCACAAGCTATCACTTAACCTGTTGTCTCTCGCTCCTCCCTCAAAAGGGGCTACTCACTCCTCTCTGCCTCTCTCTCAGTTATGTCCATCCCCAATGAAAACCCAGCCTCTTGGACCAAAATGCTCCTCTCAGTTGGCTAGCAGAATGGTGACAGAGTTCCCATAACATTTCCCACTTTTTGTTTTGTCTAAGAAAAGAAAGGTTCTAATTCTTAGATAGTAAAACTATATACAGTAATAGAATTATTAAGTATTATTGTCAAATAGAAAGGAAAGGTCATAACCTTAACAAAAATTAAAGTATCTACAAGAACAGTTTTCAAGTAAGAAATGCATTCTCAATGTCTAGTCTATAAATAATTGGCAAATTTATAAAAATTACTCCATTGGCTGTCCTCTCCTGAAGAGTCTAAAGTTTTTTATATAATGCTTTTTGCCAAGATTCTGGAGAACTGTAACTGTCTTGTCTTCAACCCCATCAAAAACTTGAGAAGGAATTAATATTACCAGAGTAAGCAGGAAGTACAAGCAACAGACTTCCAAAACGTGAGAAATGACAGAAGCAGTTGGCTGCTTGGACAGTCCGTCACCCAAGGTTCCTCTGCAGTGTTGGGGCATCTGTCTTTGGCTTACAGGCCTAGAATATGAAAGACATTTTTCAGAAGCAGGAAAATTTGGAAGGTCTGTCCTACCTATCTTGGCAAAATTCGGTATTCTCCTTTCTATGTGTCGTGCTTGTCCAGTATGGACAGCATACTGTCAATAGTTGAGGCCAGGGCAGTTTCTTGCCCTAAAGGCTAGCTTTTACTACAAAGAAAGCAAACTCCATTTAGAGTTTCTTTGATCCATCATCTTCTTTAGAAGTAGATCAGTGCCACCAGGAACATGCACATCTCATGTTGAGATAGTCTTAAGTTATTAAAACTATTTAAATGCCATATTTTGTAGATCTTTGAAGTAATTGAAGATTACTTATCTGAAATATATATCTGTATACCTAGAAACCTAGTTAACATGAATGTAGTTTAATAGTTATGGGTGACTATTAATTAGCCCTTATTTTTTTTTTTATAATCCTAAATGTCTTTTAAAGACTAAAACTTCACATTGCATAATTAAACAAGTTGTGTAGTTATGAGCTGTATAGGTAATACCTTAAGCAAAAAATAGAAACAGATGTACAGTATAAGGATAATAACCTTAAATTTGTATCAATATAAAAATATTTGAAACAGAAGTAGAAATAGATGCAGTATAACAAAAATAACCTTAAATTTATATTAATATACAAAAATCCATACCAATGTAAGTCATTTAAAGCTAGTAGTTGCTTTTTTAGTTTGAAAGTAGATTCAACAATCTACCTTTTTATCCCATCATATCTATTCCCCCCTCATTTGACCATACTCGGTAACAACTTTTAACTACCCCCCCCCACCCAGTTAGCAAATATCCATAACCCAGTGAAAGACCAAAAACCATCCACCCTACTTCTTGAGAATGTGGGTGTTATGTTCTCTAAATTACTTCCTGATGTCTGGGGAGCAACAGCCTCTCTAGGAGACCCTGAAAAAGTAGAAACAATGGTCAAGTCGTGGAAGAACTAGCTGTATCGTTTGTTGTCAGTCTCTGAGTAATGGGAAAATGTAGGGCTTATCTGAAGTCCTGGCTGGAGTAGTACATGAGGGTGGACCAGCTCAGCTAGCCACCTTAGAGTTATCCTGAGTGTGGCAGAGTGTAAATAAATAAATGAATATGGATTAACTTAAAATCTAACAGCTAGTTAGCAATAAGCCTGAGCTATTGGCTGAGCATTTATAATTTATATTAGGCCAGCTATTTGGGAAGTGTTTTCTGGTTATTTGACAATGGCTGTGGGACAGGAAAACTTCACCCACAGTTTTGATCTGTAGTTTTTACTTATTCTGTTCAAAGTTAGACTCTTTTTGCTATCATGACTCAGGGTTACTATACCTGGCTTTTGTTATATGTGAAACAGTTTTTCCCTGTAATTGAACAGTAGTTTTCTCATCCCCTGTGCCAATATATACATGAGACTTACTTTATCCCTGAAATTTTACTTAAACTTTTTCATTTTCCATTCCTTTTATGCTTGGCTTTTAGTGTTGGTAGTTTTGCTTGGAAATACATTTCAAGTTTTACAAATGTATGTTTGCCAAATTTCTAATTTTAAAATTACCTAGATGCTCCAGAATCCATCTGAGTTTGCACAGTCAGTCAAGTCCTTGCTGGAAGCACAGAAGCAGTCCCTGGAGTCCGGCTCCATAGCTGGTGGGGAGCACCTCTGTTTTATGGGCAGTGGCCGAGAGGAAGAAGACATGTATATGAACATGGTGCTGGCACACTTTTTACAGGTATGCTGCTACAGACTGTCCCTTCGCACTTGATTACTGCTAACACCTTAAAGAAATCCATAGCTAGTGTCCCCTCGTTTTTTGTATACTCCACCGGACCAATTTGTCCATATTCTTCATAAAACTTCTTGATTTAGTATCTTATTAAGAAAGATCTCTTTTGCAGTATTTTTCTTATGTACTCAGATGGTATTTTTTATTTTAATTTATAAACTATGGAATCAGTTTTATTTTAAAGAAGCTATGTAGGAAGTGATTATTTTTTCCAGACAGGAAACCAACTGCGATATCATTTTGTTGATGAGTTTCTGTTGTTGCTATTTTAACATACTGGGTTTCTCTGTGCTCAGAGTGTATCCCCAGATTACTCTGTTGTATTAATCAGTGTCTGTTCATGAACTTTTAATAGATGTCTGATTATGTATGTGATATATAATAACTTTATATATAAAATAGTATGCATATTATATATATATATATATATATATATATTTGCTACCTATGACATATCTTGTAATTTCTTCCCTGAGCTGGCTCTCTTTAACACAGATAATGTGCACTGGTGAGTTCATGCAGTTGACCCTCTGCCTCAGTGGATCTGTATAACAGCTGTTTGTGTAGTACTTCTGCTAGGTCCTACCCAAGTCCATCCACAGGAAGACTGTCCTCCACAGCCATCCACCTTGATCTGTGTCTAATTCTCTTGCATTTTCTGAGAAACTTGGTTTGAGAAAATGCTTCTAACATTTAAGTCTTTGAATTAAAAAAGGCAGAGAAGCAAAGGTATTTAGTGGAGGGTTTATCCAGTGCCTTTACACTGGATGTTTATTTGGAATGTGCAATCTAGACTCACCTTAGTCATAAACCTAACCGGCCCATTTAAAAATATCCCAGTATAAACTGTGCTGTAAAGCATGGCATATGGCAGGAGTTTGGGCTATTATGAACTTTGTTGTTTATTATTCTTTACATTCTTGATGGAGTTTTAGACTTCCTTTCCCCTAATTTTCATCACAAAAATTTCAGAGAAATTACATGGTAGAAGAATTGGGGGCCTGGGGAGATTACTTAGTACAGTGCTGTACAGAGTGTTGAGGACCCACATAATAAGTTAGGTGTCGTGTGCACCTGTAATCCCAGGATGGCAGGAAATAGAGAAACAGGAGGATCCCTGGAGCTCTTAGCTAGCTCCGGGTTCAGTGAATGACCTTGTCTCAAAAAACGATTGCAGGTCCTTGAAAAAGACTTACTACTACTTCTGGCTTTTACCTGCACATGCACACATATACACATGTACTGTACACCCCAACACACACACACACACACACACACACACACACACACACACACACACACACACACACACACACACACACAAACTCCTACAGATGTAAATGAAAATAAATAAAAATAGAAAGTAGGGGACTACAGAGTTGGCTTAGCAGTATAGAGTGAGGGCAGTTCCTACAGATGATCTGAGTTTGGTTCTCAGCATCCACTAAAGACAACTGCATCTTTCTGTAATTCCAGTTTCAGGTCACTGCACTCAAGTTCCATAGACCTATACAAATACACATACTTTAAAAAAGTTTTTTTAAAATGTTGTGGTGGTGGTGGTGGCAGTGCTGGTGGTAGTTTTGTTTAGAGTAAGCATCTCTCTACCTAATTCTGGCTGTTTTGAACTCACTATGTAGTGCAGGCTAGCCATAAACTCACAGGTATTTGCCTGCATTCCAAGTGCTTGGGGTTAAAGGTGTGTGCTGCCACACGCAGCTCTTTCTTTTTTTTAAGTGGAGGAGCAGACTGTTATACAATTTTAATAATGCAATCATACTGTCATACTTTAATATAAAAAAAATGTAACTAGTAGATTTTCCTGAGCTTCAGATCATGTCATGCTATGTTTTTGATTTATGGGTTCTCAGATTTTAATTTTAACTTTGAATATATTTGTTGAGACACCCCAGTTAGTCTGTCTTTGTAGTTTCCCGTACTAGTTCTGCCATGCTCCCCTGGTGTTGTTTCTTCCAGTACTAGTTCTGCCATGCTCACTTGGTGTTGTTTCTTCCAGTACTGGTTCTGCCACGCTCACCTGGTGTTGTTTCTTCCAGTACTGGTTCTTCCATGCTCACTTGGTGTTGTTTCTTCCAGTACTAGTTCTTCCATGCTCACCTGGTGTTGTTTCTTCCAGTACTGGTTCTGCCATGCTCACCTGGTATTGTTTCTTCCAGTATTGGTTCTGCTACGCTCACCTGATGTTGTTTCTTCCAGTACTAGTTCTGCCATGCTCACCTGGTGTTGTTTCTTCCAGTACTAGTTCTGCCATGCTCACCTGGTGTTGTTTCTTCCAGTACTAGTTCTGCCATGCTCACCTGGTGTTGTTTCTTCCAGTACTAGTTCTGCCATGCTCACCTGGTGTTGTTTCTTCCAGTACTAGTTCTGCCATGCTCACCTGGTGTTGTTTCTTCCAGTACTAGTTCTGCCATGCTCACCTGGTGTTGTTTCTTCCAGTACTAGTTCTGCCATGCTCACCTGGTGTTGTTT
Source organism: Phyllotis vaccarum (assembly GCA_033318265.1). NCBI lineage: Eukaryota > Metazoa > Chordata > Mammalia > Rodentia > Cricetidae > Phyllotis > Phyllotis vaccarum. Next base: position 60,619,643 of record JARWLC010000019.1, on the reverse strand, counting down.
CTTCCAGTACTAGTTCTGCCATGCTCACCTGGTGTTGTTTCTTCCAGTACTAGTTCTGCCATGCTCACCTGGTGTTGTTTCTTCCAGTACTAGTTCTGCCATGCTCACCTGGTGTTGTTTCTTCCAGTACTAGTTCTGCCATGCTCACCTGGTGTTGTTTCTTTCTCCATCTCACTTTTCTTGGCCATTACTTAGATCATGTGTGTTTTTGCATTTTTGTTGTTTTTAATTAAGACATTTTTGTTTATTTGTATGAGTTACAAGTGTGCACAAAGATGCATGAAATATTGTACAAGGGAAACAGAGGACAGCTGTGTGATTTTATTCTCTGCTACCATGTGGGTTCTAGAGGTCAAACTCAGGCACCAGGTGTGGTGGCAGGGGCCTTTACCTGCTGAGTCATCTTTTTGGTTATTTTTTTCCTTTTATGTAGCCCAGGCTATCTCAGCTTTGAGACCTTGAGGACTTAGCCTGTAAAGCAACACATCTGACTATTTAAGTTTTTATTAGTTTGAAAAATTATTTTGTCATTTCTTTTATAACCAGCTATAATATTTCTATTACCTTTTAGTAAAGGACACAACTTGAAAAACCTACTTGGATTACATTCTAAAATGACAATTTCTTCCATTTTATTTGGCTCTTACGCTGTGGAGACTTAACAAAAATAAAACCACTGTCTTCATAGCCACCAAGCTGTCCCCTTAAGTACCAACCCCTACAGTGTGCAAGATCAATACATGTAGCTGTGCTAAAGTCCAAACACTCAAGGAAGATTGACATGCTAGAAATGCAACTTATAACTTTATTTTGCATTTGCCAGTGCTTTAACTAAGCTGCATTTTGTCATAATTCAAATTGTCTTTCATTACAGAAAAACAAAGAATACGTTAGTATTGCCAGTGGAGGATTTATGGGTAAGTCTTTAATGCATGAATCTTCTACTTTTCAGACAAAAACTATAGTGATTATCAGTAGAGCTGATATGGAATTACAGAGCTAGTTAATGTACATATTCTGTCCCCAGTCATTTAGGATTTTCATAAAAGAGAAGGTGAGAATAACATATGTAGATAACAAATAACATAGGCAATTGCAGTGAGTTAATATAGACTATTTAGATCAATAAATGTGCTTACTTGGCTTCTGTTTCAAAACCTTTTTGTTTTAATTTTGAAGGGTGCTTGGGATTGAATTTAGGGGCTCATGCATGCAAGGTAAGCATTTTACCACGGAACTACATTCTCTCCCTGATCCTCCTCCTTTTAAGTGGACCAGGAATTTGAGAACTAATTGACTGTGCTACATACCAAGTTCGAGGACAGCCTGAGCTATATAGCAAAACCTACCTCAAATAAATGATAGATAACAAAGCAAACAAAATCCCCACCATCAACAACAATGAAAAAAATGCGTGTGTGTATATGTGTGAATATATGTTTACGTGAAAGTTGGGGCTGTAGCTCAGTTTGTAGAGTGCTTGCCTAGCATGCACAAGGCCCTTGGATTTACTCCTCAGCCCACCTATAATTCCAGCTCTCTGGAGATGGAGATAGGAGGATCAGGAGTTCAAGGTTATCCTCAACTATCTAGCATATTTGAGGCCAGCTTGAGACAAATCAGACTCTGTCTTAAAATTGTTTTGAAATAGATTGTTGCCATGTTTAAGTGCAGCACTCAGAAACCAGAGGCAGGTGGATCTCTGTGAGTTTAAGGTTAGCCAGGATTACATAGCGAGACAGAGGTGTCTCCAAAGGGGGAGAAAAAAAGATATTGGTAACAAGTATTGATGTCTTACCACTGTTACTAAAAGTCCTCATAACATAATACAAAAGTTGGTTACTAGTCATATACTTCCAACCTAATCGTCTGAAACTTATGTATCCCAGGTATTCCATGTGACCCAGATTCATTTCCCCCTCCTTAGATTCCTAACTGTTGCTTATTAGCTAGAGTTTTAGAAAGCTTTTTAAAGGTTTTTTTTCCCTCTGTATTAATCGTTCTCTGACCATGAATATGTAAGTCTACATTATTATGGGAAAGCAGATTGATGTCTCCATCATGTCTTGAATTCTGCATACATTATCTGTCAGGACTTGAAAGATTGCTTTGTAAGGAGGAGACAAAAGCCTTCCTAGTTTTTAGACAGATGGAAAGGAAGGCTTGTTGTGGCCTGGAGTTCTTATGCTTAGTGAGGGTGCAGGACAACATCCTTGGATGGTTTTTGTTTTTGTTTTCATTTAGCTGGGATATGTTTGTTACACTTTCATACTGCATGAATTCTGTTTGGTATTATAATAAATACTTGGAGCCACATATTGGGGAAAAGCTAAAATCAGAGATAGAAGAAAAATCCATAGTCACTTTTCACCCAGCCAACTACTCAGACCTGTCTCCACAAATCATCATCTACTCCAACCTCTCCTTCCTCAGCCCAAAAGGGAAGTGACAGACAAGGCTGGACTCCTCCCTCCTCTGTCTCTGCCCAGCCGTCTCACTTCCTGGTTCAATTTTTCAAGAACTAAGATAAAGGCCTGTGCCACTCCCATATAGCTGTTAGACCCTGAACTCAGAGATCCTACTGGATCTCTGCTCCCAAATCATGGGATTAAAGGCCTTGGCCACCACTTCCTGACCTTCATGGCTTGACTCTGAGGGTGGCTCTGTTCTTTGATATTCCAGACTGTTTTTATTAAATATACAATATCACCATACTTTCATCTTTCCAGAAAGTCTTTTATTTCAGCTTTTGTTTGTCTTGTTTATCATAAGCCCTGCAACAGCACCTGGCAGACATTAATGTGGAGGGACCAGAAAGTGGATATGGTCATTGGATTGCAAGTACCTCAGGCTCAAGGAGCAGCATCAGTTCTATTGATGTAAGTACACATGTAGAACATGCTGGATCATTTTCCAAGGTTAATGACATCTGAGTCTGTACAGATGAACTGTGTGGAGCTCTCTTCAGTGAGCTCATTTTGTCTGGTCTAGCAGAATACTAGAGAATACTAGACTCGTGTCCACATCTTCTGCATAGTGTTTCTGTTTCGTCTCTTCCCATGCATGAGTGGTCCAGGAAGAAAAAGAAGTAGGCTTGCCTAGTATATTTGATGGTTAGTTATTGTGATATGAGGTTTTGTTATAGGGTTAAGTACATCTGTTCTGTTTCGGAAATACCTGGGCAAAAAGTCTTGTCAGTTGAGTTAGATGTCATTACATTGTTTTCTTAACAAACAGTAGGCATTTACACATGTTTATTCTATAAAATAGGGACAGAAAATTGATGTACAGGAACACATTTACTCATTTGGACTTAGGTCTCTGCCATGCTTGGGTCCAGAATTTATCTGTACAACTTTGTAGTTGGATTTTTCTTTGGGCAGCTAATCAGCTCCTAGATAAAGACATGGAGACTTGTTACTTTATTATGAATGCTCGGCCTTAGCCTAAATTCTTTAAGTTTAACCTGTTTCTATTCATCTACGTTTTGCTTCAGGGCTTTTTACTTTTCATTCTGTATGTCCTACTTTGCTGCTTCCTGTGTGTCTCCTGGCTGGCCCCTGGTGTCTCCCTGGTGTCTCTCAGCCTAAACTTTTCTTCCTGTTTACTCTCTCTGCCCATAAGTTCTGTCTATACCTCATCCCTCACTATGGGCTTTCAGCTTTTTATTAAACTAATCAGTTGCCTTAGGCAAGGTATAAATATTCTGCAACACCACTCCTCCTCTATCTGATCTCCAGTAGGACCTCTGAACTGTGGTTTCTCTACCTGTGCAATAAAACGATAAGAGTGTTCCTCTAAGGAAGGCCTGAGGACTAGGTGAGCAAGAATATACACAGTAGTGCACTGTAGATGTGTGGAGGTTTATCTTTAGCCATGTGTGTTGTATTACGTTTCTGGCCCAGCCTTTCTGACCTAGCCCTGAGGTTCTGACTAGCAGACCTGCAGACCCACAGTCCCATAGAAACACACAGACACTTATATTAATTTTATGCGGATCAGCTTATGGCTCTGGCATATTTCTAGCTAGCTCTTGTTCTTAAACTAACCCATGTTCAGCCATGTGGCTTGATACCTCTTCTCAGAACAGCATAGGTGTCCTCTGCATCTGCTGTCTTGTCTGGTGACTCTGTGGCATCTCTGCTCTGTTCTTTCTGTTCCCAGAGTTTTTTAGTCTGGTAGCCCTGCCCACACTTCCTGTCTGTCTTTAACCAATCGGCGTTTTTATTAAACCAGTAGGCGGGACAGTTATTTACTATGTAACATAATCCCACTATACATATGGTCAAAACAGATCATTGTTACATTTGCAGATAAGGCTTCTCTGAGAATTTCTTTTTACCTTGATCATCTAGGCATACTAGAAAAACTAAATATTCCATTCTATCGTGTGTGTGTGTGTTCTAATTTATTCAGTTAATATTTTTGGAAAGTACTTATATTTCTCTCTGTGTCTTTTTTGCTGTTGTTACAAACACAGCTTCGTGTGTGCATGCTCATTTGTAGGCCAGAGCTTGACATCTGTCTTTCTCAGTCACCTTATTATTTTTGAGATAGTACCTCTTAATGAACCCGGGGCTTACCAGTTCAGGTAGATTGGATGACCAATGTTAGGTCCTATGGCCCCTGTCCCTGGAGTTATAGATGTGTACTGTTATGCCTCAGTTTCACATGAATGTGTGGAATCTAAAGCAGATTGTCCTGTTTGCATGGTGAGCACTTTACCAACTGAGCCATTTCCCCAGCCTCTAACCCACTCTTCACAAAAGAAGAGAAATGGGAATGTATACCGAATAAAGGCAGTATGAAATTAAGTGGAAAGGTGAATATTACACATACCTGAAAATACTCAAATGTTTGCATTCCCCAAATAGATTTGAACAGATTTTGACCCAGTTTAATTTTAATTGTTTCTCTAAAGGTCCTTTGTCTAAATATAGTGGCTTTTTGAGAATAAATTTGGTAGGGATAGCATGAATTTGGTAGGGATACAATTCTGTCTACAGTGTAGGTAACCTTTGACAGTCATGTATGTATTAATTATTGGACAATGGTTCATCAGTGTTCTTGTTTTTCAGGGTGAATCTTGTAATGGCTCAAATGATAGAGGAATGAAGTCCCTTGTAAATAAAATGACTGTGGCTCTAAAGACAAAATCTGTTAATGTTAGGGAAAAGGTTATCAGTTTTATTGAGAATACATCAACTCCTGTGGACCGGTGAGTTCTTATACAATATGGACTTATGATGGATAATTTAAACTGAAGCAGCATTATCTCACAGTAAATGAATTTTGTTGAAAGGATTGTAGAATGGGTTTGTATATTTTCTGTCAGATCAGGGCTGAGCTTACTGCTTATGTTTGTTCTATAGATCCCTTTCCCATCTTTCAGAGGAAGAGGCATCAGAGTTTGCCCCTTCATTCCATTCATTAAAAAATTCCCATGTCCTTGTGTTCAGAGTTAGTACTTTATAGAGCAGCTGCTTTCCAAGTGCCACCAAGCACAGTTATTTCACAACTGGAACTTCTGCTCCAAGCATTTAAAACCTAGATAATTTGGGCATGCTTAATACAATGGAACCCCACTTTACTAAGTTCAAATCTTTGTAGGAATTTGTTTAAAAATATAAGTGAACTCCATTTTTCCATGAATTAAAAAGGGGACATGATGAACAACGGGCAAACAAACTTGGAGGTATTTGTTTTGCTGTTTGTCCTGAATATAGGATACAGTTTTTTATGTTAATCCAATTCATGTGTGCACTTACTGCAGCCCAGCCTAGCTATGAGTGTGGCCAAACCCAAACTGGGAACTGAAAACATTATGAGATACTTTTGTGATGTGTGTAACTTGATTACACAGCTCTCAAGAATTAACTCTGTAGATGATTCCATGTCATAGTGTCAAAAGTCAAAAGATTCTTTCCTATTCAAATATGAAATTTGTTTCTGAGCAAGCCTGATTGTGAGCATGAGTTAGCATTTGATTTTCCTCTCCTGTCTTCTTTGCAAGTATCAGAGGAAAGGTAAAACATTTGATGTTGAGAACCAAATGCCCTTTTCTAAGAGAGTGCACATACACACAAGGGTATAGCTGTTGTATTTACCAGGCACAAGAATGGACCAAAGAATACAGTGAAACCCACTTTAAGAATTTACTGGGGAGTGGGGGTCAGGAAGTGAACAGGCCTGCAGGATAGAGATATGGTGGAAGAGAAGGAGAGGAACGGGTCTAGTCGTCTCCTTTTCACAGTTAGCATGTGGATAGGTAGGGGCTTACGCAGCCATGCCACGTATGTGCATAGATTACACAGGATGTAAGGCCTGGAGTGACTAAGCGTTTTTCCTAAATGCCGATGATGCTTATGTGGTTGTGGGACCCCGGAAGTGGTTAGAGGATGCTGGAAATGCTAACAGTATCCTATTTATTAAGAACAAAGGTAATGAGTAGGTTATCTTACTAATCCGAAAAGTTTACCTCATCTAAAGTAGCCAATATTGAAGTATTGATTAAGCCTGAAAGATTTGTCACTCAATAAAGTTATACCTGCTCTTAAAAAGCCAAGCTCTTACTACTTCTGAGTTCTTGATCTTTTGCTGCTACATTTTGTGTATGAACATTAAAACTTCTGCTTTAAAGTACACTGGTTTATTTTGAGGTTGACTAATGACTGTAAGTTAAAAAAAAAAGTCCGGTGAAGTATGACATAAACTAGCTTCTCTTCATGCTCCTTTGTGCTTGAGATGATTGAAATATCTTTTTTATAATGTATGTGCTGGGTCGAGAAACTGATTTTATTAAGTATTTTCTAAAGTTGCTGCCCTTTTTTTATAATCATTTTGTTCTGTCCTCTGCCTTGATTTGCTATAGAATGTCTTTCAATCTTCCTTGGCCAGACAGATCATGTACAGAGCGGTAAGCCAATGTGTAGAGCAGCTCAATGGAAACATCCCATCCGTTCCTTCTAGCATGCCCCTCTGTCTCTGCACCTCCTGCTGTCTGCACCTTGTGCTCACTTGGCTCCTTACAAAGCTGACCTCCTCAGGATGTTTATGGGAGTGTATCACTTTGACTTTGTGCTTTCTGGTTTGTTTTGTGCTTGACTTTTTCCCCCTTGCATGTTTCTATCTCCCGTTCCTCAGATGAAAATCAAACTTGCTCAAACCCAAGGACTTTATAAATTGTTCAGTTTTTATTCTGAAGCAGAAAGGGTGAAACAGGAGTTAGCAAAGCATAATGTTCCAATAACTTTGTTGCCCTACATACAATTACAGCACCTAAATTTAGGAACAGTTCATGGTCCAAAACCTGATACTGGAGTTAAGCCAAGGGTCTTTAACATACTGATGCATGCTCTTTACAAGTAAGCCACATTCTCAGCATTGAGACTTTAACTTACGTATTTTAAGTATATATATATATATATTTTCTGATTTTTCTTAATAAGATATATGCATTTAGGTTGAGAAATTAACATATATAAATCTGTTGAAAAATTACAGTTCTAGGGTTCTGCATTTGGATTTTCCCTGAAGAAGACCATGGGAGACATTTTACTATCTTAAGCTATTTCTTTCTCTCTTTCCTATAGAATAGCAGTTGACGGTTGATTTGATTTAAGGCTTAAAACTTGGAGTCTTTTAATTGGGTTAAGCAAATGAGCGCCACCATTATCTATCTTCATTCTTGCAGAATTTTCTTCAGATTAATTATTGCTATAAATAACAATAGGATACTAATACAGCAGGTGTAAGCTTGGTGAGATAGCTGAACAAGATGTTGCCAAACCTGTCTTTCTAAATTTGATCCCTGGACCCCAGTGGTAGAGGAATTGAAGCACCTACCACACTTGTCCTCTGACCTCCACTCACCCCATGACACACGCAAGTCTGTATAGACACAACAAATAATAAGATACATTTTCAAGAGTCTGGGTAGATTTTAAGCCATTGGGGTTCTCATCATTTCAATATTTTCAGTAATTGGAAAAAGCATTTAAAAATTAACAGTTGAATAAGAATATTTTTTGGCTGTTCCTATACAAGGCAATTAGAGGTCAACTATTTAATTTTACCTTAGACTATTTTAAAGAAAATTGTTCTTTTGGGGAATTTTAATCTATTTATGAATCATTCTTCTATAAGACCATTAAGTTGGCCTCTTGGACAGTTTAAATTTTTTTTTCTCCTAGAATGTTAATTTTACTTTTGTTTATGGCCTCTATGGTCCACTTACAGGTGTATTTGTTTTGAAAGTGCAATTTAATTAGCAGTTTGAATGAATCAAGTTTATAAAGTTAAAATTTGTCCAAACTATTTCTGTTGATGTTTGCTATTTCTGATAAAAATATCAATATACTACAGTTAAAAAGTAATCCAAACAAACCAGTGTAAATAAAAAACCATTAAATTTCATTAAATTTGTGAGAATTTAAGGAGATATTACAGAACTATTTATGATTGTTGTTCACGCAAACTTCTCATTGTAGGGTTAGGAGCTTAGTAAAATGTTTGCCTTGCAAGCGTGAGAACCAGAGTTCAATCCCAGAAACTTACATTAGAAACATCTTGTAGTCTCTGCCACCTTCCAAAAAACTCCACCCTGGGGATAAGCTCTGGTTTTTCATCAGGTCTAAACCCTGATACTCCTAATGAACAGAGTTTGATAGCTTACAAGATAATTTTGCATTAGAAATGTTTAACTAGCTGGAGAAATGGCTCAGTGGTTAAGAGCACTTCCAGAAGATCCAGGTTCAATACCCACATAGGAGTTCACAACCGTCTGTAACTCCTGTTCTGGGAGATCTGACATTCTATTACAGACATACATGCAGGCAAACCCATCAATGCATAAAATAAAAAATAACAACAATAATAAAAAAGAAATGACTTTTAAATCAACAAAATTTTAAGTACAAGTTAACCTACATTGTAATTCTAAGAGGCTCTGTCACACTAAACTCATTTATGCTTGCTTGCTTGCTTGTGTTGAGGAAGCTTGATTTAAAAGTAAATAAGTCTATTTAGATGAAGATTTTTATTATTAATTACACTCCCCCCATTAAGACTCTGAAAACCAGATTATTTTCATGTTAGATGAAGAAAGAACACTTCTAGTCTGCTTTGTAGTGGATAGTTATCCTACAAAGGATGCAGTTTCTCAGAACTATCTAGTATTTTACTGAAACCTTTTAATTTATACAAAAGAAGTAGAATCTCAGTATGTACTAAAACAGAATCAGCAGTGGTAAAAACAGGAAAAACTGAGAAACTCGCAGCAGCTTCCAAAGGTTCTCAGTGCAGTAAATGTGTGCACAGCACCTACTGTAGACTAGGTGCTGTCCTAAGAGCTTCTGAAAGAAAGGGGTGGTTAATTTTCACAGTACTCCTGAAGCTATTGCTATTTTACAAAAGCGTGTAACTGCTGTCTTAATCAGGAGCACTGGAGTTGTTTAACTTGGCTGGACATAGTGTCTTTAGCCTACATGGTTTATCTTCTCCCCCCAGTTTTCTTAGCATAGCAGCTGAAAGCTGCGAATGGTCTGTGAAAGGCAAAGGACGTTTACGTTGTGTGATTCCTTCATAGTGATGTTTTCTTCCGAAAATTGTTTAAATACAGGCATGTGAGCAGCAGTGACAGAGTGGGCAAGCCTTACCGTGGAGTAAAGCCTGTGTTCAGCATTGGGGATGAAGAGGAGTACGACACAGGTTGAGTAATACACTAGTCTGTGTGCTCTTTACACATCGCCATGTGACAGTGCTTCTGACCCTTTCATACAGTTCCTCATGTGGGACTCCCAACCATAAAATTGCTTTCCTTGTTGCTACTTAACTATAATTTTGCTGCTGTTATGAATTGTAATGTAAATATCTGGCATACAAGAAACTTGATGTTCAAATCTTTTGAAAAAGTCATGACCCATATGTTGGGAACCACTGGTCTATGGTTTCTAGTAATGCTTTGATTTTAGAGTTCTTGAATTGTGCCCACTAGATTTTTTTTTTTTTTAATTTATGTATCGACTACCATGGGGAGCCAACAGCCTCTAGCATATCAAGTGGAGACAGGTCCAAGCACTACCCTCCTCCACCCCCCAGTCAAGGCTGAACAAGGTATCTCACCATAGGGAATGGGTTCCAAAAGGCCAGTTAGTTCATGCACCAGGGCTAAATCCTGGTCACATTGCCAGAGTAGCCCACACAATTGTCACCCACATTCAGAGGGCCTAGTTCAGTCCCACGCAGGTTCCCCAGCTGTCATTCCAGAGTGAGTGAGCCCCCACTAACTCAGGTCAGCTGCCTCTTTGCATTTTCCCATCATGATCTTGACCCCTTTTGCTCATATAATCTCTCCTTCCTCTCTTGACTGGACTCCTGGAGCTCTGCCCAGTGCTTACCTGTGGATCTCTGCGTCTGCTTCCTTCAGCTTCTAGATGAAGGCTCTATGATGACAATTAGGGTAGTCATCAATTGATTACAGAGGAAGGGCAGTTTTGGCACCCTCTCTATAACTGCTAAAAGTCTAAGCTGGGGTAATTTTGGGGATTCCTGGGAATTTCGCTAGCCACCAGGTTTCTGCCTAACCTCCGAATGGCTCCCTCTATCAAGATACCTCTTCCCTTGCTCTTCCTTGCTATTCCTTCCCCAACTTGACCATTGTCTTCCCCACACCTCCCTAGCTCCCACTTTACTCTGGGCATCTTATCTATTTCTCCTTCTAGGGTGATCCACTTGTCCCTCTTAGGGTCCTCCTTGTTACCTAGCTTTCTATGGGGTTGTGGATTATAGCCATTGTGTTAGTACATACCATGTTTGTCTTTCTGGATCTGACTTACCTCACTCAGGATGATTTTTTTCCTAGTTCATCCATTTGGTTGAAAATTTCATGATGTCATTGTTTCTTGTTTCTTGTTTTTTTGACCCCTGTATTAGTGTATTTGGTTGAGGGTCTGTGAGGTTGTCTCCAGGTACTGGCCATTACAAATAATGCTGCTGTGAACATAGTTGAGCAAGTGTCCTTTTGGTGTGATTGAGCATACCATGGCTATATGTCCAAGAGTGGTATCAATTGCGTCTTGAAGTAGCTTGATTTTTTTCTGAGAAACTGCCGTACTGATTTCCAAAGTGGCTGTACAAATTTGCTCTCCCACCAGCAGTGGAGAAGTGTTCCCCTTACCCCACATCCCCTCCAGCATAGGCTGTCATCAATGTTTTTGATCTTAGCCATTCTGACAGGTGTAAGTTGGCCTCTCAGTATTCCCCTGATGGCTAAGGATGTTGAGCAATTCCTTAAATGTCTTTTGGCCATTTGAAATTCTTTCCTTGAGAATTCTGTTTAGATCTGTACCCCATTCTTAAATTGGATTATTTAGTATTTTGATGTCTAGTTTCTTGAGTTCTTTGTTAATTTTGGACATCAGCCCTCTATCAGATGTGAGGTTGGTGAAGATCTTTTCCTATTTCTATAGGCTGCTTTTTTGTCTTAAGAACATATCCTTTGCCTTACAGTTTCTCAGTTTCAGAAGGTCCTGTGTATTAATTATTGCTCTCGGAGTCTATGCTACTGCTGTTACATTTAGGAAGTGGTCTTCTGTATCAGTGCTTTCAAGGCTATTTCCCATTTTCTTTTCTGTCAGGTTCAGTGTTACTGGATTTATGTTGAGGGCTTTGATCCACTTGGACTTGTGTTTTGTGCAGGGTGATAGATATGGATCTATTTGCATCTTCTACATGCCACCATCCAATTATGCCAGCATCATTTGCTGAAGGTGCTTTCTCTTTTTTCCATTGTACACTTTTGACTTCTTCATCAAAAGTCAGGTGTTTACAGTATTAGGTTAATGTCAGGGACTTTGATTCAATTTCATTGATCCACTTGCCTGTTTTTATGCCAATATCAAGCTGGTTTTATTACTATGGCTCTATTGTAGAGCTTGAAGTCAGGGATGGTGATGCTTCCAGCAGTTTCTTTATTGTACAAGATTATTTTGGCTATTCTGGCTTTTTTTGTTTTTCCATATGAGGTTGAATATTTTTCTTTTGAGGTCTGTGAAGAATTGTGTTGGGATTCTGATGGAATTGCATTGAATCTGGAGATCGCTTTTGGTAAGATTGCCATTTTTACTATGTTGATCCTACCTATTTAAGAGCATGGGAGATTTTTCCATTTTCTGATATCTTCTTCAGTTTCTCTTTTCAAAGACTTAAAGTTCTTGTCATGCAGGCCCTTTACTTGTTTGTTTAGAATTACTTACTCTAAGATATTTTATGCCATTTGTGGCTACTATAAAGCATGATGATTCTCTGATTTCTTTCTCGGCCTCGTTATCATTTGTGTATAAGAGGGCTAGTGATTTTAGTTAATCTTGTATCCAGCTGCATTACTGAAGGTGTTTATCAGCTGTAGGAGTTCCCTGGTAGATCTTTTGGAATCACTTAGTATACTCTCATATAATCTGCAGATAGTGAAATCTTGACTTCTTCCTTTCCAGTTTGTAGCCTCTTGGTTTTCTTTTGTTGTCTTATTGCTCTGGCTAGAACTTTGAGTCCTGTTTTGAATAGATACGGGGAGAGAGAGGAGCCTTGTCTTGTTCCTGATTTTAATGGGATTGCTTTGAATTTCTCTCCATTTAGTTTGATGTTGGCTGTCAGCTTGCTGTATATTGCCTTTATTATATTTAGGTATGTTCCTTGTAACCCTGGTTTCTCCAAGATCTTTATCATAAAGGGGTATTGGGTTCCGTTGACGGCCTTTTCAGCATCTAATGAGATGATCATATGTTTCTTTTTTTTCAGTTTGTTTATATGGTGGATTACATTGACAGGTTTTCATATGTTGGACCATCTCTGCATCTCTGGGGTAAAGCCTATTTGATCATGGTGGATGTTTTATAGATGTATGTGTTCTTGGGTTCGGTTTGCCAGTATTTTATTATTATTTTTGCATCAATGTTCATGAGGGAAATTGGTCTGTAATTCTCTTCTTTTACTGTATCTTTGTGTGGCTTGTGTATCAGAGTGACTGAAGCCTCATAAAAAGAATTTGGCAATGTTCCTTCTGTTTCTTTTGTATGGAACAATTTGAAGAGCATTGGCATTAGCTTGTCTTTGAAATTCTGGTAGAATTCTGCTCTGAAACCATCTGGCCCTGGGCTCTTTTTGGTTGGTTGTTTTTGTTTTGGGGAGAGTTTTAATAACTCCTATTTCCTTAGGGATTATAGGTCTATTTAAACTGTTTATCTGGTCTTGATTTAATTGTATGTGGTCCTATCTAGAAAACTGTGCCAGTTTTGTGGAGTACATGTTTTTGAAGCATGACCTAATGATTGTCTGGATTTCCTGGAGTCTGTTATGTCTTCCTTTTTGTTTCTGATTTTGTTAATTTGGATGTTTTCTCTCTGTCTTTTGGTTAGTGTAGATGAGGGTTTGTCTGTCGTTCTGACTTCTGTTTCATTGATTCCTGTATTGTTCTCTTTGTTTTCACTCTACTGATTTCAGCCTGGTTTGACAGTCCTGTCGTCTCCTACTGTTGAAGAGCTTCAGCTGTGCTGTTGGGTTGCTACTGTGAGGTTTCTCCACTTTCTTTATTTGCACTTAATGCCATGAACTTGTTAGCACTGCTTTCATTGTGTCTCATAAGTTTGGGTATGTTGTGGACTCATTCTCACTGAGTTCTAGGACATCTTTGATTTCTTTATTTCCTCCTTGGCCCACAGGAAGTTCAGTTGAGAGTGGTTCAGTTCCCATGAGTTTGTAGGCTTTCTCTGCTTTGTGTTGTTGATGAACTCTAACTTCAGGCCATGGTGAACCGGTAAGATACACGGGGTTATTCTGATTTTGTTTGTTGAGATTTGCCTTCAGACATATAGTCAATTTTAGAGAAGGCTCCATGAGGCACTGAGAAAAAGGTATATTCTTTTGTGTTGTGGTGAAATGTTCTTTAGATGTTTAAGTCCATTTGGGTCATAACATCTGTTAGTTCTGTTATTTCTCTGTTAACTTTCTGTCTGGCAGACCTGTTCGTTGGTGAGGGTGGGGTGTTGAAGTCCTAGTACTTTGGGTAGGGCTGGCTTTATGGATAGGTATTGTTTAAATCTGGTTTGGTCATGGAATATGTTGTCTGTAGTGATGGGAATAGTGGTATGGACCGGCATCCTGGGTCTATTACTGTCTGCAAGACAGGTACCTATGTATACAGGACCTTCTGGCTTTAAGAGTCTCCATTGAGAACATTGATAGGTCTGCCTTTATATGTTACTTGGCTTTTTCCTTTGCAACTCTTAGTAGGTTTTCTGTATTCTACCTATAAATGTTTAATGTTTGATTATTACATGGCAAAGGATTTTTTTTGTTGAATACACTTTCTGTGTCTTTGAGCTGGAATAACAGTTCTCCTTTTCTTTTTCCTCTTCCTGTCTCTGTTATTCTTAGGTTTGTTTGTTTGTTTGTTTGTTTGTTTGTTTGTTTTTCATGGCAGATTTCCTGGATGTTTTCTGTTAAGAACTTTTTTAATTAAACAGTTTCTTTAATGCCCGAGATTCTCTCCTCCATCTCTTTCGTGTTTTTGTTATGCTTATATCTCTGGTTCTTGTTACCCAGATATCCCCTCGGTTTGTGTCTTCTTTATAGCCTCTATTTAATTTTCAAGTCTTAAACTGTTTCCTTCACCTCTTGGTTTTTTCTTGACTTTCTTTAAGAGGATTTATTGATTTCTTCTAATTTCTTGTTTGTTTTTTCCCTGAATTCTTTACGGGAATTTTTTATTTCCTCTTTTTTTGGGGGCTCTGTGTAGACCTGGCTGGAATGTTCAGGTCTTCCTGCTGTACTGCCATATTGCTCTTTATGTTGCTGAATGTATTCTTACAATGCTGGCAATACGTATAGGTTATGATTCTTCCAATCGGTGCAGCTGGCAGCTGTGCCTCTTGAAGCTCTGGTGTCACTGTGGGTGATGGTGGAACAGCCTGGCCACAGGTGACTTGCTTGCTGGAAGGCTTCTGGTGCTGCAATGGGTTGGGGACGGCTCTACTAGAAATCTAAGCAGGAGTTTTTCATAGGAGTTTCACCTGAGAGGCAGTTTGTGGAAATTGTATTCAAGTCCACATGATTATATTTAAATCCCTTTGTACACCCACCTACCTGGAGCCCTGAGACCTGTGGGACCACAGGAAGGTGCAAAGGTCCTAAAAGGCCACAAGATGGCACTGTGGTACCAGGGAGAGTTACCTCATCTAGGATTGTCTGTGTTTAAAAATCAGTTTATCATTTTTACTTACAATTTCACAACCTCAATTGTGTGATTCAGTAACCATAGTTAATATGTATATTGAGTTAGAAAAGCTGTGTTAATGTGTACAAAAAAGAGAGAAAGATTCCTAAATGTTCTTTCCACTTAATAATATAAGATATTTACCTCATATTACCTTTTTTTTTTTTTTTTTTTTTTTTTTTTTTTTTTTTTTTTTTTTTTTTTTTTTTCTCTCTTTTTACTTAGTTTAGGATTCAGCTCTAGTAGGCTTCTGGGTTTTGTGAATTTTAAATGGCTACATTTTTTTTTTTTGCATGAACTTTGAACGTATATCTAGAGAGTTAACTCTTAACAGTAAGATTGCTAAAGAGAAGCACATTTGATGTTTCAATAAGTATTGCAGAATTGACTGTCAAAAAGTTTGTATTGAAGTAAATATATTTCTAGTGTTTTCCTTTTTTGCTTCCTCTCTGTTGCCATCTTCCTGTTGCCCTGCATTTGTTTGTCCTTCTGATTGTCTTATCTTCCTTCATGAGGGAGAGGCAGGAGGATGAGTAGATTGCTGTTTAACACCTGCCCTCACACACACGTATTTATAATATGGAAACTGGACCTCAGCAGCACAGGGAAGTTAGAACTATATGTGCCAGTGCACATCAGTGCAACAATGTTGGGAGAAGAGTAAAGTCACACAAGAATGTATTGTAGTTACGTTGCTTCCCTCGTGTAAACTGCAAAACAGTCCCACATTATTAAGATGAGAATATTGATGACAGAAAAGAGCCATTCAGAACTGTTCACAGATGTGGTCACTGTTTGTCAGTGCAGGGAAAGGACTCTGATTAGGGAGTGATAACGTGAGCGCATCACTACTATTTAACCTGGAATATTGACACATGACATTTTGTTTTGCGTTGTTCTGTATTTTGAACTAGTTATTGAAAGGCAAAGAGAAGGAGCTAGGAAGATAACACAGTAAAGTGCTCGAATGTGTGTTCAATTCCCTTTGCCACATAAAAAAGTCACTACGGGGGCTGTTTTAGTTAGGGTTCCATGGTTGGGATAAAACACCGGGATCAAACTACTTGGGGAGGAAGGGGTTTTTCATCTTACTGCTCTCAGGTCACACTCCGTCACCGAGGGCAGGAACTGAAGCAGAAGTCATGGAGGGGTGCTGCTTACTGGCTTGGTTTTCATGCTTGCTCAGCCTGCTTTCTTAGAGCACCCAAAGCCACCAGTGCAGGACTGACACTGCATATAGTCACCTGGCCTTCCCACATCAACAAGAACACTCACCACACACTTGCTCAGACCAGTCTACTGGAGCACTTTCTCAACTGAGGTTTTCTCTTTCATAATTTCTCTGTTGTCATAAAACCAGTCAGTACAGTGGCCCAGCATCAGAACGCAGACAAATGGATCCCTAAGTATGTCCACTGGCCAGCCATCCTGGTCTGCCTATGGAGTGCCAGGCCAGTGAAAACCCTGTCTCCAAAAGAAAGGTTCTAGGCATGGTGGTACGTGCCTTTAATCCCAGCACTCAGGAGGCAGAGGCAGGTGGATCTCTGAATGTGAGACCAGCCTGGTCTAAAGAGTGAGTTCCAGAACAGCCAGGGTTGCACAGAAAAAACTTCTGTCTTGAAAAGAAAAATAAGAGAGGAGTGGGGAGGGGAGAGAGAGAAGGGAAAAGGGGAGGGGAGGAGAGAGAAAGGTGATTGTGAAGGCCAGATAGGTTGGCAGGTAAAGGTGCTTGGTGCCAAGCATGGTAACGAGTTCAGGAGCCACAGAATGGAAGAGAAACCTGGTTCTTAAAAGAATCTCTGTGCCTATACATGCATGTAGATACACAGGCTGGAGAGATGGCTCAGCAGTGAAGAACACTTGCGCTTTTCCAGACGACCTGAGTTTGCTTCCCCAGCACCATGTCAGGTAGCTCAGAGCTTGTAAGTTCAACTGGAGGGATCCAGTGTCTCTTCTCTCCTGCTGTCCTCACAATGGCATACAGTGACACACACAGGTGTGACACTTAAATAAAAATACTTAATAATAAGGAAATACGAAAAGTCAAAACTTCAGGAAGCAGTTGGCGTCTGCAGATTGATAGCAGAGGTTATCCTCTGGCCTCCGCAGGCACTTGCACACACAAACAAGGTGGGCACAGTTATTAGCCCTGAGTATTATCCCTCCTTTTTCTTACATTAGAAAAGCTAAATTAGAATTTATCGGGGGGGGGGGGGCTCATGAAAAATATTTTTCTAATGTAATGCAGGTTGAATTTAGTGTTATTTTCTCCTCAAGAGACACTCATTGCTGACAAGTGAGACCATAGTTTTGTTGTTTTCATTAGAACTCACGGTAAACCCCCAGTGGTGGGCCTCCACTTTCCTACCGTCAAAGTGTTGTTTCATATTATCTGTAATATAGCCAGTAGGGTTAGAGTGGCTTTTTTCTCTCTCATCTGAGGTCAGCACACACTGGAAAACGTTGGGCTGCTTAGAAATGTGTGTGAGATGCTCGTGCCCCATTTAACACTGTTCTTTCTTCATAGATGAAATTGACAGTTCTTCAATGTCAGATGATGACAGAAAGGAAATTGTAAACATTCAGACATGGATAAACAAGCCAGACATTAAGCATCATTTTCCCTGTAAAGAAGTAAAAGAAAATGGACATATGTTCCCCAGGTACTTTTGAAAATGTTTAGAAGTAAACTCAAATTGAGTGAAATGAATATAAAAGTGATTGCAAGGGACTTTTATTTAAGTGCAAAAAGATATACTTTCCCATCAACTTGTGTTAAGTGTCTCTGCTTTTAAAGTTTCTAAGTAATTTGTATTTTGAAATTCTGAGACAAAGCATTGACTGAATACATTGAACTCCTCTTAATATGTGTCTCCTGGACATGCTAGTGTTGGCATCCATTCAGTTCCTCATAATGGAACACACACTCAGGTCATTCAGAAGTAGCTTATATGTGTGCTAGTTCACCCTAAATGCTTCAGCATAGATATCTTAAGAACAAGAACACTTTTTGATATAACTCCAGTGTTGTTACTTTACCTGAATGCTATTCAGTTGTTAACCAACACTGTACCCTGGAAGTTTCAGTATTCCCAAATTAACTTGGATAGTCTCCTGTCTCCTCTGGGTCCATACTGCATTGTGTGTCACTGCGTATCTCACCCAGTGTGAGAGTCTAGACCAGTTATCTTATATATGTTTCACATTCTAGACATGTCTGATAATTTGCCTTACTGTTATGTTAAAAATGAGCTAAGATGTAAGAGTTTAGGGTTTTCTGGTTTGTTTTTTAAAATATGCCCATTTTGCTTCAGGATTTAGTTGTATAGTATTATATGTAAGGAAATCCAACAATTGCCTAGTGGCCTTTGATATTGGACTATGGTGTGTAGGCAGAGAATACTTTGGGTATAGATTATCCTGTTAAAAATGTTAAGAATGACAGGATAGTCCATTGGAGTTAAAAATTACTTGTATATTGTACTGGCCATTTTACCATACAGTGAATTTTAAGTTGAATTTTCTTGTAATTGGAGCTATTGAAGCAACATATCTGCCTGCTTTGAATCACATTCATTTAAACCTTCTTTCTTTCAAGTCACCTGTTGGTTACTGCAACACATATGTACTGCTTGAGGGAGATTCTTTCTCGGAAAGGACTGGCTTACATCCAGTCACGACAAGCTCTAAATTCTGTAGTTAAAATTACGTCCAAAAAAAAGCATCCTGAGCTAATTACCTTCAAGTATGGAAACAGCAGTGCTTCCGGGATAGAAATCTTGGCTATTGAAAGGTAAGATCTTTTTATATTATCTGAATGAATGCAAATCATTAAACAGTTTCCTTCTTGATTTTGGTGAGTGGGTGTTGGAAGAGGAACCCGAAGCACTCCCCTCTAGTGACAAGTACCCTTTGTCACCTTCTTCCTAATACTTATTCCTTTGGGCCACAACATTGATGCATGATTTCAGTAATGGTCTAGCAAATCTCACAAACTTCTTGACACCAGGATCTTTACAAGTAATCTAGAGACTAGGAGAGATGTCTCAGTAGCTGAAGGCCCTTGTCACCAAGCCTGACAGCCCCAGTTTAATCCCTGGTGCTCACTCTCCTGACCTCGACTTAACATTCTGTGGCATGAATGCCCCCCTCACACACAAAATAAGTGTAACATAAAATTAAACAATAAGAAAAACTGTAACAGTAGAGACTCTGCTCTGTGCTTGAAGCCTAGACCTCAGTTCCTAGCACCCAAAGCCGTCTGTAGTAGCTCACAGACACCCAGCACCCTCTTCTGGTCTGTGTACACAGACACACACACAGATTCACACATGCATACACACATGTGTGGGCATGCCTGCCCACATTTCTGTACACCACATGCACATACACAAATTAACTTTTTTATGGAAAAGAATTATACAAGTGCTACACTAAGTGCTGATATTTGGTGAACCAAATGTCTTAGAATACTAAGATGGTATTTTATTTTCCATCATCAAAACTTCAGATGCTGAGGGTGGTTTGAATCTGTTTTGGACAACTTAATTGCTTAAGGTCAAGCTAGCAAGTACTGGATTTGTCGTCTTTCAGATAGGATGCCATCAAATTAAAACTGTAACTGATTAAATT
Source organism: Phyllotis vaccarum (assembly GCA_033318265.1). Lineage (NCBI taxonomy): Eukaryota > Metazoa > Chordata > Mammalia > Rodentia > Cricetidae > Phyllotis > Phyllotis vaccarum. Next base: position 60,599,743 of record JARWLC010000019.1, on the reverse strand, counting down.
ATATCAGTACTAGACAGCAAGTGTCTTAGGGCTTCTCTTGCTGTGAAGAGACACCATGGCCACAGCAACTCTTAAAAGGAAAATATTTAATTGGGGTGGCTTACACTTTCAGAGGGTTAGTCCATTATCATCATGGTGGGATATGTCAGTGTCCAGGCAGACATGGTGCTGGAGAAGGAGTTAAGAGTTCTACATCTTGATCTGCAGGTAACAGGAAGTGAACTGTGACATTGGGTGTAGCTTGAGCATAGGAAACCTCAAAGCCCACTCCACAGTGACTCACTTCCTACAACAGGGTCTCACCTACTCCAACAAGGCCACACTTCCCAATAGTGCCACTCCTTTTGGGGACCATTTTCTTTCAAACCACCACAGCAAGTATAATGTTTTACCTGTGTTTTATTTGAAAATTATACATACTTAATGGTAGTTCAGAGATTCTTAGCTGTGCATTATATGAAAAGTCCCATCACTTTGACCTTTAGACTTTCAAGTTTTGATTATCTGTGGAGGTAAGTTTATGGGAGTACAAAGGAGGACATCTCTGCTATCTTCATGGGCCAGTGATGTGGGATGTCTTTAAGAAACAAGATGTAAAGAAATAAGTAAGCCATAGGCTGCGTGACAAGACAGGTTAAGGAAAGTTTCTCATCAGAGGTGACATCTCAGCAGAACCCTGAAGGGGAAGTGCTGTATTAATACATGTCTGTCTTTTCTCCTATAGGTATTTGATTCCAAATGCAGGAGATGCTACCAGAGCCATAAAACAGCAGATCATGAAAGTGTTGGATGCTCTGGAAAGTTAATGTAAAAGAAAGTTATTTAAGTGAAATTAAGGCAACCAAGAGAAACATGAAAATATATTTCCTGACTCAATACTAACCAGAGACCTTTCATTTGTTCATGGGGTGCCTGAGTAGAGGGTCTAAGTGCAAATTATTGTAATCAATCTCGGGATGGGTACACTTTTTTAAAAATTTCTTTTGCATCTTTGGTTTTATAAAATGATTTATTATAAAGGTCAGTTATTAAATGACTTTGAAATAACTGGCTTTGTGCCCTATGGATCAAGGGCACAGAATGCAGTTCTGTTTTGAAGAGCTGTTTAAGGGACATGCATCATTTTCAGGTCTTAAAACAACTGTGCACATACATATTTGCAATGTCTTCACTGAAATTTAGAGATAGAATTAGTTGAAGAGAGTTAATTACTACATTGAGTTTTGCTGCAATGAGCAAGATCAGAAAATTAAAAGTATAGATTAATAATTAGCTCACTGTTTCTGTTCTTAAAAAGATTGAAGTCTGTTTAATGGAATAGATGGAGATCATAGCCAACTCAAAATACAGCCTATAGTGAAACACTGAAGCATCCAGTAGGTAATTATTTGGCGACTAATTGCCTCAGAGATTTTAAGCTCCATCCCAGTGGTTGCTAAGGAACAGTTAACAGTGTTAGAAATAAGTAGGCATGTTAAGGTTCAAATTAGCATTTGGGGGACAGAATTGTATCTGTAAAAATGTCATTGGTTTTTATTACGTGGATCATTTGGTCTAGGATATTTCAGGATGTTTTGAACACTCTGGTTTATCCTTCAGATGATCATCTGTGACCACACTAATGTCCAGTTTTTAAAAAGGCAGATAATCAGAGAGCCATAGAAATTTCGGTGTTTTCATATCACTTTCTAAAGATTTTCTTTTGCTTTTTGTCTTCTCAGTAAAAATCCCAGTAGTTGAAACTGTTTTTATTCTGACAAACTGAAGGAGTATACGTTGTTTTGCATCTTGCTCAGATTAATTTCTGTGGCCCATATTAGAATCGTGATGGGAGATCCAGAAACATCTTTTGGACCATGGGATGATTTTCATAAAATCTGTTTGACAAATAGTAACTATATCCTGCCATGTCATTAAAAAAAGTAATAGATTTTCTCTAAGGAATTGGTTGATAGAAATATCTAGATGTACCCCACTAGTAGTCAGTTGTTTTAATTTACTTAATGGAAATCAAGTGAATAAAAGATAACACAATTAAAAGAACTTTATTCTGATATCTAAATAAAAACAATGTATTTGAGTGGTTGAAGACATTTGCATGAATTGCGCCTGTTCAGTACTTGATATTTATAACTCTTTCCCCAAACTGTTGTATTGCATTTTTCCCATTTTCTTGACACCCTCTTTGAAATGTCCTGAAGTCTCATTTTTCAACCATCTCAGCTATGGGACTTTTTTCATAATATTAATGTAAAAATGTTTGTGTTACTGTTTATAAATTACAATTGTAAATAAACTGATACAGTTTGCTCAAAACTTCTGTTTCCAAAGCTGTCTGTTCTCTTTGTATTAAACATTTCTGTTATGATCCTATTTCTGTTTCTGAACCTTAAGTAGCTTATACCTAATGATACCATATGGACACTGGGTTGCTCATAGTCCCAGATATTAAAGAAACTGAGGAAGGAGTATCACTTGAGCTCAGGAAGTAATGGTCCTGTGATCTTTCCTCCTTTTGCTAGGGCAGGTCAGTAGATCTAAAGGAACACTGGCCAGCTTGAGGGTGTCAGGCATGGTTCTGGCAGGCCTTGTCCTTTCCCCTATTTCTGCTTTGCTAAAACCCATTACATTCCTAAAGCTAACCACCAAGGTCTACTCCCTTATTTGGCCATTTTATGTGGGATGTCTTTTTGTATGCTGTGAATATACTTGGTTACAGGCTGTTTTGGCCTGTGGCAACTTAGAGGTAGGCAGGGAAACCAAAGCTTAGATAAAAGACAAAGAGGGGCGGAGCCAAGGGATGCTGCAGGTAGTTGCCCAGAGAGTAAAATGTAATGGAACACAGGTAAAACCATGGAGCCACATGGCAATACACAGATTAATAAGGAAAGGTTGTATTAAGTTGTAAGAGCTAGCTGGTAATGAGCCTGGGCCATTAGACCAAACAGTTTGTGATTACAGTAAAAGTTTTAAGAGCTAGCTGGTAATGAGCCTGGGCCATTAGACCAAACAGTTTGTGATTACAGTAAAAGTTGTAAGAGCTAGCTAGTAATGAGCCTGGGACATTAGACCAAACAGTTTGTGATTACAGTAAGCCTCTGAATAATTATTTTATAATAATTATTTTATAAGCCTCTGAGGGACTGAGGTTGGGGAAGATTTCTTTGGACCTGGACAGGTCAGAAAACTGGCTATAGCCATTTCCTCCTCATGAGGCTGACTACCAAGGGTCCAACAATCAAAGTACTGATGATGTTCAGCAATCAAAAGCCCCTCTGGCTCACCTTGTTAACATGTCCAATTAAAATTAAACATCTCATCCTAACACAGGCTTCCCCTTGTATCTTTGTGCCTTCCCTTCTCCCTAGTCCTCTATCTCCTGTGTTAGTCTCTCATATCCTGCCCTCTGTCCCTCTGGGGAAAATGAATCTCTGTGTTGAGAACTTGCCTATAGGGGTCCTGAGCAGACACTTTCCCTTTCAAGATCCATCTCCATAGACATAGCTTGCTCTGTAATAGTTTCCATGGCTACCAAGGCCCATGCAGTTTCTAGAGTAAGATGGAGACGGGGTGAATATCCTATACCTGGATGAAATACGGCCATACTGCAACACACACACACTCCCCTTCTAGCTCATACAGTCTTTAACTCTCTCCCACAGTGTTCTCAGGGTCTTAGAAGATATGATTTTTCGATCCCATTGAGATATGACTTGGGTGCTGGGAATCAAACCCAGGTCCTCTACAAGAGCAGTAAATGCTTTTGACCACTGAACCATCTCTCCATCCCCAGCTTTAGCCTTTAAAAACGGTTGTTTCTGGCTCTTTTTTCCCCCTAGAAATGCCACACCCTAAAGTTTGTAAAAGCTCAACCCCCACTGGATGCTCCTTTGGCTGTTTTGGGGGATTTGATCTCCAGGCTTTTGTCTCTGTCTTGTCCCAGCTCTAGAATCCCCCTTGCTTCCATGCTCTGCAGATGTGACAAGTTATGTACTTTCACCCCAATCACTGCAAAAGCTAGAAAGCAATACCAGACTCAATTCCTGATGTGGGATGTCTCTATGCTGTGAGTATGCTTTATTACCATTGGTTATTAAAGGGAATGTTTTGGCCTATGGCAAGGTAGCTTGGAGGCTTGCCAGGCAGAGATGAAGGGCAGAGTCAAACATGCTATGCTGCAAAGCTGCTGCCCAAAGAAGCAAGATGTGACAGTACCAGTAAGCGACTAGCCCCATGGGGAGACATAGATTAATGCGAATGAGTTAAGTTGTAAGAGCCTGAGCGGTACACCAAACAGCTTGTAGTTAATATAAACCTTTGTGTGATTATATGGGACAAAGTGGCTGCAGGCAGGTCTGAACCTTGGGGCTTGGCCAGGTCAGAAACTGGCTACAAGTCCCTGCATTCAGGACTTAGAACAGGAGGATTAAGAGTCAAGGGCAGCCCCGGCTACAAAGTAAATTAAAAGGCAGCCTGTGTTAGAGATCCTTCTGAAAAGCAGAAAAGTCCCAAACAAATTTAAAACAAAACAGCAAGTCAAGTAATAAATACAAATGTCAAGTCTTAGAATACTGCCCAGCACCTACTCTCTCCATCCCTTTCCCTGCCCCTTTAGAAGCAAGCTTCTCAAATCCTGTTAGTCTAAATCAGTGAGGTGCACTTCCTAGAGCCTGTCAGCATGTAGCATTCACTATGCGGGCCACTGTTGTGATCAACCTGAACTTTCAGTCCTTTTTACCACATAAAGAGCCCTTCTACCCAAAAGGCACCACTCCTTAACCATTTATGGCACACCACCATCATGTAGGCTGCTCCTCTTTGACCTCGATTTGTAATTATCCCTTTCTCTTTGATGTATCCAAGCGCAGAGTGAGTTTTTAGTACAGAGCCGAGACGAAGATGTAGCTCAGTGGTAGACAGGTACTGAACATGTCCAAAGCCCCAGGCTTACCGGCACAACACAACACAAAACAATAGACAGCAAAACCACCTAATGGCCCAAACTCACCCAGGCCCCGCCCCTCAGCCCAGCTCTTGGCCACGCCCCTTCTGCGCGTGCTGGCCACGCCCCTTCTGCGCGCTGCCCGACCCCGCCTCCCGCGCTGGGCCGAGGGATTGACGGGTCCGGTTCCGGGTGGCGCTCGGTACTCCGAGGAAGAGCCATGGCTAGTAAGTGGCTCGCGGCCTGGTCGCCAGCTCCCCGGGGGAGCGGAGGCCTCGGTGCGGTGGTGCAGAGCGTCCGTGCGGGTCCCAGAGCTGTGGGGTGGGTGGCGCTTTCCAATTTCGTGGCCTCAACTCCCTCGCCTAACAGAGGGTTGTTAGCCTCGTGGTGCCGTTTCGCCGAATGGTTTGGTGCGCTTTTCCCACAAGTTTTCTGATCTGTAAATGCATATAGGTGCAAAGACCGTGTGACACTCTCATTTAAATGTTGCTCCCATATTGGGACCTTCGCTTGCGGTGTTTTGCGTCTCTTCCCCTTGAATCATTGTCATTGCCCATTTGTGATGTTTATTAGGGCAGCCGGGGATCTTAAAAGCCATTATTCTCTTTCCTTGAGAAGATGAAGCAACTAGTCGTGCCTGCAGGGACGCTTTCCACCAGCCCCAAGCCTGACCCTAGTGAGTTTGCCCTCCTTTCCCCCAGAAGCAGATTAACTCCAGAATTCATCTTAGTATTAAAAATCACAGAATAAACCCAATTTATGGTGGGCCGGGGTGTCCAAAAACACAGGCTCAGGGTCTAGCCTTCTACCAGCTTTCTAGGTTTAGGGGGAACCTTTGTGAGTTTGTGTGAACTCTGGTGACAGCTCAAGGCATGTTAATAGAAAATAACGTCAGGTTTTGCTTGCTTTTGTTTTTATCCAGATTTTGGCACTGTTCAGTAAGAGGCATTCAGGCCTAAATGTAGCTTTTCTTACCATATTTTGTATAAACCACGGAGCGAGAGATGGTACTTTTTATACTTCGAAGGATAATTTTAGCTTTCCTCAGAAGCCAAGTTTTGTCAGTGTTGGTGATGTAGTCTATCCTTTAGATTGTTAGTAGTTGTGACAATCAAAACCATGTCCAAACATTGCCAGATGCTCTGTTTGAGAATCCTGGTTCTGGCTGATTTGACCTCTGCTTCCTTTCCTCAGCTTTCCGATTGGCCCTCATCCAGCTTCATGTTTCTGCCATTAAATCAGATAACATCACCCGGGCGTGTAGCCTAATCCGGGAGGCAGCAAAGCAAGGTGCCAATGTAGTGTCCCTGCCGGTAAGTATGGGGACGGCCAGCCCTTCCTAGGAGCCCTGGTCCTGGCTCAGTGGTGCTTGATAGCAGTGGTCCCACCGTTAGGGATGCCTAGTATTGTCCCGTTTGTCACATCAGTCACAAAGACTAGAGGGGATCTTTTTGTCCTAAGGTGTCTAACATGGTTACAGGTCTAACAGATCACCTACTCTGTTCGGATAAGGAATACAAAATTTCTGGGAATTACCCGAAGATAACACTCTCAAGGGCCTGTATGCTTACTTTTATTTCTTACATAGTTAAGGTTTTCTGTTGTCATGTTTAAGGTCAGGCAGACAATATTGCTTTAGTATTGTTCAACATTTTTTTTTAATTGTTTGTTTTGAGGCTTTGGTTGAAGGTTGTATCATATTTGATGGTCAGTAAGGTACAGGGTCATCCTTGGAGTCCTGGATGAACAGGAATCTTTAACAAAAGGAATTTTGTTAATCTCTCTCTCTCTCTCTCTCTCTCACACACACACACACACACACACACACACACACACACACACACACTCTCTCCCTCTCTCTCTCTCTGTATGTGTATGTACACTCCCTGAGAGGCCAGAGGTTACTCTTGGATGTCATTCTATAGAAGCAGTTCCTTCCTTCCTTCCCTCCCTCCTTCCTTCCTTCCCTCCTTCCTTCTTTCCTTCCTTCCTTCCCTCCTTCCCTCCCTCCTTCCTTCCTTCCCTCCCTCCTTCCTTCCCTCCCTCCTTCCTTCCTTCCTTCCCTCCCTCTTTCCTTCTTTCCTTCCTTCCTTCCTTCCTTCCTTCCCTCCTCCCCTCCTTCCCTCCCTCCTTCCTTCTTTCCTTCCTTCCCTCCCTCCTTCCTTCCTTCCCTCCTTCCTTCCCTCCCACCTTCCTTCCTTCCCTCCCTCCTTCCTTCTTTCCTTCCTTCCTTCCTTCCCTCCTCCCCTCCTTCCCTCCCTCCTTCCTTCTTTCCTTCCTTCCCTCCCTCCTTCCTTCCTTCCCTCCTTCCTTCCCTCCCACCTTCCTTCCCTCCCTCCTTCCTTCTTTCCTTCCTTCCTTCCTTCCCTCCTCCCCTCCTTCCCTCCTCCCCTCCTTCCCTCCCACCTTCCTTCCTTCCCTCCCTCCCTCCTTCCTTCCTTCCTTCCTTCCCTCCCTCCCTCTTTTCCTCCCTCCTTCCTTCCCTCCCTCCTTCCTTTCTTCCTTCCTTCCCTCCCTCCCTCTTTCCCTCCCTCCTTCCTTCCCTCCCTCCTTCCTTCCCTCCCTCCTTCCTTCCTTCCTTCCTTCCTTCCTTCCCTCCCTCCCTCCCTCTTTCCCTCCCTCCTTCCTTCTCTCCCTCCTTCCTTCCTTCCTTTCTTCCTTCCCTCCCTCCTTCCTTCCTTTTTTCTTTTCCCCCATCCTCCTCCTTCTTTCTTCTTTTTTAGTTTTTTGAGACAGTTTTCTCTGTTTAGCCTGGATGTCCTGAAGCTTTCTCTGTAGACCAGTCTGGTCTCAAACTCAGAGCTCCACCTGAGCTCCACCTGCCTCTGCCTCCTGAGTGCTGGGATTAAAGGTGTCAGAGAACTGTTGAAGGCAGATGTGTGTTGGACGTGTCCCATCTCTCTCTTTCATTCCCACCCACTTTTCCTGTCTGTGAGAGACCTCAGAGGATCGTAAGGATAGCACCAAAATGGGATTAGAAACGGCTTGTTTGCAGTTAATAAAGCATCTTTACTTCTGAGGCTTTCAGAACCTTTTATGCATAGGTTTTGTTATTTTACATAATTAGTATGATTTTTAACTCCAGAATTCATCTTAGTATTAAAAATCACAGAATAAACCCAATTTATGGTGGGCCGGGGTGTCCAAAAACACAGGCTCAGGGTCTAGCCTTCTACCAGAATGATTTCCACTGTTTTCATGGTGTAGTTGTCTTTCTGCCTTTGATTGCTTAGGCCTAGGTCTTTTGATTGCTTAGCTAGGTCTTTTGATTGCTTAGGCCTAGGTCTTTTCCTTAGTGCTGTTTTATCTGCTAACACAGGGCCAGAGTGGTAAGTAGCGTGTTTTCCGTTTCTTCAGAATTTTAAATGATTCACCCCCTTTTCTCCTCTAACATTAATCTAGGAATGCTTTAACTCTCCATATGGAACAAACTACTTTCCTGAGTATGCAGAGAAGATTCCTGGAGAGTCCACACAGAAGCTCTCGGAGGTAGCAAAGGAGAATAGCATTTACCTCATTGGAGGTAATTCCTTCCCTGTGGTGTAACATGTAAACATGAAAACATTAGAATGATGTTGTTACATTGAAACCAACACATTTCAGCCCTTGCAAGGAATGAGGTGGTCTGGGGTTTCGGCATACACCTGTAATCCCAGCCCTTGGAAAACAGAGGTCTAATAAAGTCAAGGTCAAGTGGGGATAATACTTCAAGATACGCTAAGTATAAAAAAATGCAAGTTCAGCATGATTATGAACAGAATTTTCCCATTTAGATTAATGTCCCCCACAAAAGATGACTGTATACTTTCACAGGGCCGTATGCATGGAAAATACCTCGTAAATATCATAGAAACACAGGAAACTGACTGGTGACGTTTCCTGTAAGGAGTGTAACTAGATAGAATGTAGCAGGAGAAACCTTATTTGTGTTCTATGTGCTGATTTAGGGGGAAAAGTACACTAGACCTCAGAGTTTCAATAAAAATAGTGAACATGATTATCAAGGAAATTAAGGATAAGGAATGGATAGGTGGTGGAAATGCTCCGAGTGTGTATGGAATTGGTGCTGTGGTGGGGAAAGGCTAATGTCTTGACATTCTTATCATAAGGCCTCTGGGATTCAGTTTTGTTGTAAGACAATAAATTCAAGCAATCAAGAATTCCTGATTTTGCTCTAATGTTACATATTAACTGTTGCAAAATGTCATGTCTGAATTTCAGGGTCAGTATGGTTATTTTTTAAACCTTCCTCTGACTAATTATATCTTATTATTTGGAGTTTTAATAATTGAAAGATGTATTCAAGGTGGAAAAAGAATTGGAATAAAGTTTGCTATTGGACAAAATGACTATTTCCCAGGGCTTTACCTATTCTCACAAAGTTATTGGCCCATTTTTTGTTATTATTTGATGTGACTGTATATTTCTCTCAATGAAAGGCTCCATCCCTGAAGAGGATGCTGGGAAACTGTATAATACCTGTGCTGTGTTTGGGCCTGATGGGAGTTTACTGGTAAAGCACAGAAAGGTAAGTAGGGGATGCACAAATCCCATCATCTTTCATTTACCATATCTTGCTAGGATGTAGGATATTAGTCTATAAACTACGGTTTCATATATAGCCGCATCGCTGAACTTGCTTATTAATTCTCTTAGTTTAATTTTGAGTTCCAGTTGTGCAATCTGAGAAAGACAGCTTCATCCTTTCTTTCTTCTACTTCCATGCTTTGCTCTTTTTCTTGTGGCTCCATGTGGGATCTCTGTTGTCTTCTTTCTAGTCTCAGAAGGGACACGGTTACCATTTCCCCCTAAATATGATGATTGTTTAGTGTGACTATTAGATGAAAAGAGTTCCCTTCATGGGAGAGTCTTGCTGTTTTGCTTTTAAAATCATGTGTAGGGGGATTAGGTTGATCCATTATAAATAATTATCCCCGCCTATGAGTTTAATAAAAAGCGCTGATTAGCCAAAGGCAGACAGGAAGTGTGGACGGGGCTACCAGACTAAGAAAACTCTAGAAACTGGAGGAACAGAGCAAAATGCCAGGGAGAAGCCAGAAGAAGCAGAGGACACTATGCTGCTCTGAGAAAAGGTACTGAGCCACATGGCTGAACAGGATGAAAGTCATGGGTTAGATTAAGAGTAAAGAGTTAGCAAGTTATATGCCTGGGCCTTAGGCCGATCAGCCTAAAACTATTGTAAGCATCTGTGTGTCTCTGCGGGTCTGTGGGTCTGCAGGTCTAAACCTTGAGGCTAAGCCCAAAAGTCCAGGCCAAAAACCTCGTAGTACAATCATGGTTAGCTGTAGACATTTACCAGATACAGGATGGATATACCTCCACTCCTCCAGTGGTGGAGTGCGTTTATAGCATGGGTAAGGCCTGGGTTTAGTCACCGTCACTTCCACCACCTCTCCATGTAAGTTTACTGATGCTCAGTATACATCCTTGGGATCGTATGCCTTTTTCTTTTGCTAATGTGATAAATTACATCAGTTGATTTTCTGATATCAAGCCATATTTGCTTTCCTTGTGGGGGTGAGGGAGCTCATTTTAGCCAGGTGATGGTGGCACCTTTAATCCCTTTAATCCCAGGGCTCTGGAGGCAGAGGCAGCAGAGCAAGTTCCAAGACAAATTGAGAAAGATTTTTCTTGAAAAAGAAAAGAAAAAAAAATCTCATTTGGAAATGATGCATTATTATATATGCATTGTTGACTTTGCTTTGCAAGATTCTACCGGGATTTTGTTTTTGTTTTGTTTTGAGACAGTCTTTCTGTGTGACCTAGGCTGGCTTAAACTAAGTCCAAATTAGCCTTGAATTTGGGACAATCCTCGTGTCTGAGCATCCATAGTTCTAGGACTACAGGCATGTGCCATCATGCCAGCTTACCTGTTTTTAGATGCTGCACATTTTTGTTTTCATTTTCTTTGCTCTTGTTGGTTTTTTGATATAGGGTTTCTAAGTCACCCTGGCTGTTCTTGTAGATCAGAATGGACTCAAACTCACAGAGATGCACCTGTTTCTGCCTCCCAAGTGTATTTTCTTCTTTGGCCTGCTTGGTCAACTTGACTCTAATTCTGAGAGATCTTCCTTAGCATTTATAATGAGTAAAAGCAGCACATTACATCCCGTGAGGAGCCCACATATGTCGCATACCTGTAGTAAACAGGGATTATAAAACCCATATCATCTCTCTATTTTCCTGTAGTAGATAGATGTAATAGTGACAGTAGGTAGTAAACGTGTTCCTTCAGAGACTAGAAACAACATTATTTAATACTATTACATAAATACAAGATTATTCAAGCCTATTATTTAATCCTATGTCTGATATTCTACACAAGGCAATAGAGAATTTGATATCAGCCAGCTTGTCAGTACAATGTGGGCAAACTGGGGTTGATGTTTAAACTGTCCATATCTGCCACTACTGCTCTGAGGTTTGTGGGAGAAAAGATAACCAAATCAATTATTTGTGGTACAGATCCATCTGTTTGACATCGACGTTCCTGGGAAAATTACATTTCAAGAATCTAAAACACTGAGTCCTGGTGATAGTCTCTCCACATTTGATACTCGTATGTACCAGATAAGTTTGCCTCCTCTAGTGATCCCAGAAAAGAGAAGCAGGTATTTTTTCCTTTATGTCTGTCCCTAACTTTTTCACATAGCCTTACTAAAAGTTCAGAATTGAGGAAGGTAAACAGTCAGAGATTTAGAAAATTTGATGTAGTATGAAGTTTCTGGTCTGTCCCACTTATGGTCCAAACCTGCAGTCCCATAGAAACACACAGATGCTTATATTAATCTTATGCTGATTGACCTGGAGCCCAGACATATAACTTGCTAGCTCTTGCTCTTAAACTAACTCATGACTCTTATCCTGTTCAGCCATGAGGCTCAGTAACTTTTCTCAGAGCAGCATTTCAACTTCTTTCCTCTACATCTGTTGGCATCTCATCATGGTGTCTCCTTGGTATCTCTCTGGCTTCTCTGCTCTGCTCTTCCTGTTCCCAGAGTTTTCTTAGTCTGATGGCCCCACCCATACAGCCAATCAGCATTTTTATTAAACTAGCAGGTGGAACAATTATTTACAATGTAACAGAACATAGTCCCACTACATATCTTTTTTTCCTTTTGAAACAAGAACCTAAATCTAATTTCCTTTGTATAATGTTTTTCACTATTATCTATAACAACTTGTAATTAACACTGTAAACAAAGACAAACATCCATAATTCATTTTTTGGGGAATAGGGGTGTAGTTCTCTAGGCTGCTTCCTGCTGAATGGGGACGCTGGTATCCCATGGGGACCTGAAGAAAAGTTTAGGATTATGGACAAGTCCTTAGTGAAGTAGTCTCTAAGGCTGAGTCTCTACCAGTATCCTTGAAATAGTTCTGGATACAGAGCTCTGGAAACTTCAACAGAGGTGCTCTGAAATGCTGAATCATCTGGGCCATCCATTTCCATCAGAGACTTGTCAGGGGTCTTCCTCAATTAAGCTTTATTTTCTTTAACCAGGAATAAATCCACAGGCTCTTATTTTCTGTGGAAATAAAAAGAAAACCTCTTCTCCAAAGTATATCGTTTGATTTCAATTTTAAAATCAAATCATTTACAAACTATATAGGTTGGGTTAATCCAGCAGCATTTATAATCATATGTCTTTTAACAGCTTTAACAACTTCATTTTCAGTCAAAACACTTAAAGACCAGACAATAACATACAGTATCCAGACATTCTTTATAATTTCCATCTTTACATAGCTTTTTTTTTTTTTTACTCTATTTTTAAGGGCTTTCTCTACCCTTTTTTCTTTTCTCTCTCAAGCCTACTTTCATTTTTTAACACACTCTAAACCATCTAGAGTTTTCTTTTTTTTTTGAATCAGTCTTTACTGTATATTTCTTATTTCTTATCTTTTTCTGTTTCTGACCACATCTTTAATTTGCCAAGGTGTGGCTAAGGATTAAAGGCTTGGCTAGGGTGGCTGGCTGGATCCACCCAGCTCCTAGTCTAGTTTCATAGTTTAGCATTTTAGCAGAGGTACGGGTAGGACCCACAATTACCACTCTGGGAAATTTTAGGGTCCATATAATCATCAAGTAAAGCACTGCCTTCTGCTGTTCATGAACTCCATTTAAGTATTTGGCTAGCAGGCCTCTTAAAAGAGCCCTGGGTGGTGATGGGGGGGGGGGTTGCCCCTACGCCTGAGTCAGGAAGCCTCTCTTTTAAAAAAGCTGCTTCTGCTTACCTAGAGCAAACAGCTTTCCCAGGAAACTGCTGCTGCTACTAAGAAGCAGTATTTGACTCTGTTCCCTTTTTGTCTATATACACTTTACACTGAGGCTCCTGTAAGACTTCAGGAGCCAGCCTTGCTGCAGCTCAGGTTGTATTCCAAAAGCCCACCATTTTGTTTGTCATTCAAACCCACACAACACACCAGGGCATCTCTGTACTATGCTCATATGGGTGCACATCACTCACCTTGGGCTGCCGTTTGTAGTAAGAGGTTCTGGCCCGAACTTTCAAGCCTACTTATAACTCCACTGCTGCTTAGTTCTAAAGCCCCAAATAATCACACTAAGGCTTATATTAATTTTATGTTGATTAACCTTTGGCTCAGACATATTGCTAGCTCGGTATCTTTTCTCAGAGCAGCATTTCAGCTTCTTTCCTCTGGTTTTACTGGCATCTCATCTGATGTCTCTCTGGTGTCTCTGCTCTGCTCTTCCTGTTCTGAGAATTTTCTTAGTATGGTAGCCCTGCCCACACTTCCTGTCTGGCTTCAGCCAATCAGTGCTTTTTATTAGACCAGTAGGTGGAACAATTATTTACAATGTAACAGAACATAGTCCCACTACAATTTGAACAGAATAGAAAACCTGGGTTTTGACATAATACTTTCTCTTCCGTTGGGTTATAGCCTCCTGACCATAGCATGCAGAGTGTTCCTGTCTGGCCGTGACTGACACACCCCACTTAGATCATGCATATTACTCATAAGAGACTTGTCACAGCTGTCCTGAGGTGGTGAATGGTGTCTTTGAGATGATGCCCCAATAGGATTAGCCCTCTGCTCCATGCTGCAGGAGACTCACTTCTCATGTGTGCATTTTCTGTTTGCAAACAGCTTACTGCAAAGTGGGCCTGGGCATCTGCTACGATATGCGCTTTGCAGAGCTTGCACAAATCTATTCACAAAGAGGTAAGATAGTACTACAGACGGGCTAGGAAGCTACTTGGGAGGTTTGAATCTGGGATGGTCACATCACACATGTCTTCAGGGTGTGGTGCTGACATTTTGATTGCCACCCTCTACGTTTTGCAAGTGAAGGCACAAGTTCTGATGTTAGTCATCTCATTTTTCTTGGGCCTCTTTTATAGGTGTAGCGCTAAAATTTATAAATTTAGAGCTCTCTGTCTGTGTTTTGCTAGACTGACCTCTTTTTGTGTATGGAAAGGGTTGAGTTTGGCTCTGTTGGGTAAGGAATAAAGGGAGGGACCAGAGTCATCAAGTGTTCACCATTGCATCTTGTCTTTGTCTTTCACTCCTGGAGGCTGCCAGCTCTTGGTTTATCCTGGAGCTTTTAATTTGACCACTGGACCAGCCCACTGGGAGTTGCTTCAGCGAGCCCGGTGAGTAAGAAAGGAACCAAGCATCTCAATGTTGATGGAAGTATCAGCCTTACATGGAATTCTGGCCTTGACCCAGCCAGCCCTCGGTACTATCACTGATGCCATAGCAGGACCCTTAAAGGCCTGTGCTACTATCACTATGCCTAGCTCACAGGATCAATTTATTTTAGATTGTATGTATGCCTTCTTCTTTTTGTGTGTGTGTGTTTTTTGTCTGGACTGTTTCACCAACCTAGTGACTTCCAGTTCCACCCATTTCAAAATGGCTAAATGTCATTCTGTTGTACATAGGTACAATCTTTACTCGTCAGTTAGTAGACAGGATGTTCCCATTTCTTGGCTATTATGAATAGTCCAGCTCGATTTTTTTCATGAGCTATTGGGGGAAACTGCCACTCTCTGCAATGGCCACCCTACCTTTCCTCCCACCGATAGTGGTTTTGTTCTTTACACCCTCACTGGGATTTGTTACCTGTGGGCTTGTGTAGAACAGCTATTTGAACTAGAGTGAGGCGGTTTGTGGTTGTTTCGAGTTGCAGTTCCCTGATGATTAGTGATACCGAGCATTTTAAATATTTATGTTGGCCATTTGTCATTGTCATTGTGACAGAATGCCCTAGATAAAGAACTTAAAAGTTGGAAAGTTGATTGGGTTCTGTATTTAGAGTTTTCGTTGCACACTTGGCTGGAGAGTATAGTGGAGGTCTTTTCACCCCAGGCAGAGAAGAAAGAGGAGGGGCTGGGTTCCACATTCTTGAAGGGCCCCTGATCTCCCTCTCGTCCCACACACCCCACCTGCCTCGCTGTTGACTGTTCTGCGCTTTATTAGACCATTAGGTGTTTTAAACAGGCAAAAGAACACAGGGTGAGATAAACAAACGCAACATAAAAATAACACACCTCAAAATAATATTCTACACAAGCCTTTGTGTTTGTGTCTTGTTCCTAAAAATCATTGTTCATTCCAACCTCCAGAAGTCTTTCCCTCTGTTTGGTATTTTTGTAT
The DNA here is from genome assembly GCA_033318265.1 of Phyllotis vaccarum. NCBI lineage: Eukaryota > Metazoa > Chordata > Mammalia > Rodentia > Cricetidae > Phyllotis > Phyllotis vaccarum. The sequence goes on along the minus strand of JARWLC010000019.1, from coordinate 60,584,151 downwards.
TTTCCTTTTTTTAAAAAAAATAACTGTATACACTTGGATAGAAATATATCAGGTCTACAAAGTGTGAGGTATTTGATTTGTCTGTTGACTACAGGGCTGTTGATAATCAGGTGTACGTGGCTACAGCCTCTCCTGCCCGAGATGACAAAGCCTCGTATGTAGTGTGGGGACACAGCACTGTTGTCGATCCTTGGTGAGTGTTTCTTAGACTGAGTTGAAGGACGGTCTTCCCTGCAACTCCTCTCTTTAGCCCACAGATCCCGACAGGCTTAAGGGAAGCTCCCACTTGTAATCCATGTGAGAAAGAATTATCCTGCTCACCAGATTGAGTCCCTGGCCTTTACCCTTGTTTGCTTGTCTAAGCAGCTGTGTGGCAATCACACAAAATAAATAAGGCAGAGCAGTGGGGTGGGCAGTTGGTTTAGTAAAAGAGATTCCGTAATTCTTAGCTTTTGGCTAAAATTTAGACCTAAAATTTAGTGACTGGTCCCAGGATAGGAACAAGAAACATGGAAAAAAATGTTACTTCCTATTCAGTGATTACAGACTGGGGAAATGAGTTAGAACAATATTCTCAACCTGTCGGTTACAACCCTTTTACTGGGGTGGGGGAGTGTCTCACACCAGATATCCTGTATATCAGATATTTACATTATAATTCATAACAGTAGTGAAATTAGTTATGAAGTAGTAACACAACCACAACATGAGGAATCATATTAAAGGTCACAGCATTAGGAAAGTTGAGAACTCCTGGGTTAGAGGAAACTAGCTGTCCCCTGTGAAAAGGTAAAGCATTTTACCACAGTGTGAACATAACACATCTGTCCCAGAGTACAGTTTGTCTATGGACAAACCACACAGTCGGCAACTGCAGGTTTACAGTGTACATTCACACATAGGATTTCAACTTAGACGTGTATCATTACAACTTTAGACTTTAAAAGCTGGCTCAGTCCATGGTCCTTCTGTGTATGTACACACTCACACACAAAAGCATTTCTACAATTTCAAAATAAATAGACCAGTCATCATACCAAGAGTATTTAAAATTTAGATATCCCTGTGGAGTCCCAGAGGATTCGCAAGATGTGATGACTGACTCTCAGAAGTTCCACACACCAGGGTTTATGGGCACTGGAGAACAGAAGGGTTGGGCTGGCTTCTGTCATGTTCCTGTCTAGATGCTGGTGACAGGCTCTACAGCCAGTTCTCCTGACTACTCCTAGAGTGGCTGTTCTCAAGAGTAATTGCATGTACTATGTACTTTACCTTTTTACTTCTTCTGAAGGGTTTTGGTACCCTCAGGCTTACGGACATTGAGATGATTGGTGCCTTGGGTTATACAGAGAAGAAACTTTGAATTTGGCGGGACAGATGGGTGGGAATTAGAAAAAAAAGATTTAATCAAATGAAACTAATGATATCGGTACTTCATCCTTTCCAGGAGTTTGTGGCATCTGATGAGTACAATCAGTTATCCCAGAGGGTTTGTTATGACATATTATTCTAGCAGTTAATCACTTCTCTAGATGTTTTTGAGCCCCTGTGCTGGGCCAAAGGCTGGGTACTGGACTTCTGAAATGCTTACTCCTGCCAGCATATAGACCCTTACCACTTTTATTCAGACTCTGTGGGCTATTCCTTCCCTTGAATCTGAAACCAACACTCATTAGCACAGGGAGTCAGAGATCCCAGCCACATGAGCAGAGGCTCTAGTTAGTACAGTGGTTCTCAACTTTCTTAACGCTGTGACCCTTTAATACAGTTCCTCATGTTGTGGTGACCTCCAACCATAAAACTATTTCATTACTAATTCATAACTGTGATTTTGTTTTCCTATGGTCTTAGGCAATCACGGTGAAAGTCTCATTCAACCTCCAAAGGATTAACGACCCATAGGTTGAGAACTACTGTTCTAGAAGGTCTGGGACCTGCACAGACCCAGCCACATTACCTTCAGATGTAGTAGCAGCTGGGGGTATGATCAAGTGATGGAGACCCTACTTGGAATGTAAGGGACTTCACCAGGAAATATTGGCACTTCCTGTTAATTACTGGTAGCTTTATTCCCAAGTATTTGAAATCATAGAATAGCTATCATTTTCTAGTAGTCTGCAGTTTACTAAACACATTCCATACTTTCTTCACAGGGCTCTTTCTACATGATGTGCCTCAAGTTCACAACATAAATAACAGACCCTGAATTTATACTGTTTTCTTGTTTTAGATCTTAGAATCTTTCTTTTGGCCTGTTAGACAAAGAGGAAAATATTGAGAACTTGACCACCACCAGATGTTAGTGAATCTCAATTCATTCTCTCCTATCTCCTTCAGGGGACAGGTCCTAACCAAAGCTGGCACAGAGGAAATGATCCTGTACTCAGACATAGGTAAGATCTGTACTGCTGTGGTTCAAGTTTCTGGTGTCCCCAAAGCTCTGAGGCACATTCTGCAGCTGGTCTCTTGGAAGGGTTCCTTTGTGTCCTGCTCTTCTGTTCTGGTCAATATTCTGAATCTGATTCTGAGGATGAGCTCTGGGGTTTTTGTCTCACTGGGCTTTGTTTGAATTGACTCCAGGACCAATGCCAACAGCATGCAGACAAGGCAATGTTAGTCATTTATTGAGACTGGTTGTTTTTGAGTTTGGTAAGTAGTTGTAAATGATTCATCATGTATGCTCCTGTTTTTGCAGACCTGAAGAGGCTGGCTGAAGTTCGGCAGCAAATCCCCATTTTAAAACAGAAAAGAGCCGACCTTTATGCAGTGGAGACAAAGAAGCCTTGAAGTTTGTTTCCCACAGGTCACTAGCAGGATGATACTCCATAGGATAATGATTACCTTTACTAAATAGTTTCTTTGGACAGTGTCAGAAAGTGAACCCAGCCTTACATATGTTAACTCTATCACTGATCTGCATCACAAGGCCCTTATTGAATTAAATCTTTTCTTTAAATTTGCTCGGTAACTACTTAGGCTGGCTAAGATCCTTTTGGACAATTAAAAGCTGAGGACTACCATTTTTGTTTATCTCCATGGGCTGGTCATAGTATAATTAAATGAGAAAAATGAACTTTTATAGGAACACTGATTTTCACTGTGCTAATATCCCATCAACATGACATTTTAAAAAATATTAAAATCATTATCATACAGTATATTCTAATGTTTTCCCCTCCCCAATTACTCCTTACCTACCTCTGTTCTCTTTCAAAAACAAACTGTACAAAAATGAAAATCAAAACCAACAAGCAAAAGGCCAGTAAGACAAATAGAAAAAAAGTCCACAAAAAAGAAAACGGAGCCTAAGATCCCACTTCTGAACAGTTAGTAATAGATATGAGGGTGTGCTCTGTGGCCTGTACATTACTGCTCTAGCACACGACTGATCAATACGCAAGTTATTTACCATACTGGTAAATCCGTGCTTTTAATACATAGAAGTATATAATCTATTACTGTGGTTACAGAAGAGTAAAGGATCAAGTGACTAAAAACATGAAATACATTTGATAAAATTTATATTATTCATGTCCATGTATAGGTATGTACAGGTGCTCTGGAGGCAAGAGGACTGACTCATGAGATTCCCAGTGTGGGCGACAGAACTGAATTAAGGCTCTCCCAGAGAACAGAGCAGTAAGCACTCTTAAGACTGGGCCGTCTCTCAGCCTCTCCCTGAATTGTGTAAATTCTAGCTATTCAAGCACTGATGAGCTTTACCACCAGAGTACTTTGAATTTACTAAATTATGTAAAAGTGAATTACAACCTAATACTTTTATTGTACAGTTTATCTTTCCTGTGCATCAGTGATGATGTACTCATGGACATTTGTGTACTTTCTGGCTTTCAAGTGAATGCTGCTGCCAACTGTTGAGTTCTAGTTGTCCTCCGAACACTTTGAGAGATGGAGCTCCCTGGTGCTGGGATTATAGGTACAAAGCCATGACCAGCTTCTTCACTGGAGGGTTAAAACTGACTTGACTGGTGAGATGATGGCTCAGTGGGTGAAGCACTTCTTTATAGGCCTGATGAACTGGGTTCAGTCCTTGGATTCTGTGATTGCCTTCCACATGTATGACCAATACAATAAGAAAAACTATTTTTGAAAATTGATTTATCTAATGACTGGTATCAGTTGATATCTTTTGCCCATATTTTTATGGATTTATAGATCCTCAAATATGAAGTTGCTTACAGATTTTGATATAAATTCTGTTAAGTATTGCTTTACAGCTTCTTATTCTGAAGGAAAATGACATTTATCCCTTCCCACACTAGAGATTAAACACAGACCTCACATGCTAAACATGCTTTCCCACACAGCTGCAACCTCAGCCATTCTTACTACTTGTTCTCTATCTTGCTGTGTGAAATGTCCTACCTCCGCCTCAGTGCTGAGTACAGGCTTCTGTCACCATGCCAACCAATTTTCACTTTCTAAAGTGCTATTTGAAGAACAAACACTGTATGTTTTCAGGAAGGTCAAGTTATTTTTTATTCTTTTAAAATGATCATTTGTATGTGTTATTTTGTCTGCATGCATATATGCTAAGCTCACGTGTCTGCTGCACGAGGCCTCCTAGAACTTGAGTCCGTCTGTGAGTTGCCACATTGGTGCAGTCCTTGAAACCAAACCTCTCCAGCCCACCTTTATGTCCTTTTCAAGTCTGTCTTTTCACTCTTGTATATCAAACCCCAAGTCACTAAGACTTTACTCAGTGCCCTTACATTTAGGCGTCTCCCCATGGCTGAGAACTATAAACTCCCTGTGAAGTAAGTATGAAGAACTGGGCCCCACAACATTAAAAACAGGTAGTTTTCTAGGCAGCTATGCAAGTAAAAGAGAGATAAAGGACAAAGTAGGGAGTTCTTCAGCCACTGCTTCCCATAGAGCTTTCTCACCAAGACAGCAGTACAAACTACCCCCAAAGTCAGTTTGAACCAACAAGAGACTGACTGAAAGGGGTATTAGTTAATACATGAACGAACTACCTCTCTCCATTACAAGAATAGATAGAAAGGCTTGCGTGTAGCATTTATTTGGTGAATTTACATGTGAAGCCATTTACAAAAGAAAAGATACAGACAGATGCAGCTTTCAGTGCAGTTTCACATGTTTCACAACAGGCAAAAAGTTTGTATGTGGAATGACAGTACTGAATGGCACATGCTTCACTGTTTCCTACCCAGCCCCAAGAAAGAAGGGAGCATAGTAGGAAATGTCAGTATTGATGTCAGTATAGCCATGCAAAGTTTAAAAAAACTTAGTGAAGAGGTCACATTCAGAGATGTAGCATGTTTCTGTATTTAGGGTTATCATCATTGGAGAATTATTTCAGAACTTCCCATTACCCCAATCCATCACCTGAAATCATAGTAACTGCCCCTATTGAAATCAGTCACAAGACTTACTTTGTAAGAACTCATTTCTAATAGTTTCTAAAAGACAACATTTGTAGACAAAATCATTTTAGTTTCAGTGGAATAAAGCACCCTTTTAAATAAGAGTGTAAAATGCTCCTTTTCTCTCAACAATGTAAACTATAATTAAACTTCATGTCCATAAGTCTTAACAAACTTTTTTAAAGATCATTTCATGTAAATAAATGCCTACCTGTCCTGAATCTTGGAAAAGAATCTGTAAGAACACACCATCACACACACCAGAAAATTCCAGCATATAAATAAGCAAAATAATCTGTGAAAGTGATGAATGGAAATATACCTTAGTGATTCCAAAGAGAGGATGAGGTACGGATAAAAATGAACAGAACATAAGTAAAGTCAGCTGTCAGTATCCCTGGAGATGTGGACTGGACATCAGTCCTTAGAGGTCAAGGTTACCTCAATACAAAAAGTACTCGATATGTACTTACTGGACATCTCTGAAAATACTGGCTCAAAATCCCATAAGTTAATACAGCCACAGCTAAAGCATTAAACTTGTCATTTCAAAAGGATGCCAGAGCATCCTCTACCATACTTCTGTCACTACAAAATTTAAACTAATTAAATATTTCTATGTATCATCACATGTACTCCATCTGTATATATGCGGCTTGTTCACATATACCCACTTTCTTTAAAAAGCATACTATTAAATAGTACTTACTATGGAATAGGCACGGGCAATTATGTACACCTCTCTTTAACCTTACCTTTCTTGTTCAGTCCCTCATTAATAGTCTTCCCGTTTAAGTATCAACCAGAATATTTTGCTTTTGCATAATTTACTAAAGTACTACAGAATCAGAGGCACTGTGCATGCTGACGATAGTTTAAAGTCTTTCAATTGTACTGAAATCCATATTGAAGCTTTTCATCCTTCAAAAAATTAATTGAATATAAAAGAAGTCTATTTTACAGCACTTACTATGTTAAAGACCAACATACTATAAAACACTCATATATTATACAAACAGCTATAAAAACAAAATCATTTCAGAACATAATCCCCACCCAAATATAAAAAAAAAACAAATCAACAAATCAAAAGTTTTATTTGCATGGCCAATTACTGTTTGTATTCTACAAGTTTGTTTTAATAACCCTTAACAGGTTCTAAGCTTTTGTTGCACAGGAAATCCAAGCTGCAAGACTGCAAACTTCCTTCAACAGCCACGCCCACAACACCTAAACATGAAACATGTAATGAATGACAACATCACAAAGGGAATACTAAGTTCCACCATTCAACATAGCTCATGACAGTGTCTGGGTTCAGTTGAAGAGGGGGTAAACTTCTTTTAAAAAGAGTCAGTCTGCTTTCCCCTTGCTTTTATAAGGTTGGTGGTTTTAATCCATATTTCTTTGCTACTTCTGTCTGGGCATGGGCAGCATCACAAAGTGAATACAGATGAGCCATCTCCATTTCTGACTTCGCCAGGTTGATAGCTTTGTTGAACATATCAATGGCTTTTTCCATGTTTCCTCTAAAAAAACAAAATTTCAAAGATTCTTTAGCAAGCACTTTTCAATAACAAAGTTTAACTTGGCTGCACAGAGCCTTCAACTATAATTCTAATTGTTTCTTTCATAATAAACAAGAGCGTCTAGCACAGCACACTGAAAGTATTGATAAATACTATTCTACATTATCTTGTATCCTTCGTTTAAATACAGTGAGAGTAGGGCAATTAAGTTGATTATTTAAAATTTACAATTCTTCCTGGTTCCCAAAAGTCTCCATTTTTCTGCTGAAATGTGAGGCTTATGGCAATAGCCTCAGAAAATCCTCGAATAGCCCTTGAAGACTTTTAATACCTCATTATTTACCCCAAATGCTCAAACCTACCTCTGAACATCTTCTATGCAGTCACAGGTCAATCTCAGACCCTTGATCATGCCAAACCTCAAATCTTTGTCTTCTAGGACCCACTTGAGATATTATAACTTTACACAAAATATTCCTCTATCTTCCCAAAAGAAATGACCACTTTATTCTCAATATTCCCCAGAGTTCTATTATCCCTATAAACATAGGCAGGTGAATGTTCAAACCACCTTACCAGCTCAACCATGCTATGGCTAACAAAGTTTACTTATGTTTATGTGTAGCTAAGCTTTATAGTTACTAAGAAACAACTTTTGAAAAAGTGTGCATGTGTGTGTAAAATTCTGCAACTAAAAATCAAAGTCATATTATATAACTATATAACTGTCAATTAGATTAAGTACCCCCAAAGGTAGCCATATTTACCTACAACATATGGCTAAAAAAATTAACTATTTTAGGAGTTCATATGGGGGCTAGTTTTCCAATAGCAAGATCCAAAAAATATTAGCAGAACCAGCAAGCCAATAATTTAATTTTAAGGTAGGGTTTACAATAAACTTTCTTTCCTTTTTTTTTGAGATAAGATTTTTATCCCATACCTACCTTAAACTCCCTATGTAGCCTCTGATTCTTCTGCCTAAACCTCCAGAGATCTTTCAGAAGTCTTTCTATGCCCAGTGTAGTGCTGGAGAATGGACTCAGGGCCTCAGGCATGCTGGGCAAGCACTCTATCAACTAAACTCCATCCCCAATAGACTTCTAAAGTACAATTTAACTCATAAAATTCTCTCAACCCCCATCCTTATATGTACTAATCTAAAAATAATTCAGAGCTTTGCTCAGGCTAATTAGGAACCATTCTAGTAAAACATTATTTTATAATGAATTAGTAATTAAGAAAAGATATTTGTAAATACCTGCCACCAGAAGAACCATACATTTTCGTTGGTCTTTTGGAGGAAAGAGAGCCCCAGGTAATAGGAACTAGGAGGGCTTATGCTGACTCCTGACACATGATAGTATCAAGACATTAATGCAGTATGGACTCAGATTTTGTCCTCAATAATGTCTCAGGTGTGACCTTGTTAGCCTAATCGGCCTGAGTATTAGTTTCTGTACTCTATTCATATACTGAGATCATTAAAAAGATAGGCGTTTAGGTTAACAGAACTAAGAAGCTCAGTACTTGGTCTAGAATATGTATTGGTATTAAGATGGTATAGTCTACTACATATGTAACTGTCAAGATTAAATTTAGATATTAAGTGCAACTCTTGGTAAATATTTACACAGAACAAATAATGGGAAATGAGAATTGTAAAAAACCCAACCATACCACTTTTTAGTGAAAATTCAGATGTTACGACTTGCCCAGTTTCCTGGCCGGGTGCACGATCCAGAACCCACTTCTGCCTGGCTATCTGTTTCTCAGTTACTGTCACTGACTAAGCCATGTTTCAGGTCTTTCCACATGAATAATAAAAGTGAAAAAGGAAATCATACACAATACATAAAGACCGAGTCTCACATTTTAAGGTATAAGCATGATAGCTTTTCTAAGTGTAACTGTTAATTAGGAAAAATAATGAGATGAGGCAAATTTAAAGTCCCTAAAACCTAAAGTGTACATCAAAAGTCTGACAAGTTTTAAAAATTTAATAGATATCGACTGATAATCAAATGTATGTAATGAGAACAAAACCTAAGTCTATGGTGCTTCAGGTGCATTTCTAAGAAGAAACTCTAGAAGTTACCTCTGCACTTCAATGGTTCCCATGGTCTCATAAGCAAAATCACATTTGTTGTCAATTTCAATAGCTCTGCTGATAAGCTCCAAACCTTTATCCAAATCTTGCTTCCATTGAAGCTGAAGTAAACTGGAAGTACAAAAAAAAGGACAGTTGGATGGGTCCAGTACTGAGAGAAATGTAAACATATGGTTTGGTTTCTCCCTTCAATAAACTCGTAACTTGCTAAGGAAAAGCAAAAACCAAAGCAGACACAATACCACCCTGGAGGCTTTTGGTCCAGATTTCTGATGCTGAATTGCACAGCTACAGATTCATAAAATAATGGTCCAGGCTTTCCCCCTCTGTATTATAGAGACAGCTGATTCTGTATGTAAATACCAAGATACTTACTCCCAGCCACCCCCCCCTCCCCATTCTACCCTTGTCCTAGAACCAGTTTTGACTGTGGAATTCAGTCCTGGTGTTAGCTCCTGGCAAGAAGTCCAGAGGAATTTTGTGTGTTTGGGTTTCATTTCTTGTCTCTTTTCTACTCTGCCCCTGGCACTGGCTGGTTTCTAGTACATAGTCAGCTTGTGGTCTCAGCTGTGTTCGGTTCCAAATCAAGGGAATAAAATTATGTTAGACATTTTGCCAAAAAAAATTGTCCTGCAAATTAAAGCTTCTCCCTTTACTACAAGAATATAAGCTATTTTATCCTCACAAAATAAAATTGTTACATTATTTTTAATTTACTGAATATACTCTAGTTTCGTTTTGTTTTTCAAGACAGAGTTTTTCTGTTTAACAGTCCCGGCTGTCTTGTAACTCACTCTATAGACCAGGCTGTCCTCAAACTTGAGTTCTGCCTCCAGAGTGCTGGAATTTAAGGTGTGCACCACCACCACCCAGCTTATTATAAATTCTTAATAATTTGCTACAATCATTTCAAAAGTATTACTTATTTTATATATAGCACTTACATTTTCCCATTCATATATGTTTCTATGAATGTACGATACATATGTTCATATACTAGTAGAGGCCAAAAGAGGGTGTCAGATTTCCTGAAGTTGGAGCTCTGGTGATTTACAGTTGCTTGATGAAAAGGGTGTTAAAAACTCAACTGGGTACTCTGGAAAATAAGGACTATTCTACCCTCCCGACTAATTGCTCCAGTCCCATCCCAGCCATAATTTTATGTTTTTGTTTTTAATATACAAAGATGCATATTAAAAATTCAATAATTATTTTAAACTTTTTAATTTTGGGGGAAAGGCTCTCACTTGCTCAGGTTGGCTTCAAATTCAAGATCCTTCTGCCTCAACTTCTCAATATTTGAATCTCTATATAGCTTACTTTCCTATCAACACACACACATACACACACACCAAATTAGTGTCACAGGTGGCCATGAAGGCACATACTTTAATCCCAGCACTTTCAAGGCAAGTGATCTTTATGCGTTCAAGGTCAGCCAGGACTACATAGTAAGACTGTTTCCAAACAAACACATCAACAAACTTGTCTTCCACAACATGTATAATTAAAATGACTAGTTTTACATAATTAGTCAGAACAGAAATACTATGAACTTACAAACTATTGGTAAATTTGAAAAGTAAAATAAAAGATGTTTATCTAAATGACAAAAACACAATCTACAATCAATGTTTTCAAATGCTGTTTAATAAATAAATTCTCCCTTTTTGGTTAGGGAGACTGACACAGATGGTAGACCTCTCTCAGACAAGGTACAAGGTCAGCACTGACACCCAAATTGTCTTCACACTTCCACTGTGGCAAGTATGTGTTCACATCCACACATTCCAAGCTCATATACACCAAGATTAAAAAAAAAAAAAAAAAAAAAAAAACACCTACATACTGTAAAAAAATTGATCAATTAATTTACTGATATGTCTACTCTGAATCATTTCTGTAAGGTTAAAGAAATATCCCATTACTGTGAAAAAAATTTAGTATCTTATTGGAACAAATAGTCAGAAAAATACATACCCTTTATGTACATAAGTTGTAGCATTATCTGGCTCCAAATCAATACATTTATCATACATTTCATCAGCTTTACCAAACTGCTGTTGATCTGTTAATGCCTATGTGAAGAGAAACTTCAGTTATACAAATTAATGTAATTACTAACCTGAAAATAAAAATATACTGCTTATTAAACATTATCATGAAATTACTACTTGAAATTAAGTTAAGCCAGTTTAATTTTTACATCTTGATTACTCAAGTTTTTCAGTTATGCCTACTATACATATGAGATCTCTTTTCATGAGTATTAAGTGAAAGCACAGTTTGGGACACAGAAGAATACAGAGGAGCTTAATTTAATGACAGCTGTGTTATCACATTTTCACAAGTCTATGCTTGTACTTATCATACTATTATTAGGGGATGGACTCATTTCAAAGGGTGTATTATAAATGTATGTTAACTGTTACTAGATTTTCATGGAAACCCGAGAGTATAAATGCTTTAACTTAGATATGCTAGCACCTAAGCTTTGATACTGCTTACCTCTTCTAGAAGCTATGGAAAGCAAGTTTTAGATTTATATATGCATATGTGTCATACTAGCATCCTCAGTGGATAAATGCTGGTGCCACTGTGAAGAGACTGCCCATGAATCAAATCCACTTAGAAGGGAAAGGAGAGGGAGTGATTTGGAGACCAGCTGCAATCCTTTTGGTGTTGGTCCCACTAACGAGAAGTGGTCTTTGCTTTCTTAATTCCTCACAGAAATTTGTTCCCCCAAAGTCCTGAATTCTAAAATGAAGAATAGATTATAAATGCTTGCTCTGGTTCATCTTTATATATTATCTCCCCACCCCCATTTCTCTGGACTGCTCTGGAACTCGCTCTGTAGACCAGGCTGGCCTCAAACTCACGGAGATCCCTCTGTCTCTGCCTCCCTAGTGCTGAGATCAAAGGTGTGTACCCCCCAGCAGAGCATGCTTTTATAAATGTGCATGTGTAGCCAGAGGGAACCGGAAGGAACTAAGAACAACCTGTAGGGTGTGTCAGGTGCCACTGGACTATCAGTTGTTACCCAGTGGCTGGCAAGACACATCAAGAATAGCCCTGCACAAACCAACCTTTTCATAGGCCTCCCCCTTCAATAAACCCTCCAAGTTTTTATGAAATATCACTAAAGAGCATGAAGAAAATGAGAAAAAACTAGCAATCTTAAGAAGGGATCAGGGGAAGAGTCTCTACCAGGTAATTTTTTAATGTTCCCCATTTCTATGATATTTTATCAAGAAAGCCCTTGGGTTTTCTTTTGTAATAAAGAAAAAAATAAATAAGAAAGAAAGAAAAAGTTAGGATCTGGGCATGGAGACAAGAGCCCACAACCTCAGCACTCAGAAAGTGGAGTCAGAGAGATCTTGTCTCACAAAATGGAAAAAAAAAAAATATAGAAAAGGCAAATTTCAACTGGCAGATAAAAAGGAGAGTTAGCTATTCACTAGTACAGATGACTCAATGTTTTAAAGAATTTCAAATTAGAATAAAGTTAATTTGGGTTTAAATCCTGCTTTCTGTAGTTTCAATTCTTAAACAATAAAACTTCAAGAAATTTTAGCCTAGCTTCATGGTTCATGACTAAGCTCAACACTCGGAGGCAGAGAGGATGGAGCTTATGAGTTTAAAGCCAGCCTGATCTCTATCGTGAGTTCCAGACCAGCTAAAGCTACATATAAAGAAAGGGGGGAAAGGGATTTTAGACAGTGGCTGGAGAGGTAGCTGTGGCTAAAAGCCCTGGTTACTCTCCCAGTACCTACAAGGTAGCTGTTAACTACCTGCAACTCTCAAATTAGGCAATTCCGGGTTTAGGGGTAGGGTTAAGACAGTTCTCACCTTGGCAGCACATAAATGAAATCGGGATGTTCCAAGAAAGACAAGAATGACAGGCAACTTAAGTAATCAGTTATGAAAACTATTTTATTAAGTGAGGTAACCAAAACTCCGGAAGACAAAAATCACATGATCTATCTCATGTGCGCTTCCAAGTGCTGAATTTCTGTTTGTATACAAGTGTGGGTGCAGGTGCAGGCCATGAAACTCCAAAGGGAGCACTAACCAGTATGTAAAGACGTACGGAGAGAGACAAGCAGGACACAGAGTAAAACAGCAGCTAAGAAGGTGCTGGAGAGAGGCTACTTTGCTAATCAACAAGAGTTTTAGACAATAGAGAAATAGGCTGTTATAGCTTAGATAACCATTGAAAGGGCTTTGATCAAGCCAAAAGACTCCCATACCAGGGATATTTTCCCTATTATTTAAGAGTAAATTTTCTGAAGGACATGACCTCTGTCAATCCAGTCCGAATAAAAAGCATAGAGAAATGTTTCCAGATTGTATGACTCAGGAACTTTTCCTGAGGTAAATCAGGACCATGCCATGGGCCTGACAAAGCAGAAACAGTACTGCCTGCAATCACAGAAACTGCTAAAGGGCCAGCACAATTCCATACGGGATCCAGTTTATAAAGGCATCTCTTAAGAAAAGAAAGTTTACACTTACCTGGGCATAAAGTGCATAGCCTTCAGCACACCTTGGAAATTTCTTTATGACCTCTTCAAAACCTTTCATAGCTGCCTGGACTTGTGAAGAATTGTTTGCTGTATATGCCTGGCGATACTGTTTAAAAATGAAAACATTGAATCTAGTCAAAGAGTTAAAGAATCTTATCATAACATTATAAAAGCATTTGCAGAAAAGTAGGCAGCTTGTTAGTATAAGTTGCTGTGACCATAAGACTCCAAGGAATGACTAGCAGCAGAGTCCGACACCGTCAAGACTATAAAGGGCTGGACTATAAAGGCTGTGGTAGTTTGAATGAGAGCGGCTCTCACTGGGTCGACAGCCTGAATGAATGCTCAGGTCTCACTTGTTTGTTGGAAGTGTTAGGAGGTGAGTCACTGGGGGGTGGGCCTATGCTAGGCCGTTTCTCTCCCTCCATCCCATGGATTACATGTGGGTTCTCAGCTACTGTTCTAGCACCAGCCATGCTCCCTGACACAATGATGATGGTCTAGCCCTTTCAAACAGAAGCACCCAATTGAATGCTTTCTTTTCTAGCTGCCTTGGTTAAGGTGTCTCTTCACAGAAATAGAAAACTAAGACATTACTAAGCACATACACAGCAAATGCTGTGGAATTTGTCACTGAAATTGGTTTAATAAAAGGCCTGTAGCCAGGGAGAAATTAAAGTCTGGGACAACCATACTAAGGCTGCTGGGATGAAGAAGGGCGAAGTCCCAAGGAGTCCACGAGTCCCAAGCTAGGACAAGAGGAAATAAGACATGTCAGAGAGGTAAATACCATTAGCCCCGGGGCAGCACATAATTTAAGCTGTAAGAACCAGTTAGTAATAAGCCTGAGCTACTGGCTGAGCATTTATAATTAAGTTTCTTAGTAGTTATTGGGAGGGTTGCCAAGACAGAAAAACTAAGTCTCCAAGTATAATTTTTATTTATTTACTTTTCTGCAGTGTCAAATTTTTTAAAAGGACTTTATGTGAGGCCTTCACACCATCTAGACCAAGCTATATACCAACTACAAACTTTTTAATATAGCAATTTTATTTTCATCTTAAACCTATAACATAAATATTTATGTTAACATTTTTTTTAGAGGGAAAATTATTTTAGGACTGGCCACAGAGAAAGCAGAAGCAGTTAAGTCACATCATGACTATAAATCATTTCCACAAGGACTAGAGAGATGTCTCAGTGGTTAAGAGTGCTGGCTGCTCTTCGAGAGGACCTGAGTTCAATTCCCAACAAGCACATGGTGGCTCACAGCCATCTACAATGAAATTTGGTGCCCTCTTCTGGTGTGTAGGTGTACATGGAAGCAGAATATTGTATATATAATGAATAAATCTTAAAAAAAAAATTTCCTCCATTTTCTTTTTCAATCCTTCACACTAGTTTAATGTAGAGAAACAATCATTATAAACTCAGGAGCTAGCTGTGTGGTGCACACCTATAATGTGCATGAGCGGCTGAGGCAGGAAGGCTGTGGGTCCAAGGTCAGCTATGCATTCATTAACATGCTCCAACATCTTTCCTCCCTGAAATCACCATTTGAGAAAAACAAGACTCTGTAGACAGTGAGATATTCATCTTCCTTAATACTACGAAATACAAATGGTACTTATGAAATCACAAGTGAAGAGCACCTACCAATGCAAAACACTTCTGAGCTTGTGCCAGAGCAAACTTGGGTCTTAATCTAATACACGCATCAAAATCCGCCACTGCTTCTTCAACTAGATCTAGCAGAATTTTCAGCTAGGGAAGAATACATAATTAAATGCAATCAATCAAAATAACAGGCTCAACATTTAAGCTTGCACATTTCTCTATTTCTCTCCCGTCATCACAGATAATGCTCAGCATTTATTAACTATTCAATATAAAATTACTTTGCAGGGAAAAAAGACAAGATTCTAAAACCTCAAAACTGGTGTCTGTTTAAAAATAAAACACGATAATTCATTTTCTCTCACTGCAATTTAAATAAAAAATAAGAAATGTATACTTAATTTCAAAGCAGGATAGACTTTTACCATTCAATTAATTTCAAGACATGAAAAATAGAGAAATGGCAAGAATTTTAAACTGTTATTTCAACACTGAAACACCTTTCAAAAACACTGGACAAATTCTCCATTACAAAAACTTCAAGCCCGGTTCAACTGCAATCCTAGCCCTATGGCTGCTGAGGCAGGAGAGACTCAGTCTAAAACAAATATCCGTATTTTTAGTTGTTACACCAGCTATTCCTCTGTTGTACTACACTGCACTGTAAGAAGGCCAAGTTACAGATTAGACTGGATGTGTTCTAGGTGTCTGGCTCCCTGGATAGGGTTGGGTTACAACTGCCGACCACTCCAGCTCTGGGGATCTGACACCTCCGGTCTCCCTGGAAGCCTGTACTCATATGTGCACAAACCTGATAGACACATATATGTCATTACATTCTGTAATGACAAGAAACGATTGTTGTTTGCTCACCGAAAACCTAAAAGCTAGGTACACTCAATAAACTAGCTGATCTGCCAACCCCACATTTTTTGCCTTTTACATAAATAATACTAAATCTATAATAAAAATTCAAGATGTGATAAAGACCAATCCAATCTGCAAAATACTTTAACTTCAAGAAATTCTGAAAAGTAGTTATCAAGTTATCAACTAGAATTCTAGATAAGATCAGACCTACTTGTCCTCGGTGGTGATAAACATCTGAATTCTGAGGATCGATCTCTGCAGCCATGTTGAAATCCTGAGTAGATAGCATAGGCTGCTGCTGCTGCATGCACATGGTGCCTCTTTTGATTAGGGCATTTGCTCGAAGCTACACACCGAGAATAAGAAAAAAATTCCTGGTTAATGTTAAAACCCAATTTAGATTTAAAAAGAAAAATTCTGTAATGCCTACTATGAAGTTCACCCTCTTAAAGACTATATGCAAGTTCAGCAGTACATTAACTAAACAGAAAACCGATTATTCCAAATTTCAGAGCATTTTTACTATACCCAAAGAACACACACAAACACAATACCTCCAACCCAAATGTCCAGAAACCACTTACCTCTTAGTCTATTTTCTCACATCTGTACATTTGGATGTTTCATATACTATGTGACTGATTTTCATTTATAATTTTCACCAGTGTGGCATGTATTATCATTTCTTCTTATGGCACAGTAATATTTAAGCATAGATGATACTGAACATATGGGTTATTTTTATCTATTGACTGCTATGATTAATTCAGGTGTGTATTTATGTATGTCTTAAATTCCCTGGAAGCAGCATCCATAGATTACATGGAAACTACAGGTATAAACTTGTTGAAA
Source organism: Phyllotis vaccarum (assembly GCA_033318265.1). Taxonomy (NCBI): domain Eukaryota; kingdom Metazoa; phylum Chordata; class Mammalia; order Rodentia; family Cricetidae; genus Phyllotis; species Phyllotis vaccarum. The sequence goes on along the minus strand of JARWLC010000019.1, from coordinate 60,567,239 downwards.
AATTGCCAAACTAATTTCTAAGGAATCTTTACCATTCTATATTCCTATAGCTACACATGCTTTATAAGAACGAAGGGTACATCAGTGAAGTTTTTCGGTTGACACTGTCCTAGCAGGTGATGGTGCTGGAGTACTTTTTTCATGCGGTCATTGATGGAATAGTCTCTGTGGCGAGTTGTCCTAATCTTTTGTACATTTTCAGGTTAAGTTCTCATTTACTGTTGGGTTCCAGAGCTCATTCTCCATTGCGATGCCTTTATCATGAACATATCCTAAATATTTACATCCATTCTCTGGAAGGTGTTTCCAGGTTTCTGATATTGTCCTTTCAAGCACAGGCTTACTTTAAGCTACCCTTCCATCCCAGTCACCCAAGTACAGGCTAGTAGGCCCAGTTCAAAAGCAGTTCTTTGTCTATTTTGTGTTCATTTATTTACTGTGTGTGGACATATATGCATGTGTGCATAAGTGTCTGCCATAGAACGTGTGGAAGTTAGAAGACAACTTGCTTAAATCCATCCTCTCTTCTAGCATGTGGGCTCCAGGGATGGAACTCAAGTTGTCAGCTTTGGGAGCATGTGCTTTACCTACTGAGCCATCTTACTGGCACCTTTTCCTTTCTTGAAGTTGTATTTTAGGTGTCATATCTCAGAAACCCCTCCCTAATACAAGATAACAAATGCTTATTCCTATGTACTTTCTAAGAGGTTTGTTTTTGTTCTTACATTTAAGTTTCTGGTTCCATTTGAGTTAATTTTTATACATGATGTACAGTACATATTATCGTTTCTTGTTGTTAAACCTAAAGGTCATGATCATAAACACAGGTTTCTTCAAGCAATAATACATATATTTTACAGCAAAATATAATAGTAATTAGAAAATCAGCATGAAAAGAAATTAAGAAAAAATTGTTGGGTAATTTCAATATGAAAATTTAATTCCAAAAGGACTTTAACAATACCTAGAAAAGCATCATTCACTGTCACCGCTCACTATCAAAAAAACATCTTTCACAGTAGGCTATAGCCACAAGGGGAGCTAAGTATGAAACGCTATAGAAAAAAGATGTTTATTTCCTTACCTGAAGATAAATATTACTGCTTCAGATTCACTACACCAATATTAATAGATGTAGCTTCTTCAAAATAAAAAAATAGCCTTTCAGAACTGTGAGCGAAATGCTAAGGTATCAAGCAATGCAACTGTAGGAAAAATCATGTTCACTTTCTAACTTTCCACATACATACACATTTCAAAATGTACCTTCACATTAGCTTCCTTCAAACTGATGACCTTATCTAAGTCAGGTTTGGCTGCATTGGCGCTGCCAATAAGCAGGTAGAAGGTGGCTCGTAGTAGTAATGCTTCTGCCATGTATTTGCCTTGAGCATCTATTTCCTTTGAACATTCACTTATGATTTTGTCATAGTTTTCTTCTTCCATATACTGTTTAGCTTTTAAATATCCAGAACTAAGGATGAAAGCAAACACAGTAAATTAATTACCAAGGAAAGACCAAATGGTAAAGCTTGCCACATATGGCACTCCAAATCATCTCTTCCTCCTATATTAATCAGTCAGTATGGAGCGGGGGCTAGAGATTAAACGGACTAAACTGAGCATTTCTTAACCTGCAGGATCTTCTTGATTAGTTTTCAAGCAGAAGCAGCAGGGTCATCAGCAGACTCCTTAGGCTAGTGCCTGATTAATATTAAGTAATATGGGATGAGATAATGAGAAGACACTCCTCTAACAGCAGCAAAATTAGTTATGAGGTAGCAACAAAATGATTCCATGGTGGGGGGGTTACTACAATATGAAGAACTGCATTAAGGGTTGCAGCATTAGGAAGGTTGAGAACCCCTGGTCTAAATAGAGAAAACTGGCATGTGATTTACAAGAAAATTTTATCAAATTCTTTTAACTTCACACTAACCTTTTACTCTCTATTTTGTTGCTCAGGTACCAGGGTAGAAAGGGGAGCAATTAGATTAAAATCAGATCAAAAGCAAAAAGTTCCTTTCCACTTCCTGAGAACATGGCAAATAATTACAGCGGTCTCTACATGCTGAAATAATCCTATAAGCTCTGCATTACAAGTACTAGTTTCATTAAAAAAAAAAAAAAAAAAAAAAAAAGATGGTGATGCTATAGTTCGGAGTGAGACCAAACTACAAACCAAAAAGTGTAGTAACAGTTCCAGCTGTGAGCTCGTGTTTATGATTTACAGCCTGTCATCGCTTACCATGACTCACAGAATGTGATTAACTTTGCTCTAGTTTTTATGAGATGAGGGACTATTTACTTAACAGAGGAAATCATCTGTATCACTGTTAATAAAATCATGTGACATCTGAAACATACTTCCCAACTATAACTTTCTGAAAGATCATACACCAATTAACATTTACCGATCTTGGTGTGATTATGCAGACCTCCTTAAAGCTCAGTATGTTTCACTACAGGCAACAGTATTCCTCTCCCTTCCACCTTCTCTCAGGGAGTCAGTCTAACTCAAAACACAAGCACTGACAATTAGGAATGAATAAGCAGGCTAGATGGCACATATACATATCACAAGGTCTCCAGCCATAAAGGCACTTGTCCTTCAATTTCAGCTCTTGTTAGCATCAAAGTCAAGAAGTCATTAGGACTGTCACTGTTGTGGCGGTATTTAGGTGTTAGCTGATAAGATTGGGAGGCATGACTCCAAAATTTTGGGAGCTTAAACGGGGTCGTGCCCCCCCCCCCAATTGAAAAAGGGCTGCTGGGATTTTGAGCGGCCTATTTGGTTTTTGTATTTTTGGAGATTGGATCAGCATCTATCACCAGGACTATCTTATCTTATCTTTAAGAATTGCCCTAAGGTCTAATTTGTATCTGTGAGTGTTAAAATATCTTTTAAGCATTAATAAATTAAGTACTACCCTGCACTTAAACATCTGGCATCTGAGCAACATAGATTTTAAGGTAGAGCCTTTATTGAAATCACCTACCCTAAGAACACAAAAGCACGAGACAGACAGTAAAACCCAAAGTACCAGAGAAATAACAGAAAACTGTTAGATAGAGAGGTTTATCTAGTTATATACAGCTTAAAGTTATAATGAACTGTATCTGTCATAGACTTTCCCTCAAAGGCGACTATGAACCTATCTGCTCCATGGCCCCCAAGTTCATCCAGCAGACACCGCTCAGCATACTTACTTTTCTTTCACTTCTAAAGCTTCTCCTTCCTTGTCTTTATCTTCATCAGACTTCTCCCCTTTAAGCATTGGTTGAGAAATTATATCATCCGTGAAAGAACTGAAATAAGACTTAATAAACTGTGGCGATGGCATCAGAGGTTCACGGTTCTGAAATTCAACCATGTTTAAGCTGCTTTTTAACATGAAAGAAGCAAGTGCACCGCAGACACAGAACAACTTATAAACAGTGGGTTTCCATTTTCAAGCCAAGACTGGGACTCTAACATGTGTCACAGGTGATTTTAAAGAATCCCATTATGAATTGCTCTTAGATGAACAGTACATGTTAATACATCAATGTCTATGCTAAACAAACTTGGTGTTTGCTGTTCTAAAACAGCTCTCACTCTATACAGACTAGCTCATCTTCCCAAGTACTGGAACTACAGGCACTTGCCACCTAAGCCTAGCTTAGAGCTGAGCTACAAAAATCAATTTAGGAGAACATGGAGTCATCAGCAAAGGAAGAGAGAAAACTGCCCTTAATTCCTGAAATTGGCAGTACACGTCTGTCACTTTCCCCTCCAATACAATAACTGTATTAGGTCTTTTATACTTAATGACATTATTCCATTAATATGAAACCCTTCCCTCTCAGATAGAATCTCATTTTGAGACACAGGCTGGCCTCAAATCTGGTGTGCTCTTGCTACCCTAGACTCCCAGATGCTTCAATTACATGTGAGAGCTACCAGCCTGGACCTGGGACCACATGTTTGTACACACTGCTGTAGCACGGACCTTTTTTTTTTCTTCTTAAAAACAGTTAATTTAAACTATGTCACTAACTAACGTCCATTGATACAGTTTACCTTCAAAAACACTGTCTAGTCTCAAGAAGTAGCCAACCATTCCCCAATTCATATTAACTTACCTTATATTTTTCTTTGGCGTTCTCCTTTCCGAGAAGTTTAAGAACTTTATCAGCTAATAGCATGCTCTGCTCATTTTGGAAGCCTTCTAATATACAGACAGCAGTGACATCTGGGAATGACATAAAGTACGGTGGGATGACCAGCAGCATCACACAGGTAACTAAACTACAGAAAGCCAGACTCAACTGAAAGCAAGGCCGGCTGTTTATTCCTGAGGTTTTCCTCACCCATGAAATAAATGGGCCATCCCATTAACTTCTGACATTTCTCAATGCTGTAACCCAGGAACCAAACCAGAATCCTCTGACTAGTAACACAAGGCAAGTGGACGCAGCAAGATATAAATCTTGCTATGCTGCCTAGGCTGTTATCAAACTTCTGCACACAATTAATCCTCCTGTCTTGCCTCTGCTTTTTAAAAGTCTTTTGAGTTATTCCCTGTCTTTACAGTTACTTTGCTACAGAACTCACAATCTGAAAACACCGTGTTCAACTGGTTATGCCACAGCTCACAACAGAAACTTCTGTTTCTAATCTCCAGTTTTTAAAACTCCACACCCTAACTCTTCCAAACAAGTCCGTGGGGCTTTGTACTTTCTGCTACCGTTAGCTCTAATGCTATTCTTCATTTCTCTAAATCCCAACTTGCCTCTTCTCCGCCAATTATTATCTGCTAGTAACTTCAAGGTCTATCTCAAAACTTAGTATTCCTGTTTAAAAACAAAATTCTTTCAACCATCACACGACATCACAAAACTTTTAAATTTTCTAACATGATCTAGAGCGGCCTCATCCTTTTAAAGGACTCATTTCTATAAAACAGAACAGAACAAAAAGCATTTTAGAATCAGCTCAGTGGTGAAAAGTATGTTTAGTATCGATGAGATCCAGAGTCTTTACTCCCCAGGATCAGCCCCAAAACGTACTCAAGAGTAATTGTGGCTACATTTTATTACTGATGTTTTTAAAGGACGTGTGAGCAAGTACTGAAACTATTTTTAGAATGTAGAAATTACACTTTGGTTTAGTGTCATATCACTTAGAAAAATGAACTTTAAAAGCCTGTGACCTGCACTTTAATTGCAGTTTTGAAAGCAGATGTGGCCAATTAGAGGCAAAGAACATCTATAACATTTTCCGAGAATGACATACTTTATATCTGTGTAGAAAATAATGTTTGAAAATATGAAGAGCAAAGTGTTTTCCTTAATGATTCATCACCAAGTTATTTCACATTTATAAAAGAAAGTAGCTGAAAATACGTCAGCAGTAACCTAAAACTACTTTTCTGATTTCCTTAAAGAATTACTCAATGAATTTTAATACTCATTAATAATTCCTTGGTTGAGGTTGGGTGTGGTGGTACATGCTTTTATTCTTGGCACTTAGGAGGCAGGGATAGGTGGATCTCAGTAAGTTCCATGTGTCAGCTGATCTATTAGTGAGTTCCAGGACAGCTAGGATTATGTAGAGCCTGTCTCAAACACACACACACACACACACACACACACACACACACACACACACACACACACACACACACACACACACACACACACACACACACACACACACACACAAAATAAAAAAATAAAAACCCAAACAAACAAAGAAAAATCCCACAGTTGAAAGAGATAACACTTAAAAACCAGTAATTTAGAGAACAAAAATCTCAACTGGAGAACAGTTTAACACTGAAAGACAATTAGCTAATTTCTACACTGAGAGGCAGTTTCATATAAATTTACTACAAAGCCTCCAGTAATTTTCTTATGAAAATGCAGAAAGACCCTTACCTTCTAAACATTCCTTCTTATTGTCTAGCTTCTCATGGGCTTTCGCACGTCTAAAGAGAGCTTTCACATATTTGGGATTAAGTTCAACAGCCTTTGTACAATCTTGTGCCACCTCTTTCCATTTTTGCTGTAATTGAAAAGAACAAAAAAAGTTACATCAAAAAGAGTACTGTTTAACAAAGTTGAGTTTTCAAGACCTAATAGGCCAACTGTTAAAGAGTCTCAATAAAAGTATTCCCAATTCAAAGAATAATTATAAACTCATGTGTGTACAAGTATGTACATTCAACACACACACACGAGATACCACACTAGATTTCTACAAATTGGCAATGAAGATAGGCTTTCTACACGTGGACACAGGCTCAGATTTTGTTACTTTAACAGTTACTACCTCACTTATCAGCAATTTGTTATCAGTTCACTATGAGGTAGGACTCTCTACATTACTGGCTGCCCCCAGTATTTGGCTGAATTCCTTCTTGCCACATGCTACAATCCTCAAGGATTTACCTCTCTCTTCTCCTTGGGTGACTGTCTGGCTTTATTGAACATCTAAAATCAGATGATTCACAAAGTTATCTCCAGGTAGACTACCCTGCTAAATTATAAGTGTTAAACTATCTACTTAGCTGCCTTGCTACTTATCCATCCTGATGGTATTCCTTTTTTTTTTTTTGGTCGTAACTTTTCTTATCCAACAGTAAAATTTTTTTTACGTGCTGTGTGGGCTATTCTAACAATATGCTGTCACCCTTTCTGACTCCAATATATTCTTGACAGAACAGTGGGATAAATCTTTGATGATATTCCTCCCCTGCTAAAATACCTTAAATACTTCCACTGTACTCAGAATCAATTGTAAATTCATTCTGTTTCATTTATTCATTATTTTCTTCAGCCCAGGTCTTGCTATATAACTATACTGGCCATCAACATGATCCTCTATCTCCTAAGTGCTGAGAACACAGGAATACATCAGGCTATCTTGACTTTGTCCCTGCCCACCTCCACTTTGATTTACTGTACTCAGTAGACTTTTATACCTTTGTAAATACAAAATGCTCATCTCAGAGCAACTATATGTCTTGGTTCCTCTAGTAATACTCTCCTCTCCACTGTTTTAATGTATTAATCCTGGATGAAAGCAAACAGTTGTACTGCATAGTCTTTATAAGAATGAAAGATTTGGCTACACTATAAAATATGATATAAAAACTGTACAGGACATGGAAATAACAAAAAACATGCCACAAACAGTACGTACAAATAGGAGACATTATTCTTCCCTTGCATATTACATATAAAGAGACAAAAGCTGAACAAATAGTCTTACACTCTTCGGAGGGCACGATCACCATAAAACTTTAACCTAAACTATCTTGATTTTATTAAAAATTAAGATTTATAGAATTCTGGCGTACAATTTTGGTTAGCAAACCTGAAGCGAAAAATTCTTTTAATTTCATATCAACTTCAAAAAGTGTGTTGAATCTGAGTAGAATTAACTGAAACTTTAAACAGATAGAGGAAAAACACCAGAGTACATACCAACTGTTCAAAGGCAGCAGCTCTGTTCTGATAAAATGTAGAAAGGTCTACATTCTTCTCAGTAGGGCACAAGCTAATAGCCTCAGTATAGCACTGAATAGCTTGCTCATATTTTCCTGCTTTGAAATATTTGTTTCCTTTGTTTTTGGCTGCTTGGGCTCTATCCAGAGAATTCTGAAATGAGAGAAAACAACTATTAAGAACTGACACTTAAAAAATTCAGACCATAGTGACTAAACAAGCTGAAGAAAGAAGATGGGATGAGACAGGATGACTATTTACAGCCTAAAACCACTCAGACATTACCCCCAGAGACTAACATGTTAAAGGATCACTTATGCCAACATTAATGTTTGCAAACCAAATGGCTATAAAGACATGTTTCTCAGCCAAGGTACTTAAAACCCCTTGTTTTGGAAAAAATCTAGTTCCAATGTATAAAAACTAGCCACTACAGCTGCGTGTGGTGTCACAAACTTGTAATCCCAGCACTAGAAACTCCAAGACAAGAATTCAAGGCAAGACCCCATTCAAAAGCTAATAGGAATAACTAAACAAAAGAGGCCAACAGATCCTCAACTTCATATTTTGGGCAGCAGAAAAAAATCCCTTACCCCAAGGCAGAAGGGGCAGATAAAGGTAGGCTCATGCCAATAGGAGAGTACCTGGCCTTTTTCAAAATGATTATTATGTCTGCTATCAGTTAAGACAACTCTCTGTGGCAAAGGGTAGCTATGACCAAGATGATGAGGTCATGTCAAGCTGATCCCTGATAGCCCTCAGGATTGGTAACGGATGGAGACACATGTACTTCTTTTCTTTTTGGAGGTACTAGGACTCAAACCCAGGACCTCTCACATGCTAGCAAGCTCCCTGTTTACCCTCTCTTCCCCTTCTTTAGCCTCATTATAGCTACAGGTTCCCCCCCCCTCAATATAGTGTACAAAAAAGGATTTGTAGGTAACCCAAATTGTCTATTATACATAGGGATATAACCTAGAAAGTTTAAGCTGGACAGTGCTAGCAAGAAATATGTGTGTTTTATAAACCAAGATGAGGGACTAAAAAAATCAAGAATACAAATCATTAAGTGAATGAAAGTCTGTCACAGATTGATTCATCTTCTAAAAGCTTTCCAGTATAAGTCAAATAGCAACCATGAAACATATTTTAAGAATACACAGGTTACAAGAAAGTCCCACCTGCAGCTAAGGCTTCCTAGGAATACAGCCAAGCACAAAATTGTAAACTTATCAAAACTTTATGACATTTTAGGGGGAGGAGGCTCACCCAGGGACTACCTAAAAGTGAGCTCTAGGACAGCTAGGGCTACACAGGGAAACTCTGCTCTAAAAAAATCAAAAAAGAAAATAGGAAAAGAAAGAAGACTAATGAGAAGCCGTGTGACACTGGGAATGAGCTCACCAACTGCCTTTCTCAACTGGAAAAAGTACAAGTCACACTGCAACAGGACTGCATCGTCTAAAAGGGAGGACAGTTCTTTTTCCAAGAAACCATAAAAGGATTTACTAACTGAAAGAAAGCCAGTGCATACAAGAGAGGCTCCTAACTCAAATAGAAAGGTTCTACCTGATAAACTAAGTCACAAGAGAAGGTAGTGGGAAGAAGTTTCTGGAGCTTGAACTCAGAGCCTCTTACAAACAAAACGTAAGTTCTAACAGAGAAGTTTAAAAGTTGAAAAGGAAAAAGAAATTAATGTAATTGACCGAATAGAGGAGCTATCTTACAAAAAGCACAGCTGAGGAACAAATTAGGTACAAGGAAACTTCTAGAATGCAATGACAGCAGGAGAGGGGCGAGAAATTTGAAGAAAATAAGCAATAAGTTCCAACGTCTATCTAGCAAGGTTCCAGATGGACAGACATAGTTAAGAGGTCTTAAAACACTAGAAAAAATAGACTATACAGTTTTTACACCTTTTGTGCTGAAATTTATAGCAAAACCCCCAAGTTGTTTAAGTAGCAAAGAAAATCAAACTACAAGAGAAAAATAACAAACTGCCAACATGAGGTCCTGACAAATAATTAACTATCACAAAGCTCTGAAGCAACAATTTCAACTCAAAATTCCGTAAATTTAAAAACAAATGTGAAGTTAATTAAATACAACCTAGACAGACATATACAAGAGCTTCAGTACTAAAATGAACATAGAGCACGTGAATGAGCCATATAATAAAAAGCAGAGTGGAACAGAAACAAAAAGCCAGTACGGGAATAATCATTAGTCACATAGCTCTGTAGTAAATATTAAATGGGCATCTTTGGTTAAGGTTTTCAAGCTGTTTAAAGTAAAACTAAATGCTGCTTAACTTTGCTCTAGATGACTTAGAGCAAAAAGACAAAAAACCATTTAAGAAAGGAAAAAGAAACATTAGAAAAGGTACATAGAACACAAAGACAGTATCTAAGGACCACTCTTAAAAGCTGCAGATAGAAAATAACAGTACCATTAATAAAGGTACAACCTGTTCAAAAGTATAATTGTTGATCTTTTTACTTAAAACTTTAAAATAAACAACTTTGACTGCCTTTGATAGTGTGCAAAAAAGGGGGAAAAAACAGTATTTTATTCAGCACAGTAAATTTCAATGTTTTTTGAGTCATTGGAATCCTGCTACAACCCTAAAACATTAGGTTGTATTTATTCAGAAAATAATGTGGCATAATTACCAACATACTTATCTCAGTTACTCTGTACTTTAACCAAAGGTTTTCAGATTAAGATACCAGCCAAAGAACCTTGTTTTGTTGGCACAAAGAGGCAATGAACTCTTCCTACTACTGAAGGTTAAGTCTACATAAAGATCACCAGAATTCAAGGAGAAGCAGTGGGAGATGGACAAACAGATGAAGAGGCTGGGGAAGAATACGGAGAAGGGCATACAAGAGTTAATTAAGAACAAGGGCAGTATGTTTCATTTATCAAAGTCTAAATGAGTGAAGACCAACAACCTGAATCTCAACTAGCTGCTTAATTTTTAATTTTTGTTTATTTGTATGCATATAGTGTGTTGCACGCATGAATGTCCATGCAGCACATGATGCCAAAAAAAGGTATCAAATCTTCTGCAATAATGCATGCCTCTCAGGTCCTCTTACAAGAGCAACAAGTATTCTTAATCCCTTAGCCATCTCTCTAGTCTTCAATTAAACTTTGTAACAATTTCCTTTTAAAATTATCCTGATTTCTTAAGTCTATTTAATTCCCTTATTGTACTACTGAAAATAAATGGTGGTCTGAAGACAGAGTTGAAAAATAACCCAATTATATATATAGACCAACATGAACCGGCAAGCCCTCTTCCTGAGAGCCACTTACTACAATATTATCACAACTGTAGTTTGTGATACACATGCCTCACGTTCTCATTCCCCGGGCTCCCATTATTTTCTGTCCTATAGCTTCTCTGCAATAAAAAATATAAAGACAGAAAATGGCAACACAGCCAGGAGAATAATGAGAAGCTACCTTTTTGCACATGATGGTCTTTATCACAAAAGCTAGCTATTAACGACACTAGATGCCAAAAACTAGACTTTTCAGGCAAAAATTAAATGTACTGAAGGAAAAGAAGACCATAATAGACTTAAAAACAAAACAAAACAAAACCAGGGGTTTTAATTCCGCCCCACAGAAATTTTTGTACTGCTCTTCGAAGGTATCGAGTTATAATAAACATTTTTAGAATTAAAGGCAGAAGGGGGGAAACACCTCAAAACAAGTCTGAAAGTATTTTCACATAATGGGAGCATCATGAGAAAGCAGTTCTCTTCTCCCATAGCCTATTGGCCTATTCAAAAGCTACCAAAGTTATTACTGGAAGAAACTTGATCTGGTAGTCCTTTTTGAGTGCTAAAAATTTTATAATTAAATCTTGTGAAAATTTATTCTTCCTGAACCTTTTCTCAGTTTTATTATATGCTGCCTGCATACGTGCATGTTTGGCAGGTTTGAGGAACATTAGTCTTGGTGACTCAAGTCTATAACAAGCATGCGGTATAAGCATGATGACCTAAATTGGTCCTATATAAGAAGCTGAGCATGCTGGCACTTATGTAATCCCGGAACTAGGCAGAGACAGGTGAATACCTAGGGCCGCCAGGCAACCTTGGGAAGGTTTGTTTAATATTAAAACAAAACTAAAATCCCCTTTGTCTCTCTAAGAAATACAGTTTGAAGAGACTAAGTCTCATTTTTTCACTTTCTTCAAAGAAGAAAATTCAAGGCCATAAATTTAATCTTTGAATATTGGAAAAGAATATAAAAAGCTGTTTCTTTCTGCCTGCTACGTCACACTACCATTCACTTAAAATTATAAAATCTAACATTTTCTGACCTAAATTTAAATTCCTTCTCCTTATAATGAATAATCACCAGCAGTTATTGTCCCATGAGATTCTCCTAAATCAATCCAACAAATACCTGGACCCAAAACTGCAGGATCACGGAAATGATGCATGAAGCAAGTTACCAGTTACTGTCAAAATTGCTTATGAAATTATAGTTTTGGTTGTGAGCCTAGCCTTTAAGAGCTGAGGCATCTCTCCAGCCTGTTTACAAAATATGAAGAGCTTCATACTGAAGACATAAGAAGTGCACTTAGTCCCCTAAGAGAATTAAAAATATGCCCAAGGTAGAATTCAAGCTCCATGGATCTGACTTAACTACATGTTGCTTCTATATTGCATGGCATAGCTGGCTTGTACTTATGGAGGATACTTTAGGAAAATTATAAAAATTCATCAACAGAGCAACACTCACCATATCTGCCCACTTGCCTACACACACAAGGAAAAAACCAAACACTGATGCTTATTTATACTCTGGAACTGAATAAAGGGAACACTCAAGTATGATGCTCACTACAGACTTATTCCATGCAAACAGCAATCTCCAGCATAACCAGATCTTTATCTTTTTGCCAGGAAAACACAATTTATTTCTCATTTCACTCAAAGCATAACTTAGCTCATGTTGTTTGTGTGTAGCAGCCAGAGGTTGATGTTGGGGTATTTTCCTCAATTGCTTTTCCTCATACTTTATCAGTAAGCACATTGTTTTCTGAGCCATATCCCCAAGCTCTAAATTCGTAACTACCCATTTATCCCTCCATGTCCACTGATTCAATAAACTGTGAAATGAAAATATTGAAGGGAGGAAAAACAAACCCTTAACTTCTTTTTGCATATATTGTGATTAGGCCTCAACAGATCTGTGTCAAATCTTGAATCTGTACTACATATACACACTTTTGTAAACTATTTACCTATACCTACCTGGTATTAGGTATTACAGCAATGTCATATAAAGTGTGCAGTATACTTTACACAAAAATAGCACCATACACACACAAGGCACTCAAGTACCATAGATTTGAACAGCCCTGGCACCAATCCTTTGTAGACAGAGACACAGCTATACAACAGCCAATATGGTAGTCTTAATCCTGAAGAAACGTGCTATGTGCTAGTACAGAAAACAAGTAAATGACCAGTTTCAAATGAATTACTACTAATCAAGTACTGAAATCTCAATCTACATAAGCAACAGATTAGACCAGTAGTAAATCACAGAGCTGACAAGAAAATCAAGGAATAGCAACTACATATGGACATAAATCCAAACATATGGGGTAAAAGAGAATCAAAGCAAGTATCTCGGGCTAATCATTTAGGAAACAACGAAAAGCAGTAAAGACAGAAATAAGAAATTCTAGTACCATGTATAAATGTTATAGACTAAGGAATTATGGAATCACATAGGCAGATATTTCAGAAAAGGTGAGATGATTTCACTGTTGGGTCTTTTATGAAGAAAATGTGTGAGAGAGGCACTGGGCAATGTTCACAGAACATTCAAATACCAGAATCAACAGCAAATGGCAGCTGAGTAGGGTGACACATTTCTGTCATCCAGCACTCTGGCAGGATAGAGTAATAATAAGGTTACTTTATCTGCACTGAAAAGCGTTATCATTTTAAGCATGAACTGATGGGATTTAATCAAATAGTGACACTGAAGTAGAAGACTACAGTTGTCTTCAATATCCAGAATTAGTTCTAGAACCTCATCCCACATCAAAATCTGTGGATGTTCAAATCCCCTGTATATTATTTGCATATTACCTAGGTATATCCTTTATCATAATTATTTTGTTTCAGTGAGAGTTATGCTCTTTTTGCCAGGGCTGGTTTTAGACATGGGTTTATGTAATCTTCCCAAATAGCCAAGACCATAGCTCTTTCTGTGTATTACTTCCTGTGCAGTGGAGGATGATCCTGGACCTATGATCCTCCTTCTACCTCTTGAGTGTTACTATTACAAGCATGCATCACACCCAGATTTATGCAGTGCTAGGGATCAAAGCACTCTACCAAGCCACAATGTCCAGTCCTCTCCTGTGTACTTTCAATCATCTCTAGATTATTCATTACCTAGTATAATGTAAACACTACGTAAATAATTACTGCGTTGTTATCTAGGGAATGCTAAGAAAAATAATCTGTATATTCAATAGTTATGCAAGGTCCCCCCAATATTTTTGATCCTTCATTTGTTGAATCCATGGATAAAAGAAACATGGATAGAGTTGACTGTAATAAAAAAATAATAAAAGATAACAGCTATTCAGTTGACAAACGGCAGCAGTTGGAATAGAGTAGTCAGCTACTTAAGACGATACAGAGTATTCTGGTTTATTTTCTGATTATACAAGAACATAAAAGTGCCAGAAAGAGCAAGGAATGACACCCGAGGTTCTGTTTATGAAGCACAGTAATTAAGAAGAGATTTGGTTAGAAAAAGAGGAAACTGAAGTGCTTGTGAGACAAATAAAGATTACTTTTGAGTTAGATCTTATGAGAAGTCTGACTAACACCCACGGAATTGATAGAGGTAGATAGAATTCTAACAGACCCATGAAGATCATTAAAATGAAAAAAAAAAAAGTAGAAGAGACCACAAAGAATATTAATAATCAGTGATATTTAAAAAACTAAAACCAGAAAATGTGTCTCATCAATAGGAAGTTATTAAAAAGTATAAAAATATTAATGGTAAGAAAAGTATTAATTATAACAGAAGTGTCACGAATAACTAGAGCTAAACCTTTAGTCCCGGTACCTGGGAAGCAGAGTATGAGGCCAGTCAGGCCAGGGCTACACAGTAAGACACTGCCTTAATAAAAAAGAGGGGTGGTGGAGGAGACAGCTCAGTAAAGAGCATAAACTGACGGCTGCTCTTGCAATGACCTGAGTTCTGTTCCAGAACTCATATTGGGTGGCTCAAAAATGCCTCTCACCCCAGCTCCAGGGGAATCTGACACCTCTCATCTCCAGGTGCACCTTCCCGTACTTGCGCTCACACAAACACATATGTAAAAATAAAAAAGACTAAAGAAATAAACTAGAAATATCATTTAGGAAAAGAGAATAATCTCATTTCAAGGAAGATGATTACAGCAAGTAATCCTAACCTTTACTAATGTTTGAATACTGTTCTGGCATAGATCTGTGTTCCCAACCACTTTAAACACCCTGAACATCACAATGGCTACTTTCTCTTATCATTGGATTTAAAGTATAACTGATTAAAAAAGCATTAAATTAATAAAACTGTGCAATCAACATTGCTCTTAAACTAATGCATATTTATTAGTGAAACTACGAGACCAGGCTCAGTGTGCATTATGTATTAGTCCTTCAAGGTAGCTCAAATCTAGAGTGTGAAGTGTCATGAATAAAATAAGAAATCTTACAATTTTGAAAATCTCTAATTCAAGTTTGAAAAAACTGGAGCAAAATGGAACACTGGTAAATTTTACAACTTCTTAATGGAATATGGTTTCATATTTTACTTCAATTTTAGGAATTATCAAACCTCAGATGTCTTCTTTAAGGAAATCTTGAAATCCGATTGCTTAAAACCAACATGAATAGCTCTGTATCTTTCTTCCAAGTTTTTGCTACCTTCATGAAAGTGATACCTGGATATAGTCCACAACACACATGCAAACGTCTAACCTACTAGACAAAAATACTGTAATATCTCTACTTCATTTTACATTTGGGCAAACATATGCCCCAAGATAAAACTACACAGGCTTTTTAGTCACTCTAATACCAAACCCTGAACACATAAAATGTTATTTCTCAGCTAGAAAAATAACACAGCATTAGAAACCTAGATTTCCTTCAGCTGAAACAAATGCTTTTCTATTCAAACACAAGCAATTCTTCCAACCACAGGTAATACATAAATTAAGATGAGCAGTCAGTTACATTCAGATACTTATAAGGACTCTAAGGAAATTCATTTTTAAAAGACAAACATAGTCTTCAATATTTATTATTTACCAACAGTTAAGAGCATACATTTCCATTAGAAAATGTTAAGATTTTTAATGTTGTCTTGCTAAACAATAATCTGGTAATTAAAATCAAAATTTTAAAAACATATTCCCTAGCTTCTAAATGGTGTGGTAAGAAAATGTTATATGCAAGTGTTTTTGCCGTTTTATTTTGGGACAAATGTAATAATTATTTTAAAGCAGTTCAAGTTACACAGAGAATTCAACGGAAGTCAGGTCAATCAAAATTATTTTTAAAAACTACAAACCACTTACAAAATATGAAAATCATTAGCTGTAGACAATGCTGCAAAACTGAAAAAAGAGAATTACTCTTTCCAAGCCAATAGTAAAAGCATACCTGGAATAAAGGGTGTGGCTAAAACTATATAATGAATGCTAAAAGTTTCATATACTTATTTTATTTTTGTGTGTGTGTGCATGTACACACTTATGTGCACCCAAGTGCAAGTGCCCTTGAAGGCTGGAGGTACTGGATCCCCTTGGAGCTGGAAATTATGAGGGTGAGCATGGCTGCTGGGAATCAAACTCCCCGTCGCCTGCAAGAGCAGTACACACTCTTAACTGTTAAGCCACTTTCCCAATTCAGATCCCTTATTTTTAATTTAATTATTTTTATGATTACTACTGAACCAAGAACTTGCATGTAACTTTCTACTATTCCAGATTAAAATTATATAGTTTTATGTATGAAATTTCCACATGTACAAAATTTCATATATACAGAATGATGTACGACAATGGATAACCAAGTCGAAGAATGTTGACAACCGGATTCACTGGCACTCACAACCAAACCAGAAACAAGGACTTACAAGTTGCCTTTCTAACGCTGGCCGAAAAGGTGATGAAGATAGTACAAAGCCTATCACCTCTGCATTCATTTTGTCAGCTCAACTAAACCCAGAGGTTTCACTGTCCTTAACCTTTTCCCTCCAGTCACCTTGGATTCCAGGAAGGATAAAAACTTCAAAGGGCAGAGTACCCTTCAGATTAGGTAATTGTCCTGGATGCCGAGTCCACACTCTGAAACACCAGTCATCATCTTGTAGGTATAAGATCAATCCCTTAGGAGCCCTTTACCCAGCCCTCCCTCTCACCCCTCCCCCCTTCAGGATTAGGTTGGAGGCAAAGGCCAGAATTGCTTCCTTATGCATACTTCTTGCCTGGTTCTACCTCTACTTAAACCTCAAATTTTTGTGAGCAGTCTAAAGACAAAGTCAGGGTTACTGGAACCTTCTAGTTGCTTCTCTTCCCAGTGTAGCCACACTAAATAAATCTCAGCTTTTTACCACTACTTATCTCTGAAACTGGATTCTTGGGGATGGGTAGTCCAGCAGTTTGTGGGGGCTGCCAGTGCCCAGTCTTTCATCCTAAATGTTAAACTTTAAACTTTGGTTTAACATTTTTAGTGCTGGATGAAATAGAAGGGACTTAATATTAATCTTCTTAGTCTACTAGAATGACAGGGAGATAAAGTAGGCTTACCAAAATAACAATACTCCACAGGCCGGGCTAGAATGCCATCTCAGTTCTTAAAGATCACAGTTCCCTCCAACGCAGCAATTTTTAGTTCAAAATGGGCTATTTACCCATAGGAAAGAACAAATGCCTTTCTCTCGGGCTAGTACAGTGACTCACAGCACGGTGAGCACTATCTCTAGAGTCATAGATCAGAGCTTTCTTCCGAATCTACTTGGTAAAAAAATAAATAGTCTGGACGGAATGAAAATGAGTCCCATTCATTTAACTGTACACAATTTCTCTCATGACTTTAAGTGTACATAGGTTGCATGTGCATAAGGAATTTGTGTATATACTGGAATTATTAACCGATTAGTCTCTCTGAACTCGATTAATTCTGGTAATACCACCACACAATTCCAGACCCAGATAAAAGTCCCTTACCTCACTCAATTTCAGGCCATGCCCATTCTCCATACAGCTGTTAGAATTGTCAAAAAGATTTAATAGATCACCAAATTAGACAAAGCAATTCATCACACATCTTCTAACACCAGAGATTCGCCAGATATCACCAGGCTGGCATACATGTACACAAACCAAGTGAAATAAAAAATTTAAAGATGCTTTTCGTCCAAGTGTGTGTGGGCGCACCGATACTTTACTTAAAAACTGGCTTACTTTGTATATTCAAAGCTACCTAATGAATTTTTCCAATTTTTGTCCTGTAGTTGCTTACCTCCCCCTTCCAAATGGCTCTTTAGTTATCAAACGGTTCTTAGTAAGTTCTGGCCTTGGGAATCACAAGAACTTAAAACTCCAATCGTTCATGAAATCTGCCTTTCTTCGCTTAATAGAATTATTCTTTTTGTACGTGTTTCCCATACCTATACCACTAGGGATAAATGCTGTGTCACCGAGAGGAAAAGCAAAACATTTTGCTGGATCCCAAAGGAAACTGTTAAAAGCTAGCCCGGCAGGAGCTGTTACTCCATTCCCTAGAAAGGCAACCAGAAACGACTCTAAAGTCCTCTGCGGCCACTCGGCAGTTTCCGACCGGTGGGATGGCCCCTCGCCCGCACGACGGGTGAAGGAAAAGCTGCATCCGTTCGTTTTCACCTCTATGGCTCGGGCGGCTTCTCACCATTTCCAGGGAGTCACCAGAACCGTCAGGGTGGCCGCTGCCCAGGGCCGGACTGGCCCTGCCCTCCGGGGTCTTCCGTTCACTGTTGCGCTTCAGGCCGCTGGCGTCCCCCCGGCCTCCCGGCTCCCTGCGCCTCCGCCTTCGGCTCCACAGGTACATGGCCCCGGCCCCCAGCAACAGGGGCGCCCCGATAGCCAGAGCCACGTGCCATCGCGGCAGGGTCCCCGCGCCCGAGCCGGGGCCCGCAGTTCCGCCGCCACCGCCTACTCCATTTCCAGAACCGGGCGCAGCCGCCGCCGCCGCCATAGCCGCCTCCACGGGCTTAGAGGCGGCCATGACGACTGTCCTCCGCCGCCGCCGCCGCCGCCGCCGCCGCCGCCGCCGCGCCGGTCGCGGGCGCCACGGTCACCGGGCAGCGTGGGGAGGAAGCCGGGAGCGTGGAGGAAAGCGACGCGCGAGCGAGCACGCCAGGCAGCAGGAGCGGACGACAGAAAAGGGCCAGAGGTCACCGGAAGCCCGGGGCATGCTGGGTTAGACCCGCGGCTGTGCCCGCCCCCATCGAGAATCACTTCCGGGGTCAGAAAGCGGGGTGCGAGTCGGGCGTCCTGGGTACCTTTCTCGTGGGCAGGCTTAGGCGCAAGGGAGGTCACACGTGCCCGCTGACCTCTCCTGCTCTTCCAGGATGGAAGGGCCCTTGGCGATGTCGGCCGGGGAAGCGAGGTTGGGGTGCACAGGGATCCGCAGAGGGACAGCTCCCCGGGAGCGTTGTGAGTGGGTGGGTGTGCAGAACTGTGAAGTAATTGGCCAGCGGGAACGGTGTCCCCCCCTAGTGGATTGGTGGCTTTGGGGACCCTTTGGAGCTGTGTAACCCAGCTTCGTATGTCTGCACCAGCGGAATTCCACCTGCATCCCAGTGCATAGCATCCTCCCTGGAGCACTTGTGCCTGTCACAACACTCTAGTTTGCTCACTTATTTGAAATATCTTTCTTAAACCTTCCTTCCTCATTCCCAGAATATATTTTAACCCAACTCTTGTCTATAATAACGTTGTCACATCATCTTTTCCTTCACGAACTCAGGGTCAGGTCTCAAAAGATGAAAACTACATTGCAAGGTGTGTGGAATTCACAATATTTTCAAAAAGAAAAGACAAGTGTGAATAAATAAATGTCCCAAGCTATGGCTCCTCATTGTGGTAATTTTGTGCAATACTTCATTTCAGGTTTGAATAGCCCTGTCAAGAATAATTTTTACAGATGGTCATTAGGTTTTTATGTTGCTAGCTCTCTACCCTTCATCTAACCCATGACTCATCCTGTTCAGCCATGGGGCTCAGTACCTTTTCTCACAGCAGCATGGTTGTCCTCTGCTTCTTCCCGCTTCTCTCTGGCGTTCTGCTCTGTGCTTCCTGTTCTCAGAGTTTTCTTAGTCTGGTAGCCCCACCCACACTTCCTGCCTGTCTTTGGCCAATCAGCGCTTTTTATTAAACCAGTGGGTGGGACAATTATTTACAATGTAACAACATAATCTCCCACATTCTGGTTAAAATAGGGCAGCCCAATTCAAAACTTCAGGGCCTTGCCTTTTATCTTGCTTAATGTTGGTTCTTACTAGTGAAATGTTTCCACTAGCAACAAACAAAATGATAGTGTAATTGAACTGATCAAATGAAGATTGCTATAGGCTCTCCTGATCTCAAATTCAAAAGAGGAATTTTTCCCTCTAATCTTGGCTTTTTCAGAACAACAACAAAGGGACTCTCCCCTATAACTTCACATTTTCTGTGGTATTTTGAAGGATTATAGGTTCCCAGTAAGAATAAACCATCAGAATGAAAATAGAGTTGAAAGTTTTCTCCTTTATTTTATGTATGGGTGAACCCATGCCATAGATTACAGCCAAGAACTGTTGGGAGTTACTTCTGTCTTTTGGCTATGTGTGTCTTGGAGATAATTTATAGCACCAGCAAATTGATTACGCCATCAGATGACAGCTTATGTTCTTTTCCAATAATACCATATCACCATAGTTATTTGTTTTTATATTGTTCTTAGATTAGCTAGCTACTCAGCTCATTTGGATTCCATGAAGAGGAATCATGATATAGTAACCTTTGTACTCCTGAACCCATTACCAAACTAGATATATGATGGGTACTGTTAGTTTATTTATCCACCCAACACAATACCTGCAACAGTTAATGCAGGATAGAGGGTTGATAAAATATTTGATGAAGAAGTTGCAGCTTTTCTACAATCCTTGATGGACCAGCGCCAATATTGCTGACCACCACTAATATTCTTAATACTAATACTAATACCACCATCACTGCTAATCTGCTAATCCCAGACTTTCAGGTGCTGCGGTTCCTGCTTTTCACCCTCACAACAGCTGCTTCCGGTGAGACCTGATTGCATTGTATTTCATATCCTACTTATGATATGTGGGGGTCCCTGTTTTCCTGAGCCTTCTTGGTGAGAGTTGCCTCTTGATCCTAATGTTTTCTGCCTTTTTAAACTTCTATCAAATCTTCAGTTGAGTAGGTGGTACTACTTTACTTGTCAGGGGAATGTCATGCCATGATTCAATCAACTGGCATCTCATTCTGCTGTCAGAAGCAGCCTCTGCATTTATCTGCAAGGAGCCATGTATAGTAACCCTACTTCCCCCTCTTCCACTGTGACTGATAAGTCATGTATAATTTATGCACTCCTTTGCCACTTTTATGCCCACTCACAGATTTATAAGATCTTTTCATCCCTGTTGACTTAGTTCATTGCAAATCACAGTGTATCTTTGTATCTTCCAGAAATGTAGAAATGCCGCCTTATAGTTCACTGTTATTTTGGGAAAAATCTAATTACATTTTTTTTTTTTGGTTTAGTGTGCATGTGTGTGGACATTCAAGTGCCATGGCACACAGGTATAGGTCAAGGACAACTTGCAGGAATTGGTTGTTTCCACATGACTTCAAACTCAGGTTGTGAGGCATGTGTGTGGAAGGTTATGTTTGGGGGTAATTCCTCAGAAGTTATCTACCTTGTTTTTTCATATAGCATCTCTCACGTAACCTGGAGCTCTTCAATTACACTAGATTAGCTAGCAAGACTCAGAGCACCTTCTGTCCCTGCCACCCCCTACCCTGTACTAAGGTTGCAGCATGCACGCCTAGCTTTGCATTACTACGTAAGTACCAAAGACTCAAACTCAGGTTTTCATGTCTGTGTACCAAACACTCTAAAGACTGAGCCATCTCTTTGGTTACTATGGTTTTAATTCTCTTTTATTTAGTAGGTAATGTTGATAGCTACCTTTTAATGATCTTACTTTGCACTTATCTTTCTCAGTAAAGTAATTTTTTTATGGATTTAGCTTATTACATAATTCAATTTTTTCAATGTTGAATTTTGAAAATTTATCTAGTCTAGATACTAGTCCTTTGCTGAATGCATGGTCTGTGAATATTTTTTGCCTGTATTTTGTGTTTCCATCTAGATACATTTCAGTTTTCATTTTTTAAGAAGTTTTAAAATTAGAACATGAAGTTTCATTACAACATGCTTCAAACAAAACATATGTATATTTATTTATTCGCCTTCTCTGTCTTCTTTCTCATGCCGCCATCATCACCTTTGCCATCTTCCACGGCCTCTTTTTCCGTTCCCTGTTGATCTCACGTGCCTTTCTGCCTTCCACCTTCCCTCAACTTCTGTGCTCTCCTGTAGGCGGAGTTTCACTTACAAGGCACCAGTCTAAGATTAATATTTATTAAAATATAAACCAACACTCACGATACAGCTTATAGTGGCGCCTAGACAGGGACTGGAGTATCTGAGCGATGGACAATGGATGCCAAACCAGTCTCTCCAGCAGTCAGGAACCAGGAAACGGGCCTTCCCAGGGTCCCAGCTGCCCCTTATCAATGGGGTTGGCCACTCCCCCTTTAGGAGCCCGGGACCCTGGATAAGCATCCTCGGATCTTATCAGCTGACCCCTGAATCCCACCACACTCTCCTCTAATGGTCTCCATACTGATTTCGTGTCCTATACCCACACAGACCTCTGACCTCCCGGCTGTAGCCTGCTATACAAAGAAAGACTGCATGGTTCTGCCCCAGTAGATATATGAACCAACAGAATAGAGGCCACCTAGTTTAAATTATTTAATTTCATCTTCTTTTCCTCTTACTTTTTTTTCTATTTTATGTGCATTGTTGTTTTTGCCTGTATGTATGTCTGTGTATCAAATTTTGGAGTTACAGATAGTTGTTAGCTACCACTTTGGTGCCAGGAATTGAACTCAGATCTTTTTGAAGAATAGTCAGTGCTTTTAACTGCTGAGCTATTTCTCCAGCCCCTCTCTTCTTCCTCTTGAGCTTTGATTACCCACTGCTGTGGTAGCTTTTAATGATATTTCTAAGACTGATTAGTTTTGTGCCCTTTTCAGAATTCCACTGGACGTGTGTGTGTGTGTGTGTGTGTGTGTGTGTGTGTGTGTGTGTGTGTGTATGTGTGTCTATTTCTATTTACTGTGTTCTACCAAATTGATGTACTCATCTATCTCCTTACTAGCCAAAGAGCCAACGGGCATCTCTTTTGAATCTTGTGTCCCTTATCGATAGCATCTCCCAGGAAAGTGTCCAAGGCCCATGTACAAGAAATCTGGCGACCGGGCTTGGCTTTAAGGGTGATAAATCTTCTGGATTTTAAGACAGGCTGGGAAAGCCATTCTTCCAATGCTAAGACCTAAACTGCTTCTTTTGTATTTTGCTCTTCCAGGACTTTTACAGAAACCTTAGCTAAGGCAAGGTGGGTGTGAATCATTTTCCCATATGTGTATACGTGTGTTCTAAGAAATGGGCTTAGCTAGAAAACCAGTGAGTTGGAGGGTTTTCATTCATGTAGTCCAAATCTTTTTATCCTCTCTTTCTTTGTTTCTTCCCTTCCTCTTTTTCCTCCTCTTCTGTTTTTAGTGTTAAATCTTTTTTTCCCTAGAATAAAAATCTATATTGCTTTGGGAAATGTTTAAATTTTAATAATCCAGAATCCACATATTTAAATAATTCTTTTTGCTTCCTCAATAAGGGTTTCCAAGACAACCCCAGGTTTGATGGTTAATTGAAAGGATTTGAATACTTGGTATGGGTCATGACTCCTGACTAGTGTTTATTACAATGGAAGCGCACAAGAACCAATTGTCAAGTTGAACAGATACATAGGTAAAGTTGTGAGCAAAACTGGCTTAAATTTTTATTGGGTTCTAAGTCTTGAAGGCACTCTCAACATGGCTAGTACCCAAATTCTAGAGTCCCAGAAGAAAATCATTTATGGTTTAAATGGCCCCCATAAACTCCATGTTAAGGTTGGGCTGCCATTTGTGGCATTATTGAGAGGTGATAAAACTTTCAGGTGGAGAGTCTCATTGGAATTAATTCTGCCACTGAAAAACTTAACTACGATTCTCTCTCTCTGGATCTCTCTCCCATCTATCTATCTATCTATCTATCTATCTATCTATCTATCTATCTATCTATCTATCTATCTATCCATCCATCCATCCATCCATCCATCCATCCATCCATCCATCCATCCATCCATCCATCTATCTATCGTCATCCCTCTATCTGCTTTCTGGCAGCTATGCTGGGTGAACAAATTTACTCCACAATATGCTCTCTGCAATGGTGTTCTTCCTTTCCACAGATCCAACCAGCAGTGGACGGAAAGCCCTGAAACCATGAGGCCTAAGTAACTATTTCTCCCTTTGAATTTGGTCATAAGCCAGTTTTATAATTTAAAAAGTTTTGCATCACTGCAGGAACTCTTTATTATTTGAATTTGTGAGGCAGTAAATGGCTATTTTTTTGTAGACAATCTTTTCTAAAGATAGGCATTTCTGTCCTTAGTGTATTTAAGTATAGTTGAATCACTTGGACTTTAAATTTATTATTGGTAGGACCCCAGGTTACAGGAGGAACCTGACCTACAGTATTGACTTCATTTGAAAGCAAAGAGCTGTGTATTTAGGCTGTGGAATAAATTCTATTAATTATAGCAATTAGTTTTAGAAATAAGATTGGTGAGTGTGGGAGTGGGGGCCACCTATCTCTGCTGCTCCATCCTCAACTCTCCAGCGATCACAGGCCTATTGTAGAATATTATTGTAAGGTGTGTTACATTTGTTTATGCGCTGGAACATTTGTTTAATAATGCAAAGACGTGTTACATTTGTTCGATTAAATAAAATTCATTTCCAGTCAGGAGGCTGACAGAAAGTGGCAGGAAGGAACCAGGTGGAGAAGGGCTTTAAAGTCGATGTGAGGGAAGCAGGGGCTTTTCCAGGGAGATGCCAGCAAGGGGACCAGGTTAGTGACTTGCTATTCGGCCTTTCTGAGGAGCAGAATTCCACCTCAACCTCTGAATCTTGAGTTATTTAAAGAGACAAAGATTTAGATAAGTTCCCTTGTAGCTTCGAAAGAGTCAGTGTCTGAGAGAACGGGTTCCCCCACCTTGGGGGGGGTGTGCTAAAAAAGGCAGCAACAGTTTAAAAAGAGAATACCACAAGCCCAGATGTTAGTTTAAATCTATACCTCTTCTCATTCTGCTATTCTGGAGCTTTTGTGAAAAACACTTCTGAATGTCTTCTTTCCCTGCAGCTTCCCTAGTCCTGAGATGCCGCTGCTGCTTCCTCTTCCTCTTCCTCCTCCTCTTCTTCCTCCTCTTCCTCCTCCTCCTTTTTTCCTGCTACCATAGAATCAGTTCAAAATAGCCCTTTTAATTGCTAAGAAGTTCAGAGAATTGTATAGAGTTTGGAACAGAGTAGTGTGTGAGTGGCTTATTTAAATCACCTGGTATTTTTATTATTGAGTTAATTTAGAATAAAGTGATTTTATTAAAAGAAAATGTTTAACTTGAAGTCTTACCTCATTACACATATCCAGTTATTTTTTTTTATCTTTTACTTATAAAGGTGGAGAGCAAGAAGAATGAGCTAACTTATACAGACAGCATTCTTAAGCTAGATACAGTGACTGTCTATAATTCTAGTTCTCGAGAGGTCGGGGCAGAAAAATGCTATGAGTTTGGGATTGGCCTAAGTTGGGTAGTTTCAGGCTAGCCTGAGTTGCAGAGTAAGGTTCCTCTGAAATAAGGACAGACTGGTCAGAAAAACATCATATTCTGATTGGGCAAAATCCCTAATAGTCAAAAAAGTTCACAGTAGTGTTTTCTGAACTCCATACTTTTTGTCCTGCCATTTATTTGGAAATTCGGAAAACAACCTGGAATTATGAATCTGTCTGGATTCAGCTTCAATGAGAAAAATGAGTAAGTCTGGCTCTTCAGATAACCTAGAACATTGGAAGGAAGATCTGAGAAACTCAAAGGAGGATTGCGTAGATCTCCTCTAAGTTAAAACACTCCCTCTAGGAGGGAGATTCATTAAGAGTCAGAAAGTAAATGAAACTCACAGGGCTTCAGAAGTCCTTACAGCTTTCCCAAGGTTCCTCCCAAGGGCATATTATCACTAATACTTGCTGGGTGTTATGACTGACCTGGGGAAGCTGCCTACCTCCATGTCAGGTAGAGTTACCAGAACTGAGCTGCTGTGAGTTGTTCCTCATACCCAGGTGGGGTTTTTAATTTATAGTCCCATCTCGTAGTTGTCTGTGCTCCAGTTCGCAATTCTTTACCCATTCTCTTGTCAGTTACCCAAGCAAACGATCTAGTTTAATAAATTGATTTGGGTGGTGGCTTGTCCATGTCTCTTCAGGAATGTTACATAACAGAAGTAAACTGTTTGATCTGTCAGGAGTGGAGGAAGAGACCCTTCTCTACGTGATATGTTCATTTTCATTTTGAACCTTCTAAGAGGAAAAACAATTTGAGATAGGGTTTTTATGAATGGATTGGTATACACTGTATTAGTTATTTCTCCATTGCTGTGATGAAACACCATGGCCAAGGCAACTTGTAGTTCTAGAAGGTTAGAGTTTATGATGGTGGTCTGAGGGCAAGGATTTAGGTGGCCGGAGCAGCATCTAAGAGATCACATCTTTATCCTTATCTCAAAGTTTTAAAGCACCACATGTTTACCACAAAAGGTTCCAAATTCCATCCAAGGGCTGATATTACAGACAGAGGTTTATGCAGAATATAGCCTCAAGTTAGTGATGCCTACACATTTGTCCAAACCTAAATTATTAGTGTTTTTTTTTTCTGTAACAAAAGGTTATAGAGTGCCAAGGAGTGGGTATCACTAAAAGAAATCTTAAGATAAAGCCTTATTTATTTTCTTAAAAAATAGTTTTGAAACTTTGAGAACATGTTAATTAGGGCTGGAGAGAAAAACAACAGAGCAGGAAGCTGAACTTGGCAGCCACTGGAGGGAGATGGAGCAAAGAGTAAGCCACACCTTTTGAAATGGAAGTCAACAAGCAGTCACATGGCAGCAGTAGAAGGAATGCCACACTTCAGAGTAAGAAAGCCCAGCACACAGGAAAATAATTCTTATGCTTTTGGAAAAGATAAGAAAAAGGACTCATAAATGTGGAGAGGCTCAGCTGTACTACCTGATATAAGTACAAACAACTGCCTATTTTCTGGGGCGTGTGTTAAAGAAACAATTAGATGCCATCACGTATTCATTCATTTTCTTTTGGAAATTGTAAGAAGACCCATCTGTCTTAGGAAGAGCTGTAGAAATGGTATATGTAAAGTAGTATCATAGACAGAGCTGGTTTTGCCTCTGCAGGAGATCTCACCTGCTTTCTTTAGTGAGACAGACAATCAACAGCGAAGATGGAGTTGTGACTTCTCCTGGGTCACTGAGAAACAGCCCTCCACTAACATTACAATATAGGAAGCATGCATTTTTCTCTAAAACAAATAAAAACATTCTAGGCAATTTGATGTTTTAATTTTCTTCTAACATAAGCCATGGCACCAGGCTGTAGGGACATTGACATAGTTTTTAAACCTATTTTCTTAACTCGTCTCCAAAAGAGTTTTCCTGTGGTAAATAACGAATAATTCACCTGTTTGAAAAAGACAGCCAAAGAAGTTCTTGGATGCTGGCAGGTAGAAAGAACCTTGCTTCAAACTTGGATGTGATGCTCAGTAATTTTTATTGGACAAGAAATGATCTATTTGAATCTCAGCCTTCCACATTCAAGACACAGCACCAAACACCCAACTACAAGCTTGTAATGAAAATAGTATTTACACAGCCCCCCAAATAACTAAAAGACAGGCACTATTTTATTCATAGACGTTTTCTCCTTTTTTTTTTAAAGAAAGAATAGTCCTAACTTGAAACAACCCAAATGAATGTCCCAACAAACTGAAAGATCAGAACGTGAGAATAGGCCTCCATACGGTGACAGGGGGCAGAACTCAAGCCCCCCAAATGTGCTGTGACTCAAGGAAACATCCCAGAGACAAACAATAGACATTGTAGTAAAATTTAACAAGAATCAGATGTCTCTGCATACATTTCATAGCCTGCCATAAATCTAGCGGTCTATAACTGTTTGCAGTTTCACACCTATAGCCTGACCAATAATTTCAAAAGATTACCTCACTCTATGTCCCTTTCCCAAGCCTAGAACACCAAGACATACAGTTCCCTGCTTGTGGGATTTTCCCTATATAAGTCCTTTGTAATCAGGGCTCAGGGCTTCCTTCTTCACTTGCTGTAATTGGGGTGCTGGAAGAAGCCTGACTTGGCTGGGCTCAAAAAAAAAAACAAAAAACAAAAACAAACAAAAAAAAAAAACCAAAAAACCTTTTTTTTTTTTTTTTTTTTTTTTTCCCATCGAGAAGTTGGCTCCTTGGTTTCACTGGGGATTTTGAGACATGGTCACAACAGAACCACAGACCGAATTTTTTAAAGTGTGATAGTACAATAGCATGAACTACTTACCACTGCAGAACTATGAAGTTCTCACAGACCTAGTGTGGATAGTCCACTCATCATCATCAGTAGCAGCAGCAGCAGCATCCACAATGCCATTTCAAGAAACTTCAAATGGCAGCAGATTTGATATATGGGGCCAGAGGTCAGAAGTGGTAATGTAAGGGCCTATGAGTTAGATAACAGATAGAGGCAGCCATATTGGATGCTGTAAATGTGTCCTCATCTACAGTGGTTTGTAATGCAAGGACAGGTATACATAAAATTCATCAAACTGCGTAAAAATACATATTTTTATATTTGTGTATATATAGGAAACATTTCAGTTAAAAGTTGCCTTTGACCCAGGATCTGGCCTTTTTGCCACTATCAATTTATTAGAAGAGTATTCCCTTCTATGTACATTATACTGACTTTCAGATTGCAGTAATGTGTCCTTTATTTGTGGTCACAACTGGTCTGCAGCTGATAGGGATGATGTGAGTATCACAGTCTATCATTATTGACAGCTGGAGATGCCACCACATGCTGTTGGCAGCAAGCCACAGGTCAATCAGGCAGTATGCTGAACTTCTTACCCTTTGGCTGCAAGCCACAGGTCAATCAGCAGTATTCTGAACTTCTTACCCTTTGGCTGTAAGCCACAAACCCTAGGAGATTTTTTAAAACCTTTCTCAATTTAAATAGTCAAAGGTGAGAGGAGTGTGGGTTGAACAATTTATAAATAGCTATTGCTGAAGGCTGACTGATGACAAAATGGTCGTTTGGTAGATCTTTCTCCTCAAGGATGATAAAAGAATCATCAGCTAGGCATGGTGGTGCATGCCCATAGTCCTTTGAGGCGGGGGATCACAAGACCAAGACCATCCGAGATTCTGATAATATCATTATCAGAAATAATTTTTAAAAGAATACCAGTTTATTCTGACCTCAGGAGGAGATCCTGAGGGTTTTTTTTAAATTAAAATTAAAATTTATTGTTGCGAAGAGTATAAAAATGATGGTGGTGATTGCCTTTTGCCAATTGGACAAGAAGCTTCTGTGGTCATAGCCAGGACAGAGGTGACAGAAAACTTTGAAATCACAACATGGTCTATCAAACCACAAGATGTCAGTCTTAATGCTGCCCAGCCTACTGATTTATCATTGAACTGGGGAAAGAGTGGGGTCAGGAGACTTAGAGACTGCTTAAGGAAACAGTTTAAAATTATCACACACACTCTCTCTCTCCTCTTCATACGATTCTCTCTCTCTCTTTCCTCTTCATTCATGTGAAAGCCCGTTAGGCCTTTTTATGTTGCCCTTTAAAGGTCCCAAATTTGTTGTCTATTGGGTAGTGACTTCCTGCTTTATAGTAATCAAAGTTATCTTTAGCTACTGTTCACACAGCTCTTAGATAAGACAAATACTGAGTGATAAAATTCAGATCAACAGAAAAAAACTTGAGTCTCAAGTGAAAGCCTTTTAGAGGCAGCTGTGGTAAGCTATTCTAACTACAGATCAAGGTGGTTTTGCTTTTAAACAGGCGAGGCTGGGCTCAGAGCAAGGACACTGCTGCCTCAGAGCAGAACCCTTATCTTGTTATGTCTTTGTAAGAGTTGCTTTGACTGTTCTAGGGCAATGTGACAATGAAACACTACCCGATAGTAACCCTTAGAATCAATTAATAAATAAAACACCCCTTTACAATGTGTTAGGCTTTTTATCTCCGCTGTCTTTCCTGCTGTGTATATGCCACAATATAGCTAATATTCTTGGTGAATTTTTCCACTACCTGCTCATTACCAGTCTATTAATACTATTCCACATGATATTTTGGTGGGCTGGAAGAGGAAGCCTCTCTTGGCTACTTTTTACTCTGGTGCCTGTGGTTGATGTAAAAGCCACAGCTGCCATCTTAAAGAGGATAAGAGATAGTTTGTTGATTCTGGAGTCATTTTGGGTGAACATTGCCCAGGAACATAGATTTATACCCCAATATCCATGTTCCAATGTGGAAACAGTTTCATGAAATTCTTACAATTTTTATGGAACACAGAAAGCCATAAGTCAAATGGACCTAGGAGACATCTACAGAGCAGTTTGAGGAACACTACACAATACTATTCCTTCTCACAGTCCATGGAACATTTTCAATAATTGAACACACATCAGGACAAAGAAATTCTCAACAAAAATGAGAAAATTGAAATACTACCCTGCATCCTACAATTACCACAGATTAAAGCTGAATATCTACAACAATAGAAGTAGCAGAAAGTATACAAACACATGGAAGCTGAGCATGTTATGGCCAGATTGAGGGGACCCACAAAAGACCACTATGGAAACTGAATCCCATATGTAAAAGCATTAAAGTTTAAGCGTGGTCTTTCTGTCTGTTCTAGCAGAGAGCCCCAAGCCTGGACAGGATAGGGTTTTTATCATAGCAGCAGATTTCCAAAGTTCAGGGCCCTGATTGGCTGTCAGTTGTATAGAGTATTTTAGTGAAAGGGAATAGGTATGTTCTGAGCTCTAGGACTATCTCTTAATTGAGAGGTCTGTAATCAGATGTTTCCCTTCAGGGACTGGCCTCTCCCTGGGTGGTGTCTGTTTTGGCTTTGCCTGGAGCTAGCAGATATTTCCCTTCAGGTGCTGCCAGTCTCTTACTCTCACGCCTACTGTCTAGCTGGATTTTATTAAGCCTGTCATGGCAGCTATATAGCCAAACTCTTCTGGGTCCCACAAACCACTCACCACTGAATGAAAATTTGGACAAGACAGAAATCAAGAAGGAAATTAAAAACTTTTAAGAATTGAATAAAAATGAAAAAAAAAAACCCCAAACCTCTGGGACATATGAAGGCAATTCTAGAAGGCAGGTTCATAGCACTAACTGCTTACATAAAAAGTTTAGAGCTCATATTAGTGACTTAAGAATAAAATTGAAAACTAGAAGTGAAGGGCCTCGGAATATAGAAATATAAAATTAAAAACTTAAAGAAAGAGAAGCCACAGACATCAGCTTCATCAGTCCTAAAGGTCAGCTTTTAACAACAGTCAGTGCCTTACAGCCAGGTTCTCTGTCAACAGCAAGGGGTTAACTTTTAACCTCTTTGCCCCTTATAACCGACAACTGCCCTAGACCAAAGTTAACTTTTAATACATGACAATGTGCCTTGAATTATTTCATACTCTTCCTGAAGAAAAAGACTTCAGGGATATACAAATATCAATTAGGTGGGACCCTCTGAAACCTTCTTAATGGGAAATTATAAATCCTAAAATACAACTTTGAAATTGTAAAAATTCTTTTGTCAATGCCTGATGCCCTTTACTATAAAAGAGGGTTCAAACCCTGAATCTGGGCACACAGCCTCAGAGTCTCGAACTCTGGCTATGGCCTCAGCTAGTTGATAAGCTTTTTTTTTGCCTTTTTTTTAGGTGATTTTTTTAAAAATAAAATTTGCTTCTGACTTTGGTCCTCCGCCTCTCATTTGTTCTGTGCCCTTGGACCCAACAGAAAAACAAGAAGAAATAATAACCCCAAAAAGTAGGTAGGAAGAAATAAAGTCCAGGCTGAAATTAAAACAACAAAGTTACAAAGCATCAATAAACAAGGAGGTGGTTCTTTGAGAAAACCAACAAGATTTTTCTTAGTGAAATTAACGGAAAGTTGGAGAGAGAAAGTAATCGATGAAATTAGAGATAAAAGAGGATCATTACAACATAACAGATGCCAAGGAAATTCAGAAAACCATAAGGACGTATTTAAAAAAATCTGTACCCCACCAAATTGGGAAACCTCAGAGAAATGAATACATTTTTTGAGGCGTATATGATCTACTAAAGTAAAACAAAGATGAATAAAACAATTTGAACAAACTCATAACCCCAGTGAGACAGAAACAGTAACTAAAAGTCTCTTGCCCCCTCCACCCCCCAAATCCCAGGGACAGATAGGTTTATGCAGAATTCTACCAGACTTTCAAGCTATTTCATAAAATAAAAATTAAAGAAACATTTTCTAATTCTTGTTATTGTTCCATCTACTATTTTAATACCAAAACACACCAAAACATAACAAAGAGTTATTGGCCAATATCTTTCATGAATGTAATCACAAAACTTCCCCCCCAAAACAAAATCTTAATACAAGAACACACAAAAAAGATTATCCACTACAATCAAGATGAAGCTGGGTTCCTGTCAGAGATGTGGGAATGATTTGACATTATATTTGACATATAAATCAATTAATGTAACCCACCTCACAAACAGAATGAAAAACCAAACCTACACAAGATCATCTCATCAGATACAGAAAAGGCCTTTGGCACTAACATCCCTCCCATGATAAAAGTTCTGGCGAGACTATGGATACAAGGAACACACTTCAGCATAATAAAGGCAACTTATAGGAAGCTTATAGCCAACCAACTTAAATGGAGAAAGGCCTAAAGCATTTCTACTAAAATTAGGATCAAGGAAAGAATGTTCACTTTCTTGATGTCTTAGCTAGAGCAATAAGGCAACTGAGGGAGACAAGGGCATAGGAAAGGAAGAAGTCAAGTGTCCTTATTTGCAGATGATATGATAGTATACATCAAAGACCCTAAAAATTCCACCAGGAAAATCCTACAGTTGATAAACTCCTTCAGCAAAGTAGCAAAATAAAACACAAAGATCAGTAGCCGTACTGTATGACTACAAACTGAGAAGGAAGTCAGGAAATATGTCTTTCACAACAGCCTCAAAAACACCCTGTAGTTCACTCTAACCCAGCAAGTGAAATCATCGTATGGACACTAAAGAAAGAAATTTAAGAAGACACCAGAAAATGGAAAGATCTCCATGCTTATGGATCAGTAGGGTTAATATTGTGAAAACTGCCACTCTATCAGAAGCAATCTACAGATTCAACATATTCCCCATCGAAATTCCAGCATAATTCTTCACAGAAATTGAAAAGTCAACTTCATAGGAAAACGCAAAAAAAAAAAAAAAAAAAAAACCCTGATGATAACTAAAACTCTCCTGAATAATTAAAAAAAACCCTGCTGGAGGTATCACCATTTCAGATTTTTAATCTGTATCAAAGAGCTATGGTAATAAAACCAGAATAGCATTGACAAAAGCAGACACAGTGATCAATGAAATCAAGCTGAAGCCTCAGACACAGTCCTACATACACATGGACATGGAGCCAAAAAAATGGGGAAAGGTGGTGTCTCCAACAATGGTGTGTGTCAAACCGGATCGTTGCATGCAGAGGAAGGAAAATAGGTCATTTCTATTTCCACACACAAACCCCAGCTGCACATGGATTAATAACCTCAACACCATAAGATCAGATACCCTGTATCTGACAGAAGAGAAAGAGAGAATAGGAATAAACTCATTGGCACAGGAGAGGACTTTCTGATCAGGACAGTGACAGTACAGGCATGGAAGCCAATCAATTAATGGAACTTCATGAAGTTAAACCGTATAGCAAAGGACACCATCATTCAAGTAAGTGGTGGCTTACAGAATTGGAAATAAAACTTACGAATTATGCATATGATAGGGAGTTAACCTCTAGAATATAGAAAGAACCAAAAAACCCTGAACATCAGGAGGAAAATGACCCCATTAAGGATGGAGTATAGAACTAAACAGAAAGTTTTAAAAGAAAAATGAAGCATAAATGGCTGAGAAACACTTAAAGACATTTTCAATATTTTAGAAATCAGAAAAATGACAAATTTCTTTTCTGTACTGAATGTTTTTAACTTCATGAAGCCCTGTTCATTAATTATTGGCCCTAATAACTGTGCCTTCAGTATCCTGATCAGAAAGTCCGTGTTCATTCATGGTTATTACTACTCTATCAATAATGTTTCCAGACATTGGAAATAACCATCAGTGCACTGGTGAATGGAGGATGACAATGTGGTCAATTCACTCAAATATTCAGCTGTTAAAAAAATGAAGTTTTGAGAATTTACAGGTGAATGAATGGAACTTTAAAGAATCATTTGGTGTGGGCTAATCAAGAACCCCCAAAGACAAACATTGCATGTTTTTTTTTATATGCAGATATTAGCTTTTAAGCTTTTGACAGGTGTGTTTTGGTCAGAATAGCCACGGAGGTTAGGAAGCTAATAAGGGACCGGGAGAAGGATCGGAAGGGATCTCTCAAGGAAGGACTAATATACTAAGATTTCATAAAGAGGAAACGGCAGTATTAAATGCTGTTGGGCATGAGCAGGAAGGACAAAGAGAGAAGGTGGGTGACAGCTAACATAGAAGGCCTTCTGAGAAGCCATATGTACTGCTGTAGAGGCTTCCTAAGATATGTGCTTATGTGGTGTTACATTACATAATATATATATATATTTAGAAATATAAAGCTTCACCTTTACTGACTAGCACTCATGGTAGTGGAAGGTACTGGAGGGGAAAAAAAGCAATTACCAATATCTCCCAGCCACAAAGCCTACAGCCTATAATAGTGTCCAGCAAGCAAGATATACTAGTGCAATTGTGGCACAAATGTTATGGGGTAACCAATCACTTTTTGATTGGATTTTCAGGTTTATTCTATAGACTGGAACCTAAAACTGACAAAAACCTGAAACTAGAAAGGTCATAAGCCCCAGAGGAAAATGGAAGATTATTCTGCTAAAGTAACATAGCAGTAAAATGACTCCTGATGGCACATTGCTATATCCGTAGATCTGTGCACCAGTCAACCTTCATCAGAGAAGATTCTTCTTGCAGTATATGCAGATAATTCTTCTTGCAGTTAATTCAGAGATCCACAATTGGACTGTATGCAGAGACAGAGAGAGAGACTTTGGGGCACTCAGATATAAGCGGTAGGTCTTCATCAAACCCCGCTCCTCAAGGCTCATGGAACTAAGTAGAAGAGGAGGCATAAAGATTGTAAGTCAGAGTTGTACATGATTTCCCGGAGGCAATGTCTTGACACAACAGGGCTAACACATATGTGAGCTCACAAAGACTGTGACAGAATGCACAATACCTGTACAGGTTCATCCTGGATAAGATCCCAGCACAGAGAAAGGGAAGTAGAAAAAGTCCCACACACTAATAAAAAAGCTATTGGAAATTAGTGTCTTCTGGGAAAGGAGAAATGGTCATGTCCATCTCACTCCAGAGTAGGCTTCATACCCAGAAGTAGTTGGCCAACAAAAGGTATTCCATTTGTTTTGTGTGTATACTTTTTGTTTTAGTATCTTTTCCTATTAATTTTGTTTGTTTTAATTTAATTTTCTTTCTCTTTTTCAGAGAGAGAGAGAGAGAGAGAGAGAGAGAGAGAGAGAGAGAGAGAGAGAGAGAGAACACAAACAAAGCTGGGTGGGAAGGAAGATGGAGAGGATCTTAGAGAAGTTGGGAAAGTGAACAAATATAAACAATTTACTTTATGAGAAAAATTTTAAATAAAGAAAAAGAGTCAAAATTTTCTCCACCAAGCATTCAAACAGCCCATTCCTCTGAACTGCCTGGAGATGCCATTTCCTTTTCTAGTGAGATCAAGTTGAAAACCATCCTCAAACATTTCCAGACTCCAATGGGTAGAGAAGATTCCTTCTTCCCTTTTTCAGTTCTCAGATATGATTTTAAAATCTTCCTCTACTGACTCAAGACTCTGCAGGACCAAGCCTACTGCAGAGAATTAGTTCTGGGCATTGTTCTCTAGGGAAACTTCTCAAACTGTTCCTGTGCTTTTACTCATCTTCCTCAACATTGCTGGACTCCTGTGCTGGGAGCCTGATTTGTATTTATTTTGATTCTTTATATTATGGTCCTTTTTTAGACCTACCCCTAATGGTCACTCTGCAGTGCCATAAACTATTATGTGTTTTGGTATCCTGCCTTGTTTGTTCTCAGATGCCGGAACTACTACTTACAAAGGCCAAATATTTCCTTAACCATCGGATGTGGGAATGTCTTTCTGTATGCTGTGTGTATCTGTAAAGGACTGTTTTGGCCCATGACAGGCACCATAGAAGAAGTAGGTGTGGAATCAAAATAGTTAGGAGAAGGAGGGTGGAGTCAGAGATAGACGGAGCCAGCCACCAAAGAAGAAGCATGTAAGGAACACAGGTGAGCCACAGGCCACGTGGCAGGATAGATTAATGGAAGTGGGTAAAGATGAACTAGCTAGCTAGCAAGGTTCCTAAGCCATAGATCAAACAGCAGGAACTTAATATAAGTGTCTGAGTCATTTTGGGGGGCCAAAGCAACTACGGCTGGCTAAGAGGTCTGAGGTGGTAGGTCTGGGATCTGGACCTCTGGCTGCTTGGGGCCAGAAACCTTATTGCAACAAACATCACTATTTTTTTTTTTCTCAGAAGACGTTGGCTTTGCCATCTCTTAACTCTTAATTAGACTTCTAATACTTACCCGGATAACTAATAACCTCTCTCCATACATATTTCTAACTGATCACCTATCTTGTTAGGGGATCATACCCTTTTCATGGTGCCCCTGCCTGGGTATTGTGGTGATATATTTTATATCTAATAACATCAGTCTGGAATATCAGAGAACAGATCCACTCACAGTCAAGCCAGGAAGTTCAGAGAGTGGTAACTCACACCTTTAATCCCACTGTGGGGAAAGACCCTAATGGTACCCTATGCCTTTAATCCCATAACTCCAGAGATGGAGATCTTTCTGTGTTTCTGTGAGTTCAAGGCCTAACTACCAAATAGTAGTAACTTACACCTTTAGTCTTAGCTGTAGAATTATAACATAGAGTTGAACCCAGAAGTGAAACAATTGGGCAAAGAAGATATTCAAGGAGGCATAGGCAGAGAGTGTGGGATTCTGTAGAAGTGATGAGGAGCCAGGCTGAGAAATTTGGAAGAAAGCTTTTACCCTGAGAAGTTGGCCAGGTGAGATTTGACTGTGGTCTATTTCCTCTCTCTGATATCCCAGCCTTTCCCCAATATCTGGCTCTGAGTTTTCATTAAATACAAACTACCTGTCAGCCAGTATATAAATTGAGGTGTTTCTGTGGGCGGTGCATGCAGGATGGCACATGTAGGGTAACATGTGCTTGTGTGGTAAGAACCAAGACTGCAGTGAAGTTGTGTCATCCAACATAGGTGACCACCACCAGAAATGCTTCAGATTCATCTCATGCTCTATTTTTCATTAATTTTTGGTCCCTGTGTACACAGAAACTTATTTTATTATTGTCAATGTTCTTATGAAGTATGGACGGGGTCGTGACCCATTGTTTAAGAAGCCATGCTGTAGGAGAAGATTCAGTGAGATTAAAGGATTGAATGTTATAAGCTGCAAGGAGTTTTTCTTCCAATCCTTTGTTTAGCAACGACTGCTTTGCATTGGCTTTTATTGTGAAACAGCAGTGGGATCAGGACCTACTCATTTCCTGAGTCAGAAAAACAATTCTCATGATTTAAAAACATGTTACTTTCCAAAGAATGTCCAATGCATTGTGCTGAGCTTGTCTTTATTAATGATGGAAGAGCTAACCGTTTAACACGTTAAACATTTGAATTCATTATTCCCGATGCTGTTTCCATACATGACTATATGACTCTTTGTAAATGAGTCTCCTTTGCTTTAATGGTGGTATAAAACTATGCTATAAAATTTCACTCATGTAAACATTTTAGACTAATTCCTAAACACCTACCTATTATTATTATTATGCTTTTGTAATAAACTTGTTAAAATTGGCACCTCATTAAAAGTCACACTGTAGGCAGTTTCACACGGAGCTAGACTGAAGCTGTTGCTGCTGTTAATTTTAAAAGGCTCAGGATTGCTAATTCAGGAATAAGATGTCATATGCTTCCACGTGTCACTTTATCATCATAATAAAGCCATTAGTCACATAAATCAGGGAAGGTACTTGTTCTCCATAAGAGACTCATTTTCTTTGTGTTATGTGGGAGCAACAACCTCACTGTAAGATTTTTCTTTCTGAGGTTTGATAATGAAGACATTTTCCCCTGAGTGCCTGGTACACACTCTGCACTCAGTGCTCTGGCTTACTTCAGCTTTTATTATCTCCAGACCAGGACTCATCTTTCTGTTGACCATTTACTCAAGGACAGAAATGGTACAGCTGAAGGGCGATTGTGGTAAAAGCATGACCACAACACATCAAAGGTTAAGATATTGGAGAACCAAATTTTCCCATTTCTTTTGATTTTGGAGCACATTTGTTTTAAAAGATTTCTTAAAAATATTCTCTTCCCTGTATGCTCTCTTTTGAATTCATGGTCTCTTTATATATTCACATCAGATATATACTTATAACCGGATCAGTCTTCATAACACTACTGTGTGCATATTTTCAGGGCTAACCATTTGGTAGTGAACATCTAACTGGTGTGTTCCTCCTCCTGCTCTCCACTTTCCTCTCTTGCCTAAAGTCTTTGTCCTCATCCACATTAAGGACACTTTTCTTTGCAACAGACAGAGACTATTACAGAAAACCCACAGCCAATCGAAATGCAGAGTTGTGGAGCCCAGTCCTAACTGATAACATCTACAACACAACTCCCATACCTAAGGCTCAGGGAACATCATGTAAGAGCTGGAGGGACAGGGAGCTTATTGTGACATCGTGTTTCCTAGACTTGCCAGATTATTTTTAAAGATCAATTTTTTATTTAGAGCAATACCAAGTAGAAGGAACAGATATTTCCCCTTTAGCCACAATTGCAGTCAGGGAAGCATAAGAGACAAGTTTAGTGACCCAAGATCCCATTTGGTTTTGATTTACCCCTTCCCTTCTTGTAATAATGCACCAGCAGCTCGTTTCTTCCCCTGTACATGCCATGCACACTCCTTTCTAAGCAATGCACCTCGCATCTCAGAACTCCCTGGAACCTCTATCCACATTAGCACTGCTATCTCTGTACAACAGGTTGTCTCCCAGCTCCCAATAACTATCAGATTTAGACAGTTTCTATTTGAGTATATTCCCCAAATATTCAAGTATAAAGAATAAAGGGATCAGTTTGGCCAGAACTTCTTTGAGGTGCCTGTGTAGTAAAACAAAATTATGACATCTAGTAAACTTTTAAGGACACTCTCTTATTTAACATCTTATGCCTATGCATGCAATCAGGCATGCATATGATTAAAGTCAGATGCATTAGGGGGAGGTACATGTGCAGTAGAAAAATGATTTGTCCTAATTTATCAGTTCAGAGAAGTGCCCATTCTATTCCACTTAGTGACAAACCTCTATGTCTTGACCTCCATAAAAGAAAACCTCAAGCAATAATTACAGTTCTTTATTACTCTTCCTCCTGTGGCCAGCACGCTGTCGTGTTGATATATCCCTCACCCATCTGTACAGTGTTGCTTTGCTCTGAATAAAGTGGATAATTTTGCTTCTTTTGCACGTCTGTTGGAACATCTATTGGGTAAGAGCTCTTGGCCTTGATTCCTAATACTGGTAGTATCTGTAAGCTCCTCCACTGTCAGCATCTCCCGTCACAGTGGTCTGTCTGATCGCAGCAGTGAACCTACACTGACACAGTGTCTTCACCTTTAGTCAGTATTTCACCTCACACTGCACTTTTGGTTTCGTAGTTTGTAGTTTAGACAAATGTACAACCACACACACACATACACACACACACACACATGCTG
Organism: Phyllotis vaccarum; assembly: GCA_033318265.1. NCBI lineage: Eukaryota > Metazoa > Chordata > Mammalia > Rodentia > Cricetidae > Phyllotis > Phyllotis vaccarum. The sequence goes on along the minus strand of JARWLC010000019.1, from coordinate 60,527,218 downwards.
TTGGGGTAGCATAAAGGATGGTTTCCATGCCAAAAAAAATTGATTTCTATTTTAGAAAATTCTTTGGCAATTTTGTTGATGTAGCATAATGTATTTTTGAGAACTTCTATCTTATTTTCCTTTACCCTCTTTCTATTCCTACTAAAAACACCTTCCCCCCAACAAACCCCCTCTTATCTTCATGGTGTGTGTATGATCCATTTAGTTTGCTTAGGGTGACATGAGCATGGGAAGGGGCTAATTTGTTTATTATTATTAATTATTGGACAATGATGGACAACTCCTAAATGGTGCAAACGCTGAGGAAAATGATTCCTTCCTTTCTAGCAATCATTAACTGCCAGTAGGTTCTCAGGAAGGGTGGGCTCTCACAAATCCCTCTTTTATACGTAATGGATTGTTGATTGGCATAGTCTCTGAAAGGTCTTGGTTAGATGGCCACAGCTGTTTAAATGCAACAGCTATCTTTTATGCCCATTTTCCATAAAATCACACACTGAAGCACAAAGATAAAAAAATTAGCAATATAAGGTGATATTAATTACATATTTTATACTGTGACTAAAACTCTTGGCATGCATTTTCAGGGTTCTTGATGGAAGAGCACATTTATATGAATGTCTCTATTTCCCTTCCGTTCTCAATATTTAAAGTGAACCCAACCCAACCCCAATCTTAGAGCACTGCTGAGAACTGGGAAAGTTATTTTTAAAAAGAGAAGGAAGAAAATATTTCTGTAGGACAGAGATGAACCAAACCTTAGATGATTTGGTTCACTTTTAACACTGTCAGTCTGTGGTGTGGCTCTTCTGGAGATCCCCATGTCTCCCCATTCCAGCCTCCCACCTCTCTCTGATCCTCTCCATTCTAGCACACCAGAGCCTCTTTTCCTGCCAGCGTATTTTGGCTATGACAGGGCTTTTGCTCCACAGGGAGCCAGCCTCCCTTACTGAGCCTCCGCAGACTGGAACTCAGCCATCATTTCTTTACAGAAGTCTCCTGTGATGACGCCTGTGGTTAAGAGGTGGGCCTGAGTGTGCTTTGCTTTCTCTCCTCTCTCTTATCAACAGGACCTAGTACCATGATTAACCAACAGCAACTGGACTAACACACATTTCCCTCAGGGATTGTACAAATCTTGTTATTGATATTAGGATATCTATATGAGTGAATTGATTAGCTAGGGTTGCCATAACTACCACAAAATGGATTTCTGAAGCAATGGAAATTAGCATTCTAAAGTTCTGCAGCCTGGGAATCCCCCAGTTGTGAATTCTCCCTATTTTGACTGTAGAGGAAGCTGCCTTACTGTCTTCAGATGGTCTTTCCGTCGGGAGCAGATATCTGCTATCTCCCTGTCATGCAAACTTCTTCTTCTTCTATAACATCAGTACACTTCAGGTAAAGCCCCCTCTAAATGCCTCCTTTTTCATATAACATCTGTAGAGACCTTACTGGTAAACACACTCACATTCGGGGCTGTTGGGCCTTCATTATAGGAAGCTTTCATGACAATGTCCTGAGGACATATTTAAGTAGGTAGGGATCTCAAGCTTGTTGATATCTACTACCAGATCTTTTAGGAATGCCAAACGCATTTATAGTCCCACCAGTAAAGGATGGCAGCTCCTGTCTCCCTATCCGCCTATTGTGCTGCTATCATTAAGAACTTCTCATTGGTGTGGTGGTCCTTGAAAGGCTGGTACAAAAAGATTCCTTGAATGCAGGTGCTTGAGGTCAGCCTATGACAGTGAAATCCTGTCACACATCATAAAGGAAAAAAAAAAAAAAAGCTTTTACAGATTAACCCAAAAGGTAAGATTTTGAATGTTGATATGCACAAACCTTTTTTTGAAAACCAGGTATTTTATTCTGTAAAATGCACACTCAAATACTTCCAAAATGGGAAATGGGTGAGAGAGGAAATGCCATCACAGAGCAGTAAGTGGTGGTTATGCAGCAAGGAGACAGGAGATGGGTGGGCTGCTGCAGCACCTCACTGTGCTCACAGGATGCTGAAATTCCAGGAACCTGACTACCTACTCACTGTGGAGGAAAATGCAGCAGAAATGGCAGGTTCTGTGATGAGGAAAACTTAGGAATAGAATAAAAACCAATTCAACTCAAGTCATATCTTATAGCAGAAATAGGCCGACTGGCTTTGGAACAGCCACATTCATAGTAGGTTGCTGACCTCTGACCAGTCTAAGAAGCATGAGGATGAGCCAGTACTGCTACCTGAGGTGCTGATGATGATGCTTTGTGGCACATGTCACTCTTGAGTAGCCAACAAGATGGTCTGTGGCATTTTAATATTGGGATCCACTAGCAAGGAACATCTGAGGACAGGGCCTTGTGTACATGCTCAAATCTTAAGTTTGTGAAAAGGAATTACTGTTTTGGACTGTGAATTAAGCTACAACTGGACTCAAACATCTTTATCAATCAAAATAGGGGTTGTTATAATCAACACACTTTAAAGGGTTTTATTTTAGATTTATCCATTTTATGTGTGAGTGTATTTTGTCTGTATGGACGTATATGCATCATATAAATATTGGTGGCTGTGGAGGTTAGAAGAGGGCACCAGAACCTTAACTCCTGGAAATGGAATTAAGGATGGTTGTGAACAACAATGGGGTGCTAGGAATCAAACCCAGGTCTTCTATAAGAACAGCAATTGCTTTTAACTGCTGAGCCTTATCTTCAGCCCCCAAATGAACATTTTATTTTTTTGCCAATAAGAAATAGTTTGTTGAACTGGAGATCCTGAAACCTCCCTCCCAGTCCACAGCTGACTAAGAAGTGAGTGGCACCCTGACCCTCAGGCCAAGCAGAGACCGAGGTCTCTGAACCCCGGCCTGGGGAGATAGCCTCTGGCATGCCAACCACACACAGCTCTGCCCTAAACCAAAAAAAAAAAAAAAAAGCTGGGAGAGCCTCCCCAAGCCCAATCCCCAGAAAAATACAGCTGGAGGGACATCCCATGAGCCAAACCCCACCCAAACCATAATATGCTTCAGCACACTTCAACAACTGGATACCCCAAAGCCTCCTGGTCCACAGGTGACTAAGAGCCAAGTAAGAACAACCCCTGTGACAATTGGAGACACACAGCTCCATGGCGTACAGCCAACTAAGAGCAGCCCCTACAATGACTGGAGACACTCAACCCCCAACCTCATAACTGACTAAGGCCGAGTAAGAGCTGACGAAGAGTGAACCAAGGAAGCAATGGGCAGATGCCAGTGCAAGAATACGTATAACAATATAAAGAACAACAAGACACCACCAGAAGAAGCTGATGGCTCTACAACATCAAGACCTGAGCATAATAGTGAAGGGAAAACAGAAGGAAACTACCTTAAAAACAGTTTTATGAAGATAATAGAAGCTTTAAAAGAGTATATAAAAAATCTCCCTTAAAGAAATAGAAGAAAATATAAATAAAAAATTGGAAGAGATAAACAAATTCCTGAGAGAAAAAAAAGAGAAAATTAGAAAAAGAAAACAAACAAGTGAAAGAAACATTCTTGGAATTAAAAATGAAATAGAAGCAATAAAGAGGTACAAACCAAGGCAAAGCTGGAAATAGAAAACCTGAAGAAATGAACCAGAACTACAGATGGAATGTAAGAGATGGAAGAGGAGAATCTCTGGACTGGAAGATTCAATAGTGGAAACAGATAGTGTCAGTTAAAGAAAACACTAAAACCAAAAAAAGTCATAACACCAAATTTCCAGGAAATCTGGGACACCATGAAAAGCCCAATCCTGAGAATACTTGGAATTGAAGAAGGAGAAGAATACCAGCTCAAAGGCATAGAAAATATATTCAACAAAATCATAGAAGAAAACTTTCCCAACCTAAAGAAGGAAATGCCTATAAAGATACAAGAAACTTACAGAACACCAAATAGACTAGACCTCCCCCCTCAAAGTCCACTCATCCCATAATAATCAAGCCACTAAGCCTACAGAATGAAGAAAAATACTAAGAGCTGCAAAGTAAAAAGGTCAAATTACCTATACAGACAGTCCAATCAGAATAACACCAGATTACTCAATGGAAACAATGAAAGCAAGAAGGTCGCGGTCAGATGTTATACAGACACTAAAAGAGCATGGCTGCCAATGCAGACTACTATACCCAGCAAAACTATCAATCACCATAGATGGAGTAAATAAGATATTTTACAGCAAAACCAGATTTAAACACTACCTATCCACAAATCTGGCCCTAAAGAAAGCACTAGAGGAAAAACTCCAACCTAAAGAGATCAGATATACCTATAAAACCACAAGCAATCAATAATTCCACAGAAGAAAAACCCAAAGAAGGTAAATACACATAAGCTACCACCAAAAATAACAGGAAACAACCATCACTGGTCATTAATATTCCTTAACATCAATGGACTCAATTCACCTATAAAAAGACACATCCTAACACAATGAATACAAAAACAGAAGCCATCATTCTGCTGCATACAAGAAACACACCTCAACCTCAAAGACAGACATAGGCTCAGAGTAAAGGGTTGGGAAAAGACTTTCCAGTCAAATGGTCCTAAGAAACAAGCTGGTGTAGCCATCCTAACAGCTAACAAAATGGACTTCAAACCAAAATCAATCAAAAGAGACCAGGACGGACATCATGTATTCATCTCAGGAAAAATCGACCAAGACAAAGTCTCAATCCTGAATATTTATGCCCCCAACACAAGGGCGCCTACATATATAAAAGAAACACTACTAAAGCTTAAACCTCACATAAAACCCCACAAACTAATAGTGGGAGACTTCAAGATCCCACTTTTACCCTTGGATAGGTCAACCAGACAGAAACTCAACAGAGAAATAAGGGATCCAACAGATGCTATGACCCAAATGGACTTAATAAATATATACAGAACCTTCTACACAAACACAGTCATAAAGCAAATATCAATAGATATAAAAATATAGGAATAACTCCTTGTATCATATCAGACCACCATGCTCTAAAGTTAGAGTTCAACAACAACAAAAATCACAGAAATCCTACAAATTCATAGTAACAGAACATCTCTTAGTTGAACCACCTCAGAGTCAAGGAAGAAATTAAGAAAGAAATCAGAGACTTTCTAGAATTTAATGAAAATAAATCCACAACATGCCCAAACTTATGGGACACAATGAAAGCAGTGTTAAGTGAAAAACTCATAGCACTAGATGCCTAGAGAAATCTCACACAAGAGACCCACCACAGCAGCTGAAGGCTTTAGAACTATTAGAAGCAAACTCACCTGGAGGAAGTAGATGGCAGGAAATAATCAAACTTAGGGCTGAAATCAATACAATAGAGACACAGAGAACAATACAAAAAATCAATGATTCAAACAGTTGGTTCTTTGAAAAAGTCAACAAGATAGGTTAAACTATCTAGATAAGAAAATAACTTATCTAAACTAACCAAAAAGCAGAGAGAATATCCAAATTAACAGAATCAGGAATGAAAAGGGGGACATAACAACAGACACCCAGGAAATCCAGAGAATTATCAGGTACTTTGAAAATCTCTACTCCACTAAAATGGAAAGACTAAAAGAAATGGACAGCTTTCTGGACAGGTACCACTTACCTAAATTAAATCAAGATCAGATTAAAGACCTAAACAGACCTATAACTCCAGAGAAAATTGAAGCTGTTATTAAAAGTCTTTCAAGTAAAAAAAGCTCAGGACCAGATGCTTTTAGTGTGGAATTCTACCAAATATTCAAAGAAAAACTAAGATCAATACTCCTCAAACTGTTCCATACAGTTGAAACTGAAGGAAGATTGCCAGACTCTTTTTATGAGGCCACACTCACCCTCATTCCCAGGCCACTCAAAGATGCAACAAAGAAAGAGAATTACAGACCAATCTCCCTTATTAATATTGATGCAAAAATTCTCAATAAAATTCTGGCAAACTGAATCTAACAACATAAAAAAAAAATCATCCACCACAATCAAGTAGGCTTAATTCCAGAGATGCAGGGATGGTTCAACATATGAAAACCTGTGAATGTCATCCATCATATAAACAAACTGAAAGAAAAACACCTCATGACCATCTAATTACATGCTGAAAAAACCTTTGACAAAATCCAATACTTCTTCGTGATGAAAATCCTGGAGAGATCAGGAATACAGGGAGAAATAACTAGATATAGTAAAGGTGATATACAGCAAGTCGACAGCCAACATCAAACTAAATGGGGAAACACTCAAAAAAGTCCTACTAAAATTAGGAGCCAGACAAAGGCTGTCCCCTGTCTCATCTATTTAATATAACTCTCGAAGTTGTAGCTAAAACAATAGGAGAACAAAAGGAGATTAAGGGGATACAAATTGGAAAGGAGGAAGCCAAACTATCTCTATTTGCAGATGATATGATTGTATACATAAGTGACCCCCAAAATTCTACCAGGAACTCCTATAGCTGATAAATACATTCAGCAAAGTAGCAGGGTACAAGATTAACTCAAAAAAAAATTTAGTCCTCCTATACTCTAAGGAAAAGGGGCCTAAAAAAGAAATAAAGGAGACATCACCCTTTATAATAGCTGCAAATAGCATTAAATGTCTTGGTGTAACTCTAACCTAAGAAGTAGCAGGCCTGTTTGACAAAAACGTTAAGACACTGAAGAAAGAAATTGAAGAGGATATCAGAAAATGGAAAGTTCTCTCATGCTCCTGGATAGGTAAGATCAACATAGTAAATGGCAATTTTACCAAAAGCAATTTACAGATTCAATGCAATCTCCATCAAAATCCCAACACAATTTTTTAGAGACCTTGAATATTACTCAACTTCATATGGAATAACAGGAAACCCAGGATTGCCAAAACAATTCTTCTCAATAAAAGAACTTCAGGAGGAATCACCATCCCTTACTTCAAGCTATACTATAGAGCTACAGTAATAACAACAGCCTGGAACCATAAAAACAAACTTGTGGATCAGTGGAATCAAGACCTGACACATTAACTCACACACCTATGAAGACCTGATTTTTGACAAAGAGACCAAAAAATATTCAATGGAAAAAAGATAGTATCTTCAACAAATGATGCTGGTATACCTGGATGGTAGTATGTAGAATGTAAATAGATCCAAACCTATCACCCTGCTCAAAACTCAAATCCAAGTGAATCAAAGACCTTAACATAAACCCAGCTACAGTGAACTTGATAGAAAAGAAAGTAGGAAATATCCTCCAACACACTGGCACAGGTGACCACTTCCTAAATATAACACCAGTAGCACAGACACTACGGACAACAATCAATAAGTGGGACCTCCTGCAACTGAGAAGCTTTTGTAAGGCAAAGGACATGGTCAATAAGACAAAATAACATCCTGCAGAATGTGAAAAGATCTTCACCAATCCTACATTTGACAGAGGACCAACCTCTAAAATATATAGAGAATTCAAGAAACTAGAGCCCCCAAACCTAAATAATCCAATTAAAAATGGGGTTCAGAACTAAACAGGGAATTCTCAACAGAATTACAAATGACTGAAAGGCACTTAAAAATTGCTCAACATCTTTAGCCGTCAGAGAAATGCAAATCAACATAACTTTGAGATACCACCTTATACCTCTCAGAATGGCTAAATTCAAAAACATAGATGACAGCCTATGCTGGACAGGATTTGGAGCAAGGGGAACACTCCTCCATTGTTGGTGGGAGTGTAAATTTGTACAGCCACTCTGGAATGCAGTATGGCAGTTCCTCAGAAAACTGGTAATCAATCTCCCCAAGGATCCTGCAATACCACTACTCGGCATATACCCAAAGGATGTACATTCTTACCCCATAGGCATTAGCTCAACTATGTTCATAGCAGCATTATTTGTAGTGACAAGAACCTGGAAATAACCTAGACACCCCTCATTTGAAGAATGGATTAACAAAGTGTGGTACATCTACACAATGGTGTACTACTCAGCATTAAAAAAAATTACATCCTAAATTTTTCAGGCAAATGGATGAATTTGGAGAATATCTTCCTGAGTGCGGTATCACAAGCCCAGAAAGATAGGCATGGGATGTACTCACTCATAAGTGGATTTTAGACAAAAAGCAAAGAATGGACAAGCTGCAAACCACAACCCCTGAATATCCTGGGATCAGAAGGAACTTAAGAGAGACATTCAGAGATTCCCCCAGGAAGATAAAATAGAGAAGATCACCTTAGAAAATTGGGATCCTAATGGGTTGCAGCCAAGAAGAGTTGGGGACAACTTGTGAGAGAGTGAGATGGTTGAGTGAGGGAGCAACAAAGAGGGAGGAAGAAAGAGATGGATATCTTGATAGAGGAAGCCAATGTGGGGTTGGAAAGAGAGCAGGTGCTAGGGAAACCTCCAAGAACTCACAGAATGTTCCTGGCTTGGTCTCCAATGAATAGTGGAGGGGGTGCCTAAACAGGACTTCACCTAGAATCAAACCACCTTAAGTGTCATCACAGAATCTACACCCAACAGTGAATAGAGGTAGAGGCAGAGGTCCATGGCTGAGAAACTGGGCCAAGCTCCTAGTCCAGCTGAGAGCAGGAGAGGAGAGTTTGTGTGAGCAAGGGGCTAAAGATTGTGTGTTGCAGGAATAAATGAGACTCAGGGATAGATCTCTGAAGAAGTTGGAGATATTAGAATAAACACCACAGTCAGATCTTATCCAGCTGTCTTCCAGCTTCTTCAGCCTCGATTCCCTTGGAATGGCTTCTCTCTCTGTGTTTCTATTCTGTCTTAAGTACCCTTTTGTAAATTAAGGCATGGCCCCACCACTGCCTGCTTGGGAGCCTGGAATTCCTTCTATAATCTAAAGTGACCTTGACTCAGTTGGGATTAAGGGTATAGGTCACCACTCCCAGGATACTCCCTGTGCTGGGATTAAAGGTTTGAATCACCACTCTCTGATTCTCCTACACTGACTGTGGTTAGAGCTCTGGAACTTCTGGAGCTTTATTAACTCCCCACATAGCCTGTGGGTAGATTCCCTCTGATATCTCCAAAACTTCTGAAACTTTTACTGAATCCCCACAATTGTGAGGAAAATTCCCACAGTGATGCCTAGCTGAAGCTCTGAGGAGCTCATGGAACCAAGTAGTGTCACGGGGGAACCATCAGGAAAAGGAGTTAGGCCCACCAAAAGTAGGCAACTGTCCATTGGCATGAGCAGTATGTGGAACCTTGAGGGGTGGGATCAGACCTGCGTTCCTGTGCATGTGCGGGCACCTTGGAGCCCATTTCCTGCAGAGGAACACCTAACCTAGTTTTGATTTTGGGATGAGGAAATTGGACTTGCTTGGAGTGGATGCGCTACCTGAGTTGATCTACCTTGCCGTTTTGGGAGAGGAGATGGGGGAATGGGGAGGGGGAAGACTGAAGGCTGACTGGGAGGGATTGGGATGTGGGGATTTAATAAAAGCTCTAGAAGTTTCAGAGCTCTAACCACAGTCAGTCTAGGAGGATCAGAGAGTAGTAATTCACACCTTTACTCCCAGCACAGGGAGTATCCTGGGAGTTGTGACTGACCCCCTTGCCCTTAATCCCAACTGAGTTGAGGCCATCTTAGTTTACTGAAGGAATTCCAGGCTCCCCGGCAGGCAGTGGTGGGGCCATGCCTTAATTTACCAAAAGAGTATAAGGCAGGCATAGAAAGACCCAAGGAGAGGAAGCCAAGAGAAGCCAGGCTGAGGAAGCTGGAAGACAACTGGGCAAGATCTGACTGTGGTGTTTATTCTAATATCTCTGGCTTCCTCAGAGATCTATCCCTGAGTCTCATTTATTTGTGCAACAATTGGCATCCAACTTTGGGTCAAAAATTCCTCCCCTCCATACCCAAAAAAACCACACTTGCTGGCCAGAACAGCACTTGGTCAGAGGAGTAATTACTGGTGGCTAGGCTTTCTGTTCTGAGTTAGTCTCCAGCCTTAGGCAGACCGGCCACACGTGTGTTTCCGTTTCACTCTCATCTGGGTAAATCTTTCAGACAGTGGCCTCTTTCTCCTGGTGGGTTGTTTCTTTTTTCTCTTTGGACCCCTCCTTGGGCTGCTGTCACACTAGGTAGCTGCCCCACTTCACGATCATTGAATCATCAACAGACAACAATTGGTAAGTAAATCAATTTTTTTTTTAAAAGAGGGAATTTGTTTAAAGCAATGGAGGGTGATTGGTCATACTGTAACCTCTCATTAGACAATTTGATATTAAAACCAGTGAAGGAAAACATAAATAAGGTAGATGGAAATATCATAATATTTATCCTACTGTTTATTATGAATATTTTTTGTTTGATATCACATAAAAAGTCAACTAATATAAATCTAAAGAAAAAGGTCTTTAAAAAGCCTGTCAAGAGAGAACACAAAGATGCTCAAATTCAAACAGAGGAATATGAAGAACCAATTTCAGCAAGGTCATGTAAAATTAGACAAAAACAGGCAACATACCCAGTAACCTTTAAAAAAATGAAGAATGAAAAAGATGAAAGAGAAGCTAGCTGGGCTCCAATACAAATGTTAAAATTATGGAGAGTAAAGGATGCAATTGTATCATATGGGATGCATTCACTATTTGTTAAACAAATGCTGAACTCCCGGTCATGCTGTAACTGGGTCACCCCTAAAGATTGGTTAGATATGGTTACAGCTGTGCTTGAGGCAGAACCACTTATACAATGGAAATCATGGTGGAGGGAGGAGGCTAAAACAATAGAACAAAGAAGGAGGGCCAAAGGCTAGAAGCCTCCCAAGACCAACTTCTTGGGGAGGGAGATTATGCTGATATTGAAAGGCAGTCTTTATACAATGAACATACTCTGGATTTATGTCGCATGGCAGCTTTAAATGCCTGGGACTGGATTGAAGAAATAGGAAAGAAAAGTGAGTCATTCACTACAGTAATTCAAAGCCCCAAAGAAACTTTTACAGACTTTTTGCATAGATTAACTGCAGCAGTAAACAGAATGGTACTGGACTCAGAAGCCAGTACCATTTTTTTGAGAATCACTGGCTTTTGAGAATGCTAATGCACAATGTAGAAAAATACTTAGACCTTTAAAAGCAAGGTCAGCACCCTTGGAGGATTGGATTTGTGAGACAATTAATATGGAGTCTTATGAGAGTGATGGTAACTGGGTAGGAGAGCTTATTTCAAGAGATATAAGAAAAAATCAAAATGTCAAATGTTACAATTGTGGAAGAGAAGGTCACATAAAAAGAGATTGTAAACAAGGCATTCCCAGAAGCAATGTTTTTGAAAGGAATAATCACAAGAGAACACTCCTCCCTTCTGGAGTATGCAGAAGGTGTGGAAAAGGAAGACATTGGACTAATGAATGCAGGTCAACAAGGGACAGACAAGGTAACTTTCTGCCCTTGGGAAACTTTCTGCCCTTTCAAAAGCCCCCATATCAAACCCAATCCAGTCTTGCTCTGTCATTGTGGAGGAAACATCTTCCCAGAACAATTAAAAAGATTAAAACCTATTTTAAAAAGACATACTACATGGAATGATAAAAAATCTACAGAAAAGAAAACACATTCAGGAAAAATTATAAAGCGAATATTTTGACAAACTTCTATCAATGAACAACATTGGGAAGGGGGAAGGAAGGGGGAGCAGGGGAGTACACGGATAAAAAAGACACTTTTTAATAAAAAATAATAAAATAACCACACCAAAAAGAAAGAAACAAACCAAAAACCAACCAACCAACCAAACAAAAGACATATGGCTACTACAAAATTAATCTTAGTATGTATCTTACACAGGAGTTCCTCTAGACAGCTTTGAGCTATCTCCTGATGAGCTTCCAAGACTCTTTTTCTGTTGCTTAGATTTGTCTGTTTCATTATACATAACTGAATTGTAATTTAATTATCCTAGGTGTTACTTTGGTACAAATGGTGTTGTGCAGCCATTTCCTCTAAATGAAAATATTCCTTCCAGGAGAGAAAAGGAAGGTGTTTCAGACTTAGGGAGTAAATAAAGCTAGCAAGTCCCAGGAAATGCATGAAATTTACGAGATTAAGAAAATTCCTGAAAGTTACAACATTAGCAAGGCCTCTCTAAGATGATCTTTGAATTTATACTTTCTTTTGCTATTCTTGGGTTCTGGGCCTTGAACACATATTTATATTTATAAGCACTTCTATTATGACAGGCACATAAGTTATGGACCAATAAACTGGTTCACTAAATTAGACATGGGTGAAAATGTTTTTGGATTATTTTGCGCATGGCATTATGTATTTTTGTATGTACATGTGGCTTCTGCTGTCCATATCTATTTATGAATGTGCAGAAGCCAGAGACTATGGCCTGTCTTTACCATTCTCCACCTTACTCCCTTAATACAGGTTGCTCACTGTTTGGGGTTAGACTGACTGGCTAGCAAGCTGCTGGAATTTTCCTATCTGACCCCTAACTCTGGGGTAACAGGATTGGGCAGCAGTGCGTTGGCTTTTGTTTTGCATTTTGTTTTCCCTCTTGGGTGTTAGATTTAAAAACTTGGATCTTCATGCCAGTGCACAAAGAATGTAACTCTTAGAATCTTCTGTCTAGTCTGAGAACTCCTTTCTTTAATTTGTCTTCAGTGCCCTCTATAAATAAACATTTTCTCACATCTCCATAGTGGTGCTTCAATATATACAGTTTAAGGAAAATACACAAGCCATTATCATATATTATTCTTAGAATGAGAAATCTTATTTTTGGTTGTGAGCCAATCCTTTACTGGCTGACCCATCTCTGCACCCAGAGAAATGGTACTCATAGTTAACATTTTTCTACAAGATGCCTTTAGTTGCTCACATAAGAAGTATTTGATATGCTTCCAAGTAATGCAGAAGCATGCAAAAATACAAAATGACAATCTTACAGGAAGGTTTGGAATACAATTCATTGGAGACAAAGCACTTTAGGAACCAAACTCCAGGGGGCAGACTTCAGCTAATCTGGCCAAATGCTGGGTCTAAATCTCTGTTCCACTACAGGAAAAATTGCCACTAACAGTTTCAAATAGAACAGTACTGTTAATATTTCTTGTGAAAACACATGTTTATTAAGCAGAGTAAATATTCAGCAGTTTTTCTATGGCCTTCTAGTGTCCTTCAAGGAACATATGAAGGGAGATGACAAGCTGGCTTTTGGATCCCAAAAGACAAAGAAAGCTTAAAATGGAGTATAAGTAACTGACATTTGGTATGATGGAAATTTTAGATCGGCAAACAAATGACTGAGATTCTAACTCTCTACCTTTAGTTTCTTTTATTAATTATTTGAGGATTTCATAACCTATCCTTTAATCATGTTCCCATTTCCTACCGTCCAACTTTGTGTCTTCATTGATATATTTTTTTAAATCTATCAAGTCCAATTAGTACTGCTTATACACTGATGTTACATAGGCATCTATGGCAGCATGTTATGCCCACTAGTGGCCACACCTCTAAAGAAAACTAATTCTTCTCTTTCCAGTGGCTATCTGTTACCAATATCTCCTCAGCTAGAGATGGGACTTTATGGCGGCTTTTGCCCCCTATGTGCTGGAATTTTGTTTGGTTTCAGCTTGCAGAAGTCTTGTGCAACCTGTCACAATGTCTACGAGTTCATTTGTGCAATTGCCTGTTGTGCCAGAAAAGTTTCCCTGTAAGTCATCCATCACCTGTGAGACTTATATTCTTTATTCATTCTCCTCTGCAATGGTCCCTGAGCCCCTGAGTCTTGGGAGGAGTGTGTGTGTGTATGTGTGTGTGTGTGTGTGTGTGTGTGTGTGTGTGTGTGTGTGTGTGTGTGTGTGTGAGTGTGTGTGTGTTTGATACAGATGGTCTCTTTAGGGGAGAACACTCAGAAGTCACTTATTCTTCTCACTAGACCAGTTATGGGCACCTGTGTTAATTGCCCTCTACTTTAAACAGAAGATTTGCAAACATCATACACGTAAAATGTACATCACAAATAAGATGATGTGTGGTATAGAAAGAAACTCAGTGTTACCCTTTGGCTTCTGCATAAATCTGTATGTTCACTTACACAAGCATACACACCTCCACATTCATGCAACAACACACACACACACACACACACACACACACACACACACACACTCATGCACACATATTTTTGACTCTGTATATAGTGGACTGTTTATACTCATCCTCCAATATTTTCTCTTATTTCCCTCTCATTCCCTTTAATTAGGTTTTTTTCCTCACAACTTGTACCCCCTCTGCTTTATTGGCTTTTGTTCTGATCTGCTGTTTTTAATTAAAATGGTTGGCGTGAACACGGGTAGGGAGTTGTTGCTGAATTACCAGTGGTTACTGAAGAAGCAGAACCAGCGCCATCTTGGCAAATGGGCCACCACCCTGAGACAACTGTGACTGAGGGCTGAAGTCACACCCCAAGAAAACAGTGAAACAATACAGATAAAGGATATACACCCCGAAATAGGCAAATACAAGATACAGGTATACAGGCAGTAATTTTTTTTATAAGACCAGATGTCCCTATAAGATACCTCTTATGCTGCCAGGACCTTATAGTTTCCATACAGACATCCTGGCAAGCTATTAACAGTCATGTACGCTGACTTCTCCAATGACTATCATGTCTTTAGCTTCCCTGACCATTCATGCAGCACCAGGACACATAATCTATCCTATTGACCCCTTGTAAAAAGAACTTGGGACCTTCTTCCCTCATCCAGTATAAAGAGTGTCAGGAGAGGTCCCTGCTTTGGCTTGAATAGAGAAATCTTTTGTTCTTGCATTGGAAAGTCAGCTCCATGGTGATCTGGCTGGGGGTCATAAGACTCTGATATAGCAATTGGGAGCTCACTCTGGGATCCCCACAACAAACCAATTGATGAGTTCCTATTTTTGTTTTGTGTGTTACTCAGTGTCCTCTCACCCTCCTTATTGCTTTCAAGTCTTTGTGAGACAGAAACATGAAATCCTCCAAAAGTGATCTTTTCTGAGGCAATCAGAGCCGAAGTAGATGTGCTGGAGGGCTCAGATTGCTGGAGTCTGGAGGACATTACAGACCCCGTTGACAGGGATACCGAATCTCTCTTGGAGGTGGAGAACCTCCAATCTTTAAGGTTTTTGGAGTTGTGAATCCTCCAGATTCATTTTGGAGGCAAAGATGAGACTCCAGCCCATTGGAATTATACTTAGGACCCAGTTGTTGTCTTGATCCTTGTGTTTCTGTGTGTGGCACTGACGACTAATTGGATACTGACTCTTAAGATGGGGCAAATCCCTTCCTCACCTCTGGACTTAGGTTTGACGCACTGGAGTGACATAAGAATGATAGCTCTTGTAACAATAGCACTAAGACACCTGAGAAAGATAATTTTAACACTTCTTGAAAGCTCAGAGTGGTTATCATTTAACATTGTGTGGCCTCTGGAAGCACTTTTGATGCCAAGCTCATCATCATGGTAGAGAAGATTGTTTTCTGCCCATGCAATGGCTTCCCTGACCAGATACCATGCATAGTTACCTGGAGGAGACTGACTGACTATCCCACCTCGGGTTAAACCCTTTTGCCCCAACAGATAAATGTTGCAGTGAGGTATTTTGGCCGCCAACGTGTGGCCTGGGCCCACAAACATAAAAGTCCGTTTATATTTTAAACACTATTAAAAAACAAAAAGAAGCAAAATATTTAACTTTAAAAGCCTACACTCCAGTGTGTAGGCTAAAAACTCCCTCCCTCACTGGCCTGTCGCTCCTTCATTCTGAGCTCTACCCCTCACTTTCCAATGGACAAAACAACAAATTATCCACTGCCCATGCCAGCTAAGCCCAAAGTCGCCAACTACAACTAAACCACGTATCGTGACAACTACCCGGCTGATTCTGCCGAGGTGTTGGTAGCTGAAAAGAACTAAGATTCAGCTGCTTCTCTGATCCCACAGGATGCCACACTTAAAGAAGACGTGTTCCCCCTCCCTATGTACCCCCAACAGCACAGGCAGGCTCTCTAGTGGAAGGAGAAAAGGAGGTTGGGAAACATTCCTCAGGCCTGGTTCCCCCTGAGGAGGGGGGTGGGGTGGGGTGGAGCAGGCCTCAACTCCACGGCCTTGCAATCCTGCCTTTGAGGCCCTCTGGGCCCCCAGATGAAAAAAATCAACAATTCCATTATTGGCTATTTGCCACTAGAGATTTATACAGCTAGCATTCGGAAAACGTCTCTTCTCTGACAATCCCCATGATCTTGTTAATCTCTGTTCTCTTTACCCACCAACCCACCTGGATGACTGTCAACAATAATTGAAGGTGCTCTTTCCCATGGAAGAACAGAGTAGGGTTGTCTTGGAAACCCACAAGCTGGTTCGGGACTAACAGAGTCAATTGTTGACCCCACCATCATAGAGGGCTGTTTCCTTCATAAGGCCTAACTGGGACCATAACACCAGACAGTGAGGAGAGGCTCAAAATCTTGCTAGACTCTGTTAGTGGGTCTTAAGCCAGCAGCCAGGTGGCCTGCCGATATGAGTAAGGTATATGATGTGACACGGAGCTGAAAAAGTATGGCAGCGGTTTTTGGAATATCTGCAGGAGATCTTTAGATGATATACGCCGTATGATCCAGAAGTGCCGGGGATGGAACTGACTCTGATTTTTGCCTTTGAGAACCAGGCGGTGCCAGATATCAGAAAGAAATTATAGAAATTAGATTGACTAGGAGAAAGAGGTATAAGGGAACTAGTGACCGTGGCAGAGAGGGTTTACAATACCAGGAAGAATGTCAACGAACAAGAAATAAAGAGGAAAAAGAGAAAGGAAGACGCCTTGCTAGAATTTTAGGAGCCCAATAAGAGAGACACTACTTGTTGATATCCTCACTGGTAGTGCTGGGACCCCCAACCGTCCACAAGGACAGGAACAAGTGGGATCAGATTGGGAAGGCTTAGGAACAGAGAGCAAAGAATCAATGTGCTTGTTGCAGAGAGCAAGGGCAACGGGCTAGAGAATGCCGAAGTCCTCTGGTTAGCTGGACATTGACAGTGACTAGCGAGGTCAGGGTTTGACATCCTCTCCAAACCCAGGGTAACCCTGAAAGCAGAGAAGAAAAAGACAGATTTTATAGTAGATACTAGGGCTGAAACTTCAGTGTTACTCAACAAGGAGACCCCCCTACCCAACAAAACCCCGTAGGTACAGGACATTACAGGGACCAAACTCATGGACTACCTGTATATCAGTGGTCCTAGGAGTGGGACATGTAACCCATTCTTTCCTGGTGATACTTGAATGCCCATACCCCTTCCTGGGCCAAGACCTACTCACAAGAATGCAAGCACAGATTCACTGTGAATATTAATGACACATGATCTAGGGGAAGAATATAGACTCCATCAGAAGCCCCTGGAACCTGACGAGTCTATGCAGAACTGGCTCTGGAAATTTCCCCTGACATGGGCAGAAACATGGCGTGGGATTTAGTGGCCCACCTCCCTCCAGGATATGTGGAGATCAAAGCAGGAGCATATCCTGTGAAGGTTCTGCAGTACCTGATGCCTCTGGAGGCCAAAAAGGAAATAACCCCCCATATCAGATGGCATACCGGAACTACGCGTTTTGAGGCCGGCCTGGAACACATCCCTTCCCGGCCAAAAAGCCCCAAACCAATGACTATCGGCTGCTTCAGGACTTAAGAGAACTGAACATCTACCCAACGGGTGCCAAATCCGTACATCTTGCTCAGCACCCTGCCTCGTGACCGACGATGGATCTCAAAGAGGCATTCTTCAGCTCGTGCCTGGAGCCCAAAAGCCATCAGTACTCTGATTTCAAGTGGCAAGACCCAGAGATTGGAGTCAGTGGACAGTTATCCTGGACTAGGTTGCCACAAGGATTGAAGAACTCGCCTATTATCTTAGATGAGGCCCTTCACGAAGACTTGAGTGAGTCACGCATGCAAAACCCAGATGTTAGCTTGCTAACAGTATGTAGATAACTTGCTAATTGTGGCTGCAGACCGAGAAACCTGCATGGCCAGCATGGAGAACCGAGCATAGACCCTTGGAAATCTGGGGTACCAAGCATCAGCCAAGAAAGTTCAGATCTGCAAACAACAGGTGACATATCTGGGTTACATAGTGAGGGGAGGCCAGAGATAGCTCTTGGATGCACAAAAGGAGACTGTGTTAAAAATCTCCACCCCTACCACAACTAAAGGAGTGAGGGAGTTCTTGGGCACCGCCATTTGGGGATCTTGGGCTTTGCAGAATTGGGGAAGCCCCTATATGTAGGCAGAGTTTTACTTACAAGGCACCAGTCCAAGATTAGTATTTATTAGAATATAAATCAACACTCACGATACAGGTAACAGCTTATAGTGGCACCTGAACAGGGACTGGAGTATCCGAGCCATGGACGAGCAATGGACAGACAATGGATTCCAAACCGGTCTCTCCAACAGCCAGGAACCAGGAAGAGACCTCCCCGTGTCCCAGCAGCCCCTTATCAATGGGGTTGGCCACACCCCCTCCAGGAGCCTGGGACCCTGGATAAGCATCTTTGGACCTTATCAGTTGACACCTGGATCCCACCACATCTCCCCCTTTTGTCTAACTAAGAAGGTTCTAAACTAAGACTATATACAATAGGAATTATTATGAGGTAGTAACCTTAAATACCTATTCTTCAACCCCTTCAAGACCTGAGAAGGAAGATATATCACTTGAAAGTCAGAAGTACATGGAAGTAGTGGCTTCCAGAATTTGGGAGAGGACAGCAACACAGCTACCTGGACAATCACCTCTGGTTTTGTGCGCTGTTGGAGCATCTATCATATTGGCTACAGGCCTATGGTATCTGACAGATCTTCTCACAAGCAGGGCAATTTTGGAGGGACTGTCTTATCCTGTCCAGGCAGGTTTCGTCAGTCTCCACCCATCAACTTGTTCATCCAGCTTGGACACCATGTGTGCACTGTCAATAATCAAGGTAAGGACAGTTCCTTACTCAACCGGCCATTCTCTGCCAAAAGGACAAATTCCAATGGAGTATCCTCAATGCTCAACACCATCTCGGGAAAGGAGCAGTGACACCAGGAGTCGTCATGCCTCTCGTGGCAGAAATATCCATTCTAATATAATACTTTCTCTTTGCATTAAGATTCCTGTTGGAGATTGTCTAGAGGGTAAAATAACAAGTATGTAATCTAGGTCTGGATCCACATGATCTACATGTGCTTCTTGAAGTTTTTTTTCCACCAACTCTAATTCTTTCTCGGCCTCATCAGATAATTCTCTTGGACTATTTAAATCCTTGTCACTGTCCAAAGTCTTGAACAAATTAACTAGCTCATAGTTTTTTATACCAATAATGAGCCGTATATGAGCAATATCTCCTAGTAACTTTTGAAAATTGTTAAGACTCTTCAATTTATCTCTATTTAATTTTACCTTTTGTGGCCTAATTTTTTGTAAACCTATTTTATATCCTAAATAATTGATAGAATCTCCCTTCTGTACTTTTTCTGGAGCAATTTGTAGTCCCCAATCAGGCAATATTTTCTTTAATTCTTCAAACAATGTTTCTAATGTTTTTGGGTTTGGGTCTGCCAACAAAATATTATCCATATAATGGTAAATGATAGATTGTGGGAAGCGCTTGCAAAGTATTTCTAGTGGTTGTTGTACAAAATATTGGCATAAGGTGGGACTATTCAACATTCCTTGGGGAAGGACTCTCCATTGGTACCTCTTAACTGGTCTTGAGTTATTAAGAGTTGGCACTGTGAAAGAAAATCCTGTTCCTGTAAAGGTATGGTAAAAAAACAATCCTTCAAATCAATAACCATAATAAGCCAGCCCTTAGGTAACAGAAAAGGCAGAGGAATACCAGATTGTAAAGAGCCCATAGGTTGAATCACTTTATTAATTGCTCGTAGATCCGTCACCATCCTCCATTTTCCAGATTTTTTCTTGACAACAAAAACAGGAGAATTCCATGGACTGGCTGATTCTTTGATATGCTGAGCCCGTAACAACTCCTGTACCAATTGTTCCAAAGCCTGAAGTTTTTCTCTCGTCAAAGGCCATTGCTGAACCCAAATAGGCTTTTCTGTTAACCATTTCAAAGGCAGTGCTGTGAGTGTCCTTTTAGGTTCTGTGGTTATTGGGCAATTCTTTTGTACAACCTGAATGGCTGGTGAATTTTCTTCATAGCACCTTAAAGCATCACTTTTGGAAACAAATTGAGTTTCCGGTTGATATCAGAACCAGGAGGGATTTTAATCTGGGTATTCCATTGCATTAGAAGGTTGCGACCCCACAGATTCACTGCTATGTCAGCCATATATGGCTTCAACCGTCCTTTCTGACCTTCTGGTCCTATGCATTCAAGCCATCTCACACTCTGTTTCACCTGAGATGTTGTTCCAATACCCAGAAATCAGATATCCACTGCCTGTAAAGGCCATCTTGGATGCCATGATTATGGGGTTATGATTGAAACATCAGCCCCCATGTCGACTAAACCCTGGATATAAATATTATCTATCCGTATTTTCAATTTTGGTCTTTGTTCATTTATTGAAGTCTGCCAAAATATTCATTTTGTGATTCTTTTTTAGAATTTCTGAATTTTCTTTTGAATTTATGTTACTATCTAATACTGTATGACCTTCTAGATCAGGTATTGGATGCCCTATTCATCCTGAGAATGCTGGTCTTTTACTATGACTAGATATGATCTCACTGTCCTTGAATTTGGAGTCTGAGTTTTAGGGGCATCCCAGGGGAAGCCATGAAAGGCGTTTCCTGATGGTAAAGGGTTGCCTTCTTTATCCCTTGTAGATCTATATTCATTGGTCCAATGCCGTCCCTTGCCACACCTTCTGCATAATCCAGAAGGCAATGGCCTTCTGTTCGAATTAAACCTAGATCGGGCATTATTTCCAAGAGTACCTTGTGTATAATTCCATCTTAGATGGCCTTGTTTACCACAGTTGAAACAAGTGATGCCTTGGTTCCTCACCCTAACATTAGCAACGGCTTGGCCTACCCAATTCTCCTCATTGCAATGGAGAGATTCAGCGCTGATATCATAATGAATCCATTCTTCTATAGGTGCGGCTCTGATCTTTAAAGGCATAAACATTCTTCTACATTCCAGATTAGCATTATCAAAGGCCAGAGAAAGTATTAATTGCTTCCTAACTTCTGGATCTGATATTGCTCTATGTACAGCCGTGGTAAGCCTCTGTATAAAGTCGGTATAAGGCTCTTTGAAGCCTTGTTTGACCTTAGTATAAGGCTCAATTTTTTGACCTGGGTCCAAAATCTTTTCCCAAGCATTCAGTGCAGCAGTACAGCATAGTAATAAAGTATGCTCAACATAAGTAGTTTGAGCCTTCACATCAGCAAACATGCCTTCACCAAGGATTTGGTCCTGAGAAGCAAAGAAACCCCTAATTTTTCTTTGTTGTTCTAAGGTCCTAGCCTCCTCTGTAAACCAGCTTCTCCACAGCAAATTCTGACTTTGGTCCAAGACAGCAGCTGTTAGCTGCATCCAATCAATTGGTAGAATCCGGTTTTTTGCTGACCATGAATTTAGAAGCTGCTTTACATAAGTAGAGTGTATACTGTGCATTGATATTGCCTCTTTAAAATCCTTGATGCCTCTCATATGTACTGGCTCATAACTATACTCTACATATTCTGAAGATCCCCCCAGATGCTTTCTTTGTCTGAACAGTAGCCGGGAACAATAGTGGTGGTGAAGGAGTTAGCCCTGTCATGCTTACCACCTTAGGTAGAGTATCTCCAGTACCATAATATCCCATTGGGGGTTGACCTGAACTGTTATGAGCATAAGATGCATCACTACCCCTTTCCAGTATTGCAATACGGTCCACCCATTCTTGGATTTTGGATACTACTGGCTTCCATTCCTGGAGTTTAGATACTATTGATTTTTCTAGAGCTTGATTTTCCTGATGAAGCAGTCCTTCCAAAGACCTCACCGAACCAGCAATTTTTCGATCCCCATAATTAACATAATTAATGATTTTCTTGTTTCCGTCATTAATGTAGTCAACAAGTTTCTTGTTTTCATCATTTACATAGAGCCTATATTTTTCTTGTACAGTGTTATCCATATCCAAAGAGGAAGCCTTATCTGAAAGCTTGTTGTAACCAATTTCCAGAGTATCAATCTTATCTGCCATTTTAGTGTTTGAATTTTCCATGTCACATATCCTGGACAGCAACTGTTGATTTACATTTTTTACCTCCTTAACTGCATTCACTATTTTGTGTTTGATATTTCCATATCACATATTTTGGACAGGAATTGTTGATTTCCATTCTTCACCTCTTTAACCTCATCTGCCACTGTAGCATTTAAAGTTTCCATATCTCATAATCTGTCTAGCAATTGTTGATTTTCATATGTCACCTCTTTCATCATTCTCTTATTTTGAAACACAAAATAAAGAAACAAGCCAAAAAATAATAGGACTGGGGTATTGAAGCCTTCAAGATAGTCATTCAAAAATTTGTCAATCACCATGTAAAAATATGACCTGAAGTCATTAATAGAATAATTATCAGCCATTGCGTCAATTCAAGTGTAATGATGACATTTGGTCCACAGGTGTCACAATAGTGTTCAATGCACTGCTCACTATATGGCAGATGCAGAGACTCTCAGCAGCAGGAAGCTACCTACAGACCCTACCTGGTCTTGAAGGGCCCCAGCAGGCAGAATACAATCCTTAGAAAAAGCAACATCTCATAAATTAAGACAGCATGGCAATCACAAAATAGAAGGGTTTTAGTTTCCTTTGTTCACTGCAAGTGTGAAGTGGAAATTACAGTTGCCTGGGTCACAATCAGCGACCACGTGGGCTGGATGGGGGGAGGGGCATGCCTGCACTTTAAAATAAGCTACTTGGGCTAGATGGGCAGAGCCGCCGTACAGGCAGGCAGTGGCAGGCCAAGTGGATGGTGGACCATGCCTGGGCGCTGCACCAGCGGGCTGAAAACCACACCAGACAAGCGAGAGGGAGCTTTAAGCCTAGGCACTGGAGTGCAGGCTCCCAAAGCTGAACAGTCTGTATGTCCCCTACCCTCTCACAGTTTTCAAAACACAAAGGGACCCCCATATACCTGAGGGCACAGGCCGGAGGACGTTGGGCGCCAGATGTAGGCAGAGTTTTACTTACAAGGCACCAGTCCAAGATTAATATTTATTAAAATATAAATCAACACTCACGATACAGGTAACAGCTTATAGTGGCACCTGAACAGGGACTGGAGTATCGGAGCAATGGATGAGCCATGGACGATGGATTCTGAAGGATTTTAAACCGGTCTCTTTAGCAGCCAGGAACCAGGAACCACTTCCCAGGCTCCCAGCAGCCCCTTATCAATGGGGTTGGCCACACCCCCTCCAGGAGCCCAGGACCCTGGATAAGCATCTTTGGACCTTATCAGCTGACACCTGAATCCCACCACACCTGTATAAAGCCATCAGAGAAGAACAGGACTTTACTTGGACAAAAGAAAAGCAGCAGAACTTTTGAGATCTTAAAGAAGAAACTCTTGAAAGGCCCAGCCCTTGGGCTACCGGATGTTACTAAACCATTCTACCTATATATAGATGAGCATAAATAAACAGCAAAATGAGTGCTCACTCAAACTTTGGGACTTTGGAAGTGACCATCAGCTTCTTACCTATCAAAAAACTAGATTCCATGGCAGCAGGATGGCCCCCATGCCTGGAAGACCACACATCCAAGAATATTTGGACACCACAAGCTGGTCTTGAATGGTGTAAAAGGAAAAAAGAAAGCACAAAGTTATAAGTAAGGGTGTGGGCCTGGGAAGAGCTGTGGGGGAGGAGTGAATATGATCAAAACGCACTGTGTGAAGCACCAAAGACTTATAAAAACTGTATAAAAATAAAGTGGAAGCGTTTTACCTCCAATTGTTCTGGAGAAATATTTCCAAATGCATTTTAATAACGCTTCTAGTATAATATTTTGGATATAATAAGTTAGAGATTGCCGAACCATCTGTGTTGATACTTCTTTGCCTTTTTTTAAAAAGATGATCATGCCTTGATATCCATTACTACTTAAGCAATTTTTTAAATGTTTGGTTCTTCCAAATTATAAGAAGCTGAGCCAAGCTACAATATTATCCGGTGACATGGTGTTTTCTAATGGAATTCAGAATAAGAAACAGTGAAGCACTAACTTTCTGAGGCCAATGAGTGACTCAAAATAGAGAACAGGTCTTAAGAGAGTGGTGAGGGACACACCAGAGAGGCAAGGTCTCAGACGGGTTGAAGAGCTGGAGAGAGAGAACAAAGGGAGGAAGGAGAGGAGAGTCAGTCAGGGGAAGAGATGGAGAGAGGGAGGGATGGAGAAGGAAGGAGGGAGACAAGGAATGTCTTTCTTTCAAAGGACATCGATGACACATGTTGTGAATATCCCTTCCTCCCTCCCTCCTTCCCTTTCCTTTTATTTCTTTGGCCGTTTGAAACTGAAACTCTCTAAGAAGCCTACACTGACTTCAAACTCACAATGTAGTTCAGTCTGACATTGAACTTGTAATAGTCACTCCCCCCTCTCTCTATCTATCTCTCTCATACACACACACACACACACACACCCTTGAGTGCTGAGATTACAGACATACAAGATCATGATTGAGAAACTATTTCCCTGTATTCACTAAACTTTTAAAATTTATTTTACTTCTCAACCACAGTTTCTCTTCTCTCCTCTCATCCTGTTCCTCCCTCTCCCCCATACACTCCTCAGAAAGGGGCAGGCCTCACATTGGAGTCAACAAAGTATGGCTTGCCAAGTTGAGGCAGGACCAATTTCCTCCCCCCTGCATTAAGGCTGAGGGAATCATCCCACTGCAGAGAATAGGTTTCAAAAACCAGATCATGCACCAGAAACAGATCTTGGTCCCACTGCTAGGGACCACAAACAGGCCAAGTTACACAACTATCACCCCATGCAGAGGGCTAGGATGGTCCCATTAGGCTTCTTAGCTGTCAGTCTGTGACCTCCCATGAGCTTGGGTCAGCTGTCTCTGTGTGTTTCCTCATCATGATCTTGACACCCCTTGCTCATATAATCCCCCCTTTCTCTCTTCAGCTGGATTCCAGGAGCTCGGTCCAGTGCTTAGCTGTGGATCTCTGCATCTACTTCCATCAGTTACTGGATGATAGTTTTGTGATGACAATTAGGATAGTCAACAATCTGATTATAGGAGAAGACTAGTTTAGACACCCTTTGCTATTGCTAGGTATCTCAGCTGGTGTCATCCTTGTGTATTTCTGGGAGTTTCCCCAACGCCAAGTTTCTCCCTAGCCCCGTAGTAGCCCACTCTATCAAGATAGCTCTTTTATTGCTCTTCCTCTCCATCTCTCCCCCACGGTGGCCATCTATATCCCTCATCCCCTCCTAACACATTCCCTGCCCAGTTTACCAAGGAGATATCTATTTCCCCTTTCTAGGGTGATTCATGCAAACCCCTTAGAGTCCTCCCTGTTATCTAGCTTCTCTGGGTCTGTGGATTGTAGTCTGGCTATTGTTTTCTTTACATTTAATATCTACTTATGAATGAGTAGACACCATGATGTCATTGTTTTTTCTTCCCTTGTGGAGTAATACGTCATTGTGTAAATGAAGTATTTCACTTTTTTAAAAAACCATTCTTCATTTGAGAGGCATCTAGGTTGTTTTCATGTTCTGGCTATTATAAATAATGTTGCTGTGAACATAGTTGAGCCTTACGGTATGAATGAGCATCCTTTGGGTATATGCTCAAAAGTGGTATTGCTGGGTCTTGAGATAAATTGATTCCCAATTTTCCGAGAAACCTCCATACTAATTTCCAAAATGGCTATATAAGTTTGCACTCCCATCATCAAGGGAGGAGTGCTCTCTTACTACACATCCTCTCCAGGATAAGCTTTCATCAGTGTTTTTGATCTTAGCCATTCTGGTAGGTATAAAATGGAATCTCAGAGATGTTTAGATTTGCATTTCCCTCATGGCTAAAAGTGTTGAACAATTCTTTAAGTGTCTTTTGGCTATTTGAGATTCTTCTGTTGAGAATTTTTTGTTCAAATCTGTACCCAATTTTTAAATTTCTTTATTTGGTATTTTGATGTCTAGTTTTTTGAATTCTCTATATATTTTAGAAATCAGTATTCTGTCAGATGTAGGGTTGGTGAAGATCTTTTCCCATTCTGTAGGCTGTTGTGTCTTATTGACCATGTACTTTATCTTACAGAAGCTTCTCAATTTCAGAAAATCCTATTTCTCAATTGTTTATCTCACTGTCTATGCTACTGATGTTTTATTTAGGAAGTAGTGTCCCATGCCAATGCATTCAAGGCTATTTTTCACTTTCTTTTCCATCGGGTTCAGGGTAACTGGGTTTATGTTGAGGTCTTTGATCCACTTGGACTTGAGTTTTGTGCAGGGTGATAGATATGGATCTATTTGCATCTTCTACACATTGACATCTCGTTATGTCAGCACCATTTGTTGAAGATGCTTTCTTTTTTTCCATGGAATAACTTTGCTTCTTTGTCAAAAGTCAGGTGTTCATAGGTGTGTGGATTTGTTGGATTTGATTCCATTGGTTCTGTGTCTTTTTTTAATGCCAGTACCAAGTTGTTTTTATTGCTATAGTAGACCTTGAAGTCAGGGATGGTGATGCCTCTGGAAGTTTCTTGTACAGGATTGTTTCGGCTCTCCTTTTTTTTTGGTCTTGTTTTGTTTTGTTTTTCCATATGAAGTTGAATATTGTTCTTTTGGGGTCTATGAAGAATTGCCTTTTCTAATGAACTTTCTTCTTCCAGATCTTGACTTTGAACCAAGGGCCGTGGACCATGATATATATATATCTTGGATTCCATATATATATGTCCTTCTACTGAGCTACAGCAAAGCCCTGAAAAGAAATAATTTTCTAATATCCTTGATCTCTTTTGATTTTTGGTAATATTACAGCACACCCTTACATTTCATGCATGTACTTCATATCCATACCATTAGGGCTTTTATATTTGTTTGCTTTGTTTTGTTGAGACAGTATCTCACTATGTAGCCTGGGTTAGGATGGCACTGACTATACAGACAAGATTGGCCTCAATTGAACTCACAAAGATCCTCCTGCCTCCCACCCCTAGAGTGCTAGGATTAAAGGCCTCTGCCACAATACCTTCCTCCACTAGGGCTTTCTGAAGGAAGGGCAAACAGGTAGTCTCATTGGCTTTCTAAATTTAATCCTTATAGGGACAATTCAGGTGAGGGAGTTATGATTTGTTTCTACCTCTTCTTGCTTGCAACCCGTTATGGTCCCAATTTGCTAAGGTGATCTCTATTTTCTCTTCCTAGGGGAATCCCTCTTAATTTCCCTCTGATCCCAAGCTGTTCAGGGGTTGTGGTTTGCAGCTTGGGTATTCTTTGTTTTTTGTCTAAAATCTACTTGTGAGTGAGTACATCCCATGGCTATCTTTCTGGGCTTGTGATAACTTGCTCAGGAGGATATTCTCCAAATCTATCCATTTGCCTCAAAATTTCAGGATGTCATTTTCTTTTACTGCTGAAGAGTAAATACCCCAAACTGTAGATGTACCACAGTTTGTTAATCCATTCTTCAGTTGAGGGGCATCTAGGTTGTTTCCAGGTTCTTGCTATTACAAATGATGTTGCTGTGAACATAGTTGAGCTAATGCTTTTGGGGTACAAATGTGCATCCTTTGGGTATATGCCCCATAGTGGTAGTGCTCTATCCTTGGGGAGATTGATTTCCAGTTTTCTGAGGTACTGCCATACTGCATTCCAGAGTGGCTGTACAAGTTCACATTTCCACCAACAAAGGAGAAGTGTTCCCCTTGCATCCTCTCCAGTATAGGCATCTGTGTTTTCAATCTTAGCCATTCTGACAGGTGTAAGGTGGTATCTCAAAGTTGTTTTGATTTGCATCTATCTGGTGACTAAAGATATTGAGCAATTTTTAAGTGCCTTTCAGTCATTTGTAATTCTGTTGAGATTTCCCTTTTTAGTTCTGAACCCCATTTTGACTTGGGTTATTTAGGTTTTGGGACTCTAATTTCTACAGTTCTCTATATATTTTAGAGGTCAGTCCTCTGTCAGAAGTAGGGTTGGTGAAGATATTTTCCCATTCTGTAGGCTGGTGTTTTGTCTTATTGACTGTGTCCTTTGCCTTACAGAAGCTTCTCAGTTTCAGGAGGTCCCACTTATTGATTGTTGTTCTTAGTGTCTGTGCTACTGGAGTTATATTTAGGAAGTGATCACCTGTGCCAATGCATTGGAGGGTATTTCCCACTTTCTTTTCTATCAAGTTTAGTGTAGCTGGGTATGTTAAAGTCTTTGATCCACTTGGATTTGAGTTTTGTGCAGGGTGATAGGTTTGGATCTATCTGAATTCTACTACATACTACCATCCAGTTACGCCAACACCATTTGTTGAAGATACTATCTTTTTTCCATTGAATATTTTTGGTCTCTTTGCCAAAAATCAGGTGTTCATTGGTGTGTGGGTTAATGTCAGGTCTTTGGTTTAATTCCAGTGATCCACAAGTCTGTTTTTATGCCAATACAAGGTTGTTTTTATTACTGTAGCTCTATAGTATAGCTTGAAGTCAGGGATGATGATTCCTTCTGTAGTTCTTTTATTGAGCAGGAATGTTTTGACAATCCTGGGGTTTTTGTTATTCCATATGAAGTTGAGTATTGTTCTTTCAAGGAAAGGCCACAGTCTTGATCAGACGTGTTCTCAAGGTGGGTCTGTTTTTCCTTGATGCTCGGTATTAAGTATCATTCGTGTTTGAGACTGTACTTTCTGTTCTCATCATCCTGTTCTGATTCAGGCTTGGCATCTGTGAAATAAGCATCTGCAATAGCCTGCTGAATGCATTTTTGCCTGCAGGCTCTTCCACCTTTTGTATTCTCCGGAAATTGCTGACAGGTTGTTCACTTGGTCTTGATGAAGTACCATTTGGATTACTTCTCTGCTCTGAAGCATTTCTTAACACCTTCCTGGCTGAGGTACAGTTTGATGGGAGTTCATTTACCTCTCTCATTTTCTTTCTTTCTCTTCTTTCTTTCTTTCTTTCTTTCTTTCTTTCTTTCTTTCTTTCTTCTTTCTTTCTTTCTTCCTTCCTTCCTTCCTTCCTTTCTTTCTTCTTTCTTTCTTTCTTTCTTTCTTTCTTTCTTTCTTTCTTTCTTTCTTCTTTCTTTCTTTCCTTTCTTTCTTTCTTTCTTTCTTTCTTTCTTCTTTCTTTCTTTCTTTCTTCTTCTCTTCCTTCCTTCCTTCCTTCCTTCCTTTCTTCTCTCTCTCTCTCTCTCTCTCTCTCCTCTCTCCTCTCTCTCTCTCTCTCTATCTCTCTTTTCTTTCTTCCTGCCCTTTCTTCTCTTAGTTTGTAGAGAAACATATCTTGCAGCCAAGATCCATAGCAGAGATTCAAACCACTTTAAGTCCCAATCTCTAGCCACGTTGGTGGATTTCTATTTTTATCCTGTTTTGTCTAGGCGTGGCAGTCATCCTTGTCCCTCAGTGCTCACTGCTCTGTCTCTGTGGAATGTGTGAGAACAAATTGACAAGAGCTTAAACTCTTGAGTCATCACACCAGATTCAAATCTCAGCTCTGCCATTAAACTAGCCATGGGAACTTTCTCCGAAGTTTATTATTTCATCATTTCCAAATAACAGGAGGCAAATAGAAAATTTTAACCCTTAAAGTTGGACAGATAAGACACTGCACATAAAACATTTTATGAGTGCCTAGTCCAATGTGAGTTCCTAGTCCTTAACTTATGTTTAAATAAGCATCAAACACCGTGTATACTGGTACATTCAGAGACTTATAGGTTTCCTCAGCATCCCTAGTCTCAATTAGTCATTTGTTAAATTATTATTTGACTGTGGTTCTATTATTAAACAGTGGGACTATTGTCCAAAAATACTGGATATGGACACTGAATAGTGGAGGTAGACGGAACTTCTAGATATCATTCTGTGTAAGATGTCTGAGGTCCCTTTGCTGTGTACTGTAGGTAGTTGGGGTGATCTGAAAATCTTGTAGATCTCTTGTGGGGTATTTATGAGAACTTTCCAGATCTGTATATTAAGTGTTCTCAAAGACTCTTGTTCTTCTTCATAGACTTGCAGCAGGTTGGACAGGAAATGCACAACTTGGATAATGGCGGACTAGAGATATTTGCTCGTTCCTTTTGGTTCCTTTGTTCCTTTTTCATTGACCTTGAAGTTTTCTTTTTTAAAAAATGAATGTATGTATTTGATGTTCTATACAGTAGGAAAAGAATCATAGGTGGCGATTTGGGGGCTGAAAAAATGACTTTGTTATGTTGGGGAATGGAAAAGATGGTTGGTCACTCCATATGGCCTTTTTTCCCCTGTATTTAGGTCAGCCACTTTTCATGGAGTTGTTGAACATCTCATATCTGAAACTTAGATTTACAATTTGTCCCCCAACTTTATTTTTGTTTTCTGCATCATCATGATTTCAAAGAAAAGATGGCATTGGACTAATTTTTCCATATGTTTAATTTATAAACCAGATTAGAATTCTTTAGTTGAACTGAAAAATTAAAGATCTGATTGAAAATCATGCAGTCCATTTTACATGCAGACTTGGGGCATTGATGAGTAAGGAACTCCTAGTTTAAGGGAAGACCTGGATCATGAGACAGTGTATTTCAATACAATGTGAGTAAATGCTAAGGGTGATGGAAGAGGAGGTAGTGCATTATAAGAGAGACTGAAGTTCAATGTCAAGAGAGTATTTTCTTCCAAGATCAACTGATCCCTTGTTAGCTTTGGGTTAAAGCTTCTTATTTCTCATGATGACTTTGATTTCTGATACTCTGTTCTGCCATTTTTCTATATGCATAAAAATTATCTCTTTTTTTATCTTCAAATTTTTTTCAAAGGAAAATTTTAAGCAAATGTACAAATACAGTAAATAATATAGTTTTCCCACTATCTGACTCAACACTAGTGTTACCTATCCTCTCATCCACTTCTTTCTGTCTATAATAATTTTTGTTTGAGTCTGTGTTTGGTGAAACACAACTAAGCCCTTCACAATATTCACATATTCTACATGTAAATCTCAACTTATGATGGCTGCACTTGAAACTTTTTGACGTTTACATTGCATGAAATGACATGCTTACATTATGTGGGCACACTGTTTTGAATTTACTAAGTTATCAATATATATTGTGACACTATCTCATGTCATAGAAGGCAAAATCCATGTGATCTCAAAGTTTTCTCTGTAGCTTACCACACTATAAGTTGTTATGTGAGTAGGTTAGGTGTTGCTATAATTTGGATGAGTTTTGAGCCCCAAGTGTTGAAGTATTAGAAATTTAGTACCCAGTGTTGAGAAGTCATGAAACTATTGCAAAGGCATTTGATTATTGTGGATACTGTCCTCTACAGAGTTTTATGTAACATCGTGGAATTCCAGCACTTTCTGAGAGATGGGTTATTGTGAAAGGATAGTCCAGAATGTCCCTCTTTCTTGCTTTCCAACTTACAATTTAATCTTTCCACCTCACACACACTTTATCTGTTATGTCATATGATACAAGGCCCTTACTAAAGTCTGAATAAATGGGACTGAGTGATCTTATATTTACCTTAAAAACATGTGAGCCCATGTGAATTTTTTCTGAGGAGATGCAAACATCTGCTAACATCATATAGAGTACCAAAAGAATTATAAGAACAAGTTTAGACAGGTAACTTGTGGACCAGAGTTTAATTGGAGTTACTTACAAGGATTGGCGACTTATGAGCAGCTACACCAACAAAGAAAACATTGTTTTCATCAACTATTAATTATCTACATATTGAATAGGTATCCTACCCCTTCTATGGATGGGCCAAATCTTATTTAGGCTTTGATGGGTAACCACTTTTTTTTAAAATTTCATCATAACAATGTAAAACAGATTTAGAAAAACTTTAAACTTGATATGTATATTTAATTCTATAAAATAAAAACTGAATGATTTTTATGAAATTGAATCAATATTATATTCAGCCTCTTTAATTCCTATAAACTCATAATTATCTAGATAGATTGGGTCTGAGGTTAAGCTTGTTCCTGGAAGAATACTTTGCCTGTATTTTGCTTGATTGTATTGCTCTTATATCCTGACAACTGTTGATTAACATTGTTACAAATCAAGGATTTGTAAAGTTCTACATTCTACCATTTTGTTTTATATTTATTAGTTGAAATACTCTTATAAAAAGAGTTTTCTCTCATCTATCTGGCACATTCCCTCCGAATATTTTCCAAATTGAAGCTGCCAATAGAGGTGGTATTCAGTAGTATTTACTATAATTATTATAATTAGTTTTGAATCATGGAAAAAGCTGAAATGATGGAAGAGATTATGAAGATCTAGAAACAGTCACATCTCTGCCTTGCTGGTTGTTAGTTATTTGACCTGAGCAGGTTACTTAGCCTATCTGAATTTCTCATGCCAAACATAAAAATGAAGAGAAAATTGCAACCTCATGAAACTGAGCAGTAGGTGCTCAACAATACAAATTTCCTTATTTCATCCAATTTGGGACACACACTTAGGTTGTCATTTAGTTTTGTCACAACACAATTTTGATATGTCTGGTGAACACTATGATATGCAAGTCTGCATCATTATATTTAAGATAAGAACAATAATTATAAGGATTAAATTAACTAGTACACGTAAAACCTGTTGGCAATACGGGCCTTGTGTGCTGGTGAGTTCCTATCAAGTTACCACAAGCTATTGTCATTTCGGAAAGGGAACCTCACGTGAGAAATGCATTTTCTTAATTAATGATTGATGTGAGGGCCCAGTTTACCTGGAATGGTGCCGCTCCTGGGCCAGTTGTCCTGTCTTATATAAAAGGTGAGTCGAGCAAGCTTTGAGAACCAAGCCAGGGAGTCGTGTTTCTTCATGGTCTCTGCTTTGGCTCCTATCTTGAGCTTCTTCCCCGAGGCTCAATCCTAATTAGTCTTAATTAATTAAAAAATACCTGGAGTCAGATATCAAGGGTGAAAGCTGAAAGAGCAGAGAAGCAGAGCAGCCAGCCACTAGATACTTCTGACCTCTACAAAATCTCAGATGGAATGGTGGATCCTGTTTTTATTTATCATCACACTGAATGGGCTGAGATCTTGTCTCTACTTACTTAATGTTCCTGTTTCCACCTCCCTTGTGCTTGGATCAAAGGCTTGAGCCTCCCAAGTGCTGGGATTAAAGGTGAGAGCATCTACAGCCCAGCTCTATTTCTCACTTAGACTGTTTCAATCTCCTGTGGCCCAGGGTTGCCATGAAGTCCTAATCTTCCTGTTTCTTACTTCCTCCTCCCAAGTGCTGGGACTAAAGGTGCGTGCCATCACTGCCTGGCCTCTATGATTGACTAGTAGCTAGCTCTGCTCTTTGATGTCTAGGCAAGCTTTATTTGTCATAACACAAACAAAATATCATACAATACTGTTCTGATTTCCCTCAAGATGGACTATGATCAGAATATATCAGCTAAATAAATGCCTTTTCTCCTCACTTTGCTTTTGTTTGTGGTGTTTATCACAGCAACAGAAAGCAAGTTAAGACAGTTGCTAGCTACTCATCTTGTTTTGCCTCCTTTAATGATCCAGCTGCTAAAACCAACTAAACTTAGAATAGAGGTGTAATATACTCGTGATGCATGCCTATAATCTAAGCTATTGTGAGGTGGAGGCAGGAGGATCAGAAGTTCAAAGCCAATATTGGCTACATAGCAAATCTGAGGAAAGCCAGGGCTACAAAAAAACTGTCCAAGGAAAAAGACACAGGAATATTAGTATTGGAGATCTTTGATTGGAAAGAGAGGGAGGGAGGGAGAGAGAGAGAGAGAGAGAGAGAGAGAGAGAGAGAGGAGAGAGGAGAGAGAGAGAGAGAGAGAGAGAGAGAGAGAGAGGAGAGAGAGAATGAATCAGTCCTAGGTTTCACTCCTAGAAATTCTGATTAAAGGCTGCACCACCACCACCTTAGATATATGTTTGTTTTTTTAAAGAGAGATTGTAAAAGCTGATTACATAGGAAGTGAAAAGTATAGGAAAATTTATTATATTGTCTTCAAAGTAGGTTAAACTTAGAGAACACAGTAGGATTGAAGATTGAATACATAGCTTTAAATGATCTCAAAGCATTTTAGTAAGCTTGGTTGTAAGGCCTGGTAGAAGTTCAGTCTCCTTGGAAGTAAAAGGTATTTTCAGAAAAAGATATGACTACACTAAGCTTCACCTAGGTGATTCTCACTGGAAAATACGTCTGTAGGATGATGAATTCGAGGGGAGACATAGTGTTTTGGTCTTTTGTATTGTTTGCGTTTCTGTGATGAGACTTAGACATGTGGACTTCTTTCATTGGTTATATGTCTGATTTGACATTTCAGGATCCCTCTGTTGGGTGGAAATTGGCTTATCTTGGTGACCGAGCTTAGTTAATTTCAGATGAGGTATGAGGAATTGGTAGGCCAATCGTCAGATACTTTGTTCACTTTGGATTGGAGGAAGGGGTAAAGCCAGAAGGCATGTGAGTGGGACTGATGGGACAATGCTTGGATCTTCTTGGGGTATTGTACAAATTTTACCTGGTGGTGTGAAGATGGCATGAGGAGACCAGCAGAATATTTGGCACTCAGCAGGGTAGGCCAGCTACAGACTGTGCAACTGAGCCTAGGCCTTTAGGTTGGGGCTATTGTGAGCAGGTTTGGTTCCAGGGATTCACTAGGCTGGGTAGGTTCACAAATGTGCATCCTGGCCTAGATCTGGAAGTTAGATATGTGTAGTAAGAGGTTTCTGGGCCAGACTTTTGGGCCTAGCCTCAAGGTTCAGACCCACAGACCCGCAGAGACACACAAATGCTTACATTAATTTTATGCTGATTGGTCTAAAGCCTAGGCATATAACTTGTTAACTCTTTACCCTTAACCTAACCCATGATTCTTACCTTGTTCAGTCATGCAGCTCGGTACCTTTTCTCAGAGCAGCATAGTTGTCCTCTGAATCTTCTGGCTTCTCTGTGGCATTTCTGCTCTGTTCTTCCTGTTCCCAGAGTTTTCTTAGTTTGGTAGCTCCGCCCACACTTTCTGTCTGTCGTTGGCCAATCAGCGCTTTTTATTAAACTCATAGGTGGGACAATTATTTACAATGTAACATCATAAATCTACTACAGTTATGTTTCAGGTATGTTAGTTTCTGGGTACTCACTGGACTGAAATGCTGCATAGAATATGTCACTGGGTTAAAGCCTGGACGTCAAGAAAATTGAGGGTGGGACTTTGGTTCACAGGACATGTGACCTGAGCTAGGTCTGAGATTGGGGAGGGTGGAGGCATGTTAGGGTCCAGGAAGCTCACAAGACTGGACCAGAAGACAGTATGTGCAACTTGGCTATCCCTGGAGTTTAAATGTGGCATGGTCAGGGTATTGTCTAATAGGCAATGATATTGTTTTTCAAGAGCGCTTTAATGGGGCAACTGGCCTTTAAGATCAGACAACACAGTTCTGCCTGCTATAGTAATCTGGAATCCAAGAGTCTAAACTACAGTATTTCTTCTATTTATGTTATCTTTCACCCTGTATTGGCAATTTTAAAATATATTTACTTTTATCACTGTATCAAGGAAGTTTAAATTTGTATTTCATTGTTTAAGGATTTTGAGCATTTAAAAAATAGCTCTCAGATATTTGCATTTCTTCTTTTGAGAACTCTCTCTAGTCTGTGTTCCAGTGTTAAATTGGGATGTTTGTTCTCTTGATTTTTCTGAGTTCTTTATGTATTTTACATGCTAAAACTCTCTCAGACCATGATTATTTTTCATTCTGTGTGCTGTCTCTTCACTTACTTATGGTGTTCTCTGCTTGTACTGAAACCTTTTTAATTTCATAAGGTCAAACTTACTTGTCTTAACAGTGATTTTATTGGGACCCCATTCAGAAAGTCATTTCTTGTACCAATAAGTTCAAGCCTGTTCCCTGCTTTCTCTTCTATTGGAGTCAAATAATCAGGTCTTATGTTGAGCCCCTTTATCCATTTGGGTTGAGTTTTGTGAAGAGTGAGCAATATGGATCTATTTTCATTTTCCTAAAAGTGGCTATCTAGTATGACCAGCATCATTTACTAAGGATGTTTTCTCAAATATATATTGTTGTCTTCTTTATCAAAAATCAGGTGGCATGAATGTGGACCTCAATTATATCCAATAGACCAATAATTCCTTTCTTAAATAATGCCGGCCAGTACCATGCTGTTTTTATTACTATAACTCTGAGCTATGATTTGAAATTGGGGATGGTGATGACTCCATCTTTTTGTTGTTGTTCAGAATTGTTTTAGCTATCTGGAAGATCTTATATTTCCATTTCTTATCTTTTTAATTTCTGTGAAGAATAGTCTAGTGCATATAAACCTTCCTCATTCAGTGCATACCCTCTGTGCTCTGTCTAGGTACCCCTTTTTACAATGACCAATTCCAACTTGAAGCAGTTACAGAAACAGTCACAAAGAAATAGGTTGTCCCTTTGTCCTTGAGACAGGCAAAAAACCTAAGTGTCATAGTTTATTCTGACACAACAAAACATAAACCTGTTCCAGCTGTTTTTTCCAGATTTTTATAGATTCTGTGTGCTCCCAATACAACCAGCTTTCTCAGCTCCTCCAAAAACAGACATGAGCAATCTCTGAGGTGACAGCTAGCTGTGACCTGCCTTCTCTCAACTCCTTTAAGGGACAGCCTGACCTTCAAGATGACAGCAAGCCACCTCATCCATCCTTCTACTCCACCCCACGTCCCCACAAAGACAAAGGATTCTGCATCCTCACTCATCCTCATCAATAACTCATCTTTTATCTTTTTTTAAAAATAAAATCAAAGAATGAGAAATGTTAGTCTCTAAAGCCTCCTCTGTTTAAGGGCATCAAGGGGGTACAAATTAGAAAGAAAAAATTCAAAATATCATTATTTACAGATGATATAATAGTATAAGTGACCCTAAAAATCTTACAGGAAGTTCCTACAACTGATAAATAGTACCTTAAGGGAAGTGGCTGGGTACAAAATTAACTAAAAAAAAGAAATCAGAATTACTCCTGTATACAGATGATAAATGGGCTTAGAAAGAAATCAGGAAAACAACATCCTTCACAATATCCACATATAAAATATCTTGGTATAACTCTAAACAAGCAAATAGATGTCAAGAGCTTCAGATCTTTGAAGAAAAAAATTGGAGAAGACATGAGAAGATGGAAAGATGTCCCATGCTCATGTATCAGAAAAATTAACAGTTAAAACAGCCAACTTAACAAAAACAATCTACAGATGCCATGCAGTTCTCATTAAGATTTCAACACAATTCTTTACAGACCTTGAAAGAACAATAGTTCATATGGAAAAGCAAAAAAAACCAAAACCAACCAAACAAAGACACCCCCAAAAGAGGATAGCTAAAATAATCCTTTACAATAAAAGAACCATCCCTGATTTCAAGCTGTCCTACAGAGCAACAGAAATAAAATCCACATGATATTGGCATAAAAACAGACAGATGGATCAATGGAATTGCATCAAAGACCCAGATGTAAATCTGTCCACCTATAGACACTTGATTTTTGACAAAGAAGTAAAAATTAGACAATGGAAAATGGAAGCATTTTTAGTAAGTGGTGCTGGTCTAACTGGATGTCAGCATGTAGAAGAATTCAAACAGATCCACATCTATCACCCTGCATAAAACTCAAGTCCAAATATATCAAAAACCTCAACATTGAACCTGACACATTGTACCCAATAGAAGAGAAAGTGAGAAATAGCCTTGAATGCACAGGAGACCACTCCTAAATATAAAACAATGGTACAGGCACTAAGACCAACAATTAATAAATAAGATGTCATGAAACTGAAAAGCTTCTGGAAGGCAAAGAGGACACTGTCAAAGGACAAAATGGTGGAGCACAGAATTCTAAAACATCTTCAACAAGCCCACACCTAACAGAGGGCTATTATTTAAATTTATAAAGAAATCAGGAAACTAGACAGCAACAATCCAAAAAATCCAATTAAAAATGGGGTACAGCTTTAAATAGAAACTTCTCAACAGAGCAATCTCAAATGGCTGAGAATCACTTAAAGAAATGTTCAACATCTTTAGCCACCAGGGAAATGTAAATCAAAACAACACCGAGATTCCATCTTGCATCTGTCAGAACGGCTAAGATCAAAACCACAAAAGACAGCTCATGCTGGAGGGGATGCAGAGGAAGTAGATCACTCCTCCACTGCTGGCGGAAGTGAAAATTTGTACAGCCACTTTGGAAATCAATATGATGGTTTCTCAAAAAACTGGGACTCTATCTACCTCAAGACCCAGCTATACCACTCTTTGTCATATACCCAAGGGATGTTCAGATATACCACAAGGACATTTGCTCAACTTTGTTCATAATAGCATTATTTGGTAGAACCTGGAAACAACCTATATGTCCCTCAACCAAAGAATGAATAAAGAAAATGTGATGCTTTACACGATGAAGCACTAAAATACAACGATATCATGAAATTTGCTGACAAATAAGAAAAGACCATCCTGAGTGAGGTAACCCATGTCCAGAAAGACAAACAGGTATGTACACACTCATAAGTGGATATTAGATGTAAAGTAAAGGAGAAATATGCTACAATCCACAGATTTGGAGAAGCCATCTAACAAAGGAGGGCTCAAGGGATGTGTGTGATGCACAAATATCACTATAAAGGAGAAACAGAACTGAATTGTCAGTGGATGGGGAGGGGTGATGGAGGGTGAGTACTGGAAGAAACAATTGGAATCTGGAGGCATCTCTGGGATGAACTAGAAACCTAGAAAAATGGAAACTCCCAGAAACCTATGAGGGTGACACTAGCTAAGACTCTTAGCAATGGGGAATAAGGAGTTTGAATGGCCATGTTTTGTAACTAGGCAAGACTTCGAGTGGAGGGCTTGGGGCATCAACCCAGCCACAAACTCTTCAACCTACAATTTGTCCTACCTACAAGATATGCTGGGGTAAAGATGGAGCAGAAATTGTGGGAGTTACCAACCAATTACTGGCAGAGCTGGAGACCCATACCCTGAGAGGGAACTCACATTGAGGGCCAGAACCCAGAGGCAGGATGCCTGAGAGACATAGGATAGAATCAAGCCAAACATACCAGAAAAAGCCAACAAAATGATTCCTAATGCTATTCTGCTATACTCATAGATCGGTGCCTAGCCCAGCTGTCATCAGAGAGGCTTCACCCAGCAACAGATGAAAACAAATACAGACCCCCAAGCCAAACATTAGGCAGAGCTCAGGGGATCCTGCAGAAGAGGAGAGGAAGAATTGAAGGACCCGGTAGTGTCAAGGAGCACACACAGACACACAGACGCACAGACACACACACACACACAAGACAGACAGACAGACAGACAGACAGACAGACACACACACACACACACACACACACACACACACACACACACACACAACCTGGAGGAACCAAATAACCAGGGCTCATAGAGGCTCACAGAGACTGAACTGATAACCAGGGATCTACATGGGACTGACCTAGGTTGTCTGCATGTGTTATAGCTGTATAACGTGGATTTCTTGTGAGACTTCTAACAATTTGAGCAGGGGCTGTCTCTGATTTTGTTGCCTGCTTTTGGGACCCACTCCTCCTACTGGATTGCCTCACCCAGCCTTGGTAGAGGAGGAAATAGGTCCTGGTCCTATGAGCAGGCAAGTGAGTCAGATATGCCCCACTCCCATTGTTAGAAGTCCAACAGAAACCACAAGCTAAAGAACCACAGCATGCATGCAGACCCATGCAGGCTCCATAGTTGCCATGTAGACTCCGTAAGCCCCTTAAAGCCCTGCTAAGTTGATTCTGTGGGCCCTATTTTCCTGGGCTCTTGACCCATCTGGATCCTACAATCCTTTCTCTTTCTTTTCTCAGGATTCTCCCAGGTCTGTGTAATGTTTGGCTGTGGGTCTCTGCATCAGATCCTATCAGTTGCTGGAGAAAGCCTTGCTGTTGATTAATTGGTCTAGGTTCTGTTCTACTGGTATAGTAGAATATCCTTAGGAATCATTTCATTGACTTTTTTGTCAATCATGTTTGGTTTGAGCCTAGGTCTCTGAGCCATCTGGCTTCCAGATTGTGGCCATCTGAGCAAAGTCCCAGCATGGGCTCCCTCTTGTGCTGTGGGCCTCAGGTTAGACCAGTCATTGGTTGGGCACTCCCACAAACTTAGAGGCACCATTTCTCCAGTGCATTTTGTAGGCAGAGCAGGTTGGGGGTTATAGATGTTTGTGGCTGAATTGGTTTCCCACTCTCACTGCTCTGGAAGCCTAGTCTGGTACACAAGATGGCTTGTTCAGGCTACACACTGTATTAAACGTGTGGATAAAATAATAAACCAGAGGGACAAAGTCCCTGTTGTCACAGCTGCTACTTAGGAAGACTTGGGTTTGTGTTTATGCTGTTACTAATTTGTTTCATGGCCTTAAACAAACGGCACAAAATCCAGGCCTCCATGTCTTCATATTTTAATAGCTGCATTAGACTTCTCATTCCTGTGCATTTTAGACTATCTGTATAAGAGCAAGGAAAGCATTTGTCATATGTCAGAGGCACTGTAATTCAGTGACACCAGTGACCAAATAGAGTAATGAGAACTTCTCTGAAAGGGAGATTAGTTTAAACTGCCACACCTAAAGTAGGAGGAAGACACATTTATATGCTGAGTTTAATTCCTGGTCTATCTTAGAGCAGGGGAGGAGAGTCTCTATGAGCAAAGGATAGGGATTATGAGGAAAATTCCTAGGGAGCTCAC
Organism: Phyllotis vaccarum; assembly: GCA_033318265.1. Taxonomy (NCBI): domain Eukaryota; kingdom Metazoa; phylum Chordata; class Mammalia; order Rodentia; family Cricetidae; genus Phyllotis; species Phyllotis vaccarum. Next base: position 60,486,218 of record JARWLC010000019.1, on the reverse strand, counting down.
TAAATCAAGAATAGCCACTGGAGATCCATCAGGAAAAGGAGCTAGGCCCCCTAAGTGTAGGCAACTGTTGATTGGCATGAGCAGTATGTGGAGCCTCTAGGTGTGGGATCAGACTGTTCCTGTACATGGGCGGGCACCTCGGAGCAATTCCCTGAGAGGAACACCTAACCCAGGCTTGTTATTGGGATGAGGAAATTGTGCTTGCCTGGAGCGGATGTGCCACACCGAGCTGACCTACCTTGCCCTTTTGGGAGAGGAGATGGGGGAACTGGGAAGGGGAAGGCTGACGGCTGACTGGGAAGGATTGGGAAGAGGGAAGGAAGAGGAACAGAGGGATACATGGATAAAAAAAGACTTAAAAATACATAAAGTAAAATGAACATAAAAAAAAACTTGGGATGTCAAAAAAAGAAAAACCCTCAGAGGTAAACCTCACAACACACTGACTTCCTTCTTACATTCAGTTACTCGTACTCCCGAAAGATTTTGCTGAATGCTCTTAGAAGTTTTCTTTCAAAAATTGTTTTTTTTTTCAACCAGGGATCTCTGGGAAAGGGAAATAAAGAAGATCTCCTGAGTAATTTGAGATCATAACAGAGAGCGAGCAAGGGGAGGTGGGAACAAATCATGAGAGAGTAGGATGGCTGAGTGAGAGGAGCAACAGAGAGGGAGAACAAAGAAATGGATACCGTGATAGAGGGAGCCATTGTGGGGGGTTAGAAAGAAACCCGGTGCTGAGGAAACCTCCAAGAACCCACAAGATGAGCCCAGCTAGGACTCCAAGCAGTAGTGGAGGGGGTGCCTAAACAGGACTTCTATAATCAAATGAATGACCCACTAATTGTCATTATAGAACCTTCATCCAGCAAACTGGATAGAGGCAGAAGCAGAGATCCATAGCTGAGCACTAGTTGAGCTCCTGGTCCAGGAGAGAGAGAGAGAGAGAGAGAGAGAGAGAGAGAGAGAGAGAGAGAGAGAGAGAGAGAGAGAGAGAGAGAGAGAGAGAGGGAGAGAGGGGGGGAGGGAGAGGGGGGAGGCGGAGGGGGAGGGGGAGAGGGAGGGGGAGGGGGAGGGGGGGAGAATGAGCAAAGGGATCAGGATCATGAAGAGGAGACCCACAGAGAAGGCTGACTGGAGCTATTGGGAGCTCACTGACTCTGAAATAATCACTGAGGAAACTTCATGGAAAAGAACTAAACCCTCCAATGGTAGACGACTCTCAAATGGTGTGGGCAGTTTGTGGAGCCTCATGGAGTAGGATCAGACTATGTTCCTAGTTCCTGTGCATAAACTGACATCTCAGAGCCCATTCCCTACAGAGGAACAGCTAACCCCGCTTAATACTGGGATGAGGGACTTGGACCTACGTCAACTGGATACACCAGACTGAACTGACCCACATTGGTACTCCTTGCCCTCCTTGGCAGAATGGATGGGGGCGAGGCTGAGGGAGGATTGGGAGGGATTGGGAGGAGGGAAGAGAGGGGGAGCAGTGGTAGATATGGAAAAAAAACTTTTTAAATAAAACAAGTTAAAAAAAAAGAAAAAAACTAAGAACAAAAGTTAGAATTTTTGTACGTATTTGTAAATTTTGGGCCCAGTCTTGTCTTACTTACTGGGAAGGGCAGGAGTCCCCAAACCAGGAGAGAAAAGTATCATCCTTAGGAACAGACAGGTGGGAAAAATTTAGGTTGTACTTATCTGGAATCCTTTTGACCTCTGTGAAGTGGATCTAAATTTTATCATTCTCTGAAGCTCATACCAATTATTAAAAGACATAAGAATTTTAGTATATCAGTATTATTAATCTCTCTAGTAGCTTTAGAAAAAGCAAGGCTTTATTCTCTCTCTCTCTCTCTCTCTCTCTCTCTCTCTCTCTCTCTGTGTGTGTGTGTGTGTGTGTGTGTGTGTGTGTGTGAGCTTGCAAGTTGGCTATTACCTTGCAGAAGGATCTGGTTATCTGAAACTGCCAAGCTGACAAAATTATAACTAACTTAGCTGTCAATACTTACAGAGATCTGAGAAGGATGAATTATACCTGAATGCATGCTGAGAAGCTTCCAGATCTACTAAAAACAATGGAGACCAGTCCATACCCAGTTGGCCATACCCAGGTCTCCACATATTTTGAGGTAGAAGTATCTGAACAGCATCAATCTTTGGCTACCAGCTCTATAACGTAGAGTTTTTCCCACGGTAGAGGGACATAGAGAAGACTGACCTTACTTTGTCTAGGCAAAAGGGTGCAATCAGTTCTCCGATGTCCTGAAGCTTGTCCAAAGCTTAGGCCGGATCCTGGAAGCAGGCATTCTACTATGGTTCCTTGCCCAGAGCAACACTGCCACAATCCAGATGGTGCCTTAAAATCTTCTTCGGAGACCTTGGGTCACTGTTAGGATCTGGAAATCTCTATCTGATACAATAAGCTTTTAAATAAACATTTAAATGCCATATTCTGCAGATCTCTGAAGTATGAGGGCTGTCCAGGTATATCTGAACAGAAAAACTTTGTTTCTAGTTACTTGTTATAACTCAACCCTGAAAACATATACATGGGACTAAATAAAGCTCATCCCTGTAATTAATGACATCAGTACTTAGTATGGTTACAATTAAAAAAATTTGATTATTTAAAGATGACTGACTACTTGTGTCTCTTAACAGCCTTTAATATGTTAGCAGCCTTCATTTTATTTCTGTCAGGTTTAGCCCTAAAAATAATATGAAAGTGTTCCCCTTATTCCTCTCCAGCATAGGCTATCATCAGTGGCTTTTTCCCTTAGTCATTCTGGTAGGTATAAAATAGTATCTCAGAGTTGTTTTGATTTGAATTTCCCTGATGGCTAAGGATGTTGAGTAATTTTGGTTTTTGTCTTTTGGCCATTTGAGATTCTCCTGGTGAGAATTAGATTGATTATTCAGTATTTTAATGTTTAGTTTCTTGGTTTATATATTTTGAAGATCAGACCTCTGTTAGATGTGGGGTTGGTGAATATATTTTTCCATTCTGTAGGCTGTCATTTTGTGATGCTTACCATGTTCTTTGCCTTACAGCAACTTCTAAGTTTCAGAAGGTCTCATTTATTAATTGTTGTTCTCTGTCTGTGCTAAAGAGTAACATTTCTAATGTTTGATCAGGGTAGTCCCATTGACTTCCAAAACTATAGAGTATGGCTACTGCCCACAGTTGTCTTTCAGAGGTTGAAGATAGGGTGCTATTGTTGAAGAAACGGCACACTTAGAACACAGGACTTAAATGACTTGAACTAGACCTAAACTGAAAGCCTTCTCCCTGTGCTACTTTGTAATTTTTCAGGGGAAGAAAGAATATTAGTGCCACCCAGCTGTGACATGTATGAACCACACTATGGCAAGATTTTCTGAAAGGTGTAATAGTGGCACTCACCTGTTAACCAATAGCTGTCTAAGTGGATTTAGCAGCCACTCAATTGGAAGAAGAGTGTACCTGGTACTAGAAATCTAATCAACTTCCCAGAGCTGGTAAGGTCATGGATTTTAGAAGTAGAGAGTCTACTATTGCCACTTTGATAGAGCAGCAATAATTCCTAACTTCATTCTAAAGCTTACCTTTATTTCCACCCATAAAGTTTCCCTTTACAGTAAATGAAGACCATTATAGGGAACCACAACTGGACACAATGCCTTACAGATTATGAGAAGACAAGCCACAATAGGTGTATCTTTATCACGGTTCCTATATCTATAGCTCAGGGACCATTGTAGAACAGGGAAATGAAAGATTGGAAGAGGTGTAACACCAGGAAGTCTGTCACTGACTCTATAAGAAATGTCTTAATAGACAAGGCCAGAACAATGGCGAAATCAGCAGACATGTTAACACAAAAAAAAGAAAAATCTGAAAAAAAATGAAAGCATGTACTACTTGGGAACGTCTAGATAACATGGCCACATACCTCAAGTTTACCCAGACACATAAAGAAAATGTGGTACATTTACGCAATGGAATATTACTCAAGTGTTAAAATGACATTGTTAAACTTATAGGCAAATGGATGGAACATAAAAAAATAATTCCAAGTAACCAGAAAGAAAAATAATGTATGTACTCACTTACAAATGAATATTAACTATAAAGTAAAGCACAGTTTTACAGACCAGAGAGGTTTGAAGAAGAGACACATGGATCTCCCTGGGAAGGGGAAATAGAATTGATTTTGTGGATGGATTGGGGTAGGTGGTGATGGTAACAGGAGGAATAAGGTGGGAAGATGGAGGAACAGAGTACTGGGAGAGATGATTGTAATTGGAGAGCATTTCAGGGTGAGGAAGAAACCTAGTATGTGGGAATGCATTTGTGTGTGCTGTATCTTTAAATAAAGGAGCTGTTTGATGGGTCATGGCAGGCACCATAGAAAAGGTGGGAGGAGAGTCAGTTCAGGGAGGAGAAGCAGGGCGGAGTTAGAGGCAGACCGCGCGGAAGCCGCCGAAAGAGCAACATGTAAGGAGCACGGGTGAGCTACGGGCCGCCACGTGGCCCGCAGATTAATGGAAATGGGTTGAGTTAAGATGTAAGAGCTAGCTAGCAATGTGCCTGAGCCATAGGCCAAACAGCATAAAGTTAATAAAGCGTCTGAGTCGTTTCTTGGGGGCCCGGGCGGCGGGCGGATAAGCAGTTCCGGCAGCAGGTCTGTGGGTCTGGGACCTCTGCCTGCACGGGACCGGCGAACTCGATACAACACTAGTACAATGAAAATTCCCCGGAATCTATGAGAGTGACCCTAGTGAAGTCTTAGGAATGGAGCCTGAACTGGATCTATTCTATAATCAAGAAAGGCTTTCACTGAAGGAATTGGGACAATAACCCAGTCACAAAACCTTCTACCTACAATTTATTCTTTCTGAAAGTTCTGCTTGGGTAAAGGTGATGTAGAACTTGTGGAGTGGCCAATCAACGACTGGTCCAACTTCAGATCCCATGCCATGAGAGGAAGCCCACACCTGACACTGTGGAGGGTCAGGATCAGAGTCTGAATAGCCCAGAGACATGGGATAGAACCAAGCATGACTGAGGGAAAAGTCAATGAAATGATTCCTAATGATACTCTGCTACACTCATAGATCTTGTTATAATGGTTGGATGATATCCTTAGGAGATCTGTTCTTTTCTGAAGTGAAATGGAGAGGAACAGATCTGGGGGAGAGAGGAGGTGAGGAAGAGGAACTGGGAGGAGACGGCAAAGGGAAATTGCATTTGGGATGTAATATATACGAGAAGAACAATTCATATTTTGAAAAGTATCCCTGATGGGACACTCTTCTCTCTTTCCAGAGTTGTACCGCACACCAATGCTAGGGTCTATTATTAGAGTTGCACATTAGTATCAGTGGATACCATAATTTTACCACACACCAATGCTAGGGTCTATTATTAGAGTTGCACATTAGTATCAGTGGATGCCAGAGCTGTACCACACACCAATGCTAGGGTCTATTATTAGAGTTGCACATTAGTATCAGTGGATACCAGAGCTGTACCACACACCAATGCTAGGGTCTATTATTAGAGTTGCACATTAGTATTAGTGGATTCCTCTGTGTACCATTCACTGTCACAGCTCTGCTCCTTTTTGTACCCATCCAACTCTCCCCATAGCCTTGCCTTCAGATGTTCTGTTTTTATACTCATGAAGACTCAGAGATACATTGGGTATCACCCTCCTCAACATTCTTGTTTGGATGTTTAAAACGTGACTTCAAAACACCTGCTGACCTACCATTGCAGAAGCTTCCTCCTGAAGCAGATGGGAGCAAACATAGACACCCACAGGCAGACATGCAGAGTGTGAGAGACCTTGGAGCACTCAGCCCTAAATGGGATGCCTCCATCAAATCCCTCCTCTCAGAGCTCAGGAAACCTAGAGGAAGAAGAGGTGGAAAGATAGTAAGATCCTGAAGGGACACCAGGAGAACAAGACCCTCTAAATCAACTAAGCAAAGCTTTTCTGGACTCACAGAGACCAACGCAGCATGCACAGGACCTTTGCACTTATATTATGGATTCTAGTTAGTGTTTATGTGTTCCTGAGTGTGCAGACTAGTGGGCGTCTGGTTCTAGTGTCTTGTTTTGCCCTCACTTCCCTCTGTTGGTTTGTCCTGTCCAACGCTGATGTGATAGTTTTGTTCTGTCTTATTTATTTTGTTATATTAAAAAAAATCGAATGGATGGATAGATGGATGAGAACCTAACCACTAGGGTAAAGGTTAACAACTGAACTGCCACTTATACCTGCTGAGAGAGATAAAAATGGAGTAACACTGGGCACATCAACTACTCCAGGAGAGGCCTCATGTTCAGTAGGTAACCAGCATACATTAGACTCACAGTTGTGTGGGTGTGTGTGCGCGCACGTACGTGCACGTGCATGTGAGTATGAGTGTGTGTGTACGCATGTGTGAGTGTGTGTGCACATGTGTGAGTCTGTGTGCGCATGTGTGAGTTGTATGAGTGTGTGTGTGAGTGTGTGTGTGTGTGTGTGTGTGTGCTTTTATTTGGGTACAGTTGATGGGATTTTTGTTGTTATTGTGGGGAACATTTCAGTTTTTGGTGATTTTGATGTTGCTTTTTTTGTTTTTTTGAGAAGTTGGGTTGTAGGAAAGAAGAGATAATCTGGAAGGACTGAGGGGAAAGGAAGAATATAAGAATATGTTTAAATTTAAAAATTGTTTTAAATTATAATTAAAATAGTCTGCTGACTATTCCTTTCCTTTGATGAACCTTCCAAAAACGAAAACCAAAATGGCTTTGAATTGGATATAATGGGGTGAAAAACAAGAAACTGGTATGAAGAAATCTTAGGAAACATTACATCATGTGTTAACCACTTTTTTATACATAAATATGGATAATTTCAAAAGGCCAAGAGCTCTGTTTTCTTCAGTGTGTACTAGGCCTATTACTACTGGGCAAGTCTCTTGGTTTACTTGATGTATTTCCTAGGATGCTACCCTAAGCTTCCCTACCTCATTGTCCTAGTACAGTTCATACTTAAGTATCTGCAATAGATAAAAATTTTGCATTTTTTGTTTGTTGTTTTGAGACAGAGTTTCTCTTTGTAACAACCCTGGCAGCCCTGGAACTCACTTTGTAGACCATGCTGGAATTGAACTCACAAAGCTCTGCCACCTCTGCCTGCTTCTGCCTGCCTCTGCCTCCCAAGTGCTGGGATCCAGGTGCATACGTACCACCAGTGTTTGGTTTACAGTAGATAACATTTTAATTAGAGAGACATCTTATGAGACAGGGAAATTTTAGATGTAATAAAGCTGAAGTCTTTATTAGAGAAAATCTAGCTGGCTCACTTATTTTCCCACATAGTAAAATAAACTGAAATGATTATAGTAGAAGCCTGATTTTTCTTTTCTTTTTTTGTCTCATCTGATTTTTATTTATTTATATTTTCTTTTTTGCCTTTCTAATTTAAAAGTGTCTTTAACACACCAAGAACAGTTGTACTTCCACTCTTTCTTTTCACTCACTCCCCGGCCCCCCTCCAACTCCTCCATCCACTCCTCAAAGAGGATAAGGCCTCTTAGCGGAGTCAACAAAGCCTGGGAAGTCAAGTTGAGGCAATACCAAGTCCCTATCTACTGCTTCAAGGCTGAGCAAGGCATCTCTCCATAGAAAATGTGTTCCAAAAGTCAGCTCATGTACCAGGGATAAATAAATCCCAGTCCCACCGCCAGAGGCTCACCAACTGCTCAAACCACACAACTGTCATCCACATTCAGAGGGCCTAGTTCAGTCCCATGCAGGTTCCCCAGCTGTCAGTCCAGAGTCAGTGAGCTCCCAATAGCTCAGGTCAGCTGCCTCTGTGGGTTTCCTCCCCATCATGATCTTGACTCCTTGGTCATATGATCCCTCTTCTCTCTCTCTTTGACTCGACTGGGCTATGGATCTCTGCATCTGCTTCCATCACTTGTTGGATGAAGGTGCTGTGATAACAGCTAGGGTGGTCTTTGATTATCGGGAAGGCCAGTTCAGGCAGCCTCTCCACCATTGCTTGGAGTCCTAGCTGTGGTCATCTTTGTAGATTCCCGAGATTTTTCCCTAGCACGAGGTTTCATCCTAATCCCGAAATGGTTTCCTCTGTCCAGATTTCTATTTTTTAAAAATAATTTTATACACTTTAAAATTATTTATTTTACATCCCAGCCACAGTTTTCCCTTTGTCTTCTTCCAGTCATTCCCCCTCACTCCCCTCTATCCATACCCCCAATCTACTCCTCCTCCATTTGGTTAGGTAAGGGCAGATCTCCCATGAGTATCAACAAAGCATGGCACCATATCTGCAGTAAGACCAAGCACCTCCCTATGTATTAAGACTGGGCAAAGCAACCCAGTATCCTCAGACAGGGAATTTCATTTTCCCAGTAGGCAAATGGGGAATTTTTATCAGACAGATACTTTCTCTGATATCATACAATTTCTAATATGCACATAGAATACAAATAAGTAGTTGTGTGGCAAATTAGAAAGAGAGAGTATGATGACCTACAAAGAAAACTGGGAGATGGGGAGGCAGATGTTCTGAGCTTACTCTTCTGAATGAGACAGATGCTACTGGAAAAAATTGGCCCATGGAGACAATAGGTGTGTTCCAAAAGGCATCTTGGCAAAGAAAGTAAGTCTTGGGGCCATGAGATACATTCATTACTAAAGAAAGACACCTCGATCAAGGATGTCAAGGGCAATAAAAAATGTTTACTTTAAGCTAAATTTTATGCAACCTTGAGTTTCTTCCACATCTCCTATGGCGAAATAATAATAATTGTAAATCTACTGCCCAGCTTTCTTTTTACAAGAGAAAATTATTCCAGTGCTAAAGAATAAGGTTCTGAGAGGAACTAGTAGCCATAATCAGAATATATTGTATTAAAAAAATCTATTTTCAATAAAGAAGAAAATATAAGGATGAGAGCTTTCTTAGAAAATTTTACATATATAACTTGGCGAGCCACCAAAATTTAATATTGTAAAGGTATATTACAAAAAGTACCTCCCATGAGAAGCTCATTCTGACACTTGGGTTAGTAGTATTATTTCTCTAGCACCTCTCTTACTTCTAACCTTTTTAATCATGTGAAAAAGATGTCTTTAAAAATTCAGTTTTACCAACTGCTGAGGAACCTTCAGGGAAAGTAGCTAAACCCCGCAAAGTAGACAACTATCAAATGGCGTGGGCAGTTTGTGGAACCTCATGGAGTAGGATCAGACTGTGTTCTGATGTGGGAATGCCTTTTTGTATGCTGTGAATCTCAATCTTTAAATAAAGGAGCTGTTTTGGGCTATGACAGGCACCATAGAAGAAGTAGGAGGAGGAATCCGAATAAGTAGGAAAGGAAGGGCGGAGTCAGGGCAGATCAAGCAAGCCACCAAAGGAGCAACATGTAAGGAGCACAGGTGAGCCACAGGCCACGTGGCAGACAGATTAATAGAAATGGGTTGATTTAAGATGTAAGAGCTAGCTAGCAATGTGCCTGAGCCATAGGCCAAACAGCATGAAGTTAATATAAGTGTCTGAGTCATTTCTGGGGGCCTGGGTGGGCGGCTGGACAGCTAAGGGGTCTCGGGCGGCAGGTCTGTGGGTCTGGCCACCCCGGGCCTGAGAACCCTCCAACTACAGTGTTCCTGTGCATGAACTGCCATCCTGGAGCCCATTCCCTACAGAGGAACACGTAACTCCGCCTAATACTGGAGTGAGGGACTTGGACCTACGTCATCTGAACTCAACTTCCAGACTGACCTGATCTACATTGGGACTCCATGCTCTTCTTGGGGAGTAGATGTAGGGATGGGGTGGGAGGAGGCTGAGGGAGGATTGAGAGGAACTGGGAGAGGGAAGGGAGAGGGAGCAGTGATATAAATGGAAAAAATCTTTCTAAATAAAGAAAATATTAAAAATATTTTGTTTCATATTGACTCATTCTGAACTTCATTTTTCTCACCAAATTATGAATTGCAGTTTTGCCTAGGTGTAGAGTTTTGTCCCTATACTGCCTACTGATGACATCTTAAGGCCTTCTCAAGATCAATGGTTAGCTTGTCTGCCTGTTCTTTGGGTAATTGCTTCTGTGGTACCAAAGACAGGATCCCCTAAAGTCATCCATACCTTATTCCTGCATCAGATAGAACAATGTAAAGCTTGGTTATAGCCTATTGGATTTGGTCTACTTATGTCCTAAACACCTACTCTCTAAAAAGCAGTCTGACACACAAGCTGTATGAAGATATTCTCAAAAGTTACACCTTTTAGATTCAAAGCTACTTTCATACTCTCTCTTGAGCCTAAGATCCTTTTATAGAAATGCCCTGATAGCTATAGTTATGCTTAACTTTTCTCTCTCTCTTTCTCTCTCTGTCTGTCTCTCTGTTTCTGTCAGTCTGCCAGTCTGCCTGTCTGCCAGTCTGTGTCTGTCTGTCTGTCTGTCTATCTGTCTGTCTGTCTGTCTGTCTGTCTGTCTGTCTGTCTCTCTCTCTCTCTGTGTGCATGTTTGGGGTTCTAATGCAGGCCCCCATGCTTGCCAGGGTTCAAACACATGACCCTGTAGGGGACAGCTCCCATTTGAATCACAACACTAGTCTTTTAAATTCTAGGCTTAATTCAGTGGTGATTTCCGAAATCCCCAGTCAGATATGGACACCAGTAAGAGCAGCATCAAATACCTGAAGTTGCCTATCTGCTCACACATTCCTTAGAAATTAAAATTTGACAAACTCAGAGTTACAGAATCTTGTTGAACCAAAAAATAGCTCTGAGACACAGGGCACACATGGACTAGAACACATTATCTCCAGAAGACTAAGACATGTTGAGATTTCATATCTCAGAGTACACTTAGAATTTAGTGTGTTACTTGAAATAGATCTTCAGATACACGTGTGTTCTCTAACAATGTAGCAAAAGCAGTGTACTCAGGGATGAGATGGAGGAAGCCTTTAGCCTTTATCCTCCGGGCGACTGTGATGTACAGAAGTTGGGGTAACTTCTGGATTTTTCAGTGTTCTGGAATAACTGAAAGGCCTTCAGGGTTCCGTTGCCCATATTTCAGCTTCCTTGGCACACAAGACAAAATCCTTTCACTTATGTTTAGATCATCTTGCAGGATCATCTCAGTCTTTGCGTCCTTGCCCTGCCATGGCAGAGACAACTAGTCATCACGAAGTTAGCTGTGAGCATTGTCCTACCTGAGAACCACGAGATGTGGCAGCACATAAGGATCCCTGATTCAATTCATCTCTCAGACTTTATAGAGAAGAATATGAGGATTCATAGAGACCTGAAAGTAAAGGTCCAGTAAGAAGCAGGAAAAAAAGAGTTCTTGGCTTGACACTGGGCATTACATAAAACACAGGCTGGGCAAGGACTTGGGTTTATTTTTACTGAGATGTTTTGTAAAAGTGTGTGTGCTGTAATTTTAACAGAGGGGCTGGCATGGAGGATGTGTCATGATCCCCCTTTCCTCACAGATAACATGACTCTCCTCTCCCATCTCAGATAAGCTTACAATCTTTTACTTCCATCTCAGGAAGTTCTTACACTTCAGGAGGACTTCAAGTCTCTACTTTCCAAAAGAGACTTCTCCATAGAATGAAGCCATAGAAAGGAGTTTATGTGCCTTGAGACTTTTTTCTTTTTAATCTCACCCTCTTTGTTTTATTTTTTGGTATTGCATAAGGGTCAGGTATGCTTCAATAAAAATAAACAATGATTTAAGGTTTCTGCATAGCAACAAAGTATGGAGTCATACACCCACATGTAATGAATCACAGAAGGCAAGGAGGCTGAGAATTTGAAGCACACCTATGAGGCTAATAAAACAATGTTTCACAATATATGACAAATTAAACTATCACGATGTCAAAATGAACTTACTGTCCATTCTATTCTTAAAGATAAGATGGAAACATTCAAAATAAAATGTGTTATCAAACTTTGAAGTGTAAGTTCTACAGAGTCATCGTCAAACAGTTGTTCAATAAATAAACAGTGAAAACAAGCAAACAAAAATCCAAAAAAGGAAGGCCGGCAGAAAAGGGGGAACCTTATCCATCTTATTTAGATGGTCTGGAGTCGTAGTTTCTTCTGATTCCAATTTTTGTTCGATATTTTTCAGGAGCTCAGTTTCTTTTCTTTTCTTTATTACTTGCAGCCTAAAGTTTTCTGTGCCATCCAAGCTCTCCAGACAAATCTTTCTCACCAGCAGTTCCACCGCCATTTCTAAAATACTCAGAGGCTTATTTTAATTACAAAATGTTTGGCCTACAGCTCAGGCTTATTATTTGCTAACTCTTACTTAAACCAACCCATGATTTTTATCCATGTTTAGTCACGTGACTTGGTACCTTTCCTCAGTACAGCTTTCTCCTCTTCCTTCCTCTGCCTCTGGCTTACCCCTGCCACTCTGCCTTTCCCCTCCCGGAATTCTTCAAGTTTGGTTGACCTGCCTCTACTTCCCGTCTGCCTTCTGGCCAATTAGCGTTTTATTAAGTACAAGTAAAAAATATTTACAGCGTTATCCCACAATTATTACACCCTTTACATTCCTACTACAGTTCCCTGTTGCATGAATTCTGGTTGTAATAAAGGAAACTCAGGGAGATATCGGGGTAAAGCTGAAATATCAAAGAGAGAAAACACCACAGTCAGATCTCACCCAGCTGTCTTCCAGGTTCCTCAGCCTCACTCCTCCTGGCTTCTTCTGCCTGCTCTGTCTTTCCATGTCTGCCTTAAATACTTTCTCTGCTCAGTTAAGAAGTGGCACCACCACTGCCTGCCTGGGAGCCTGGAACTCCTTCTGTAAACCAAGCTGGCCTCCAACTCAGATCTGCTGTGAGGGATTAAAGGTGTGAGTCACCGCTCTCTGACCCTCCTGGATTGACTGTGGGTGGATCTGATCTCTGATATTCCAGACTAGTTTTTACTAAATATGTAACATATCACCACAGCTCCCCTCCCTTCTTTCCTCTCATTCTTTCTCCCCTGTACTCTCTCTGACCCCCTTCATCTATTTCTCCCCGGTTTCTCTTCAAAAGAGGGAACTCCTCCCATGGATATCAGCTGAACATGCCATGTCAAGTTGCAGTAAAGCTCAGGCATCTCCCCTATTACTGAGACTGAGCAAAGTTACCCAGTATGAGGAGTAGGATCCCAAAAGTCAGCAAAAGAGCCAGAGACAGCGCTGCTCCCACTGTTAGGAGTCCCATAAGATCAAGCTTCACAACTGTAATGCAGAGGGACTAGGTTAGGCCCATACAGGCTCCCTGGTTGTTAGTTCAGTCTCTGTGAGCCCCTATGTCCCCAGGTTAGATGGTTCTGTGGACTTTCTTGAGGTGTCCTCGATACCACTGTGCCTTACAACTGTTTTTCATCCTCTTCTGCAGGGTTTCTCAAGCTCCACCAAAGGTTTGGCTATGGGTCTCTGCATTTGCCCTTATAAGTTGCTGAATGAAGCCTCTCTGATGCCGGTTGGGCTAGGGAACCATCTAGGAGTATAGCAGAATATTATTAGGAATCATTTCATTGACTTCTTTTGCCAGTCCTGTTTGGCTTTATCCTAGATCTCTGGGATATCTAGCTTCTGATTTCTGGCCCTCCAAGCAGTGTCAGGGGTAGGCTCTCTGTCACCCTCTCCTCCTCCCCCTCTCTCAAGGCAAGGTTCTCAAGCTGGGATACTCATCAGTTGCTTTGCCTTCAAGCTCTCCTTCAACTTTACTCCAGCACATCTTGTAGGTAGGACATGTTGTAGGTTGAAGGTTTTGTGGCTGGACTGGTGTCCCAGTTCCTCCATTGGAAGACTTACCTATGAGATGTCAAGTTCAGGCTCCATTTCACTCATTGCTAGGAGTCTTAGCTAGGATCGCCTACATAAATTCTTGGCGGTTTTCACTGCACCAGGTTTCTAGTTTGTCCCCAAGATGCTCTCCAATCCCATTTATCTCTCCCAGTATTCTCTTCCTCTATCTTTCCCGTGATCCCTCCCGTTCCCACCTCCCCATCTACCTACAATACCTATTCTATTTCCCCTTCCCAGGGAGATTCTTGTGTCCTCCCTCGAGCCCTCCTTGTTACTTAGCCTCTCTGGGTCTATGGATTGTAGCATGATTTTTTTTTTTTTTAACTTTACGGCTAATAGCCACTTACAAGCGAGTGTATACCATGTTTGTCTTTATGTTCTGGGTTACCTCATGGGTTACCCTATTCAGGATTTTTTTTTCTACTTTCATCCATTTGCCTGAAAATTTCAAATTTTGTAATTCTTTTTCTTAAAAACAGCAGTATAACACTACATATGTAAATGTAGTCTATTTTCTTTATACATTCTTCAGTTGAGGGACCACACTGTTTTAAGTTTCTGATTATGATGAACACACTGAACAAGTGTCCATGTGGTATGGTGGAACATCCTTTGGGTTTATGTCCAAGAGAGAGGTTATCTGGGTCTTGTAGTAGATCAATTCCCAATTTTCTGAGGATTCTTCATGTTGGATTACAAAGTGGCTGTACTAGTTTGCATTCCCACCAGCAACCCTTTCTGCATACAGAGAGTCAATTCTGGTATCTTTTCCAATTTCTTTCCTTAGTGACTTAACATTCTTGTCACATGGGTATTTCATTTGTTTGGTTACCTCAAGATATTTTATGTTATTTATGGTCATTGTAAAAAGTGATGTTTCTATGATTTTTTTCAGTCCATTTATCATTTTTATATAGGAGGGTTATTATTATTATTATTTGAGTTAATCTTGTATCCTGCCACGTTGCTGAAGGTGTTTATCAATGATAGGAGTTCCCTCGTAGAATTTGTGTAGTAATTTATGTATACTATCATATCATATGCAAATAACCAAAGCCTGAATTATTCCTTTCTAATTTGTATCTCCTTGACCTCATTTTATTTTCTTTTGCTCTAGCTAGAACTTCAAGTACTGTACCGAATAAATAATGACCAGTGGTTATTAATGCCTGTTATTTTTTAGTTTTGGTGGTAGTGGTCATAGTGTGTGTGTTTTCTCTCTCTGGGATTTGCTGGTGTGAGATTATCTATTGCCTAAGGTTTTGTGTTGGAGTTTTCCTTTTAGTATTTTTTATAGAGCTATGTTCACAGATAGGTTATGTTTATATCTGTTTTCGTCACGAAATATTTTGTTTTCTCCCTCTATGTTGATTGAAAGTTTTACTGGGTACAGTATTCTGGGCTGGTACCCAAGGCTTCATAGTGTCTGTAAAATGTCTGTCCAGGATCCTCTGGGGTGGAGCCCTGTTTCTGAGCTTGGGTAGTTGCAGGGTTGATCATTCTATCAGCTCTTTCCCATCTCTACCACCAGGGTGAGTTCTCCAGCATTGCCCTGGCTAGTTCACCATATGCAAGGAACAGGACTGTTTCTCTCACTTTCACAGTCTCAGGGCCAGGTCATTCACACCCACACCGTCATAACCAGCTCCTGTGATGCCCAGGTGAGTTGCAGTGAACAGTCTCCCAAGTTTTGCAGTCACTCAACCCAATGTTGCAGAGATGAGTGGCAGGAACAACTCCTCTCCCAATTGCTACAGACAGTGAGAGGTGGAGGGAACATGTGTCCCTCACCATGTCAGATGTCAAGGTTCTCAGGGCTGGCTCACTACTCCCCATCAACAGGGTCAGCTCCTCTGCATTGTCTAGGGGTGCAGGGCATGCTCTACTGAGGGGCAGGGACAGCTCTTCTGCTGTCATGACCCCAGGGCCAGCTCTCCCAAAAGCAGGGATGGGGGGGCATCTCTCCCTCACTTACACCATTGTATCTGGAATGTTTAAAATTTAACATCTTCTTTGACCTATGTATCTATTTCTTCTATTATATCTTCAATGCCTGAGATTCTCTCTCTCATCTCCTGTATTCTGCTGCTGATGTTTGCATCTGTAGCTCTTCTTCATTTACTTAGATTTTCCATTTGCAGAATTCCCTCAGTTTGGGTCTTCTTTATTGCTTCTGTTTTTGTTTTTAGGTCTTGAACAGTTTTATTCATTTCCTACAACTGTTTGACTTTTTTTCTGGATTTTTCAAAAGGGATTTAGTCATTTCTTCCAATCAGTTGTTTGTGTTTTCCTGGATATTTTTTGAGAGATTTATTCACTTCCTGTTTAAGGACCTCTGTCACCTCCATAAAGTTGGTTTTAAGCTTGTCTTCTCAGGCTTAAGCTAGCAAATTGGCAGTTTACAAATTTAATATCAAAATCAGCGACGACAAACTGAACAAAAATCAAGGAAAGAGTCCTACTCACAACCCTAGCATACAGAATCAACGTATATGTCCACCAGCAGATAAATGGATAAGGAAAATGTGGTAGATACACACAATATTGTGTTGGAATATTCAGGGATTGCTGTAGTAGGATAGCTGAGCTCTGGTGGTGCCATATTGCCCTGGCTGTTGTTGGTTATGTTCTTATACTGGCATCTAGGGATCTTGGTTTGGGTTCATATCAATTTCTGAGTTTGTCTTTGTTGGATGGGTGTCTCATTCCTTGGCATCTCCCCTTTGGTCTTCTGGCATTTGTGGCCTGTATTTCTGGTGGCCCGTAAGACGTCTAATCCAGCAGCAAGTATCCATCCAAGTTGGAGGTTGGCAGTGAGTTGAGCTTTTGAGACTTAACTGCATGGAAGGGTTCCAAGCCCTCAGGAAGGCTTTAAGCAAAAGAACAAAGAACATCAGCGAACCACATAGGAACACACTCCAACTTTCTAAAAATGCAGGTTAAGACAGAATCTACAATTCATGCACGCAACAGATGACAGCAAAGGGGCCCCTGGCTTCTCCCAGGTTCTTTACTGGGTGCTGGTGAGTCACCATTTTAGCAGAGGTTGCATAGTCACAATTTTCAGTTAGGGTAATCTAAAGTGATTTATCCGTCTTTAAGGCCCTAAGGTCTTCCCCATTTTCACTGGCTCACCACACGTGAGCCCAAGAAATGTGTTGTGACTTGGATTTAGACTGACTGAAATAGATCTCTATAGGGTGGGAGAAAAGGCTACACTATGGAGGGATGTGGAGGGTGTTTATAGAAGAGAACTGCAACTGACTTCTGGGAAGAGGGGTAGCAGCTATGTGTGAGTACCAGCATGCTGAATGATATGGAGTGGCTGGAACAGGTACTAGTATAATCAGAGAATTCAACATCACCCAGTTCTTGTGCTTGGCCTTACTGGTGCTGAGTGGTTTGCTCTGACTATGTTTTATACTAGAGACACTTGAGGGAAATGTAGTCATTACTCAGGACTTACTGTGTCCACACCGATACTGGCAGAGAAATTCTGGCACAAGGAAGCATTAAAGCAGTTGGATCTATTGCTCAACTGGGTGGAAGAATTTGGAGTTGTTTCTACTGCGTCTACATTAATGGCCTGAATGTGAAAAACACTGGTAATTATTTAGTGTAGCATCAGCCATAGCACATAGAACTTGGATGGAAAGACAGGGCAGGGCTTGTCCTATAAACAGCTTTTTCTGGTCTCACTGGCTTGGGCTTTAGAGAGATAATTATTCAAAGCTCCTCTGCTCTCCACATGTAAATTACAAAAAGACAAGTTTGAAGAAAAAGAAGCGTCTCCACCCTCTACCTTATCAGAGAGGAATAATAAAATTGACTGCCTTTAAAAACATTAATATTGAATACCACCCAGAACTTGACAACAAGATCCTACTGCCGAGGATATCACGTACTTGACTCTTAGACAATGGAGAAACCAAGCTGGTATTCGCTTCATTCCTATTGGCTAGCTTTCATGGTGCAGCAAGGTGCATAAATACTACAGGAGAAGACAGTAGTTACTATTCTCACATAGCTGTGAACCCTGCAAACTATCTACAATAACTGGACCTAACAAAGTATAAGCCACTAAAGCAGTGGTGGTGTGAATGTTATGGGAGTAACTAATTGGGTCTAAGACCTGCTCCAAAAGATTAAACACATATCTGGTACTGTTAAAGAGGCCAATAATCTGTATCTAGATTGGTCATGGGCCACAAGGAAGAACCCAATATTATTATTCTACTAAATGGATATAGCATTAAAATAACTCCTAGTCACTTGCTGCTGTGCCAGTAGACTAGAACACCTTCCAACGATCATTAGAGAAGTTTCTCCTTGTAATAGATGGCAATCAGCTCAGAGATCCTCAACTGCTCAGGGTGCAGAAAGAAACTATTGAGTACTCACCCCTAAAAAGGACATATAATATTATACATATATACCACATTATTTAGCTCACAGAGATTTGGTGCACAAATTCTGGTTATAATAAAGGAAACCCAGAGCCAGATATTGGAGAAAGGCTGAGATATCAAAGAGAGGAAACACCACAGTCAGATCTCACCCAGCTGTCTTCCAGCTTCCTCAGCCTCATTCCTCGTGGCATCTACTGCCTGCTCTGTCTTCCTACGCCTGCCTTAAATACCTTCTTCACCCACTTGTTTCACATCCAGGTTAAGATTAAAGGCCTGGGCTACTACTATTTGGTAGTAAGCTTTGGATCTCACAGAAACACAGAAAGATCTCTGTCTCTGGAGTTATGAGATTCTTTAATCTTGCCTACCTGGGAACCTGGAACTCCCTCTGTAAACCAAACTGGCCTCAAACTCAAATCTACTGGGATTAAAGGTGTAGGTCACCATGCCTGGTTGGGTGTAGGTCAACCACTCCCAGTCCATCCCTGTGCTGGGACTAAAGGTGTGAGTTGCCAGTCTTTTATTGACTATGGGTACATGTCTTCTGATATTCCAGACTGTTTTTATTAAATATATAATATATCACTACAGGGATTCATGGAAGAGGGGACAAAATGGGTGTTAGGAACCTGAAGTCTTAGATAACATAAAGGAAACAGTGTTTTCCAGATGAAGTTGTGACAGGTAGGTGATATGTAGAAGCTCAAGCCATATAAAATCCTAGGCTTGCTACTCCAATACTAGCAGAGGAGCTATTGACATTTGATGGCTGCTGGAAAGGAAAGAGTCAGTTTTCTTTAAGAATGTGATCTGTAGGCTAGATTTAAATAAAGAAAAAAGGATATACATAACTAAGCAATTCTTGTCAAGGTATGGACCACTGATCCATTATTGTCTCTATTGGGTCTTACAAAGTGTACAGATAACATGTAGAAATGTATAAAACATTTTCTTATGAGGCAAGATCCTCATTACTTGGCATTAGGATCCCATATTTTCCTTCCCCCATTATGAGATTCCTGATGGAGGTTGGATTTTTTTTATGGTATATTTTTCTCATTCATCTGGTAGCACAGTTTTTTTTTAAAATGTATTTACTTGGGGTTGTGGAGATAGTTCAGTGGGTAAGAGATTTTACATCACAAGCACAAGGACCTGAATTAGAATCTCCAGCACTCTTGTAAAATTGCTAAGTATAGCTGTAAGTACCTGTAGCAGCAATAGATCAGAGACAGGCCAATCCCAAGAGTTTACTGGCCAGCTAGTCTAGCCAAAATGGCAAGTTAGAGGTTCTGTCTCAAAAGAACAGGCACAATAGAAGAAGACACAAAATTTCCTACTCTGGCATCTACATGCCAGTGCTGGCAAACAACTTAAACAAATCTCCTAAACAAAAACAAACAAATAAATACATAAACAAACCAAAAAACCATTTTCTACAAAAACAAAACTTGACAAACAAGTTCATGCAACACTACATCTCTACCTCTCTCTATATCTACCTACCTACCTACCTACCTGCCTGCCTGCCTGCCTGCATGCCTGCCTGCCTGCCTGCCTGCCTGTCTGACTATCTATCTATCTACCTATCTATCTATCTATCTATCTATCTATCTATCTATCTATCTATCTATCTATCTATCTATCTATCTATCTATCTATCTATCCTGTCTCTCCTACTGGGGTAGTTAAAGTTTTAGGATGAGATGAGAAGATGAAATCTAAGATAAGTTGTTTCTCCAGCATGACTAAAGGGCCAACTCTAGGCACAGAAAAATCTCAACTTCGTTTCAGTATACAAGAGAGAACTGCAACTTTTCAGACACACTGCCAGCCCCAGCCTTCCCTTTCCCACACCCTGCTGCACTTGTATTAAAATTATTTAGTTTTCTCAAAACCACATTTTAAATATCAACCATGCTCGATCCTCTCCTCTTGATCCTCATGTTTCAGACTATTTTTGGTTCCTATTTGTACTAAAATTGTCTGAGATTTTGTGGGCTATCTGATGCTGGTGTTGGTTGTTATCACTCCAGTTTCTGATGCCTTTATTGCAAGCTACAGAGGCACATAGTATATATTCTTAGAAACAGAGGAGCTTTACCCACAGACTCCATCCACAGTGAGGGCATGAAGCCCCACTGCTCACAGCCCTCTCCTCCCAACCCTGCTTCCTCCCACTGTTTAACACATAGCAGAGCCACCACTGTTGCCTCTAAAACTTAGAGGTGGACTTGCTGTGCTAACACTACCTTGATGTGTTAACCACTGTGCGAAGCAATCCCCTTTAAAGATAAACTTTATAATAATGTATGCTCTCTCTTTTTTCCAGGCATATATTTTGGTTATATTCTTTCTCCTTCCCTAGTCCTCCAAGATTCTCCCCTCTCGCTACCCATTGAACTTTATGCTCACTCAGAAAAACCACCCCAAAAGAAAATTCGAAACGAACCAACAATGAATAAGGTAAGACAAATAATACACACACAAAACAACACAAAAAATGCACAGACAGAGCAAAACATGGGTCCTTTTTGTCTTAGCCAGTGACTTCCAAAGGTTCCCCCCCCCCTTTTTTGGGGGGGGGAAAAAAAAAGGCGTACTCAGATATGTCTCATCTTAACATTTTGATGGAAAAAACTTTCCCCATATGTGTTTCTGTCATTTTAACCTTTTGTCTCCCATACTTTTAAGTAAGTATATCCTCATATATGTCTGATTTTTTCCTTCTCGTACTATGATTCTATGCTAAGGGATGTCTTCTTTAATTGAACAAGAATTTAACAGAACATAGCCACACCTAAAGTGCTTTCCTGGATCAGTGAAATGACTTAGTAGGCTAAGATGCTTCCAGTTGAGCCTGATGACCTGAGTTTTATTCTTGGGACCTACATGATGCAGAGAACAGACTCCCAAAGTTGTCCTTTGACCTATACATATATGCCATGACACTTATTGATATGCCCATAGACTAATACCTTTCAACCCTCATCTAAGAAGCTTCTATTTGAAGTAGAAGGTAATTAGCACAGTGGCTAAGGTGCAGAGAATAAGAGATTACAGAATACTTAGCCTGAAATAAGTCAAACTTATAGCATCTCCTTCTCCCAAGGATAAGAGACCTTTGTGTAACTGGAGCCTAAAGAGTATGAAGAGTCAGAGCCAGGAAATGACTCCAGTGAAACAGTGTCTTCTGGATACAGAAGGGCAGTTGTACATATAAACTCATAATGGTTATGGACGCCCATGCCAGACCAAATCCCAGCATGGATAGGGAAATGGATCATGAAGTCCCACACTCCTCACTGAGGAGATTGGTAGTTGATTGCTGCTGGGAGAAGGAAACGGTTTTCTCTAAGACTGTTGCCCCTGGTAAATCAACCAAACTCTATTGGAAGACCACATATGAAAGAATATTTGAGTAGCACAAATTTATCTAGATGATGTTTTTAATGGACAACAACTTGGTTGGAACAGGAAGGGGTTGTTTATCTGGGGAGAACAAGGGGATAAGGAAAGTTTTGATCAAAATATGTTGAATAAAATTCTTAAAGAACAAATAAAATATTCTTAAAGACAGGAGAAAAACATAAAAAGCATACAAACAGGAAAGGAAGAAGTCAAATTATCCTTCTACAGATGATATAATTCTATACTTAAAAGACTAACTCATTCACCAAACATTTCTATATCTAACAAACACATTCATAGCTACATGATATAAAAATATACATACATATATACATGCATACATGCCATATGCGAACACACACATATATGTTTTTATATATGCAAATAACAAGCCTGTTGAGAAAAGTCATAAGAAAAACATTCCATTCACAAGAGAAAGAAAAGGCCTAGAACTCAGCTTAACCAAGGACATGAGGGACCTCTGTGACATTGAGATACTGGACAAAGTAATCACAGAAAATAGTAGGTGGTGAAAAGATATCCATGCCTTTGGACTAGAAGAGTTAACATCATGAAAACAACTGTGTTACCAAAAATAACCTATGGAGTTGGTGGATGCTCATCAAACTTCTAATGTCATTCTTCCAGAAGTAGAAAACATGATCGGAAAAGGGGAACTGTTATAGACAAATAGTACTGAAATATTTTTTAAATATTTCATGAAATATGAAAAAGGAAATGATGTAGCAAAATAAAATGGAGGGGATGAGAAAACAGTATGAAATAACAATGTAATTAATGGATAAAATAAATAAGGAAAAGCGAGCAAAAAATTGGATGAAAGAAAAACAGAAACAGAGAAATAATTGTATGCATGGAATATTTAACTGCTGAGGAATATTCAACTATGTAAAGATATATTACATATGTTTACGCTGCTGAATATATACTTTAACTGTACAAGGTCTTACATTTGTTTAGTGATGTAGGGATCTGTTAATTTGTTTATGCTATATTTGTTTAATAATGAAAAATACGATGCTGATTCATCTTGCCTGCCTAAGGTACCTGACTGGTTTGATAAAAAGCCGGACAGTTATAGCTAGGCATGAGGAGCATAGGCAGTGCTGGCTGGGAGAGAGTAAATAGGAGGGGAAATCTAGGCTCTAGAAGAACGAGAAGAAGGAAGCAGAGAATGGAGGAGAGAGGGAGATGCCTGGGACCAACCAACCAGTCAGGCACAGAAGCAGGAAAAGCAGAACTACAAAAAGAAAAGGTAAAAAGCCACAAGGCAAAAATTGTAGATCAAGAGAAACAGGTTAAGTTATAAGAGCTATCAAGAAATGAGCAAAGATAAAGCCAAGAGTTCATAACTAATAAGACATCTCCATGTCATGGTTTGGGAGCTAGCTGATGGCCTAAAAGAGAAGCCTCCTACAGAGGCCAAAGGACAGTATTGGTTGTTATTTCTCATGTACTGTCATTGTCCTGAGATTTACCAACTAGGCTAAGTTGTGAGACAAGGAATCCTCTATGGCACAAATTCTATTCAGTATTATAATAAAAACTGAGAATCAGATATTGAGAAAAAGCTGGAATATCAGAGACAGAGAACAAACCACATCCGATTTTCACCCAGCCAACTCCTCAGGCTAAACAAGATAAGTCCTATTTTTATGGGTCCACAGCCTGACTGGTCGCTCGGATACAATGACTAAACTTCTGCCTTCTTCTGCCTTATATTTCTTTGCTTTGCTCAGCTATTTTACCTGGTTCAGCTTTCCTAGAGCTAGGATTAAAGGTGTGTGCTATCATATCACTGCCTGGCTCTTAGGCCTTGAACTCTCAGAGATCCAGGAGGCTCTCTGTCTCCCAAGTGATTTAAAGGCAAGGCTCACCACTCCATGACCTTCATGGCTTGGCTCTGTGGGTGGCCTCTCCTCTGATATTCCAGACTATTCTTTATTAAGTACACAATATATTACCGCAATCCTCCTTAGCACTGGGTTTACAAGTATATAACATCATTCTCTGCCATTTTGTTTGTTTGTTTTTAAATGTGGGCTGCAAACTTTAAGCTTTCAAGGCAAGCCCTTTACTGAATAAGATATCACTCTACCCACGGCTATGTGTTGAGTCAGATGGTGACTTTCCACAAGCTAGTGTTTGTGTTTTGGCATTGGCTATGATAATGCTCAGTGCATACATGATTGAAGTTATTGTATCCTTTCAATGAGTTGTTCCCTCAAGGAAAGTGAAATGGTCTTCATTTCTATTGAATAATTTTGACTAAAAGTTACATTAGTTACTTTTCTTTTGTAGTGGTAAAATATCATGACCAAAAGAAATGTATGGAAGAGTTTATTTTGGCTTATGGTTCTAGAGACATAGAGTTGGCCATGATCAGGAAGGCATGGTGGCAAGGACAAGAGGCTGGCTATATTTCATTTTTAAAAAAATTTAACCTTTATTGATTCATGTGGTTTTCACATCATGGATTCTGATTCCATTTATCTATCTCCTTGTCTCCTCAAGTTTTCCCTCTGCCCTTTCAACCTTGCCCCAAATCAAAACCAAATCTAAAAGAAAAACCAAAATCCAAACAAAACATAGACAAAACAAAATAAAAACAAAAGCCAAGACAAACAAAACATAAACAAAACAGAGAATCTTGTCATGGCAGCTCTAGGGGTTTGTGTGTGGGGGGTCACAATCAACCTGCAGCCACTGGCCCCACCCGAGCCATATTTTCATCATATACAAGAAGCTCAGAGGGCAGGGACAAGGGGCAAGACTACCCTCAGTGACTTTCTCTAACAAGCCCCTACCCCCTAAAAGTTTACCAACCTTCCCAAACACTACAAACAACTGGAAACCAAGTTTTCAAATACATGAGCCTATAGAGACATTTCCCCTTCAAATCACTACAGGAGTCCAATTTTTCAGATGCAAGCATGACTATCCTTGCTTTAAAATTTTTTTTATTTAGTTTTTAAAATTTTACATATCAACCTCAACCTCACTTCCCCCTTCCTTCCCTTCTCCTAATATCTCCTTACCCCTTACCCCACCCACTCATCTACTTCTCAGAGAGGGTAAGGCCTCCCATAGAGAGTCAACAAAGTCTGACCCCTTCTGCTATTACAATCCTCTCTCTCTCCCTTTGACTGGACTCCAGGTGCTCCACTCAGTGTCTAGCTGTGGATCTCTGCATCTGCCTCCATCAGTCATTGGATGAAGGCTCTATGATGACAAGTAGAGTACTCAGATTCTGATTACAGGGAAAGGCCAATTCAGGTACTCTCTCCACTATTGCTAGGAGTCTTAGCTGAGGTTATCCTTTTGGATTCCTGGGAATTTCCCTAGCATTAGGTTTCTCCCTAACCCCATAATGGTTTCCTCTATCGAGATATCTCTTTTATTGCTCTCCAACTTTGTTTCTCCTCCACCTCGACCATCTCTTTCCCTCATGTTCTCATCCCCAATCCCCTCACCTCTACCCCCTCCTTTTTTTCTAGCCTCTCTAGGGCTCTGGACTGTAGCCTGGTTATCCTTTGCTTTACATCTAATATATACTTATGAGTGAATACATACCAAGTTTGTCTTTCTGGGTCTAGCTTACTCTACTCAGAATGATTTTTTTTTTTCAGTTTCATTCATGTGCCTGCAAGTTTCATGAGGTCATGACTTTTAAAGTTGAGTAGTGTTCCACTGTGCAACTATACCACATTTTCTTTATCAATTCTTTAGTTGAGGGAAATCTCAATTGTTTCTAGGTTCTGGCTATTACAAATAGCATTAGGATGAATATAGTTGTGCAGGGGTCTTTGTGGTCCTTTGGGCATATGCCTAACATTGGTATAGCTGAATCTTGAGGTAGAGTGATCCCCAATTTTCTGAGAAACTGCCTTACTAATTTCCAAAATTGCTGTCTAAGTTTGGCTCCCACCAGCAGTGGAAGAGTATTCCCATTATTCCACATCCTTTACAACATAAGCTGTACTCAGTGGTTTTGATCTTACGCATCCTGACATGTGTAAGATGGTATCGCAGAGTCATTTTGATTTGCATTTTCCTGATGGCTGAGGATGTTGAGCATTTCCTTAAATGTCTTTCAGCCATTTGAGATTCTTCTGCTGAGAATTCTCTGTTTAGAACCCATTGTAAATTAGATTGTTTAGTTTTTTTGATGTCTAGTTTCTTGAGTTCTTTATATATTTTGGAGACCAGCTCCCTTTCGGGTATGAGGCTGGCAAAGAATTTTCTTGTTCTGTAGGCTGCCATTTTGTCTTACTGACAGTGGTTTTTGTCTTAGAGAAACTATTTTTTTGCTTTAGGAGGTCCCATTTATTAATTGTTGCTCTCAGTGTCAGTGTCTGGCATTATATTTAGGAAGTAGTCTTCTGTACCAGCACATTCAAGCCAAATTCTCACTTTCTCCTCTATCAGGTTCAGTGTAACTGGATTTATGTAGAGGTCTTTAATTTATTCAGTCTTGAGTTGTGTGCAGGGCCATAGATATGAATCTATTTGCATTCTTCCACACGTCAACATCCAGTTATGCCAGCACCATTTTGTTTCTTGCCCAGACTTTCCAGCCTGGCCCTGTGGCCCAGATCCACTGACCTACAGTTCTGTAGTCCCACAGTCCCATAGAAATTCATAGATGTTTATATTAATTTTGTGCTAATTGGCCTATGACACAGCCATATAACTTTCTAACTCTTAATTCTTAATCTAACCCGTGATTCTTATCCTGTTCAGCCATGCAATAGAGGTGCTCTGAAATGCTGAACCATCTAGGCCATCTGTTTTCATTAGAGACTTGTCAGGGAGTCTTCCTCTATCAAACTTTATTTTCTTTAACCAGGAATAAATCCACACCGTTTGTTGAAGATTCTTCCCCCCCCCCCCCCACATTGTACAATTTTGGTTTCTTTGTAAAAAACCAGGTGTTCGTAGGTGTGTGGTTTAATGTCAGTGTCTTCAGTTTAATTCCATTGGACCATGTGTCTGTTTTTATGCCAAGACTAAGCTGTTTTTATTACTATAGCTCTATAGTAGATCTTGACATCAGGGATGGTAATGTCTTCAGGGATTACTTTATTGTACAGGATTATTTTGGCTATCCTGCTTATTTTGTTTTTTCTATACGAAGCTGAATATTGTTCTTTCAAGGTCTGTGAAGAATTGTGTTGGAATTCTGATGGGGATTGCATTCAATCTGTAGATTGCTTTCAGTAAGATTGCCATTTTTACTATGTTTATTCTACCTATCTAAGAGCATGGAAGATATTTCCATATGAATATGGCATATTTCTTAGATGTCAAAAATAGGAGCCAATAATAAAGCTGTTCATGTAAGTCTCATAGAAAAACTCCGTTAATGTATAAATAAAGATGGTTCAAGTTATTTGGGGCCATTTGAGTGCAATCCATCCAGTGGTCAGATTTCTTTCTTGCACCAATGCCCCTTTCCCATTTCAGGATCTGAATCCAAGCTGAGACTTGACCCCAGCAATAAATGCCTCTTGGTCACCTCAGTTCTTAGGTTTGCTCCACCTTCCAATCATTAGTACAGCATCTTTAGCCTTTCTCATCAAGTCAGACCTTCATGATCATAATTATGATCCTCTTGCTAGCCATACAAGAATCTAGTAAATTATATCTACTAAATGGCATTAATCTCCCCATCTTCAAATCCTAAATCCCATGTGCAATGTCCTTTCTACAATATTAATTTATCTAGTCCAGATTTCCAGAAATTAGGTCAGCTTACCTTTGGTTATCATTGCTCCTATGATATTTTTAAGAATAACAGTTTGAGGAAGATTATCTGACAGTCATAAGAACAAAGTTTTTAAAACTTACCAAGTCAGGTTAGACAAGTGTGGTGATATATTTTATATTTAATAAAATCAGACTGGAATATTAGAGAACAGAATCACCCACAGTCATATCATGAGGGTCAGAGAGTGGGAACTCACACCTTAAATTCAGCACAGGGATGACAAAAACTCACACTTTTAATCCCATCACTCAAGAGACAGAGATCTTTCTATATTTCTGGGAGTTCAAGACCTAACAATCAAACAGTAGTAGCTCACACCTTTAATCCTAACTCTAGGATTATGATGCAGAGTTGTACTGAAAAATGAAACTTGGTGGAGAAGATATTTGAAACAGGCATGGGCAGACATTCGGGCATTCTGTAGGAGTGAGTGACCAACCAGGCAAAGGACTCTTGAAAATAGCATTTATCCTTTTCAGCCCGAGAAGTCGGCTGGGTGAGAAACTGTGGGCTGTTTCCTTTCTCTGATATTCCAGCTTTCCCCTAATATCTGGCTCTGGTTTTTCATTAAATACCAACTATAGATGAGAATATAAATTTAAAATACTCTGAAGATTCACAGGTTCCAAATTAATGTGGCAGGTAGAAGGCTGTGTATTGTATGTAGTCTTCAACACCAATGATTATTGGGATCTGCTGAATAGTCCATATAAATCCAAACAAACAACCCCAACCCTTTAGTACCAAAAACGTAATCACCAAAGATTATGCTTCAGTAGTTAAGAATGGACCCAAGAATGATTATATTCAGATCTTTCCTAGAAGACATTTGAGAGCCAAGGTTGTTGAATCTTATTATTCACATATAAATGCAGCTCCACAATTGTGCTCTTAGTCCAGAACATTTATTTAAGCTGCTTTGCTTGATGAAATGAAAATATTATTAACAAAGTTCTCATGTTAGACTGAAGATAGAAGGCATATAAATATGCTCTTGTCACAGAGAAGTCACTGCCTAAAGTCAAGGGTGTTTCTGTTTAAAAACCACATAGCTTCCCAGAGGGTATCTCATTCTGCCTTATCAAGGAGCTAGAAGATTTCTGTGTGGCCTGGTTATGAAGCAAGGGACCAGGAGACACTGAACAGACTCTCCTCTGCCCCGTGCCTTGACATAGGCTCTAGTAGTACTCACTCCAGTGTGCCAAGGGAAGGATAGCATAAGGACAATAGCTGCAAATCTGAGATCTACAAATTTGGAGCTGCCAGTGCAAGAGATTTGATAAGCTGTGTGATCAACAGTGATCAAGGCTCTGTTGCCTCCTAGAGAACTCCTTCTCAGCCTGGCCATGTAGACAAACCACCTGAGGATCCCTGTGCAGCTTCTGGAGAGTCATAAAACATAGGCATGATATCTTATCCCTACCCTGGACTCATTAAATCAGGATCTCTGTGGGTAAGACTTAGAACTCTCATCCTTCTTTCTTTCCTTCCTTCCTTTCTTTTTAATTCCTCTTTCCTTTCTTATTGCTCAAATACTAATTCTCTTGTGTGTTGTAAGTTTGGCTGGTCCTTCCAATTGTACTGCTAAACAAAAGAACTGAAAATAGATGTGGGTGGATGGCACCCAGGTTCTTAATGTTAACAAAGATATTTTACATGCACTAATTAATTTAATGATCCCAATCATTATCTTTATTTAAAGAAAATAATGAGCTTAATGCCATCCCCATACACATTGCAATTATTTTATAATAAAGCAGGTGTCAACCACAAATCTATGTCAGAATTAAATAACAAAATTTAAATGTATTGGGTATCACCTATCCACAAGTTATATAATGTGCTCTCAATTCCATGGGACTGCATATTACCCCATTTTACATTTGACATGATTGTGTCAAGAAGTCATGAAAATTGTAGGTAAATGGTTGGAACTGGAAAAACCTATATCAACTGAGGTAACCCAGATTCAGAAACACAAAGATCACATACTCTCTCCAATATGTGGATCCCAGCATCAAATAATTAGATTTGACTATATAACATGCAACAACTAAAGAAGCCAATTAAGTAGAAAGGAGCCGTGGGAGGGTGGATAATACAGGGGAAGAGGAGGAGGAGGAGGAGGAGAAGATAAAACACACTATGGATGTTTGAAAAAGTCGTAGTGGAGCACTGTATTTTGTCAGCATAAATTTAATTGAAGATTCTGTGCCTTTTATTTAGATCAATATATCATCATTTTATTTAGATCAATATGCCATGATTTTACTTAGATCATCTGTCATTTTGAAACTTAAACTGTATACCTGATTTTTTTTTTATAGCAGTAAGGTATCTTCAATCAAGAGACAAGGCTCAATAGAAATGAAGAAGAACATGTATCTCTCAAAGACATAGAGCCTAATTTGATTGTTGATAAGGTTCTGAGTGACACCAATAGGTTCATTTTAAAATGGCTATTTTTTAATTATAGTTTTAAATAGGAGAATTTAAGTGTTTAGGACTCCAGAGTTGGGACCTGATGGAGTGGACCTGACCGGTGAGGTGGAGTAAACTCTCATGCAATCACCACTTTTATTCAGAGCATCAGAAATTTATACTCTGAGGGTTAAGAAGAATCACATGAGTAAAGTTTACAGTCACAAGGACAAGCTGCATGTGGCAAAACCGTGTTTTCCCACAGAGGCATATAAAGAATAATTTAAACATTTAGTTAACTAATAGCAGCAATAATGAATGAGTAAGCTGAAGTAAACTCACTCCGGCCCACTA
The DNA here is from genome assembly GCA_033318265.1 of Phyllotis vaccarum. Classification (NCBI taxonomy): domain Eukaryota; kingdom Metazoa; phylum Chordata; class Mammalia; order Rodentia; family Cricetidae; genus Phyllotis; species Phyllotis vaccarum. Next base: position 60,455,996 of record JARWLC010000019.1, on the reverse strand, counting down.
CAACTAGGAGAAGCATACAAGCACATTCCAAGAACAATGTCATGCTTTGAAGAAAGTGAGGTCTCAAGACTCTTGTCTTGGTTTCTTGGGGTTTTCTCACAAGCACTCAGAATTCACCTTACAGGACTCCATTCTTGGACCATGTTCCTAAATAAAAACCTGAAAGACCTGCCATTTTGAAAGAGGATAGCAAATCAATAATTCTTATGCTTTAATGTTATAATTTCAAGCTTAAGTTTATCCTATAATTGTGAGACATTAGTCAGCTCTTCTTTGATAAAAATAACACGGTTTCTTTCCCATTTACAGGCAAGAAAATCTTTACCCATATTCTGAATGTTAGAAGCTTATTATAGTTGTATCTTCTGTAATTTTCATTGTAGGAAGAAACTTTAGCATGAAGATGTACAACAATCATATTTAGTGCATCACGTTATGTTAGTGAAAACCTCCATTTGTTATGCATATGTGACTATTTCTGCAAAATAAATCCAAAGAAACTAATCTAATGAAAATATTTTAAATGTATATTTCTCAGAGGAATTTTGATTAAAGTAAGTCATTTTATATCTTTTGAATTTTCTTAATCTTGACTATTAAAAATGAAATAAATTTTACTTTATATTTTTGTCTAGAACTTATTTCAGAAGAAAATCTTCAAAATGTATATAGTCAATATAATTTAACAAAACTCTTATATCACCTTAAATAAACAAGGGGCTAAAAAGGTTTTAAGATTTGGAGCTGGCGAGATGGCTCAGTAGTTAAAAGCATTTGCTGTGATTGTAAATGCTTGGGTTTAGTAACCAGCACCCACACAACAGCTCACAACTGATGTAACTCCAGTTCCAGGGCATCTAATATTCTCTTTGACTTTGATAGGCACCAAACATACAGTCAGTTTACATATTATGTACATACATACATATGTACATACATGCAGGCAAAACACTCATACACATAAAGTAAAAAAAAAAAGACAAATAAAAAACCTTTTAAAGATCGATTAAATATGTTTGCTAGATTCTAAAAAAATCATCTTAATAGGTTTAAGAAGATAAGAGTACCTAAATTTATAAGATAATACACATTTATGAAAATTTTTAATATAGCCACCAACACACACACACACACACACACACACACACACACACACACACACTTTAAATGAGATATTCCCTAAATAATCACAATTTAAATAATGAACAAAATAGATTTTGTTACTCAGTTACTTTGGTGAATTCTAAAGGTAGACGGAGTGTGGTGATATATTGTATATTTAATAAATGTAGTTTGAAATATCAGAGAATAGAGCCACTCACACAGCCAAGCCATGAAAGGTCAGAGAGTGATGATCCACATCTTTAATCCCATCACTCAAGAGACAGAGATCTGTCTGATTTATCTTAAGCTCAAGGCCTAACAGCCAGGCAGTAGTAGCACACACTGTTCGTCCCAGTACTTGGGAGGCAGAGGCAGGCAGACATCTATGAGTTCAAGGACAGTCTGGCCCTCAAAGCAAGTTTCAGGACAGCCAGGACTATTACACAGAAAACCTGGTCACAAAAAAAGCCCCACAAAAAAACCCCCACAGAAAATGGCTCAAGAGATGGTTCTGTCCTCTGATATCTCAAACTATTTTTTTAATTAGATATACAATATATCACCACACCTTTGTCTTGTTCCATCATGTCTTAGGTACAAAATGATACACAAATAATTACGTGAAAATGGTTATCATGAACACACATAACACAATTTAGTTAAAATAAATTGTATTTAGTAAATAAAACAAAGTAGAAGAATTTTATCTTTACCTTTGGGGGATTTGTAAGACTTGTCATTTTGCTTTTCTTTGTACCTGGGGGACTCTATGTACTGTAAGGTAGTTATACTGGGGATTGGTCCCCTCCTTTTCTGGATCCTTGAAAATCAAACATGGCTTCAGGTGGTGGTTGATGGGAGGTGCACTTACATGCTCAGTAGTCTAGCCTTTGCATTTTAGGCACATCTACTCTCTGCTTTTTATCTCAAAAGGTTCCTCTGGTGGACAGGACCATTCAATGAAGCCTACAAGAACAAACACAATTACCTGAGCCTTTCTTTTCCTTTGTCCATTATCCTTTGTATTTTTTTTTCATGTTATGGTTATTGACTATTGAGAAGGAAGTATCTGATTGATGAATCTATGTGTCTGAGGTACCATAGGAAACTTTTGAAGCTTTTTACCGATGCCAGGTGCTGATGACTAATGAAATGTTGGCCCAAAAAATCTTATCCCTCAGATTTAATGAGGGATTAAGAGTGTTGAGTTGTTTGAAAGACTCAATTGCTTGATAAATAGTGCAGGGCTTGTTCTTTCCTTTCTCCAGAAATCTTTGTGTTATCACAATTAAACTGTTTCTTAATGTAATGTGATGAAACGCTATCATCTTTTTGTGTTTAACAGTTTCTGCTGGGGTGTTATAATCCCAAACAGTGAACTCTAGCTTTTGCTTGATCGTGCTTCCTCTAGGTACTCTGTAGGATTTTTAAATAGTTACCAAATAGCCTAGACTAATTCTTCAGAAGGGTAGATCTTTCCATGCAAGATTATAAGCTAAAATTCAGACCAAAAAGTCACTAGTCACTTGGGACAGATCCTCAGAGAAGTATTCTAGGTTTTCCTTTCATTGGCTGAAGATCATGAACTCTAATTGTCTCCAAGGGCTCTAGGCTTAGAAGTAGATGGTGGATAGGAATCTCTACTCCTTTTATACTGTACAGGGCTTGCTTCCCTCTCCTCTCATAAGAGGACAAGCTGGAGAAAATGGATGTTGTATGGAGTGCTGGGGAGTAGGAGAGGTAGATTTTCTTGGCTCCTATCATCTATTGTTTTCTCTTAGAAAGCAATGCTGGCACATAAATAGAACCATCCAGGAACTGCAAACATCCCCTTGTGTTTTCCTTTAGTGTAATTCTCTTTCCTGTTGGAAGGCCACAGAGGTCTGAATATAAGGTACTTTATGTGATTTCCCTGATTCCCACAAAATAAATCGTGCTATAAGACAAACCTTCTATGGTTTACCCAAACCTCCCCATCACTCGCCTTCTTTTGAAACCTCGTATTGTAACAGGAAAATATTAGCTTTTCTATCTGAGAATAAGATTATTCCAGTTCATTTTTTCTTTTTCTTGTTTTGTTTTTCAGAACAGAGCTTCTGTGTGTAGCCTTGGCTGTCCTGCAAGTTGTTCTGTAGATCAGCTGGCCTTGTGCTCAAAGATCTTTCTGTTCCTGAGTGCTGGGATTAAAGGAGTATGTCATCATGCTCATGTTGGGCTTCTTAGCTCTTAGTTGCAAAGCTCCTCCAAAGGAACCTAGGGAGCTTCCTCCCAAGTTATCTTGTTCCGTCTCAATGTTTCAGTCAAAGATAGCATCAACTTGTTACCCAAGGTTATGATCATTTCCTCAATGTCAGTATCAAATATTAGGCAGGGCACATGTGTTCCAGCCTGTTGGCAACCTTTTGCTCCAGGCTCAAGTGCTCAAGACTTAAATGCTCTGAAATATACGCTACAGGCACCCATGTGTTCCAGGCCAGTGGCATAAGATTCCTCATAGGACTAAGGTGCTACAGGCCAGCCCTCTTGTCTGTGAGTACCATGCCACCTGTGCTCAGGCCCTTGCTCTAAATGGCAGGGTTGATGTGCTCTATACCGGAACCCATCTCTTCAATGGTTTGCCCTACACAGTCAATGGGCCCAGCCATGTACTCCAGGCCAAAGCCATAGCTGACACTCATATGCTGAATGCCAGACCCAGTAAGCTCCATGCTATGACATATGTGATCAAAATAAAGTTCATGTACTCAGTGACAAAGCCCATGACCTTAACTAAGCCCATATGACTCATGCTTAGGCATTTTCTTCCCAGTGGTTAACCTTTGACACAGAGAGAGTAAACTCCATATGGGGTTTCTTTAATGCCCATCATCTTCTTTGAAGTACATTGGTGCTGCCAGGAGCAGACACATCTCATCATTTAAAAAAATATGTCATTAAAACATCTTAAATGCCATATTCTGTAGATCTCTGAAGTGTTTGAAGACCTACCTAAAATATATATCTGTTTGACCTTGAAAACATACCTAATATGCCTACAAGTTTGACTGTAATAGGTGACTAACTATTAACCTGCCATTTCTTTTATTTCTTAAATAGTTTGGAATAATAATTTTCAAGGGCTAGAAATTTACATTGCATTGTTAGATGAGCTGCATACGTACAATACCTTGAACAAGAACAGAAACATACACACAGTATGTTCTAATAAAGCTAGCCATAAATTTGTGTCAATATACAAAATATCCATATCAATGTAAAATATTTAAAACTGGTAGCTACATTTTTGGTTTAAAAGTAAATTCAATAATCTACCCCTTTATCTTATTATTTTTATGACATGTACAGTGTAACAAAAACAAACTCGAATTTGTATCAATACACAAATATTCAAGCCAATGTAAAAGATTTAAAACTAGTAGTTGCTTTTTAAAAGTAGATTTAATAATCGTATCCTATTTATATATCCCCCTTTTTCTTTTTAGAATGAGATCCCTGAATCTAGTCTCCATCGTTTAGCTTTTACCTTGCAACCAAACCCCTAAGCAATGACAAATATCCATAACCCACCAAACGACCGAAACCCACCCACTCTGTCTCTTGGGAATGTAAATTTCATGTTTTTAAAATTACTTTTTGATGCCTGGAGGTGACAGCATCTCTCTTTAGCTGGACCAGGAGCTCAACCTTGTGCTTAGCTTTGGATCTCTGCTTCTGCCTCTATCCACTGCTGAATGAAAGATATAAATGGCAAGTAGAGTGGCCATTCATTTGACTATGGGGAAAGTCCTATTTAGGTACACTCTCTACTATTGCATGGAGTCCTAGCCAGAGACATCTTGTGAGTTATTGGAGGTTTCCGTAGTGCCAGGTTTCTTTCTAATTCCATTGTGGCTCCCTCTATCAAGATATCCATTTCTTTGTTCTCCCTCTCTGTTACTCCTTTCATTCAACCATCTCCTTCTCTCATGATTTGGTCCCACTTCTTCTAGGTTGCAACCCATTATGATCCCAATTTCTTAAGGTGATCTTCTCTATTTTCTCTTCCTGGGGGAATCCCTGGATGTCTCTCTTAAGTTCCTTCTGATCCCAAGTTGTTCAGGGGTTGCAGTTTGCAGCTTGAATATTCTTTGCTTTTTGTCTAAAATCCACTTGTGAGTGAGTACATACCATGCTTATCTTTCTGGACCAGTGCTACCTTACTCAGGAGGATATTCTTCAAATCTATCCATTTGCCTGCATATTTTAGGATGTCATTTTTTTTCGTTACTGAGTAGTACTCCACTGTGTAGATGTACCACAGTTTGTTAATCCATTCTTCAGTTAAGGGGCATCTAGGTTGTTTCCAGGTTCTTGCCACTACAAATGATGCTGCTATGAAAATAGTTGAGCTAATGCCTTAGGGTAAGTCTGTTTGTTCTTTGGTTATATGACCAACAGTGGTATTGCTGGATCATTGTGGAGATTGATTTCCAGTTTTCTGAGGAACCACTATACTGTGTTCTGAAGTGGCTATACAAGTTTACACTCTCACCATTATTGGAGGGGTGTTCCCCTTGCCCCACATCTTCTCCAACATAGGCTGTCATCTGTGTTTTTGATCTTAGCTATTCTGAGAGGTATAAGGTGGTATCTCAAAGTTGTTTTGATTTACATTTCTCTGATGGCTAAAAATGTTGAGAAATTCTTTAAGTGACTTTAACCATTTGTAACTTTTCTGTTGAAACTTTCTTTTTAGTTAAGAACCCAATTTTTAATTGGATTATTTAGATTTTTGGCCTCTACTTTCTTGAGTTCCCTATATATTTTAGAGATCAGTCTTCTGTCAGATGTAGAGTTGATGAAGATCTTTTATTATTCTGTAGGCTGTCATTTTGTCTTATTGACCATGTTTTTTCACCTTACAAAAAATTCTCAGTTTCAGGATGACCCATTTAATAATTGTTGTTCTTAGTGTCTGTGCTACTGGTGTTATATTCAGGAAGTAGTCGCTTGTGGAGGGTATGTCCCACTTTCTTTTCTATCAAGTTCAGTGTATCTGGATTTATGTTGAGATCTCTGATCTACTTGGACTTGAGTTTTTTTGCAGGATTGGATCTATTTGCATTCTTCTACATGCTACTATTCAGTTATTCCAGAACCATTAGTTGATGATACTATCTTGTTCCTATTGTATATTTTTGGCCTCTTTGTAAAAAAACCAGGTGTTTAAAAGTGTGTAGGTTAAGGTCGGGATCTTCGATTAAATTCCATTGATCCACATGTTTTTATGCCAGTACCAGGTTGTTTATTATTATTATCATCATCATCATCATTATTATTACTGTAGCTCTATAGTAGACCTTGAAGTCAGGGATGGTAATGCTTCCTGAAGCTCTATTATTGAAAATTCTTGTTTTTTTGTAATTCCACGTGAGGTTGAGTATTGTTCGTTCGATGTCTGTAAAAATTGTGTTGGTATTTTGATGGGGATTGTATGAATCTGTAGAATGCTTTTGGTAAAATTGCCATTTTTACAATGTTAATCCTATCTATCTAGGATCATTTCCATTTTCTGATATCTTCTTCAATTTCTTTTTTTGATGACTTAAAGTTCTTGTCATACAGATCTATCACTTCTTTGGTTAGAGTTACCCCAAAATATTCAATGCTACTTGCAGCTAAATATTTCCCTTATTTTTCCAACCCTTTTATCATTTGTGTGTAGGAGGGCTATTGACCTTTTTTTAAAAGTTAATTTAGTACCCTTCTATATTTCTGAAGGTATCTATCAGCTGTAGGAGTTCTCTGGTAAGATTTTGGAGGTCAATTATGTATTTGACCAAATCATCTGTAAATAGAGACAGCTTTACTTCTTTCTTTCCAATACGTATCCATTTAATCTCCTTTTGTTCTCTTATTGCTTTAGCTAAATCTTCAAGATCTATATTGACTAGATAAGGGAAGAAAGAACAGCCTTATCTTGTTCCTGATTTTAGTGGGATTGCATTTGATTTGATGTTGGCTCTTTGCTTGCTGTATATTGCCTTTATTATGTCTAGGTATTTTCCCTGTATTCCTGTTCTCTCTAGAACTTTTATTATGAAAAAAAGTGGTGTGTCACATGTATGCAACAGAAGGATGGATTCTGTGTTTGTATCCATTGCATTAGTCTGTGTCTTTTTATAGATGAATTGAATTTATTAATATTAAGGAATATTTATTACCAGTGATTGTCATTTCTTGTTATATTTGGTGGTAGTATATGTGTATGTTTCCCCTCTTTGGGTTTTTCTTATGTGGGTTTATTAATTGCTTATGATTTCATGAGTGTGTTTAGCTTTCTTTGGTTGGAGCTTTCTTCTAGTGCTTTCTTCAGGGCCAGATTTGTGAATAAGTATTGTTTAAATCTACTTTTCTTGTGAAATATCTTTTACTCCATCTGTAGTAATGGATAGTTTTGCTGGGTATAGTAGTCTGGGCTGGCAACCATGCTCTTTTATTGTCTGTACAGCATCTGACCAGGACTTTCTGGCTTTCATTGTTTCCACTGAGTAACCTGGTGTTATTCTGATGGGTCTGCCTTTATAAGTTACTTGGCCTTTTTCATTTGGAGTTTTTTTTAACATTCTTTATTTATTTTGTATGATTAGTTTTTTGATTATTATGTGGTGAGTAGACTTTTTTGGGGGGTCTAGTCTGTTTGGTGTTCATTAATCTTCTTGTATTTTTATAGGCATTTCCTTCTTTAGGTTGGTAAAGTTTTCTTCTATGACTTTGTTGCATATATTTTCTGTGCCTTTGAGCTGGTATTTTTTTCCTTCTTCAATTCCAATTATTCTTAAATTTGGTCTTTTCATGGTGTCCCATATTTCCTGAATGTTTTGTGTTATGACTTTTTAGTTTTACTGTTTTTTTTTGATGTATCTATTTCCACTATTGAATCCTCCACATCAGAGATTCTCTCTTCCATCTGTGTTGATTACACTTGCATCTGTAGCTATAGTTCATTTCTTCAGATTTTCTATTTTTAGCATTGCTTCAGTTTGTGTCTTCTTTATTGCTTCTATTTCAGTTTTCTTATATATTGATATGTTTCCTTCACCTGTTTGATTTTTTTTCTTGGTTTTCTTTATTTACTTTCTTGGAGTTAGTAATTTCTTCCAATTTTTTGTTCATATTTTCTTCTATTTCTTTAAGGGAATTTTTTATGTTCTTTTTTAAGGCTTCTATTATATTCAAAAAGTTGTTTTTAAGGTTGTTTCCTTCTGCTTCTTCTGCATTGCCATGCTCAGGTCGTGGTGTTGTAGAACCACCAGATTTTTCTAGTGGTGCCATGTTGTTCTTTACATTGTTATATGTATTCTTGTACTGGCACCTGCCCATTGCTTCTTCAGCTCATTGCAAGATTTATGTGAATCTCAGAGAGCTGATTTTGGTGCAATCTGTTCTTGTTGGGAGCCGCTGGCCCCAGCCCCTCAAGATGGTGCCAATATCCGGTGCTGGCCAACCCTCCTGAGTCAGTAATCAAGACAAGGGCCTGAGTCAGTAATCAAGGCAAGGGCCTGAGTCAGTAATCAAGGCAAGGGCCTGAGTCAGTAATCAAGGCAAGGGCGCATGCCTTTGCTAATTTTCCGAGACTGGTCTCTCCGCCTCTCCCGTGACGTCATGTGGGATGATGAGCTGCAGCCTATAGAGAGGTGACACGTCCAAGGCGGAGGTCTTTGGCCTATATAAGGGCTGGGCTTTCCCTACCTCAGGGTCTCCATTTTATGTGGGCTAGTGCTCTCCCTCAAGGAGCATTAAAGTTTTTCTGCAGAAGGATCCTACGTGTGTCGTGCCTTTTCTTGCGGGCGAGAAGTGGGCGCGGGACAACTGGTGCCGAAACCCGGGAACTGAACACCATTTGCACCGTCGGAGACCCCTCGGAGACGAGGTGGATTCAGAACTGCAGGTAGGTTGCTCGGAGAGGTATGTCTGAACTGGACTTTGGTTTTTTTGAGGCCTTGATGCTTGTCTTGGCAGTGCTGTTGATTTTCTTCGTGGTTGCCTTTTGCTTCCACCGGTCCATGGGATCCTCCCAGTCTATCGTAACAGCACTAGACTCCCTGCTTAAGCAGCGTGATATTAAGATGGCACAGCGTACCCTAAAGAACTTTGTAGAAGATAAAGCCTGTAAAGATCTGATAGCTAAAGGGCAAGACGTGATGGAAGAAGTTCAGGACAGCATATCAGAAACCGAGCGCCATGTGAGGTTAGGCGCGCGCCGTAAAGTAACAATACGCAATAAGGAAAAAGGACCCCCCGGTAATATGGGGGAGTTGGGGAACCAGAAACTACTCAATAAGGAAAAAGGACCCCCCGGTAATATGGGGGAGTTGGGAAACCAGAAACTACTCAATAAGGAAAAAGGACCCCCCGGTAAAGTAAAGAATATGGGGGAGTTGGGGAACCAGAAACTAAAGTCTGGTCCCCCCACATTGTACCCTGTATGGGAACTTGAAAATTTAAATTTAAAGTGTGGCTCCTTGAGTGGCTCTGATACATCGGAATATTCGGGAGATGATGAGTTGAGCCCTGATGAGGAAGATGACCTAGAGGAAGAGGCGGCTAAATATGAGGCAGAGAGATATTATCCTGATGAATTTCCCCCCAAACAACAGCTCTGGATATTTGAGATGCTGACAGGGCAAGGACCACACGCAGCTGATCAGACTAATTACCCCTGGGGAGCTTATCAGCAGATTGAGCGGGCCCGCCAAGAGAGTTTGCTTTAAATGTGGCAAGCCCGGCAATTTATACATGTTCAGGTATTAATCTTTCGAGAAGCCTTTCTCAATTTTTGTTACAGAATTGGTCGTCTGAATTTGAGCAGACCCTTCGTGACCTGCAGGTGACGATCGTCCAGGTCAATTCCACTCGGCTAGACCTGTCGCTGACCAGAGAGTTTTCTACGTGGATTTCCTCAGCCTTCTCCTACTTCAAGGAATGGGTGGGGGTGGGTATGTTTGGCCTAGCCTTTTGCGGAGGACTAGTCATTCTTCTCTGGATGGTTTGCAGGCTCAGAATCCAAAGTCAGAGAGACAAAACAGTTTTGGCTCAAGCCTTAATGGCTCTAGACTCAGGAGCCTCGGTAGATGTGTGGCTAACTATGCTAAAGCAATAGGGATATTTTGGCTCGAACAGCTCCTGCACGCCTAGGACAGTCCTGTCCATTGCACTGGGTGGAGTGTTCGGCCCCTTTCCTGAGAGGGGTGTTGAGCCAAGGGCATCGCACAGGACATAGCTATGTCCTGGGAGGTATGTTGTCCTGCATAAGGGTGCCTGCCTTAACTCCCTTCCCAGCAAAAGGCAGAGGACAGGCTGGGGGAATCTCGATCTGTCGAGGGATTAGAGATGACGCCCACGCAAGTCCATAATGTTTTCTGGGGGATAACCACTGCCTCCACCCTCTTACAGGATTCCCTCATTGCTTAGAAAAAAAAAAGGGGGAGATGTTGGGAGCCGCTGGCCCCAGCCCCTCAAGATGGTGCCAATATCCGGTGCTGGCCAACCCTCCTGAGTCAGTAATCAAGACAAGGGCCTGAGTCAGTAATCAAGGCAAGGGCCTGAGTCAGTAATCAAGGCAAGGGCCTGAGTCAGTAATCAAGGCAAGGGCGCATGCCTTTGCTAATTTTCCGAGACTGGTCTCTCTGCCTCTCCCGTGACGTCATGTGGGATGATGAGCTGCAGCCTATAGAGAGGTGACACGTCCAAGGCGGAGGTCTTTGGCCTATATAAGGGCTGGGCTTTCCCTACCTCAGGGTCTCCATTTTATGTGGGCTAGTGCTCTCCCTCAAGGAGCATTAAAACATTGCTGCAGAAGGATCCTACGTGTGTCGTGCCTTTTCTTGCGGGCGAGAAGTGGGCGCGGGACATGTTCTGGGTGTGTCTGTGTCTCAGGAAGCTTCTCTTGGTCCAGTCTGGGCTCTTGATCCACTTGGAGGTAGCCTGTATCACAGTGACCCCTCTTAATCCAGTAGGTGCTGACACATTGTGGGTCTCAGGTGGCTGCTTTTGACCCAGTAGATGCTGAGGATCTGAGGGGCTCAGGTAGCTTCTCTTGATCCAATGGAACTGAGGAACTCTCTTAGTCTCTTAATATCTTAGTCTTATAGGTGCAGAGGATTTCCAGTTGCCACTGAGGTCACTGGGTGATGGTATGAGTTTGGGGGTGGGATGTGTGTTTGTACTGGGGGTGTCCAGCAAACTAGGTTTTACTGGAGCTTCTGGCCTGTAGGGGTTTTCTCTTTATATATTTTATTTGAGTTAATCAGAGTGGTTGACAGTATCTTTCTCTTGTTGATTATTACAAAAGCAAGAATAAATAATGCTCCAAAAGAGTAGATGGGAAGAAAAAAAAGAAAAAATAAAAAAAGAAACTCAGAGCCAAAATCAATCATAGAGAAGCAAAATCAAGATCAAAGGGTCAATGAAATGAAGAGTTGTTTTTTTTGAGAAAATCAACAAGATTAACAAACCTTTAACTTTAAAAATGTACAAAAATCATCCAGGGTTGTATAGAATCACCCCATTTCCCTACTTTCTCCTTCAAATGGCTTTGCATCACATTTTAAATTAAATCAGATATGTATGCCAACCTAAGAGTCCAGGAACTATTCTTCCCAGCGTGTGTATCTACCTGTTTCCATTTCCTTATTTCCCCAATGGTAAAGGAGAGTGGTCAGGTTTAGAGTGACAACAGGTTTAACTAGAGAACACATAATTACTGAGTTATCCTTTGTTATGTTTTCTCAGCTATTAGATAAAGCATGGAAAGTCCTTCCATAACATCTTTCCAGCAGTAAGAGCCTTTTACTAGTTTCAAAATAAATAAGAAACCAGTCCTAAAACCAAGTTCCAGTCAAAGGTCTGTCTTCAGAGGCATAATGCACTGCTCCTCTGGTAACCTCAGCTGTCAGCTCCTCACAACTTACAATTAATTTTCGGCAATTCATTTCCTTTGCTAGGGAATGTCTGGTGTGAATCAAGAGAGTGAAAGAGGTCATTATAAATCCCCTGAGACTACATAATAAAATGTTAGTGGTGGATGTTGTTACCACTTTTGAAAATTCCTTGGTAGGGAATATGTCTACCCTTGTTTATTAATTAATGAACTGAGTGCGAACACAGATCTGGGTACAAGGGTTTCCTGATTGGTTTGGCTTGGGCATCTGGTACTTACTGTCAAGAAGCTCTTGTGTGGATGCTTCCAGGACTTCCCCCTCCATCTCACCACTGTGCACTTTTGCAGGAGTCTGTTGCCCTGGCAAGTGATTTCTGAACTTTCATTGACTTTGTTAGCTAATTGTCAAAGCAATGGCAACAAGTCTCACATTTTAGTTTTGGGATATTTATATTCAGTTAATTTGGGTGTCAAGGGATATGAGATCATACTGTGACCCCTGTGTTTGCATGTACATTAATTAAATAAAGCTAATCTTGATTCAGGATCCTGGGTCAGCAACTAGTTGACAGAGAGTAATCATAGAGCATCAGAAGGCATCAGAAAGAGATAAAGAGACACAACAGAAGTAGTAGGGAGAGGTTTGGAGTTCCATGGCCTTTTCTGTTTTGGTGGAACAGAAGGATGGGCTTTAGGGAGATACCAGGAAGGAGAAAAGGTTAGAAAATTGCTACTCCGTCTCTCCGAACTCACAGGTTCTCACCCTAACTTTTGAGTCTTGAGTTTTATTTATAAATAGAATAAGAGAGATTTAGTTAAATCTACCTTTAGCAGAAGTGGCAGACCCAGTGCCTTAAAAGAATTCCCACCAAGCTACATCCAGGCCACTACTAGAGAAGCAGGCAGGTAACTTTGCAGTTGTAATTGCTGGCTGAAATAGTAATATATTGAGGTGCAGTCACTGTGCAGCAGATGAAAAAAATGGGGATATATCAGTGTGCATTTTGGGGAAGCATCCTGGATGGATCTGAGATAAATTGTTTCACGACCTTCCTTTGCAAATATGGAGTAAATTAGTATGACTTATGTATTGGGTAAAAGGAGGCTAACCTTTAAACATTTCTTTGAGTAAAGAAGATGAAAATGACCAGATTTACATTTGCCTAAAACAACTAAAAGTATCAGATGAAATACATTTAAAATGCATTATACACTGCAGAACATCAGGCAATGAAGAAAACAGATAAATTAGAAGCAAAAAAATAGGTATTCACATTGCTCCAGTAACATCCTGGAAAAATTTCCATAGATGGTGTTTCCAAATGCAGATGCAGTCCAGATTTCTTGATTCAAGGAGTTGATAAGAAAAATCTAGAGTCATTGAGATGTCTGTAGTCAGAATAGAGTTCAAGAAACATAAGACCCACATATATAAGGGGAACTCAGGTTCCTAAATAAGTTCCTCAAGGCTTTAACATTATATTAATCAAAACAATATTTTAGATAGGCATGGTGGTGTATAATTTTAATTTCAGCACTCCAGAGGCAGAAGCAGGGAGATGTCTGTGAGTTGGAGGCCAATCTGATCTACATAGTAAGTTATAGTCCAGCCAAAACTACATAATGGGACCTTGTTGCAAAATACAAACAATAACAACAAAAACAAAACCCAACATATTTGAAGAAACTACTGAACGCAGGGAATAAAATTTGGAGGATGTGATTTTAATGTGTTCCCCCCAAATATTCATGCATGGAAGACAATCTTCAGATTCCTATTAAATGATATATGGATGTAGATCTGCTGTAGGATAATCCTTCTGTACATTGTGTTACTTTCACTGGTTAATTTAAAAGAAGCTGTTTGGCCTATAGGAAGGCAGGACACAGCTAGGTTGAACAATCAAACAGAGGACCGGATTAAAGAAGGGCAGAGTCGAAAGAGATGACAGGTAGCCACTGGGGAAGCAAGATGATAGAGGACATGCAAAGCCATGAGTCATATGGCAAAACATAGATTAATAAAAAGGGGCTAATTTAAAAGTAAAAGCCAGTTAGCAATAAGCCTTAGCTATTGGCCAAACATTTCTGTAATTAACACAAGCTTCTGTGTGCTTATTTAGGACCAGGTGGTCAGGACAAAAAAAAAAAAAAAAAAAAAAAAAAAACTCCATCTATATGGGTCCTTTGGGAAGTTACTAGCATTCAGTTGGCTTATGAGGGTAAGAATCTCAATGATGGCATTATTGGCTTTATAAGGAAAGACATTTGAGCTAGAAGTTTTCTCTGCCCATCCATGTGATGCAGGAAGAAGTCCTTCACCTTCTTTTTGAGCAGGTGCTACTGATGTTTTCTCTCAGCCTCCAGGACTGTGAAACATAAAGTTCTTTTCTTCATACGTTATCCATCCTCAGACACTCAGTGATAGCACCCTACCATGGAAATACAGCAGTCTATTGCTCACAAAGGCCTGGGGATATTACTCACTGCTTCTGGACTGGAAACCTCACAATTTATGGAGTATTAGGCCATACAGGAAGGTCTTTGTTCAGTGAATGAGAATAATTAGCATCAGCTTGCATACGTCCCTATATGTACCAATCCATGATTTAGAAAAGTAGTTCCCTCTACTTTTCTTGGTGCAATTCTCTGCCCAGAACAAAACTGGAGTTTGTAGTTAGATGAGCAATTCAAGTCTTTAACATGTGTTACTTCTTTGAAATATTCCTTTGAAAATATTTTCTAAATATCATTGATTTACTTCATTTTTTTTATTCTTAAAATGGCCAACTGCACATATCATATCTGTATTCCCCTTCACCTCAAACAATTTATGTCTTAAGCAGAAATAAAATAAATAGTGTGTGGTTAGTAGTTTCAGACGATGAAACCAGCAGCAATGACTGGATGTTTATTCTTGAGTTTTCTTAATCTTTGTATGATTAGGTCATAGAAAGGTACCATGTGAACTACTTACCTATTTTCTTATGAGCAACTGAGTGAAGGTAAACTGATCGCCTTAGAAGATTGGCCCAGAAGGAAGTAGAGCCATAGATGGACTTAATCCCACACAGAGACCTTCTAGTTACATGTTTGCACACTGGACAGCTGACTGAAAACTTGCACAGAAATAACTAATCAGACACTTTTGTGAGAGTGAGAATAAGTGTCTTTACTACACGTAGGAGTCTTTACTATACTTACCACGTATTTCTTATAGCAGAAGCACCTGATAATTATTTGGCAATACTTTCTCCAAAGCAGAGAAGTATCTGGGAGCTTAACTAGTGAGTTGACCATTATTTTTCTGTGTCTTATGACACTAATTGCAGTTGTCACGGTCAGGTTTCTGTAGGTGTGGCACAGCTAATTAATGTTGATTCACTAAGAGCTCAGCAAGGGGCAGGCTACTGGGAGATGCCAGCATAGTCTCTGGGAGGTAAGCAGTACCTGTCTCGTCACCAGAAATGTGGAGCTAGTTACCCAGCTGCACATTTTCAGTCCTTATGACTCATGAGGGATTTGAACAAAAAGGAAATTGTGGTAAGTTTTCAATACAGTCTTGTATTTTCTCACTGGACACCGTTGGCATACACACTCTGTCTATGAGCAATACTGAATGTAATATGTTAAATGTCAGCTTATTTTTTTTTTTAGAAAAATTTCAGCGTTAACTAAGAAAAAAGGACCTATTTTCATCAGCCTCTTTGTTATCTATTCTGCCTCAACTTTAAAGTGAGCAATATACTCAAACAAAGCAAGATGAATAACTCAGAAGATACAACTGGGCAGAAACACCTAAAGGTTAGTTTACTATTTCTGGAGTAACTTTTTGCGTCTGTGCTTCACTGTATGAGTCTGATTTATTATGTAGCACAGAGTGGCTTCAAAGCCATGGTTACTGGGGTGTGCTGCAGTATGTCCAATGCTGGAGTAACCTTGGGTTTATTAATTTGGAAAGAGCAAGAATGTTTGATTCATGTAGACTTAATGTGATTCTAGCCGTTGCTGGGTATTTGAGGCAGTCTTCAGATACTTTACTCTCTTTGAACTTTAGTTTTCTTGTTTGTAATGGAGGTATGTGTGTGACCCCAGGTCTCCAGGGTGGTGAGGACTCTGTGAGATTTTGTTGGCTGGGATCCCAACATTGTGCCAGTCATGTGGCAAAATGGAATAAAAAAACAGTTGTCTAGAGTCTGTCCGCTTTCTTTTCGGCTCCCCTTTTGTAACACTGGGAAACAGGCTGTCACATCTGATGTTTGCAACAGCGAGTGACCACTAAGACAGTTTATCATGGATTACAGCTGACTGAGAAGATGCTGAGAGCAGCCTAATGTTAGTGAGGGAATTTCTTTCTTGGGTCTAGCATAGTAGGCAGAAAACCTGTATCTACAGTGCGCACTTTGATTGTACTTGAATTCTGTGGCATCCTCCTCTCCTGGCTTTCAGGATGCTCACAGCTGCTGCATGCATAAAGGCTTGCCGCTGCCTCTAAGTTTTTGCCTGCCTTTTTCTCCATCTGTGCATCTATGTGTCTGCCACTTATAAATGAAAATATCTATTAGGTGTAGTTCTAAGAGCTTAGAACTCAGCAGTGAGTAAATAGGAAAAAAAATAACTGGATTGGGGGGGGGATTGCCTTCAGGAAGAGTGCAGAATAAGCACAAGTAAGCAAATTGTGATTGATATCCAGAGACATCTAAGCACCCCAGCTCCCCACTTTCTCCCTCATCTTTATTTAACCATCTCTATTTATCTTTATAAATAAATACTTTGGAACAAACTACAGCTTTTTTTTTTTTTTTTTGAAGGAGAATTTGTTTCCATATTCTGTTGATGTCAGGACCCATGGCCACTTCCTTGTTGGTCTTGTAATAGAAAGATGTCACAGGCTTGGTCCTGAGGCGTTGTTCTCAGGCACAGCTGTCCACATCATCTTCAAACTGGAGATGGATTCTGCTAACAGGATATCTTGGGGTTTGTTCCCCAAGAACATTGGTATCTGAGCACCTATTTTGTTCCAAGTAGGCAGCAAGGAAACAGAGACCTTGAAATTAAGGTAAATCAGAGTGATCTCTGAGAAGAACAAGGGTGAGCACGATGACTGAGGGAAAAAAGCAGGAAATTCAAGACATGTGGGAATTTTCCCAGCGTGACCTGTCAGTCAGGGTTATGACGATCCTGGCTGCAAGCAGGACCAACCTGCCTGTGGATGTGATGTGGAACTGGCACATTAGGAAGGATCAGTCCTGAACTGATTCTCATGGATGACTCATTTGATTCAGACATAGCTGGCTTTTGTTGGGGGAAGAGGAAAAACTTCATTGAGCTTCTTGGGGCAGATGGTCACACAAAGCCTTACTGCTCCTGCTGCTGCTGAGCCTGTCTCTCCCTTTCTTCCTTCCACACCATGCTTTTCTTATGAAACAATAGCAAAGGACATAGAGAGTGGGAGAACTGTTGTTTCTCTTTAAAGGCGTTTTAATGATAATAGATGCTAGGCAAAAAGAAATGAGGAAAGTTTCATTGGTAACCATCTCCTTCCCTGTACCATTGAGGCATGTGAATATACACATCCCAGATCCCACTGAGACAAATTTCATAGGTATAACCTTTTGCAAATAACTAATGAGCCTTCAGTAACTTTTTCAAAAGTGAGGGTGGGCACTTCTTGTATGAAGATCAGATAAGAGGGAATCTTCTTCAGAGGCAAGATTCCTTCTGTGTTGAAGAATAAACCCTATTTCACAATTTAAAGAAAGTCAGCTTAACTCCAAAGGATAAATAGATTGTTGACATATCTGAGGATGAGATAGGATAATGGGAAACAGAACAGTCCTTTTAATGTGGTAGAGACCTTATACAGCTCCAGAGCTCCACCGTCTGTCAGGGCAGGCAGGGAGTCAGAACATAAGAAAAGAAGCATAATTCAAGTGCAATGGTGGCAAATCTCCAAGCAACTAGTAACACATTTTTAAGCTCTGTTCCTCACTGTGAGATTAAAAATAAGCCAGTTCAGGGCTTTCAGTGAGTTCCAGTGATTTTTCAGGCTGCTCGACAGTACTTATGAGGGTAGGTAACCAGTAACAGGAGCTGAACCTGGCTGCAGGGTGAGGAGTAAGCAGATGGAAGTAAATGCCATTAGCTGTTTTTTCCTGGCTCCAAACTAGACAGTCATTCAGTCCTGGCCTCCAACTAAAATCATTTGAAATAGTTCTCACTTCAAAGGAATAAAAAACACAGTTTATTTTGGAGCATATAATGAATGACCATGGCTCAGGTCACAAATTTAGGCTGTCCAAAATTTGATGTTCCAACTTGAAAGCTGTAGTCAGATGATTCTGTTCCTCCAATAACTCCCAAATATCTGGCAGTCATTTCCCAAATAATTGACTCAGAGGCTTAATATTATAGTAAATGTTGGACCAGTAGCCAAAACATATTGCTAACCAGCTCTTACACTTAAATTAACCCATAATTCTTATCTATGTTTAGCCACGTGGCTTGGTACTTATTCTCAGCCCAGGATTCTCATCTTGGTGCTTTCTTTGAGTCTGGCTGTCAAATGCTGCTCTGCTTTTCCTCTTCCTAGGATTCTCCTAGTCTGGTCATTGCACCTATATGTCCTGGGCAATTAGAGTTTTATCAAAATAATATGAGTGACAAATCTTTACAGTGTACAAGGGCACTATCCCCCAACAGAAAGCAGTGTCATTATGTTTTTATACCTTTACAGAACAAAGAAAGTCATGAAACAAGGCATGTTTAAAGTACATTGGTGGTTACATGAGAAACGAGGCTCAGGAGAATGGGGGCAGCTTTTCTGCCTAAGATGATATCTGTCGACATTCTTAGTTTTCTGGTATGTGAGACTGCTAAGTTAATGGATTCCAAAAGGCTTTTATCAGTCACAGGGCCAATCATCACAGTGTGTCTTGTGACTCCTTGCCAGGATATTTGGAGTTTAGTGGCCCATGCCTTGGACAACCTGGAACATTGAGAGATGGTGTTATTGTTATGGAAGGCAAGAGTCTCTGCTCATTCATATATCATTACAAAGCACAGAACACGAGACAGTGTCCCCTGTGTGTGTGTGTGTGTGTGTGTGTGTGTGTGTGTGTGTTTTGCTGCTGTTTCATAAGGCTCAGTAAACTGAGACTTTACAAACATATGAGTGATAACATCTCTAATAAAAAAACCTTTGTAAAAATGAAAAGAGAAAACGACAAATAGTTGCTTAATAAATGACACAGAATAATTTCTGGTACTTTTATGTGTGTTGAATTCATCTGGAACTCTTTTTAACCTTTTCACTTCTAACTCTCACAGATTACATTCTCACACCTTACACTCTATATTGATGGACCGAAAACTAACAAACCAACTTCTGTCCTCAAATAATGTGTGTCTAGATCTTAGTGAAGTGTTGATATAGACATAGTATCTGGTAAATATTCATTGCTCTTGTTGTGGCTGTGACTATTGATTGTTGAGGCATGGGATTTAGAAAAAGCAAAGAGAAATGTAATGATGATTGAGAGATGGAGATGGAGAGCTTTGGTTCCAGCCTTCTTGTTATGAACTACGTGACCTGAGAAAGTTATTGAGCCTGAAAACAGTCATGTCAAGAATAAAATTGAGGTGAAGAGATTTAATCTCCTAGAATTGAATTATGTAAGTGATGGATATTGGCCCATTAAGTTTTTTGTGTTATCACCATGGCATTCAGCATTCTATTATCATTATATAAGGGCTAATAATTAAGATGATTAAATTAATTAGTTTGTGTAACACAACTTGGTAATCATTGAGAATCTGGTTGCTATCCACCATATGTGTTCTCACTTGCTCCATTTATCAGTATAAGTGGTAGGACCAGCCAAACTTACAAACGAACAAAGCATAAGGGAAACATGATGACTCCTGGGTCCACCCTGATTGCTAAATTGGAATCTCTGACTGTAGCTAAGGTTTTGGCAGGTTCCTTCTGAGCTCAGCATTCTTAGTAACTTGTTGAGAATTTCATATGAGCACACAGTGTATTGGTTATATTTACCCATACTCCTCACTTCCTCCCTTTAATTTCTTCCAGTTCAAACCCTCAACTCTCTATCAGCTCTAGACCTTTGTTCTCTTTCTCTGTCTCTTTTCCCTTCTTTGACCTACCCTGTAGGCGGAGTTTTACTTACAAGGCACCAGTCCAAAATTAATATTTATTAGAGTATAAATCAACACTCACGATGTTAGTAACAGCTTATAGTGGCACCTGAACAGGGACTGGCGTATCTGAGCAATGGACGAGCGATGGAAGGATGATAGATTCCAATCCTGTCTCTCTAGCAGTCAGCAGCCAGGAACCAGGAAGAGAGCGTCCTCGTGTCCCAGCAGCCACTTATCAATGGGGTTGGCCACACCCCCTCCAGGTTGGCCACACCCCCTCCAGGGTCCCGGGCTCCTGGATAAGCGTCTTCCGACCTTATCGGCTGACACCTTAGTCCCACCACATCTCCCCCTTTTGTCTAACTAAGAAGGTTCTAAACTAAGACTATGTACAATAGGAATTATTATGAGGTAGTAACCTTAAATACCTATTCTTCAACCCCTTCAAGACCTGAGAAGGAAGATATATCACTTGAAAGTCAGAAGTACATGGAAGTAGTGGCTTCCAGAATTTGGGAGAGGACAGCAACACAGCTAGCTGGACAATCATCTCTGGTTTTGTGCACCGTTGGAGCATCTATCATATTGGCTACAGGCCTATGGTATCTGACAGATCTTCTCACAAGCAGGGAAATTTTGGAGGGATATTTGTGGCATTGGTTAGCCAATGGACATAAACCTGTTCTTATATTAACTGCTTGACAGTATGCTGTTAGAAGTGGACATGCAGGTTCCATAGGAAGGTGACCTCTGAACTTTGGCAGAACAAGCCGAGATGTTCCTTCAGGTTCCTGCTTTGCAGAGAAAACTGTCAGACATTCTTCAGGACTCGAGCAGAAGCAACTGATGAACTGTGCCAGAATGGGCAGAGCAGATTTCCTGCTTCACTGAAATGAAAAGAGACACTGGGCCTGTAGGCTGAAGATGGATGCCCCAACTTTATAAAGGAAATTTGGGTGACTGTCCAGGCAGATAGGTGTCTTCTCTGTCCTTTCTAGATTTTAGAAGTCACTTGCACTTCTGGTTTACTTGAGTAAATATATCCTTCTGTGGTCTTTGACATAGTTGAAGATTTGATAGTTATAGATACAGTTTTTCTTAGTCATTTGAAAGGTATATTAGATATGAAACTTTAGATTCATAAAGATAAGGTAGATGATAGAGTATTTTCTTGAGTTTTGCTAAATACAAATAGACTAGATATTGTAACTGTAATTCTTGCTTGATAGCTATTTTGTTATATGTAATTTTGCTATGTTAAAATTGAAACCTTCCCTTTCGATTAGACAGAAAGGGGGAAGTGATGTGAGAATGCCTTTCTGTATTCTGTGAATCTCAATCTTTAAATAAAGGAGTTGTTTTGGGCCATGACAGGAATCATAGAAGAAGTAGGAGGGGGGATCAGAATAGGTAGGAGAAGAAGGATGGAGTCACTGGCAGATCAAGCAAGCCGCCCAAGAAGAAACATGTAAGGAACACAGGTGAGCCACGGGCCACGTGGCAGACAGATTAATAGAAATGGGTTGATTAAGATGTAAGAGCTAGCTAGCAATGTGCCTGAGCTGTAGGCCAAACAGCATGAAGTTAAAAAAAAAAATCTGTAGTAGTGGGGTTTCTTGATATCGGGCGGCCAGGGACCCGGACCCACAGACCTGCCATGCCAGACCCATTAGCCACCCAGCTGCCCACCACTCAGACCCCCAGAAATGACTCAGACACTTATATTAACTTCCTGCTGTTTGGCCTATGGCTCAGGCACATTGCTAGCTTGCTCTTACATCTTAATCAACCCATTTCTATTAATCTGTCTGCCACATGGCCCATGGCTCACCTGTGCTCCTTACATGTTTCTTCTTGGGCGGCTTACTCGATCTGCCAGTGACTCCACCCTTCTTCTCCTACCTATTCTGATTCCTCCTCATACTTCTTCTATGGTTCCTGTCATGGCCCAAAACAACTCCTTTATTTAAAGATTGAGATTCACAGCATACAGAAAGGCATTCCCACATCACTACCCAGTCCTTAAATTACCTACTGAGACCAAGTTTAACTTCGTTATACTCATGAGGGAGGGCCATCCAGTGAGCATGGTTGATACACCAAGGGACACACCCTTAAATGTGTTATTTGTGGCTGAGCACTTCAAACACACCAGTCTCTGCACTTTGGTCAGTTGTGAGTTTCTGAATTAAACACTCTCCACTGCCCAAAGAAATTCCTCTCATCGAGTCTGGGAGCTGCTTTAATCTATGGGCATAGAGATAGGAATAGAGAGAATAGTTTGATATTGTGTCCATTCAGCAAAATAATAACAGAATATTCACTCCTGGTGCCTCTGAACTATGACACCATGGGTTTTTAGTGAAATTTAAAGTTTCAGCCCCTCCCCCCATGGAGAGATTGGTTACCGCCAGGTCACTTGTGCCAGTGTGTCACATGGACATCTTTCCACACACCGGTTGTTACTGTAGTTCACAGCATCACAGCTGGTTATTGAGGTCAATGTGTCTGATATTAAAGAAGAAAAGGACACTGTAAAGAAGGAGGTAGAAGTGGAGAGAAAGAAGATTAAGGGCAGAAGGAGAGGTGATAACTAATAGGAAAGATGCTTGAGAAAGCCTTATGGAAAGCTACTGTATTATAACCTTCACAAATGAAATGTGTATATTCATAGAAAAAAAGATTAACCGTGGTAATCCTACACAGGAATAATTCTTCTCTCGAAGGCCATAGCTTTTCAAATAAAAAGCTCAGTGCCACATGAGGCTACAGACGTAGCCTGGTGACAAATTATCCAGTTATTTAAAAGCAGAAGCCCATCCCCTACCTTTATATTATTATATACAGGACACATATAATCCTGAACGTCATACAGGCTGTTAAATTTTAAGTCTACTTTATTATTAATTGTAATATTAAGCAACAACCTTGAACAATCTTCTCAGGAACTGTGAAATCATTTTTACACATTCTTTATTTTTATGTTTACTTTTTACTTTTATTGACTCTTATACATTTTACTTTATGCATTCTGATGCCATTCAGAAAGTGGCATCCACTCTCTGCTCTGGCAGCCTCCCCCGAAACAAAACCAAGAAGCAAAAACAAATAAAAATAACAACAACAACAACAAAAAACTCCAAACAAATCAAACAATGAAACAAAACAATAACAAAGAAAGAATCTTGTTGTGGAAGCTGTACTGTGACCCCTTGGTTGAGACACAACTTACCCTTTATTTTGCTCCTCTTTATTTTCAAGTGTTCATTAACATGAGTCATTGGTAGAGGTCTCTGGTTTCTGCTACACACCCCACTATTAATGGGCTCTCCCTGGGGTTCCTCTTGAATATCTTCTTCTGTCTTGTCTCATGGAGATCCTGCTGTTTTGAATCTGTAGGTCCTTCCCTTCACACACTCCAACAATTCATAGATGAGGTGGATGTTGGGGTGGGGCAACTCATAGTCCTGTTTCTAGGCCTGGGCCGTAGCTAGGTTGGTCAGCTCACTAGCTTTCCCATATTGTCAGTTCCTGGATGGGCTCTCCAGCACTGCCTAGGCTAGCTCACCCAAGGCAGCCTACAGCAAGGCCTAGAGCCAGGTCTTCTGCTCTAGGGTTCTCAGATCTGGATTTCTCTTGCTCATATGGACACAGCCAGCTCTACTATTTTGCCCAGGCAAGGTGTAAAGCCCTCTCTTCCGATTGCTGCAAGGGCCTTTTAGGGTTGGGACGGTGTCAGCCCGCTTGGTCTTCTGCCCTCAGGATTGGTTCACCTGTGTCTCATACCACAGGGTCGGCTCTAGTGTGTTGCTCAGGTGAGGTGCATGCCTATGGTAAGGGGTGGGGCAATCTTTCCTGAGTGCAGGGGTGAGCTTTCCCCTGAAAGATAGGGCTAGCTGACCTGCTGCCATATCCAGCCATAGACATGACCAGCCATCCCAGTGCCACTGAAGGGCAGAACTGGCTCAGTACAGTTCTAATGATCTTCGTGCTAACACTGGCCACAAACATTATCACAGACCCCAGCTGTAGAAGGACCACAGACCCAGACATGGCCTTCAGCAGTAAGCCCAGCCCAGACAATACCATGGCTCATGGTTGACAGCACAGGCCACTCAGATCAGGATGTCCTTGGTAGTCCCCACCAATAGAGCCACAGCTTGTGGTCCAGAACCTGGGCATTTATGTGGCCTTTGGTGGCAACATGAGCCACGGACACCAATAGAGACCCTGTCTGTGGTGGGACCATAGACCTAATCTTGATTCTAGACAGCAGCCTGGGCCTGAATTTCACCAAGGTACCAGCATGGCCCTGTAGCAACATGACCTTCACATACCAACATGGTCTCACGTGGCAGCCTAGACCCCTGGAGTTGACACAGTCTTTGATAGTCTCAGGAGCCACAGACCCTGGATGTGCCAGGGCCATGAGCAGGACATGGTCCTTGTAGCAGCCCAGCCAGGTTGTCATCACGGCCCCAGGTGGCTATGCAGACCAGAGATTGACCTGTCCCCCATACTCAACAGGGAAGCCTTTGGACACTAAAGT
The DNA here is from genome assembly GCA_033318265.1 of Phyllotis vaccarum. Lineage (NCBI taxonomy): Eukaryota > Metazoa > Chordata > Mammalia > Rodentia > Cricetidae > Phyllotis > Phyllotis vaccarum. The sequence continues at coordinate 60,431,262 of JARWLC010000019.1, read as the reverse complement.
GGCCCAACTACAGACTTCTGCTTGGTTCTCAGTGGTGTCAAGAGCCATAGACATCAATTCAGGCCCCCTGATCTGTTCCAGGGTCCTGGATCAAGACCTGACCCTTGGTCATAGCCCAGGTCCAGACATCTCTCTGAATTCAAGTGACCAGCTGGCCATTCACATCAACCCATTCCTTACTACCCTCACCTATGCAGATCGGCCTCTCTTCCCAGCACATAAACTATTCCATTTCTCACACTCTTCTATAACCTGTACTCTCTCACCAAATGGTGCCTGGTCTCCTAGAACCAGGGTTCTTGGTTCCATCACAGGTGGCGCTTGACTGAATACTGTCCACCCCAGCAAAAGGGATGGTGCAGAGGCTCCTTTTATCTCTACTCTGGCACCAGGTGAGCTCCTGGTTGACCATGGCCCCCGCAGACCCAAAAGTCTAGGGACAGGGCTTCATCTGTGTCCATCACAGATTCGGGCTCAGGTTATATAAGTTGCAACAACCTTTCTTTTTACATAGTTTAGAATAACTGTTTAAAAATGCCCATAATCATACGCTTCTTACCAACAGAATTTGTCACATTTAAATTTTTCGGGGAAAAAATGTTTTCATGTTTTTTTAAAAAAGGATCTTCTAAACCAGCATTTTAAAGGATTAAACTGTCTTCTAGACCATCATTTGTCAATTTATAAAAGGACAAGATTGACCTCCCAGGAGACATTTATCAATATATAGATAGTATTGGTTGTCGAACTAGAGGACAGGGTAATTTTTACATGGTTCCAGTGTATGGCTGGTAGATGTCAGTGCTGCTAAATATACTACTATGATCTGGGCAGGGAGCACCTCATCTAACCAGTGAGCACCTCATCCATCCCTCACAAAGAATTACCTGGTCCAAATATGAGTAGTAGTGCTTCCGAGGCATTCTGTCTTCCACTATGGCCTCTTACACTTTACTGTGATGGGAATCATCTGTCTATTGTTCAAATAAAGACTTAGAGCTAACAGATCTATAGTAGGACATGAGCTTCTGCTATTCCAATGGGGCCACCATATATATATATATATATATATATATATATATATGTATATATATGTATATATATGTATATATATGTATATATATGTATATATATGTATATATATGTATATATATGTATATATATGTATATATATGTATATATATGTGTATATATATGTATATATATGTATATATATGTATATATATGTATATATGTATATATATGAAATATGAGAATGATCATCTCATTTTGAGTATCAGTTTTCTATAGTATCAGATGGCTTTGCCCAGAGAGGCTCGGAAATCATTCATGGACAGAAGGAAGTCTATTGGGCCAGAAGATATCCTGACATCTCTTTCATGAGTTGTCTTAGGTTTGTCCTGATAGTAGACAGTAGATAGTAGAGCCACAGGAATGGTTCTGGAATTTTTCTATTACTCTTGTAATGAAATATGTGAACAAGGAGCTCTTCATGTAATTAAAAACTCACATAGTTGAAGAATGGTTTTCTGTGTCACTGACCAAAATTGAAGAACCAAAATTCTGTTTATAAGTAAGAGGTGACTCTATCATGTGGGAATAATATGAGCAAAATTTGCATGACTTGAATTGGTGCCATTGGCTAGATAGGACTAAGTTCTTTTTAAAAATTGCACATCTTTAAGTATTAATTGCTTTAACTTTCCAATCAAAAGATGTAGGCTATCCAAATGAACTAAAAAATAAAATTCATCTTCTGTTATCTACAAGAAATACATCTTAGCTTTAAAGATAGGCACTACCCTAAAGTGAAAAGATAAAAAAATGTATTCAAAGCAAGTGGGACCAAGAAGTAATGAGCTTTGCTATCCTAATATCTGATGAAATGTATGTCAAACTAAAACTTCTCGGAAGAATTAAAGAAGGACACTTCATTATAATCAAGAGAGCAATTACAACACACATAAACAAAACTCTGGCTCACTCATTTTCTTAAAAGGAATACTAATGGACTTAAAACACAGATTAAAATAAACTCAATAATAATGATCTCAACATCTCATTTTCCACAGCAGATAGGTCATTGAAAAACAAACAGAGAAATCTCACAATTAAATGACATCTTAAACCAAAGGGACCTACTAGATATCTACATAGTATTCCACACAGAGAACCAAAAAGTACATTCTACTCAGCAGCCAAGGGAAAGTTTTCTAAAATAGACAACATGCTAGGATACAAAGCAAACTTTAAAAAATATAGAAAATCAAAATAACCCCAGGTGTTTAATTGGATCATTATATAATTAAACTTGAAATAAACTGTAAATGGACAAATCTCTCCTGCTTGCCTGTTCCAGAATAACCACATAGAGGCTATGTTAATTATACATACAATTTAAAAGAACTATGAGATTTCTTCTCCTCACCCAAATTGGAATGGCTAAAATAACAAATAGTAGTGAAGTTATGGGGAAAGGAAGGACCCTCACTCACTGTCCAATGCTAACTGGGTGCAGCCAGTCTGGAAATCAGTATGAGGAATCACAAAGAAACAAAAGCAAATCTCAAATATGACCTAGATCTACCACTCCTGGGTCAACATCACACTCGACAGGTACTTGCTCAACAGTGCTCATAGTTGATCTTAGCTAGGAAATGGAAACAACCAAAATGTTCTTTAACAGATGAATAATGAAAATATGGCACATGTATACTTATGGGATAATATTCAGCTGTGAGGAAAAGTAAAATAATGGAGTTGCAGAATAATGGGTATACTTCAAAAATCTTATGAGTGAGATAACCAAAACCCCAAAGGATAGACACTGGATGCTCTCTAATCTGCAATTCCTAACTCCTAATTTTCTGATGTGAGTGTGTAACATGGAGGAGTTACAGAAATCAAAGTATAGAGGGATAATGGTGAGGGGGTTGTTGAGAGAGGTGATATGAAGAAGTAAGTGGAGAAATAGCCTGAGGGCCCTGAATGGTGAGGGGAAAGGAAATCAGTACAGAATAAGGAGGGAGAATGGACAAGTAATATCAAAATAGTTTGATAAAGGCTCAAGAACTCATATGATTTTATATTTATCTCAAATTATACAATACTTTTAAGTGTATCTGTATGCAATGCATGCGCGCGCGCGCGCACACACACACACACACACACACACACACACACACACACACACACACACACACACACCACGCATGCACACATGCACGCACTCATGCACACACACCAGTACCAGCTACGAGAACAATATAGGCTATTGTTGTTACCCTTGAATGCCTCTCAGAGATTCAAGAAATGCTTTTATTATTGAAGACATCACACACTTAGAGCAGGCAACTTGAGCTGTATCTGACACAAAAGTCTTCCTGCAGTCTACTTTCCATAGTACTGGAAACAACTTTGCAAGTTGCCAAAGGAGGGAATTAAAGAGAATTAATTAGTCCTACACAGCTGTGACATCTATTAGCCACAACAATGGCCAACAGGGCAAGATATCCAGAAAAATATAATGGTGGCACTCACATGTTGGTGGTAAGCAACAGCTGTCTAAGTGGGTTTAAAGCATACTCACAGAACAGAAATTGTACCTGGTACCAGAAACACGGAATCTTCCTAGTTAGTGAAGTCATGGATCTTAGAAGAGAACTTTGCTGGACTAGCAGAATTCCTTAACTTTTTCTAAATCTTGTCCTTAGAACCATAAATAAGTGTAAATACTACCCCTCATCAAGAAACTTCTCTTTACTTCACATGAAGACAGTTAAAGAAAACTGCTACTGGACACAAATGTAAAGATCAATGGAATGTGGAGTACTCATGTCCAGTGTACACATCTGCAACATGGCTTCTGCAACTGTGACAAGGAACTTGGCTGAAGAGGGTGGAAGGAGCCAGAATAACGTGGTCTTTGCTGTGTGACCACCTCCCTTCTAAAGGGCGGCATAAACAATACCTGAACAATCGTAATATCAATATACATGCTAATGATGCAAGGCCCAAATCTCCTGGGCTACTACCCTTAGACAAAGAACTACAGGGAAATTCTTCATTGACTTGAGATATGGTCAGTTCTTTTAAGTTCTCTGAAACTGTGTCTCGATTTAAAATAGCAATCCTTCTTTATTGATGCTTATGTTGCAAAATATAAGCATGTGAAATACTTGACACAGAACCTAGTATGGTGTGTTTAATGGCTAGAAATTTTAACTCTTAAGGTGTTATTGCTATTATAGTGAGAACTACTGTGTATCCATGGCCACAAGAAGATAGTCTGTTGTATGGAGATTAGAGATGCTTTGGTCAGATTTCAGGAACGCATTGCCTATCTTCTGTATATTCTTATTTCTGTAGGTCCCAGGGGACTTCCAAGGTCATGTCTTCCCAGGGTCTTTCTTGATTTTTTTGAGCCTTTGGTGGAATTCTGTGAATATTCTGAAGTATGCCTGCAAAAAACAAAAACATATTTATCTTCATTCCAAAGTATGGATCCGTCGCGCAGAACTTTTGGATGGGATTCTATTGATCGGCATAGTTTTAGTTGGTGAGTGCTTCAGTTTTGTTTTCTTTTTGTGTGTATGTCCATGTGTATAAAAAAGACAATACAAAATAACATACTAACGATTTCATTTGTAAAATATCCCTTCATATATTGTAATTACAGTTTCAATCTGATGTACATTATTTGAAAGGTGATGGTTGATGTTTACTCAAAGGTCATTTCTAGAACTTAATTTATCCACCACGTATTGGTGACTTTCCTTGATAAAATTAGTTGGAGTGAGTGAAATAATCTCATATCAATGGTACTGATTCCTGAATAAAGCCCCGTTCTATTGAAAGTCCCTCTGTCTTTCAATAGAAAGTAGGAAGGCTTCAGTAACATGTAAGTGCTCAGAGGTTTGGAAGAGGAGTCTGAACTGAGGGAGACCTTGTTTCATGCATTCATTCCTGTTTTATTTTCTGAACTGGAGAAGTCATTTAGACTAGACAATTTGAAAGGCCTTTCCACTGCCTTTGAGAATCTTCTAAAAATACCCCTTTGGAGTTCTGCAGCTTCTCCAGTATAAAAGGCAAAATATCTTGCTTTCCTATTTGTATTTTTCATGGTTCATTAATGACAACAGGTCTTTGCCTTCAAATTAGAGACTAGTCTTTTTCCAAAGAGAGACATTTCTCTGTCAATTTCTATAGGCAACAGATAAGGCAGAATCCCTAACAACATTAAGTCATTTATAGAATTGACTATTCTGCATGCTGTGTCCATAAGTCCGTAGTTATCTCTAATTATGGAAAGCTGAAAGTATTTTATTGAGGAGAAGAAGAATAGCTATGCTAATGATGAAATATCTAGAAATCAAAGAATCATCTGCTCTAGGTTGATTTCTTAAATCTAAATCACCTAATCTTTTGAGATTTCACTAAATTATAATGGGTACTTGAAGCAGAATGATTAGTATTGATGGACTGATTTCATAAGAGGACAATAAATTTGAGCATTTATTAGCATATCCTCCTGTGTACTTGGAACTTATGGAGATGATCACTTGTACTGTGGTATGTTCTCTTACAGGTGCCATCAGTCTAAAGATATATGCTGCTGTCCCAGAGAGCCAGTTGATATTGACCCTACGCTTACACCACACTATTATATATATCTTCTATGGGCTTCTGGGAGTGACCAGAATCTTAAATGCTACCATTAATTCTCTTCCAGACTCCTTAACCAAGCTGGCATTTTCAAGTGCCTTCCTTGTACAGGGTAAGTATCAACATTTTTTTTTCTGGACCTTTCTCAACTGTTAGACATCTAGGTGACTTTGTATAAGGTATCTGTGGCATAGCTTTGATTGATGAAATTCTTTCGATCTGGGCCATAGGGGTGTCAGAAAGTCAATGATTTTCCTTCCCTGCTAATTTATTTGTTGAGCTTAGGTGAGCAAAGCCATTCAATATACTTCGTTCATGTTTCACCTTCTGTCTTAAAGACTCACATATTAACATCATTTCTATCACTTTCTGGTTCTTTAGAAAAAAATCATGGAGTAAAACTCTGTCGGTATGTAATAATCCGTATTATCCATCCATATTAGGACATGAGGTTCTTGGCACTACAGAGATAGGCCAGGAGTTAGGAACACTTGCTGTTCTTGCAGAGAAGAAAAGTTTGATTCTTAAGACCAAGCCAGGTAACTTGCAGCTGCCTGTAACTCCTCTTCTAGACTCTACAGGTAGATGTATTCTCATGTGCACACCCACACCCAGTCCTTGACACATGTATATTTAATTAATAATAATCTTAAGAATGAGGTACATATTTTGAGAGATCAATGATAAACTACACACTTTGTCCATTTAGCTTCTTCTCTTATTGTAGGGGAATAGAAACCAGATGTTTAAATGACTTGTCTTCATTTATTACACACGTATGAAGCACACTAATTATGGAACCATGGAATCACCAAATAATCAGAAGACAGTCACTTCCTATTCCTTCCTCTTGCCTTCCATGTCTGTTGACTTCTGTCTGTCATTCTGAGAGTAGCAGACAAAAGATGAGTCCCAACAACCAGCAGCATGATCCTGATATTTCAAAATCTTACTACATTATACATTCATGAATTTTTCCCTTCTTTAAAGAAAAATATTTCAACCAATTTGTAATCTATTCATAAAATGAAACAATGTACATATTTACAACTTCTTGGGGACTTCCAGATAACATTGCTGTTTCCATGGTTATGATTTACATATATGTTTATATCTCTCTGTGGACTAATGTCCTGATGTGAGGCTTCAGTTCATTCATCTACGTAGTCTTACAGATCATAGTTCCTCAGCCCCATTAGGCTTGTTATTCATCATGGAGAATTCTCTGACTGATAGTTACTCAAAGATTCCGTAATGTGTTAAGGGTGAAAATAAATGTTAGAGAAGGAGAAAGGAAGGCTATCGTTTCAACATTCCATTTTGAACAAGCAATGATGACAGCACGCATTTCTATGGCTATCAGTTGGGACTTATTCCTATGGGCAGTTGTATGTTCCTTCACAAATGCGAACAGAGAAAGGGAGAGAGAAGCTGTGAATGGCTTTTGGTTCCACTGGAAATGACCAACTGTTTTCCTTCCACTATTAGCTTTTACCATGTACAATCATATTCATGGCCGGGCCCCAGTGGATGTTTTTTTGCACAAGATACTGGCCCTTGCCTCCTTTTTATCAGGCCTGGTTTCCTTCATGGAGGTCCTCATAGAGAATAATATAACTCTGGAGCTGCTGCGGTCAAGTCTCATCATGCTCCAAGGAACTTGGCTCTGGCAGGTAAGTTGGGACCACAAGGCAATGGCCATGTGCCTGCACCTGTAGCTTCTCTCATTCTGATGGAGCATATTGCTCTATAATTCAAGACTTTCTTTCTGATGCGTTCTCTGCAATACTAACATGGACCTCTGAGAAATTATGTTTTTTTAAATGCTTTGCTGCTGAGGGACAGATAGTACACAAACTTGAGTAGCTATAATATAGAAATTCTGAGATGATGTGTTTAGTCAAAAGCCATTTGGGTTACTTTAACATTTTGCTGACCTATGACCAGAAAGTTTGAGAAGTTAGTGGGTCACAAGAAATGAAAGAAAAAAATATGCGCTACCAAGTAACTTTATGGTTGATACAGGAGGACCTAGCTCACTATAAGCCAATATGTGCTACAAAGTAACTTTACAGTTGATACAGGAGGACCTAGCTCACTATAAGCCAATATGCGCTACAAAGTGACTTTATGGTTGATACAGGAGGACCTAGCTCACTATAAGCCATGCTAGGCTTATAGTGAGGTAAAAAAAAGAAAGATATGTAAATAAAATAAAAATTAAGGTAAATTTCAAAATTAAAAAGCCCCAAATGACAAGAAACTTCCAGAGATGATACTGATTTTGTTTTCTGGTGGTCATGTACTGCTCAGCACGTAGCCTACTCTTAAGACTAGTTTGTTTCTTCAGTGGGATTCTGTAGTATGAGGTTTCTGGCCTGGACTTTCCGGGCCTAACCTCAAAGTTTAGGTCCGCAGACCCGCAGACCCGCAGTCCCGCAGTCCCGCAGTCCTACAGAGACACACAGACACTTTCATTAGTTTTTGGCTGATCAGCCTCAGGCCCAGGCATATCACTTGCTAGCTCTCTACCCTTCATCTAACCCATGTCTCTTGTACAGCCATGTGGCTCAGTACCTTTCTTTAGAGCTGCATGGTTGTCCTCGGCTTCCTGTGGCTTCTCTCTGGTGCTCTGTCTGGCATTCTGTTCTCAGAGATTTTCTTAGTCTGATAGTCCCGCCTACACTTTCTGCCTGCCTTTGGCCAATCAGCTGTTTTTATTAAACCAGTGGTTGGGACAATTATTTAAAATGAAACAACACAACCTCCCACAGGATTCCTCTGGAAGAAACTAAATTTTCATTTGCAAGTGATTGTAAATTGGAGATAGTTTCTGGGTTAGGAACTGGAGCTTGTGTCCACTTCTTCTTTCAGCCATAGGGCTTCATCTGGTGCAGAACTGTACTGTTTTGTGCATGCTCCTGCAGTCTTTGTGAGTTTGTGTGTATGGCAATACTTGGTTTAGAGACCCTGTTTCTCTAATGTCCTCCATCCCTTCTGGTTCTTACCCCCTTTCTGTCTCCACTTCTGCAGGGTTCCCTGAGTCCTGGAGGGAGTGGAGTTGTATTTGATGGAGATAATTCTGTTTAAGACTTAGAATTTTGAGGTTTCTCACTCACTACATATTGTGTCACTGTGGGTCTGTGTTTGTTCCCATCTGCAATAGGAGGAATCATCTCTGATGATGGCTGAGTAAGGCACTGATTTATGAATATAACAAAATGGCATTAGAAGTTGCTTTATTGCTATGTCCTTTTAGTAGAACAGTAGTATTTGGTTTTACCGTAGATCCATGGACTCTCTGGTTTCAGGCTCCTGGTCACCAAGAAGTGTCAGGAATAGGTTGGGGCCAGTTGGGGCTCTGCTTCTCACCATTACTTGGAGATTTAATTTAGATAGCCTTCACATATGTATATATTTTATTAGGTTTTTCAATTACCCTTCAAATGGCCCCTAGTTTTACCTCTCTTTCTCCTGTATTTCCCCCCTCATCCCCCATTTACCTCTGCCTCCCCACATGATCCCTGATTCCAGGTCCCTTCACTTTATTCATCCACAATTTTCTATTTTATTTCCTTTCCCTAGGGATATTATCTGCCATCCCCTAGATATTTATTCTATACCTAACCTCCATGGATCTATGGATTGAACCTTGGTAGTCATCAAATTAAGAGTTACTAACCACATATAATAGAATACATCTGATATTGTTTTTCTGGGTCTATGTTGCTTCATTTGGGATGATTTTTTTCTAATTTAATCCATTTACCTGTTAATTTTATTTTTAATGGCTGAGTATTATTCTATTGTGCAAATGTATTTCCTTTTTTTTTTATCCATTTATCTGTTGAGAGACATTGTAGGGGTCTTGCCCCAGCCAGGTTCAGGTTCTGAGATGAGGAAGGGATGTCCGAGGATAGAAGTGTTTGACTATCAGATGAGATTCACACAAGTTGCCATCCCAAACAGCATAAGCCATCTTTATCTATATTTCAAAAGCAAACATGCCCTCTCACCCTCCCCATGTTGATCTCAGGCAAAACAAACACGTGTGTCCCAACTTTTAAATCAAAGCAACTTTTAAACAAAAAACAACACTCAGTATTTTTGCTAGCTTGACTAAATGTTGAACCAGGTACATCCTGTCTTTAAAATCTAAAAGATGATAGAAACAGTACATATTCTCAAGAACAATGGTATTGTTTAAAACTTAACAAAGCATATTTATAAAAATAGGAGTAGTTTGTCATAAGCTGCTTGCACACGGCTAGCTTGTATTTCTCTAACAGTTCCCTTATTCCACAAAAGGCTAATGCATACCTCCTAAACCTCTCTCTATAAAGTGTAAATTTTGATAAGGCACTCTTTTTCATTATGCCGCACCATTTACCCCCAGAATTGGGGGATGCAGTTAATGTCCCCTGTGTTCCTGTTTCTGATCCTGCCAGAACAGCGTCAGAAAAGGGTCTGGAGTAGCAGCTGATGTATCCAGATAAGAAACTAGAGAAGCATCAGTTCCTTAAAGAATTTTAGGGGAAAATATTTGAGGAAAAAAATGTTTCCTGAAACAATTACATCTTTCCCACGTGTAACTGACAAAATGAAAAACTGCCGCTCAGCATTATGAGTGAGAAGAGAGTGTGCGAGTCTCATAGTCCCAGCAATATTCTGTGCTGTCCTTTTGAGTTTCTGATGGGGTTGAATATTAGATAGTTATAGTTACGGTTTTCTGTAGTTTTGATAGAAAATATATTAGGCACAGAACTTTAGACTCACCGAGATAAGATAGATAATGGAGTAATTTTTTTTTTAATTTGTCAGTACCAATGGATGGGACATTGTGAATGTATTTCTTACTTGATAATTGTTCTTATTATATATAGTTTTTACTGTGTTAGAGTTAAAACCTTCCCTTTATATTTAGACAAAAAGGGGGAAATGTTATGGGATATTTGCACAATGTGAAGAGATATTACTGTGATTAGTATGATAAAAAGCTGAATGGCCAATAGCTAGGAAAGAGTCATAAGTGAAACTTCTGCACAGAAAGGAAGAGAAGAAGGAATTAACCAGAGATACACCAATTAGACATGGAGTCAGACATACAGAATAAAAGAAAAGTAAAAGGCCACACGGAAGAAAACGATTAATAAAAACAGGTTAGTTTAAATTATAAGAATCAGTGGGAAGGTTCTTATAACTAAGCTAAGGCCAAGTTTTCGTAATTAGTAATAAGCCTCCATGTCATTATTTGAGAGCTGGTGGCCCAAATAAAAATCCTACTATGCCTTGGTATTCATTTCTTCTATTGTGTCTTTAACGCCTAAGATGTCTTTTCCAGCTCCTGTATTCTGTTGGTGAGGCTTGCCTCTGGGGTTCCTGTTCAAGTTCCTAAATCTCTCGTCTCCAGATTTCCTGCACTTTTACTTTTTTAAGTTGGTTTGATATCTACTTTCAGGTCTTGAACTGTTCAGCCATTTCCTCCCACTCTGTTTTCATGGATTTCTTTGAAGGATTTGTCTACTTCCTCTTTGATAACCTCTATTAATTCTTAAAGAATGGTTTAAGGCCCTTGTCTTGTGCTTCATCTGAGTTGTAATTCTTAGAGGCTAATGTGGTAGCATTTCAGACTCTAGTGGATAGGCGCTGTCCGGGATGTTATTGTGTTTTTATAGTAGGCATCTAGGTATCTGGGGTTTGGAAAAATTGTAATTCTGATATCTGGTCTTGTTTTTGTTGGGTGGGTGCCTTGTTTCTTGGTTTCTGTTGGCTTGCTTCTTTGTAGATTTTGGTGGCTATGTGTTACTTGGTAGGAAATTATTCTGAGAACCTGATAGATATAGCCCCTGGGGTTTCTGGGTAAAATATGCTTCTAGGTATTGGGAACTGGCATTTAGGAATGGTGATGAGCTGGAGGAGCTGGGGGAGTGGGTAGGGTATTCACAGGGAGGAAGAAAGCAGGGTTTGATTAGACCCCTGAGAATGGGGGCAGAGAGTAAGGAGAGGCCAAAGCACACCGTGTCCTTTTAAGCTAGTGGGATCGTACTTGGAGGAGAAGGAGAGTTAAGATCGGAAGCTTGCCCATCTGCTTCACTGGCCTGCTTGCTTCTCTATCAGGCTTGGCTGGCAGGCTCCCTGGGAATGTCGCCTGGAACTGGGGGTTGTGATAACGAAATAAGTGAGGCATAATGTTGGATCTGTGTGATCTGCTGGAGGTGGAGACGCAGAGGAGGGGGAGGGCGTAGCAGATGGTCTGCTATGGAATGGGGAATGAGACTAGAGGATTAGGGTTGGAAGAAAGGAGAGCTAAAGACCTATCGCTAGCCTACCTGTTTGCCTGGCCAGAGGCTGTTTTTACGATCTTATGTAATATAATTTTGAAATAATAGCGTGAATCTGAATATATGAACTTTCTGTACATCTTCACATAACAAGGGATGCTTGCTATTCATATTTTGAAAATCGATCATTAAATTTTCTTGAACTCTGTTTTAGAACTATGAGAGTAGATACTAAATCAGACCAAAACATGGCATTTACCCATGACATCTCAGAAGTTATCTCAATCATCAAACATTTTTAAATGTGCCATTGTTAAAAAATATGTTCCTATATTTTAATTTTCATGTTTTTATTTTGTTATGTTTTAACTTACAGATGGGTTTTGTTCTATATAACCCAACTGGAGACTTTGAATGGGATTTAACAGATCATCACAACAGTATATTTCTTACCATATACTTTTGTGGGCATTATGCATTTGCCTATATCGTCACTGGAGTGAATTATGCTGTTATCACTTGGTGAGTCAGTGATTTTCGTTAATGGTAATTCTGTTCCTCGGTACATGATCACAAAATTTAAATAATATTAAAAGAAAACACTTGAAAGGTCATTTTATCACTGCCACATCTTAGTGAATTTTCTAATCCAAATCACTAAACATGTAGGCTCCATCCCATCGTCTGTCAGAGTACAGCTCTGACTGCCACATTCTGTATCTGCTGTATTTTTGTCTAGAATGTTTCATTTAGTAGTTGCTAGTTCCTGAACACTTTAAATATGACACGTTTTACATTTATTTCAGTAAATATAGGTATCTAATAAGATAGAATCTCTTATTTACTAAGTTTAGAAACTACACATTTACTTTCCAGTCTCTCCTTATCTCTAACACATTTCATTCTAGACTTTCCAATATGGCACTTCCTGCTATCTGGCATATTCACATTAAGTGACTAATTCTTCTTTCAAAGATCCTGTGATTCCTCTAACCTAGTCATCCACCAGATGCTTTAACAGTGTTGATTGTTAATGCATATGTGTTAGTCCTTCCTGCTTTCTTGAGCTGTCATAAGAGCACACTGCTAAACATGCAGTAGTTAATCTGTCATTGCTTATTTGATAATAAAAGATATATGTTACAGATAAAATTAAATAAATAATAGAGCCTTAATTTGTTTTGAAAGAGTCTTGTATGCTGTTTAGTGTTGTTCTTTATTGATATTGTAAGGATAACACCAAGACTCAGTACTAACCTTTCGTGGATAATTCAGCCCTGAAATTCAGAGTAAGGAGTTGTAAAAATTTGACAATAAGAATTTCACCATGAATTTATATCTCATCCTCATCCAAAAAGTATCAAACATTAATGCTTCGTTGGCATAGCATAACAATTGTAGCATAGCCTAACTAGGATATGGAATAAACACACCTAAAATCCCTAAAAGATGAGGCTATCTGTGGGGATATGTTTCAAATTTAATAAAAATCAGTCTTAGATATCAGAAGGATCTATCCACAGTCAGTATAGGAGGATCAGATTTTAGTAACTCACTCCTTTAATCCCAGCACAGGGAATATCAGGGAACAGCGACTTACTTTGGTCTCTGAAAATCTGCATTTGCGGTCATTTTAGTTTACAGAAGGAGTTCCAGGCTCCCAGACAGGCAGTGGTGGTGCATGCTGTTAGTCCTAGCACTTGAAAGGCAGAGGTAGGAGGATCTCTGTGAGTTCAAGGACAGCCTGGTCTTCAAAGCAAGTTTCAGGACAGCCAGGACTGTTACACAGAAAACTCTGTCTTGAACAAAAAACCAAACAAACAAAGATTGGAAGAGATGGCTTTGTTCTCTGATATTCCAACCTGGTTTTTATTAAATTTGAAGCATATCCACACAGCTATCTTCAAGTTTCCTGAAATGATGGTTCAGAGGTAGGTTCATCCTATCCCACATTTGAAGTCTAAATTACAATGGCATATGCCTGCTCAGAAATCTTGTTATGTGCTCATAAATCTTACACTTAATGTCATACATTTCAAATAACTTTTATAAGATCTTGGTGTTCAGGAGTTAACAACCAATTAAAATCTTGTTTTCCAAGTGATGATTCATATGAGCCATTTTGATAAGCAAAGTAGAGCTTCTTCAAATACAAGACATGATGGCTAACTGACAGGTCAGCTCTTGTCTTTCTCATATATGGGAAAGATTATATGGGATCAAGAGAATATATCTACTATTACTCTAGCTCCTAAAATTTGCCCTGTTCTGGTGAATAGTGGTTATTTTTTGTTCTTGTTTGTTGGTTTTCTCATGGCCTCCCTGGAAGCCATCTCTGCATCTCTAAACCTTAGTGCTACTAGAGGCAAATAGAACCTGGTAAAGACTTCTGATGTGACAGAGTTTTGGGTCTTGTGGCTTGTGATAAGGGCATACATAAACCAGAGAAAGCAAAGTTACTAGAAAAATGGGTAGAGGGAAGAACTCTTACTGTTCTTCCAGGGGACTCCAGTTTAATTCCCAACACCTAAGACTTCTGGGTCCCAATTACCCATTACTACTCCTGTTCTAGGATATCTGATGCCTTCTTCTAGCCTCAGAGTAGCCTCATATATGTGGTACACACACATATACATAAATAAAATTTTAAATAATTAATTTAATTATTAATTATTTATGCTTAATTTCTATAATCAGCTACATGTACTTTAGTCCTCTACAAAAAATTTCAGTAATGAAGTGAGTCCATCAACTATCTAATCCTTTACATTTCATATGTTGAAGTTATACAAAGAGGAAATAATCTGTGGCTTTGAAAAAAGAAGTTCTCAGACTTTTACTTGTTATAGAGTATTAACCTTTCATGGAGAAGTGGTTTGAAGGCTTAAGATGGTCAGTGAGGCAATATTAATAGTCAATAATCAAGGTAAATCATTTCAAGTGGTTGTCTTCAGCTCTGAGTCAGAAGATCCTTCAGAGACGAATCAGTCATTGTTTATTGGTGGGGTTAGACTGAGTTGGCAGAGGCTGAAGAATTAGCTCCTATTTACAGATGAGTAATGTGACCCTACTGTCAAAGTGTCCAAAATGTTACATGCCAGAGTCAGTTCAGACTGGCTGGACTTAGGGTAGCGGATAGGATGAAGTCTCTGCTCTGTTGATGCTTTAACAGGATGGAGAGTTCAAAAGAAAACCTAGGGCATTGATGAGGCTGGGTAGAAACTCCATCAGAAGGAGGACAGGAAGTAAAGGCCACTTGTGGGTAGCCTTGTGAACTTCCTCTTAAAAGAATAATTTGGAGGATTTACTTTATCAAATTTCTTTACATAGTCTTGTATATTTCTGGCAATCACATCTTATTCATGTAGTCTAAGTCAGTGTCCTTAAGAAAATCACACAGGGGAGAAAAAATAATTCTCTAAACGTCTGAACTCACCCTGGCAGTAACCCGATACTGAGTGTTCCATGCCCTACACAAAAAATGCATTTCAGAAGAGGCAAGGAAAGATTAAAAGTCAACCCAGATTGTTCGTTCCCCTTCCCTGGCATGCCATGGAATGGCAAGTGTTAGGGAAATACGCCTTTCCTCCCAGCTTCTTTCCACATGAGACAGGTGGGAGAGCAGACCTCAGAGGTATGAGAACAGAAGAGTTGGTTCTGCGTCTCACCAAGCACAACAATCCAGAGAGTGGGCCCTGCACCTGCCTGGGCAAAACAGTGGAACTGGCCCTAGTGGTGTGAATGTGAGTGAGCTACATCTGGAGGACGAAGTAAGAGCACTGGTCCCACTACTGCTGTCTTGCTATATTTGATGAGCTAGCTAAGGCAGTGCTGGAGAGTGTACCCTTTGTGGTGGTGTTTAAGAAGAGAGATCAGGCTGACCAACCAGCTACCATGCAGTCCTAGAAACAGGACTATGAGATAGCCCATCCCAATACTCACTCATTTGTGAGCTACTGGCACATTCAAGGGGCTGGATCTTCAGATCCAGAGCTATAAGAGCTTCATGACACAAGGTTATCAATAGGCTATCCAATAGGATTCTCAGGGAGGGCTTCATTATCGAGGATGCAGCAGAAGCCAGAAGCCAATGACTCATTGCAATGAACACATACAAGTAAAAATGTATGACTAAAGGGTAAGCTGGTGACAGACTGCCACACTACAGCTTCCATGCTGACATTTTTTTTTTGCTTGTTTGTTTTGTTTTATTGGGGTGGGATGACTTTTAAATTTGGTTGGGGCAGGGAGATTGCAAAGGCACAGATCAAAATCAAAAGGACAAGGAGATGAGTGGGATCAGATGCATGATGTGAAACAAACCCACAGAGAATCAATAAAAAGAAAAGGAGTTAATCCAGAATCGCCTCGGGCTGCCGTGCCTGGGAGAGGCCTCAGATTCATGTTTTTCCTTCCTAGGAAATGAAATCTCTTTGCAGCTCGTGGGTAGGTGTCCTTTGTTGCAGAAACACCGCTCCTCTTAATTTCATCCCATCTTGCCACAGCCCACAGATTCTCTTACTTGTTTTAGAAACAATCAAAATGTTCAGATGACTAGTTAAACAGTCACCTAATCCACTTAAAAGACGTATTTATCTGTTTTCTCATACTTTGCTTCAGTCTACATAAAGTTTCAGGAATCTCTGACACCAAGTACATCAATGTTCTGTAGCCTCCTCTAGGTACAGAAACAACCTGGAATGTTAGCTGTATATTGCTCTCTGCTTTTATTTTAGGCTTCACGTAACCAGGATTACCCTTCTTTCCTTCCCATCCAGGTTGGTTAAATGGAGACTTAAGAAGTTCTGCTTCACACAAGTTCCACTCCTGAAAAATACTGAGCAAGAACAAGAATCAGACGAGATGTGACCTTGATTGGCAGCCATTCTCTCTTACACCTTTTCTTTGTTGTAATAAACCTTGCTTGCATTTTGCTTTTGACATGCATTCAATATATGCAATGGATCTGGACTCTCTATAGTTCTAATTTTGTTAAAAGTACTTAAATGTAATTATTTTGTTTTTATCTTTGAAAATACTTTGGATGACAAGATTATTTTACACACATAGTATTATAGTCAGAATTATATATAAAAATATTTATTTTTATTTGCCACATGGATAGTCTCCAGACTCCTGGTCTTGCTGTATCATGCAATTCGCTAAAAATGAAGCAATGAAGTCTTTGTTTTCATCATGGGTGATTCTTCCGTGGTGTAGGAAAAGTTGTTTAATTCAGAAATATCTTTCTGTGAGACATTCCCCATAAATAAACAGACATAAACTAGAAATGGTAGCACATATCTTTAATTTCAGTGCTCATACTGTGAGATTGGGAGCATAGGTAGGAGAATTTCTGGAAGTTCTCAGACTGGCTACTCCTGTGTACACCATAGCGATCATCAAAGGACCCTATCTTGTAGTGGGATTAAGTTGCATTGTAAATAATTGTCCTGCCTACTAGTTTAATAAAAAGCGTTGATTGGCTGAAGGCAGACAGGAAGTGTGGGCAGAGGTACCAGACTGGGAAAACTCTGAGAACAGGAAAAACAGAGCAGAGACTCCAGAGAAATCAGAGAAGCCAGCAGATGTAGAAGACAAATATGCTACACTGAGAAAAGGTATTGAGCCACATGACTGAACAGGATAAGAATCATGGGTTAGTTTAAGATTAAAGAGTTATCAAGTTATATGCCTGGGCCTTAGGCTGATCAGCATAAAATTAATGTAAGCATCTGTGTGTCTCTGTGGGACTGTGGACTGCAGGATTGTGGATCTGAGCCATGGGGCCACTTCAGACAGGCCAGAAATGTCATCCTACATGGTTATCTGTTGCTTTATGTTTAATATATAATTATGAGTTAGTATTACCATGTTTGTCTTTCTGAAGCTGGATTACCTCACTTGGGATGAGTTTTTCCTAGTTCTATCTATTTACCTCCAAATTTCAAGATGTCATTTTTTTTTTTTTTACTGCTATGTAATACTCCATTGTGTATATGTACCACATTTTAAAAAAATTCTTTAGGAAGTGCATCTAGGTTGTTTCCAGGTTCTGGATATTATAAATAATGCTGCTATAAACATAGTTGAGCAAATGTCCTTGTGGAATGAATGTATATATACCCAAGAGGGGTACTGCTGCTGGATAATTATGTAGATTGATTCCCAGTTTTCTAAAAAAAACACTAAAATGGATGTACAAGTTAGTTTACACTCCCACTAGCAATGGGGGAGTGTACCCCTTGGTCCACTTCCCCTCCAGCATAGGTTGTCATTAGTGTTTTTTATCTTAACCATTCTAACAGGTAGAAGATGGTAAACCAGAGTTGTTTTGATTTGCATTTCCCGGATGGCTAAAATTGTTGAGCACTTCTTTAAGTGTCTTTCAGGGGTTTGAGATTCTTCAGTTGGGAATTCTTTGTTTAGATTTGTACCTCATTTTTTTAAAAAAATTGGATTGCTTTGTATTTTTATTGTCTGCTTTCTTGAATATATTTTAGACATCAGTCCTCAATCAAATGTAGAGTTGGTGAAGATCTTTTCCACTCTGTAGGCTGCCATTTTGTCTTATTGCATGTGTCCTTTGCCTTAGAGAAGCTTATCTATTTCAGAAAGTCATATTTATTAATCATTGTACTCAGTGTCTGTGCTACTAGCATTATATTTAGGAAGTGGTCTCCTGTGTCAGTGTGTTGAGTATTTTCCTCTTTCTCTTTTATAATGTAACTGGGTTTACGTTGAGGTCTTTGATTCACTTGGACTGAGTTTTGCTCAGAGTGATAGATATGGATCTGCTTTCATTTTTATACATACCACCGTCCAGTTATGCCAGCATCATTTGCTAAAGATGCTTTCTTCCATTGTATATTTTTGGCTTTGTCAAAAATCAGGGGAATTTTTACAGGGGAATTGAGTACATTGATATTAAGGAATATTTATTACCAGTAATTATAATTTCCTGGGGTTTTTTGATGGTATTGTGTATCTGTGTTTCCCTTCTTTGGGTTTTTCCCCCCCTGTGGGATTATCACTGCTTGTGGTTTCATGGGTGTATCTGGTTTCCTTAGGTTGGAGCTTTGCCTCTAGTACTTATGTAGGGCTGGATTTGTGGATAGTTATTGATTAAATCTGATTTTGTCACAAAATATTTGTTTACCCAATCTATGGTGATTGATAGTTTTGCTGGGTATAGTAGTCTGGGTTGGCAGCCATGCTCTTTTAGTGTCTGTACAACACCTGACCAGGACCTTCTTGCTTTCATTGTTTCCATTGAGTAATCTGGTGTTATTCTGATCTTTATAGGTAACTTGGCCTTTTTCCTTTGCAGCTCTTAGTATTTTTTCTTTATTGTATAGGTTCAGTGGTTTGATTATTATGTGGTAAAAGACTTTTTTGGAGGGGTCTAGTTTATTTGGTGTTCTGTAAGCTTCTTGTATCTTTATAGACATTTCC
Organism: Phyllotis vaccarum; assembly: GCA_033318265.1. Taxonomy (NCBI): domain Eukaryota; kingdom Metazoa; phylum Chordata; class Mammalia; order Rodentia; family Cricetidae; genus Phyllotis; species Phyllotis vaccarum. The sequence continues at coordinate 60,411,862 of JARWLC010000019.1, read as the reverse complement.
TTTGTTAGGTTTGGAAAGTTTTCTATGATTTTGTTGAATATATTTTCTGTGGCTTTGAGCTGATTCTTCTCCTTCTTTGATTCCAATTATTCTCAGGTTTGGTCTTTTCATGGTGTCCCAGATTTCCTGGACATTTTGCTATGAGTTTTTTGGTCTTAGTGTTTTCTTTGACAGATGTATTTTTCCACTATTGAATCTTCCACTCCAGAGATTCTGTTGGGTATGCTGCGTCTGTGGTTCTGGTTCTTTTCTTCAGATGTTCTGTTTCTAGCGTTGCCTCCGTTTGTGTTTTCCTTATTGCTTCTACTTCAATTATATATATATATATATATATATATGTATACACACACACACACACACACATATATATATATATATATATTGATATGTTTCCTTCACCTGTTTGATTTTTTTTTTAGTTTTCTTTATTTTCTTTCATGGGTTTGTTTATCTCTTCCATTTGTTGTATTTTCTTCTATTTCTTTAAGGGGATTTTTTATATCCTCTTTTAAGGCTTCTATTAATATCTTCATAAAGTCGTTTTTAAGGTCATTTCCTTCTGCTTCTTCGGCATTGCCATGCTCAGGTCTTGGTGTGGTAGAACCGCCAGATTATGGTGGTGCCATGTTGTTATGTTGTTACATGTATTCTTCCACTGGCTCCTTTGCTTCTTTGGAACACTGCAGGGTTTGTCTGCATCTCAGGGAGCTGATTTTGGTGCACTCTGTTCTGGTGTATCTGTGTCTCAGAAAGGCTCTCTTGGCCCATTCTGGGTTCTTGGTCCAGTTGGAGGTAGTGTATTCTGTTTCACAGTACCCCTCTTAATCCATTAAGTACTGACACACTGTGGGTTTCAGGTGGCCGCTTTTGATCCAGTGGGTGCTGAGAAACTTAGGTTCTCAGGTATCTGTTCTTGCTCCAATAGGACCTAAGAAACTCTCTAGTCCCTTAGTTTCTTTGTCTTATAGTCTCTTAGTCTGCTGTGGGCTGAGGGTCTGTGGGTTTCTGGCTGTCATTGAGGTTGCGGAGGTCACCCGGTGATAGCATGGGTTGGGAAATGAGGCTGGGTTTGGAGGCTGGAGTGACCAGAGTGCTAAGGTTCACTGGGGCTTTGGACCTGCAAGGGGCTTCCCTGCTGGTTTGGATTTAGGCTGACGCTGAGTGGGGATGGGGTCCCAAGTGCTATGTCCTTGGGCTGGGGTTTCAGAGACTAGTCTCTCCTTGGCCTGTCTGGGATGCCACTCACCTTTTAGTTTTCTCAGTATTTTTTATTGTGAAAAAAAAATAAAGCAAAATTTTAAATAGAACCTGCACATGGGTAATGTTTAGAGGAAACCTAGCCTACTCTTGAAACAGTCCTCTTCCTTCACTCCTTCATTAACCACAGGAAATTATGACATTTGTAAAGAAAGAATTTCTCAGGGAGACTTCTTCCAGATAATGCAAAAAGGCTGTATTGGATACTTGTCATGAAGCAAACTTTACCAGGCAGTTTCAGAGGCCATGACCAACTGGCTCTAATACCGTATATAGGTTGAAATAGTGTGGTAGAAAATATTGTTTACCACACGGCACCAATAATTTTCAAGCACAAACAGGAAGGACAAAGAGCAAGATTCATACCCTAATTATAAACTTACGGTGACTAGTTTCTCCAACTAGGCCCCATCCCATAATACCTCATTCAGCTATGAACTCATAAATAGATTAACACATTAATGAAGTTGTCCATGACTGTTGAGAGTATGAAGGTTCTTGTGCTCACAGATCACCAAGGGAAAACATGAATGCTATACACATAGAAAGGACATATAAAGGAAAGCTGTGAATTGGAAGTGATTAACAGCCTGATGATCTGTGTTATCTGTAGAACTGTCCATATCAAGCTCTTATAACCAGGACCAGAGGTAGCTAATAGCCCAAATGACCTCTGTGCTATCTGTATGACTGAGGCCATGCCGGATCCTTCCCTAGTATATGTAGCATGTCTCTAGAACTAACTTCTTAGAAGAAATGTATTGCACGAATTCTGGTTGTGTTAAAAGAAACTCAGTGCTAGATATTGGGAAAAGGCTGAAATATCAAAGAGAGGAAACACCACAGTCAAATCTCACCCAGCTGTCTTCCAGCTTCCTCAGCCTCACTCCTTGTGGCTTCTACTGCATGAGTCTGTATGCCTGCCTTAAATACCCTCTTTGCCCAGTTGTTTCACATCCAGGTTAAGATTAAAGGTGTGGGCTACTACGATTTGGTAGTTAGCCTGGACTCACAGAAACACAGAAATATCTCTGTCTCTGGAGTTATGGGATTAAAGGCCTGGCACTACCACTGCCTGCCTGGGCGTCTGAAACTCCTGCTGTAAACAAAGCTGGTCTCAAACTCAGATCTGCTGGGATTAAGGGCATAGGTCACCACTCCCAGTCTTTCCCTGTGCTGGGATTAAAGGCGTGCGTTATCACTCTCTGATCCTCCTAGATTGACTGTGGGTAGGTCTCTTCTCTGATACTCCAGACTGCTTTTATTAAATATATAACATATCACCACAGAAATGGCTTGGGCTTTGAGTTGAGTTTCAGTGAAATTATGCCTGCTTTAGGGTTTATGTTGCTGTAAAGAGACACCATTGTAGTGTGTATTTGCTCTGTCCATGACCTTGGGTTATCTGGCTTGATAGAGGCAGTGCTTCTTGCCTGCCTTTGTGACCTCTTAAAAGAAAAAGGGGGAACAGGTTTCTCTCTCTCTCTCTCTCTCTCTCTCTCTCTCTCTCTCTCTCTCTCTCTCTCTCCTCTCTCTCTCTCAGACATGGAAGGCTTTCTGACACACAGGTGACCTGGTCTAGAGCTTTCTCCATCTTTCCCTTGGAGACAAAGAGGCAATGGCGTCATTTTATTTTGTATTTATGAGTATGATACCTATTTACTCCCTTAATAAATAAGTCTTTTTCTAAGACATCGGTAGATTTCTAGAATTATACCATAATCATGGCAACTCTTATAAAGAAAGAGTTTAACTGGGCCTGATTTTATAGTTTCAGAGGTTTGGTCCATTATCATCATGTTTTGAAGCATGGCAGCACATAGGCAGACATGATATTAAAGGAGCTTAGAGTTCTATATCCAGATCTGCAGGCAACAGGAAATAAATGTGAGCCCCTAGGCCTAGTTTGAGCTTCTGAGACCTCAGCCTCTAGAGATATATCTTATGTGGAAAAAAAAGCCACATCTACTTCAACAAGATCATGCCTCCCAATAGTGTCAGTCCCTATGAACCTATGGGGTCATTTTCATTAAACCTCTGTGTGTGCTGGGGATTGTATTATACCAGGGAACTTTATTCCAAATTGTACTGTGTTTACATATGCTGGTGGTAAATTGCCTAACATTAGATTCCTGAATTTTGATCCAGCCTGGATAAGTCAGGCTGAATTTATATTTTTACCTTTTTATGAATCATTTTGCTACCAGTCATGATGCCTGCAGGGACATAGTACTACTAGTTAGGACCAAGCTTTCAATAATAAACCTTTCTGTGGGATAATTCATTTCCGAAGCTCAGGAAGCTGGCTTAGTAATGTACTCAGTATTATTCCATACCTTTGTACTGAGACATATAGCACCCCAATCCTGGTTAACGTGCTCTGGATCATACTGAATTTTACCATTTGGCTTAAAGTTCTTCAGCTTTTAGCTTAGCCCTTTAGGGGACTCCACAAATTCTCTAATCTCTTTGTACATGTGTGTGTAATAACTTTTTTGCCTAAGAGTTGTGAGGGTCCTTGAGCAGCCTTACTAAAGACCGTCAGACATGTATGCAATCATCAAGAGTGTTTATTATCTCAAGAGGAAGAGTTCCGGCATGCTGGGCCACCCATCTGACACAATGGCAAAATGGTAACTCTGAGAGAAGCTTAAAGTCTCCTTTTGTGCCCAGCTAAAGGAGTTTTAGAACCAGTGAGGTCATCCTATCTAAGTAAGTAGCAACGATGTATGTATGTTAGTACATCTCTGATTGGCTAAGGTTCTCAGAGGCTGTCTAGAGCACTTGTTCCTATTTTGTCACTACCTTGAGATACTATAAGGAATGACCCAGGCTTGTATGTGCTATCTCCCTACTCCTGTCCGGGGCTTTGAACATTGATTGTCCATTGTTTTATGGTTCTTTCAAAAATTGCTTGCTCAGCCTCAGGATACTGAAACTGAGACCTGATTTCTGACAGAAGACTGAACAGGCTGTTTTGGCATCTGCTCAGCTCTCTCAGAGTCTCCTATCTATTCTAGCAAATTTGCTGTAGTTGTTTTATAGAAAAATCTCAAAGTTAATTAAATATTGGTCCTTTTTATCCAAAGAACCCTGACTACCACAGTGAGAGCTATGATAAGAAGAGAAACAAGGACAATGATGTTTTTGTTTTTTGGCCAAGAGAGAGTGCAGTGAGGATGAAGCTGTTCACAAGCCATTTGGCAGGTGCCTACCAAAATCTCATACTTCTGGTACACTGAACTTGGATTTTCCAGATACCAGATGTGGTGGTTTGAAAGAAAGTGGCCCCAAAGGAAGTGGCACTATTAGGAGGTGTGGTCTTGTTGGAGGATTTCTGTCTCTATGGAGATGGGCTTTGAGGTCTAATATATGTTAAAACCACATCCTGTGTTTCAGACTCCTTCCTGTTGCCTGTGAGTCAAGATGTCAACTACTTCTCTAGCACCATGCCTGTTGTCACTCATACTTGGGTTGGTTATGGCAATGCAGCTCTCTTTGAGTTATTTCTGCTTTTAAGTAACCTCTCATCCATATTCCTGTAAGTAACCCCAGTTAACTCATTGGTTCACCACATTGGACTTCAGTGGTATCTGTACTTCGGTTTGTTATGGAATCCATATCTGGGGGGAGTAGATATTTCCCCAAGCAAAATTTTACCATACAATACCTGCAGGAGCATAGGTGAGGGCTTATATACCAGAGCACTTGTAACTCAAAGGAAACTATATCATTCCAATATGGGTGGTAACTCAAGAAAGCTTCATCCTGGAGCTCTCTGAACAATTTACAGGCAGCTTAGAAAGCCAGAGAGTATCCTCTCCCAGTCAGCTGCCTACTGCTTTTATAACTTAGAGTAGAAACATCAAAAATCATGTAATTTTGGGAAGCATCCTAAGTCTTGTAAGAACTAGGTACTTCCTGACCTTAAAAACTTTACTTCCTAGGTCTTATGCACTTCCCTCACCTTCTAGGACAGTATGGTAACTTGAATTGGCCCTTTAAGAACTCATAGGAACTGTAATTACTAGGAGGTATGGTTTGTTGGAGTAGATTTGGCATTGTTAGAAGCGTAACACTGTGGAGGTATGTTTTGAGGTCCCATAAATGTTCAAGCCATGCCCAGTGTTTCAAACACTTCTTGTTGTCTGCTAGTCAAAATGTAGTTTCTTTGCAACTCCCAGCTCCTTCTCCAGCAATATGTCTGATTATACGCTTCTAATTTCTGCCAAGATGATAATGAGCTAAGCCTCTGAAGCTGTAAACCACCCAATTAAATGTTGTCCATTAGAAGAGTTGCTGTGGTCATAGTGTCTCCTTGTAGCTATAGAAACCCAAAGACAGAGGGGATATTTCAATTCACAGGAAATACTTCTGTCATCTTGTTTTCAATATTCCCCATGCTGAGGTGAAATAACTTGGTAATTTTCTTTCCTCCATGGCTCAGCATTAAGCCACTATACCACAGCAATGACTGTTCTCAAGAGCTGGGAAGTTATGATTCCTGTATTTTACACTTTTATTTTTTTTTTTAAATAGAAGTTTCCCTCCATCACTGGACAATTGTAATGGCTAATCTTGGTTGTCAATTTGACTACATATAAAGTCAATTAAAACCCAAGCAGCTGGATACTTCTGTGAGAAATTTTCTTGAGTGGACCATTTGAGGTGGGACAACCTACTTTAAATCTGAGCCATGTTTACCGGCTGTGGCCCACATAAAAGGACATGGAGGAGGAAAGCTTTTTTTATTTTTTGCCTAATGTCCCTCATTCTCACTGGTAAGTTCATCTATCCCGTTGCTGGTGCATTTCATTTATATTAGGGCCTACTTCTTAGAGACTCCAGTGTAGACTAAAGGCCAGGAGCTCTCTATAAATTCCAGGAGACTCAAGCACCAATTGGTACTGCTGAGACTTCCAGTTCAGATCTGAATTCCTTTCTATGAAGTGGACCTTATATCCAATCAGAAAACAGTTGGTTTTACCCATAATATCCATGGCATTGTTATGCCAACTGTGGTATCTCGCTTGGCACATTGGTAGGATGGCATCTGAGGTCTATAACTGAGCAAGAGTATAGATAATTGTTTTCTCTCAGTTCCTCCTGGCCCTACAAAAGCCAGTCAGACAGTAGGAAGAAAGTTTTCATCTCAATCTCAGATTGATTTAGCTACTCTTTGTAGCCAAAAACAAGTGTAACTTAGAATCAACCAATAGCCACGGTGGCTTATGGGGCCTTGGAAACCTTCTGTTCTCCAACAACTTGTAAAGTAACCTACCACCAGGCACTGGGAATCTTACTCAATGACTCAACAAGAGTTTCTAGGAGTGATCTTTATCACTTAAATTGGCATGTTCCCTCCTTGACTGATGTCTTCGCTGTTCTAAATGCTTTTACAAATCTATAAAAATATGAATTAATTAGAAAACTTTATAGAGGTTTAGCAAGATCACTGAATTGCCTCATCTGTGCACTCCGATAAAGTGTCAGTTGGCTTCTGATTGGTAAAGCAATGCTAGGAAGACAGAAAGGAAGAGAGAGAGAGAGAGAGAGAGAGAGAGAGAGAGAGAGAGAGAGAGAGAGAGAGAGAGAGAGAGAGAGAGAGAAGGAAAGGAGGGAGGGGGGAGAGAGAGGACGGAAGAAAGAAAGAAATTTTAGCAAGGTTTAATACATCACAAAGTGATCTCATCACTTATACTGACAATTTTGTCAAAAGAACACTGTTGGCTACAGTGCATGGATGAAAGAGCACTCCTTACCCCCACCCCCTGCTAGCCCTCTACAATCAATGGTTGCTCTCCAGGAACTAGACTGCCTTATTTCCTGAGATGCTGCTGCTGTTCCCATAGAGCAAGCATACACTGGATCTGTCCCCCAGTAGTTTCATTTTGCACAGTTTGGTTCAAACTAAGTCACTGTGTACAAAAGAAAAATTGAGAGCCAGCAGGACCTTATTCTTATCCTAAGGGGTGTTAACCACAGGATGTCTAGACCATGACCCTACAGTCAGCTCGGTCAGTAGCTGAGTCTTGGCAGCCATTTAAAGAGGAGACTGACCTCAGAGTCACCTGGCTCATTTTCCAGAATTGTTCCCCGCTTTGTTTGTTCTGTAATCATTATCTCAAAATATTAATTAGATGTGTATTCTCCTTCTGTAATCTCTCCTTTCTCAAGACAGACTAAAACAAAACACGATGATGCAAACAGTAAGAAAATTCTGGGCGTTAAGACAATTATACCTCTAAGGATGCTAGTCCCTGTCCTCCCGTCTTGAAGCAGCTCTCAAATCGGCAAAGCTGATATAAATAAAATAAACTTGTTTTTATCTTTTAAACTGAAAGTATTTCATTCAATGGTCTTTTCCTGAGGGTCTCGAACTCCACAACATTAATGGTCTCTGGGCTAGTACCACCTTTGGGTTTTCATCAGCTACTGTTGGCAGCCTGGCAAAGAATCTTTACCAAAAGCACACCTTCTTGAAGGGAAAAGAACATATATCACATGTTCCGAGATGAGACTTGCCCATTCAGTGTCAAGCCTATTCTTATCTGCACTATCTGATAATTTATGTCTTCTCAGAACTATTGTTCAGGCTTCAAAGCCTTCCACAACTTCAACAATGCGGCATTTGTCTCTATTTTTCCCTCCAGGAAATATGACTCAACACAAATATTACCAAATTTGCCTTTGAGTGACCCTGACAGACCTGTTTGACTGTGTTGGTTGCCTGCTTCCATCTGTCTTTGATTTACTTATTACCTTATGAACTCAATTTTCATCCCTATGTAAATCAATCATGTATGTCAATGTCTCTCCTGTTTCTAAAAGATAACATTCTAGTAAGGAATTCCACCAAAGCCCTCTCTCATAACTATGCACCAACACAGCCCTAGCTGTCCTAGTAAAGTGAGCGTTAGGCATCATCTCTTTATGTCCAATTGCCTTTATTCTCTTCTGGTCCCTGATATTATGGGGACTTCATCTAGATGTAATCAAGTATTCCTGAGGCCTCATCAGAGACTGCTTTCTCTTATTCTCTCACAAATGGTGCACTTTTCATCTGTAGGAGGGTTAAGTATTACTAAATATTCCTGTTTCTCTGTTTCAGTGATAACTCAGAATGATCCTATCTGATACCATGTCTCACAGTCTCCTGAACTAGGCTCTGAGAGCCTCTTTCTGTAGGGGCATTATGTTACATTGTAAATAATTGTCCCGCCTACTACTTTAATAAAAACATTGATTGGCTGAAGGCAGACAGGAAGTGTGGGTAAAGCTATAAGACTGGGAGAACTCTGGGAACAGGAAGAGCAGAGCAGAGATGCCACAGAAAAGCCAAGGAGACACCATGATGAGATGCCAGCAGATGCAGAGGAAAGAAGTTGAAATTCTGCTCTGAGAAAAGGTACCGAGTCTCATGGCTAAACAAGATAAGAGTCATGGGTTAGTTTAAGTGCAAGAGCTAGCTAGTTATATGCCTGGGCCCCTGGTCAATCAGTGTACAACTAATATAGGAGTCTGTGTGTTTTAGTGGAACTATGGGACTGTGGGTCTGAAAGTCTGGGTCACCAGACTAGGCTGGAAAGATAGAGTCAGAAGCATAATACCATATCTTTTATTGTTTATTTAAATTTCTCCCAATTAAGGTATCCAAGAAGCTTATTGTAGCCTAGTTAGCATTGTTTTGTTTATTTGTAAGTCATCTAGGCCAGCTAGTCAACCTGATGCAAGCTAGGGTTATGTGGCATCTGATCTCAGTTGTATTTCTTATCATCCACAACAAAGGCCACATGACTGACCTCAAAGCCTTCTTATATCATACCAATTTTGCTACATAGACTTTGAAATATATTCTGAAGTTTTTTTTTTTAACAGTTTGGGGACATTTCTTGTACTTTCATTATGGACACCATTCATCAAGAGGGCATGTCACTCTTTACCATGTAAAGAAAAATGGATATCTTGAGATTTCTCCCAAAGGTGCTTCATTGTCAGATGGTTTGGTTTGGATTGCATGTCCCACCCATTGTATGAAGCTTTCAATTACCACCATAGTGAAGAGGAACCCCATCTGTCTTAGGTTACTATTGCTATGATAAAAGACCATGACCAAAGAAATTTAAGAGAAAGGGGTTTATTTGCTCATTGTCAAAGGGCAGTGAAGGCAGGAACTGACACAGAGCAGGAACCTGGAGGCAGAGATTGATACAGAGGCCATGGAGGGATGTTTCTTACTGTCTTGCTCCCCATGGCTTGCTCAACTTGCTTTCTTATAGAACCCAGGACCACCAGCCCAGGAAAGGCATTATACACAATGGGCTAGACTCTACTCCATTGATCACTAATTAAGAAAATGTCCTACAGGCTTACCCAGAGCCTGATCTTATGGAGTCATTGTTTTTTCCAGTTGAGGTTCCCTTCTCCTTGAAGACTTTAGCTTGTTTCAAGTTGGCATAAAACTAGCTGGTGCAGCATCTCACACCACACAGAGAAAGATGATCACAGATCAGTGGATTTTTCAGAGTTTTACACAGGAGAACGTGAGTGTTTACTAATAGAAGCTTGGGTGATTTCAATGACAGCTGTCAATAGCCCACCATGGATGATGACTTATGAAAGATTCATCTATGGAACTCCCTGTACAATTTACAAACAGCTTGCCACCTAGGAACTGCTCTCTTAGTATTTGTAATTTACTGCTTTACTTTCTGCAAGGACTCTGAAAATCTTGTGACTTTAAGGGACTCCCTAAACCTTATAAGTTCAATGTACTTCCTGAGCCTTATAAATTTTGTTTGCTTCCCAAGATTTAGGAGCCTCCATCATCTTCTAGAGGACAACATTTTATTTGCAGGTATAGTTATGTAACACTTACCTTAGGAAGAATCAAAGACAGGTCCACCAAGAGCTTTGTTTTACAAACTCCAGGAATATCTGCATAGCTTTCAAGCACATCTTTTCCAGTTCCAGAAAAGATTTCCATATGGCAATAACTTGGAATATTTCCCTTTGAGGATGCAACATTTCCTCTTATTTCTTAGAATACCATCAGGATGATAAAAAGGCTCATAGTTTAAACTTGGCTGTGGTGCTTGGCAGTAGTTCAGATTTGGACAAATGATGATCATTTTGAACCTCAATTTCTTCATCTACTGTTGTAGGACTATGCTCTTGTAGGTTGTAAATATTTACCACTCCTATTGGTTTAATAAAATGCTGATTGGCCAGAAGGCAGATAGGAGATACAGAAGAGGCTACCAGACTAAGAAAACTCTGGGAAGAGGAAGAGGAAGAGGAGACACCAGCAGATGCAGAGGAAAGGAGACAAGAATGCTGCTCTGAGAAAAGATACCAACTCATGTGGCTTAACAAGTTAAGAATCATGGGTTTATTTAAGAGTAAGAGTTAGCAAGTTATATGCTTAAGCCATAGACCAAACAGCTTGTACTTAATGTAAGCCTCTGTGTGTGGTTATTTTGGACTTCAGGTCCTGACCTTGGGGCTAATCTGGGCCAGAAACTTCATACTACAATATACAAAGTATGATACAAGGGTCTCATTGCAGCATTGTTATAATGAAAATCACATTTCTAAAATATTTGTCTTCATATGTACTGCAAAGTATGAGTTCTGGAAATGTAGCTTTTTTAATTTTAGAAAGAATAGGAATAATCAAAGGCTATAAATTTACAGAAGCTTTATGAAATAAGCCAGATGTAGTAATCTTTTCAAAGAAATATGGATTAGAAGGGGATAGCAGGAGCTTTCTTGGATCCTGGAAATGTTCTGTGATTAGCCAGTTACAGTGGCTGGTATCATAGGAGTATACACATACAAACATACATAAAAATTTATTAAATTGTACACATAAGCTTGTATACTTTATATGTATGACACATATCTATGTACAGATAATGCTTAAATAAAAATGCTATCCAATTTGTACCCAGAGACAGATTTTTCCTATATCATTTTTTATTTATTATAAAAAAAATATAGCTTTAGATCTGACATGCCAATAGCTCAGTACCTTGCAAGCTGCAGTTATCTGTCTTTTGGATGTGGCCCTATTTCAGCCAGCCTGGAGCTGACAAGCATATTGTAAGGGTCACGCTTCATCACCATTGACAGCTGGAGACGCTACCACATGCCTTTGGCGGAAAGGCTCAGAGAAAACTAGGCAGTGGACCATGCTGCCTGCCCTTCAGCTTCGAGGCACAGCCCTGGAAACAGGAGGATTAAACAGCCTCTCAATTTAAAGAGACAAGGGGGAGGGGAGTGTGGGCTGCACAGTTTATAAATAGACATTGCTCCAGGCTGCCTGATGATGAAGTAGTTGTTTGGTAAATTTTTCCTTTTTTGAGGATGACATTATCAGAGACCATTTCAAACACCGGTTTCGTTTAGTGTCCCGGGTGGGATTGATTCATCAGATCTTAGGTGGTATCTCTATCGGTTTTAGGGGCAGGCCTTTATACTTTGAGTCATATTTCCATGGAGCACAGAGATGATGATGAAGATGATGATGTGTCTTTTGCCAAATGGATGAGCAGCTTTTGGGGTCACAGCTGGAAGGACAAGAATGAACGAGGACCCCGGGACCACCACCGGCCACAGGAAGCCAGCTACAGGAAAGCTTCCCTGCCCTGCCCAGTGAGTCAGGGGGAGCTGGAGTGGCAGGGAACGGGGTTTTCTTAGAGAATATATGAGGAGTTCTTTGACTTAATCAAATCAATATTTCCAAACCTTTGTCCATTCTTACAAAAATTTCATTGTTCGGTTGTTATGAGGACTAGTTTCTTTCTTTCTTTCTTTTTTTTTTTTTTAAAGTTCTGAGTAATGGTTTTTTCATTTGCAGTAACCTAAGAAATCTTAAACTACCACAGTTCTTAATAAATCAGAAATCATACCACTGAGTGGCAGCTTTTAAGCCAAAAGAGATGAATTTGTACTTGTTCTGTGCAGATGTTATGGGTAAGTGTGTGATTTTCAATTTGAAATTAGTTCATGTATACGATGGCCTTTAAGGGACCGAAAATTCCACACAGCAAATCACTGTCTTTGATAAACATAATCCACCTTTTCTGTTGGTTGCTATTGCCTTTATGATTAGAGAAGGAAAGATCATCAGCTCCTTCCCGTATCATCCAGAGGCAGGGGGCAGATAGCCAGGAGTGGGTGGGCAGGGCAGGGCAGGACTCCTCTGCAGCTAGACAGCATATTCTCTTCTTCAGTTGCTGTGCGGAAAGGCTCCATATACATGCTATTTACTTCACAGGTTCAGTGCAATAATAATGCCATTTTTTTCACAAGTCACTTAGAATTCCAGCTAGGAGAGACAGCTTACCAAACCTCTTCTTTGCCAACCCAACAACAAAGTAAGCTTGTGGGTAAACCTATTCAAGGTCAGTTCCAGGGCCCCAGATTCACAATGATTGTAAAGGGTGCAGGGAAGTTACTTTTATTGCCACTAATTAACTGCTTGAGGGATTAGATTTCTATGGGACACAAACATTTCAAAATAAGCCCCTTACCACACGAATGGGCAATGAAAAAGGGTTAGTATGAGCATGTCCTTGCTTCCACTTTCCTAGGTAAGAATGAAGTGGGACTGGATGCTTTCTGTGAGACTCAGATCCAACCTCCCATTTCTCTGTTTTAAAATACATGCCTGCATGGTATGTTCTCATATACTCTCAACACAGTTAAATGTGTTTAAATTTCAGAACTAATGAGATTTTCGAAATCTATGAACTGGGAGTACAATTAGCTTGAAGCTTTCAGGGATGGGAATCAGGCAAAGATACTGAGAGAAAATTTGTGATCTACTGTGTATTGCAATAGACTTCTAGTGTCAAAGGGCGTGTGAAAGTTAAAGAAACAATCTCTTTTAGCAAAGTATAGTTTCCAAAACAAACTTGAGTTTATTATACAACACATATAACCCACTTTCTTTAGAAAATTCATATGTAGCTTGCAGAATTTGAGGGGCACAGATTTATTTGTCAACAGCATTTCTCAATGGTATACATATAGTCTTTTTCTGCTTGTCTCTAATTTGACCATTTTCTTATTTTAAGCTGGATAGAATCTCCAAATAAATAATCCATTTTGTAATTAACTGAGTAGCATTCTTGTTGCATTTTAAGAGGCAAGACGTGGAATAAAAATTAAAGTCTGAGTGACAGAGAAGATGTAGGAACAGAGGACACAGAATCGATATGGCCGGAGTTCCAGAGAACAAGCTTGCAGATTCCCCTTCATTTCAATAAGTAACACTACATATTTGTAAATAAATCATATCTGTATCTTATTATCAAAGTGCGATAGAATTCTTCGCATTTTTGGAATAACACTTTTTTCAATTTTCTTTTAAAACTAGTTCTCGGAGAGTTTTACACAATGTGTTTTGATCACATTTTCCTTCCTTCCTGCTGCTGCTTCCGAATCCAGCCATACTTTCCACATTCAACTTTGTGTCCCTTCCCCCCATCAAAACCAATTTGCAATTTGTGCTGCCCAAATGTTCTTGGATGTATGGCCCCTCCACTGCAGCTTTGTCAGTCTATAAAGAATACACTGCTAGAGAAAACTGTCCTTTCCTCCTCCAGTAGCTAAGAAGTGTCAACAGCGACTTGACTAGGGGCCGAGTGTCATGCCCCCCCCCCCCCCCCCCCCCCGCAAACACACTTATGCTGGCATTTGGTTTCTCCTGAGCTTTTATAAGTTACTCCATGTTGTCATAACCACTGAGTTCATATATCGGTTTCTCTGCTGTGACAAGATGATACTGTTTCCTTGTAGCCATCCATCACCTCAAGCTATGAAATTACTTCTACCCCATCTTTCACAGTCATCCCTGAGTTTTTGAAGGGGGAAGTATGGTATGTCTATTTAGGGCTGGACATTCTGAAGTCAATTGCTTTGTGTACTTTGGGCAGTTGTGAGTCTCTGTGTTGGTTATCATCTACTGCAGTCAGAAGCTTCTCTGATAAAGAATGACAATGCATTAAACAATAGGCATAATGATAGGAATTAATGATCAATAGTAATAAGTTCACTCCTTGGGTCTATGGTCAGCCTAGGAATTGGTTCCTGTCCCAATAATTTCAGGTATGGGTTTCATCTTGAATGACTCTTAAATCCAATTAGAAAGTGGCTGATTACCCCGTGACATTCATTCCACTATCACACAGTGGGATGTCTTGCTAGGCCAGCTGTTATTGCAGCTCACAGGGGGAAACATCTGGGTAAGATTAATGATTATTTTTTGCCTTCCAGCACTGTGAAAAATAGCCAGTAGGGATATAGCTGCCAGGTCAGTTCCGGCTTGATGTCTCTATATGTTTCTCAAGTATGTGGTGTCCTCAGCAATATAGCCTAACTGCCAAGTTCTGGACAATATTGGCTTTCCGTTTTCATTTTAATTCAGTGAAGATGATTGATATAAAAAAGCATTATCTCCTCATTTTCATTCCTTCCCATTGCTCTAATCAAAGTTTCTTCCTTCTCTAACTGTAGCTAATCTTGATTTACTGTTATAAATGAATAGAAAAAGCTTCCTCTTTCTTACCTGTTCTCAATGTGCTTTCCAGTACATCTTTATCAGGCTTATGATTCAATAACAGTAATAAAACATTAATCCATTTAGTGTATTTATTGAACACTTATTTTGTTCCAAGGACTGTGCCAAACATGGGGATTATGAAGTATAAATAGAGACACATTGTCTCTAACGCTTGTGGAAATGTTAGCCTAGTAGAAAGTCTAAACTGGCAGAGGGAAGTGGTTATAATCGGGGAAAGTCAGTTCTTCTCATAGACTATGGCTACGCTCAGACTCAATCTGTGATTGCTGATTTAAAGGCTTGGAAAAACCGAGTTTTAGCTTATTGTCTTAGGTGAAAGCAGGAAGGTAAAATAAAGGCTATTATTACATATTCTGCCTCCTCTTCCCATCATCACAGGGATACAAAACAGAAGTAGACCTGTTTCCATGTCAACCATTTATTTTGATCATGGTATGACTGCATGTCTAATAGTTTACTAGATTCAGATGTCGAATCATCTTCACAGCTTGCTCCAGTCCCTGCAATCTTGTTCTGCATCATCTGAACCCTGTGTGAGAGGTGTTTGCACCACACGAAGTGTCCCTTGGAGAAGAGGCTGAGTGTCCCGACCTCTTAAAACTCTTCGGTTCCTACATGCTCCAGGGTAGACACCATGCATGACTGTCCCTAATATTCCTGTAGTAGTTATCCTGTAATTGTTTACTAACGGGATGCACTGGGACTGGACCCCCAAAGGTATTGCTCAAAAATATGGAAAGAAATTTGACTACAATGTTTTATGATTGGCAGTAAATGGCATCTCATATTTTACATTATATTCATATTAAATTTTAATAGACAGCCATTCTGTGATTCAAGGCAAGGAAGGGCAATAGGGGAGCTTTTAGCATAATGCTTTTCCACTCTGGAATGCTGCACTGGGGAAGCTGCTACACAGGAGAGGGTGGCAGATTTAGAAGGAGCTCTGACTGTTGACTTCTCCTTCCACTGGCAGCGAGGCTCTAAGCGAGGTCCTTAACGTCTTTGCTCAGATTCTCCCAAATAGGACCAGTGGTAGTCATACTGTCGTCATAAAGGTACCATGACATTCAGTGACTAGTGTACATAAATGTTCAATTCAGGAACCTATTAAGTACTCACTATTATTAGAAATCATTAAACATTGCTCACCGAAACTACCAAGGTACTAAAAAGAGAAGAAAGGAAACATCCTCACATCACCAGAAAACCTTAGATGGTTAGGCTGCATTATCATTGCACACCTGCACTACAGTCCTATTAGAATCGCGTTGTGTTTCTTCACGCTGGTCCTTCATCTCTTCATAGGCCCTCCTTACTTACCCCCTAGCCCACCAGAAAGCTCCTTTTGTGCCAATGTCCCTACCCAAGTGTAAGGCTCATCTTTGGGTAAAAAGCAGTCTGTGTTTCCCTCACCGAGCCACTTCAGACTGTAAATCACACATTCACAGAAGTCTCCCTTACTCCTTCATCCAGGTCCCCAGTACATTTGCTTCATATAGTCATATTTATATTATTTCTTTCCCTTGTATGTTCTTGTCTGGAAATGCACCTGAGGACAATTATGAATGCCACGCAACACAAACTTGTAGACTTACTTAAAACACTGAAGTATTTATTTCCCAATTTTTTGTTTTTGTAACTTGATGATGAGATCCCACACATGAACTTTAAAAATGATGTTTTTTTTGTAATGTCAAAGTTTGTACAAGCTTACCTGAAAATGTATGGCACTCGACCACCACAGAGTTATGTGTTCTGTTTCATAAGCAAACTCTGACTGGAAGAGGCAGGCACTGAGTCTCTCTACTCTCTACCTTTTCCATAGCACCAAACACTGTGTCTGGCTTACAGCAAAAAGACTAGCAGACTTACCTCAAGGATCTTGACAGCATAGAAAGGCTAAGCATTGTGATGAGTGAGCGTAAGATTCCAGAGAAGTGAGTTGCTTGTTAATCCTGTGGACTGGGTGATGTAGACATCAGAAGTTCATTTTCTTGGCCTTCCAAATCTTAGGAGAGCTCTGCTTTAATTAAGTGGCCTTCCTTACTGGGTCTTTATGTGACTTCTCTGTGGTGAACAAGTTTCTGTCTTTCTATGCACCTACATTTCTGCCTCTCCTAAGACACCAGTGAAGTGGGCTCATTCTAAAGGCCACATCCGCTAAA
Organism: Phyllotis vaccarum; assembly: GCA_033318265.1. Classification (NCBI taxonomy): domain Eukaryota; kingdom Metazoa; phylum Chordata; class Mammalia; order Rodentia; family Cricetidae; genus Phyllotis; species Phyllotis vaccarum. The sequence goes on along the minus strand of JARWLC010000019.1, from coordinate 60,394,846 downwards.
TTGTTTATGCAAAGATCCTACTCTAAATACAGTCACATTCTGAGTTTCTGGGATCTTTGGAGCAACACAACTCACACTGTGACAATGCTAAATGGCTAGATCTAAGCAGCTTGTTGACACATATCACAAGGCTTTCAAGGAATGTTCTACACATAGATAATCCTGTGTACAAGGAGCAGGATCCTGTGTTTTTACTAGTGTTGGTATTGTTTGAATATGTTTTTTAAGGATAACCCAAAAGATACATTTGTTATTTTATGTTATCATTAACAATTTTTAAAATATTGATGAATAACACAAATATTTCTGCCACTAGATATTTCATTTTTGAAATTATTTTTTAGTTTTTGAGGTTATAATACAATTACATCATTTATCCCTTCCTTTTTCTCCTTATAAATCCTCTCCCATATCCCTTCTTTTTCTCTTTCAAGTTTATTAATTTCTGATTATATATATGTACAACATAAAATACACATATTCCTAGATACATAAGTATGACCTGCTCAGATTTTTATCTTTTATTTTTTGACCATTTCAAAGGCAATAACAATGTACACATTGATCATATCTACCCACAATACCCCCCACCCACCCCCTTCCATCGTTTGGTTCTCTACTTTTGTAGTTTTGTTACCTATACCCCAGTAAGCCCAATTAATGCAGCCTGCTGGTGCATTAACTAATCCTCTTGGTCTGAGCTTGTGAAGCTCTTATGTAGGTAACTAACTGTAGCTGCGGTGGGTTCATGAATGCAATGTCCATGTCATACCTAGAACACAGCTTTTTATAACACGCCTCCCCATCCTGTGCCTCTTACATTCTCTTCAGCACTCTGTTCCCTGAGCCTTGCAAGAGTTGACAGAGTCTATTTGTGGCTAAGAACTCAGATTGACTGCTGAATTTCAAAAGCAGAGGACCAGATGTGGAACAGCGGTGGAGGAAAGGGAATCTTGATTTGAGCGTGTTTAAGAACAAATGAGTCAGAAAGCCAGTAGATCAAATAAGGGCAGAAGGCTGTGATGCATGAAGGCTCTGCGCCTGTGCTTTGTTTTCTGAAGATCAAACTCTGGTAGTTTTATTTTGATGAAAACATACCAGTGAGGAGGAGGAAACGAGTACAAGAGAGGAAAAAAAGTAATCATAAAGCTGAGTCCTGAGAAAACAGTGAGCAGGTGCCCACATGGATGTCTTGACCTGTGAATGTGGACTGTTTATTCTTCATACTACAGTGGAGGGCTAACTGTGCAAGGCTAGGTGTTTGTTGTCATTTGGCAGCAAATGCTCATGAATGTCTCTTTGGATCTCTTCTGTCTTTTGATTAAAATAGGTAAGATATCCTTTAACACTAAGTCAAAAAAAGATGATATATTGAAATTTTTCAACAAGCGGGAAAGCTATGACATATTCATCACAAAGGATAAGAAATGACCAAGTCTGTTGATCTGATGAGACCAGTAGCATCCATATCCCTTGGGAAATTTGTTATAAAAGGGCTTCACTTTAGATATACTAAATCAAAACTCTTAGAATGGAGTTAGAAAACTGTGTTTTAAAGCCTGTGATTCTGATTTGGATTCTAATGAGAACACATAGTATGTGGTTAGGATGACTGGATAGACTCGCTGAGACTTTGAGTAATATATGCAGATAAGACCAGCGAACACAGGTGTGTGCTTTCTTTGCCTACACTGGTTGGGAAGAGTTGGGTATAACTATAATGAATTTATTGGGTCCAGAAGCATCTAGAAGGCGCAAGAATGACATCTACTTCTGGGAACATCAATAGTAACAGCAGCAGCTACTTATGGTAGGTAGAGAAGCAGGACTTCCTTGGGCAACTTCCATTACAAAAGCAACTAAGGGAATCCTTGAAAATGGATTATAAGTATGACAGTTTTGTTCCGGCCTAAGTTATGTGTTCCTAATTGTAAGATGGAGATATTTGGGGAAATGGTGACCTTTTTTAAAAGTATTTTTTATTTAAAAAGTTTTTTTCCATACCCTCCACTGCTTCCCCTGTCTCCCCTCCTACCCATCCTTTCTCAATCTTCCCTACCCCATCTCCTCATTTATTCCCCAGAGAGGGCAAGAAATCCCAAGGTGAGTCAGTTCAGTCTGACATATCCAGTTGAGGTAGGTCCCTTATCCCAGTATCAAGGCTGGGTTAAGTGTTCCTCTGTAGGGAATGGGCTCTGAGATGTCAGTTCATGCACCAGGCTCTGGACCTACTGCAAGAGGTTCCACACTATTCAACTGTCATCTGCATTCAGAGGGTTTAGTTCTTTTTAAGGCTCCTCAGCTGTCATTACGGAGTCAGTGAGCTCCCAATAGTTTGGGTCAGCCATTTCTGTGGGTCTCCTCCTCATGATCCTGGTCCCTTTGCTCATACATTCTCCCCTTTGACTTTTTGGTCAGCTCCTATTTAGACAGTCATGTTGATGAGACTTTATAAGTGTAGCTTCTAAATTTCGTAGGAGACACAACCTCACAGCAAACTCCCTGATCCTCTGGCTCTTTCATTTTTGTATGTATCCATCCATTCTGTGTACATCTAACTTACGGGATGAATAAGTCAATGGGTCAGGTACTACAACATGGTCCTTGATATGATAGAGCAAATGGCCTAATGGTGAAGAGACACATTGAACAGTTAACCAGATCACTGGTTATAGTTATGTAACATCACAAAGGAGAGCTGTGGGATCCCAGGGAAGCTTCTACCAGAGATCTGACCCAACCATAGTGGCTGAAGAAGGAAGGGTTTGGGAGGATATTGCTGTTTATTCTGAGAGTGAAAACGATTACCTAGATCAAAGTTGAGACAATGGCTGGAAAACAAACAAAGAAATTTTACACTCAGGAATGAGTAAACTAATTACAGTCTGGATCCACACTCTGTCAAACCTCCGGTACCTGTAATGAGGAATGGATCTGTAAAGCTTTTTATTAGCAAAAAGGGAGAAATTCACATAGCCTGGTTATATACAAAAGGTTTTATTCTTAAAGACACAAAGCAGGAGTAACCATCTGCTTATTGGCGGAGGTGCCATTGATAGAAAGTAATAGTATGAACTCTTTTACACAAGCATGGATTTGCAAGAGGTATGAAAAACATCCTTTATAGCAGGACTTTGTCATGCTTTTTGTACATTTGGTTGTTTTGTGAGACAAATTGTCGGGCAGGAAGAGTCTGAATATCTCTCTCTCTCCAGGCTTACTTGTTGAATTTTGTCTGGGTTTGTCATGATAAAGGACATCCTTGTGTCAATAATTCTCTTTATTTTATTTTATTGGGTTAGGGCCTATTTCTGTTGCTCTGGCTGGCTCAGAACTCACAGAGATCCACATGCCTGTGCCTCCAAGTGTTAGGATTAAAGGCATGTGCCATACACAGCCATTTTCACAGCCCTTAGGAAAATAAAGAGTGATGATGAGATGGGGCAAAATAAAAAGCGGCAGATCAGAGTTTGCTGTTGTTTGAACTATCCCGTTTGCTTTGGGGAAATGAAAACAAAGGAAATGGGGTAGAGAGACGATATGCACTCCCAGGAACATGCATTCAGTGACCAATACTAATATAATAAAAGATGATGATGATGGCTTGGACTAAAGAAATGACTGGTCTTGATCCAGAGACACTTGAGGAGGGGAATCTGCTGACTGCACATCTGAATGTTGAGGGTGGATCCTCAGTCAGTATCTTGAAACCAAGCGAATGGGCACTACACTGAGTGTGGAGACACAGAAGGAGCTGAAGTGGGGATGAATTATGATGAGACATCTTTAAGAAAAAAATTATTATAACGAGAAGATTGCATTTGGCTTCATTTTTAGTTTTAGAATCGAGCAGCAATTCAGTTTATAAAATAAAAATCATTAGTTATAATGAATTAATACGAAATGATAGCAATCACCATCATTGAAAAGAAACAGGTATAGCAATATGTTGTAATATATGACCCCTGCTTATGCCCTCCGTTTCTCCATCATTTCACTTGGGATGCCCCCTTTCACATGTTTGTATGGGTCTACCTATTACATTCTAATACACTTAGTATCTTAGCTGTGTTGCTCATCATCTTCACAGAATTTTAGAGTATTAGACCAATCTGGACTGGTCTGAACTTTGTGAATCTTAGCAGTGAATTTTATGTCATCTGATGCTCTCTTCCCCCTAGTGTCTGTTCTTCTTGGTTGAAGGAACTCCTCTTCACATTTCTTAGGTGATGTTTAGGGATATATACTTACCCAGGTTTCGTTCATCTAGGAATATCTCTACCTCTGTATCATTTCTAACGTATTGCTGTCTAGGCACAGTATTTTTGGTTGACAGGTTTGACTTCTTTGTGGTCCCATGAAAATCTCATGCCACTTTTTCCTGCTGTGTAATCTTTCTGTTGAGAAATAAGGTGCCGTGTGCATCAAACACCCCTCCCTACCTATTACCTGTCTCTTGACTTGTTCTGACTTTAGTGTCTTCTGTTTTATCTTTAAAGATTCCCTTCAGCTCCTGTGGTGTGTTTGGGAGAATGGACTATAAATGACGATACATGTATGTGTTTGAGGGACCTGAGTATCACTTACAGAACACTTGTTTGAATCAACTCCAACGATGACTTTTGGCCTGGGTGTCTGATGTCATCTCTCCGGGGAATTTTCGTTGATAACTCTGCTAAGTTTTCCCTTTCATATCCACAACCTTCTCCCCCAGCCCTGGCAAGTCGAATTTCTCTGCTCATGTTACCCAGCAGACTCCACAGTCTCCTCATCCTTCCTTCTCAGTATTTCCAAGCAGTCTGTCTTCTCTCCCCTTGTTCTTTCTTCTGTGGGGTCTATTTTTCTCCAGGTGCCTTGTACTGTGTTGTAAGTTTTACTTACTGTATTATTCACCCCAAAGATTTTAGTTTTATGCTTAAAAGTTGCCTCCACGTTTCTGTGAAATTTATTTACTAGCGTGTTAAATCGTTTCTCTGTGGCTTCTGGGAGCTCATTGGATTTACTGAAACAGCTCATGTGAGGATTCCACTGAGTTGCTACATAGACTGTTAGTCAATTTCTGCTATCTTATTTTGAATGCTAAGTGAGATTGTGGATTTCTGGCAGTTTCTATTGATATGCAATGCTGTCTGCACACTGAAGACTTAGGTAGTTATTTGTACTTGTGTTGTTGTATGGTTTTTATTGTATAGTTTTGTTTGTGCCTACTTCTTTTCCCAAACCTAAAGTTACTTCTGCTATTTTATCACTAGATGGCACTAAAAAAAAAGAACTTCACTGTTGGTGTGTTATTATATTTCAACACTAGAGAGAAATCCAAGTGCAGTTTTGTTCCAACCCCAAAATTGGTATGTTGCATAGCATGAATCTAAGAGGTACCTTAAAAAAGTATTGTGTTCCCACAGCACCCCCCACCCCACCCCTACTGAGGTAGATCAGAGGATGTGTCCATAGTCCCCGGCTTGGGGGAAGGGGGGCTTCCCAGTTTCTGGAAAGCTTACTGTGGAAGAATCAGCTTCAAGCTCTCAGGCCATAGTTTGGTGTTTGCCTCCATTTACATTTCCTAAGTGGGAAGTATTCTTTCCATGTTACACTGTCTGGACTTTTGGAAAAACTGGAGTAAGCAATTATGTAATTCTCAATAATGGAGTGTTGGCTTACACCCTCAGCCCAAGCTCAAAGCCTATGGAAATGTGCGGCATTCATTCAAGACAAAGGATCGCACCACTATATACTTCCAGTTGCTCAGGTAGACCCACCACTCCAGACTGTTATAACCAGCTACAGATGACTGGGTGGCATGTCTTTGTCAGGCATTGGGACTGTTGCAAAGGTTCTGACTGTGGCACTGGCCTACTTGTAGGGACCACCAATCTATAGGGAGTTCTAAGACAGTCCTGTCTTCACACCATCCATACCCCTAGCAAATATTTCTGCTCCTGTCGTGCTTTTGGACATTATAGATAGTTTAGTCAATATGGTCCCTTGGCTTTCTAGACTAATGTTAAGTTAGGTAGCTTTAGTATGGCTCCTATAGCCACGAAGATGTGAAGTTTTGATATAGGTAGGTTTACATGCCTACTCCATGCCTGGCACAGTTTTTTTTTTTTTTTGCAGTTTTTAATTTATCAAAAAATTCTATATTAACACAAATAATTTGCTTAGCAGACTTTAGTATGGTTTCTGAACCAATTCATGCACTTTCTTGGAAAAATAAGTCTAATGTTATCTAAATTAAATATAGATCAATAAATCAACCCATTAAGTTAGCTTAGCACAAACCTCCTCATCCTCTTTTGGGGCATGTGACATCTAACCAGGTTTTTTCAGGCCTTTAGCTTCCATGTGACATTTGATGACTCTGGCTTCATCAAGAAACCAGTTAGGTCAGCTGGACCAGAATTCTTTCTTCCCTCAGATGTTGCTGTGGTGATTTTCCAGCCACTGACCATCAACCTGACCTCACTTGGACATGTTACATTTGGAGCTGAGTCCAATCACTCTCCCCCCATGTAAAATCCCACTGTCATAGTCCTTAATAATGTATTTAATTTATTCTTGGAGAAGATTATATGTATACAATATATTTGGTTAATATCCATCCCCCATTCCCCACTTCCAACTTCTCCTGAACACCCCTAACATCCCCTTCAACTTCCTCTCTTCCTCCTCCTCCTCCTCTTCTGCTAAATAACGCACTGGGTCCCATGAGTGAAAATGGAGTGAGGCTTTGAGGTGAGGCTAACACACCAGGAGCCACATGGCTTTTGTACTCTCTCTGTCCCCTCTTCCTCAATGTTACCTGAGCACTGAGGGCAGGGTGCCAACATGGTGGTCCTGAATATGATTAACCCTCAAGTATTTAAGACGTATCGTTGAATTATTTTTTAACAGTTTACATGAAACAAATGCAAACATCTCAGGAAATTATCAGAAAAAATGTTAATAAAAAAAGTGCATGGCTGTATTAAAAGGATCAGAGTAAACATGTTTTGCCTTCTGGGAAACAACAGTCACTACATCTGGGAGTGTGAGGGAGGTAGTTTAGAAATGTTTATGTTGGCCAGGTGAGTGGGCTGATGGCCTGAAGTTGGGGTGTTACTTCTTCATCTATTGCGATCTTTTCTTGCTACACAATGCATTTTTCTTTATATAGATAACACAAATAGCACTTGGTTTATGCGAATATTTACAAACTGTGATTCAATTCAAAGATGAACCAAATTCCAAAGTACTAGAAGACAGTAGAAAATACAGTTTGTAGCATATTTCAGGTAGAAAGGACACTTGTGTACATTGTTCACTGCTGACATTCTTTTTATGTTCATTCTATTACTTTTTTTTTTAGAAAAAAATGCTTTTTTTATTCATGTATCCCCCTGTTCCCCCTTCCTTTCCTACTCTCAATCCTTCACAGTCAACCTTCAGCCTACCTCTTCCCCATCCATGCATCCCCTCACCCAAAAGGGCAAGAAGTCCCAAGGTGGGTCAGAACAGCGTGGCACATACACTCCAGGCAAGTCCAATTTCTTTATGCCAAAATCAAGGCTGGGTTAGGTGTTCATCTACAGAGAATAGGCTACAGGGTGCTAGCCCCTGCACAGGAACACAGTCCAATCCCACCCCTGGAAGCTCCACAGACTTCCCATTCCAGTCTATACTTGCCTACCCTTGGAGGGCCTAGCTGCTTTTCCTGATGGTTCCCCAGTGGCTGTTCTTGATTCAGTGAGCTCCCCAGAGCTCCAGCCAGGCATCACTGTGAGACTCTTCCTTATAATTCCTATCCCCTTGCTCATACAGACTCTCCTTCCCTGCTCTCAGATGGACCAGGAGCTTGGCCCAGTGCTCAGCCATGGATCTCTGCCTCCACCTCTGTTCATTGTTGGATGCAGGTTCTGTGATGACTCATAGGGTGGTTTTCATTTGATTTTAGGGGCAGTCCTGTTTAGGCACCCCCTCCACTATTGGTAGGAGACCTAGCAAGGACATCCTGTGAGTTCTTGGAGGTTTCCCTAGCACTCAGTCTCTTTCCAAACCACGCATTGGCTTCCTCTATCAAGATATCCATCTCTTTTTTCCTCCTTCTTTGTTGCTCCTCTCACTCAACCATCTCCTTCTCTCATGATTTGGTCCCACCTCTTCTTGGTTGCAACCTGTTATGATCTCAATTAGCTCAGGAGATCTTCTCTATTTTCTCTTCCTAGGGGAATTCTTAGATGTCTCTCTTAATTTCCTTCTGATCCCAAGCTTTTTAGGGGATGTGGTTTGCAGCTTGGGTATTCTTTGCTTTTTGTCTAAAATTCACTTATGAATGAGTGCATCCTGTGCCTGTTTTTCTGGGCTTGTGATACCTCACTCAGGATATTCTCCAAATCCATCCATTTGCCTGAAAATTTAGGATGTTATTTTTTTTCCTGCTGAGTCACGTAGATGTACCACAGATTGTAAAACCATTCTTTAGTTGAAGGGCATCTAGGTTGCTTCCAGGTTCTTGCTATTGTGAATAATGCTGCAATGAACATTGTAGGGGGATTATGTTAATTGTAAAATGTAAAATTATGATTATGGTAAATAATTGTCCCACCCATTGATTTAATAAAAAGTGCTGATTGGCCAAAAACAGACAAGAAGTGTGGGTGCTACCAGACTAAGAAAACTCTGGGAACAGGAAGAACAGAGCAGAATGCCAGCGAGAAGCCAGAAGAAGCAGAGAACAACTATGCTGCTCTGAGAAAAGGTACCGAGCCCCATGGTTGAACAGGATAAGAGTTATGGGTTAGATTAAGGGTAAAGAGTTAGGCAAATTATATGCCTGGGCCTTAGGCCAATCAGCTTAAAACTATTGTAAGCATCTGTGTGTCTCTGCCGGTCTATGGGTCTGCTGGCCTAAACCTTGAGGCTAGGCCTAAAAGTCCGGGATAGAAATCTCTTACTACAGAACATAGTTGAGCTAATGCCTTTGGGGTACAAATGTGTATCCTGTAGGTATATGCCCAATAGCGGTATTGCTGGATCCTTAGGGAGATTGATTTCCAGTTTTCTGAGGAACCGTCATACTGCATTCCAGAGTGGCTGTTAAAGTTTATACACCCACAAACACTGGAGGAGTGTTCCTCTTGCTCCACATCTCTCCAACATAGGCTGTCATCTGTGTTTTTGATCTTAGCCATTCTGACAGGTGCAAAGTGGCTAAGTTGTTTTGATTTGCATTTCTCTAATGGCTAAGGATGTTGAGCAATTTTTTAAGTGCCATTCAGCCATTTGTAATTCTGTTGAGAATTCCCTATTTAGCTATGAACCCCATTTTTTAATTGGGTTACTTAGGTTTGGGGGCTCTAGTTTCTTGAGTTCTCTGTATATTTTAGAGATCAGTCCTCTGTCAGATGTAGGTGAAGATCTTTTCCCATTCTGTAGGCTTTCCGTTTGTCTTATTGACCATGTCCTTTGCCTTACAGAAGCTTCTCAGTTTCAGGAGATCCCACTTATTGATTGTTGTTCTTAGTGTCTGTGCTACTGGTGTTATATTTAGGAAGTGGTCACCTGTGCCAATGCATTGGAGAGTATTTCCCATTTTCTTTTCTATCAAGTTCAGTGTAGCTGGGTAGTTTATGTTGAGGTCTTTGATCCACTTGGATTTTGTGCAGGGTGATAGGTTTAGATCTATTTGCATTCTTCTACATACTACCATCCAGTTATGCCAACACCATTTGTTGAAGATATTATCTTTTTTTCCATTGAATATTTTCGGCCTCTTTGTCAAAAATCAGGTCTTCATAAGTGTGTTGGTTAATTTCAAGGTATTTGACTTAATACCAGTGATCCACAAGTCTGTTTTTATGCCAATACAAGGCTGATTTTGTTAATGTAGCTTTATAGTATAGCTTGAAGTCAGGGATGGTGATTCCTCCTGAAGTTCTTTTATTGAGCAGGAATGTTTTGACAGTCCTGGGTTTCCTGTTATTCTATATGAAGTTGAGTAATATTCAAGGTCTGTAAAAAAATGTGTTGGGATTTTGATGGGGATTGCTCTGAGTCTGTAGATTGATTTTGGTAAAATTACCATTTTTACTATGTTGATCCTATCTATCCCAGAGCATGGGAGATCTTTTTATTTTCTGATATCCTCTTCAATTTCTTTCTTCAGTGACTGTCAAACAGGTCTGGTACTTCTTTGATCAGAGTTACACCAAGATATTTAATGATATTTGCAGCTATTATAAAGGGAGATGCTTCCCTCATTTCTTTTTCAGCCCCTTTATCCTTGGTGTATCAGAGGGCTATTTTTTTTTTTTAGTTAATCTTTTACCCCGAAGCATTGCTGAAGGTGATTATCAGCTGTAGGAGTTCCCTGGTAGAATTTTGGGGGTCACTTATGTATATGATCATATCATCTGCAATTCTCTTTCTTTCTTGCATATTTGGAATCAAGGTGATTATGGCCTCATGAAAAAAGGTTGTCAATGTTCCTTCAGTTTCTACTTATAGAACAGTTTGAGGAGTGAAATTCTTCTGGCAGAATTTTCACTAAACCATCTGGTCCTGGCCCTGTATTACTTGGGAGACTTTTAATAAAAGCTTCAATTTCCTTTGGGGTTATAGGTCTGTTTAGGTCTTTAACCTGATATTAATTTAATTTTGGTAAGTGGTTCCTGTCCAGAAAGCTGTCCATTTCTTTTAGGTTTTCCATTATTGGAGCATAAGTTTTCAAAGTATGACCTGATTGTTCTCTGGATTTCCTGGGTGTCTGTTATGTTCCCCTTTTCATTTCTGATTCTGTTAATTTGGATACTCTTTCTCTCTGCTTTTTGGTTAGTTTGGGTAAGGGTTTATCTATCTTGTTGACTTTCTCAAAGAACCAACTTTTTGATTCATTGATTCTTTGTATTGTTCTTTGTTTCTATTGTATTGATTTCAGCCCTAAGTTTGATTATTTCCTGCCATCTACTCCTTCTAGGTGAGTTTGCTTCTAATTGTTCTAAATCCTTCAGCTGTACAGTTATGTCTCTTGTGTGAGATTTCTCTAGGTTTTTCATGTAGGCATCTAGTGCTATGAATTTTCCTCTTACACTGCTTTCATTGTGTTCCATAAGTTTGGGTACGTTGTGGATTCATTTTCATTAAATTTTTGAAAATCTTTGGTTTCATTCTTAACTTCTTCCTTGACCCAGAGGTGGTTCAACTGAGAGATATTCAGTTTTCATGAATTTGTAGGCTTTCTGTGATTTTTGTTGTTGTTGAACTCTAACTTTAGACCATGGTAGTCTGATATGATACAAGGAATTATTCCCATTTTTGTATCTATTGATATTTGCTCTATGACCAAGGATGTGTTCATTTTTAGAGAAATTCCATGGGTTGCTGAAAAATATGTATATTCCTTTGTGTTTGGGTGGAAGGTTTGATGTATATATATGGGTCATAACATCTGTAACATCCCTTATTTCTCTGTTGAATTTCTGTCTGGTTGAGCTATCCAAGAGTGACAGTGGTATATTGATGTCTCCCACTTGTAGTGTTTAGGGTTTGGTACGAGGTTTAAGCTTTCGTAGTGTTTCTTTTATTTATGTAGGTGCCCTTGTATTGGGGGCATAAATATTCAGGATTGAAACTTCATCTTGTTCTATTTTTCTTGAGTAAGGAATGTCTGTCCTGGACTTTTTTGATTGATTTTAGTTTGAATCAATCTATTCTTTTTTTGGACGTTAGGATGGCCACACCAGCTTGTTTCTTAGGACCATTTGATTGGAAGGTGTTTTTCCCAACCCTTTACTCTGAGCCTGTGTCAATCTTTGAAATTGAGGTGTATTTCTTGTATGCAGCAGAAGGATGAATTCTTTTTTTGTATCCATCAGGTTAGGATGTATCTTTTTATAGATGAATTGAGTCCATTGATATTAAAGAATTAATGACCAATGATTATTATTTCCTGTTATTTTTGGTAGTAGCTTTGGTGTATTTCCCTTCTTTGGGCTTTTCTTCTGTGGGATTATCAATTGCTTGTGGTTTCATGGATATATCTGGTTTCCTAAGGTTGGAGTTTTCTCTCTAGTGCTTATGTAGGGCCAGATTTGTGGATAGGCATTGTTTACATCTGGTTTTGTCATGAAATATCTTGTTTACTCCATCCATGGTGATTGGTAGTTTTTATGGGTATAGTAGTCTGGTTAGCAGCCATGCTCTTTTAGTATCTGTATAACATCTGACCAGGACCTTCTTGCTTTCATTGTTTCCATTGAATAGTCTGGTGTTATTCTGATGGGTCTGCATTTATAGGTAGTTTGGCCTTTTTCCTTTGAAGCTCTTAGTATTTTTTATTTGTTCTGTAGGATTAGTGGCTTGATTATTATGTGGTAAGCAGACTTTGGGGGGGTCTAGTCTCTTTAGTGTTCTTAAACTTTTTGTATCCTTATAAGCATTTCTTTCTTTAGGTTGAGAAAATTTTCTCCTATGATTTTGTTGAATATATTTTTTGTGCCTTTAATCTGGTATTCTTCTCCTTTGATTCCAGTTATTCTCAGGTTTGATCTTTTCATGGTGTCCCAGATTTTCTGTACATTTTGTGTTATGACTTTTTTTGGTTTTAGTGTTTTCTTTAACTGACATATATATTTTCACTATTGAATCTTCCAGTCCAGAGATTCTCTCTTCCATCTCTTGCATCCTGTTGCTTATGCTGCATCTGTAGTTCTGGTTCATTTCTTCTGGTTTTCTATTTTCAGCTTTGCCTCTTATTGCTTCTATTTCATTTTTTAATTAGAATGTTTCTTTCACCTGTTTGTTTTCCTTTTCTTGGTTTTCTTTATTTTCTTTCAGGGATTTGTTCATCTCTTCCAATTTTTTGTTTGTATTTTCTTCTATTTCTTCAAGGGAGTTTTTTTAATCCTCTTTTAAAGCGTACATTAATAAAGTTGTTTTATAAGGCCATTTCCTTCTGTTTTCTTCATTGTTATGCTCAGGTCTTGATGCTCTAGAACCACCAGCTTCTTCTGGTGGTGTCTTGCTGTTATTTATATTGTTATATGTATTCTTGCACCAGTGTCGGCCCATTGTTTCCTTGGTTCGCACTTAGTAAGCTTTTGGTTTCTTAGTTGTGAACCTGGGGTTGGTTGAGTGTCTCCAGTAATTGCAGGGTCTGTTCTTATTTGGATCTTAGTTAGCTGTAGGCCAAGGAGCTGTATGTCTTCAGTTGTCACAGGGGTCATTCTTGGTAGGGTCTTAGTTGTCTCTTAGTTGGCTTAGTCAACTGTGGACCAAGAGGTTTTGGGGTCCCCAGTTGTTGGTATGTGATGACCCAGATTGTGGTTTGGGTGGGGTTTGGCTGCATGGATGACACTCCAGATGTGTTTTGCTGGAGAGTGGGCTTGGGGGGGATCTCCCATCTTTCTTTGGTTTAGGGCAGAGATGGGTGTGGTTGGAGTGCCAGGGGCTATCTCTCCAGGCCAGGATTTGGAGACCACACTCTCTGCTTGGCCTGAGGGTCTGGGTGCCACTCACCTTTTAGTCAGGACAAGGAGGAAGTGTTCGCAGTCTCCAGGTGTCGAAGTGTTGCCTGGCAAGGTTCTAAGCTGAAACATATATCTATCCTGTCTGTGTACAGATCTCTACCAGATGATAGGGGATGTCATCCTACTCTATAAGACTGGACTTAAATCTAGAATCCTGGATTCTGTCTGGTATGTGTTTCACTATAGCAAACCTTGTCCATGATCAGCAATGCTAAGTCTTGTAGCAACATTTTCCTGCTCCATAATGAGATATTTTCTTTTTCCTCTGCTGCTTATAGTTAAGAAAGGGGTTTTGCCTTGGTATCTGGCTAACGTGGTTCCAGAGGTTTAAACTGTGTGCGCTGTCCTAGGGGCAGGAGAAATGGGACTCCTGGCAGTGGATTTCACTGTAGGGGCCTGATACTGGGTTTCAAGTCAAGGCCTTGATTTAGTTCTTCCTTCTCCCCTCCACAGGCTGTGTGCATTGCTTAGAGTTGGAAGATGAAAGATACAGGCAAACCTTCTTGTCTTCTTTAACATGTCTTTTCCCTCTGACCTTCTGAAAAGAGACATTAATGTACACTCTCCTGGCTCCCTTAGCTCCTGCAGTTTGGTGCATGAATAGTCTTCAAATTGATGCATTTATTGAGAAGGGATGCCTAGTGGATCCATCATGATGCTGTATCTCTGCATTCTACAGAACATAACATTTGTTCTGATGGGCTGAGATTGGTTTTTATGAGATTGGTTTTAAAGACACAGAGAAAACAAAAAATAGCAAAAACAGAGGAAAAAATAAGATTTATTATTTTCATAAAGGCTGGATAGGGTGACAAACAGTAGGAAAATGACTTATTGGTTAATGTGAAGATAATTTAGGTTTCTATTTTTGCATAAGAATCAAACCAGGGGTTACTTCATTAGCATACCCATTGAAACTAGCCTGCATGGGAAATTCAGATGTCTCGTTTCTTTTGGGTTCTTAGCTCAACAATTTGGAGATTTAGCATGGGTAACTCCATTTTTATTTTAGCTTGATCTGTTGTGAGCCAATTTGAAGGCCTGGTCCAAATCAAGAGCCTTCTACACTTAGGGAAGCTCAGATATACATGTCAGTTTGAGAATCTATGGAACACCATGGAAAGCTGAGTAAGCAGCTCAGGAGAAAGGTCAGCATTAATGATATAGCTAGAAATTGATGTCCAGACGTGTTGGAAGACAGTGCAGAATGGAAAGAGAAAGAAAAGGGACCGATCTAGAAGCTTCAGGACTCCCTACACTGAAGAGCTGGAGGGATAAGTGAGCTTTTGTCTGAGCTGCTCTGACAGAAAGATCTGAGAAGGCTCAACATTCACAATGATGGAAGGGCCCCATGGGAAGCTAGTGGGACTCGGTGAGTGAAATCGACTAAGCAGTGTGCAGAATTTGACAACATGGAGGTCAACGTCTTCAGGACAAAGTCTACACTGAAATGGGCTGAGTGTGAGAAAAACTGAGAACATCCTTGGTTGTTTGAGGAAATTTGACTTCTCTGAAATCTGCCATTCATTTATTTTCAAATTGTGACATCAACATTGATGTCATTATATGATCTCCATGTCTGGAAAGCTTCATGAAATGGTTGCTTACATTTTAGATGTTTGTTAGGTGCTGATAATGTATAGGATTTTGAAGTTTTCATATATGCTTAATTTTATACTGCTTTTGATATGTATTAGTGATTTTTATATAAGGGTTAAACTGTTTCTCCTAATTCATCCATTGCTTTCTTTTTTAAAAATCCATAAATATTTATTGTTACATTACTTCTGAAACATTTGTCATGTCACCAAAAATTTTAAAGGATAACTTTGCAAATTTACTCAAGGCTTGGAGCCTTCCACTGTCCTGTTGTTAGAAGAGCAAGCAATAATGGAAGTCTGGAGATGCTCGGCATGATATTTTAACCACTGACTCTGCTGCTTTATGACATGCTCTTACTGAGAAAGAAGAAAATTTTTCCTAAAACATATGATTCTTTAGCTGTTATTTTATGTGTACCCTGTCTCTGTGTTAGTATTTACATACTCATTATGAGGTAAACTTTAAACATTTTTATATTCCCAGTTTCCTACATTTCCCAGCACCACATCCCCTGACTGCCTCCCTAGACGACATTCTCATGAGGACCAGAGATCTCGAAGCCATCTTCCAATACGTTATCATAGAAAATACTCAGTGGATGGGTCATTCAAGGAACCAGTAGAATCACAAAGAGGAGTTCGTTCCAAACTACAGGAATCTTCAGAATCCTTTGAGCTGCACTCTCCTCCTTCGGTACGTGACAGCCCCAGACTGTCATTTTTTAAGATACAGGGAAGGAAGCCCAAAGCTCTTGTCAGTTTTTAGGAGGCCAAATCTAACTTCTTTATTCATAGCTTATGATAAGCACCTTGAAAACACCACTCAGCATTTTTTGTGATAACTTACTATTTCATATCAGTTCTGAATAGAAAATATTATAAAATATCAGTGTAAAATCAAAATTTACAATGCATATTCTTTTAAACATTTCTGTTTAGTGCACTAAATATTGATATTTGTCAATAAAAACAAAAGCATATATATTAAACAGTGGAATTTATCAGTAAATTTATACACATGAACAAACAAAAGGGGGATGGAGAAAGAAAGAAAGGGAGCTGAGAGAGAGAGAAATTCTAAATTATTAGTTTTAGCAAAGATGTCAGGATAGAGGATACTAAAATCGAAGGATGCTTGGGTCTCTTTTACAAAATGTAGTACTATTTTCTGATAACACAGACACACTTCCATGTAGCCTATCTCTACTTTTACTGTTTAACACAATGTACAAGCTAGGAATGTAGTTGTTCAATATATTGTTTAGAAAATATGAACAAGAAAAAAACAGTACGTTTTCAGTACAATTTTTCCTGAATAATTTTGATAATTTGTTGGTTGAATTCACAGGATGGAGGAACACATGGTTAAGAAAGGTTGACTGTGTTACCTTTTGTTTAAAGAACAAATTGTACTAACATGTAGTTTAACAATTTTATAAATCTGAGCATGAAAAGAGCCA
This sequence comes from Phyllotis vaccarum, assembly GCA_033318265.1. Lineage (NCBI taxonomy): Eukaryota > Metazoa > Chordata > Mammalia > Rodentia > Cricetidae > Phyllotis > Phyllotis vaccarum. Next base: position 60,378,280 of record JARWLC010000019.1, on the reverse strand, counting down.
AAAGCTGCATTTGCAACACGTCCTTTACCAGTGATGTTAGATTATAATTATTTTCTTTCTTTTCTTCTTTAATCTCTTTCCTACCACTTCCTTCTCCTCCTTCTTCTCATCCTTCTGTTCCTCTTCCTTCTCCTACCCTCCTTTCTTGAGATAGGATCTTGCCGTGAAGGTTCAGCTATCCTGGAGCTTTCTTCATAGCCCAGGCTAACCATGAACAATTGACTCTCCTATTTCAGCTTTCTGAATGCTCGAATTTCAGGCATATGCCACCGTGCCTGTCTAAATTCTTCTATTGGACTATTCTGATTTCTAAATGAAAGAAAAAATATAGTTCTGAAAGTTTTCCCAACCTCTTTATTGAACACATCCTAAAATCCGTGCAAGTAAAGGGCGTGCTCAATGGTTATGACATCTGTAAAGCTGTACCATCATCAGCCAACATTAGTTTTGTTAGACTTTAGGTTTATTATTTTAATCATTTTTATTGTTTGAGAGTTTCATACATGCATAGGGTGTGTCTTGACCAAGTCCATCCCTCTATTTTCTCTCCTCCAATTCATTTTCTATTTCCTAATCACCTTTTCTTCCCCCTTCTGTGTTCTCTCTCTCCATCTTTTTTTAAAACTTACTGAGTCTACTTAGTGCTGCCCCCGCCCACCCTTGTGTGTGTGTGTGTGTGTGTGTGTGTGTGTGTGTGTGTGTGTGTGTGTGTGTGTAGGCCCATCCACTGCTAGAGCATCAGCAAATCCTTAGTGACCCACGTTCCTGAAGAAAACTGACCATTCTCCAGCCTTGTCATAGCTCCTCCTCTAGGGGCGGGGCTTTATGAGTCCCTCTCTCATTCATTGGCTGACTTCGTCTTGTGCCTGTGTGCAGTCTCCTGGGGATCATTATTGATGAGTGTCTTTCAGATAATCTAATCTCATTAAGAGGAAAGCTAATCTGGAGAAAATTGTCAGTGTAGTTTTCTCTTTTCATACTGCCCTGGTATATTCTAGAGACATTTATGTCTGCTAAATATATATTTTGATTGTATGAGTATCAGTAATTAATGAAAAACATTTGTCAGTACTTTCCCAGAGCTGGTCTAATTTTTAATTTTCTCTTAATTTTGTTTTATCTCAGCTCCATTATTTGCTTCTCTGTCTGCCCTTCATGAATTATGTTGGACAGGAATAGAGCCATTTTATTTGTTTATGCTTAGAGGAGCCCAAAATGGCAAGTGTCTGAACCAGACACCCCATAACTTTGCACCAGAAGGGTCATTATAGCGTATGTTTCATGGGCCCTTAACTTCTAATTTTCTAGTCAGAGTCAGAGGAGTGAAAAAGTCCTTGTGTTTGTCATGTACATGCCTAAGTACACACGGAAAAGGCTGTTGTCAATGCCAGTGTTCTGCTCTGAAAGATGGTACTTGAGCCTCAGAATGAAAGGACCTTCCCCAAATGTCCCTTGTTATATAGCCCTATTGGAGTTATCATTGTACCCTCTTTAAGCTTATGTCTAACTACATATATGTGGAGGGTCTGGAAGGTAGAAACTATTTAATGCTGTATTTTCTGATCCTAGAACAACAGTGTGTGTTCAATAAAGTGAGGTGCTTACTGTAAATGGTTCCACCACTCTCATCACAGCCAATCCTCTGGAGAATGTTGGTTTGTCTAAACACATTCTTTATATAACACTTACATTGAAATTTAGTAAAAACTCTTTTCTTTCTGATTAAAGCCTTTATCAGTAAGTTAAATTGGGCTGATGTTAATTCATTAATAGAAAGTAAGGTGTGGATGTCTGCTTTCTTTCTGTCTAGTTGTTGGGACAGATGTGGGACATGGTCAGTTGATGGTGCGTTTTACCCTTTTCTGATGATCTTCCAGGGAACCAAGGGCATGAAGGAGAGAAATGAAAGGCACTTCCCAGGGACTGACATGAGATCCCACAAGAACCTGGAGGACAGAAGGAACGCAATGAAGGAAGCACCTGGAGATGCACCCATGGCTCCCCTGATTGAAAGGGGGCCCGAATAACGCTTTGTTTCCACATCTCAGTGACAAATGGCACTGGTTGTGGTGAGACTCAGTTCTTCCTCCAGAAAGGCAGCTAGGAAGGGTGTCTGCAGATGTTGAGACTGAAGTGGGCAGTTGGAATGGCTGCTTCTCAAGATGACTTGTGTTATGCTCCAGATGACTCTGGCATTTTACTTCAAGGTGCAATCTGCTTTTTATGTCTTTCTGTGGTAAGAAAGGGTAAAGGCATTTGAATAAAATAAAAGAATTCCTGAAATTTAAAATGCAGTTTCTAATGAGTTACCTATAAATAATCACCAATGCCTTTTCCACATCAACTCCCCAGATCATCCTAAACAAAAATCATTGTTATCTATAACTTCACTTCCTTATTCCAAATAATTAAACTTGTGTAGTGGCCATTACTTAGTGGAAAGTACTTACTGTATTATCCTGTATGTCTTAACATAGTACCTAAAATAATCCTTACTACACTAAAGTTAAACCTCGTTGGGGCTCTCTGAAAGTCAGAACTAAAGGAACATGGCATTAGTTTTCTTGTCACGGGCACGAACAACTTCAGTTTCATAGTGTAAGAGTTCCTCGTGGCAAACAGGGCATGATGGAGCACAGAAGTCCATATTATGGGGGTCAGAAAGCAGAGGAAGACAGGAATGGAAAGGATAGGATACACCCTTCAAGGACACACTTAGTAACTTGCTTCCTTCAGTAATGCCTTACTTTTCCATCTCCATCACCTGTAAAACATTACCAACCACTGGGACAAGGCATTCACCATGAGTTGGTGGGGAGATGACAAATCTTCAGATCCTAACTAAGAAATGCACGAGAGCAGATTTACTACGGGAGTCTCATGATAGGCTGGCTGCAGGCTAAAGAAACAGGTAGCATGTCCAGGAAAAGTTCAAAGCTTCTAGAACCAGGGTTACTGATGATAAATTTTCTCTGAGTCTGAAGGTCCTGAGCATGCATAGAAGGTTCTGGAAAGGGGTGTGTGTGTGTGTGTGTGTGTGTGTGTGTGTGTGTGTGTGTGTGTGTGTGTGTGGTGTGTTCCTCAATGCCTCACAGCCATTCTAGAAGGCTATCCTGGTATCCTGTTTCAGAGATTTTTGTTTTTGCTGTAGAAACCTCAGCCATGATTCTGATCAACAGTTTCAAAGAAGAACTTTAAGAACCCCAGACACCTCAAATTAGAAACGAGAGGAACACCCTTCTATTGTAAGAATTATTCACTGGAAATCGATTATACTAAAGGATTAATATTTATTAAGGGGTTTATATGACATACTCAGTGATACAAGATTGAACCTCAGGGCAATTCTTGGAGGTTTGAAATGTCCTATGCAGTGGTGGCGCAACCATCCCTCTGAGAACACAGGGACAAACAGGAAGGGTAAACAGTGTGCAACCGGTCCTCAAAGAGAGATAGCCATGCTCCCTACAGGGCTCCCTAAAACCTCGAAGCCATACCTAGGTCTTTCTCAAAAGCACCTGAACCTGCTACATCTCCCCCTTTTCTCTAAATAAAAAAAGTTCTAAACTTAAGTATAAAACTATATACAGTAGAAATAATTATAAGGTAATGCCCAGGACAGGGAAAGACAAATAATATAAACAAGGTCAAACTACAGCTAACCAACAACAAACATAAAGTCTATCTTAAATGTCTAGAATATTGGTAAGTGGCCATATACAGAGATTACGTCAAGGCTGTTTATAACATGAATGTAATACTTAAATGTTCTTAGCTCAGATATCAGAGGATAGTAACCATAACTGCCTATAGTCTTCAACCCCATCAATGACCTGACAAGGAAAATATTTTACCTGAATAAGCTGAAAGCGTGAGCAAGTAACTTCCAAAATTTAGGAGAAAAAAGTGTCAGTCAGCTGCCTGGACGGTCACCCACAGCTTTTCTGCAAAATTAGAGTATCCACCTTTTTTGGCTACAGGCCGAGGATATCTGACAGATCTCTTCAGAAGCAGGAAATTTTGAGAAGCTGTCTTATCCTGTCTTGGAAGGTTTCAGCAGTTTCTATCCTTCATCCTGCTCATCTGGATTAGACAGTGTGCTTGCTGTTAGAAGGTGAGACAAGGGGCAGTTCTGTGCTCAATAGGCCATTATCCACCAAGGAAGACAAACTCCTTGTGGAGTGTCCTTGATGCTCAACACCACCTTGAGAAAGAAACAGTGATGCTAGGGGTTATTATGTCTCTCATGGCCGAATTCTAAATAACAAAACGTTAAATGCCATATTCTCTAGCTCTATGAATTGGCTGAAGACTCCTGTCTATCTGACATATTCTACTATATATCTGAGAAACATAAAGAACATGACTTAGGTGGTAAACCTAAGTAACTGTGATCTGCGATTCTTATCATCCTAAAGACTAACACTTACATTGCAAAAATAGACAATCTATAAATGGGTGTACAGTCTCTGAATGGTGACTGCAAGCATGACAATCATATAAATATTAAACAAAGGTAAATGTATAGTGAAAAATGACAATATCCTAAATACATCAAAATATCTAAACAGAGGCATACAAAACATCTTAAACAAAATAGAAAATATATGTGTATATATTATGACTAGTATAATTAAACAGAGGTAGAAATTGTTTAGTGAAAATGACAACAATATGATTAATATGCATTAATGTGCAAAGTATTTTAAACAGGTAGAAGCACATGCAAAATATGGCAATTACAGATTTAATTTTGTATCAATATGTAAATTACCTTAGACATATAAACTAATTTCATATTTTAATTTGTATCAATATATAAAATATTTCAAGCAGACATATAAAGTAGTTTCACATTTTTATCAATATACAAGAATCTATACTAGTGCAAATTGTCTATGGCTCATATTTGGCTAATAATTGTTTACAGGTAGATAAAATAATCTACCTATATCTGCCCTATTACTCCACTTTCTCTTAGTTAAAAGGAATTCCTGAGTCTATATTATTGTTCTACCCTCAACTCAAATTTAACTTATAGCCATCCTATCAGAATTATAATTATCCAGAACCATAGAGGATGAAACTCATTGGGAAAGGGGCGTAGTTTTTCATAGAGTTGCTTCCTACTGATTTGTAGGTGAAGGTATCTCTGTGGGGTCTTGTAAAAGCTAAAACAGTGGTTAGGTCCTCCAAAAACTAATTATAAACATCTATAACTGGTCTCTGAGAACTGAGTAAGGCCACCTGGAATTCTTGTTAGAGATCTGATATGATGGATAATCATAGCTACCTTGCAACTGTTCTGAACAGTCTATATTTCAAAAGCAGTCACTGAGTGGTGTACACCAGTTTCTTTGGTTCTGTTTTCTTCTTCTTCTTCTTTTTTTTTTTAAATATCACAGACCAGGTGGAATCACTGTGGTGGGGACTCATGTTCTTTCTGGATGTGGAGATTGCTGGTAGATTTTTGTTTATAGTGGAAAACTTAAACATTGCTAGTATCAAATGGGGAGTTTATGTTTTCAGAAGAAAATTTACGCAGAGAAGGTTTTAATAGGTCAAGAAAGAATAAATGCAGAGGTAGGATTAGAATTAGAAAATAAAATTACAATAACAACAGTCTCCATTTATCTTGTCTGTATTCTGTCGCACACCAGGTGGCTTTTCTGGTGTGAGACAGAATATCTTAAGTTTTCAGTTACCAGTGTGCTTCAGTTTAGAGAATGAGAAATATACTTACTCCAATTCTAAAGTCAGTTTGATTTATAATTAAACTAAGACCACAGTTTCTAAAGAGATGTAAATGTTAAGTAGTGAGAATTGAGAATTTACTCTGAATTGCATATTGGTACCAATAGGACTTATATTCTTTTGCTTAAAATCATAATTTCATAATTGATTCCCTTTCAGCCTTAGGTGTCTAGGCATCCAGCATCCTTTCAATTTCTTGAAGATGGTTATGTCTAGCCTTCTGTAAAGACAAAAATAGAACGCTGCCCCAGCCTTGTTAAGTGAGTTTTCCTGACCATGCATCTGTCATATGGGGATGCGCCATAGCTTCTCCTCAGGAGGAATCTCCTTTTTAAATTGGATCTTTATTAATTTTGTTGATACCCATAGGTTTTTTTTTCTCCTGTGGAAATAAAAGCAAAACCCCTTTTTCAATGAAGTACATATCCTGGCTTCAATCCTGAAGTCAGCACAGTCTGGAAGTAGACAGGTTGGTTTATCTCAGAAGTTTTTCTATTATCCACTATCTCTCCAGACATTATTCCTTTCTTATCAGCTTTAAGAAAGTTTAAGGTTAATAAGGCATTACGGAATCTCTCCCTGGGATTTTTTTTTTTATTCCTTCCTTCTGCTTATCAAGCATCTCTTTTAAGGTTTCCATAACTTCTTGTCCTATAATGTGCTTTATATTATAATATACAAAAATCTACTTCATCCTTTGGGAAACATATGGTGGAGCATTGTCAGTCTTAATGTGTACAGGTATTCTCATAATGGCCATAACTTCCAAAAGGTGTATAATTACATAATCAGCCCTTTCAGAGCTCAGGGCAGGTGCCCATTGTAGTCCTGAGTAAGTGTACATATTTAATCTTTCCAAATTCTGCAAAATGAAGCACATTAATCTTCCAAATCTCATTTCTTTGCATACCTTTGGTATTGCTTCCAGCAAGTTATGATGGTTGGTTATAGAAGAGCAAGTGGGACATTTTGTTACAATTTACTTGACCTGGTGCCAAGTAATGGGAAAGCTCTGTTTTAATCCTTTGCAATTAGCATGATGTCTCTTATGAAATTCTGATGGCTTCAGCATGTTTCCTGTTAATAACCAATCCATTTTATTATGACTTTGTGCTAGAGGATCTGACAGACCTGTGGGATCTGATATGTGTTATATATATATAGGATGAATTCTATTTCTAATAATATCCTGTAGTAGTATAAACAGTGAGGTTAATTCTGTATCATCAGGAACAAAATTGGCAGTTTCAATATGTAAAACAACTCTTTCTGCATATTGAGAATCAGTTACTATGTTAAGTGGTTCTGTAAAGTCCATTAATATAATAATAGTATATAATTCTGATTTCTGGACAGAATTATAAGGACTTTGAGCCACTTTACTTAAATTTTCTGATTTGCAGCCTGCTTTTCCTGATTTGCTTGCATCTGTACAAAATGTAGGAGCTCCAGAAATTGGTTTATCCCATACAACACGAGGAAGAATCCAGTTAGTTTCTTTTATAAATTAAACTCTTTTGCTTTGAGGATATCTGTTATGAATCTCTCATAAAAAATTACTGCATGTTCTTTGTCAAGGTTCACTGTCTACCCAGAGTCAATTTCTTCACTAGTTAAAGGTACAACAATTTCTGCTGAGTCCTTTTCTGTCAACTGACAAAGTCTTTATTTTCCTTTAAAGATAAAATCAGAAATCTTTTCCACATGCGGTTTACATTTTTAATTAAGCCTGTGTGGCAGAAATATCCATTCTAATAGTTTATTAACTATTGTCCCTTCGCATTATGACTTTTGTAGGAGAATGTTTAGAGGGTAAAATAACCAGAATTAAATCAAGGTCTAGATCCGCACAATTCGTGTGCATCTCATAATTTCTTTTTCACTAAAGCCAGTTCTGTTTCAGCTCCTTCAGAAAATTCTCTAGGATTATTCAAGTCCTTATCACCATCTGAGGTCTTGAATAGATTAACCAGTTAGTTTATTTATTCATTTATTTATGTATTTATGTATTTATGTATTTATTTATTTATTTATTTATTCATTCATTCATTCATTCATTCATTCATTCATTCATTCATTCATTTACTCCTACAATGGGCCATACATGAAAAATATCTTCAAACGGTTTTTGGAAATTGTTAATAGTTCTCAATTTATCTCTCCTGAGTTGCAATTTTTGGGGTTTAATTTTTTTGTAGACCTGTTTTATATCCTAAATAGAATCTCCTCTTTGTATTTTTTCAGGAGCAGTTTGGAATCCTCAATCAGGCTAAACTTTCTTTAGTTCCTCAAACATCCTTCCTTTCTTTTTATTTAAAAAGGTTTTTTCATGTATATTCCTGCTCACCCTCCTTCCCCTCCTTCTAGTCCCTCCCTGTTCTTCCTCAATCTTCCTCCACCCCATCCCCCCATCTGTTGCCCAAGGAGGGCAAAGAGTCCCAAGGTGGGTCAGTTCAGTCTGGTGTATCCAGTTGAGGTAGGTCCGAGTCCCTTATCCCAATATTATGGCTGGGTTAGGTGTTCCTCTGTAGGGAATGGGTTACAAGATGCCAGTTCATGCGCAGTCTGATCCTACTCCAAGAATTTCCACAAACTGCCCATGCCATTCCATAGTCATTTACCTTTGGAGGGTTTAGTTCCTTTCCCAGAAGATAATCCAGTTGCTGTCAAACATTCTTTCTAAGGTATCCATCTTCAAGTCCACCAACAAGATATCATCTATAGATTATAAAGTATATAATTTATAGATTGTGGGAATCATTTGTGTATTACTTCTAATGGCTGTTGTACAAAATACTGGCACAGAGTGGGGCTATTCAGCATTCCTTGAGGGAGGACCTTCCATTGATATCTCTTTACAGGCCAAGAATGATTATAAGTTGGTACCATAAAGGCAAATTTTTCTTTGTCCTGTTCTTGTAGAGCTTTGGTTAAAAAAAAAAAAAAACAGTCTTTTAAATCAATAACTATAATAGGCCATCCCTTAGGTAGCAGGAAAGGCAAAGGAATTCAAGATTGTAAGGAGCCTGTGGGCTGAATCATATTAATTATTGCTTTTAGATCTGTCACAACCCTCCATTTTCCAGATTTCTTTCTGATGACAAATACAGGAGAGTTCCAAGGACTGATTGATTTTTCAACGCGCTGAGCATGTAACTGCTCCTGTACCAGCTGTTCTAAGACCTTTATCTTTCATAAAGGCCATTGCTGAACCTGTATAGGCTTATCTGTTAACCATTTTAAAGGTTGTGCTGTGGGTGTCTTTACAGGGTCAGCATCTGCTGTTCTATGTTTTTGTACAACCTAAATGGCTGGTGCCTAATTTTTTACTATAATACCTTAAAATACTGTTTTCAGAAGCATAATTGAGTTTACAGTTCATATCTGAGCCTTGAAGGATTTTAATCTGGGTGTTCCATTGTTGTGGAAGGTCACAACCTTTTAGATTCACTGCTATATTAGCCATATATGGCTCCCGCCTTCCTCTCTGTCCTTCTGATCCTATGCATTCAAACAATATTACACTTTGTTTTACCTGAGATATTGTTCAAATCCCTAGAAATTGAATATCTACTTCCGTTAGAGGCCATTTTTTGATGTCATAATTGTGGGGTATGATCAAAACATTCATCCTCATGTCGACTAAGTCTTGAATAAAAATGTTATCTATTCATATTTTTAATTTGGTCTATGTTCATTTATGGATTTGCCAGAATATTTGAATATCTGTTTGGTGTTTTTTTGAAAATTTTGATTCCTCCTTTAAAGTTGTTCTATTATCCAATGCTGTGTGGCTTTTTATGTTAGCCATTGGATTTTCCAATTTTCCTAAGGTCACCGTTCTTTCACTGTGACTGGATATGATTGAACCATCTTTAATTCTGAGACCTGTGATTTGGGGTCCTCCTGTGAGAAGCTCCAAGAGGCATTTCCCAATGGTAAAGGTTTGCTGTTATAAGAGGTTTCTGGCCTGGACTTTCCCGTATAGCCTGATGGCTTGGACTTTTAAGCCCACAGTCCCATAGAACCACTGAAACACACAGAAACTTATATTAATTGTACACTGATTGACCTGGGGCCTAGGCATACAACTTGCTAACTCTTTACCCTTGAACTAACCCATGATTCTTATCTTGTTGAGCCATGCAGCTCGGTACCTTTTCTCAGAGCAGCATAATTGTCCTCTGCTTCTTCTGGCTTCTCTGTGTCATTTCTGCTCTGTGCCTCCTGTTCCCAAAGTCTTCTTAGTCTGGTAGCCCCACCTACACTTCCTGTCTGCCTTTGGCCAATCAGCGCTTTTTATTAAACTCATAGGCGGGACAATTATTTACAATGGAACGTCATAAATCAACTACAGGTTTGCCTTGTTTGTCTCTTGTAGATCTATACTCATTGGTCCATTGTTGGCTTTTTGCCACATCTTCTGCATAATGCAGATGGTAGGGACCCTGTGTTTGGGTCATTCCTAGGAGGAACATTAGTTCTAGGAATGCCTTGCCATAATTTCTTCTTATACAGCCTGGTTTACCACAATGAAAGCATTTGATACTTTTATTCCTTACCATAACATTGGAAATGGCTTGACATACCCAATTCTCTTTCTCATAATTGAGAGACTCAGCATGGATTGCATACTGAATCCATTACTCTATGGGTGCAGATCTGATCTTTAGATCATAATCATTCTTTTATATTCCAAATTAGTATAACCAAAAGCTAAAAAAAAAAAAATTAGTTGTTTTTTAACTTCAGGAGCTGATACTGCTCTATGTATTGCTTTGGTTAATCTCTGCAGAAAGTCAGTGTTTCTTTTAAACCTTGTCGGATTTAGTGTATGGCTCAATTTTCTATCCTGGGTCTAGAATCTTTTCCCAAGCATTAAAAGCAGCAATGTATGTTCATCAAAAGTAGTCTGAACCTTCACACCAGCAAATGAACCTTCAGCAAGGAATTGGTTTTGAGAGATGTCAAAATCTCTATTCCTTCCTTGCTGTTCAATAGCCCTAGCCTCTTCTCTCAGCCAATTTCTCCATTGTAAATGTTGGCTATAGTTCAATACAGTCACTGTTAACTGCATCAAATAATTAGAAGTTATTCTGTATTTTGTTGACCATGAATTTAATATTTGATTTACATATGTAGAGTGGATCCCATGGAATAATAGCATATTTGATGTCCTTTATATTTCTCATATGTATAGGCTTATAATTATGTTCTACAAATCCTGGAAATTCATCACAAGTATGATTTTTATGAACAGTAACTGGATAGATCATAGAAGGTGATAAAGGAATACTTACCCTTCATGTTCACAACTTTAGGCAAATCATCCCCATCTCCACAAGATCTGTGATGGTTGTCCTGAATTGTTCTGAGTTGATTGTGCCTTAATGTTCTTCTCAATTACAGCAACACAGTCTTCCCGTTGTTGAAATTTAGAAACCACTGATTTCTCTAGGGTTTGAATCTCTTGAATAGCTAATCTTTCTAATTATTCCATGGAATTAATATGTTTTTATTCTTATCATTAACATAGAGTTCTATAGATCTACACTTCTCTTGCAAGATCCTAATATTTGTATCCAAGGAGGAAGATCTATCTGAAAATCTGTTATAACCAATTTGAAGAAAATTAACTTTACCTGCCAATTTATTATTGATAGATTCCATATTGTGCATTTCAGACAGCAATTTTTCATTCTTAGACTTCGAGTCTTCCATCAGGCCAATTAAGGTCGTACATTTGGTATAGGTAGCAGACCATTTTTTTGAGATATAAAATGTAGAATCAAGCGGAGAAGTAACAGGACTGTGAGCATAAAGCTCTCAAAATTATAATTGTGCAAGAAGTTCTCAATTATAGCAGTTAAAAAAATTCTAAATTCTTGGAAAGCTGTATTGTATGCCACTTTTGAAGAAATTATTATTATAATTATATACCATATATGAAAAATTATTTAACTCAGACTGGATGTAACGGTGATATTTGGCCAGAAGTTGTCACAGACATCACTCCAATTAGGGTGCCTATTCAGGCTCTCAGATTTAAACGATACAAAATAACCTTACAAAAAGCAATTTATCACAAAATCAGAACAATTTACTACAAATACACATTAAACAGCATGCTGATATCAGCTGCCTGCCTTTGCTGACAGGTAAAATTTGCAGGTCAGCTGAGCAAAGCCAAGGGAAGCAGGAAAAACAGTGCAAGAATTTGCACCAAGCCAGAATGAAAATATCCCCTTTTAGAAGCAGCTGAAGATCTAACTTGGAGCTGATAACCTCCAAAGAGCCACTCAGAACCATGTGAGTGGACCTTGGTCTCTGGTATGGGCAGGGGCAAGCCTGCAGCTGAAACCACAGGTGCAGACCTTTCCTAAGAGTTTCTGGCATAGCCTAGCCTGAGGTTCAGAAGCCCCACACTGGGACACCAGATATTGTAAGAATTATTTATTGGCAATTGATTATATAAAAGGATTAATATTTATCAAGAGGTTTATATGAAACACTCACTGATAGAAGATGGAACCTTAGGCCAGTTCCTGAAGGGTTGAGATGTCCTATGCAGTGGTGGCAGCAATCTTCTCTTTCAGAAATCCAGGAACAAAGAGGAAGGGGAGGCCCAGGTGGGTCCTTTAAACCTTAAAGCCAAGCCTAGGTCTTGCTCAAAATCGCCTGAACCCGCCATACCCTTCCCTCCCCCGCACTGGACAAACACTAGTTCCCTTTTCTTTATAAAGAGCAGCACTCTCTTCATCATGGAGTCAGTTTGCTCCTCAGCACCTTGTGCTGTACTGGGAGGCTAGATGAAGCCTCTCTTGGATGTTTACATTCCAGCTGCTTTTGATTCCAATCTCAAGCAAAGCAGGCTGAGCTGGTAACACTAGCTGCTAGTAATACAAGCTGCTGGTGTTCCAGGTAACCAGCAGTTAAGAGTTGGTAACACCAAGGGAGCCACCCTGCATTTTTTTCAGGATTTTTATCTAAATTGAGCCAAAGTGTCCATGGTTGACTGGCAACACACAAGGGGATGGTACACAAAGTTTCCCCAGCTTACCGAGAGTGAATTGCCCCTTTTCAATATTATTGTTTTATACAAGGAATAGTTTATCCTGGCTTAAAATTACAGATATAATAGGGCAGATATGGGGTAACATGAGCACAGACATGGGGGTTAGAACAGAAAACAGAGAGATTACATCTTGAAATTGCAAGCACAAAACAGAGGGTGAAATGGAAAAAAAAAAAAAGCAAGATTGCTCTGCGTGACATTGCTTCCTTTTGCAATACTGCATTTTCTAAACCTTCTCAGTGCCACGAACTAAAGACAAGGGTGTTCAAATAACAGTCTGTGGGAGAATCGCCCATTCAAACCACCACAGATGGAGACGGACAAGTTCCTGGAACCTGCTTACCAGTCAGATTGGATCGTGAGCATCGTGAGCTCCAAGTTCACAGAGAGACCTTGCCTGGATTCTCTCTCTCATCCTTTTCCTTTTCATGTCTAAAAACCACCACTCTATCAGCTATCCTTGGGCTCAGCTTCCTTGAGCTAAAAAGATGTTTATTATGACTTTAATGCTTCAGATTGTTTTAATTTTTTCTTCACTTTATTATATTTTATTAAAAAATGTCTTTTTTTATCCATGTATCCCTCTGCTCCCTCTCTCTTCCCTCCTTCCAATTTCTCACAGTCAACCTTCAGCCTCCCCCACTCCCCATCCACCCATCTTCTTCCCAAGAAGGGCAAGAAGTCCCATGGTGGATTGGCAATTGACATCCACTCCAGGAAGTCCGATTTTTATATGATATAAAACACCAACATACTAAGAAAGAAAACGAACACATTGAGATTGGCAGATTCCAATGAAAAACTCAAAGTCTAATTACAGATGCTGGCACTGAAGAGCTGCTAAGGTAGACTCTGTGGGGCCTAATGCCCAAATAAACCATTGTTTCTACTCTATGAGCCTTAAAGGGCTAGTCATCTCTTAAGCCCTCTGGGATATTTCTTTCTTCCTGAACTATACTCATTAGAATTACATGTGAAGGTAAGTTTCTTTTGGAGGCATATTTAACCCAGGTTCTGTTTATCTTAAGAGGACTTGAATTTATCCTTAATGTTGAGAAATATCAAAATGAAATTCAGTCAGCTTCTTTCATCTCATTGAGCACACTCAATACAATCCTGGGATTAGGGTGTCAACTTTTTTATAGGTTAATTAACACGATATTTTTAGCCTTTTAAACATTTCAAAGTTTTCATCTGTACATGGTGCCATGTTTATTTTGTAGTTGAAGCATATCATGGATATGCTCATACTTTTTTTTCCCTCATACTTTCCTTTAGTTAATACCCTTTACTCCTCTACATGGTTTTGGCTTCTATTTTTATCTAATTTTTGAATCTTTCTCTCTCTCTCTCTCTCTCTCTCTCTCTCTCTCTCTCTCTCTCTCTCTCTCTCTCTCTCTCTCTCTCTCTCTCTCTCTCTCTCTCTCCTGTCTGGATCCTCAGCCAATCGGGCAGCACTCACATGTAGATAGCAGACTCTCCCACTTGGCCCAGTGACTCCAATGCCAATCGTTCCAGCAACAAGTTCACTCCCAAATAATGCTCACCTAGCTATCTGTGTATGCAGTATCAGGGTCACACCAAATCGTAATCATCACAAAACTATTTTTTTTTTCCTTTGCTCTCTTGTTGAGGAAACTGAAGTCTGGAAAGTTCTGTGGTTTGTTGATGTGGAGTAGAGTTAGGGGCAGAGCCCATTTACTCTATGGTAGAGCTCACTCTCCTCACAGGAGGCAGGGTCTCCTTTTCTGTTTATAAACAGATCAATACTTGGTATGAAAGTGGCATATGTACAGATGATGGGTCATGAGCGAGAGAGAAAATGCGTTCGTCACCACTCTGGATATACTGGTAGAAACCAGTTGTCTGAGGCCATCCTTATAGTCTGGGCTTAAAATTCATGACTATTTCATCACTATTTTCTACCCCCCAATATGTCCAGACCAGGATGAAGGGTAGAGTGACATTTAAGCCAAGAAATAAAAATCAGTACTCAGCCCAGTGCTCTCTTATACTCCCACTCAGCTCTTCTAGTCTCCTAAAGCTATCATTTGTCAGAAACTCTATCATCTTCCATCTTCTCCCTGTTTTCAGGCTATTTATCTATATAGTCCAGGCCACTGTAACCCTTGTCCCTCCTTTTTCCTTCCTTTCTTTCCCCATATTCATTCTTCTCACTGTCACAGTTTTCAAAGCCCCCGAGGCTGACCTTGTGTATGGTATCAGGGTATATACTCACTTTAGTTCTCCACTAACCAAACTACCCACATTTCTACCTATTTTCTTTTTTGCCTCATTTCCCCCCATACCTATGTATATCTCTTCTGGCTACTTCTTATCTAACAATCCAAGGCTTCACCCCTCTCACTCGGATTGCTTACCCCTACTTTTTATTTAGATTCATGCTAATATAACGGTACACACAGTTCCACAGGCGTCCCTTCAGTACCAAATAAATAACTAGCAAGTATTTGTTTTGTAGCCATCTAGTACATTTATTATTAGACTAATTAACTACCACAAAGTACTTATCATTACAGATAGTACTCAGTGCATAGGGGTAAACTAGAGATACACTTTGGGGTTTGAAATACTAGTTCCCTAGTTAGCTTCAGCAGTCAACATGACATCACCCAGAGTTATCTAAGGGAGTCCCAATTGGGAGATTGCCTAGATCAGATTGGCTTATGGGTTTGTTTGTGAAATTTTCATGATTGTTAAGTGGGAGGGGGGGGTCCTACATTGTTCAAAAAGCTAGCTAAACAGGAGTTAGGAGTACACCAGTAAGAAGCATTTCCTCGTGTCTTTGTTCAAGGTTTCTCCCTTGGGCTTCTGTCCTGACTTCTCCTATAACCTGTAAGCTGAAAGAAATTCTTTCCTCTCCAAGTTAACTTTTGAACATAGTGTTTATCATTGCAAAAGAAAGCTAACTAGAATACTAGTTTAACAGGGGAAAGCATCCCCACAACTGTTTTACATGCTTCTGAACACTGTAAGCAAGTCTACTGGAGGAAGAGAAGCATCAGTTAAAAGAATGATAACTACAACAATAAATTTAACCAATTACTAGCCCAAGATGGGCAGATCCCAGTGTAAAAGCACACGTAACATAAAAAACAAAGATAATTGTCTCCTATAAAAATTACCAACCTAATACTAATGGCTATCCTCAAAATTACTTAGGTGAAATGTCAGATTCAAAATTCAGAAGAATTATTGTAAATACGGCAAAACAATTTGAACAGGACCACAGTATTTTCCAATAGAACCAAACACATAGCTTAACAAAGTAAGGAAGTAAATCCATGATATATGTAAAAATAGAATTTAATGAAGGAATAGAAATACTGAAGAAAACGGAAACTGAAATTATGATGGAAATAAAAAGTGACATAATTCTAATAGAAGGACAATGGGAAGGCCCTCCCACAGACTGGACCATTTGGGGATAGATAGCAAGTTGTGATGGAAAAACCAGAGGAATTAGATTATTCAGTCAAGACAAATGAGAAATGGTCTAAAAGCAAATGAACAGAACATGTATGAGCTCTGGTACTCCATGAAAATATAAAACCTAGATATTATAGACACATGGGAAGGAGAGTAATTTCATTGAAAAGGCATATAAAATATGCTTAAGATCACAGAAGAAAAGTCTCCAGTTCCAGGATAAGGTAAACCTATTCAGGTACAAGAGGCACAGTCAACACCAAATAGACAGGAGTGGAGTGGAAACTCCCAGCATCGTATCACAGTTAATACATTAAATATACAGAAAAGGAAAAAATTTTTCAAAACAAATAATAAAACCAGAAAAGGCTCGACTATTTCTTTCAAATTTTGAAAGACCACCATTGCCAAACCAAACTAATATACTCAGCAAAGCTATCAGTCACAGTTGATGGTGAAAGAGACAATTCCCATGATTAAGGCAGGTTAAAAGGAATTCATGACCACCAAGTTAGTCCTACTGAGACTGCTAGAAGGAATACTTAGTCTAAAGAGGAAGATAAAAATACTCAAAGACTATAGGAAGAAAAAATGTGCTACAGGATTCATTTAACAGAAAAGGACTCAGAATAGCCTAAGCACTATAAAATCAACAAGAAATTATAGGGAACAATACCTACCATTCAGTAATAAGTCTTAATAACAGAGATCTCAATTCATCCGTGAAAAATGGCAGACTAGTAGATTGAATTAGAAATCCAAATCTTTTCTTTTATTGCCTCCAAGAAACACAGCATACCTCCAAAAAAGTCAAGAACTCAAACAACCTAATTACAAACTGAAGCATGAAAATAACAGTGTTTTTTTCCCTTTCCAAAAGAAGAAACAAAGGTCTCTTAGAAATATTTTTGAGTGTTCAACAGCCTTACCCACAAGGGAAGGCAGATTTGTAGCACAGATGCTGGTTGTATTAAAGAAAACTCAGAGGCAGATATTGGGGAAAGGCTGGAATATCAAAGAGAGGAAACAGACCGTAGTCAAATCTCACCCAGTTGTCTTCCAGCTTCCTCACCCTTACTCCTTGTGGCTTCTACAGAATGAATTTGTCTTTTTAAACCTGCCTTAAATACCTTCTTTTGTTTCACATCCAGGTTAAGATTAAAGGTGTAAGCTACTCTTATTTGGTAGTAGTTAGGTCTGAACTCACAGAAACACAGAAAGATCTCTGCTCTGGAGTTATGGGATTAAAGGCCTAGGTCACCACTCCTGGTCTTTCCCCATGCTGGGATTAAAGGCATGAGTTACCACTCTCTGACCCTCCTAGACTGATTGTGGTTGGATCTGCTGTCTGGTATTTCAGACTGGTTTTATTCAATATATAACATATCATCACACAGATTAAACTATATGGGAATTTCTTTCTTACTCTAGTTATTCCTGGTACCAGTTGCAAAAACATGCAGCTAAACAGATTATAGGTCCTAAGGAAGAAGATACTACTATTACGATGATAAATAAAAAGTATTAAGCTGATTACTAAAGACTTATTGTTACTCATATAGATAAATGCATCTCTCAAACATCACCAGAGAAACTTCTTGTAGATTGAGATGAACTCAGAGACATACAACTGACCAGCATGTAGAAATCAAAGGACATACAATGTTCATCACTAAATATGACATCAGCACCCCCTGGAAGTTCAGAGATCATTTTTAAGATCAATCTTTAAGAAGGAACCTAAACATTGTAATAGATAGAGGCAGTGAATGACTCCAGTACAACAGTGTTTTAGAGCACAATAGGGCTATTGCACATAAGAACTAACGGTGCCTATAACTACAGGCACAAGACCTATATAATACCAAGACAAAGTACTAGCAATTACTGGGAAGGTGGTTGGGAAGCTCCACCCGTAGCTGAGGTACTATTGATGGGTACTTGGAGAAGAAAGTCAGGGATGTGGCTCCAAGAGGCATTTATGCTCTAGTAGAAGGTCCTACAGCCATATAAATACTGGCAGTACTAAGCGTACTCCATGTTTTTTTTAAAGATGGAAAGGAAAAGAACACATGAAAATAGGAAAGAATCATAGTAGCAGGGAAAGGAAGATTGGAAGGGAGAGGAAATGGGGGTGTAACTTAGCTTTGGAACTTTATATTTAAATTCTAAAAGTTTAATTTGGAATACTCGCAGAATCTAAGAAATTAGAATTGCCCAGTGAAAGGAAGAACAAAGAATCTGAAGGAAGAGTTGGTGGTGGTGGGAGTATAATCCATGTAACAGGAAGGAGAATGGGAATATATAGTAGATTGTGATGCCAGGAGCAGATAAGTCTCACGTTCCAGAAAAGTCTAAGTTCTTAAAACGTATTAAATGCCATATTATGTAGGTCTTTGAAGTGTTTGGAGATTACCTAATGGAAATATAACTTTGTACATCAAAACACTTAATGGACATGACTATAAATTGATTGTTATAGATGACTATTAATCTGCATTTCTTAATTATGCATTACATCTTTACAGAAATTGTATAAACATAATACCTTAAGCAAGAGTAGAAATATATATACAGTATAACAAAATTAACCTTAAATTTGTATCAGTAAACTGAATCCATACCAATGTAAAGTATTTAAGACGAGTAGTTGCTTTTTAAAAGTAGATTCGACAATCTACCCTTTTTTACTATCATATCTATACCCCCCTTTATTCCTTTGAAAGAGATTGACTATGACAAATAACCAAGCTCTCTAAACAAAGATAAACATCTATAATCTATTTTGGGGAATGTGTGCTTAGTTTTCTAGGCTACTTTCTGCTGATTGGGGGTTCTGGTAATCTTTGAGGGACCCTGAGGGTGGATTATCTTAGTCAGTAGCCTTGAAGCTAATGTGGCCATCTCTTCCCATCAGAATTTTTTCAGGATGTCTTCCTTGGTCAAACAATATTAGCCTGAAATCAATTTATAGGTTCTCATCTTCTGTGGAATCAGAACCTTTCTTCCAAAGCAACATATCCATAGACCCAGATTTTAAAGACAAGATACCTTTAAAATATATATATTGATTTAAGGTAGTAGCCTTTACAATCAAATGTCTTCCTGCACTTACTTCATTAAAAACATTAAAATAAAACACAATAATATACATAATCGAGACTGTATATTTGTTATCTTTATATGGCTTATTATATTTACTCTATTTCTCTTTTTAAGGACTTTCTCTACTCTTCTCTCCCAAACCTATGTATGTTTTTACATACATTGTAACCATTTTAGAAGTTTTCCCTCATCTGAATCTGTTTTATTGTATATCTTTAATCATTTTTAAACCAGGAGAATTTTAAGTTACTAAACTATGAGACTAGGACACTAGTCTGTTGGCTCTATCCTGTTTGGCTTTTAAACTTGGTGCAGGTATCAAAAAGTCATGCTTACCTCTCCAATTCTGTGAAGTAGTACTAAATAGCCTGGGCTGTGTTTTTACACCCACATATGTGCCTCTAAACTAACAAGCAGTGTCTGGGGGAAGCCTCTTTGTACTGAGGCCTATGAGAGAGACTTTAGAAATTGGTCGTTCAGCTTAGCTCATGGTGGCTGGCTACATATCCCAGGCAGCTGTGATATGTGAATCTGTAAGCTGCTGCTGGAATGAGACTATGAGACTAGAAAATCAAGTGTGGTTTTGGTTTTGTGCATTCAGGATCATTTTAAAGCTTTTTCAGTGTTCAATAGTAGGTGCCATTTGTAGCTGGAAGTTTTCCTGTTCTGTCTGAGCCCTTAGGTTCAGATAAAATTCTCCCATCCACAGTCCTGCAGCTGCTTATAAAATAATTACTTAAAGGCTTATATTAATTACAAACATGTGGCCTATTGCTCAGGCTTATTGTCAACTAGCTTTTTTAACTTAATTAATTAACAATTTTATTAATCTACTCTATTGCCACGTGTCCCATGGCTTTATCTGTGTTCCATTATATCTTGCTTTCTGAAAGGCAACCTATAACCTCTCTCTGACTCTGCCCTTCTTCATCTTTATCTCTTCTTGGATTTACCACCTGCCTCTAAGCTACCTTGTTATAGGCTAAAACAGCTTCTTTATTAACAAATGGTAACCAAATATATTTGCAGCACACAGAAAGACATCCCACACCAAGAAACTATAGAAGACTGTTATTTACTGGTTCATTTGAAAGCTCATGCTTAACTAGCTTTTTTTTTTTTTTTTTTTTTAAATAGCTCAGAATCCACAGCAGCATAGGGAATGGAGACACTCACAATGGGTTAATCCTTTCTACATCAATTAACAATCATGTCAATCCCACATAGCCATGTCCACAGGCCAATTTTATCTGGACAATTCCTCAGTTTGAGACTGCTTTCTCGGGACCTCTGGGCTGTGTCAAATTGAAAGATCTAATTAGGATAGTTTTAATTTGTTTGTGGCAGTACAGATTGAACTAGAACAGTAGAGACCTTGTGAACAATAAAGCACTAAAATATGAGATACATTTCTAACACAATCATGAGCTTTTCCCCCACTGTAGACCCTCCTCCATCATCTTCATTGAGGAAATTCATCCAAAAAGCTAAGAAGAGGACCATCTCGCTTTCAAATTTGAAGAGTATGGTGGATTCTTTACTAATTATAGAATTCACTAAAACCTTTTGATATAGTCTCAAATACCCAGTTTTGCTGCCTTTAAAACCTTAATAAAGGCAGCTAGTTTTTCAGACCCTACACTTCTTCACCTCTTTGTCATGCTTTTTCCTTCTCCCTGTTGTATAAAGGTTTGTCTCCCATCACAGGACATGTTCATTGCTGAATGTAAACTGCCCCAAGTGTTTTGGTGGAAGGATAGGTATAAAATCACGAAAGCTTCAAAATGATTATTGTGTCTATTTGCTTAGGCTCTCCAGCAGAGATGGGCATTGACTAACCCATTTTTAAAGGTGTAAAAGAGATGTTGTACTGATTATGAACCCTTTTAATATGATGAAGGAGCCAAACACTGTTCCAGGAACCTTTTGTCATCTCTGAAATATGTCTGTTAACCATGTTTAGCTATGATATCCATTGTTCATTGTGTTTTCATGAATAGTGTCGTTCCTTTGTATCCTTCAGTTTGTAACTGTAATAAAATATTAGTCACTGTTTTCATAGAAGTATGGGAGTAAGTGGAAAAAATTTAAAAGAAGGGATATGAGTAAAATAAAATTAGATGCTTTTAAAGAGCATTAGATTCAAGAGTAACTATTCAAGGCAGGAACATCTTCTAGTAGACTATTGGAATACCAGATATATTTCAGTTTGGTAGAATTTTAATAATTGGCATTAGTTCTGTCCTGCTTCCTCTTGCTGCCCATTCTTCCAAATATGACAAAGAAGGTTCTCAGTCCTAGGTTGGAATATAGCTATTGGTAGAAGTTTTACCTTCTACCAATTCCTTCTTTTCTTTTTTTCTTAGGTTTTCAGGATGGAAGATCTGTCTCCACACTGAAAGACTTCACTGTAGTTACTTGAGATTGGATATAGACCCACATCTTATCAAATGACCGGCTCTGTCACTCATCATTCTTCACAAACCCTGAATTCCAAGGCCCCATTATTCTAAGGGACTTCCCATGAGTCTTTTGTACATTTCTCTTTAAAATGCTAGTCATTAGAAATGTTCTGCTATACTCGTATGTTGGTTTCTCACCCAATCATCATCAGAGAAGCTTCTGGTCAATGATGGGAGCAGACACAGAAACCAACAGTGAGTGGAGACAGGGGCCCAAATTGGAGCTATCTAACAAGTCCCTCCCCTTGGAGCTCTAGGAACCCCAAGGAAGGAGACTGTAGGAGCCGAATGTGCTGAGGACACCAAGGGAGCATAGTTCACAGAGTCAACTAACCAGCTCGTAGGGGCTTTCAGAGGCTGAAGTAACAAACACAGAGCCTGAAACACTTCCTCTCTTCTATCAACTCCAATCCCACTTTAAGGCATTTTTTTTTTTTTACATTGTGACCATTTTTGGTCAACAGGGCCACTCAATGGATACAGGTGTAAAGTTCTCTGCTGGAACAGAGTAACCCACCAGTATTTGCATGACTGAAGACATGACTCTTCCTCTAGAACCCCTCAAGTACCCTTAACTCTCTGAGATCATCCTTTTGTGTTTCCACACACACTGAAGATTTTATTTCTGTGTCTGTGAAGAATGAACCTGGAGTTTCAATAGAAGTTGAACCTGTAGATTACTTTTGGTAGGATGGGCGCGTTCACAGTATTAATTTTGATCTATGAATATGGATGTCTTTCCCTTTTTAGTGTCTTTCTCAACTTCTTTGACAATGTCTTCAATTTTTCATTATAGATTTCTAATTTCATATGTTGGGTAGGTTTATTGGTAGGTTTTATGTATGTGTGTATTGTAAAGAGATTATTTCTCTGACTTCTTTTTAAAAATGGTTGTCATTGATACATAGGTAGTCTACTAACTTAGGGGTATTGACTTTGCATCCTGATACTTTGTTGAGTGCATTTCAAGTCTAAGTTCTTTTTTATTTTTTGATGGCATCTTTAGGGTCTCATACATAGAATCTATCACCTTCAAGTAGGGGTACTTTATTTTCTTGTCCTATTTGTGTCATTTTATTCTATTTCCATGTCTCATTGTTCTAGTAAGACGTCAGGTACCAATTGAATAGGACTACAGAGAGTAAATACTCCTGTCTCATCCCTAACCTTCATAGGAATGCTTAGGGCTTTTCTCCAATAAGCATGATATTAACTACAGGCTTGTCGTATACAGCCTTTATTATGCTGAGACGTGCTCCCTTCGTCCACAGTCTCTCCATGAGCTTGATGATGAAATGATATTCAATTCTGCCAAAGGAATGCCTAGGTCCTGTTTTGAAGTTATTTTGGGACGGTTTTGATTTCCTTAAAAAATCATATAGTAGTAACCAGTGACATTTCCGTCTGTGTATCCCTCTGTACCTAGTCCTCTCTCCCCTCTCCCTTCATTCCTCTCCCCTTTCCCTCTCACTCTCTCCTTTTCTTTTGTTTCTTTCTTCCTCTTTACCTTCCTCTTTCTCGGGCATAATGGTCCAAAAAATCACTAGCAACCCTTTCCCCCTCTCCTTTCTCTCACCCTTTTTCTTCTTAAAGCCTAAGAGTTAGGGTAATTATATTTGATCTGTGCCTATGAAGAGGTATGTGTATAGAGGTGTGTGTGTGTGTGTGTGTGTGTGTGTGTGTGTGTGTTGTTTATATGCTAGTCTTCATGTCTCAGAACTAAGGATTCAGCTGGGATAGTTATAACACTCATTAAATTCAAAATTATTAATAATATATTTATACAAATAATTATGTGTGGTATATGAATGATTTTAAAAAATTAGATTATTGAATTTACTTTGATCAGAAAATCAGCTGTTAGTCTCAAACTGTTTTGCATTGGTGTGGATTTTGGTTTATTGATACAAACTTGAGGTCAATTTTATTATGCTTTATGTATTTTTCTACTCTTGTTTAAGGTATGATGTTTATGTAACTGATTTAAAATTTTAATGTATATTTAGGAAATGCAGATTAATAGTCACCTATGATAACCAAACCTATAGCAGTGTTAGTTAGATTTTAAGGTATACAAAGATATATTTCAATTAGATAGGTAATCTTCAAACACTTTTAAGACCTACAGAATATGGCATTTAAAATATTTTAATAACTTAGACTTTTCTAGACAGTGAGATGGATCTGCTCCTGGCAGCACCAATATACTTCAAGAGAAAATCGGGCATCGAAGAAACTCCATATGGAGTTTACTTTCTTTGTGGCAATGGTTAGCCACAGGACAAGAACCTGTTCCTGTATTGACTGCTTGACTGGATGCTGTTTAGACTGGACACATAAGTTCCATAGGAAGATGACCTCTGAACTTTGGCAGAACAAGCTGAGATGGTCCTTCAGGTTCTTGCTTCGCAGAGAAAACTGTCAGACATTCTTCAGGACTCAAGGAGAAGCAACTGATGAACTGTGCCAGAATGGGCAGAGCAGATTTCCTGCTTCACTGAAATGAAAAGAGACTCTGGGCCTGTAGGCTGAAGATAGATGCCCCAACTTTATAAAGGAACTTTCAGTGACTGTCCAGGCAGATAGGTATCATCTCTGTCAAATCTAGATTTTGGAAGTTGCTTGCACTTCTGTTTACTTAGTTAAATATTATATCTTTCTGTGGTCTTTGATGTAGTTGAAGACTAGACAGTTATGGGTATAGTTTTTCTTAGTTATTTTAAAAGGTAGATTGAATATGAAACTTTAGATTCACATGGATAAGGTAGATGACAGAGTATTTTCTTTAATTTTTGTTAAATATAAATAGACTAGATATTGTAACTGTAATTCTTGCTTGATGGCTATTTTGTTATATGTAATCTTGCTTTGTTAAAATTGAAACCTTCCTTTTTGATTAGACAGAAAGGGGGAGGTGATATGGGAATGTCTTTCTGTATGCTGTGAATATCAATCTTTAAGTAAAGGAGCTGTTTTGGTCCATGACAGGCACCATAGAAAAAGTAGGAGGGGGAATCACAGCATGGGTAGGAGAAGCAGGGCAGAGTCAGAGAGATTAAGCCCAGGAGCCAGAAGGAGCAACATGTAAGGAACACTGGTGAGCTACGGACCATGTGGCAGGATAGATTAATGGAAATGGGTTGAGTTAAGATGAAAGAGCTAGCAAGGTGCCTAAGCCATAGACCAAACAGCATGAAGTTAATATAAGTGTCTGAATCATTTTGGGGGGAACAAAGCAGCAGTGGGCGGCTAAGCGGTCTGGCACTGCAGGTCTGTGGGTCTGGACCTCTGGCCACCTGGAGCCAGAAAACCTTATTGTAACAATTATGAAATTAGTTTGAGCCAGTTTTCTCACTACCAGACAGTTACATATATAAAAAGTAGGCAGTTTGTGCGTGTGTATATGTGTGCATATCTGTGAAAAGATGCTGAAAATACCCTTTAGTGTTGGATTGAAATAGATTTTAAATAAATACAAATAAATAGATAGATGTGTGTATATAAGTAAATGCATGTATATGTGTACATATCTTTGAAATTTCATGCAAAATGTCCATTATACTTTATGCTACATTGCTTATTGGAAAAATTACAACAGCTTTATTAAGCGTATGTCAAATCTTAACTGGATAGACCAACCAATTAACAATGACATATTTTATATACACATACTTGTTCAATGAGAAAAACTAAAATCAATGGCAGCTCAAGACCTCATTTCCGGATCATGATTTCTAGGTACCATTTTTCACTAAAAGGAACCAGAGGTGTCATAGACATGAGTGACAGATACCAAAGTTACCGAAAAACAAAACAAAAGAGTTGAGTCTGTACTATATTCTTAATCTGACAGTGCTTGGCTAGAATGCATCAGTGTGTGGGTTTGACCTTTGTACCACATAAACTGGGTGTGATGGCTCATCCCTGTAATCCCAGCACTCAGGAGGTGGAGGCAGGAGGATCCGCGTTTAAGGTCATCTTTAGTTACATACCAAGTTCAAGGCCAGCCTTGGATACATGAAATATGTCTCAAAGTACAATGAGTGTCTTTGTTAAAGCACTCCTCTTTGTGACGTCTGGGGGATTTTAAGACTGAATATAAATAATTTTACAATGTTACTCATTAAAATGAAAATCTAGGATTCCATATAGATAATATAAATAAATAAACCATCGGGGGAAAAGAAAAAAACAATTCACAAATGTAGACATATTTTATAAATATTTTCATGTAGAGTATTTATTACTTAAATACAAATATGTACTGAAAAGTCCATATGTACATAATCTCATCTATTTTCCATTTATTAATAACTCACACAATTATCTTTGTCCAGAGGGTCAGGCATAAGAAGATACCTTGCAATAAAGCCTACAGAAATCCTGGAGGACCTCTTTTGGGTGCATACAGCCTTCTGTGGGAGGACTCAGTGAGTGGAGCACTCAGCCAAGTGTTCATTATCCTTATTATTTAGGATCATGCCAATTTAGCAAGTCAGATTACAGACTATAAGGTGAATTCAGTTGGCCTGGTTGCTGCCATTAAAAGAATAATGAACATTATCCTTCATGATGGCCAGGGCAAAACCCCAAGCTTCCAACTAAAAATAATAATCCTCAACTTCTTTCATCCAGAGCGTCACCCAGGAGCAGCAGGAAGATGATTCCATTCAGAAGAGGGCTTTGTTGAGGGACCAAACTGTTGTACAGAGAAATGTGGCCTAGGACAAGGTGAGGGAGAGAATTGAAAACTTACAATTAAGCCTTTTATTTTTTAAGATAGTTGTAAGTACACAGGTAGTCAGTAAGGACAAACCAAAGAGAATCGTGGATCCATTCCCCACTTTCATTCAGCTTTATTATGCTGTACCATGCTGTTTCCCCTAGCAACATCCCAGCACAGCCGAGTGACAGAATGTTTCTGTTACCACAAATTTCATATAATGCCCTTTCATAACCACACCCATTTTCTCTCCACCCTGTGCGTTCCTTAAACCTGAACCACTCATCTGCTCTATTTCACAATTTTGTTCCTGAAATCATATTAAACCAATTAAATGTAATAATAAGGCATGTATCAAAACTATCTTGTCTTTAACATTAAATGTAAAAAGCTTTTTGCTACATGCTTCTTATCAAAGTTTAAAATCTTCTTCCTATTCCTATTTCTCTGGAATTTTTATGGTGATGAATTTTGCTAAGTGTTTGTCTACATACTCTGGTATTTTATGACTTATAACAGGGTTGTGCTGATTGACTTTTAAATACTGAGCAGAACTTGTTTCCCTGGGGAAAACCCTACTTGGTTCTTCTGTGTAATTCTTCTTACCTTTTGCTGCATTATATTTGATATTGTTTTATTAAAGAGTTTTGACATCCATCTTTATCTTGCCATAGACGGTAAGAGCAAACAGCGGGATTCCCACTGGCCTTTGCTGATGTGAGTGTCAGTGGGCCACAGTTTTTTTTTTTTCTTTTTTAAACTATTGTTTGGCTAGAGTGATGTGGTTATTAAGAGAAGTATGAAAGTGGTGTTTTTATGGACTTCTGCTTCCCCCATCTTTGCTATTGAAGGAGCAAACAGAAAGTTTACTATGGCTCCCCTCATCTATACCATATGTCCATCTATTCCTGTTTGCATTTTAGTTATTACTCTGTAGTCAGTCCATTCCCCAAGAAGGGCAAGGAGTCCCAAGGTGAGTCAGTTCAGTCTGGCATATCCAATAGATCCAAGTCGTTCATCCCAGGATGGGTTAGTTGTTCCTCTGTAGGGAATGAACTCTGAGAAGTCAGTTCATGCACCAGGAACATAGTCTGATCCTACTGCAAGAGGCTCCACAAACTGCCCACACCATCTGACAGTCCTCTACCTTTGGAGGGTTTAGTTCCCTTCCATGAAGATTCCTCAGTGATTGTTTCAGAGTCAGTGAGCTCCCAATAGCTCATGTCAGCTGTCTCTGTGGGTCTCCTCCTCATGATCCTGATCCCTTTGCTCATATGCTCTCTCCTCTCTCTCTCTTCAGCTGGACCGGGAGCTCAGTGCTTAGCTATGGATTTCTGCTTCTGTCTCTATCCATTGCTGGATAAAGGCTCGCTTAGTTGGCTGTGGGCCAAGGACCAAATTAGACATCTTAAAAGCAAGAAAAGTTTAATTGGCTCATGGTTTCTGAGATTTCATACCATGGTTGCCTAACTCAGTCACTTTTGGGCTTCAGATAAGGCAGAATATTATGAATAAAACACATGGTAGAGGAAGTCTGTTCATGCCTAGTAAGGAGAGGGAGGGAGGGAGGGGGGAGGGAGGGAGGGAGGGAGGGGGGAGGGAGGGAGGATTAGAAAGGGTTGGGACCCAATCTGTCCTTCAATTTGCTCCATAGTGGTCTAACTTCTATCGGGCTTGGCTTTCTCATGCTTCAGTGCACGTCCTTTGGGGAACAGTCTAGATTCAGACTAAAGCAAGGGCATCTGCAGCTTCAAGTCTAAGGTCATGGATCAAAAAATGTAACACAGCCTCACCTCATGTGTTCTCCAAAATGCTGAATCCTAGTGAGTCTACCGTCTGTTAGCCCTTCAGAATCTCTGTGCTGACGTGTTGGTGATGCACAGTTGTAGAAAAACTTAAATCTACATCCCTGCAAACAGAAGGACTCTTTTTGCATCGGGAAGTCTAGTAGTCAGTAAATCTGATGCCTGTAGATGGTAATTTGTGAAAATATAATTAATCCATGATAATCCGCCATTGGGAGCAGCTTTCTATGACAGAAAAGGCCCCTTTGTCTCATTACAAATGATTCAGAAAGCTGAACATAAGACACAAATGTGATTTCATACAGTCACATCCAAGGGCTATTCCTTTGTGGGTTTCCTTTGCTGCCACAGGGATAAAGTGCTGGGAATCTTCTAGATGGTCACCCTTGGAAAGCAGGGAAGTTTGTGGATGTCCATGGTAATGCAAATGCCCGAATGTCTAATCCAAACTCACAGATGCTTCCTTTAACTCCACAGCCTAGCTTAAGGGCCGCCTAAGACAAGATCCTGGAAACCTAGGGCATCTTCTTGCTGACCTCCTGAAAGAAGCTGGAACTCAGCCTCATTGCTACAAAGAAATGAGTTATGCTATAAACACATATGTTCCCCTCCCCTAAACCCGCAGATGAGAATAAAGCCAACAGCCGCTTGGATGCAGTCTTGTAAGACCCAGAGCAGATAACCCAGTCAAGTGTAGACTTGTGCCTTCTAGAACTGTGCAATAATATGTGTATTCTGCTTCAAGTATCAGGTTTATGGTGACCTGTTACATAATAGCAGATAGTAAATACAGGAACCCACAGAATATAACCTTTGTAGTGACAACGTTATAGACATCAGAATAAAGAGGCATTCACAAGAAATTCTCATCCTCACATTAATGAGAAATGACACATGAGTTTATGTGTCATTTCTTAGTGAAGTAACACAATGTACCTTGTCTGGAGACATCCGTGGCATGCTGGGATAGGGTGTGGGTCCTTGGTCTTATCTGACAATAGAGATAATAGTTGTGTCATAAAATGGATGCAGGAATTCAATCTAATGCAGATAAAGCCAGCCTGGCACAGGGCCTGGTGTTCAGCCCATTGAATGGAGCTCTTGACTTCTTATTTCAAAGGCATCAAGCTTCTGTCAAAATCCACATTCCAATGGCTACTGATTGAAGATCCCTTCTGTTCACCACTCCATTTCTGGTGATCCTTCAACCACGTTTGTAGAACCAAAATGTACTTGGTACAATTGTACACTTCTCACAGGTCACAACAAGAGTTCTCTCTTTCTCCACAAGAACCGCCCACCTCAACAGTAAATGAACCTTAAGCATATTCTTCAAGCACCCACTCAGGACTTCTCCACAGAAACGACCGCATTTCTTATGAATTTGGATGCCATTAAAAGGCTCATTATCCCTTCCCTAGAATACTGTCCCCAAATAGTGTATTCTTGACATCTCTTTTTTTCTCTCCCCTGAAAAAGTGCGGATGGGAAATCCTTGAGGCGGGCCCGGACCGCCCTATTGGAGGCGTGGGCAGTGCGCATCCCCAACCCCTTCCAGTTGGAAACGCGGGTGGCTTAAGCAGCTGGCTGGCCTTGTGCATTGCCCACACGACAGCGACCACCCAGTTTAAACTTTGCTACTTACAGGGCCTGCTGTCAGAGGTGAGAGCAGGGGCAGGTTCCGAGTTCTAGCGACCTCTCCCCTGCCCCTCCCCAGACCCCGCTGCCACGCAGTGCCACATCAGCGCGCCCAGCCAGATTCCTTTCTAGGATGCGAATGGCCCAGTGGGCGGAGGCGGATAGAGCCCGCAGGAGTGGCGGGCTTCTCCACCAATCGGCGACGAGGGAGGAGGCTTGTCAGCCAACCCCTACCCAAGTCAGTGCCCCGCCAGGAAAACAGATGAAGCGCATCTGGACAGCTGCGCTGAGAAAGTTTGTGGGCCCCCTTCCTGGCCTGCCATCCTCAAGGCACGTCTCCCACGTCGCCTCCTGCTAGCCACTTAGTACTTATTTATTTTTCCCAAGAAGCAACCAGCTTGAACACTTTTCTTCCCGCCCTCCCCACCCGCATGCAAGGCGAGGCCGCCACACATTCAACACAGTTTAATTTTCATGGGGCTTTGCGATCAAAAGAAACTGCAACAAAAATCCAGCCGCTGTCTGATGCTAACCGGCCAAGAGGGGAGAGTAGGGTGCTGAGTGAACAGACTGAGCTGGGTAAGTTCCAAAGACGCGGAGACATCCTCGTCCCCGCTGAGCTCTCTAGCCTGTGCCTTTACCCTTCTTGTCAGACTTCTTTTAGTGAGGGGAGAGGGAAAAAAAATCTCATGCTGGGAAAGACTGCGGGGGGTGGGGGGGAAGCCTCGGTTTCTTTCCTCTGATTTGTTGACATTGTTTGCCCTTTAAAATTTCCAAGGGGTGGTACTAGTTAGTATAAGATTTCTTGGGATCAAAATTTTGGTTGGTGTTTTGTGATAAACCTTTCTTCATCTCAAAGGCTTCTTCTTCTTCCTCCTCCTCCTCCTCCTCCTCTTCCTATACAAACCTGTGTACATTTTCAAGTTATAATTATCCTCCTGACTATTTTGGTGGGAAGACCGAGAAAGCTCTGATGTATTCAGAATTAACACAACGTTTGACAAACTATTTAAAACTCGAATCATATAGAGGACTCAGTGGATCTTTCATTTAAGTTTGAATGTAGTTGAAATTGCAAATATCATTTTTCAAAAAGGGAGGCCTAAATTCCTTTATGTTTGTTAACAAAATAATTAAACATGTGATAGACCACTTTGTGTGTCTCTGATCCTATAATTATGTATTTAACCTGTGAGTCTATTAAAATAATATCCACAGTGGTTGTTATACATGCCTGCTTACAGATAGCTCTAGTTTCTACGTCAGGATTTAGACATGAGGAATGGAAAATGCTGAGCTATAAGTGGCCCGAGGCCCTTTCCCTCTGAAACATCTATCATTTTCTTCATCCTAGGAATGTTTTGAAGTTCAAAGTTATGTCACATGGTATTTACTCTTGGGGGAGATCTGACTCAAATCAATCTTTAATTTCTAGCTTTTAAAGCAGTGGGTGAGGATTTGGTGCAAAAAAAGTTGTTACTTGTAGAGTATGTTTTGGTTCACCAAGGTAGGAATAATGAAGTGGACATGGGGATGCAGAATTAGAGGGACCTTATCGTAAAGACACAATAAGAGTTGGCTAATCGAGATCAGTTCACAGCTTCACAGTGTGATCTTGGATAAAAGACTCAGCTTTCCCAATTTTCTCTTTTGTAATGTGTCAATAATAAATAATTGTGCATACTGATGGTGTCTAGAATATGTCGTTAGGCCAGCCTGTCACATAGTGTGTCTTTTCCTGTTTCCGTTCTTTTTCACCTTTCTTCCCAGCTTCTGTTACATGGATATATTCTGTGGCATTCTGGAGAGAAACTAGGGTTTATCCATTTCTGAACACTTGGTATTAAAGAGAAAGCATCATGAATGGACAGCAGAAAAGAATTGATTGAGGCCTTAGATGTAGAAGGTTCTGGAGTGTGGATGATAGAAAAGCGTCTGAATGTAGGTTGGTTTCATGGAAAGGCTGCCATTACTGGGAAGGGACTGTGACAGTTTGCTTTAGGGGTGATGGTGGTAGAGTCAGAGCTGAGACAGAATCTAGGAGCAAAGAGTTATGGCAGAAGCATGGCCACTGGAAAGAGTTGAGCTATCCTGGGAGCACTATCCTGGGAGCAGTGAGTAAAAGCTACAAGAAGTTAGAATGAGTGGGTATAGGGTGGGGCTGCTGGTAATCTTTCTGCTGACAGGGACATGACAGCCATGGGGCGTTGGGTTGTCAGTCAGTGAAGAAGAGTTTGTGAAGTATATTGGTATGGGAACTGTGGGAACAGTAAGCTGAGCTGACACCAGTTGCCAAGTGGAGGCTTTGTGAAATGGATCACCGCAGCCTGTGCAGCATGCTCTCCTGCAGCTGGCAGGGCTGGATGGCTCATGAGGACCCTGCAGTCTGAGCATTTGCGGTGATGTCTTCCAGCTCTGTCCTAGTGGTCTAGTACCCTGGGGGCCTTACCCAGGCTATTTTTCATTAACAAGGGCCACTTGGAAGTTTTTGACAAGAATGTAATTGTTAGAACCCTGCCCTGTTCTCATATAGACTCAATGTGTGCAAAACAGATCTTTAACATTCTGCTAATAAAAATCATCTATTCCTGTGTTAATATTTAGACATTTAAAACTTAGAATTGCTGAGGCAGATACGATCTAGCATATGCATTTAAGTTCAGGGTCAGGTTTGAGTTCTTGTACCTTGTCCCAATGACACTATGGCAAAGACCTGGGTTCCGGTACGGCAGCTGACTACCCGCTTGACCTAAGGCAAGACACTAAGCCATTATGACTCTGATATCATCTGTGATGTTGTCTTCCTGGTCCCTTCCCCTTAGGTTGTCATAGACTCATCTCCTATGAACTTAGGAACACTCTGTTGACCACAGGTGGCTACTTGATACATCTGCATGTTATTTTGACCACTTAGCATTTGGCAGGCAGATGTCCCCGTGTTCAGCTCGCAGCACCCTCACAGAGGTCTTAGGAGGATTGCCTTCCCAGGGAGCCTTGCTTTTGTTATTGAGGAGACAGAGGCAGAAGTGGATTAAAATAATTAGTGAACAAGTGGCAGGCATAGACTCAATCTAACACAAAACCCTCAAGCTTTAACCATTAGGCTACACAGTCTTGGGCATATGAGAAATTGGCTCTTCTTTTTCCTCTCTCCTTCCCATTTTGTTCCCTTTCTTGCTTCCCACTTCCTCTTCTGCTCTTAGTTTCAGGTTCTGTTGGGTAGTGTAAGCTACCTTCAAAATTGTGATCCCCCCTCTCTACCTTCCCAAGTGCTGGTGTCACAGGCTACCATCAGACAATGGAAAGAGGGTCCCTAGAGTCAGGGATGCACGGATAAGATTTCCCTGGAGAGGCCAGAATAGGAATAGAATTGTGTCTAGGAAGTATTTTCCATACTA
The DNA here is from genome assembly GCA_033318265.1 of Phyllotis vaccarum. Taxonomy (NCBI): domain Eukaryota; kingdom Metazoa; phylum Chordata; class Mammalia; order Rodentia; family Cricetidae; genus Phyllotis; species Phyllotis vaccarum. The sequence goes on along the minus strand of JARWLC010000019.1, from coordinate 60,344,870 downwards.
CATGGGGATTGGAGACATTGTGTGGCTTAAGTGGATCTCCTTGCAGGCAAATATCTGTCTTCTTATCTTGTTTGCACAGAACTCACTGTAGTATCTGGATTTCAACTAGACAATAAATGTCAGCCAGTATCAATCGGATGATCATCTGCATTGAAAAAGGACCTAGGAGACCACTGATATGCTTTTAAGTTTTTGGATATGGAAGCACAAACCTGTTTTTCATCCTCTAGATCATCCCCCAAAGCTTCTCAAGAGTGATTTGCAAGTAGTGCACCTCAGTTAGGGAACTGTATACACTATTCTTTTTACCAGAGTCTCCCTGCTATATCTGTCAATTAGTGAGTTAGCAAAACTAAATGAAACAAATACTTGAATAAGTATTAACATGTGTTTGAAGCTGATGATGGGGTTCTGGTCTCTCTCCTCTGTTTCTTCCATACCCAGACTGGAGATGAACAGGTGCTTTCCTGTAGATGCTGTTTACTGTGTACTGCATCATCTAAAAGCAAACATCAACAGAGCTAATTGTTCGTTGGATTGAAACTCACTGTCTCAGCTTCCTGTTTTTACAGGTGCATATACAGTTGTGCACTCTGTGCATACATGTGTGCACTACCACACCCAGCAGGGCAGTAACAGAAAGCTGAGTCGCCAACACAGCATCCTTCATAGCGGGGTGGTATCCTTGCGGATTTTCTCTGAGAGTCTCTTCTCAGCTTAGGTAAAAGGTTTTAAGTGGGACTTCATTAATCTCTTCTCACTTCGCTTCAACAAAGATCTCAGTCTGACAGAACACAAAATGATGCTCAGATGGAAGAATGTTCTAAGTTCATGTTGGCATCAGAAGAAGCTTGTCTAATGAGGTTTGTTTACATGGCTTCATCTCTCAGGATTGTTGGGCCTGCCAACCACCTGTGTAAAGCTGCCCTCAGCTTTAGAGAGCTAGCTATGGACTCTGACACTCAGCTGTCTCGGGAAAACCTTGGAACATAGTGAGTCCTTTCTCACAAACCAGCCTTCCCCACTTTGGACCAGCCTGTGTCCCTAAGGTGCCTTAGACCATCCTAATATGGAAAAGAGACTAAGGCAAATGTTCTTGCTGTCCTGAGCAGAGATTACTGGCCTCTGTGGATTTTTTTTTTTCCTTAAGGATTTCAGGGGGTTTTTTGTTGGTTTTTTTTTTGTTTGTTTGTTTTTTTTTTTTTAAGGAAAAAAGAAATTAAGGTGATGAATTAGAACAAGGTGGCGCTTTCCATGGAAATTAACAAGGTGACTTTATCTGAACCTTTCCCCATTGTACCTGAAATTCCACAGATTCTAGAAAAATATTTATGATATTTTACATGATTCTTTTTGATAGAAAGAAAATGGGCTTTTAATGTCTGTGAAAGTTGATTGTCAGAAAGGAAACTGTGTTAATTGATTAAAAATTTTAAAGGTCTCTGGTTTTATTCTTTTTTTATTGAATATCTTTATTACCTCCAAAAGATTACACCATTTTTTGGACTATTCTTCAGACTAGCTCTGTGGCATTAACACAGCTTTCCTGTGGAGTTTCCAATTGGGGCTGATAACTCATTAGTGGGCTGGTACCCTTTACTCTCAGCATTTAGAATCAGGTCAATAGGCACTGTTGGAAGAAAGTTCCACCCAAGGCCCTAGCTAAATAAATAAATGGACAAAATTAAATGAGACCTCTTATAGGAAGTTTACAGAAGAGTGCTTTCCATCCTTCCCATGAACACTCTCTTGTTTGAGCCCTGAATTGCACTGTGCTCCTTTCAACTCTAGGCTACAGAGCCAAGATTTCCTGAGTGCTGTGCTTATTTCATGGTAGTAGCAATCTATATAGGAATTTTCTCTCTTTATCCTTGATGACTTGAAAGTATAATCGGTCCATTTCTGATCTGAACTAACAATATGTCAAACTGATACTGTTCCTTTTGCGTGAAGGTTGTCCATCTCTGACCCAGAGTCTATCATAAAACATATTTTCTCAAATGAGCATTACATTTAATTTAAATTAAGCAGAAGAAACAAAATCAAAAGTTTATAATATGTAAGATATCACGATTTAGATAAATATTTAAAAACATATTAGTACCTTTAATATCCCTCTAAAATTGAAGCAATAAATTAAAATATTATAATATTGAGATTATAGGCAGAATATTTCCTAACCTGTAAATTCAAAATTTGCAGCTTTATCTTTCTCTGAGTTAGGATCTCACTGTAGCCAAGGTTGATCGCTAACTCACGACCTTTTCTCCCTCAATATCTTACACGCATCTGCCACCATGCCTGGCTCAAAATCTGAAAAATTTAAAGTACTCTATGATGGCCAGAAAATTTCAAATGTTACAGTATTTTGGATTTCTGGTTTTCTGATTAAAAGTGCTATAAAATCTATCTTAGTAAATCTGACAACTTTGGAAAGTGGAAATACTTCTGCTCCTCTGAATTTAGACAAGGGCCCCCAACTTGTAGCTACTTTCCCATAATTCATAAGATATTTCTCATTCTCAGTAGACCTTACATTTTAATTTTGAATAAAAAAAGACTAAAATGTCACATGCTGCTTTGATGTTGTAGCTATGAATCTGTGTGTGTGTGTGTGTGTGTGTGTGTGTGTGTGTGTGTGTGTGTGAATTCCTTTTTTCCATTCCCCTTTAATTTCTCTTGATGTGTCCTTTTAGTTTGAAGACCTATCCCTCTTCAGCACTAGGAGTTTTTCATTGATTTTTTTTTCTCTATTTACAAACTAGGCATAATACTAATGATTGTAGAGAGTTGTTAAAGGCAGATAAGAAGCCAAAATAGAAAGAGATTTGGTAGTATGTAGTACACTCAGACATTTCTTACTTCCTGTGTTCTTTAATTAATAGGTAATAAAGATTTAAACATTAAAGCTAGTAATGGAGAGGAAAAGGGGTCATTGAAAATGACCATATCGAAGTCCGATTGGCTGAACCATGGAGATAAAGCCCTGGGAAAGTCAGGATGATGGGAAAAAAGATGTTGAGAAAGGAATGAAGGACTTAGAGGTATGGAGGTGTCCTACCTGTCAGCAGGTACCAGAGAAGTTAGACACCCCAGTTTCTTTATCTTAGTGTTGAATTCAGAGTTCAATTTTGGCATACCCTGAATATGGGCACATGTTTTCCCCTACTGGCTCCATGACTTCTTGGACAAGTTGTTTCCATCAGGAGCAGATGGTCCAATGAATACCGAATTACCTGCAGCACATAGAGAGATTTGTTGGCTACAGACATTTCTTCTTTTCCTCATCAGAAATGTTGCCTTGCCTGTCCCTGTTTCTCATGGTCACTGAAGGATAGATAAATGAAGTGGTGTATAGTGTCCGGCTCTTTCTACACCATTCTGCTGCAGAACTGAGCAGTTGTGTGCCCATACTTGTTATGAAGCTCTTGCTTCACAGAAAGAGGCATGTACTATCACTATAACAAACACCTTAGCAGGTAGAGGCAGCGTCCTCACTTTGAAAATGATGTGTCTGAAACCTAGAGAAGAGTAAGTCTTCCAAGATCACACAGTGGTGAAATAAGAATGCAAACTCAAGGTTGCCCCTTTCTTGGTCCTGAACTCAACAGTATGCCAATGCATACTATTATTCTTCTCATTACTTTTCAGGGTGTGGTTGAGTTCAGGTCTAGTGTGGGCACAGGTATTTGTGGGTACACCTACCTCTTTATCTTGATTGTTCAGCTCCCTCTCTCAGTGTTCTAGGACTCTGGGATGTAACATAATTGTCTTTTTTGATCTTGATATACTCCTTTTGGTTAAATGTCTACCACTCTTTGCCTGAATCACTAAAACAGATCTCAAAGTATCTGTAAAAGGCCATTTGGATTTTGTTCCTCAGGTATTTGAACACTATTCTTGTTTTGTAAAAAGTAAAAATAAAAAAGAACAGTCGGCTTAAATTTTTCATCAATCTTAAATATATTTAAATTTTCTATACATTTCCTTTCAATTTCTGAATTCCATGAAAGTGGCAAAATATTATTTTACAGACTACACTGGTCTACAGACCAATTTAAATGACATTCTCACTACTGACTTTTTGAAAAGACCACAAGTCATCCAGACAGATTGCATAAATAAATGAATGAATGAATAAATGAATGAATGAATGAATGAATGAATGAATGAATGAATGAATAAATAAATAAATAAATAAATAAATAAATAAATAAATAAATAAATAAATAAATAAATAAATAAATAAATAAATAAATAAATGGTGCGAATAGAAGTTACCCATTTACCCGTTCTTTTTAGGCCCCCAATGGCTTTGAATTTAATTTAACATGAGGCCAGATATTTTCCCTGTTCTAGGAAGCCTTAGGTTGTTCATCTAACTTTGCTTCTGTATCCATTATGTTTCTTTTCTCTTTTGAGATTATAAGTACACCATGCCCCCCTTTCCTTCCTTCAAGCTTTCACAAAGAGCCCTCCCACCTGGCTCTTCAAATTCCTGCTGTTCTCACTTTAACTGTTGTTACCTGTGCGTGTTTCTAAATACATAAATACAGCCTGCTCCTTCTGCAGTGTTACCTGTAGGAATGCACTGGAATGCACTTGGTTTGGACAATCAATCAGCGTTCTCTTCCCTGGGGATGACTTTCTTCCCTCTCAGCATTTCTTAGTTGCCCATTGTTCCTTGTGTTGGGTGGAGGCCTCCTGAGCTTTCCTGGTCCAAATAGCATTATTTTGGTGTCGTCATTTGGTTCGGTTAGTGTTTAAGCAACTATGTTGTTGAAATTTGGTGAGTGTAGCTTCTGGCGCTGTTAGAAGACACAACCTGGCAGCCAACTCCCTGTTCCTTTGGCTTTTACAGTCTTTGCACTGTCATCACCACCTCTCAGGGCAGTGAGAACCTTCATTAGTTTCAGAATGAGCAAAATTCCAGGTCTGAAACCAAGTCCCTGAAAAGATCTGAGCAACATAGGTTTAGTAGAATAACCTGATGATCCCCTGGCCACCTACGTGTGAGGATGCCTGTTTTCAGTTCATGCGTCATACATACTTTTAGACTCCTTGTTTTCTTCAGAAAGACACACACACTCACACATACACATACATACACATACACACACATACACACACACTCTCTCTCTCTCACACACACACTCACACAGGCTCTTCTCTCTCTCTCTCTCTCTCTCTCTCTCTCTCTCTCTCTCTCTCTCACACACACACACACACACACACACTCTCACACACACATACACACATGCCCTCTCTCTCTCTCTCTCTCTCACAGACTCTCTCTCTCTCTCTCTCTCTCTCTCTCTCTCTCTCTCCCTCTCTCTCACACACACACACACACACACACACACACACACACACACACCCCAAAACAAAAAGAACAAGGCTGTGGAGAGCTCATTCTGAATGCCTCTGAGATCAGGGAATAAAATGATGGTAGTACATTGCTGTTCCCGTGTTCCCATTGTGAAGGATTCTTTAGCAGGGAGCGTGACTACGGTTGTGCAGGGCTTAAATGGAGAGCTGATGAAAAGCACCCTTGATGCTTGCTGTTGAGTGAATCCTCTGTATGGAAGCATCTAAGGCTCTCCTCTTATCTCACCACTTTGCAGGCCTGTGGCAATAATTGCCAAGGTAGTCGCTACAGCCAGAGTTGTTCTGGGAGCTACAGAGCTGTGACTTCTAAAAATCTAAACTGCCAAGATCTGTGGGGTTTTTTTTTTTTTTCCTGTTGTCTACTCCAGTGACTTTTAGGCTCACAGAAGAGTATTCCTCTGTCTTTTGTTAATTAACTGTTATTACAGTGGCAAACCTTTTTATATTTTAGTTTTGGTATATTTATATTTAATAGGCTTAGAAGTCAGATGTATCATCATGTTGTGTGTGTGTGTGTGTGTGTGTGTGTGTAATCCAGAATTTGACAAATGATTCTGAGGTAGGCAATTCAAGGACCATTCTTTGAAAATGGCTAAAGTAGTATCTTTGCTATATAATAATTTGTATCAGATGAAAAATGGGCTTAATTTTAAAGCCTTCCCCTCCTACTGTAGATAACTAACATAGCTAGATTTACCTGTGGTTTGATATAGATAAAAATATCAGATCAAATACTTAAGTCAGTGGTTTATATAACATTGGCTATGGAGCATTGATGTAAACCCAGAAGCCAGAGGTGAAAAAGATGTGTGTTTTCACTATTTCAGATCATCACCTGAGAAAGAAAGTCTACGTAAGAAGAGTGTCAACACAGGTGGAATTCAGACTTCTTGAGCTGAAGCATTGGTGAGAAGAAGTTGGGAAAGAATGAAGGAGGGGTAGAGATAGAACAGAGCACTTGATGAAGAGAGCTATAGAGAGAGGGGGCAGAGCTTGAATAACTCCAGGGGATTCTCAGAAGGAATCAGCATTATATTAGCAAGCAAAACTTTTGAGGAAATGATACACCAGGATTGGGGGTTGTTACTATATATTCATATTGTAGAAACTTAGTTCCCAGTGTTGTATGTTAATGGTCAAGTAGAGATGGGTCCTAGAGGAAGTAATTGGAATTAATTGAAGTCAAGAGGGCACAGCCTTTATAATGACATTAATGGCCTCTCAAGAAGAGGGAGAGTTTGTATTAGCTAGCTTTCTGTCTTTCTGTGAGAAAGATGCCCTCTGCTTGTTCTGAGGAAACATGAAGTCTCTCATCCTCTAGAACAACCTATTGTGCTGTGCTTACAAACTTCTTTACCTCTGGGTCTGGTAAGAATAAATTTATTTGTGGTGATATATTTTATATTTAATAAAATCAGACTGGAATATCAGAGAAAAGATCCACCCACAGTGGGGCCACGAGGGTCAGAGAGTGGAAACTCACGCCTTTAATCCCAGCATAGCAGCAACGTTGGTAACTCACTCCGTTAATCTCGTAACTCAGGAAACAGAGATCTTTCTGTGCTTCTCTGAGTTCAAGGCCTAACAAGAAACAATAGTAGCTCATCCCTTTAATCCTAATTCTAGGATTATGATGCAGAGTTAAACCCAGAAGTGAAACAACTGGGCGAAGAAGATATTTAAAGCAGGTGTAGGATGACAGAGATTTATTCTGTAGAGTGAGCCAGGATGAGGATTCTTGAAGACAGCTTTTACCCCGAGAAGTTGGCTGGGTGAGATTTGACTGTGGTCTGTTTCCTCTCTCTGATATTGCATCTCTTCCCTAATATCTGGCTCTGAGGTTTTATTAAATATCAACTAGAATTTGTGCTTTGTTTCTTTTCATCATATATTAGTCAGTCTTAATCACTAAGTCATAGCAACATCAAAGGGACAGGAAAAATGAGCCCGGCACTCACACAAGGGTAGGGATGTTGCTAATCCATGAGTCATGGATTAGAACAGTTCGGAAAATCGTCTTGGGGAGTGATACCAATCTCAGTGCTACTCTACACATGCCAACAAATCATAAAGTAGTGATTTCCCCAGGATTCCAGCTGTTTCCAGTCACTTACTTCACCCTATCCCGGGTAGAGCTGAAAAATATTTATAAAAATTTTAAAATTCTTCTCTCAATTCAGGTAAAATCTACTATTTTGGCAGCTCAAAATAGTAAATCAGTTGTATTTAAATGGAAGGTCTCTATGTCAAGCTGCTTGAGAAGTATTTCCATGCTTGGTTAAGTCAAATAATTGACTTCAGTGTAGCATTTTTGTATATAACAAACCAGAGACTGCCTGGCTATTGTCTGTGTTGAGATTTGATTTGGCTCTTAAGAAGCAATTTATCTTTGATATCTGTTACTGTTTAAACCAACATTTCCCTCTGCTTGATACTGCTGCATTAAATTAAAGCAAGATAAATTCAGCTAAGATATTATCCAACTACAAGATATGTACTAAGTGGTAGACAGTGAAGGTAAGTCAGTGAGACAGTGATCATTTTCTGAGATGATGATAGACTAAGATTCATAGCGATGATCTTCAGGGTCAGAACTGTTCACTCAATTCATTTACAGGATTTAACAGTTACAGCAGTGGCTACAACCCTAGGCATAGCGCATCAAGTGTGCTTAAAATTTCATGTTCCAGTAATCAGGCACTGAAAGAGGTTCTAGGTGTGTTTGTTTGTTTTGTTTTACAAGAGAGATGGACAATGAGGGGAGATTCAGAATCTTGCTACTTGTGTCTCATGAGCTCAGGACTCTATTTCTGGACACATCTAAAAAGGTGAAGCCAAGGACAGACTTCAGCTTTCTGCAGAGAAATTCACTGAAATTTGATATAATCTAGATGATGTTAATTATGAAAAGTCTTGTTGGGTTTGTCTTTGGTTTATAATTATGTTTTGTGGTAGTTATAAGCAAAATATGGGTGGGATGAGTGAATGAAGTTGTTTCCGGGAAGCAACTATGAGCTGACAGGTCCTCAGAAGACAGGTTGTACTGTAGAAGGAGGATTAGCCAGACTGTGACAAACAATCCAGAGCATTTTACTTTACTATAGGCTCAGCCTCCCTCCCTCTCTCTCCCTCTCCCTCCCCCTCTCTCCTTTTCCCTCTCTCCCTCTCCCTCCCTCTCTCTCTCTACTTCTCTCTCTGTCTCTCTCTGTCTCTGTCTTTCTCTCTCTCTCCCTCTCTCTCTATTTCTCTCTCTCCTCTCTCTTCTCCTCTTCTCTCTTGCTCCTCCTTTTTTTTCTTTTCTTTTCAACATGCAAACTTATTTCCTTTCTTACATACATCAAAGTCTAGTCATAATAAGGACAAAGTGACTGGGACAATACTATTATACTTGAGACTGAAATGCTAATAGGAGTTGACAAGATAAACCCAATTAAGCCAAACTGTTCTTGCAATGGGATGACTAATAATTATCATTTGTGACGCTACTTAGATGCCATCTACTTATCTCATTCCACACACATACTTGCTGTGGGTAATTTTCTACTTAATGCAAATTAAGCCATTTCTTTTTAAAACAAAATATATGAGTAAAAGTTAAAAAGAAAAAAGTCCAAAGTGTTATGGGACCAAAAATATCTCCAAAAGCATCATGGAGTTTATTTTGTGCTGGCTATCTATTGCTGGGAATGGGGCCTGCCCATGAATGCTTTGTATATCCAGTGAGACTCCACTGGAGAAAAGTAATTTTTCTTTGCAAACTGTTGTCAGTTGAAGATAGCTTCTAGGTTGGAGATCAAAGTTCATGTCCACTTCCGCTCTCAGCACTGAACTTCATCTGCCTTGGCTCTTTGAAGGATCTGTGCATGCAGCCACAGTCTCTGAGTTCGTGTGAGCATCTGTCTTTTGTCTGGAAGGCATTGTTTTCCTGGTGTCTCCCCACGGACTGTCACAGTCCTTCTGAAGCACTGTGCTCCCCATCTTGTCCCCACGAGTTCCTCTCTCCTATAGTCTCCTATCATTTCCTAAACCTGCCGTTGCTTTTCAGCAGCCTCCTACTAGTCCCGTTCACACAGAATTCTGAAGAGACTCTGACTGATGGCCCTCCTTGCATGTATGAATCACTTGTCTGACTTTAAAGAGGATTTGCATGCCGCTGTAGAGTGTCGTGTGATATTATTTTAAGATGTGTGGCATTTGTTTGTGCTGTGGAACATTTGTTTATTGATGCGAAGATGTGTCGCGTTCTCTTATGTTGCATTTGTTTAACTCTGTGAAGCTCTGTTGCTTTGCCTGTCTAAAATGTTTGATGGTCTAATAAAGAGCAGAAAAGTCATTGGCTAGGCAAGAGAAAGGATAGGCGGGGCTGGCAGGCAGAGAGAGTGAATGCAAGGAGAAATCTGGGAGGTGAAGAAGAAAGAGCAAAAGACAAGGAGAGGAGGAAATGAGCCAGCAACGGAATAAGAAAGGAAGTTATACAGAAATAGAACAGGATACATGGATAAAAAGACTTTTTATAAATAAAAAATAAATTAAATTTTAAAAAAGAGAAAGGGGGGGAGGAAGCCCAGAGGCAAAAGGTAGATGGAATAATTCAGGCTAATAAAGCTAAAATCAAGCCAAGTGAAGACCAGACATTTATAAGCAAAAATGAGACTCTATATGTGATTCATTTGGGGGCTGAGTGGCAGCCCCCCTCCCAAGATCAAAGACTAAAGGAAAAAAAAAAACAACCAAAACAGTGGAGAGACTCCCTTAGTTTTTTCCTAAAACTAAGGGGACGTCCCCCTCCACCTAAATGTCTTATGTGCTGCAGATTTTCAAAAGTTAGGAATGGAAGGAGGTCAGTTAAGGGAATAGTTTGATTTTTGAGTTGTTGAGGACGGTACCAACTCATACTCTCTGTGAACATGGAAGGAAGTATCAGCTCTTACACTGAACCTCTCTAGAAGTAGGTTTCAGTGCCTCACCAATTATTGCTGATGGTAAGTCATAAGACTAGCTGTTAGATTTGGCTGTGGGATATAATTCATAAGGAATGTGGAAAGGCAAGGGACCAGACCTTCACCATTTGGCATAATTTCTATTATTTAGCAAATGATGCTTATAAACATCTCTTTTACACTTCGTAAAGCTGAGCTGTCCTTTCCCCTTACTGGTTCACAGGGTATTTGTTCAGGATAGACGGCTGTTCTTCCTGACTGTAGGCGAGTTGAGTAGGATTCAACAAAAGAATGGAAGCAGTTTTTTATTGTGATCACAGGAACACTGCCCAGTCCTTTGTCTTGACTGAATCAGTCCTCTTTAATATGTTTTTCGAGAGTGTTTTCTCTTCCAGAGTAAATTGCATATTCATTTAGAGTGTCTAATGGAGTCACTTAGTTGTTGGCTACAGGCATTACCTCCAGCTATAGGGGCATCTTCTAACCCCTAAACACACCACACACACCCCCACACGCAAATCAATTATTTTCTAAATATCCTTTCCTATGATGAGATATTCTTCCACGTATAGACATACTCCCCATGTACCCCACTAATCCCTGGCTTACTGGTAGTAGACCCAAATGTTGATATCACTGACTTTGGTTTTCTTAGTTTCTACAGACATAGTTCAGGTGGAGGGTGTAGTCCCAAGTATTTATCTCATCCCCTCCTCTGGTTGTAATGAATGTGAGATGGTTGGCTTGGTAAGTTAGCCCAGGTGAGAGACACAGACCCACTGGCGGGCAACATTCCCATAGTAGCCTCATACTTTTATGTATACGTGCTTGGCACCTAAGTGAGATGGTTGAACAGTGTCACAGAAATAACTAATCGGATTGTAAATTTGCTGAGAGGAAAAGCAAATGAGAATAGTTACTATTTGGCGATGGGAGAAGCATCAATTAACTAACTCTCACTTCCGGATTGGAAAACACTGTCCCTCTGTCAAATGGAGGGCTTCACAGGTTTGTGTGTCTGGTGTAAACAGAAGAACTGTGGGTCAGCTTTCTTTGGAATGAGTGAGGCTGAAGGCTTCTGGCAGCAAATGAAATGTCTAGGGAGAAACTGAGGGGAAGGAAGAGAGTTGGGAGTGGGTGGAGCCGGTGCGAGGTTGATACTGGTGAAATAGACTTCTTGAGCAGTGAGTAGCATCTTCCAGGCTGGAGTTACTGTACAGCTCATCGTCAGCACTCACAACTCTTGGGGACTTGGGCAAAAGTAAAAGTGTAATAGTTTAAAACATCTGTGTTAGTTGCTTTTGTTATACACAGAGGTGTGTGTGAGTTAATATGTGTGTGTGGGTGTGTGTGCACGCATGACTATGTATGTGAATATGTGCGTGAGAGAGTATTAGTATGTGAGTATGTGGGACGGTAAGTATGCGTGTGACCATAAACTGAGAAGCATTAGCCTATCACATTTTTTTTTAATTCCAGAAACTTTTCAGCATTAACTACCAAAGCCTAAAATCCTTAGCTGTTCTGTTCTACTCACTCTTGTCAGTAGTAGTGCATATATCTGAATTCAAGTCAGATAACTACCTTAGAAGATAGAGATGGACTGTGACAGTCAACAGCTGGTTTCCTCAAATAGCATTCATTTGATAGAGTACAAGATAGGAATTTTGATTCACGTAAACATAGTCTGAATGCAGACTTTCCCATGCGTTTGAGACCTTATGCAAGTAACTACCTCAAGACTTCAGTTCTTTTACTTGTAAAGGGTGTGACATTTGCTTCTCAGATTGGCGGGCCTCTAAGGAGGTAATGTGAGCACAGAGCCATTGCACTGTCTATCACAGGGCAGCATCAAAATGAAATCTAACTCCCTTGAGTCTGCCAACTCCTTTTCTGGCTGCCTTCTCTAGCCTGCCAAGTTTGACTCTTAAAATCACAAGTATCTCCCTACTTGGCTTCTTGTGAATTGTAGATAACTGAGGCAAAGTTGAAACTATCTAATTCTAATGAATCTGTGGAAATACCATTTATTTCATGCTAGACTCTACTATTGCTATTTGCAAGGCAGAGAAGACATTAAAGTTATATATCTTTAATGCTAAATTTATTCCATATGATTTCTGTGACATTTGCTCTTTCTAGTACCATAAATGGTCTTAATATTGAATCTAAAACTTTCGATCTACTAAAAGTTCCTATCCACATTTTCAGTCTATCCATCATTTATTCATCCATCTTTTATTCATCCATCCATCTACCTAATCCTTCATCCATCTGTGTATTCAGGGATTTCATATGGAAATAGTTAGTACATGCTAGTTCTGAGGACTAGGAATTTGGCAGTGAGGAAGAATACAAAAGAAATCCTTTATTCATAAAACAAGATTTATAGGCCATTCTTTCTTATGAAAAATAAGGGTGTGGAATAACAAAATGACTTAATAAATTATTCAGCATAACAAAAGACAATTGCTATAGAGAAAATAAAGCAGGAAAAGGAATGAGTATTGAGGCAATTTTTAAAATATGATGATAACAGAAAATTGCATTTGAACATAGCTTTAGAGGGTAGAGCATTTCAAGCAGAAGGAGCAGCAAGTGCCAATGCCCTGAGGAGGAGGCAAGTCTGGCACGTTTGAGGAGGAGCAGGAAAGTAGTGTTGCTGCTGGGAAAGAGATTGATGAAAGACTGTTGAAGAAGGAGACTGAAGAAAGGATGATCTGGCTTGTGTGGCTCATGGTGAGGGTGGGTCCCTGTGTGGACTTTGTCTTGACTTGCACAGCAGCACAACAGTGCTGACTCCTGTATTGAGAATAGTCAACTAGGGCAAAGGCAAAACTGAATCCATTTGGGACATTGTCTTCATTACTGTTCTGTTGCTATGAAGAGACATCATGACCAAGGCGACATATCAAGGGAGTCATTTAATTGGGGGCTTACTTACAGTTTTCAGCGTGTGAGCCCATGACCAATATGGTGGGGAGAGAGGCAGCAAGCAAGCAGGTATGGTGCTGGAGTACTAGCTGAGAATTTATATCTAATCCATAAGCACAAGGCAGAGACTGAGAGAGAGAGAGACTGAGCCTGTCGTGGGCTTTTAAAACCTCAAAGCCCATCATCCCTGATGGCACACCTCCTCCAGTTAAGTCCGCCACACCTTCTAATCCTTTCCAAAACTACTCCACCCACTGGGGGCCTAGTATTCATATATACAAGCCTATGGGGGCCATTATCAATTCAAACCACCTCAGGGACCATTGTAATGACCTGCACGGGAATGATAGCAGTGGAGAACTGGCCAGATTTTAGGCATATTTGTAGGTGAGGTGATTTTCAGTGGATTGGATGTGGAAGGCAGAATCAAAGATGATTAAGTTTTATAGTGAGCAGGCCTGCCTTAATCAGGTATTTATTTTCTGAGCTACATTCTGGACAGTTCTAAGTTTAAGAGGTGTGGGGGTAGAGAAGCCAAGTGAACAGAAGTTTAGCATCCAAGGGGAAGTCTGGCCCAAGTTTGGGCAATTTGGAGAAGTGAGCACGCGGTACAATGTTTCAAACTGTGAAGCAGCATGAGAGCCCAGAGCTGAGCAGACAGAAAAGACCTAAACATAAGCATCCTGCAGACATGCCACTTTGGAGAAGTTAAAAGTTTAGGACACACAAGAAAGGAAGTGGCAGACAGAGGAAAACGGATGGGAAGTCGTTTTCCAGGAATGAGCGTTGGCCCTGCTACGTTCTGCTACTGGTTCAAGTGGGATGAAGCTGGGATGTGCCATTGAACATGGAAATGCCAGGCTCTGCTGACCTGCTGAAAGAGCTAGCACGATAGAGGAATGGCAGATGAATCAGAATGAGGTGGGGCATTGTGAAGACAGAGGCCATCAAACTGCTGGCAAGAATCCCGCTGCCCCCAAATGTGAAGATCCTAACCCCTCAGAGCTCCACTCTCCCATTCACTTTCATTTTGCGAACTCTGTTCCGCTTTGTCAGCCCTTTGGAATGAGCTGAGATTCCCTTCTGGATGAGTTTTGTCTACAGCCTCTGTTGAATTCAGAGCCTGCCAACGGCTTTCATCTCTGTCCAGTGACAGAAAGGTTATCATGGATGAGGAGCCCTTCCTAGTGTGCCTGTGCACATCATCTTAGGATGGCAGGCAGAGACCCTGCTAGGGGCTAAGTTCTGCCTGCCATGTGCTCAGGCCCCTTTGGCAATATGGACAAATGAGGCCCTGGCAAAATCTATCTCCAAAGTGAGATGCGTGGTGGACGTGAGGTTCTTCTGAGCTCACAACGGCAGGGTTTATTTTCCTCCCAATTGTTCCCATCTTGTCTGGACCTGTGGCAGAGCAAGTCAGCTGGAGTACTTCCACACACATCGTGTGGTTTTCTACCCTATCGCATTGTGCCAGCATCTGCTGGCATCTTGCTGCCCACACAGACTATTAGGAAGAAAATAATGCTGGAGAAATTCAGACAGGTGGCCTGGCTCCTCACTGTGGTCATCAGACATCACTTGTCACCTTCAACTCATGACCACAAAGTACCTCTGTGACCAGCTCATATAGGGAGGAGAAATATGTATTTTTTTTAATTTTTTATTTATTTTATTTTTTGCAATACTGGTTTGTTGGCTGGGTTTGAAGATTTTTTTTTTTTTGTAGTGCTTTCTAAAGTCTCTTCTGAGTTAGCTATTGTATTCCAGTGATCTTCTGGTGCTTTACCATGGTGTCACGCCAACAAGACGATGACAAAGTACTGTGAAATGTTATTTAAGATATATTACATTTGTTTATGCTGTGAAATATTTGTTTAGTGATGCAGAGATGTGCTGTATTCTTTTATGTTGTGTTTGTTTAACTCTGTGAAGCTGTGTTACTTTGTCCACCTAAAACACCTAACTGGTCCAATAAAGAGCTGAATAGCCAATAGCAAATCAGGAGAAAGAAATGGGCAGGGCTGGCGGGCAGAGAGAATAATAGGAGAGAATAAAGAGGAGGGGTGAGAAAAAGAGAGGAGGACACCAGGGGCCAGCCACCCAGTCACACAGCCACCCAGCCACACAGCCACCCAGCCACCCAGCCACCAGCCACCCAGCCACACAGCAACCCAGCCACACAGCCACCCAGCCACACAGCCACACAGCCACACAGCCACCCAGCCACGCAGCCACACAGCCACCCAGCCACACAGCCACGCAGCCACTCAGCCACACAGCCACGCAGCCACACAGCCACACAGCCACACAGCCACACAGCCACTAGGCACTCATCAGCACCTATGGTAGGTGTTAGGGTAAAGCCCACAACCAATGCTTTCCACCCCCAAAAACTCTTAGTTCTTATAGTGGGCATAAAACAATGCTAGCCATCACTTGGCACTCGTCACCACCTAGGTTAGGCATTAGGGAAAGCCCTGGGGACAGAATCCGGGAGCAAGATCCAAGGATCTGAGCTGGGCTTCAATAGCTGGGAAGGCCAGAAATGAGTGTCAAGCAAGAAGGAGCAGCCACAACCCTTAAAGATCTTAGCTGAGGGCGGGGTGGTGGTGGTGGTGGTAATCCTCTGAGAGACTAGAGCCCTGCTGGGAAGCCTGGAAGATCAACTGACTTCCAGAGACAATAGTTCGAGTTTACACTGACTGGAAATAGAAGACTTACCAATCAAGGCTGGTGGTGTTCAAACACACTGCAGTGGGGCAGATGGAAGGTGACCTGCCGTTGAGCCCCAGATCAGGATCTCCTGGCCTCTGTGCATCTACACCCAGGAGAGAGCCTATCTGAGTCATGGCACCAAAGTGGTTTCGCACATGAGAACAGACACACATTACCAGCACCACACTGGAGTTTATTGAGGGAAGTTGCTGAGTGGGTACAAGGAACAGAAGCAGATGAGAAAAGAGAGACCTTTCATGTTGTGCCTCCTTTTAAGAGAATGTGTGGGCATGGATTTACACAGCCAAACCTGAACACAGTGTGTTTTGCTGGCACCATGTTGGGCTATCAGACTAGAATGTTTACCGTGTAGCTGCTTTGAGTCAGGAATCCTTACAGTACCAACAACATTTTAGACAAAGCATTTCATTCTGCAAGTGAGCCAAAGAAAGGAGTAGTTTGTGATAAGAAATAGGGTGGGTATGATTCATTTTAAAAAATGGGGTTATTTAAATAGACATGTCGAAACACCCAGCAATCATTGTCTAATCAACTAAGGATACTAAGAGATGCCAGTTATTGCTTGTGAAGTCACCCTGAGAGATTATATTTTGAAATCCCTTGTGAGTTTCCAAGAAAAAGAATACAATATGCTTAGTGAAATTTGAACATCAAATCATACACGCAATATATTGGATACGCTTAGGCTAAAAAATTGCATGAAATATGTGAAATAGAATTTCACTGATTAGCCTGGCATTCTATCACCGAGCTAAATCCCCAACCTGGAGTCTGGGCATTTCTTGTTGTTGTTATTGCTAAATGCTGCTACTCTGCCTCTAGGTAGCCATAAGCGATAATGTGCTACAATGAAGATGTGACTTCCTGTAAAGCTGTCTACACAAAGCACTGACTCATTCTCTTGGGACACCAGATCAGTGTCAAAAGCTATCAGGGTGAGCTGCTTCAGGGAATGTTGCTTTAGCTCCTGGCCCCGGAACTCCTAAAGCAGTCACCGAGTCTTCTCTATTCCCTTTGGTCTGTTCTCGCTGACCTCTTGCTTTTGTTGTGACCTTGCATATTTACCATGTGAGATAAGGACAGAATCAAAGCTGGAGATTTCTTTGGAGTAAATTATGGCTTTAGGTGTTGGATAATAAAACAGGGGAAGATAAAGAATTGATGACAGCATCTATTCATCAGAATCCTCAATTTTATAGTAGAGGCAAAGCATTTTCAATGGCAGGTCCTGAAGCTGTCCACCTTTTCTTGTTTGAAGTTGACTTTCAAGGAAACTAGAATTTATATGTCTATCTCTGCCTTATTTTTACACTACACTCCCCCATCTCTAAAATGCTTGCTCTCCTGTTCTCTCACCAGAAGAAAAGCTACTTTTTCAAATTATTTAACTTAAAAGTGAAGTGTCCTCACATCTTGAAAATTTTCAGGTGATAATTCAATGGTATTTTTTAGAAATCATATAGAACACTGATAAAGACAAAGAAACAGCCAATTTAAACAAGTATTCACATTATAGTTCTGTCATTACAGGGCAGACTTACATGCAGAAATGACTTCCATCACATGCTCCATCTTAAGAGTCAAAAGACTTTCTGCTTTGGAGTTTGGAAAGAAAATACAAAAATGAAACTTTAGTTTGTTGGGTGGACTTTCCTCTGTGATGTAGGTTTGGTTCTGAAGTCTAATCTGGACTTGGTGTGTGAAGACATTGAGAGGGAATTTTGCTTAAGCCTCTCTCAATTAAGAGGAAATGGGAGCTAGAGGCAAGAGCACATGAGTCTGTGAAATGCTACTTAATTTCACTTATTCCTTTGTAAGGCTGTTAGCTGACCCCACTCCTGGCACTTTTTGATGGACACCTAAGGCATTTTGAGTGAAGACAGGTGTACGGATGATGCTCTGGGCATCTCACTAGCTCTGGGCTAGTGAGAAGAGACTGGATAAAGGAGGTCGTGTCAACATGTCCATGAGAAATTTTATGATGAAGAGCAGCAGGTGCTGTGGGGGCGGGGGGGGGGGGAGGGTGCAGTGTAGGCAAGAGTGGAATGGAAAGAGAAAATCAGAAGTCTCTTAGCTTAGGCCTTTTCAGGTCAAGCAGTTTCCCTGCAACTCTTGAGGTCATAGAATCTCTGAGAACAGCCTTAGTTTCTTGGGTGCTATTTCATTATCAAACCCTCTGCTGAAAATCAAGCTGTCTGTGCCTGGTTCTTCCATCTCTGTGGTTCTTGCCCAGTGTTAAAACAAACAAACAAACAAACAAACAAACAAACAAAAAACTAAAGCAGATATAAAAGAATTTGAGCAACACACTAGAAGGTATAAATATTTTCCATGATCATGGATTAGAAGAATTAATATTGTGAAAATGGCTATTCTACCAAAAGCACCTATAGATTCAATGTAATCTTTATCAAAATTCCAATGTCATTTTTAAGAGAAATGGAAAAAAAGTAATAGAATTCATATGAAGGCACAAAAGATTCCAGACAGCCAAATCAATCCTGAACAAGTCAGGTTTCAAGTTATACTACATAGCCATAATAACAAAAACAATACAATATGAGTAGATCAATGAAGTATAATAGACAACTGAAATATAAAGCTATGGAGTCATAGCTACCCGAATTCTGGCAAAGATACCAGATATGTAAAGTGAAGGAAATATGGCCTCCTTAACAAACTGTGCTAGGAAAGTTGGACATCTACATGGAAATGAATGAAACTAGATCTCTATCTCTCACCATGTACAATAATTAATTCCAAGGGGATTAATGACATTACTGTAAGGCCAGAAATTCTGAAACCATTTGAAGAAACACTTAAAAATATAGATGTAGGCAAGAGAACTGTAGTCACTTAGAAGCTGTGCCAACAGTAAGTCAAGTGGGACCCATGGAATTAAAAGCCTCTGTGTAAAAAAAGGAAATTTTGTTTTGTGAAGAGACAGCCTATAAAATCTTTGCTAATTTGATATCTGATAGAGGATTAGCATCTAGAGAACATGAAGAATTCAAAACACTGTGACATTAAATCAATAAACAGGTTAACAAAATGAACACAGTTTTCAAATGATGAGATACAGATGATTAATGAACGTAGGAGAAAAATTTCAAAATAAGTCAACTGAGGGTTGTACAAATCAAAACTACAATGGTGTTTTGTCTCACCCAGATCAGAATGGCAGTCATTAAAAAAAAAAAAAACAAATAAAAAGTTCAGGTCAGGAGATGGACAAAAGAAAACCCTTAGTCCATGTTGGTGCGAACTTTAAAGGGGTCTGGTCAGTATGCAAATCAGCATGGAGATTCTTCCAAAATGAAAAACAGGTCTGCCACATGACTTACCTGGAAGACACAAGTCAATGGGCCAGAGAAGCACTTTCCCAGCCGTGTTTATTGCATCACTGTTAACAATGCCTAAATTAGGGAGCCACCCTGAGTCTCAGTCAACAGAGACTGAATAAAGAGAATAAACAGAGGAGTTGTATGTGAAAGTTTTCAGCCATAAGGAAGAACAAAGTTGCTTTCAAGAAGAATGCACTTAGCTGGGGGTATCATGTTAAGGGAATCAAGTCTGTATTAATTTTTTTGTGTGGATTTTAAGTTTTATATAGGTACATAAATCGTGTGTGTGTGAGAGAGAGAGATAAAAGTATAATCAAAACTTAGATAATAAAAGAGACTAACCAGAGAGGGAAGAGTCAGAGTGAGGAAGAGGAAGAGGACTCTGTTCAAAGTACATTATATCCTTGCATTAAAAGATCCTAATGAAACCTGTACCATGTGCAATGAATATACACCAATGAAAGTACATTTGAAAATTAAACATACGCTATTATTATATCTATGAAATTAAAAACAGGAAGTTATTTTTTGTGTTTATTAGAATCCAAATGAAGACTATACATAAAATTCATAATTATAGCTCAGGAGGGATTTATGAACTATGGTTTCTGTCTCTACTTAAAACAGTAGCAACAAGTTACCTGTCATTAAAATACCAGTTTGTTGTAGCATATTGCATCATCTGGGTTTCACTCATTCACTGGATTCTCATGAAATATTTAGCATACTTCTTTGCCCCTGGATTTCTTTAAATCAGTTATCTCAGAGATAATCCAGATCACACTCAGATTTAACTGTTTTCCACAGGAATATTTTAGGTGTGTCTCATTGAATTGTCCCTCTTCTGTATGTTTCATTTTATTCACATTGACCTGATCTATTGATTTAATTTGAGATTTACAGAACTTAAATCCTATTCTTTTTCTCACATGTTAGTTGATATATTCCCATAAAAAGGATTTGGCCCTTATTAGCTATTTAGGCTCAATTCTGGAGTCTGCTGATAGGTTCTTGTGTTTTTTCCTGTGTTGGGTATCTGTCAGTTTTAAAGTATAATAATCTAATTCTGCATTTCCATCTCTAAAATGTCTAGGGAATGTCATAAGCATATATATCTTTCTCACATACATGAGATTCCTGTGTTCTTGGAGTTCAGACAGTAATCAGTGCTGGAATGCCAGCATATATTCAGGGTCATGATGGTAGCAAATAGCGTTGTTTTAATTATCAAGGTTAAGGAAGAAAGGAGATGGTACAATATGCCAAATAATATTTAAGTTGGTTTGTTTGAATAGACAAAACTGGGTTAAGTTAGATCACACAATAATATATATGTAATATATATAATATATATTCTAGACCAAACTGAATATCCTGTGTAGCAATCAGTACTTACTGTGTTTTGAATGTTCCCTCACCTTGAATTTAATTGCTGTGGTAACAGTAAGAGAGGCAGGAACCTTAAGAGGTAGTTACCTTATGCCCTCATGAACAGATTAATGCCAACACTGTGTGGGCATGCCTAGTTACTATTAGTTTGTCATAAGCTGGTCCCGTGCTGCTTGTTGCCTGTCAAATGACTGCTTGCCTTTCTGCATGTTGTGACACAGCACGATGACCTGGGCAGACATTGCGCCTTGCCTCTAGAAATCCTTATCTCAAGACTCATAACTCAAGTAAACTCCTGTTGGTTATGATTTTATATGCTCTTAGGTATTCTGCTATAATAGTATGAAGTGAATGATGCTGATATCATAACCATCCTGTGTAAGGTGGTTTGCTTTAACAGGAACTATTTATATTAAATTTGATTTGTACTAGGTCAGTTGATTTCTGATGAATTTTGCACTTACTCTTGTTTTTAGTCAGTAAATTTATTTTCCTGGATTATTAAATATTTTTATTATTCGAGAAAGTTTACAGTGCACAGGCAGAATAAAAAAATTTAAAAAGCAAAAAAAAAAAATAATAATGTTTCTAATGCTAATTTAAGCCAGTATTTGAACTCTGATTTGATTGTCTTTGCAAGAAGTCTGAATGTGACACATTTGAGAACTGTACTTCTACAGGTATCAGCTGACCATTGTTTCGTAAATTGTTGACTCTGGTGTTAGCATCTGGGATCAAATAGTGTGTGCCAGAGGGAACCTCAGAAGAAGAGCTTCATTAATGGAAGAACACCCAGGTTTTCCTCCTGCCCTTACATTATCTCAAGTCATGGGACAGGAGGGCTGCCTTGCTCTAGTTTTTATTGGAGTCCTATATAGCTTGGTGAATAGCGAATCTTACCAAAATAGTTGTTGGGAAGATTAACACACACACACACACACACACACACACACAGCAACAATGCACAGCTTACAGACAGTCTATATATACATGTGAAGCAGTTGACTCAACTTTAACTTGGTATTTCAGTAGGTAAGAACAAAGGTGCATAGATAACAAAGATAATAAAGGGCCTGGGTAGTTTCAATTATAATTAGTATTGGAGATTTCAAAACAGAAAATTATAAGAAAGGATGAGTAGTAGGAGGGCAAAAGGGAAAGTGAGAAGGGAAGGGAAGGAGCCAAGGAGGGAGGGGTGGAAGGAAGAGGGAAGGGAGGATGAGGGAGCAGAAGAAAGGAAGAAAATAATAGGTTGATTTCTGAGAGTTATCCCAGAGATTCGGATCTAATAAGTTTAGAGGAGAGACTAGACATTGCACGTGGTTACAGCTTTCCAGATGTTTTGTCCAAGCTAGTCCTTGCCACTAAGTCTCGATCACTGTCACATCAACCACACTTCTCACATACTTTCCTACTTCCCAACCTTTCTGGTTTCCTCTACTTGATATTTATGTTTCAGTGTAAGAAGGACCCCACAGCTCTGCCACCAAAGCTACAATTCCTCTCTCATCACATGTGGATGAGTCCTTCTGGAGTCAATCTCATTCAATGAAGGCAGGGCAGGCTGTGCTCAGTACCTTCTTATCTTTTTCTTAGTAGCCATAGAAACCCCCTTGTTTCCCACCTGAGGAAAGTTAGGCTTCCCTCTGAAGAGAAATAAGGAGTCAGAAATAAAAACAGCTTCTCAAATCGGGCACCGCTGCTGCCTGGTAAGAACTTTACTTCTGTCTTTTCTGCTGGCTTTACAAGTCATTTTGCTAATACCGTCACTTACACTTCATAAGAGAAATCAAGGCAAAGTTAAATAATGTTTCTCAGCTACATAAAAATGGTCTTGCTAACTTTTGTATATGAATGGTCTTGATCCCAGAATTTGAGCTTCAGACAGTTGCCTTGGAAAAACCTTGAAAATGTGCATCCTGAACCTACCCAGTATAATTAAAAAGAATTTGTGGAGACTGGCATGTGGTAATATGTTATACATTTAATAAAACCAGTCTGGACTATCAGGAAACAGATCCACCCATAGTCAGTACAGGAAGGTCAGAGAGTGGTAACTCACGCCTTTAATCCTAGTACGGGGAAAGACCAGGAGTGGTGCCAGGCCTTTAATCCCAAAACTCCAGAGACAGAGATCTTTCTGTGTTTCTGTGAGTTCAAGGTTAACTACCAAATAGTAGTAGCCCATGCCTACCTTTAATCTTAACCTGGAAGTGAAACAACCAGAAGAAGAAGGTATTTAAGGCAGGTGTTGGAAGTTAGATTAATTATGTAGAAGTGATGAGGAGCTAGGCTGGGTGAGATTTGACTGTGGTCTGTTTCCTCTCTCTGATATTCAAGCTTTCCCTCCATATCTGGCTCTGAGTTTCATTTAATACAACCAGAATTAGTGCTACATTGGGACTCTGACATTATAATTCTAAAATACTTCTACTTTATTATTGAGAATTTTAGACATATATCCAGTGAAATATAGTAATGTTACATTGCAGCTTTTAATGAAGTCTTCAAGATGTCCTAAGGCAGCTTATACTGAAGACCAGGGAGCACACAATCTTCTGTTCCCTCCTCACATAGTTTGAAACCTAGTAACATGGCTAGTTTGAGACCCGGGAATGTGTAGGTGCTCCTATGCTCCTATCCCTGTTATCTCCCCTCCAGAGCTCCTGTCAGTTTGTAATACTTTGTTTTTGTGAATGTCATCTATCCTTGTGATGGATCTTAAAGGGGTTATACCAAGATGAACAATGATCCTCAAAGATGGTGCATCCTGGATTCTGGAAAGCATGCTATGTGGGGATATTTTCAAACATAATAAAAGCAGTCGCAGATATCAGAGGACAGATCCAACACTTCCTCTTTTTTTTTTTTTTTCCTAAACAGAGTTTTCTGTGTAACAGTCCTGCTGTCCTAGAACTTACTTTGAAGACCAGGCTGGCTTTGAACTCACAGAGATTCTCTTGCCTCTGCTTCCCAAGTGCTGGGACTAACAGTGTGAGCCATGGCAAAAACAGGCAATGTTAATATACCCAGTAATCTTTTAAAAAAATGAAGAATGATAAAGATGATACAGAAGCTAGTTGGGCTCCAGTACAAATGCTAGAATTACGGAGAGTAAAAGAAGCAATTGTATCATATGGGATACATTCACCATTTGTAAAACAAATGTTGAACTCCTGGTCATCCTGTAACCAGGTCACCCCTAAAGATTGGCTAGATATGGTTACAGCTGTGCCAGAGGCAGAAATGCTTATACAATGGAAATCATGGTGGAAGGAGGAGGCTAAAATAATAGAACAAAGAAGCAGGGCCAGAGGCATAGAAGTCTCCCAAAACCAACTTCTTGGGGAGGGAGATTATGCTGATATTGACAGGTAGGCTTTATACAATGAACATATTTTGGATTTATGTCACTGGCAGCTTTAAATGCTTGGGACTAGATTGAAGAAATAGGAAAGAAAGTGGACTCATTAATGAAAGTAATTCAAAGCCCTCAAAAAACTTTTACAGACTTTTTGCACAGATTAACTGCAGCAGTAAACAGAATGGTACCAGACTCAGAGAAGCCAGGTGAATAATAATTGAATCACTAGCTTTAGAGAATGCTAATACACAATGTAGAAAAATACTTAGACCATTAAAAGCAAGGTCAGCACCCTTGGAGGATTAGTGAGACAATTAATCTAATCTTATGATAGTGATGGTAACTGGGTAGGAGAGTTTATTTCTAGAGGTATAAGAAAAAGTCAAAATGTTAAATGCTACAATTCTGGAAGGCAAGGTCACATAAAAAGAGACTGTAAACAAGGCATTCCCAGAAACAGTGCTTTTGATAGGAATAATCCCAAGAGAACGCCCCTCCCTTCTGGAGTATGCAGAAGGTGTGGAAAAGGAAGACATTGGACTAATGAGTTCAGATGAACAAAGGACAGACAAGGTAACTTTCTGACCTTGGGAAATGCCCCAAGGAGGCTTTCAAAAGCCTCCATATCCAATCCAATCCATTCTTACCCTGCCATTGTGAAGGAAACACCTTTCCAGAACAATTAAAAAAAATTTAAGTTGTAAGAAAAAACAAAGGGTGGGGCAGGTTTTTGTTTTTGTCTTTACAGAAAACTGGAAATACCCATCTTCAAGAAGTGAAAGACTTTGGACATCTAGATGTCTAAAGCAGAAGGGAAGCTATCCAGGAAAATTTACAAGCAAAAATTGGGACTATTGGTACCAGTATACTCTTTAGGGTAAAATCTCATTGCTTAACTTCTA
Organism: Phyllotis vaccarum; assembly: GCA_033318265.1. Taxonomy (NCBI): domain Eukaryota; kingdom Metazoa; phylum Chordata; class Mammalia; order Rodentia; family Cricetidae; genus Phyllotis; species Phyllotis vaccarum. The sequence continues at coordinate 60,319,873 of JARWLC010000019.1, read as the reverse complement.
TTTTTTTTTGTAAGTTGAAGTCCCAGTTTAATTATGATTTAAAGCTTGCTTTAGAGTTGGAGTGTGGCTCTTTCCTTCTCTAAACTCAAGCATACGTGTTAAAGGAAAGTACAAAATCTCTTACAGCCACTTATTTCAGGACTTGACAATTAATAAAACTTTTCTTTTCAGGATTCCCTAAAGATACCGTTGCCCCCAAACAGCAGGAAGTAAATTTAAGAACATGGTGCCCTCATTCCCAAGTAGTGGGGTGGGTTGTTTTTGGTCATTCAATGGGTTATGGATGATTGTCATTGTTTAGGTTAATTGGTTAAAAATTGTTAATGGTTTGAAAAAAGTTAAACAAGAAGAATTAGATTCAAGATAGAAAAGAAAAGGGGATACAGATATATAGTGTATAAGGATAGATTACTGAATCTTCTTTAAAAAGGATTTACTAGCTTTAAATACATTTTCAAGATCAAAAAAATATATTTTAGGTGAACAGGCCTTCTTTAAACATTTCAGAGATCCATAGAATATGGCATCTAAAATGTTTTAAGAACTTAGACTTTTCTGGACAGTGAGACAGGTGTCCTCCTGACAGCACCAATCTACTTCAAGAGAAAATCGGGCATCGAAGAAACTCCATATTGAGTCTACTTTCTTTGTGGAAACAGTTAGCCACTGGACAAGAACCTGTTCTTGTATTGACTGCTTGACAGTAGCTGTTTAAACTGGACATACAGGTTCCCTCAGAAAGTGACCTCTGAACTTTGACAGAACAAGCTTAGATGGTCCTTCAGGTTCCTGCTTCTCAGAGAAAACGGTCAGATATTCTTTAGGACATAAGGAGAAGCAACTGATGAATTATATCAGAATGGGCAGAGAAGATTTCCTGCTTCACTGAAATGAAACGAGACTCTGGGCCTGTAGGCTGAAGACGGATGCCCCAACTTTGTAAAGGAACTTTGGGTAACTGTCCAGGCAGATAGGTGTCATCTTTGTCATTTCTAGATTTTGGAAATTGCTTGCACTTCCTGTATACTTGGGTAAATATTATTTCCTTCTTAGGTCTCTGAGGTAGTTGAAGATGAGATAGTTATAGTTTTCTAGTGATAGTTTTAGAAAAGAAACTTTGAAGTTAAAGTGTATAAGTTTAAGAGACATCAAAATAATAGTTTTTAGTTAGTAATACAAGTTAGAAAGAAAGTGAATTAAGTATAATCCTTTGGACTCATCAAACAGATAATTAATAAAATATTTTCTTTGAATTGTCAATTGTTAATGAACTGGACATTACTCATTTACTGTTTGTATATATTGTATATAATTATTGTACCTATTGTATATGGTTTTTCTTATGTTAGCTATAACCTTCTTTTAAAAAAAATTTGACACAAAAGGGGATATTTTCAAATATAATAGGCATAGGTCACTCTACCTGGTAGAAAGGGTTTTTCAGGTGTGATTAGAGGTTGGAGAGATTATCTGATAACCCAGTAGGTCCAATGTAATCATAAGTCCCTCATAAGACGTGCAAGAGGATGAGATCATAGAGAATGGAGTTTAGGATCAGAGGGAGAGGTCTGAAGATATTATACTGCTGGCTTGAAGGCAGAGGACTCCTAAATGCGCAGGCATGCAGGAGATCTCCAGAGAAAGAGAAAAGACCCAGAAAGCAATTCTCCCCTAGAACACTCAGAGGGGCCTTGCCCAGCCAACTCTTAACTGCCTCTGAGGTCTACCCTGACTTGTGACTCTCAGAGGAAGGACAAGACAGTAAACATGAGCTGTAATCTGTTAAACTAACAAGAGAAAGCTATCCTAGTTTAGCAGAAAAACATTCAGAAGTCCTGGGTTCCTCATCTTCTACTATGATTAGCTCTGGATAGTTGAGATAATTTGTCAAATTTTTCTAAACTGAGCTTCTGGTTTGGGGAAAAATATATAAATTATAGGACATTCATCTTTATCCCTAATTGTAACATTAAACCACAAACTTAAAAAAGATTTCGTGTGGACTATTTCACATGGGAATTATACAACCATTCTTCAAATGCTTTTTGATTCTTTATTTCATTGTGATAGTGTTTACTTTATATTTTTGAAAATCAGTGCACCCAGCTTTGGTTGAGCTTACTTCAATATAATAAATGACAGTCAAATTTGTGACATGTGTTTCCTAAGAAAAAAGATAAAATATTTTGATGTCAAGAGGATTTGACTAAGTGTCCTAGACCAGACTTTTTAAATTGGAAAATAAAGAATAATTTTGCCCTCCAGGGGACATTATCAATATCTAAAGGTATGTTTTTGGTCATCACAACTAAAGCATTGTGCTGGCCAAATCTGGTTATGCGCAGACCAGGAATCCTTATCAACAAACTATGGTACATTAGGTTGTATAGTACCCCACTGCCACAACAAAGGAAGAACCAGTTTGAAATGTCAATAGTATTGCAGCTGAGAAGTTCTGTCCTAGACTAACATTTTTGCAATCTTTAGGGTGCATGTGAGTCATCCAGGGATCTTCTGAAGACTCAGAATGTTAGGACTAGGGAAGGCCATGGAGCCTGTCCTCTGACTAACCCCAATGGGATGTCGGTACTGTTAAAATAAGGACTCCCTTATAAGTTTTACTCCATTTGCCTTCTTACTCTGTAAGTACATTGTCTATCTCATCACCAATGGCTAGAACTAGTCTTGGCACAGTAAAGTTTTATAATGAATATTTTTTGACAGCCTGATTAGGTAGATGGAAGATTGAGGGTGTCAGTAAATATACTGACAGACAAAAACCCCAGCTTCCCCACATACACTCATCAGAGAACCTTAGAGGTGCCTTTTTTTTTTTTTTTAAGAAAATAGAATTTTCTCTCAAGAAACTCCAGAATTAGTCAGAATCCATCCCTACAACATGGCAGCCATAAATGAATTTAAAATAAAAGAAACTAGAAACAGACAGAATGCTTGTGTGGTTTTTGGGTTTTTTTCTGCCTTTCTGAAAATTGGGTGTGGATAGCTAGAGAAAGGAGGATGTGAGAACACAGGCAAGAAAGGAGTCATCAAGATTACCAAGCCTGTATGGGGCAGATCTGAAAGATACTCTTTTTAAATATGTCATAGACATCCCAAAACTCCTGTAGGTTTTTGTCAGGTCTGGACAGTTTCAGCTCTCTCATCAGAAATGATATTATACAAATAAGCATTTACCACACTGGTGACCCAGATGTGGTTACTGGCAGTTAGAAACATTATGTATTTGTTTGCTTGTTTGTTATTTAAAGTAAGTTAGTTTGGGTTATTAGATGTCTGTATCTCCACCAAAAACCAGAGTTAGGAACTTTCTTTTCTGTGTTCACAGTGAGCACCATAATTGTATTTGGGAATTAAGGTCTTCATGAAAATATCTCAGAGGCTGATAAAGAGTCTGTAAATTTACTGGGACTACAAGATATTCAAAACCACTTTAAGGAAAAGTTAACTGCGAGTGAGATATATATGTGTCTGTTATAAATGTTTCACTACATTTCCCCATTTTTTTTTAACTTTTAAAACAAGAAAAACCCCAAATCTAATATCCTCCCCCCCCCCAATTATCTATAATGACTTGTGACCAACACTGTAAACAAACACAAACATCCATAATCCATTTGGGGGGGGGAATGTGGGTGTAGTTCTCGAGGCTACTTCCTGTTGAATGGGGAGGGGGGCCTGTGGTAATCCCATAGGGATCCAAAGAAAAATTTGGAATTATGGACAAGTTATTAGTGAAATAGTTTGTAAGGCTGGATCCTCTCAGCTGGTCTCTTTGAAGTTGTTCTGGATGCAGAGTTCAGAGAAAACTGCAATGATGCGCTCTGAAATGCTGGATGATCTGGGTCATCTGTTTTCGTTGGAGAGTTTCAGAGGGTCTTCCTCCATCAGACTTCATTTTCTTTAACAAGGAATAAATCCATAGCCTCCATTTTCTGTGGAAATGAAAAGAAAACCTTTTCTCCAAAGTTGCATATCTTTTGATTTCAATTTTTAAGCCAACTCATTTACAAAATATATAGGTTGAATTAATCCAGCAGCACTTATAATCGAATGTCTTTTAGCAGCTTTTACTACTTCAATTTCAGTCAAAAAAAACCTAAGACAATAGCATACAGCATCTAGACACTCCTTGTATTTTCCATTTTTATGTGGCTTATTACTATTTCTTTTTATTCCATTTATTTTTTAAGGACTTTCTCTTTCCTTTTTCCTTTTTATTTTCTCTCTCAAGCTTATGTATATTTTTAAACACTCTCTAAACCATTTAGAGTTTTTGATGAATCTGTCTCTACTCTTATCTTTTTCTGTTTCTGACTACACTTTTGCTTGGCTGGGGTGGCTGACTCCATCAAGCTCCCTCTATTTCTTTATGTTTCTGACCACACCTTTAAGCTGACATGGTGTGGCTAAGGATTAAAGGCTTCACTAGGGTGGCTGGCCGGCTCCACCCAGCTCCTAGTCTAGCTTCATAGGATTTAGCTGAGGCACTGGGAGGACCCACAATTACCACTCTGGGGAATTTTAGGATCCAAATAACCACCAAGTAAAGCACTATTGTCTGCTGCTCATGAACTCCATTTAAGTATTTGGCAGCAGGGTCCCTTGAAAGACTCACAAGTGTTTTGCTTCTAAGGCTGAATCGGGAAGCTTCACTTAAAAAAGCCAAACCTCTGCTTGCCTCCATCAAACAGGGCTTTCCCAAGAAAATGCTGCTACTAAGAACCAGTCTTTGACCCTATTCCCTTTTGTCTATATAAACAGAAAGCTTAAATACATCATATTTCAGCTTGCTGCTTACATTGAGGCTTCTGTGAGACTTCAGGAACTGGCCATGTTACAACTTAAGCTGCATTCCAAAAGCCCACCATTTTGTAGCTCAAGCACATGCCCTACCAGGGCATCTCTGTACCGTGGCTCATGTGAGAAACACAACTCAGAAGCTGTTTTTGGCTCTGGTTCTATTAAACCTTTTTAAATATTTCTCCAGCTTTATGTGGGTATATGTGCCCAATTTCTATTTTTAAGTTTCTGGCCCGGCCTTTCCAGCCTAGCCCTGAGGATCTGACCTGCTATCCCACAGAAATACACAGACACTTGTATTAATTTTATGCCGATCAGCCTATGGCTCTGGCATATCCCTAGCTAGCTCTTGTTCTTAAACTAACCCGTGATTCTTATCCTGTTCAGCCACGAGGCTCCGTACATCTTCTCAGCAGCATTTCAACTTCTTTCCTCTGTATCTGCTGGCATCTTATAGTAGTGTCTCTGTAGCATCTCTGCTCTGCTCTTCCTGTTCCCAGAGTCTTCTAAGTCTGGTAGGCCCACCCACACTTCCTGTCTGCCTTCAGCCAATCAGTGTTTTTATTACACCAATAGGTGGGACAGTTATTTCCAATGTAACAACATAATCCTACTACATGTGTCCCTAGAATATATTACAAAAGCTCTTGAGGGAAACCCTCTTCTTGGATGTCTTTCAATTGATAGTAGACTCTTGTGTGCTGCAGATAACATTTGTGATCTTAGCACTCCAACAGAGAGATAGGAGACAGGACAATCCAGGGACATTCATAGGCTGTGTCCCTACCAAGACTCCTGAGTTTTCTTGCCCTCAGATCTTCTATTTGTAATCATAGACCAATTCCCAGTTGTAGAAGGGAATTGGAAAGGAAAAAAAAGGGAATATTTCATGGAGGAAATGGTAGGAACAGAAGGAAGAACCTTGAACATTTGGCATTTTGGGTAGAGCTACTGAAACCCCCACCAAACTTTTCTGAGGTTGAGCATCTTACAAGATAAGTACATGCAAATTTTACTTTGTCACTATTTACATGACGCAGAAAAGAGTATATTGTCTTTATTTTCCCAAGAATTACCAAGGTTGAATAGCCTAAACAGAATTACTCAATAATATTTGGAAACATTGGAGTTTGATCCAAAGATCTGATTAGCTGACTATTAAAACTTATTGTGTAATTCTTCCTGTTACTTTAAAAATATTCGATTGTGTTCGCTTGTGTGGGTGAGTGTGTGTGTGGGACAGTGCATGTGCAGATATTGGAGGACAACTGGGAAGTGTCAGTCCTTTTTTTTGGATTGATCCTGTAGACACCAGGAATCAAACTCAGGCTTGGAAACAGGCACCTGCACCTGCTGAGTCATCTCTCAAGTCCCTTCTTCCAATTCTTATTAAAAAGTTTTAAATATTGGATTATTTTTATTTGTTTTTAACTAAAAATTGTATATATTTTTGAAGAACATGTTTTGATCCATGTAAACATTGATTGAAAGTCAATATAAACTCATATATTTATCATTCTTTGTAGCATAATACTCAAAACCATGGTTTTTTGCTATTTGGAAGTTTAATACAGTATTTTTGAATTTATTCTTCCTATGTACAGTAGACTATCAGAAATTATTCTTCTTATCTAGAAGTAACGTTATCCCTGAAGACAAGATGTTTATCCAACTTCATCCTTTCCTTCATAGTCTCATTTCCACTCCCTACTGCTGTTAGATCAGTTTTCTGGGACTCCACATAAGTGAAGTCGTGATATTTTTCTTTTCACATCTATCGTGTTTCTCAAATCTTAAAATCTTTTGTATTTATCTGTTGTTGCTAATGACTGGATAACTTTTTTCTAGCTGGGCGGTATTTTTTTTTGTGTATATGTGTATAAGCATTTTTCATTTGTTATTTATTAATATGTGACATATTAATATGTGTGACAGTTTGTGTATATAAATGCAAATGCCCAGAGAGGTCAAAAGAGAGAATCAGATCCCCTAGAACTGGAATTACAAGTGGTTATGAGCTGTTTGTTTTAGGTTCTGGGACTTGAACTCTGGTCCTCCAAAAGAGCAGCAACTACCCTTTACAACTGAGCCATCTCTTCATCCCCATCTCTATCCATTCATATATTAAAGGAGACTTAGGTTGACTCCATGGAGTCATTTGCATATCTATGTATATATGTGTATGTGTGTGTGCGTATAGATATAATGAAATTATTCGATCATATAGCTACATGACTTTCTGTGATGGTCACACTAGTTTACATTTTTGTCAACAGTGCATAAGAGTTCCCCTCAGGTCACTCTCCTGTGTCAGGATGCTGCCTCTCCCTGTACCCTGCTTACCTTCAATCATTCATTCACTTGACTGCTTTACAATAATCTATTTCACTATAGGCCCTCCTTAGATGGAAACTTGCCCCAACTTTAGGTGTGCCGGCATCTTAGTTTTCATATCACCTGTGACCGACTGGTTAGTGAGGAATGTAGTTCTTCAGTGTTGCTATTTTTCTCCATTTCTGCTGTCAGCAGGGGTTGTGTCAATTATCCAGTAGGTGCCCTGAGCACCTGTGATGCTATTATGCAATACAGGCAGTGGTTAGGCTAGTGTTCCAAATTCTTTCTATAAGCTTTGAGCTATGATGTCGACCCACATTGGGTTTTTGTTCTTTTGTATTTATTCCTATATTTTCATTTCCTCTATGACTCAATCCTGACCTCTCTAGAAATCTCTTTTTTGAGGCACTGCACATTGGAAACTGGTTCATATCTTTATGAAGTCCTTTACTACATGATGAAATATTATTGCAATAATTATTTTTTTTGTCTTCTACCTGTCTTGATGTCCTCAAAGAGAGATTGTGTGACCCACAGAGCAGGTAGCACATGACTCAGGCTAGCAGCTTCTTAGGTAGGAGGCAGGATGTTCAACAGGGTGTGTTCCTTGGCCTTAAATATGCTGTGAGCCAATCTGAAACTTAACAAATTCACTTCATGTGGAAAATAAGCACATTGGCTTAGTGTCAGAGCAGCAGGAGGAGGCAGTGTTAGATCCAGGGGCAATCAACATCTACTTTTCCTTTTGGAATCTGGAACTACCCTGCATTCTGTGTAGAAGACAGTTTACTTGGACAGCGTTAAGTAGAGGGTTAAGGTAAGGTTAATTTAAGAAAACGCCCCCAAAACAGTTCAGGTTGGGGAGGTAAAGTGCTGATATGGACTGATAGAAGACCAGGAAATTTCAGAGCTCCGTATACCTGCATCATTTGCTTTGAATGAAGGCAATATCAAAGTGAAGTTCAAGAAATAGCTGATTTTTTTTTCAGTAAATTAGAAGTTCCAAATGTGTCCTGGAATATGAATCATTAATTAAGATTCAAGTACTATTTTGATTGTGGCTCAAGAAAAAATTGTAGCTTCTGTTTTTTTTCATAATGATACTACCACTTTATATTGAAATGAGTTGTTTATGATTCTGCTAAGAAAAATGTTAAGTCTTTCACTATTGGCTGAGTTTTCTTCTTTTTATTTACAGGGAAGATTGTGATTTGTATGGCATTAACATGGCTTTACAATATATTAATGCCTCTTCAGTACTAGAGTTTAAAAACACATGTCTTTTTGGTGTTGATTGTGTGTGTGTGTGTGTGTGTGTGTGTGTGTGTGTGTTATAGTCAGTGTGATATAAGAAGTTTGGGATTTTAGTTTTTTTATCTTTTTGCCAGTTAATATAATAATATTTGATGTTATTCTGACTGACAGTTCTCTTTGGGCAGGAGAAGAATCTGAATTTTAGAATAAATCATATCTGGAGGCCAGTGATTGAACATTCAGATAGAATCAATGAAGAGCTGGACAAAGGTCTTTCTATATTCTCCGTTAGTAATTCTCCTTATGATTAATACTAGTTGCCAGAAATATCTACTTTGTGAGAAAGGAGGCCCCATGTTCTTAAAAAAAAATCTGTTGGTAGATATAAAGATTTAAAATGCTCCAGACTCTACTACTGGATTTGGCTTTTATAAGGAACAAGTTACATCAGCCAGTATCTGTAGATTAGGAAACTGCAGATGGATTCATGGATAATGATTTCTACAAGACAAGAGACAGGTGATGTATGAGGATGTGGACCAGTTTTCTCTTTACCATGAAAGTGAAGTGAAATTATTGCCATTTTTAACTACTAGGCATGACTGTCTATTGGGTCCTTCTGCCAGGCACATATCATGATTGTTATGTCTTTATTTTGCTGAATCTTTTAAAACAGCAGCATCAGAGCCATAAGATATTTTAGATTAAAAAGACAGTGGCATTATAACTGAATCAGGAAAGACCAATTGCTTCCCCCACTGTAATCATCTGAGATCTGTTAAAAGACATTTTGTGACTCATCATTTATTACATTCTTTATTACATTCTGGTGCTAATTTAAGTACCTGTGCTAAGATGTACAGCTGCACGCACTCTCATCATGGAGGTGGGTCAGGAAGACTGACCTAGAGTTATACATTCAAGAATATGAGATGTAGAATATGAGATGGCTTTTAGACACCAAAGTAGTGTAGTTAGTCTTTCTTTGTCCCATCAGCCAGCTCTTAGATTTTAAAATTCCATGTTAATTACTTCTGGTTTATTTGTACACTAAGTGTATTAGGTAATTCTAAAACTTAAAATCGCATACAATATCTATGCTCCCTTTGGCATTATCTTACATTTATTCTTATTTTTAAAGATTCATCTATTTATTATATATACAGTGTTCTGCCTGCATGTATGCCTGCAGGCCAGAAGAGGACACCGGATCTCATTATAGATGTGGTTGCTGGAAATTGAACTCAGGATCTCTGAAAGAGCAGCCAGTGCTCTTAATCTCTGAGCCATCCTTCCAGCCCTACATTTATTCTTATTAGATATTACAGTTAGTGTTCTTGTAGCCTCAAGATATGTAATTAATTTGGGTGTTCTATTTCTGAAAGTCCCTGATGTCTTGTCATATTGGTTTTCACAACATAATTATTTATTCATATAGAACGTATCTTCTGTAAGTAATTACATAAACAATTCATTACAGTTACAGTGCCTTGTAAGGTGAGACAGGGACTCATCCCTATTTGGATGAAGCAAGTGTCACCAAGCAGATGATATTAAAGTGGCTAGGCAATGTCACTTAAGGTTGGGACATTGGAGAGTTGATATTAATCAGTACAGATGATAATTTTCAATTACTATTTTATTTTTTGGTTAATAGTCAAAGTTCAAGATAATTTTTATATGGGGAAGGCAGATGGATGAAAGTAGTATTGTTAACTTAATAGGTAATACAAATCAAGTTATATTCTCACATTTGGAAGATAGATAAATATGACTGAATAGTTAAATTTGGGGCATATATTTGAATATGAGATGGCTTTTGAGACACCACAGTAGTGTAGCTAGTCATTCTTTGCCATCAGCCAGCTCCCAAATAACCACATGGAGACTTACTAATAATTATGAAAGCTCAGCCCAGAGCTTAGGCTTGTTTCTAACTAGCTCTTATAACCTAGCCCATTCCTATTAATTTATGTGTTGTGATGTGGCTCATGGCTTGTTAACTAATCTCCTATATGTCATGCTTCCTGTGCATCTACTTGTGATTCTGCCTTTCTTCTTCCCAGAATCATGTATGCCTGGAAATCCTGCCTAGCTAGTGGCTATTTAGCTTTTTATTAAAACAACCAGAGTGACACATCTTCACAGTGTACAAAAAGGTTATCCCACATTTCCCCCTTTCTGTCTAAATAAAAGGGAAATTTTTGACTCTAACACAGTAAAACTAAATACAAGAACAATTATCAAGTAAGAATTACAGTCACAATGTCCAGTTCATCTGTATTTGGCAAATCTGGAGAAAGTAGTGTATTATTTATCCTATCTTAGTCCAAAGTTTTATACTTAAATCATTTTTTGTCATGACTTGTATTACCATTCCAAAATATCTTTTTAGATATTAAAACATTTTTAGATAAACAATCAGCAACTTAAGCTTTTATGTTTTCAACCTTATAAAATTTACATCTCTCATGTTTAGTTTTTAATTTGATAACAAGGAAAACTGTTTAACTATAACTATCTAGTCTTCAATATGCATCAGAGACTCAAGAAGGATAAAATATTACTTGAGTGAACAGGAAGTACAGAGAAAGCAACTTCCAAAACAAAGAAATGACAGAAACAGCTGGCCATCTGGACAGTCACCCAAAGTTTCTCTTTAATGTTGGGGTATCTATCATCAGCCTACAGACTTTTTTTGTGAAGCAGAAATTTTTGAAGGATTGTTCTACCCCATCTTAGCAATTCAGCAGTTGCTTTTTTGTATGTTCTGATTTTCCAGTTTGGACAGCATACCGTCAGTAGTTGAGGCAAGGGCAGTTTCTCATCCAATTGGCTCACTTTTGCCACAAAGAAAGCAAATTCCACTTAGAGGTTCTTAGATGCCCATTATTATTTTACGAGGTAGATTGGTATTGCCAGGAGCAGACAAGTTTCACTATCATTAAAAGCTCTATGTTATTAAAACATTAAAATGCCATATTCTATAGCTCCTGAAGTGTTTGAAGACCATCTATTTATTTAAAATATGTCTCCAATTGACTTTGAAGAAATACCTAACATGACTATGAATTTAATTGTTATAGATGACTAACTACTAATTTGAATTTTTTGTTATTCTAAATAGCTTTCAAGGACTAGAAATTTACATTTTTAAATGAGCTGCATAGGTACAAAACCTTATACAAAAAATAGAAACATATAATACAATATAACAAAAATGACCTTAAATTTGCATCAATATACAAAAGTATCTATACCAATGTAAAATATTTGAGAGTATTATTTGGGTTTTTTTCCTTAGTTTGAAAGTGTATACAGCACCCTCTTTATCTTATTACTTCTATATTCCCATTTTTCTTTTCAGAATGAGATCCCTGAATTAATTTACTTCGTTAACCATTCACCTGCCTTTTGAAAATGTGGGTGTCATGTTCTTAAAATCACTTTCTGTTGTCTGATGTTAATGGAATCTTTAGGGCACCCATAGAAAATTAAAATAATGGTCAAGCTTTTGGGGAGCTAGCTATTGTCCAGTCTCAGTGTGAAGGGAAAATGTGGGGCTTGTCTGAAGTTTTGGCTGGAGTAGTCTGTGAGGCTGAACCAACTCAGCCAGCAGTCTTGAAACCTTTAATTTATTATATTTAAATTATGTTTTGTAACTGTCTGAGGTTCTTATGCCTGTGTACATTGTTAAAAACACTGTAATCTGTTTAGAGGAGGTTTTTTTTCCTTCTGAATGTTTTCTGTCTGTATGAGTAAGTCTTAAACCACTACAAAGCTTAACTCATGGGGTGCTGGTGCCTGAAGCCTACAGGTAGTGGCCAAGGATTAGGAAGCCTTCTTTGGCTCCATTTGGAGTCTTTTTTCTTCTTTTTTTCTAAGCTTTCTCGGGTCTCATGTAGAAATACATGCCCCCACATAGGGCATCAATTGTAGTGAGTTCTTTTTTCTTTTTTTTTTTTTTGTCCAGCCAACCAGCTCCCAAATAACCACATGGAGACTTATTATTAATTATGAAAGCTCAGCCCATAGCTTAGGATTCCTTCTAACCAGCTCCTACAACTTAAATTAACCCATCTCTGCTAATTTATGTGCTACCACATGACTCATGGGCTTCTTATTTCATCTCTTATATGTTATGCTTCCTGTGTATCTTCTTGTGATTCTACCCTTCTCATTCCCAGCATCCTCTGTGCTTAGAAATCCTGCATAGTTATTTGTCATTCAGCTCTTTATTAAACAAAGCAAAGTAACACAATTTCACAGTGTATAAGAAGGTAGAGATGTTTGGGGATAAAAGGATCTTGTTGTAAGAAGAGGTGAGTGACTCCTATCAATTTAGAACCTTCTAGTATTTAGGACATTTTCTAGGGTTAATAGAAAATGGCAGCATGCATCTATGTTTCTACTTTTGAGGGATTTTTTAAAATACCACTGAAGATTCTTATAACCATCCCTGGAAGTTAGGAGCTATACACTTAGAATTACCAAAAGAATTATTTAGATGCTTCTTGGTTTTCTGGAGTCAGTATTCAAGCCGAGGTAGATATTCATGTTATTACGTTTGTACTTTTTTTACTTATCTATTTTATTTTTGAGATTATTATATAATTACAGCATTTGTCCTTTCCATGTGCTTCCTCCAAACCCTCCTATATACCCATTCGCATTGCTTCTTTTTTCACTAATTGCTGTTATGTGCATATATGTATATGCTTATACATCTATGTTCCTAAGTAAAACCTGTTCAATCTATGTAAGGTTTTTTTATGTGTATGTTTTCAGGGCTAATTGTTTGTCACTGAACAATCAATAGGTGTGCTTTCCCATGTGGAAGTCCACCTTTCCCACTCACAGCTTTTCTGAGTTGCCTATAAAATTCTTTGTGCAGAGTTGCTTCTCAGGGAGGCTTTCTGGGTCCGCTTTTGCATGTCCATTGGAGTCTTCCTTGTTCGGCCCATATTTAGGATGTCTTTTGTTCTTTCTTACTTGCCATTTCTCTTTGCCTTTTTATGTTTTGCATGACTTTCTTACAAAATCATTTTAAAATGGTGAAGCTTTTGATATTATTAGGTTCATGTTACTTTTATTTGTACAGTGGTTCTCAGCCTTCCTCATACTGTGACATTTTCATACAGTTCCTCATACTGTGGTGACCCCAACCTTTAAAACTAATTTCTTGTTATTTCGTAACTGCAATTTTGCTACAGTTATGAATCACAATGTAAATATCCGATATGTGGCCCTTGTGAAATGGTCATGTAAATCATGACCCACAGGTTGAAAACCACTGCTCTAGTAATTTGAAGTAGATGATAGTATAAGTCATTTGAGAGTAACATGGGGTACTTGTTTAATAGGAGTACTGTTATCAGTCCTATTTTACAAAGATGGAAACTCATACACTCACAGGATGAATGACTTACCAAAAGCCACATAGTTATCAGACAATTAAGTTCATATTAAGACCTGCTTTAGTACTGAATTCAAAGCTCCTCTCCCAGTTTTAATATATATATATATATTTAATTTAAAATTTATTTTTGTTCTTGGGGGAGAATGACATATGGGAGATGTACCATGGAGCATTTGTGTGTCAGAGGACAACTTTGTGGAAATGAGTTCTCTTCTTCCACCTTTATGACATGGGTTCTAGATCCAATTCATATTGTGGGGCTTGTGGGGCTTGTGCCTTTACCCTGAGCTTAAAGTCCTGTTCTCTTCATTTTTATCCTATTATTCTCACTAAATATATTACTTGTTATTTGGAAAGTGTATTTTTGATGGCTGCCTAACTTCTTTAAGCATTCTCATACATCTTGATATATGTGCTCTTTGATAATAAATTTCAAAAATTTTAGTTTTAACCCAGAATCTTAAAATTCTGACAATTCCTACAAGAAAGTTTCCTATATTAAGGAACAGCAAAATGTTTTAAGGTCCTTGTAGTAAGAGGTTTCTGGCCCTGACTTTCAGGCTTATAGCCTCAAGGTTTAGGTCCCACAGAGACACACAGATGCTTACAATCGTTTTAGGCTGATCAGCCTCAGGCCCAGGCATATAACTTGCTAGCTCTCTACCCTTCATCTAACCCATGTCTCTTGTTCAGCCATGCGCCTGGGTACCTTTTCTCAGAGCATGGTTGTCCTCTGCTTCTTCCGGCTTCTCTCTGGCGTTCTGCTCTGTGCTTCCTGTTCTCAGAGCTTTTAGTCTGGTAGCCCTGCCCACACTTCCTGCCTGCCTTTGGCCCATCAGCGCTTTTTATTAAACCAGTGGGTGGGACAATTATTTACCGTGAAACAACACAATACCCCTACAGGTCCTTTAACTAAATTCTTAGCAATGAACAGCAACTACAGTTCATATGTTTCAAACATGATACATAAAGTCTATGCTCCAAACTATAGCACCGAGTGAAAGTTAGGACCAGAATCTCTCTTAGAAACATGTGATGTATGTAGTCTGACTCTTGGAAGGTTTGCATGACTCAAAGGTGTATGAAATGAGCTTCCAGGGTCTTGATTGTAGATATAGGATGCGGTATGCGGGTGAGCTTCACAGTTTCCTTTAGGCCATTCCTTTAAATCAATAGGGTGTAACCCAAACTCAAAAAGGGAGAGACACAGTACTTAGTAAAAGAAATCTGTATTCTAGGCTCTTGCCTAGGAATATTGTGAAATCCTCTTTTGTGGGTTTTCTTGAATCTGACCCACTATTAAATTTTCAGGATATTGTGGGCTCTACTTTCACTATTGGTAGTACAATAAATATGTATAAAAGAAGTACTTCCAAAATAATTTAAAATTCACATTTTACAAGAGTACTTTATACCTTTGACTGAAACTAGAGGGTAGTTCTTTTATTAGTAACACTATGGCAAGAGTGTGAGCAAAATTTGTAACATGATTTAGGTTGATGTCAACAGGCTGTGTCATTGTAAAAGTAAACCTCAAACTTTCAGTGATCTACGTCAACAAAGGGTAAAGCACACACACACACACACACACACACATACACACACACACATACACACACATACACACACATACACACACATACATACACACACGCACATACACACACACATACACACACACATACACACACACATACACACACACACCACACACACAGACACACACACACAGACACACACACATACCACACACACAGACACACACACACACACACACCACACACACACACACACATACACACACACATACACACACACACACACACACACACACACACACACATCAAGCAGCCTCCCCATCTTTGTGAAGCAGAGGTGTCACGCCAAAGTAACTGAGGCAAGAGGAAACTGAGAGCTACAGCACTCAGGTAGATGAGTGGCTCAGCTTGAAACTGACGTGTCCAACTCCTTGCTCAGTCAGCTAGCCAGAATTAGAAACGTGGTTCTAATCCAGTTGGATGAGAAGTCTGGAAAATATGTAGAAAAACACACAAATATTTCATGAATCCTGCTGGTCTTTAATACATTCTTGAAACTTGACCATTTAAAATTATCTACTTAAAAATCTATAGACAGCATCACATTTTTAAAAATTAAACAATCTTTCCCAAGCCTTCATGTTGCCTTCCTTTATGATTAAAGGGCACATGTATGACATAATTCATACTGTGGTTTAAAGAAATCAAAACCTTTTGCCTATCAATTCTAAAATCTCTGTAAGACATTTAACTTCTCCAAACCTACTTCTGAGCTGAAAACTGAATAGTGATTTTTTTTCATCTGCGGATATATTTTAAAAATTAAGTTAGTGGTGGCACATAAAACACTTGACATGCTGGGCATGGTGGCACATGCCTTTGATCCCAGTCAAATCTCTCTGAGTTCGAGGCCAACCTGGTCTACAAAGCAAATTCCAGGACATTCAGGGCTATTTCACAGGGAAACCCTGTCTTGAAAACAAAAAACAGCAAAAACACTTGACATGTTGCCTCGTGCATGATAGATATTAGACAAATGCAATTTTTCATTTTATTTTTACTTGAATGGTTAGTCTTATAGAGGTATCTACAGAAAACTCATAATCCTCAGCCAGCAATGTTCTCTTTGGTGTCAAGAGTTATTTTTGCTTAGTTTAAGTGAAATGTCTTGTTTCTATAGGTCATGGGGAGTTTCAAAGGTCATGCCCTCCCTGGAGCCTTCTTCATCATCATGGGCTTTTGGTGGAGTACAAAGAGTATTCTGAAATATGTCTATAAAAAGCAAACTCGGACCTGCTACCTTAGTTCCAAAACATTATTACGTCGAGCAGAGATTTGGGAAGGAGTTGTGTCAATCTTCATGGCTCTTACTGGTAAGTTGACCATGGCTGTGTTCTGTTTTCTCCTTTTGAGTATTTAATGAGTGGGAAAAAATAGTTAATTCAAGATTGAGACATACTAAATGAATTTCATTTAAGAATGTCTGTTAGTGGTTATCCCAACTATAGTTTATAACCAATGTAATCTTAGGAAAACGATATTTCATAATTATACAAAAGCCTAACCCTTAATGAGTCAGAATATTTAATTTGCCTATCCAAGTGAGTGAATTTCCTTTGCATTATAAGTTGGGGCCTATGAAATAGTTTGATCCAAGTTGTTCTGATCCATCAAAGAATAAATTCTGTAAGAAATCATTTTGGAAAGTATAATAAAGTTTTCAAGTGATTACTGAAATCGCCAATAACAAATAATTTCTGGGATACAATAGAGGGAACTGGGCTTGAGGAGCTCTTGCTCCATGTACATCCACATTTTTTTCCTGAGTTGGACAGAGTCCAAGTAACTTTTAACTTCAATAACTTTCCAACGTTATTGAGAATTCTATGAAAAGATCCTGCATTTTTACAGTAGTGCTGTGGCTGCTCCTTTGTAAATGGTAACTTCCCGTTTTTTCTACTGATTATTTTCATTCATGTCAATAGGACTTTGTTATGACCATCAAATGACAAACTGACCTTTCCTGAAGAGAAAAATTTCCCTGCCCATTCTAGAGGCTAAAAAGGCAGCACCTAGAAAACAACAACAAAACTGTCTACATAATTAACCACATGTAGAGTCTGGTTATGAACCATCTTATTACTCTCAGTTGGAGAAGAGACTAAATTCTTTATCAATTTTGTCAGGAATCAAGGAAAACATCCTACTTTGTAACAGCCTTTAAACATGTAGTATCTAGAAAGAAAGTAATCTTCATTTAAATGACATATATCATAAATCCAAATCTTCAAGCCATGCAAGATTTTGGCCATTAAATTACAACCAGTTGTTGAACTAAAATTACCATTGGTAAAGATATAAAACATTTGCTTGGCTCCTGTGTCTGAGCAGATAAAACTGGTTATCCAAACCAGCAGTTGAACTTTTGAATCAAGTCTAAGTCACTGCTGTTAAGTTTTTCGTGGAAGTCTCCGAGGAGGGAATCTACATCATAAGATCAGAATAAAGATGAATACATACCGCTGTGTCTACGAAGAGTTGGGAAGAGGGTTGCTAACTGTGGTGTGTTCCTCTGCAGGTATTCTTGGGGAACAGTTTATCTCAGGTGGACCCTCTCTGACCTTATATAAAGATGGCCAGTGGTACCAGCTTCTCGAGTGGCATCACACAACAATGTACTTTTTCTTCGGGCTACAGGGTGTAGTCCAAGTCTTATGTTTCACTACCAACGTAGTTCCAGTTTCCTTAAGCAAGTTAATGCTATCAAATGCCATCTTTGTGGAGTGTAAGTATGAGGGAAATATGTTTTCTGCTATTTTTCTATCAGTGTGCATTGATGTTGTGATTTATAGTAACATTTTTTTGTTGTTGTTTCTCTGTATCACCTTCATTAGGAGGACTATCTGTCTGGGCCATAGTTGAATATATTGTTGTCATAAAGAAGATACCTATAGTCTTCCATTCTTACATCTTTACAGGCTAATTGAATAGATCTGGGCAAACACAGCCACTGAAAAAGCTTTTTTTGCATTTCATAGCTGATTTTAGAAATCATCTACAGTCGGCACTCATCCCTAGGTTATTGTGGAGCTTGTTAATTTTTTTTTTAATCTAACAAGGAAAACTGAACTCAGAATAATAATGCATGCTCATAACAGAAAATGTCTACCAACTTCTAATAAGCTTTTCAAATACCAAAACCAGAAACTCTTTCAAAACAGGATATGTAATCTCTAAAAAATGACTTTTCTAATTTTGAGAGGCTAATGAAAATAACAGGATATTTCTTTGAGTAGATTTCACAGATTATCATAAGAGAGTAGGGATAAACATGTTTAATAATTTATTATAATGTATTATGCATTTGCTGAAGTCCTTCAATTGAGATTTTGACTTCAATTTATCTGTCCATTTACATTAATTATAGCTCCCTGTCATGGTCATGATAATTATACATTCTTTTACATAGATAATGCTTTGAACAATAGTTGAACATCTTTAGAGAACAAAGGTTTGCAAAAGAGAAAAGTGGGATTAGAATTTGAAGCTTCTCTTATTAAGTAAGAGACAATGTTTACTCTCCCCAAAGTAAAAATACATCACTCTGAGAACTGTATCTGTATAAATTCTGTGGAGAGAGGGTGGTGCAGTGGAAAGCCTTTGATTTTATTAGAAAATATGCTTTGCTCCCTCTGTTAGCGTTTATCTTCTTCAACCACACTCACGGTCGGGAAATGCTGGATATTTTTGTGCACCAGCTTCTGGTGTTTACCACTATTTTGGCGGGTCTGGTTACCTTCTTGGAATTCCTCACAAAAAACAATGCACTTCTGGAGCTCCTGCGGTCAACACTCATCATACTGCAAGGGACTTGGTTCTGGCAGGTGAGTTGGGACTTGTAGCTAATACATGTGCTGCCATTTATCAGGCATTTGCTTTTAATCCTTCCCTTCTATGAGCATCAGAGGAGCAATACTCTTGAAGTGGCCTGCTGGTTCTCATGAGAAGACTGTCAGAGCAGCTGTGGAGGAAGTGAATAATGCATTCCTTCATTAGGGATCCACTTATCCCTTGTGTAGAAATTCTGAGCTGATAATTATAGTTCCAAGTGATTCCTAGTGCTAGAATAACTAGTAGCCTAATGGGTCCTAAGCTCAGCAAATATATATATGACCAGAGAGAGAGAGAACACTTACTGAGAGACAACTCTGTGACAGCCACCGTATGCGTTTTATGTACATCTTATCTTAACTTTTTTTTTTTCAGAATACAATTATCTCATGTTCTATCTTTGTATATAAAATCTAGGTTTGACAAAACCATGAAATACAGTGAGGGAGGGGAGCAGAAGGGGAACCCAATGGGAGGAGGGTGGACATGAGAAGAAGGAGGAACAAGTTACATGGTGTGCGTGTGTGTGTGTGTGTGTGTGTGTGTGTGTGTGTGTGTGTGTGTGTGTGTGCATGCACGTGCAAGTGTACCAGGAAGCTCGGGATTTTATGAACAGCATGGATCTCATAAGGTGGCTCAGTTGTGAACAGGACTTCTCACTTTTGGAGAGGACAAAGCATTTGTTCTTAAGACTCATAAACTTGTGTAACTCTAACTCCAGGGGTCCAGCATCTCTGGCATCAGATGGTACGTGGTCAGGGCTAGAGCCCCTTCCTAGAATTCCCCAGTAAAGATTTGGGAGCAGGGCTCAGAGGTACAGCCCGCCTTGTTTTATTGTATTCCTGTATCCTCACAATGATACAGAGATTAAGTATTTTCACCTTTAATTTGCTTATAGGTATCTTCAGCAAGACCAAGATATTTTCTCGTGTTCAAACAGTAATATAGCTAGGATCTAAGCCTAGACTTCTCTAATCTCAAGTCCCAGATACTTCAGCTCCCTAAACTTGCCATGATATTGAGACCACAAATTCAGACAGTGAATTTGTATTTCTGAGAGACTGTCAGGTCACAATCATGTTCATATATAGATATAAAATGAGGTAAGGACATGGTTTGATTGGGCCAGGTTTTGAAGAAGGGATTTCTAGACATCAGAGAGCCAGGATTTGGGGTGTCACAGCTATTTCAAGAATTTGAATTTCCCATAAGAACTGATAAAAAAAGGGGGGGGGGCAGCGATGGAGAAAGAAGTGCATTGGTTTAAATGGGATGTGATGATGCAATATCCACACATGGGGGTAGGTAGAAGACCTTGTGGTACAGAGACCAGCAAGGTCAGACTAGGTTCATGCATAGCTTGAAGTATGCTTTATAGAGAAACATTATAAATACCCTGTAAGGTGATCACCAGCTAGGTAGAATATTAACCCTCCACAGGGAACCTAGATGGAGTAAGGGGGATGATACAGTAAGGAACCAGTATACACTGAGTTTCCGTACTTTCCCGTGTGCGTGTGTTTGTCAGTCAGAGGGAAATTTTCTGGTCAAGTTGACACAGTAAGCTCATGTTTCAGTGAATAGTCTCTGCTCTGAACACATAACAAGGACAGATAGGATAGATAAATGCCTGCGGTGATTTGGGGGCAAGAAGAAAATAAAAAGAAGTTTTAAAGACACCCCCAATCCCCAAATTAGAAAACATCTGACTACATTTAAGTAAACCAGGCAAAGAGCAGGACATAAAGTCTGGTGGGTCAAAAGCCGAAGAGAAGCACAAGGCTGGAGAGGAGCCCGAGCTGGAGGCCGGCTAATGCTAGTCCAGGGCAGACGGAGACCCACAGCTGTTGGGGTACAGCCAGGCTCTGGTAACATTTTCTTCTATGTACATATTTTGTACCTATGATCAATTTCATTAGGTTGGCCTTTTAAAGTCTGTGGAAATGTTGTATTACTAGCACAGGTTTTTGGAATTCTTATTTTCACATTTTCCTTTGTTATAAGGCTGTGTTCCACACCTTTTCCTCTAATTTTGGGGGAGGTTGTTACGTGACAATTGTATTTATTTTTAACCTTTCTTGTTTAAAAAAGCACATGTAAGTCTAGACATTATTTTAGTGTTGCGTTTCTAGTGTGATTTCATCTTTATGAGGTTTTTTTTTTGTTTGTTTGTTTGTTTGTTTTTTGTTTTTGTTTTTTTTTTTTAACTTTTGGAGGTGGTGGCAGAACCCGGGGACTAAAACCTTGGCCGTAAACTAAATGGGCACACTTCCTACCAACTATCACTGAGTTGTAGGCCCATGTCTAGAAACACAATTTTAAGTCTGAGAGTGTATCTTTTCTAAATCTCATTCATTTCCTTTTAATTACATCATGAGAGGAAAATGTGCTTTCTTTGAAGGGTTCTGACGTAGCTTCAGACATAACTTGATGTCAGTATGAATTCTCTGTGTGTTTGAAAAGATGTCTATCACTTCTTTGCTCAGTTCAGCATTCTATGTGTTATTTCTCTTCCGGTTACTGCATCAAATGCCTGAGCTCAAGTATAGAGAGAAAATGATTATACTCCCGTGTGGTTTCAGAGATTCTAGTCCATGATGGGTTAGTTCCTCTGACTTCTAGGCCTATAGTGAGTGAGCATATCACAGCAGGAACATGTGTAGAGAATACTCACCTCATGTTTGGAAAATGAAAGAGAGAAGTAATAGCTGGAGTTCCACTGCCTCCTTCAAGGATATGCCTCTAATGACCTAAGGGCTCCTTTAGGCCTCCAACTTAAAGGGTAGACAACCTTAATAGTGACATAATGGGTAGCAAGCCTCCACCATATGGACCTTGAGGAGGTATGTATGTATTACTCAAATTGTAGAATACATATATACATGCTAGTTCAATTTTATTAATGAACTTAATATTCATGTAAAGAAAGACAGTAAGAACAAGAGAAGAAATCTAAAGAAAGTTGAAAACAGAAATTGTAAGGTGATATTATAACTAATACGACCAAGTATTATTTAGTTAATACTTAGTTCTGCTTAGACAAAAAGAGAGAAATCCTGCTATAATTCAACCAATAACAGGACAGCTTACTGTTGCCACTTTGGGAGCAAAAATAATATTTTCCTATTTCTTGAGAGGTTTTCTAAAAGAAAGAAAAACCTATGAGGTTACACTATTTAGGAATAAATTTCTGATTATTTGTAAGTCTTTTAAACCATTATGTCTAGATTGATTTCTTACGAGGCCAGGTGTCTAACCTCAATATTGCCTTGAACCAATAAAGAAAAATGAACATTTCAAAACTTTGTAAATATATACTAACTAGGAACAATTGTTAACTACAGTAACTGCCTCATCCTTTGGTTTGTTTGAAATAAATATGTCTATCAACTTATGGGAATATTTTATGCTTCCATGTTTTATTGGTATGTGCAGTATGTGAACATTTATGTTCAAATCTCTTTCCTAAGCTAATGATCTTGTATTGTGATTTACTCTTTAGCACTTTTATCTTTCACTGTGTCTCCACAAGTGGCCATACAGATAGATTATAGTAAAGGCCATTTGGACTCTTGAAACTGTATGTACTGAGATGTGAGCTGAATGGGGCAAATGTGTGTAACTTACACTGAAATGATTGTGTAATATTCAAAAAGAAGAGAAATTCCCCTCCTAACCTGTAAAAGTTCTTTTCTGAACTACATGGTATTTGAAACATGTTTATTCAGCCATTTGTGTAATTTTAAAAGAAAGGAGGGGAGGGAGGGAGAGAGGGAGGGAGGGAGGGAGGGAGGAAGAAAGGAAGGAAGGAAGGAAGGAAGGAAGAAAGGAAGGAAGGAAGGAAGGAAGGAAGGAAGGACAGAGGAAGGAAGGAAGGAAGGAAGGAAGAAAGGAAGGAAGGAAGGAAGGAAGGAAGGAAGGACAGAGGAAGGAAGGAAGGACAGAAGGAAGAAAGGAAGGGAGGGAGGAAGGAAGGAAGGAAGGACAGAGGAAGGAAGGAAGGACAGAAGGAAGGAAGGGAGGGAGGAAGGAAGGAAGGAAGGAAGGAAGGGCAGAGGAAGGAAGGAAGGACAGAAGGAAGGAAGGAAGGGAGGGAGGGAGGGAGGGAGGGAGGGAGGAAGGAAGGGCAGAGGAAGGAAGGAAGGAAGGAAGGAAGGAAGGGAGGGAGGGAGGGAGGAAGGGAGGGAGGAAGGAAGGACAGAGGAAGGAAGGAAGGACAGAAGGAAGGAAGGGAGGGAGGGAGGGAGGAAGGAAGGAAGGGAGGGAGGGAGGGAGGGAGGAAGGAAGGAAGGGCAGAGGAAGGAAGGGAGGGAGGGAGGAAGGAAGGAAGGGAGGGAGGGAGGAAGGAAGGAAGGGAGGGAGGGAGGGAGGGAGGAAGGAAGGAAGGGCAGAGGAAGGAAGGACGGAAGGAAGGAAGGAAGGGAGGGAGGGAGGGAGGGAGGGAGGGAGGAAGGAAGGAAGGACAGAGGAAGGAAGGAAGGACAGAAGGAAGAAAGGAAGGGAGGGAGGAAGGAAGGAAGGAAGGAAGGACAGAGGAAGGAAGGAAGGACAGAAGGAAGGAAGGGAGGGAGGAAGGAAGGAAGGAAGGAAGGAAGGAAGGAAGGAAGGGCAGAGGAAGGAAGGAAGGACAGAAGGAAGGAAGGAAGGGAGGGAGGGAGGGAGGGAGGAAGGAAGGGCAGAGGAAGGAAGGAAGGAAGGAAGGAAGGGAGGGAGGGAGGGAGGAAGGGAGGGAGGAAGGAAGGACAGAGGAAGGAAGGAAGGACAGAAGGAAGGAAGGGAGGGAGGGAGGGAGGGAGGAAGGAAGGAAGGGCAGAGGAAGGAAGGGAGGGAGGGAGGGAGGGAGGAAGGAAGGAAGGGCAGAGGAAGGAAGGACGGAAGGAAGGAAGGAAGGGAGGGAGGGAGGGAGGGAGGGAGGAAGGAAGGAAGGAAGGAAGGAAGGAAGGACAGAAGGAAGGAAGGAAGGAAGGGAGGGAGGGAGGGAGGAAGGGAGGGAGGAAGGAAGGACAGAGGAAGGAAGGAAGGAAGGGAGGGAGGGAGGGAGGGAGGAAGGAAGGAAGGGCAGAGGAAGGAAGGGAGGGAGGGAGGGAGGGAGGAAGGAAGGAAGGGCAGAGGAAGGAAGGACGGAAGGAAGGAAGGAAGGGAGGGAGGGAGGGAGGGAGGGAGGAAGGAAGGAAGGGCAGAGGAAGGAAGGGAGGGAGGGAGGGAGGGAGGAAGGAAGGAAGGGCAGAGGAAGGAAGGACGGAAGGAAGGAAGGAAGGAAGGGAGGGAGGGAGGGAGGGAGGAAGGAAGGAAGGGCAGAGGAAGGAAGGGAGGGAGGGAGGGAGGGAGGAAGGAAGGAAGGGCAGAGGAAGGAAGGACGGAAGGAAGGAAGGAAGGGAGGGAGGGAGGGAGGAAGGAAGGAAGGAAGGAAGGAAGGACAGAAGGAAGGAAGGAAGGAAGGGAGGGAGGGAGGGAGGAAGGAAGGAAGGAAGGAAGGAAGGAAGGGCAGAGGAAGGAAGGAAGGACAGAAGGAAGGACAGAAGGAAGGAAGGAAGGGAGGGAGGAAGGAAGGAAGGAAGGAAGGAAGGAAGGAAGGAAGGACAGAAGGAAGGAAGGAAGGAAGGAAGGACAGAAGGAAGGAAGGAAGGACAGAAGGAAGGAAGGAAGGACAGAAGGAAGGACAGAAGGAAGGAAGGAAGGACAGAAGGAAGGAAGGAAGGAAGGAAGGACAGAAGGAAGGAAGGAAGGAAGGAAGGAAGGGCAGAGGAAGGAAGGAAGGAAGGAAGGAAGGAAGGAAGGACAGAAGGAAGGAAGGAAGGAAGGAAGGAAGGAAGGGAGGGAGGGAGGGAGGGAGGGAAGGAAGGGCAGAGGAAGGAAGGAAGGACAGAAGGAAGGACAGAAGGAAGGAAGGAAGGGAGGGAGGGAGGGAGGGAGGGAGGAAGGAAGGAAGGAAGGAAGGAAGGAAGGGAGGGAGGGAGGGAGGGAGGAAGGACAGAAGGAAGGAAGGAAGGACAGAAGGAAGGAAGGAAGGGAGGGAGGGAGGGAGGGAGGAAGGAAGGAAGGAAGGAAGGACAGAAGGGAGGGAGGCCCTCCCTATGCTGTTCATTCCATGACAGTCTTTCCTAAGTCTCCCTGTGGGAGAGCAACTTCAGAGGCTCACTTTGTACTTCGTTCCTTCTTTGCTTCTCTCCACAGTCCTCAGAACACAGGACAATCAGGCAGAGGGGAGCTGCTCTTGTTCCTCAGAACACAGGACAATCAGGCAGAGGGGAGCTGCTCTTGTTCCTCAGAACACAGGACAATCAGGCAGAGGGGAGCTGCTCTTGTTCCTCAGAACACAGGACAATCAGGCAGAGGGGAGCTGCTCTTGTTCCTCAGAACACAGGACAATCAGGCAGAGGGGAGCTGCTCTTGTTCCTCAGAACACAGGACAATCAGGCAGAGGGGAGCTGCTCTTGTTCCTCAGAACGCTTCTTGTCACTTTGGACAATTGTTTCCTGTGCACATTCTAGCTTCATTTGCTCACAGGACAACTGCCCTGATTCTGAGTCCAAACTGCAATTTGTCCTCATCTGGACATTAAGAAAAACAAAATGGCAATTAAGAGCACATGCTGCTGTAGTGGAGGACCCAGATTCAGTTGCCGGAACCCACAAGTGACTCGCAACCTTCTGTAGTGCCTGTCTTGGGTATCAGGCATGCAAGTGGTGTTCAGACATGCATGCAGGCAAACATTCATATACATAAGATAAGTAAATATTTAAAATGAAAGCCCATCCCAAAATGGTAAAAATGACTCACCGTAGCACTTGAAAGCCTGATATTGTAGATAAAGCATGTGTTTGGACCTGTAATGTTGATGTAAATGAGAATAATAGAATATATAGCAACATAAAATTCACACTATAGAACTATAGAAAAGTGGGTCTCTGGCTTATTCCTCATTGGAGAAGAAAGTTAACTACAGTTGAAAGCTAATAGTAGTGATGCTTAAACCTATCAAACAACAATTTTTTGGAGGGTGACATATAAAATATAGTAAGAATAATTCCTTCATGAGTCTTTTCTGCTATAATTTCTGGTAAGAAAAAATTAGGAAAGCAGATAAAAGTGTAATGTTCATTTTTCCAAAGATGACTTAGTGAGTTTCTTGGTTCCCGGCTCTCAGTTAAATATCTTAATTCACTTGAGTTTAGCTTAAAGGATAAAATGTCTCCTGATGTCCATAGTAGCCATTCATGACTCCTGTTGATGGGCTTCATCTTGGTCCTTCCACCACAGCTGAAGCTTCCAAACATTAGCAGGTATGGTTCCTGTAAAGTATTCAGGAAGAAGCACTCAAATTTTCCCTCATTCTGATCTAAAACAATAAAAAAATAGTAAAACATTTTTCAAATGGTAGTTTTTATTTTAATTTTTTGTTATTTATTTATTTCCTAATGATGACAAGTGAAGGTTTACTTGATACGGTTTAATTTGCAAGCTTCTAAAGGCGACTGTGGCTTCTGGGTGGGATGGTAGATTAGAACCCAATTCTCTAAGACCCAGCAAAAGAGAGGAGCCCGAGTAAAAATAAAGAACTCTGTCCCTCATTGAGATGAAGAGGAAGGAAATAAGCCTGTCTAAGATGTCAGTAAAGAAGTGGCTAGAAAAATCCACCAGCTAGTTGCCAACCTCAGTGCACAGCTTACACTGTTTAGTGGTTGGGAGTTGTTTTTGTAGACTCTGGCTACAGGGAAACAGGCCAGGCAGCAAAGGCACAACAGGGCTGGAGGTACCTTGAGTGTGGAGACAAGGAGCCATTTAGGCTATGGATATGGAGAAACAAGTGTGACAGGGTGCTTGAGGCTGAGATCTTCTGTGGGCACAGGCACACTGGAATACATAACCCAGTGCCTCACCCACAGAAAACCTCATTTAGGAAAAAAAAAAAAAAAAAAAAAGATCCCCAAAACTCCAGATAAGGAAGTATAATTGAAAGATGGGGAGATATCAGGTTGGAAAATGCTAGCAGAAGGTGGAGTCCCACTTCAGAGGCTGTATCACCAGGTGATGAGTATCGTCCTGGCTTATATGAATTAATGAGACTGACAGCCTTGCTCTCACCTGCCAAGACTAATACTGAATTAAAGAGGTGGGAAAAACCGCATTCAACCATAGTGGGAAATAACACTGAGTTTTAAGATCTTAATTTTATTTCACATTTCGTTTATTAATTATGTTTATCTTTATCTAGTGCTCACTTGTTGGTAGTTTGTATTTCTGCAGAATAGACGTTTAGGAGCATCCTTCCTCTGTGACATAATGGCTGTTGTCCTGATGGCTTTGCTTTTCTTTCTCTCAGATAATCAGCAAAACCATAGGAAACAGCAAACTTATCTTAATAATAATCTCAATTGAAAATGACCTTAATTTCCTAGTGAAAACATGCAGGCTAACTCATTGAAGTAAAACACCCGGAAGATCTGAGAAGCCAGAGGCCAGGAGTGTTTATTGCTCTTGCAGAGGATTTGGGTTCAATTCCCAGTACCCACACCAGGCAACTCACAGCTACCTGTAACACCAGTTCCAGCTTATCTGATGCCCCTGGCCTCCTCAGGCATTTGCATGCATGTGTTCACACCCACACACAGACAAGCCATAAAGGCACAAAAGACTTTAAAGAAAAAAGCAAATCTTAAAAGAAAAAAAGACCAAACTACAGGTTGTCTCCAGGAAATACACCTCACTTGTAAAAAATTAAATAGTCCCAAAACCGAGAGCCAGAGTTTGAAAATCAACCCACTGAACACATTGAGATAAGGAAAAAAAAAAGCTATAAGTAGACTTTAAGCTAAAATAAAGAAGGCTACTGCATATTAATGAGAACAATTCAAAAAGATGTAGTGATTGTAAATATCTATTATAATTTTAATGATGTTTATAACTTAGATTATTTATAAAATTATAGTATTTATTAAAGCCTAAATTTATGAAAAGTTGGGCTCCCAGTTTCACAAAAGCAAACACTGAGATGTCAGACAGGTCCTTATATAAAGATAGTAGAAGACTTTAGTTCCCTATCCCTATCTTTAGATGGGCCTTCCAGACAAAAAATTACTGAGGAAACGTCAGAGATAAACAATTAACAGACAAACTGATTAACAGATGTCAACAGATAACTCATCTAACACACATAGTATGCACATTCTTCTCAGCAGCTCTTAAAACTATCTCTAAAATTGACTAGATTAGAGGCCACGAGTAAGCTTTGAGAATACCAAAGAATTGGAGCTTGAGAGATGTCTTGGTGGTTGTGGCTCTTATAGAAGATTTAGGTTTAGTTCCCAGAACCTACATCAGGCAGTTCATGACCACCTATAACCCCAATTCTAGGGGTCCTGGCTTTTGTGAGTGTTTGCATACAGGTGGTACAATACAGACCAGGAGGCACACATACACACACACACACACACACACACACACACACACACACACACACACACACACACACACACACAATTTAAAAAGTAGAGATTACACAATGATCAAAACTGCCTATATCATATATCAATTGTAAGTGAAACTAAAGAACCTCACAAATCCTTGGAGAATGAAATGTGTCGTACACTCAGCCACTATCTTATCACAGCTCTACTCCCTGTAAGGAGCCTTTTTCAATAGGCTGAGAAAATCCCAAATTCAGGCATATCTAAGATCCTAAGCTTCAATGCCACATATTCAGATAATGGTCTCTCACAGACCCTCACCCAGCCACAGTTGCCTGTCTCTAGGTGCTCTCTAAAATTATGGAACAGGGCTTCATGACTCATTAAATCTTGCATCTTTCATGTGTGCAGATTCATACTGTGTAAATGACACTACCAAGTTCTACAGCCAGCTTGAGATATGGACCAGGCCCCCTTTGACCACAGCATTATCAGTGTCTGTAATCTTTTTTTTTCCTTTAAATTAACTTGGTTCTTAAGAAGGAGCCTCAGAGAGGTGGAGTTTCATCCTCAGAATGGCTCTTTCTGATTACCCTAGTATAGCATGGGTTTCTCTTCAGTAGAGCTGATTTCTTCAGTAATTACACATGTTCCTCAACACCAGCTGGAATGCTCTTGTGGCGGTTTAAATAAGAATGCTCCTCTATCATGGGCTCACATAGTTGAATGCTTATTTTCCAGGGGTGGAACTGTTTGAAAGGATTAGAAGGATTGGGAGACGTGGCCTTGTTGAGTAGGTATTGTCTTAATGCAGGAAGTGTGTCACTGGGGTGGGCTTTGAGGTTTCACAATCCCAAGCCAGGCCCAGTGCCTCTCTTCACCTGCCTGTAGATCAGGATCTAAAGCTCTCAGTTGCTGTAACATTCATGCTTGCTGCCATGTTCCCTGCCATGATGACAATGAGCTAACCTCTGACACTATTAAGAAAGCCCCGATTAAATGTTTTCCTTTGTAAGAATTGCCATGGTCATGACTTTTCCTCACAGCAGTATGACAGTGACTATAGCAGAAGTGGGTCTGAGGGACTGAGGTATTGCCGTGACAGGATGGGTTTTTGGAGGAATATGGAAGGCGCAGGGATTTTTGACTAGAAAAGCAGTTGGATGCTTAAGTGGGATTTACTCAGCCCTCCAATTAGGGCCATGGAAAATGGACCTGAGGATAATCTGACCTGTGGGGGCCCAGCTCAGAGTGAAGACTTAGTATTTCAGAGAGCATTCTTACAATAGTTTGGCAAAGAATATGGCTGATTTTGTCTTTTGTCTTAAAATCTCTGCCTCAGGCTGAATTGAAAAGAGTAATGACTTTGGCAGAGGAGATTTCAAGATAGCCTCATATTGGCTGCTATGTGGTTCTTAATAATCATTCATATGCAGCTCTATAATGAAAAGGAGCAAGTTGGACAAAGAGAAATAAAAAAAAAAGTACAGGCTGAGGAGAGAAAAAATCCACCTGGCGTCAGCGGCTTTCCTTAGTCCTGGAGGGAGATTTCACAACCTCTTTCTTCTATCCTTGACTTTAAAGCTAGAACCACCACATGGCCAAAGCTTCCAGAGTCTGCTGTTTGTTGGGGCTGCACTTCCCCGTCCTTAAATTACACTGAGCACCCAGGAAGTGTAATGGAGCTAAGTCCTGTACTCAAGGAGATAAGTTTAAAGAAAAGCTTGATGATAAATAGAATAAAGAAAGTAGTGGCCTCTGGAAAGACCTCATCAAGCTGAGCTTCTAACTTATGGGGGAAAAAAAAATTAAAGGAAAGCTTAGGCAGTGTTGCTTTCACCATCAACAACCAAAAAATGCAAATGTGATTGAATGAGGGGCCGAGTTCCAGTTTCACTAAGCAGCAGAACATGGCAGCTTTGGCCGTGTGGTTCTAGCTTTAGAGTTAAGGATATAAGAAGGGCCAATGAAAGCCACTGAGGCCAGGTGTGTGTCGGGGTGTCTCAGTATGGAGGCCCAAAGAGGCCATTCCATGAAGCTGTGAAGTCCGGATTGCCTTTGGAAACTAAAGTGTTAGAGATGTCTGAATTCTGGGATACCTGGCAAGAAGAGTTAGATACGAAGGGTGGTGCCAGCCCGAGAAAGAGAAATGTACTGCAAAGCTGAATGGAATTGGAGATCTAAAGAGCCTTTTGACATCAGACATAGAGATGCAGAATTTGGAGTTTGCCCTGCTGGATTTTCAGATTTGCTTTGGTCTAATGCTTCCTCCTTTTTAGTATGGTAAAGTGTGTTCTGTGTCATTTATGTTGGATGTATGTGGCCTGCTTTTTTATTTTGATTTTACAGGAAGTTACACTTAAGAAATTTCTTTGAATCTCAGAAGAGATTTTGAACTTTGGGCATTTAAACAGTGTTGAGACTGTGATAGACTATGAGGACTTTTAAAGTTGCATTATGGTATGGCTAAAGCCTATGGGGACCAGAGAGTGGAACATAGTAGTCTGGATAAGAATGACACCCCACCCCCACAGACTCAAATATTTGAATGCTTATTCACTAGGGAGTGGAACTGTTTGAAAGGATTGGAATGATGAGGAGGTGTGACCTTGTTAGAGGAGTATGTCGCAGGGGTGGGCTTTGAGCTGTCAAAAGTCCACATTAGACCCAGAGTCTCTCTCTGCCTGCCTGCCTGCCTGCCTGCCTGCCTGCCTGCCTGAAGAATAGGGTGTAAAGCTCTCAGTACTGTATGTGCTGCCATGCTTCTACACATGAGTTTTTGGAAGACACAGAATCTAAGTCATAATGGTTGTCTCAAAACCTTGAAAGCTCATGGACGTCTAAGGTTTAAAAATGTTCTAGCCCTCCTCTAAAAGTCTTCAAAGTATGAATTCTTTAATCATTGGGACTAATTTAAATTGTTTTTTATTGAATTTGAATGCAAAGGCTTAGCTATGCTCCCTTAAAAAAAGATAGATAGATAGATAGATAGATAGATAGATAGATAGATAGATGATAAATATTCCAAATATTGAATGGTGCAGCTAAATATTCTCATCTCCAAATGGAGGAATATGGTATAGAAAGTGCTTAGCCACAACCAACAGAACAGACATTAAACTCTTTCACTCTGTGTCTGGCCTCCAGGGCTTCTCTGATGGCAGGAGAGGTCTTCAAAGGTTTAATAGTCTGATCCGCTAAGGTCTGCCTTAACATGGATGTTACACCTCCAAAACTAGAGTCCTGTAAATATTACTGAAGTCTAATGTCCTTGGCTTATTCAGTTTCCAAGCCTACTTAAATTAAGTTATAGAAACCTCTCTATTCCCAAATAACTAAATGCAGTAAAAGAAATTCTTGAGAAATAATTTCCCTGGTGCTCCTGCTGATAAAAGTGGCCCCGGTCTTTACTTTCTACATAAAATCTTTGAAATGAGTTGGAAATTTTATACCGGTGATCCTCCAAAGGACTAGGTCATGTCCATTCCTAAAAGGCCCTTGGACCTTGTCTACTTTTGTCATGGTAGAAGACATTTTGATTCCCTTTTAATGACATTTATTTATTAAATCTTCTCCATTTTATTCTATATAATCAAGCAGTCAATCCAGTTATATCTGAGACTTCATCAACAAAGCCTTTGTTCTCCACATCTCAATCAGCATTGTGGTCTCCTGGGTTCCCCAAAGAATTTTTTCATTAAGCCCCATTTACAATGCCCTAAGTTTTCTCTACTGTTCTCTAAATTTTTTTCAAACTTTCACAGAAGCCTGAAGTCAGAAATGAAACCAATGACGTCACTCAATATCTTAGAATACTTGTTTTATTTTTCAGTAAGATTTCATTTAAATGTGTGATTGTAAGCAAATCATTGAACCATCTAATGGTCTGGATAAAAAAGACAGTAATATAGCTAATTTCTGATTGAAATTTTAAATGATCTGAGTAAACCAGAGAAAGCTAGGATTTGTGTCTTAATCACATAGTCCCATGTATAGATTGCTTATGGTTGGGGGAAAAAAAAACTACCACATGTATGGATAAGGCAACCCTCTGGTGCCACACTTTACATTCTCTCATGTACATAAGTTTTACAATAATCCTTTGTCTTAAAAACAGTTCTAGTGAGGAAATTCAGTACATCCCATATTACTAAAGGAAGACTGGAATTTATAGATGCCAATCACTTCTCAATACTCAATACTGTGGAAAGACAGGGTTCCCAAAAGCCTGTCTGTCACCACAATCTCTCTTTTTTTTTTCTACCCAGGCTCTCTTTCACTATATAGCCTTCTACCATGGGTAATGTAAGAATG
Source organism: Phyllotis vaccarum (assembly GCA_033318265.1). Taxonomy (NCBI): domain Eukaryota; kingdom Metazoa; phylum Chordata; class Mammalia; order Rodentia; family Cricetidae; genus Phyllotis; species Phyllotis vaccarum. The sequence continues at coordinate 60,286,895 of JARWLC010000019.1, read as the reverse complement.
GTTAGCTAGATCACGAAGGAACTCTGTGATTTAAATGATCAGAACCAAGATAGAATCTGGTATCATTAAAAAATATAGCATTGTGCTAACACTAAACACAGATTACAGCAGGCAAGGTGGGCATGTACTCTTGCCCTAACTACTTGGGAGGCTAGAGCAACAGGATCACTGGAAGCTGGGAGATGGAAGCCAGTCAGAATAATTCATGGAAGCTATGTCCTCCAAAACAAAAGGATTAAAAAAATATAATCAAATGACATCAAAATATCCTGAACAATACATATTACAGACTAACAGGCCTTAAGCAATATGCCATTTGTAACAATTACATTTAGATGCCAACACTTGAATTACAGGAAACATCATTGTAGTGTCTATTTTCTCAGCTTTTTGTTGAGTAAGAGCAGAAATATCTGGCAGCACTAGGCCTGTGTTTCAGAGTGGCAATCATGGGTGGAAACGGTCCATCAGTCATAATTTGTATCAACTCCTAACAAAGTAGAGAAGCAGATCAAAGTTTTCTGTTTCCATCTTGATCCTATGCCTTTTATTTATCTATAAGTTCAGGGCCATGATTATCCTCCCACAATATTATATTAGTTACAACTAGCAAGTACATTCTAATAACTCTTTCCTACAAAATGCATTTATTATTCATTTTAAGGGCAGAAAAATTAAATAATGCATGGCCCTGTCATACTCACTCTACCATCCATCCATCCATCCATCCATCCATCCATCCATCTATCTATCTATCTGTCTGTCTATCTATCATTCATCTATTCATCCATCCATCCATTTATCTTTATCATGTATATGTGTGTCTATAAAACATTATCCCATTATTTCTTATTGGGATAAAATTCACATAACAGGATGTCTTACAGTGTTTGATTATTATGAAAAGATACCATGTCCATGACAAATTAAGGAAAGCATTCAATTGGAGCTTGCCTACAGTTTCAGTGTTTTAGTCCATTGTCATCATAGCAGGAGGCATGGTGTCATGCAGGTAACATGGTGCTGGAGAAGTAGCTTGAGAGTTCTATGATCCACAGGCAGCAAGAAGACAGAGACATTGGGCCTGGATGAAAACTCCATCGTGCCTCCCATCCCGAGACACAGTTCTTCCATCAAGGCCACACCTACTCAAACAAACAAACAAAAAGGCCATACCTGTCAAGTAATGCCACTCCCTAATGATCAAACATTCAAATATATGAGCTATGGGGGACCATTCTGTGGGGATATTTTCAAATATAATAAAAACAGTTGGAGATTTCAGAGGGATCTACCCACAGTCAGTCTAGGAAGAGCAGACAGTGGTAACTCACACCTTTAATCTAAGCAGAGGGAATATCCCAGGAGTGGTGACCTACACCCTTAATCCAATCTGAGTTTGAGGTCATCTTAGTTCCAGGCTCCCAGGCAGGCAGTGGTGGTGCCACTCTTAACTGATCAAAGAGGGTATTTAAGGCAGGCACAGAAAGACAGAGCAGGCAGAAGAAGCCAGGAGGAGCGAAGCTGAGGAAGCTGGAAGACAGCTGGGTGAGATCTGACACTGGTGTTTCCTCTCTGATATCTCAGGCTGTTTTTATTAAATTTGAAACATATCCCCAAACTATTTCCATTAAAAACACCAAACATGGAATGAGCCATTTCAAGCTATTCAATTCAGTTATAGCTAACATTTTCACAATGCTTTGAGTATACCACCTCTGATGAACTCTAAAACATTTTACAGTTGAAAGGTGTGAGTCCTATGACTTCAGTGATCTTTTCCTGTGCTTTTCAAAAGGTAATAATGGATACCATGCAATTCCATATGAATTTTATGACCAGCTCTTTTTAAAATGTCTCTAAAATACCCTATTGTGATATTAATAACTGTTATTTGGTTCTACAGGTTGTCCTGGGTGTTTTGCCATGTCAATAATCTTGAGACATCTAGTCCATAATTTGAGGTGGTTTTCCATTTTTCTTGGGTCCTTGGCTTATTTCAGAAACTTGATGTGGCTTTTAGTGTATAAAATTTAACACTCTTCAATTTGTCTGTATTCATGTGTGTACTTGCATGTGCATGTGTGGTTGTGTATATTCATATGTGTACTTGCATGTACATGTGTGGTTGTGATGACTGGTAACTACAGCAATGCTTATGAATACTTTTAAGATGTTCTGCTATGGAACTATATTTCCAATTTTGTTCTTGAGTATGTCACTTTGTTCGGTGTTAGTTTTAGTACATTTTTTAAAAAAAGGCTATGTTGTAGTGTTTTCATTACTTGTGTGTAAAAATATGTGTGATAATTGTGTCTTTATTTTCAAAAATGTGAAACTCCTTTATTAGTTTTAATTACGGAGGGGTGTTCTTTATGATTTTCTATATTTGAGATTGTATCATATGTAAACATAGATCATTTTACAATTTCTTTTCTAAAATGAATGACTCTGATTTTTCTTGCCTAATTTTCCTAACTAGAAGTTTAGCAGAAGAAATAATAGAAAATATCTTTGTGTTGTACCTGATCCTGATGAGAAAGTTCCAACCTTTTGCCACTTAACATAGCATTATCTATGGGCTTTTATTTATTTAAAAACATTTTGCAGTCTAATGTTGAAATACCAAAGTGAAGCTGTGCAGTGCGGAGCTCTAGGGATTTCTGAAAGTGCACTCAAGGTCAGAGTGACCACTATGAACATTTTTGAAATTTGATTAATTACATATACTTAAAATTATTATTCAAAAATATGCCTTGTGGAGAGTGGCTGCAGAAAAACTTAATGTTGTATTTGTGGCATCTCAGCTGATGGGAGTCATCTTAGTTAGCCAACATTTTGAAGTGAGAATGTGATTGATTATTTTAATGTCCTCTTGTTTTGAATTGCAGATTGGTTTTGTCCTGTATCCCCTCAGTGGAAGTCCTGCATGGGATCTGACAGATATTGAGAATAAAATGTTTCTCACCATGTGCTTTTCCTGGCATTATGCAGCAATCTATGTCATCGTTGGACTAAATTATGCTTTTATCACCTGGTAAGTTTTTTTAAAAATGGATCCATTCCCTTGTTCATCAAGACTTGACAGTGTTGAATGGTCAAATTCCAAAGGAAGATTTTTTTATGTGGGAATGCCTTTCTGTATGCTGTGAATAGCCATCTTTAAATAAAGGAGCTGTTTTGGCCCATGACAGGCACCATAAGAAAAGTAGGAGGAGGCATCAGAGTAGGTAGGAGGAACAGGGCGGAGTCAGAGAGACCAAGCCAGAAGCCCAAAGGAGCAACATGTAAGGAGCACAGGTGAGCCACGGGCCACATGGCAGACAGATTAATAGAAATGGGTTGATTTAAAGTATAAGAGCTAGCTAGCAATGTGCCTGAGGCATAGGCCAAACAGCATGAAGTTAATATAAGCGTCTGAGTCATTTCTGGGGCCTAAGCAGCAGCAGGCAGCTAAGAGGTCTGGGGCTGCAGGTCTGTGGGTCTGGGCCTCTGGCTGCCCAGGACCAAAAAAAACACATTGTAACAGATTTTATTCCTTACCTTCTCATAAGATGAACTAAGGTATTATGAAGGTATATCTATACAAAGAAATAGCCAGCAAAAATGTACACATTGACTTAAAGTTGTAATAGTTTAGTGGTGTGGCTTCTTGCCTCTGACCCATGCCGTATCTTGCAGCATGCTCTCTGGACTTCTGTCTCTTCATATATATAGTCCTCTATTCTGAATGGCCAGTTCCCCTAAGTGCAGTGAGACTTACTTATGGGTACATACTTTAATTGTCCCATTTTATAACCTTGGGACCTTTTTGAAAAATGTATATAAATAAAATTTTATAAAACAGTAACTCTAATTTTTCAAAAAATTGAGTGATGTGCTCTTTTATATAAGAATTCCGATCTAAGTTCCTGAGTAACACGGCAGATTGCTGAGAACATACACTATTCTATGGCCTATGGACTATGACTTCAGACTCATTACTCAACCACAATAAGTATGAATCTTATTGTTCATTAAACGGAGAGAGTAGCATCTAAAGGAGATCGTGTACTCACGCTCCTGAAGGTGTAAACCTCAGCACATGGTCTTATCTCCTTGTCTGCATTGTCTTCCCCTTCCTTTATATTTGATATAAAAATATGAGGTGGAGACCCTTCCATGGGAATGTGTTTGTCCTGTCACCAGAGCAAACTAGAGAGGTAGACGATTAGTACAGTACAGTGAATGACGGTAGTAGAAAGAAGAAGGAATTCAAGGAAGGTGCCTCACAGATCGAAAGGTGAGCTCCAAAGATGAGCAAGACAGGAAAAGGATGGCTCTCAGGATGGATGCTACCAAAGCACAGAGGGCTCCTCTCATCCTAATTACTGGACGTACAGACTCCAACACTCAGTTCTTCAGACTGCTCCACTGAGTTAAATACTCTACAACTGCAGTAATGTGTATTCAGTGTGGAACATGGTGGACCCCAGCTCCTGAGAGCTTATAATGTGACACAGTCCATATTAATTTCAGTTGATCCAAATACTAATATGTAGGCAGTGTTGCACACCTTGAAGTTTCTCCAGACCTCCACCAGAATGTAGGAGCTTTCTCTAGGCCCCGTGATTTGTCAACTTCTACTACAACCAGCTTTGCATCCTCTAGGCATGGGTTCCAAATCAGCTCTCCTCCTCTGAGCTTCCGCTGAAGCACCTGTGACACTGGGGCTCTGAAAAGGAAACTTGAACAGTTGTCTTGTCCAGCTCCCAGATGCCCCTCTTGGGCTTTGGAGCAGCTCACTTTGCTCCGTAGGTGCTTGTTTCTGTTTGTTTCACTCCCCCAGAGCATGTGCATCTGCTTGTTGTGAAGGCTGGCTGGGCTACTGAGTCTTGCTTTCTTCCCCTGTTGTTCCAGGCTGACATCTGGGCCTCATCTTCTTAGGGGCTGGGGAGTCTTCAGGAACAGTACCAGGATGCAAGGAAACACTCTACTTCGTGTCAGCTCCCCTCCAGAGCCAACAGATGACTACTGTCTCTTCATGTTTCAAAAGCCTTCAGATGCCTAATAAATGGCTTGTCCACTAACAGGTCCCTAGAAACAAGAAACTCCAGTTTTATTTTTTAACCTCTTCCAACCCCCACTACATGTTTTTCTAATCCCTTTAACCAGACAGTTCTCTTTACCTAAATGCCATCTCCTTGTTGAAACCTTCTATAATTCCTCTTGCCCATATTGATTTGTATTTTCTGAACCTCAGTAGTGCTTTTTTTGCACTAGACACTTTAAATATTGTTACATATCAATTGTGATATTAACTACTTTCCCCATTAACCCTCATTGCCAGCTAGATTGTATCCCCACGTGAAAATGATCTTTTTCATATACTGGCACATTGCCAGACATATAGTAAGTGCTCGGTTAACATTTGTTAACTCTTTACTAGATCTCCATTTGAAAGCTATTTAGGTACAAACTTCTTTTGTTTGGAAATTATATTTTATGTGTTTCTTGATTTCCCTTTAACATTGATTTTGAAAAGATAAGTCTAGGAATTCGACTTTCCTTGAACTATTCTGATATATACTAAAATAACAGCAAAGATTCAGTGTCGTCTTTCAGTGAGACCACATGAAAAACTAATTTCAGTACTAATGTTGAAAATAAGGAGGCTTGGAACTCCTCTAGTCAGGGCTTGACTATAAAATGGCTGCTTGTCCACAAGGCATTAGATGTCAGACATTATATCCAACTTGTTTGACATGGCACACTGACTCCCACACAAGCACATCTAAGTTATAGAATTCTCCTCCCCATAATCCTTAAAAGATGATGCAAAATGTCCTAGTTTTGCAAAATTCAAGATTGCTTCATTCTATCCCCTACCTTGGTTGTGTAAGCTTATAATGAAACCTGTTTGGAAATACTGTTACATATTTAGTATGTCCCATATTTATATAACCGTTGCAAATAACTATTTCAATAGCCCTTGTTTATGAGTAAGCACTGCCTACTTTCAGATGGGTTTTCCACACAGTGAGTCATATGAGCCATTGTGAAGAGTAAAGTAGAGTTTGTTAACACACTGGGCACATAATGGCCTTAGAAATAACTCTTGTGTCAGCTCTGATCTTCTTCACAGTAATTTATAAGAACATGAAGCAAGACTTTCACTTTGATTTCCAATATTTCCCCCATTCTAGTAACTGGCAATTGTATGGGCATTTATTTTATTTTATTTATTATTGGGGGTGTTGTTTTGAGGGAAGGTTGTTTTTCAGGCAGGGTCTTACTATGTGGTCTTGAGTGGCCTAGAACTTTCTTTGTCAACAAGGTTGGCCATAAACTAACAGAGATTCAAATGCCCCTGCCTCCTGAGTGGTGATTTAAAGGTGTGCACCACCATGCTGAGTTGCCGTTCCCTTTTCTTATCCCAGCTTTCATCCTGCCTCATGGGATCATTTCTGCATGTGCCTGAAGATGCTTAGAACCTGATAAAGGTGTGAATGTGTCTGATCTTAGTGGCTTATAGCAAAGAGCACATACAAGCCAGAGAGAAAGAACCCAAAGCAGTGGGGGAATAACTGGGTCTATGCTAACATTTCATTCCCAGTAATCAGCCATGAATTGTTTCATTTTCCACATGAGTCTTCAGAAATGAACATAACTGATTGCTCCCCTTCATCTTACATGGATGTACAGCATGGATCGATGTTGTACTATGTGGAAAGAACGTGTGGGCTTTCGTAAGATAACACAGATGCTCTCCAGCCCTTAGCCTGTTACAGAGCATCCATCAGCCTTTCAAAATGGAAGTGGCTTGGAGTGTTTAGAACATATGAATGGAATCTGTAGTCAATAATTAGGGCAAACAACTAAGCAGTTTTTCTTGGCTGATGAGTCACAGAAGTTAATGATTCTGCTTAGTTGCAGTTTGTTGGAAGTGTTAGCTGACCATGGCTAAGGAGCTGATAGCCTCTGTTCATTGCTTGTCAGATTCTTCCACATGTCAGGGATATGTCAAATGTGTCAATGTTAAAGGTTAGACTCACTTCTGACTCTGGGTAGGGTTATGCCAGCAAAAGGGATGGATGAAGTCAGAAAAACTCTTGTGAAGCTTTAGTGTGGATCCAGAGTACAAGGATTGACATAATATATGAACAGAACAGGCCAGAACGCCATTGGAAAAAAGGAAGTGAGAAAGTAAAAATCTAAGTAGGCTGAAATAACTTTTCATAAAGAGAAATTCAGCCCAGATTTTATATGTGCCTTTACTTGGTCTGTCACCCTAGGGAAAGGTCACATACTTTCTTACAGGAAATGATGTCACTTTGCAATCCATAGGTAGTTGTGGGTTTGATCTAGACATTCCACCAATGTCACATTTGTCACAGTTAATAGGGTCTCCTGCTTGTTTTATAAATAATCAGTTGTATAGAACTAAGCAGTCTCAATACATTTGAGAAACACATCTTTTCAGACCTTGCTATAGTCTATACACATTTTCAGGTATCTCAAAGTCAAATAAAAATCAGTTTACTTTGGGGATAACCTTATTACTGTAAGAATAATCTGAATATTATTCTATAGCTTTGACTCTTGATATCATGTAACCAGAAATGATTTTCTTTTTCCTCAGGTTAGTTAAATATAGACTTAGGAAGGTCTGCACCTCAGAAGTTGGACTCCTGAAAAATGCTGAATGTGAGCATGAATCGGAAGAAGAAGTATGATGTTGATAGGCATCCATTCTTCTAGATACGCCTTCTTTTTTGTGATGCCTTTGTTAATGAGTTTGTTTCTTGATCTTTGTCTGAAAAACAGTTGTCTGAGGCTGACTCCGTATTGTTGGTATTTTCAGTTTTGTTAAAGTGTTGGACTTCATATGTCTCACTTTCTTACAGCCTTGAAAGTACCTTGAGTGATAAATTCACCTTGCACACTGTGCATGCCATGATATTCAGGAGCAACCATAATTTTTCCAAAGTCATATATAGTATCATGTCCATACTATAAAAATTATTTGGTTTATTTTTCTGATAGATATCTTCAAGATTCATGGCCTTGCCATCACTTGTAATTAATTAATGTTGAATTTTACTTGTTTATCTTGTTGTTACAATGAGATATAAATAAATGCATGTACTTCTGTGTGAAAACCTCAAATCCTAATTTTTTTATTGAAGTGTACCTCACCCTCACATGATACAGAAAAATCTGCATGTACAGAAATCCCTTACATTTCTATATGGAAATTTTCCTGCGAACTTTCTAAAAAGGAATGACAATGATGTCAGAGAGTAGGAGAGGGGCATTGTGGTATGAGCATAACCTAGCATGACCACCATGCCATTTGCTTTATTAAACAGGTAAAGTTTTAAATGACATGCATTTATACTAGGGGTTCTCAACTTGTGAGTTATAATCCCCAACAGACTATTAGAAAATAAAGATGTTTACATTATGATTCATAACAGTAGCAAAATTATAGTTATGATGTAGCAATGAAAATAATTTTATGATTGTGAGGTTAGCACAACATGAGGAACTGTATTAAAGGGTCACAGCATTAGGAAGGTTGAGAACCACTGCATATAATCCTAGGTTAAAAAGTCAGAGACTTGTGCAGTGTAGGCCAAGAAACTCCCAGTAGTGGGGGAAAAAAAACATGCAATATTAACCATTCTCCATGTTTCCCACAAATTAACACATCTTCCTCTCTACACTTGACCTTAGTCCAAAGGCCAAGCAAATGATTATTCACTCTAAAGTAAAGGGATCAAAATGACTTAGTAAGCATAGGAACCCTTTCTTACAGTCACATTTTATGAATCTCAGATGTAAGCAAGCGGAGAACTAAACAGAATGTCATACAGAAAGACCTGCTGTAATAGGAAAAGGAAAAGACGCAGGAATCCTGAAAGATAAAGTAAATCATAGAGGAAGTGACATAGGCTCTGTGCCCATGGAGCTGAACATAGCCAACGAAACCCAGAAGTCTCCCTGGCATTTCAGAACTCCCACAAACCAAGAAGCTGCCTTATTGTATACACATCACAACTGTCCCAAAGGGAGAGATGATTATATTCCTCAAGCCCCATAACTTGGAGTATTCATTTTGTTACATATGATATTAACATGATGTGAGATGTGAGTTCCCAAAGGTATGTCCTGAGCAGTGAGTGAGTAGTGCTTTCTGGATATGAAATGCCAATGTGTCATAGTCTTCTGGGGATCATGTTCTGCCTATGTAGGTCCCAGAATTAAGGGCCATTTTCTAGTCTAACAACATTCTGTGACTGTCACATTTGAGTTTCAAAAGAACAAGTTAACAGTCGGTTGCAGATAATTGAGATTGAGATCACTGATTTCTAGACTTACCGATATAGACAACACTAAACCTGGAATTGTGAAAGCCAATGAATGCAAACTCTACTGTATTCATGAGAGCACAGAGATCACTACTTCTCCCGGCTTCAACTCAGAGAATATAAGTAAAGATGCACCTCTGAGTTCCCAGAACATCTGGATCTCAGATCAGTTTAAGGATGTCTTCGTGCAATTCTTGAAATTAGACTTTTCCTGCAATTGCATGGTTTTACTGTTGAGGTTGTATTTTATGAATACTGGTTTTGGAACAGCATGAAAAAATTAGTAAACTGGGATCTAAATCCCCAAATAGGAATGTCTTTTATTTATTTCCTTCACCCTGTGCCAGGAAGATTCATATAACCTGTAAAGATTTTGGTCTATCAAAAAAAAATCTATTTAAGTAAATAGTTCAAAATAATGACAAATATGACAAAAGAATAAAGGTTTTCTACTCTTGAACACACACTTACTTGCCTGTGACGTAGGTAGAAATGGAGTCATCCATTCAACAGATGTTTGCTATTCCATTTCCAATGCCAGGACGTTTTTAGTAAACTAAGAATAGAGTGATGCTCAAGCCAGAGCTGTTGTCTCCATCATACATTCCCGGAGGAGAAATAAGCAACAACAAAGTAAAATAGAGGACTGAAATTGGACACAGTGAGTCATCAGAAGAAAGATAAATCCGGGAAGGAGAATAAAGAATGGTGTGGTGCTTCCGTGACATTTTGACAAGAGTTCTTCTCCAGAGGTCTTTTCATAAAGAAAAATGTCATCCATCCTCAATGTTTACATGAAATTATGGTGTTTTTGTTCCAAAGGATTAGACTGTGCCAGGACGAGACTTCATCAATGACAGGACAGAAATAGGGATCCCTCCCCCTTCACTTCCTGATTGTCTTAGCTGTCACAAGTCTGAAGACAGCCCTGAAGTCCTGCCATATTTTCTTCATGAGTATCTCATGCTGTACCACCAAGGAATAAATCCTTTAAATCAGTGATCAAGAATAAGGTACTGATTGTGCAGACAGGAACATGAGTGATGGGAGCAGTTATTATCTGAGTCAACCTTGGCTGTTGGTGAAATGCCAGCTCCTCTTTGTAACCTCCAATGTTCTTGCCCTGGCGATGGCTACATCTTACTGCATCTTGAAATGGAAGGCCAGATCCTGACTGTATTTTTATTTACCTTGATATCATACCATCACTACAAGAGATTATCAAGGTCCTTATTCTGCCTTGAATATGAATTAATTAGGCAACAACCATTGTATTATAGATAAAAAAAAGAAATAAAATAAAGCAAGGAACCCTCCCAAACACAAGTAAATGACTCCTAGAATTGATAAAAGAAAAATTAATATACATTAAAAATAAAATCCCAAATAGTGTATTATGTTAAATATAGACAAAGAAAAGTAAAAGAATAGAAGACAGGCATACCAAAATCTGTATTTTTCCAAAATAAATGTCAATGTAAAGGTAGAATTGCTTTAAGCTTAGAAGGATACATGCTTTCAAGAGCTGTTTAATGGGTAGAATAATTAGGCTTCTACAAAAGAAACTCAAAAAGGAGTCCTTTTAAATTAGATTTGAAAACACTTATTTTTATTTTAGTATTATATTGCTGGGGAGCCAACACAGGGCCTTTCCCATGTAAGGTAAGGACAGGAGGCTGGCACCCCCAGTCTCTATTGTTCCATTTTAAGCACAGAAAATTTTAACCCCCAAGTTTTAAGGTGCTTTACTTTGGGACTTAAATAATTATATTTTTATTTATAAGCTTCAAATTTGTTTGTGGCAGTCAACCAACTAGTTTACATATCTTTATTTTCACTGATGGACAGATTTTTTTCCTAAGCCTCTATTATTTTTTACAGACTTCATTTGCTAAACCTACAAATAAAGTGTTAGCAACCTGGTGAGATTTTTGTAGAACTATGATCCCAAATTTAAGAATCAATGTACATCTGTAAACTGGCTATAAATCTGAACAGGCAAAATTATTTTCAAGTTACAGATGTCTACAATGCTGCACATGTCCATCCTTTAACAAAGAGCATCAGTGTAACTATAGTGATCCCTTCTGTACTTTATGCTGAGGCTTGTCTATGCTAGAATGGCCTTGTAGTGAGTTTGTTTATGGCAGGCAACGCTTGTGAGATATTTAAGCCAATGATAACAATTGGGACAGGGCTTTTGACAGTGGCTCTCATAACACAAAACATAACCTGAATTGCGTTTGTGCAAGTATCAAATCCTCCATATAGATTGTGTCCTAACGTTATGCATACAGGGCGTGTGCTGCCCAGGTTCTTACATGTCACTCAAGATTCCATTAGTGCTTAGCTCTTAATTTTAGGCCTTTGTAGCAGTGACAACCTTCCCTGGAAGACAGACTGGTTCAGAAGACTTTCCTCCTTTATCTTACACAGAAGCTGAGAGGAAGCCTAGTCCCAAGCGAGCCTCAGCTCCCACTCCCTGGATGTCATATGCTCCAGAGGTGATGGGGTGCATAATGGTACCTTTGTGTGTTGGCTCCTCTGGAGTCCTCCGACTGCCTACAGGAGGAAAGACACTCACAGAGAATATTTCCTCAGAAGGGCGCAGTACACAAAGCGCCCTGAATTGATATGAATGGGAAAGCATCCCAATTAACACATGACATGTGGGTTTAAATAAGAGAATTAAATGTACCATCTTTGAGGTATAAAAACTTGTGACTTTCCATATGTACATTTCCTATCTGATAGGACCATTTACTTTTCATTGCTATTAAAGTGATAGATCTTGATGATGTGTAGTGTACTTTTTTTTAAAAATTCAACCATCAGTAAAAGGCTGGCTATCAGCAGTTTTAACATTAATGGCTTGAAGCAGGGTCTACTTACATGTGCTGAGGCTGTATGTGACCTAAAGAAAAGAGTCTACAGCTAAGAAAATATTAAAATGAAAGCAAGAAATCACTCCTTATTTGTTTTGGCCCCTCAGTTTGAGTCACCTAGCCTGTTTTCAAACATCCCAAAAGGTGGTGGGAGTTTGACAAATATCTAGAAAATAGAGCTGAAACCATTTCCTATTTGCTGAATGTGTTTGATGCCAAAATACAACGAGTCCAAAACATACAGGATTAAGCTCAACTAACAGAAGGCCTTAGCAATTTAGGATAGAGGTACCCATCCCTGCTTAGAAACAGATCCACATTCCCTTCGTCTCTTAGAGAGAGCCTACATTTGTTAGCACTACACTCAGAGTTTTGACTTTGAGAATTAAAATTAAATTGCTTTGGCCTGATTTGTAATTCAGTGTACAACTATGCCTCATATTGTACTCCCAACCACAACTGAATGTCTTACTTCCTTATCTGCATTTTATTGGCCACCCCTCCTACCATCATCAGCTTAGTTTTGAAGATTCTTTAAGGTTGTTTTCACAACATCCTCCCTTCCCCCTCCCAGCTACTTCAGACTTCCTTCTTTGGTCACTATCTCTAAATCCTAGAGCATAAGCCAACACGATGTTGCATGCTTTATAACCTCTATTGTTAGAAACAAAATCCTCCTTGACACTATCTGTAAGACTGAAGAAGACCTACATGTAAGATAACATGTCTCTGTTAATTTGGCTATGGAATCATCCACTCACGGTTACAGTTGAACAGGCATGGAAAGGAAGGTGGCCCCTAAAAGGTCATTCTCGGTACGGTGCAGAAAGTGATATGCTGTATCCACATTTCCAGTTTTGAAAGTGTGCTTTCAGTACACAAATAGCAAACATGGAAAAGAAAGGGATCCATATTGAAATACAGGCAAAAGCAGCAGATATACGGCAAAGCATCAAGTCAATATATCTCTGGTGATATATTTTACATTTAATAAAAACCGGTCTGGATTATCAGAGAACAGATCCACACACAGTTAAGCCAGGAGGGTCAGAGAGAGGTAGCTCAAGCCTTTAATTCCAGCACAGGAAAGACCAAGTAGTGACCTACACCTTTAATCCCATAACTCCAGAGATGGAGATCTTTCTGTTTCGTGAGTTCAAGGCCTAACTACCAAACAGTAGTAGCTCGCACCTTTAATCCTAACTCTAGGATTATGATTCAGAGTTGAATCCGGAAGTGAAACAACAGGGCAAAGAAGATATTTAAGGCAGGCGTAGACAGACATTCAGGGATCCTGTAGAAGCACCAGCCAGGCTGAGGACTCTTGAAGACAGCTTTTACCCTGAGAAGTTGGCTGGGTGAGATTTGACTGTGGTCTGCTTTTTCTCTCTGATATTCCAGCCTTTTCCAAATATCTGACTGAATTTTCATTAAATACCAACTATAATGTTTTTTTTTTTTTCACAAGCCAGGCACACCGTTAGTCCCAGCACTTGAGAGGCAGAGGCAGTAGGATCTCTGTGAGTTCAAGGCCAGCCTGGTCTACAAGGCAAGTTCCAGGACAGCCAGGACTGATACATAGAAAACCCTGTCTGAAAAAATAAGGGGGACTGGAGAGATGACTCTGTGTTCTGATATTCCAGGCTGATTTTATTAAATATACAATATATCACCACAGTTCTCAACAGAGTTTTTATTTTCCTTATCAGTGAGCTTTTGATTTCTCAACCCACCATAGGTTTTTATTCTATAGAATAGAATAGATAAGAGCAACTTCTTTTGGAAAGGGTTTCTTCTTTCTGTTATTCTCAAGGACACAATGGTTTTGGGGTTTTTGTTTGTTTTTTGATTTCACTTTTGCTGATTTTTTGTGGACTTTACATCATGCATTCCAGTCCCATTTATCTCCCTGTCCCTTCATGCCCTCCCTCAGCCCTTGTGACCTCCCCCTTAAACAAATCCAAATTTAAAAGGGAAACCAATAACCAAACTAGCCAACTAAACAAAGGAAAAAGAAAATAGAGACAGAAACAAACAAAAAAAAAATAAGAATCTTGTCATCATAGAGATCCCGTTGTTTTGGATCTATAGGTTCATCCCTCCAACAGTTTATAGATTAGGCTGATGGGGTGGACCAGTCCATAGCCCTGTTTCTGGGCCTGGTATCTGGGTTGGTCAGCTCACTAGCTTTCCCTCATCCCCTCTACCTGGATGGGCTCTCCAGCACTGCCTCTGCAAGGCCTAGGCCAGTTCTCCTGCTCTGGGGCCCTCAGTTCTGTGTCCCCCTCACTCATATGGCCAGGGTCAGCTGTGCTGTTTTTCTCAGACTAGGTAAAAGGTCCTCTCTTCCATATTGCTTTGAGGGACATATGCAAAGGGCACAATATTTTAATACCCTTAGCTGTTTGGTATTTTTCTTTCTTCCAGAGTTAAGGGTTCAACATGACATAAGACAGGGAAATTTAGAGGACGCTTTAACACCCTGAGACATGAGGCAAGGTAGGGTCCCCTTCCCCCTGACTCGACTTTCAGTAAGTTTAAGCATCACACATGGTAATTCACCAACATCCCTTAGTCTTTAGAAAAGAACCAGAAATCAGTATTGATGGTTCAAAATCTCTCAGGGGTCCAGACTCACAGGATGACACCGGAAGAGGGCGCTCCTTCCACTCCCAGGGTTCCTAGCACCTTATGATGGCTTTTCTCAGGTGAGTTTGTCTATGCCCAAGGATCCTGTGCAAAGGGGAAAGCCACCACCCAGTTTCGACTTCTCTGGAGTTTGAACCAGAGGTTCTGGAGAGGGATGCTAAGGGAAAGGGTGCTTAGGAAACATCCGTCTTTCCACCACATGCTTTTCCAATCCCTACCTCTTAAGAAATGTGTTTGTTTTTTACAGAGTTGGAGATCAAAGCCAGAGACATTTATAAAAGAATTATAAAAATCAATTTACACCCCAGTGCAAGAAATTGCTTTAACTTATTCCACGTCTCATGTTCTGGTGTATTTACATAATGGGTAGCCAAATGAGGCCTGAAAAGTGAGGCAGGATGAAGAGCACCAGTGGAGAAGACCATAGTAATGATGCTCCCTCTAGTGGTTGAGTGTGGGAAAACCGTCTCATAAGGGGAAGTTTCTTCCTAAAACCAAATAAACCAGCTCATCAAAACAACACGGGCTGTTGCCATTACTTTTGGTTGCCCAGGGGCCAGTTGCTGGAAATACTTTTGTGACAGGACATGGACGTTTCCAGTTGGGTACTGGTCTAGAAGTTTCCTTTATGTTGGCCAGCTTTCATGGCACCAGAAGGTGCCATGCATGCTGAAGAGAGAGAAGAGTCCTTAAGAGTCTGACCCAGCTTGGCACCTGTAAACTACAACAGCCAACCTGGCAAATAAGACATTGGTGTGATAGCAGCATTAACATTATGGGGATTAACTGCTTCCAGATTGGACTATGGGTCCATTTCAAACAGGACGTAATTCATGTGTCATACTATAAACTGGGCCATCCTAAGGGAGGACCTACTGTCGTGATATATTGTATATATAATAAGATCAGTCTGGAATATCAGAGGACATAATCACCCACAGTCGAGCACGAAGGTCAGAGAGTGGTGTTTCATGCCTTTAATCCCATTACTCGGGAGACATTTCTCTCTATTTCTATGAGTTCAAAGCTTAACAACCAAACAGTTGTAGTTCATACCTTTAATCCTAACTCTAGGATTATGATGCAAAGTTAAACCTGGAAGTGAAACAACTGAACAGGGAACATATTTAAAGCAGTAGGAGCAGAGATTCAGGCATTCTGTAGAAGCAACCATCCAGGCTGAAGATTCTTGAAGATAGCATCTACCCTGCTCAGCCTGAGAAGTTAGCTGGGTGAGAATTAACTGTGGTCTGTTTCCTCTCTCTGATATTCCATCTTTCCCCCAATATCTGGCTCTAGGTTTTTATTGTATGCTAGCTGGAGTTCATGTAATAACCTACTGCTGTTATTTTGCTATGTGACAGTATAAGGCTACTCCTATCTCAGGGCCCATGGATTAGTGCAGCTCCCAGTCTTCATCAGACATTCTCTTTGCAGGGAGTGGTGGTGGTTAATGCAAAGTCTCACTATTGGCCAAAGTGTAGAGAATAAGTTGACTACAGATTGCTCATGGACATCTGTATCACCACCCTAAACCACTCTCCATCCCTTACACTTAGTGTACTTGCAGACAGAGCTGAGAGAAGGTCTGAAGGAGCCAGAGGCCAAGGAAGAGTATCGTAAATCTTTTAGATGAAGCAGGACCATTGTACTCATGAACTCACAGCCCTATGATTGTGTGCATACAAGCAAATCAGAGCAACATGTTCCAGCATGGATTTTAGAGAAGGGCACACAAGGCTGCACTCCTAGATGAATAACTATTGATACTTGGTGGCTTCATGGGGCAGAGAAAGGAAGTTTTCTTTAGGAGTATGGGGCAGGGTATGTTGCTCATGCATCAGTGAATAGCCCTATACCCATGTGCATATGTACAGCACTAATTGGTCACAATTGGTTTTAAAAAGGACATGGCATTGGTAGGAGACAAGGTGGGAATTCTTGAAGAAGGAGATAAGAAAATAGATATGGGCCAAATATATCTACAAAATATTGCTTAAAATACAGGTAGAACTTAAAAACTATTAAATTTTAATTTATTAATACAGAAATTCATTGTTAAACAATTCAATTGTCTCCCAGATTCCTCTACTTCATATTTTGAAGACCTAGTCTCCACCCATGAACCTCAGAATGTCACCTTGTTTTAGGTAAAGGAGAAACCTATACCCAATGGAGTAAAGTAATCTCCAGCTCAGTATGACAGAGGTCCTTATGGACAGGGAAATTGAAAGAGATTGGCATGTGACCACAAAAATCAATTTTATTATGATGTACCTGCAAGTCAAAAATCAAGGAACAGAAACTGACAGCGAACACCAGAAACTGGGAGATAGACAAGAACACATCTCTGCCTAGCACCTTCCAAAGGAGTGGGATTCTTCCAGCACCAGGATCTTCCATTTCTAGCCTCAAATACTTTGAGTCAATAATCTCTGTCCTTTAAGATACTCATTGTGGTATTTTGTTAAAGCATCCTTAGAAAGCTGATAGAGTCCCATTACTTTAACATTTGTTTTAAACTTAATGATTTAGATGTCAAAAGATGAGCATGCATTTGATCTGGGAAAAATATATTGAGCGTATTCAGCACATATCAAGAATAAAGATATCATCTCCCAAATTCATTACCATTCACTACATGCATCATCTTTCATGCAAAACATTATGGAAGCCTGAGTTGGTCATTTCTACTGTTTTGTGGTTCTGTCAAGTTGATGCATTTCCTCAATTCTGTCCTGCTGCCATCAAAAGAGTCATCAGATAGGACTGTTCACACTTGTAGTGAAAAATCATTTGTTGATCAGTGATTTCTGCATGGTTTTTGGAACCCTTAAAATACCAGCTGTGGTGGATTAAATAAGAAGTGCTCCTCATAAGCTCCCTAATTGAATACTTGGAATCCAGCTGGTGATGATCTTTGAGGAAGTTGTAACATCTTTGGGAGAGCCTTTCTGGAAGAAATAATCACTGGGGACAGACTTTGGGTGCTTATAGTCTTGCCTCACTGTCTGTTCACTGTCTCTGTTTTATGCTTACATTTGAAGAGGTGAGCTCTCAGCTTCCTGTAACTGCTCTGCTTCTGTGCCAGTGGCTTGCTGCCACACCTCTGCCACCCCACAATGGATTCTAATCCCTCTGTAAGTGAAAATAAAATTCATGTCTCCCAGTGTTGTGTCTTGGTCATGGCCATGTTATTTCTTATCACAGTGACAGAAGCAAACCACCACATCTCCACTCTATCTGGATCATGGATTCCTTGAGTGGCCTTGATTTGCATACTCCTCTTAAGCTCCCTGGGTTTCTGGGCCTCTTGTCTTTCAAAATGCCTGATACTTAATTGCAAAATAATCCTGGCACTAGTTCTCCAGAGAACTCTACACAACATGATAGATGGTGCTTTAAAGACACAAGACTAAGGAAGTTAATAAAAAACCTTTACATCGCTGAAGCTCAGAAGCAATAGTTGGCTTCTATATGCAAATAATCCTGCTCTATTCTTCCCCACACACCCGTGAGTGGGTGCTTTCCTAATGCTGCCCTACCCAAGTCTATGACACAGCAGACATCTTCCTCATTGAATTCAGCCTCTGACTTCCCATGCTGAAGGGGTTACCTGTGAAGGGATTCTTGATTTCCAATGGTTGCCCTGTTCTTCCTTTTCTACTTCTGACATCTCACAGTCAGTGTCTCCCCTATTTGAGGCTGACATTCTATACTGGTTTCCTTATCCTCAGCGCATAAGTGACTCTTCACTCTGCTTTGGGTGGGGCAGTTTAAGCTAATCTCCCTTTTATAGATGTTCTCATTATTCTACTTGGTTACTCATGCCACTGAGTCACAGTGCCTCTGACACATGATAAACACTTTCCTTGCTCTTATTCAGATAAAGTCTTTATGACTAAAATGCACAGGAATGAGAGGTCTAATGCAGCTATTAAAATATGAAGACATGGAGGCCTGGATTTTTGTGTGGTTTGTTTAAGACTATGAAACAAATTAATAACAGCATAAACACAAGCCCACGTCTTCCTGTGTGGCAGCTGTGTGACAGCAGGACTTTGTCCCTGGGTTTATTATTTTATCCACATGTTCATCACAATGTATGCTTTGAGTACAATAAATTAATACAATAGTCATTTTCCATTTATCTTCTTACTGTCTGGTCTTCTTGACTTAAGGGCATATAAAATAATGGTTGCATTGGTTACTACTGAGAATGTATGAGAAAATTTTTGACAACTACAAATTAAAGGAGAAAAGATATGGTCTGCTTCAATTTCTGAAGAAGTCCATGGGGTTTTGTTTTGTTTTGTTTTTATTTAGTTATTTGGTATCAAGTTTTATTTTTTTGTTGTGGACGGGGTCCCATGTATTTTGGAAGAGCATCATAGTAGCAAGAATTTATAATAGATAATATAATAATAATCATATTTATATTATTATATAATATATATAATATAATAATAATCTAATTTATAATAGATAATATAATAATAGATAATATAATAAT
Organism: Phyllotis vaccarum; assembly: GCA_033318265.1. NCBI lineage: Eukaryota > Metazoa > Chordata > Mammalia > Rodentia > Cricetidae > Phyllotis > Phyllotis vaccarum. Next base: position 60,267,495 of record JARWLC010000019.1, on the reverse strand, counting down.
AATCACTTTACCTCAGGAGAAGAAGAAGAAGAGAGACTGAGGGATGGGGGGGGCAGGACATGACATAGATCCCGAGGACGTGTTCCTGTGACTTAGTCTTTCCCTCCTAATGTTTTCCAAACCTACAAAAACAGGGCCACCATCTGGGAATCTTTGGAAGTGATACATCATATCCAAACCATTATACATTTGGTGTATTTAATGCCAGTAACTCATGTCCTTATATAAATGCAAACATTTGAATTTCTATGCTTAGGATTTTTTTTTCCATTCCACAAAATTCTCTTGTTCTTAGCAAATAAAGGACAACCTTATAAATTCAATAATGTGGCAAAGAGACAAAGCCATATGAAACCATATTCATTGCAGCAACCGTGGGTTCCTATACATCCACTGATTAGGGGGAAGAAAATGTCTATGCACCACCAAAATCAGTATTCCAGCCAATGTGCTCTCTTCCCTTTAAAGTGTGTGCCACCTAGCAAAGAAAAAAGCCTGTCATCCTGTAGGGTAACCGTGAGCTCCACAATCTGTTTCTTTAGCCATCCTCTTCAGCAATAGTCTCTTCCACCCAAAGCAGTGTTTCCACAGCATATTCTGAAGAATGACATCTCTAAGAGAGTCTTCTTCAAAAGGGAGTCCTGTTTTAAGAAACTTTGGGAACTTGGCAACGTGCAATGCCCGTACACACACTGGAGGCTACAGGACGTTCCAGACAGAACACTGTTTAACTCTGTGTGACCTGGTGTTGCTCTCTACGTCCTATAACCTCAAAGCTCATCTTACAGTGGTTTCTAGTTTCATCCTTGTTACTACACCAATAAAGGCCTTGTGTTATAAAACTAATGAGGCAAAGACATAAAATGTATATTGTTGGGGTATGCCTGGTTCAGGGACAGATGTTGCCACTGTTTTATGTTCAGGGCGCTGTAAAGTCCCCCTGCGGGGAGGAGGTAAGAAGTAGTGAGAACAATGATACACTCTATGGGGACAAGTTGACATGAACAAGTCAAGTTTTATTGACATAGGAAAAAGCCTTAAATACTCTTATCCCAGACCCTCCTCCCAGCTAGGGGAAAAGGCTTTGATTTGCTGGTTTCTGCAGCTATGCCATGGTGGTCTCTGATGGTCTAGGTCACCTTGTATCAGGACTCATCCTTATTGTCAAGGCCCCAGGCAAGACTCAGGCAGACCACAGGCTGGCTTATGAGGATGTGCTAGGAACACACATCTTAAGGCACAAGTTATCACCTGTGTGTACTGTCTAAGGCTAGGCTGGTCTCCAGGCCCTTAGAAACCTCTAGGGCCTATACACTCCACGGTATATAGTGCTATGTTTGATGTATTTTCTGTTTAATATGTGATAATTCATTCTCTTAGTTTATTACTTGTAAAACATTGTCATTTTTAGTATAAAAAGGTAATACATATGTTATACCAGTTAAAAATACATACATATTAAACATACCACAGAAAGAGCATAGTTTTTAAATTTCTTGTACCCATATGCCTTGGATTTACATGAAGAACTTTTTATGTACCCTCCTCTAGCCATTTTGGTAGCTAATATATACACATAGGAATTAATATTATAATATATTCACAACAAACATAATGGGTGTGGATTTGTATTTTTTTCCTGTATCAGTCTCTAAATTCTCTCATTTTATGACATGGTAAAGTGTTTTCATGACGTTCTAGGATGAGGTAAAATTAGAACTTTATAGTAACATCTCCTCAAAGTTGTACATTAGAAATTATTGTTGAGAATTGGGGAATAATATGTAGTTTTGAGGGATAAATAGATAATCAGTTGAGATGTAAAATTCATTTTATAAATCTGTGCTTAATACTCCCAGAAGAGTATTCTGTGGTGATTACATGTGCTGTGTTTAAGAGTTGCAATCTGCCTTATCAGGGTGACTCCCTGGTTCCTCACCCTGAAAGAAGAGGAATGCTTTGAGGACTTGTCCCTGCCTGTGACAGTCCCGACACATCGAAAGCGCTTAATCATCCTGGTTCTAAATGAATGGAGGGACAAAGGTGCATTGATTAATCCACCAGAAGCAGAGCCCCGACTACATCCTTGGAGATTGCCAGGGAAGAGGTTTGCCACATCCCAAGAGTCACAGCTGCAGCTGGGTGGAGATAGAAGTTTGTTCCTGAAGTTCTGATAGAAGATTTCCTTCCTAAGATTGTTGTAACAAAGCACTACAAACTGTGTGCCTAAATTAACAGAAATGTATTGTTTCTCATGTCGCGGTGACCCCCTAAGCATAAAACTATTTCCACTGCTACTATATAACTGTAACTTTACCACTGCTAAGAATCACAATGTAAATATCAGAAATGCAGGGAATCTGATATGTGACCCCTGTGAAAGGGTCAAGTGGCCCCCACAGGGGTCACAATCCTCAGGTTGAGAAGCGCTGTTGTAAATGAAGATGCTGGTGTGGCTGGTTCTTTCCTAGGTTTCGGAAGGGAAGCTCTGTTCCAGTCCTTTCTCCGCAGCCTTCTGTGCAGTGGGGATCTTATCCCTGTCTCTTCATACATTGTCCCCCGTGCCCTGCACATGCAGATTTCCTCTTTTAAAGACATCAACCATATTGGAGTAAGGCCCACTCTAGTGACCTCAATAAAATCAATTATTTCCTATCAAACTTACCTTCAAACAAAATCACGTTGTGGGTGCTTTGGGTTTAGATTCAATGTGGGACATAATTTAACCCCCAATTGAGGGGTTATAATTCTAGGTTTTAGTGCTTTTTATCATCCTCCATGAGCCAATATACTCGCTAACCACTTGCAGCTGTTAAAATGAAGGCTCCTTAAGGAAATGCAAACAGTGGCATCGTATGTGGCTACTGCAGTCTATCTGGGCTCATCTGACAACATATTTCATTTCTCCATAGGGTGTGTGAATATCCTGAAGCATATCTGGCTGAGCTGTAGACAAGCAGAGGAATCCATTGCCTTCCTGACTTCCTCTTTGGGTTTCCCTTGCTTGCCTCCTTCCTTCAATGTCTTTCTTGTCTGGAGATTCACCCTTTGACCCTCTAGGCTAATCCCACCCTTTTTTATTGCCCTGGGTAGGTTCACTCGGTCTCCCTTGTTGAAGAATGAGCACACTATAAGCCACTTTCTACGAGGTGATTCCAACTACACTATGCTGAACTAACTTGAAAACTCTTCAGACATGAGAGCACCTACCGGAAAGACCACAGAAAGGAAGAACTCTTTCCACATTGTATAAGCGTCTCTGATTAAATTTCCTGACTAAAGGAGAACATAAGTCACACAGAGTCGTGCACTGGTTGGCTTCACCATGCGTTCCTGTCAGTCCTGCAATGTTCGGACGCTGGTGGCTATTGTGTGTGGGCTGCTGACGGGTGTCGTTTTGGGACTTGGCATCTGGAGGTTGGCAGTAAGGATCCACAGAGGTAATGTCACCCCGCTATAGTCCACTGGGGTGGGAGTGGGAGCTTGAACCTCTGACTCTGTCCCCTGATATGCCAGTGCTGGATATGCCAGTTACATATGATATAACCTTGTCCAGGCTATGGCTGCCTTCTACAATGCCATTTATGAAGTGTAAGACAGCAGTAGGTTGATGGCTAGTGGGCAGCTTTACGTATAAAAATAATGCATATATGTGAAGAGTGAGTTTTAAATTGGCTTCTTTATGCTACTTTAATTCCTGATTTGATAAAATGAGTTATAATAGAAATTTTAACGATGTGTATTTGGGTTTATTTATCTAAATCCTAGAAAAATAAATAGGTATGAGCACAGACTCCTAAGCAACCATGTATAATCATGTAGAAATTCATCTCAAGAAGGAACTTTAGAGATGTTGGCCTGGTTGTGTGTAAGATGCCAGTGTTAAAATAAAGCCCTTGAGAACTCAAACGTACATTTTTCAATGATTCTAATGTTGCATCCCTTGGCTTCTAGAGAGGCCCTCAATACAAAGCAGTAGTTCTCAACTCTAGGTCACGAGACCTTTCACAGGGGTTGCTTATAAGAACTGAAAAATGCAAATATTTACTTAATAACTCATCGTAACAAAATTGCAACTATAAAGTAGCAGTGAAAATAATTTATTGTGGGGTTCATCACAACCTGAGGAACTGTATTAAAGGGTCACAGCGCTGGGAAGGTTGAGATCTGCTGCTGTAACGGAATTGAAAGTCGACGTGAAGAACAAGTGGAACTGGACAGATAGAGGTAGCTATGGCAGTGAGGAGGAACAGTCTGCCCTTATGGACGGCAGGAACTGCAGTCCAGTGGTGTGCAGAATCCTGTGCTGAGAACAAAGGGTGAGTGTGGGCTGCCGCTGAAGAGGTAGCCTGGAATGGAGCCGCCCCTACTCCACACTAGAATTCAGAGAATGCTGTGTTGGCAGCATTTAAAGAACTAGAGATAGAAGTCAAGCAACAAGTAATAAAATGAAAATTGTAAGGTTTGTAAAATACTTTAGTTTTAAGAAAAGCATAGAGTATTTTTCACTGTTAGGCTTATTATTAAATGGGTAAGCTTTCATTAAAAGGACATATACTTGAAAAATGTCTTGCTGCGTTCATAAGGACATCTATTTTAAAAGGAAAACGTGTGACTTACAAATGACACAGTTATATCAAAACCATTACAGGGGCAAAGTACAAAACTCACACAAGGAACAGAAGAGACAGGAGAAACTGTGAACAGTCAAAGGCTCAGGGTGAACTGCTGACCTGTGGTCACACCTCTGAGCTGCTAGAGGGCTGAGGCCTCTGAAGGGATAATAAAGTTCTGTTCCTCAGAGCAGTGATGTATCAGCACCTCGGGAAGACGGGCTTCATCCTTAGTGTTGGTTTTTCAGCTGCCCTCAGCTTCGGGGTAAAGCCAGTGGAAAACTAGAGGGTTATCACTGTTGTTTAAAAAGGGGTGCAATGGTTTGCTGCTGCTTGTCTTGTAAATTTTATTTAGCACGTGCGTTATTTCTGTTTCTTTTTGCTTAGCTCTATGTAATCCTGCTCTGTTTAGTTTTGTCCTTTTCCATTAACTTCCGGGCATTTCCTCTCGTTCCCTCCCACCTCATTATCTCATTCAATGTCGTTAAGGATGTTTCCTCTTTACTTCCTTAACTATAAATTGTTCTCCCTCCCCCCCCCCCATAGAGACGAGTTTATGGGTATCTCAGAGAAACCAATGTAAAGCGAATGCCTTTTTGTTTGTTTTTGAGACCGTACTTTACAGTTCCAGCTGTCCTGGAACTCACAATATGTATCCTAGGATGACCTCGGCTCATGGCAATCCTCCTGCTTCCGACTCCCAAGTGCTGGGCTTACAGGCATTATCTCACATGTCTGAAGAACTATAAATGTCTTGACTTTAAAAAATGCATGTGCAATATATATCAAGTTGTGCCTAAACTAATTTACTATATTCAAAATTCATTTTATATAAATGTATTTTTTTCATGAAAAAATGGTAATTTCTTTGTGAAAACAGAAGGAGGGGAAAAAAACAAAGAAACCTCCATGTTAGGTATATAGAGACTCACAGTATCAGTGTTCAGGAAGCTGAGGCTGAAGGATTGCTGAGAGTTGAGCAACATCCTGTGCAAATAAGAGATACGTTTGAGGGGGAAAAAAAACAGAAAAAATACAGAAAAGTTGCATCTTCCACTCTGAGAAATTGTCAATGAAAAGCTTATTTTTGGTCACAGAGGAAGTGATGATTTTTACATTTAGTTTTTATATAACTTCAGGAGCTCCTACCGTGAGGAAGACAGCACACTCAGAATTTCAGGTGCCTTTTCTGACTTAATCTTGATAACTACATGGAAGCAGGTGTCATTTAGCTCGAGTCACAAATGGAGAAATTGAGGTACTGGATGAGATTTTGTCTTCTAACAAATAGAGCTTGCCTGGAGATGAGAGGGCAGAGCTAGCCGCTGGTTAACCACAGAGGCCAGGCTAGGCAGTAGTGGCACACACATTTAATCCCACCCCTTGGGAAGAGGAAGCAGGAAGATCAGGAATTCAAAGCCACCCTGAGCAACACCATATTGAGCCAGAGAAACAGAAACAGAGCAGGCTGTGGTGGTGCATGCCTTTAATCCCACCCAGCATGTGGGAGGCTCACTAAGGAGGTGGAGACAGAAATATAAGGGGGGTGGAGACAGGATCTGGGCCGGCTCTTCGTTCAGTCTGAGGATTCATAGAGGTAAAAAGTCTCTAGTTAGTGGCCGCTGCTCTGCTTCTCTGATCTTTCAGCTTTCATCCTAATATCTGACTTCGGGTTTATTAAGACTAATTGTGGTCTCGGTGATTTTGTTCTCAGAAACACAAAGGAAACTAGAGTACCTTAACTCACTCTTTTTGAGACAGGAGCTGAAAATCTTAGTTCACAATGGCACAGTAAACCTGACGGAGGGCTCTGTTGTGTTCCCTGGGAAGTGCATTGCCTTCATGTTTCGGATTCTCCTGTAATTTGCAGTCTGTGTCCTACCAATTGGGAGTTATGCTTCAGCTCTCAGGTTTTCTGAGTCTCCAAGAGTATCTATACATTTCTGCTGGTATAGTAACGTGTCACACTTTTGCCGTCATCTGGGAGATTGTTAAAGTGCTTCTCCAATTTTGCAGCATCATTCATTTTGTCCATTTTGGTCCTTCTAGTGCAGAACAGAAAAAGAAAAAACCTACTAATTTTCATCCAGGCCAATTTTAATGGGAAAGCAAACTTCAAAATAGCCAACAAGTACAAATCTATGCAACTCTAATTATTCTAAAGTGAACCATTGGTTTGAATGTCACAGAAGCACGTTAAGACGTTGTCTATAGAATTCCAGCAACCGTCTAGGAGCAAATGGAACTTCTCAGTGTTCTACTTTGGTCTCTGAACCGTGCCTCTTGTTATAAGGCTCTGTTTTGACAATTTCTGCTGCTGCACAGGAGTAGTGATGGCAGCGATGGCTTCTTTCAGGTTTGCTCGAGTAGTCTGTCATTTTCACAAGACCTTGATGGAAATATTGACTAAAATAATTTCACACATTGCCATGTGTAATGTGTTATCTTTGCTTTCTAATGCGTGACTCCTGTCCATTTGACATTTGTTTGGGCAAAAGAAACTTCCGACAGTTCTCAAGAGGAGTTCCTGGCTTGATGGCTTCCCTGGTAGTTTGCCCTCCATTGCCTTCACCCCATTTCACAGGAACATCTAATTTGATGGTTTAGGTCTTCCGCTGAATGTCATCATTTCATCCAGATTTTTCTACCTACCCAATACAAGTTCTTATTCCCCCCTTTTTACACATATGTTTTCTCACAATTCTCGTCACTGACAATTTCTCCATCCCAGTTTACTTTGTTGAACAGAGAAGAGGCCTGATTTGGAAACTTACCAGATTTCCTACAACTAGATTTGAGTTATGTGATCAATAAATAAAGCTTACAAAATCTAGACAATGGACTTAGCCTGTTAGGGAGACTATAATAAAATACCATAACTAGGCACTTTACACACAGCAGAAATCCCTTTCCCACAGTTATGGGCACCAGAGAGTCTGAGGGAAAGTGAGTAGGAGCTTTGGTGTCTGGTGGTCTGCCTCTTGGTTCCGAGGTTTTTCTTGCTGCATCACTTTTTAAAAACTTGAATATTTAGTGTTATTACATTGGGAGTTCAGTTCCAATACATGAATTTTGAAAGGATGTAGGCAATTCATAGCATGGATGAAGAATTCTCAAATAGTTACATTCGGAAATGACCCAACAAATCTATCAAATCCAAATCCTTATGCTTTCCTTCAAAATAATAAGACAAGTACAAGTTTGGATTTTAAAGAGATTTTTTTTGTTTCCCGTTGATGCTTTAATCTATATGGCATATTACCATTGGATTCTAGGCTTCACCAAGATCTTCCCAATTACATAAAGCCTCTATTTGCCCTATTACCAGTAATCTCGCAGGGTGCATATTGGAAGAAATCTGTGAGCTTCCAGAATCCCAGCCCTTTCACATTGGGTGTTCATAAAAAGTGTCTAATGTATTTTCACAAAAGATAGATGTAAGAGGTCTATCTCTGTTGGCTTCTTGCTTCTAACCACAAGGGGTTTGCAATGCACGAAGCAGCATGGCTGTGTGTCCCATCAGGCTTGATATTCAAAGTTAAATACAAGTGTGGATTTCATTGCACTTCTCTCCTTGGCATTTACCAGGTTGAGCTAGTCCTAATATAAACATATCCAGATGGTCACAATACAATGCGTTCTTCAATTTGTATTAATGAGAGGGCCTCTCGACCTCTATACACAATGGCGAGGCCTTATTTAACTGTATCCTCCAGTTCTGATCGATAAGAATTTCCTGCTTTCTGTTCCTTTTCTACATCAGCCATGGCTTTTCTTCCCCACCATCACACAGACTTGTTCCTCAGCCTACCAAAGGCTTCAGAAGGTTTATATAGTACCAAACTCAAGGTCAGACTTTATGGCACTCAAAATTCTCACTCAGTAGAAAATGTATATTATTGGGAAAAGTCAAAGATAATTTATTGCTGCTCAAAAAATAATCTGCCCACAAACACTTGTTTTTCTCCCCTTTGACTCATTTTAGTATTTCCCACAGAATAAATCTACACACTAATAAATCTAACTCCTGAAATAGATTCTGGAACACTAGGGACATATTAGTAGTTTTTGTTTTTTGTTTTTTTTTTTTGAAAAAAAATGTCAGAGAAGTGTTTATAAATAGAGAAAAGTATATTGAGGTGACTGGGGTGATGTTCGATTTCGGTTATCCAGTTACAAATTTCTAATTCTTCTTCCTCCTTCATGTTTCTTCACATTTCCAGGTGCTAAATATTTTTTAAATACAAAATTATTTTTGAGAAGGAAGGGAGCCTCGTTCGAGCAATAAGTTTTATTGTGCAAGTGACAGAGGGGCAGTGATCAGGATTATGTAACGTAAGAATCAGCGGTGTCTACGGATCCTATGTCAAAAGTCATTGTCTTAAACTAAGAAGCTAGACTCTGGGCTTAGTGGATTATTCCTGGGCTTTCAGGTATTAGATGTTTGGGGCAGACTCTGGTGACAAGCTGTTAAAGATCCTTGCATAATTCAGCAGCTAGAACTATTTTTGTGAGTCGGGAAAGACCCCTAGAGCCAGACTGTCTTACTTTAAATCTCAATATGGCTGCTTACTAATTGAGTGACTGATCATATTAGTCAATATTCCTGTGCCTCAGCGTGCCCCTCATTTATAAGAATGATAAATTCTGTCTTATAGGGCTATTTTCATAACTGAATGAATCAGCACATTTGAAGTTGTAAGATGTTGTATCTTCTAAGCACTCAGTACACCCAGGCTTCATTTATGAACATTTTATGTCATTTAGTACTGAGCCCAGCTTTCTCCAGTCCTTGAATTATACCTCGAATGGACCTTTGGATTGAGACTCAAGTTATCACACTAAAACTCTGTGATCGGTTTAATCATTAAGTTAAATTGACCAGCTGAAAAGAGAAACCGAAAATGTTCCGAGAACAGCCATAGAATACTTGCTTTTCAATATTTATGCTACTTCATTAGCAGAAGACAGCTTATTAAAACATTGATTATATTTACTGAAAATGTTAGCCAAGTAGTTAATATTGAACAACTTTTATCCTAACAAAAGATATGCTTTATGTGCTTTGTTTACATACATTTTCTCCCTTCCTTCTTTATTTTCCCCCAGTGAATTTATTTTCCTAAACATGGCTAGCCCAATGTCTCCTTTTTGCAATTACAACTGGAAAAAATAGTTGTGTGAACAAATTTCATTCTTCTGAGCTTATTTTTGTAGCTATAACAGAGTCTGAAAAATGCTGGTGCTACTTTGAGTGACATTTCATGTGATTTGAGTAAAGGCTAAGAGTCTGAAGTGAGCAGAACACAAGAGTTAAATATACCATTATAATAGAAGGTGGGTAGTCTATCTTGAACTAGATGTTTTTAACTAGAATTCAAATGACAGAGAAGCTATTCAGAAAACACTGGTTAACTTTGTATTCATTAACAATGTTCTAAGATCCAGAGATATAAGCTATGGTCTTGATTCAAAATATTCCTTAACTATAAGACTTTTAGTTAAAAGACCGAGTGAATAGGTGTGGATAGATACTCTTTCCTGCTTATTAAATGTATACAATTCGTAACTAAGCATTCAAACACACCAAGAGGCTTCCATTCTTAAAGGGAAATCCCAGGAGACTGAAACACTGTAAAGAGTTGATACCATAATGATGTGTAGGTGCTGTCATAAATTCTAGAGGTTATGGTCTCGGTGTATCTATGGGGACAGAAGGCACGGTACTAGACTATGTAATTGTAACCAAGCCACTAGCATGACACCTGAAGGCTTCAGGAGTCACACAAACTGTAAAAAGTAGATTAGAAACATTAAATAACTCTTACCATCTAACCTTTCTGTTATGCTGGTGGATCTGAGACAGGATCTCATGTAGCACTCACTGGTAGAAGAGTGGCTAACCTAAGCCGGGATGACCTTGAACTCCTGATCCTCCTGTTGGGGTTATAGGCCTGTGAGCTTATGTTGAAGGTGGGATTCTAGACTTCCCTCAGCTTACTTTCTGAAAGCAGTGCCCTTTTTGGCCCCGATGGCAGCCCTGGGATGGTGTTCAGCCTAGTTCTCAGCAATAAGTGTCTCACATGCCCCTACCCCACTCCTGCATTTTCTCAGATCCCTTCATATTCCTCCATGGATTGCTGAAGATTTCTTTTCTTAGCTTCTAGTCCCTCTTTGGGTAATATCTCTCTTCACTTATCCTGACCCTCTTTCACTGGCTCACACAGGGGCAGACTCTAATTCACCGTCTTAGGCAGAAATCACTTACCCTTTAAAAATTAAGAAATAGCAAGTTCTAGAACAAGTATGCTTGCTGATAATATTTTTAAAATTTAATGGAATTAAAAATCAGAGAAATGAAAGTAAATATTATAGATATATGAATTATTGAAAATGATGAACTCAAGTATTTAACTTTTAGAGTGATTAATAAAAAACACCTAGTAATTCATTAATATTCAAAGAAAGGCACTCCAATGTAGAGAATGGGAAGTTAAGGCAAAATAATAAGCAAAAACCACAGAAAACTTAACCTCTGAAAATATCTAAGCTGAGTCAAGTGGAGTTGTCTCTATATGCATAAATAAGTGAAGAGAAAGAACCAGTTTCCCCCACAAGTTGCCATCTGACTGGCACATACAGCATACAGTCACAGATGCACACAGTTTTCCTCTAATCTGTAACTATCATTTTTATTTTCTGAAAATATTTTAATGAGCAGCAGTTCTTAACTTAGGATAAGTACAGCTTCTAATTTTTATATTTATTACTATTTTTTCCTTCAATAATGGTTGCACGTCCCAGAGTTGCAAATGCATCTCCCTACATTTTGTTTTAGGAACCTTATGGTTTTAGCTTTGTGTCCAGTGTGTGACCCATTTTAAACTGAATTTTAAAGGGGGCGTATTTATTTAGTTCAGAATATTTCTATTTGTAAAAAAAACAACAGCAGCAACAGAAGGAAAATCGACAACTTTCTCGGTATCTTTAGTAAACATGTGAAAGACGAACTGACCGATAATTTCTGATTTATCTTTTGGCTTTTTAATTTATATGTAATTTTGGAGCCAAGTCCCAAGCATTGCCCATGTTTGGCAAGTGTTTCCCACCCAACTGCATCATCAGCCCTAGTTTATCTATTTTTGAACTTTTTATTTCCTTGATATCTTTATACTAATTCTACCCAACCTCTACTGTTGCTACTTAGTCCACCATAAACCAGTATTGCAGGTATGAAACCTGGTCGATTTTCTAAAGCCTTCTTCCTTCTACCTTTTCCACACCCCCTCCCAAATTAAATCAGTTCATAAATCCCTACAGAAAAAAAGTTTAATTGATGTACTTGTGTGTATAGCTCTGTGAATATACGTACACATGGATGCAGATGCCCATACTGACCAGAAGAGGGTGCTTGTTCCCCTGAAGCTGTAGTTCTACAGGCAGTTGTGAGCTGCCTGAAGTTGGGGTGCTGGGAAGCAAACGTGGGTCCTGTGAAAGAGCAGTATGTGCTCTTAATAAAACCACTGGACCATATTTCCAGGCCCTTTTTGATTTAGATTTTAACTGTCACTTGCGGGAAGGGGGACAAACTAAAAACCCACAGTTTAGCTAATGAGGCTTTTACTCATTTATTTATATCTCTATTTGGTGGGTCCAAGGAGTACATGCAGGATAATGGGGTGCCAAACCTCAGTATAAAACCAGAAGCAAAAACTTTATACTAAGGGGCACAAAAAGCTTATCATCTAGCTGTGACCACAGGCAGAGTTCTGGAGTCTGTGACTGGCAGTTGGTGGAGGGTTATGACCCCCTTTTTATAGAAAGGGTTAAACATTAGGCATGGATGAGAGAATTTTTACAATTTCAAGGTTAAATTGTCAAAGGTAAATCACATTTTAGGATTTACATTTTCTGTTAGCAAGGTTTCAGAACGTTCCACCTAATTGATACGGGTGTGTTCCTGCAGCCTTTCCTCACACAGCTAACTGATGTTTGCTAAAAATCTGTAGCTCTTCCTGAGATACCTGGGTTCCCACAGCAGGGAGAGTATGAAACAATACAAGGCAGGTTGTCACGTAGAACTCATTAAAAGTTAACCTTGGTTTACAGCAGTTTCCGTTCTGTGTGGTAGAGGGTTACTGAGAAGAACTAGCCCCAGAGCTACAGAGGGCAAGGAAACTAACCTTTTTAAAGTATCTGAGGGAGGGTGCTCATCGTAAACAAGAAAAGGATTGGTTAAAAATTAATCCTACTTTGCTGGCAAAGCTGGTGGTTGTCAGATCTCATTTTTTAAGCTTCCGACTTTTTATTCCTATCTTAATTCTAAATTCCTCTTTTATTCCTAAATTCCTGTCTTATTCTTAGATTCTTGGGCCCTTCACATTTATTTAGATATTTAAATTTTGTCATAATATTCAAATTTTACTTATATCTTATTTTCAATGCCTTGACTTTTATGATAACTTAATTGTAAATTATTTTCTAATTATTTACTGCTAATATATATATAATAAGTATTTTTGCATCATGCAATGCAATCTTTCTTAATTTACTTAATTATTTTCATGGTTTTTTTGATACACCTTAGGATAGTCAATAGATTTGATTGATGTATGAATATTATAACTATTTCGTCCTTTCTAAAATGTATGCCTTTTGATTTTGCCATCTATCACACTAACAAGTACTGTAGGTGGAGTTTTACTTACAAGGCACCAGTCCAAGATTAATATTTATTAGAATATAAATCAACACTCATGATACAGGTAACAGCTTATAGTGGCACCTGAACAGGGACTAGAGTATCTGAGCGATGGATGAGTGATGGACAGACAATGGATTCCAAACCTGTCTCTCCAACAGCCAGGAACCAGGAAGAGACCTCCCCGTGTCCCAGCAACCCCTTATCAATGGGGTTGGCCACACCCCCTCCAGGAGCCCGGGACCCTGGATAAGCGTCTTCTGACCTTATCAGCTGACACCTGAATCCCACCACATCTCCCCCTTTTGTCTAACTAATTAGGTTCTAAACTAAGACTATGTACAATAGGAATTATTATGAGGTAGTAACCTTAAATACCTATTCTTCAACCCCTTCAAGACCTAAGAAGGAAGATGTATCACTTGAAAGTCAGAAGTATATGGAAGTAGTGGCTTCCAAAATTTGGGAGAGGACAGCAACACAGCTACCTGGACAATCACCTCTGGTTTTTTGTGCCGTTGGAGCATTCTATCATATTGGCTACAGGCCTATGGTATCTGACAGATCTTTTCACAAGCAGAGAAATTTTGGAGGGACTGTCTTATCCTGTCCAGGCAGGTTTCGTCAGTCTCCATCCATCAACTTGTTCATCCAGCTTGGACACCATGTGTGTACTGTCAGTAATCAAGGTAAGGGCAGTTCCTTACCCAACTGGCCATTCTCTGCCAAAAGGACAAACTCCAATGGAGTATCCTTGATGTTCAATACCATCTCGGGAAAGGAGCAGTGACACCAGGAGTCATCGTGTCTCTCGTGGCTGAATTTCAAATGTTAAATGCCATATTCTCTGGGTCTATGAAATGGTTGAAGATTCCTGTCTATCTATGATATTCTAACCTGTATCTGAGATGACTGGGATATGGTACCTTAAGTAGTGTTGACTGCAGTTTTTATCGTCTTAAGGAATAAACCCTGTACTAAAAATTAGAATACCTATATAAGGGGTGTACAATCCCTGAACAATGACCTTTAGTAGAACTATCGAACATTAGCCAGGGGTATATTACCATGTAAAGTGGCCACATCATTTTAGACATGTATATACATATATATATCATCTAAACAGAGGTATATAAAACATCTTGTGCATATATCATAACTAGTGCAATCATACATTATATCTAGTATAGTTAAATGAAGGTAGTAATTGCATAGTGCATATGACAATAATGTTCAAATATTTTAAACAGAGATAGAAGCATATATAAAATATAGCAATTACAGATTCAATTTTACATAATAGTTACAGATTCAGATTTATATCGATGTACAAGTTACCTTGGTTATATAAAGCAATCTCAGATTAAACTTTGTACCAATGTACAAATTATCACAATTAAACATATAAAATGATTTCACATTTGTATCAATATACAAATATCTATGCCAGTGCAAATTGTCTTTAGCTTAGCCCATACATTCAGCTAGAATGGAGTATAGGTAGGTAGAACAGTCTACCTTTATCTATCCTATCTATCCACCCTCTCTTCTTCAAAAGAGATCTTTGATGCTATATTATAGTTCTGTCCTTCACCCAATTTTAACTTATAACTATTCTATTAGAATAATAATTACCCACAACCCTCAGAGCACAAAACTTATTGGGAAAGGGGGCGTAGTCTTTCATAAGATTGCTTCCTGCTGACTTAAGGGCGATGGCATCTCTTTGGGATCCTGTAAAAGCTAAAACAATGGTTAGATTTAATGGACTGACTATATACATCTTATAACCATTCTCAGAATAGTGGTTAACTCCACCTGGAATTCTAATTAGAAGTGTGATCTGGAGGATAATCATAGAGAGCTGCTATCTTGCAGCCATTTTTGAATAACCTATTTTCTGAAAACAATCATTGATTGGTGTGCACCAGGTTCTTGATTTTTCTATTTTTGCCTCTGTCTGTCTGTCTACCTGTCTCTTACTCTCTCTCTCTCTCTCTCTCTCTCTCTCTCTCTCTCTCTCTCTCTCTCTCTCTCTCTCTCTCTTTTATTCTTATTTCACTAGTAGGAGTTGTTGCGGTAGGGGCCCCATCTCGGTTCCAGGTTCCAGATTCTTTGTAGATAGCTGATAGGAGGAAATGTTATTTACAATGGAAAACTTAAGCATTGTTGATACTCAAAAAAAGATATTCATATCTTCTATGACTTCAGGAGATTGTATGCAGACAGGATGTTTGAAAGTTACAGAAACAGAGAAACAAGGTTTAAGATGAAGTCACAATAAAATATGGAACGCTTCACGAATTTGCATGTCATCCTTGCGCAGGGGCCATGCTAATCTTCTCTGATTCATTCCAATTTTAGCATATGTGCTACCGAAGCAAGCACACAGGGTCCTGGGCTCCTGGAGGGGGTGTGGCCAACCCATTGATAAGAGGCTGCTGAACTTTATCAGCTGACACCTGAATCCCACCACAAAGTACAGAAGACAATCTGCATTAAAAGTTGTTATCACAATTATTTTCAACTGCTTTTAATGAGACTTCAGAGGAAGACATTACATATTATAGTGCTATATTAGAAGTAGGTTCTTTATAAATTTTATGAGTTTGATAAAATTCTTTTTTATGATTCATTCTTTAGGAGCTTTGCTTTTAATCTGTGAGACATTTTGTTCCTTTGTAGTGACGATTTTCTGTTTGTTTTGTCATATAGTCAGATGGTGAATTAATTAACTGATTTTATTTTTCTAAACAATCTTTCACTCCTGGGAGAAAAATCTTACTTAGTCATGTGGTATCTGTTTATTTGTTGCTTGATTTGATTTGTGACTATTTTAAAGGAATATCCTTACTAGTTTGATGCCAACTTGACACAGACTACCATCATCTGAGAGGCCGGAACCTCCATTGAGTAAATGTCTCTATAATATAGGGCATTGTCTTAATTAGTGACTGACGGGGGAAGGCTCGGCTCATCGTAGGTGCATATACCCCTGGGCTGATGGGCTTGGTTTCTATAAGAAAGTAGGCTGAGTTACCCATGAAGGACAAGCATCACTTCTTAAACTCCTGCCTCCAGATTCCTGCCCTGTTTGGGTTCCTGCCTTCACTGCTTTTGATGATAAATTGTCACATGGAATTGTGAATGAAATAAACTTTTCCCTCCCAAAGTTTGTTGTCTTTGTTCACAGCGTTTGATCACAGCACTAGTAACCCTAACTACATGACAGAAATTGGTACCAGGATAGTGGGGTATTGCTGTGACAGGCCTGACCGTGCTGTTTTGGGGAAGAGGATTATGGAAGGACTTTGAACATTTAAGCTAGAAAAGCCATTGGGTGTTCTGTGGGAGCTTTGAAGTAACTGAGATAAATATGCAGAGAACTGAGGCCTGGATTGTGAAGTGCCAGAGAGAAGTCTAAGAATCCTCTAAAGACTCTTCAGAAGCTCTTGCATAGTTTAAGACTCTCTGGTTCTAGTTAGCTGGGGCTGAAGAATCAGCTGTGGCTAATAAGATTCCAGAAGCATTAAGGTGAAGACTTTTCTGTGGTAGCTAATGCTAGGCAGTGGAACTGAGAAATTAGTGGTGTGTAAGAAGGGATCAGATGAAATCTTCTATGAAGTGTTTCCTGAGAGTCAGAAACTGTGTTCCAGATGTAGCCAAGGTTGTACCTCATGCTGGAAGCTGAATTTGGTCAAGTGTATGGCTCTCCCAGGTGGTACTGGTTTTAAAAGCATGAAAGGGGTCTTGGAGAGCAGCTGAGGTTTGACACTGTGAGAGGCCAGGAGAAGCCATTGGTGAAGGTATAGCCTCAGGGGCACTTGGAGGCCCAAGACTGAAGAAATCATGCTGAAAGGTTGAGGCTTGACCCATGAAGAGAGTCCAAGAGAGGCTATTGGTACAAATACAGCTCAGTTGCTGTAAGATACTGCCACATTTTGGAGATGCTAGTATCGTGGGATAACCACCAAGAACAGCAGCAGCTGTGGAGTGGAGCCAGCTTAATTTAAGTGGCATAACTATGGATGGCTATCCAAATCCTTTGGAGGAACTCAGGAAACCATGAGTGGATACCAGACATTGGACACTGAGTTATTTTCACAGTTGGAATTTGGTTTTGCTTTGATTTGGTTGTGACT
The DNA here is from genome assembly GCA_033318265.1 of Phyllotis vaccarum. Lineage (NCBI taxonomy): Eukaryota > Metazoa > Chordata > Mammalia > Rodentia > Cricetidae > Phyllotis > Phyllotis vaccarum. Next base: position 60,250,039 of record JARWLC010000019.1, on the reverse strand, counting down.
GTATCCTGGTTCTTCCCTCTTGAATTCAGAAAGTATTTAACTCATTTTTTATTTTATAGGAGCCCACAGTTAAGAGACTTCGGAGTTTAAAAGAGATTTTGGGGAACTTTTAAAGTATTTGAATTTCTCCCACTTGAAGTAAGAAATTTATTTTTGATTTTGAAGGAACCCACAATTGAGACTTTAATCTTGAGAGAAAGGAGCGGAGGTGAAGAGAGACTTTGGAGTTTTATAGAACTTTGAATTTTAAAAAACAATAGATTTTTTAAAGAGATAACTTTTAAAGTGTTGGAATTTGTAAGATGGGGACATTTTAAGTTTGTAAAATATTTACATTGTCATGCTGATATTAATGTGTGGTACTGGGGATGAATAAAAAAGAAAAGATTGTGGCTTAACAGTGATGTGTTTGTGTGTCAAGTTTACAGGGGGTCAATTGCTGGCTAGTTCTGAGTCAACCTGACACAGCTGTAATCAGCTGAGAGGAGAGATTGAGATAATGCCTCTAGAAGACTTGGCTGTAGGCCTATAAGCTTTTGGTGCATTTTAATTAGTTTAGTTTAGTTTAGTTTAGTTTAGTTTAGTTTAGTTTAGTTTAGTTTAGTTTAGTTTAGTTTAGTTTAGTTTAGTTTAGTTTAGTTAGTGGTTGGGAGGAAGGGCTCAGCCCATTGTGGGCGGTGTCATTCCTTAGCTAGTGGTTCTTTAAGAAAGCAGGCTGAGAAAGCAAGGGGGAAGCAAGCTACTAAGCACCTCCCTCCCCTCTGTATCAGCTCCTGCCTCCGGGTTCCTGCCCTGCTTGAGTTCCTGACTTCCTTCACTGATGAACTGTGATATGGAGGTCAAATAAACCTTTTTCTTCCTAAGCTGATTTTGGTTATGGTTCTTCAAGATAATAATAGTAACCCTGCCTCAGACAAGGAGTATTATGAATTTTACTGAAATTTAATTTTTTGTAATGTCTTTGTCATATACTGGCATAAGAGTTATTGACTTGGGTAGTTTTGATTCCTGTTTCTTACAGAGAGTTTATGTAGGGTTGATATTATTTTTACCTTCCTAATTAACTGGTAAAGCTGTAAGATGGTAACAGATTTATTTCAGCATTTTTCTTAAGTTTTGAATTTCTGCAGTTTGGTCACATGCATATTTACTTTTCCTGTGATCTTCTGAGTTTCTTGAATTTCTAAACTAAATTTTTTAACCAAATTTGAAAAGTTTCAAGATTTTTTTTATTTTCTTGCTTTGTGATTCCAATTATACACATACAAGCATGTGCACACACACACACACACACACTCACACACACGATCCATAGGTCCTTATAATTCTTTTATTTTCCCCCAAAGCTTTTTTCTCCATATTTAATGAAAATGTATATATAGTTGAGCTGTCTTTGTCTCCCTCTGCTTGGGGTACCCCACCTGGATTCCAGTGTCCCTGTCACCATCAGCAAGTGGCATCTCACACCTGAACCTATTAGGAAGTTTTCATCCACTTTTACCACTGATGCCTTAGTGGGAAGACTAGAGAGACAGAATTCCCTGTCATTTCTAGATGATTTTCTTTGCTTTCCAGTGCTCACAGCAGGTTTTGTTGGTGTTGCTAGTGTTACTACATTTGAAAATTTTGCTGAGACTTTAAGGTTGTTATCTGTGGGAAGCTCAACATGATGCAACCCGCTCTATCATGGTTGGAGCTGTTAACAGTTCACCATCTACTCTACCAACTTAGAGACACCAGAGTTCCCAACTGAAAATAATGTTTTCTATTTCAGGAGTGCTTCCCAGATGTACGGATTCCCGCCATCTTAGCGCCACTGCTAAGGGCTGGATTCCTGTTTCACGTATCCTTGCTGCTTCCCATCTCCAGTCATTGTCTGTATTGCCGGAGGACTCTAATAGCACACCTTCCTTGTCCTAAGATCCCTGTGTGTTTCCTGGGGATTTCCTCTCCTGAGTTTAGCATATAAAGTTTTTCACAGTCTATTCTACATCCTGCTCATACTCCACATAAGACCTTTGCTTTTGTGTTATGTTCTATTCTGTTGCTGAGACATGTGGAAACTGTGCATCCTTTGGGATGCTATACTTTGTTTCGGATTATATATGCATGGTTGTGAGTCTGTGTGCAGATGCAAATGGGTACAGTACATGTTTGAATACTTGTATAGGTCAGGGGTCAACTTTCATCAAGTCTCTGGTGCCATCTACCTTGGCCTGGAGGTCCTTAATTGAACTAGTCAGTCTGGCCAGTGAGTCCCAGAAGTCTGCTTTCCCAGAACTGGAATTACAAGTGGGTGCTACTTTGTCTGGCTTTTTTACACAGGTTCTGGGGACTGAACTCAGGCTTGCACAGAAAGCACCTCATCTACTGAGTACCCCATCCCCTTTCATGAGGCTGTTTTTATGCTTCCGATATTGGTCACCAGTTTTATCCAGGTTTATTTAAATTAGTTACAGTCTAATTAAATACTGCCTCTTTAGGAAAGTCTTTCTTGGTGACATAATCTCTTTATTGTCTTTGTATTTGTCCTGTTGGTTCCTTTAGCTGTAATGAATTATGATAAACAGAAGCAAACTGGGGAGGAAAAAGTTTGTTTCATTCATAGATCCAGATAGCAACTGGTCATCAAAAGCAGTGAGAACATGAACTCAAGTGAAACCGGAACCCAGAGGCAGGAGCTGATGCAGAGTGTGTGGTGAAATGCCGCTTACTGGCCTGCTCCTCATGGCTTGTTCAACCTGCCTTATTACAGAACCCAGGACCACCATCCCAGTGAAGCACCCCCTATAATGGGCTGAGCCCTCCTCCATCACAGGCTTGTCTAAGGCCTAGTCTTATAGAGGCATTTTCTTAATTGGGGTTCCTTTCTGTCAGATGACTCTAACTTGTGTCAACGTGATAGAAAATTGGCCAGCATAATATTCAAATATTATTTGGAAATCTGTATGCTGCTAACTTGTCTGTCTGTCTGCCTGTCTGTCTGTCTACCTATGATCTAGCCAGCTCTAATCTTTACAGCTTCCTCTTTCTCAGAGGTATCTCATTGGAAGGTCTGTCCTTTCAATCTATCTTTTCGCTATCCACAATGTCACATATTGATGAGGATATAATAAAGAATAGTTCCAGCAATGACAATTTGGTGTTGCCTGTAGAAACTGAATGGCTGCAGGCTTGAAAAGAGAAACTAACAGCAAGTCCCCATACTATTCTGTTGTCAGGAGTATCAACTTCTATATCGAGTACTCCTGTAGAGTTCTGCAGAAATGGCGGAACCTGGCAAAATGGCAGATGTATTTGTACTGAAGAATGGAGAGGGCTGAGATGTACAATTGGTAAGTTACTCAACGGATACTATAATGGTGCATGGGTGAGCCTTTTGTTAATAAAAACAGCAGCAAGAATTCTGGAGATGTGTACTCGTGAACTCCCTGTGGCTATGGACATAGTCACAAGACCTTCACATGCTGGTGTGTACACATCTCATCATGGATAACAGAGGGTCTTATAGATTATACCCCTCCCTGGGGGCACTGTTGAGAGGTAACAGTTGTGAGGAGAGGGGGCATAGTTTTCTTCAGCGGTGTATCCACTGGTAAATTTGCCCTTACTCCAGTAAAATAAGCTCCCACTCAACCCTGCTGTGCAAGAAGCTCTGATTAAGCTCAGTGGATCAAACACAATGCAAAGGCTTGAGACCAGGAGGAGGGTTGTAGAGGCTGGAGAATAGAAGAGGAAGGTAGGGATGAGAAGAACCCTAAAATTTAGAATGTAATTGTATAAAACTGTCAAAAACAGAAGCACATACAAATAAATACACGGAAAAATGCTGTAGATGCTAGAATGTTATTCTCTTCTTTGCAACAACCAAGCCCCATTTTCCTCTTGGGCTCTGTGTGGTAAAGACAACTTTGTCCATTTCCCAAATGTTAATGTTTCCTATAATTCACAGGTATAACTTTTGGCTCCAACCTTTAATCCAGGGCAACTATCAATATGGTTTCCTTGGGTCCTTTCCAGGGGTCATATGCCATTTGACTGCATTTCAAATGTCAGAGTTTTAACATATTTTTAAAAATTAAGATGAGTCTTCTTATCTAAGCATATGCTTATATTAAGTGCGTGTCTAATTAATTAAGTCCTTTCTTTTCCCTTTATTAAATTTATAGTTTTACTTCAATAAATGAAATGACAGAATCCCGGTTCAAGGTGTACTTCTCAACATTTTCTATTCTCCTGCTTCCAGCTTGGAATATGGCATCCTTCCAGCTGTCCGTATTTCCCCCAGCTAGTTCATTCCACCCACCTTTTTGATTTGATCCAAATCCTTATAAAGTCCTTTGCCTCCCTAGATTCTAGTTTTTCAACTCTCTAAATTCTAACTATCAATACATGATTATTACTGGTGTGTTAGTGTTTACACATGCCCTCTAACCCAAGTCGGTATGGCATACATTGCAGCAGAAACATGTTATCTAGCATATTGATTCTAATAAAAGGCATTTAACCAGATAGAAAGTATGGAAACTCCTCAACCAGCCTGTTGACTCTATGAATCTTCTTCAAATTATACTACAAAAGTTCTGAACTTCATCTTTTGTCTGGTTTCAAATTTCAAAAATAAAACATAAAATCTTTAACAAAAGAAATTGGTTTTCTTTACAGCTAATTTCTGTGAAAATAGCACCTACATGGAATATACATTTGCCAGAATCCCAGTGGGTAGATACGGAGCTTCTTTAGAAACATGTCAGGCAGACTCTGCAAATGGTAAGTCTTCCCCCTGCCATCTCTGTTTAAGCAGAGGAACTGTCCAACTGAGTCATACCTATCATTCCTCAACTACTGTTAGATCTGTGGACAAGACCGCAAGGAAGGCTTGGCTCAGTTTAATGTCAGTGTTGAAGTTTAGTGGAATCGTACTTTCCTTAAAAACCTTAATATGTATCAGGCGTTTGTCAGACTCTTCCTTACTCTTACTTAATTAGAAAGTCTTCTTTGGCTTTTTCTGTCTCTTAGTATTTGTTCAGGTGAATACCTATTCTTGGAGTTGTATCATTTGTCTGTGTTACTTTAGATCAACCCATATTCCAGATTCCTTTCTGTACCTTATTTCAATGATGTCTTTCCAAGTAGAGATGGAATGGAGCAGATCTGTCAGTAGTCCGTTATTTCCTTGGTCATTTTCGTTCATCTCGGCACACTTCTAGTTTATGATACTTTCAGCATGACATTGAGGCATTCCTTAATTTTGGTATGTTTCCAGACAAGATCCAGAATATTGATGACTTATATCAGTATCACATTGGATAATATTTTCTGAGATAGACTTTATACCTCCATAGAGCTCCTTCCTAATAATTAAAGTCTTCTGGTCACGTAATTTTGCCTAAATGTCTTACCTATTCCTTTATTATATTAATTTGTACCTTATTAATTTTGCTGGTAGTCCCCATTTCTTACAGGACTTGGATGCCTGAAAAATGCAGTCACTTTTAAATCATTTATAAAAATCTTTGGTAGAACAGTAACATTAAGGAAAATTTCACATTATTTAGATATACTTTGATACATATCGAGACTGCACTGAAATTCTAAATATGTTATAAGAATTGTTCTTTGCTATATCACTTCCTTACTTATTTTAAGTGATTACTCACTCACATATCCACGACTCATCCTAATCTTAATATATATCCCTCCCAGCCTTCCCATATTTAGGGTTACTATTTCTATGATGAAACACCATGAGCAAAAGCAGCTTGGGAAGGAGTGTTTATTTCGCTCACACTTCCACATAATAGTTCATCATCAAAAGCAGCGAGGGCAGGAACTCAAGCAGGGCAGGGACCTTGGAGACAAGGGGGCTGATGCAGAAGCCATAGAGTTGTGCTGCCATAGACTTGCTCCTCATGGTGTGCTCAGCTTGCTCTCTTATAGAATTCAGGACTACACAGCAGGGGTGGTACCACCCACAGTGGGCTGGGTCCTACCCTATCAATCACTAATTAAGAAAATATCCTGCAAGCCTGCCTGTAGCCAGATCTTATGGGAGCATTTTCTCAAATGAGGTTCCCTTCTCTCAGATGACTGCTGCTCATGTCAAGTCGACATAAAACAAGACACCGTGAGCCTCTTCATTAAGATCTCAGAAAGCAAGCGGGGAGCTTCAATAGATTTCTTCTTACCATGCATATTTTATAGAGCATACCACACTGTATAGTGTACCTACGGATGACTATTGTTTTTAATTTCTGCATATATATTTTATGTTTCATAGATCAGGTACAACTTACAAAACACAACTGTGTACTATCAGCTTGGAGAAGTGTCAGTAATATATCCATTAATTTGGTGATATATTGTACACTTAATTAAAAACAGTCTGGAATATCAGAGGCCAGAGCCATCTCTCCAGCCTTTTTTTGTTTTTTTTTGTTTTTTGAAATAGTGTTTTCTCTGTAGTTGTCCTGTCTGTTTGCTCTGTAGACCAGACTGGTCTCAAACTCACAGAGATCTGCCTGCCTCTGCCTCCCAAGTGCGAGGATTAGCACCATGTACCACTCATAATGATCCAGATGGATCTCTGTCCCCCCGGTGATGGGATTGAAGGTGTGGGTTAACACTCCCTGACATTTGTGGCTTGGCTGTGGGTGATTCTGTTCTCTGATATTCCAGACTAATTTTATTAAATATACAATATATCACCATATAAGGTCATGACAGTTGTTTGATATAATACCTTGTGAGGGTAAGAGAGTCACATTATCATCTTTTATTTGACATTTATTTGATTTTTGAGTAACTATTATGAAAATGTTTACTATATTTACCTTTGAATTTCAGACTGAGTTCATATAATTTTAAAGATATATTTCAACTGTTAACAAATTTATTAACAAATTCACTTTTAATTCTATGTTAAGAATTATTTCAATTGTATTATTTTATTTAATAAGTGATTGCAATGCATTTCAATGATGTTTGAGTAAAGATATATCTCTGTGAATAATAGATGAGACATACTTGACATATGGCTGTTTGAAAGTTTTAAGTACTGTATGTGTTAAAATTTTTCATTATGTCTTACAATAAAGCTGAAGTCATCATAAAATAACACAAACTCCAATGTAGTAAGAGGTTTCTGTCCCATACTTTTGGACCTAACCTCAAGGTTTAGGCCCACAGTCCCACAGTCCCACAGAGACACACAGATGCTTCCAATAGTTTTAGGCTGATCGGCCTCAGGCCCAGGCATATAACTTGCTAGCTCTCTACCCTTCATCTAACCCATGACTCTTCCTGTTCAGCCATGGGGCTCGGTACCTTTCTTTAGAGCAGCATAGTTGTCCTCTGCTTCTTTGAGCTTCTCTCTGGCATTCTCTCTGGCATTCTGCCCTGCGCTTCCTGTTCTCAGAGTTTTTAGTCTGGTAGCCCGCCCACACTTCCTGCCTGCCTTTGGCCCATCAGAGCTTTTTATTAAACCAGTGGGTGGGACAATTATTTACCATGAAACAACACAATACCCCTACATATCCCCTTTTCTCCTTTTAAAACAAAAGACCTCCAAATCTAATATTCTTTCCCCCCTATAACAACTTATAAACAACATTATAAATAAACACAAACATCCATAATCCATGTTTTGGGAATGTGAGCATCGTTCTCTAGGCTACTTCCTGCTGAATGGGGACGCTGGCAATCCCAAGGGAATCCAAAGAAAAGTGTAGGATTATACACAACTCCTTAGTAGAATAGTCTGTAAGGCTGGGTCAACTCAGCCAGTCTCCTTGAAATTGTTCTAGATACAGAGCTCAGGAAACTTCAACAGAGGTGCTCTGAAATGCTGAATCATCTGGTCCATCCATTTCCATTGGAGATTTTTCTGGGGGTCTTCCTCTTTCAAACTTTATGTTCTTTATCCAGGAATAAATCCACAGTTTCTCATTTTCTGTGAAAATAAAAGGAAAACCTCTTCTCTAAATAGCGTATCTTTGCATTTTAATTTTAAAGTAAACTCATTTACAAAATATATACCTTGAATTAATCCAACAGCATTTATAGTCAACTGTCTTTTAGCAGCTTTTACTAAGTCATTTTCAGTCAAGAAACTTAAAGAAAAGACAATAATATACAGTATCCAGACATTCTTTGTATCTTCCATTTTTACGTGGCTTATTTATTTATTTTACTCTATTTCTTTTTTAAAGGCTTTCTCTACCTTTTCTTTTCTTTCTCTATGCCTATGTATCTATTTTTTCAACACACTCTAAACCACTTAGACTTTTTTACAAAAAAAGCCGTCTTTACTGTATATTTATTTCTTAACTTTTTCTGTCTCTGACCACACCTTTGCTTCTCTAGGGTGATTGACTCCACCCAGATTCTTCTATTTCTTTCTGTTTCTGAACATACCTTTAATCTGCCAAGGTTCAAGGTTGGTAGGATGGGTGGATGGCTCCACCCAACTCTTAGTCTAACTTCATAGAATTTATCTTTTTAGCCCAGGTACTCTGGGGAATTTTAGGGTCCATATAATTACCAAGCAAAGCTTTGCCATCTGCTGCTCATTAACTCCATTTAAGTATTAGGCAGCAGGGCCTCTTAAATGACTCACAAATGTTTTGCCTCTAAGGCTGAATCAGGAAGCTTCTCTTAAAAAAGTCAAGCCTCAGTTTGCCTCAGGCAAACAGAGCTGATCATGAAAACATCAACACTAAGAAGCCATCTTTGATTCTGTTCCCTTTTTTTTCCTTATGAACAGAAACATTAAATACATCATTTACAACTTTTTGTTTATGTCTAAACTCCTATGAGACTTCAGGAACGAGCCATTTTACACCTCAAGCTGCACTTCAAAAAGGCTGCCATTGTAGCTCAAGCCCACGTGTTTCACCAGGGTGTCTCTATACCACGGCTCACACGGGAGACACAATTCAGAGGCTGCTTTGGGCTCTAGACCCTTTTTTAAGCTTTCTGTGGCTTTATGTGGGCATCATTTACCCACGTTGGGCTGCCATTTGTAGTAAGAGGTTTCTGTTCCGTACTTTTGGACCTAACCTCAAGGTCTAGGCCCTCAGACCCACAGTCCCACAGCCCCACAGAGACACACAGATGCTTCCAATAGTTTTAGGCTGATCGGCCTCAGGCCCAGGCATATAACTTGCTAGCTCTCTACCCTTATCTAACCCATGACTCTTATCCTGTCCAGCCATGCAGCTCAGTACCTTTCTTTAGAGCAGCATGGCTGTCCTCTGCTTCTGCTGGCTTCTCTCTGGCATTCTGCCCTGCGCTTCCTGTTCTCAAAGTTTTTAGTCTGGTAGCCCCGCCCACACTTCCTGCCTGCCTTTGGCCCATCAGAGCTTTTTATTAAACCAGTGGGTGGGACAATTATTTACCATGAAACAACACAATACCCCTACACTCCAACCTACTTTAAGTTTTATTAAAACAATTTCTGATATCAGTATTTCTTATTTTTCAAAAAGCAGCTGCTGCAATACTAATCCTGAGGAAAAAAACGTTCTGTGATCAGCTGCCCTTGTAATTATGATTTGGTCTTTAGATGTTACATGATGGTTGGTTATTGGAGGATAGTGAGGTGGAACATTTCAAGCGATAACCTGAGAAAATAAAACGGCCCAAAGAATTGCTTTATTGAGAGCCAATAAAACATCTAGCAGTTACTGCAGCACCGTGGAATTCTTTGTCTTTGAAGAGTTACCCAGATTTACACAGAGATAAAAGATCAACATATATTTAATAGCTAGTAGGAATTTTTCATATTTGTTCTGTTCTCAGGCTAGTATATCTTCATTGTGTTCAATTCAAAGTCATTTCATTCTTATGCATTAGAAAGTAAATCTTTCTTGAAGACAAAGAAGAAAGCCAGTAGTATCTGGTTCTTTTACAAAGTCCAGTTTTGATGATGAAGATAATTGCCTAGAATACTGTATCAATTGTTCTACTTTTCTATTACTGGGTATTAAAGCAACCCCACAATTTTTAGGTAAAGCAACAACGCCTTGAGTTTCTCTCAGTTCTATGGGTTGGTTGTGGCAGCTAGAATGTTCTTTTTGGAAAATTTCACAAGCCTCAAATCAGCACTACATGGCCTGTCTTTCAGTAGTTAGATTCACATCCTCATATGGTGCCTCAAGACAGCGTTCTAACATTCCAGAAGGGGGGAGAATGAAATCAGAGAATTTTTGAGGCCCAGGTGCTAGGAGTCATATATTTCCACCACACTCTATTGGTCAAGGTGAGTTGCAGCCCAGCCAAGATTCAAGAGTGAACAGAAGCTCATTCTGGGAGATGCAGCAGAGTCACGGTGGCATGGAGCAAAGGTGCAGTAATTACGGTATCGATCTTTATACACCTTTTTCCATTTTTCCTTTTTATTAAAGCGGGGAATCCTAAAGCAACTAGGCTGTGCAGTGTTTCTGAATATGGAGAGATAGAATTACAAAATGCAACGATAGGAAATTGCAATGTAAATCTGAAGACACTGGAAATGCAGGTATGCCTTCTAGTCCATCTGTTGGGCAACTGGGGGGGGGGGTGTTCTGAGTCTAATCCAATTTGTTTGGTCTTCAGATGCCTGGTGGTCAAATGAAAGCTCTCCAATTATAGAAATCCAGCAAGTTAAACCATTCCTATTTGATTAAACTCGACATCTGTTCAATGCTGACATTTTATTTCAGAGCATTTCAGCAAATGGTAGCCTAGAAAATATTTGTAGGCTGCTCAAGTTTTGATTGAACATAGACCTATGGCTTCAGAAACCAAAGGTAATCCACTCCATCAAAATGAATGGAAAAACCATGGAATCAATGACCCTTAGACACAGAAAACTCCCAACTGATACTGGTCTCAGGGCTGTATTCATGAGTTTGTAAAATAAGAATTTATGCATTGCTATATTCCCATTCATATTAAATTATATTGCCTAAGAACATAGGCAATTGATCATTCATGGGAGTACTAACTTATTTGACCTTGCTAGTAGAGGAATACCCTGTAAATTCTGATGTGGGTACTTCTGATGTGCAGGCATGTTACCTCTTCTTTATCAAATTAGATACCTTTTCTATTATAGCTAATGCCGCCAATTGGTGAGCATTTACTGCTATAAAATACAGATGATCCTGGAGAGATATAAGATGGGGTTAAGACCCGGTAAACTCACTGTAACTTTAAGATGTATTTAATACACCTAATATACTTGACATCATGATTGACTATCACAGCATACTCTAAACTTGTCAGTTGTTTATCTTCATCATCTTTTGAAAGACGGAAAGCTGTGATTTGCTGTCATTTAGAATCAAGAAACTACAGTACATTTGTAAATATTTAGCATATGAGAAAAGATCAAAATAAAAATTTAATGTGTTGTTAGTATTGAGTAAATGACTGCTGTATCATTGTAATACCAAAAAACAGAAGTAAATAAAACTTTGGTTAACTGGCTATTTGTGTGTACTATTTAAAACATTTTATATACAGTACTAAGTTTTCTAAATCATGGTTAATTTTTAAACACCACAGATAAATATTATTATAGGTGAGGAGAAGCACAGTGCTGAGAAGTGAGATGCTTTGGTCAGGGACCATCTTCATGCAAGGAAAAAGCTGCCATTGAATTAAAACTCTACAGGGGACCACACCAATTCCCTAATCACAGATGGGCAGGGTGTGGGTAGGTGGGTTAGAAATGGGAAATAGGAAGTGCAGGTCACTGCCAATAACGCACACTGAGAGAATGAGGGCAGATTCTGGAATCTGACAAGCCAGTGTTGGACTTTCAAGTCTGCAGCGTCCAAGCTGTATGAACTTGGGGTAAGCTTAAAATGTCTCTAAGTCAACTTACAGACTGTGTATGTGTTATGTATGATCACACCTTCAAACATCAAGCCAAGCACATGACAGACACTTGACTATCAAATTCAACAGGTTTTTTGTTTGCTTTGTTGGTTCTCTGTCTCTCTGTCTCTCTGTTTCTGTCTCTCTGTCTGTCTCTGTCTGTCTCTGTCTGTGTCTCTCTGTCTCTCTGCCTCTCTGTCTCTCTGTGGTGTGTGTGTGTGTGTGTGTGTGTCTGTCTGTCTGTCTCTGTCTGTCTCTGTCTGTCTCTGTCTCTCTGTCTCTCTGTGTGGTGTGTGTGTGTGTGTGTGTCTGTCTGTCTTTCTGTCTCTGTCTCTCTCTTTGCTGATAGAATTTGTCTTGACACCTTACAAGTGAATACTGGTTCGATTTTTGAGACAATGGTGCCATCTAGTGTAAAATTAAGTTTATTCCAGTCACACAAATTGACCCCAGCTACACAGCGACATGCCTATAGGGTTTGTTAGTCCTAAAATAATCCAAGCAGGTAGTGGAAAATGGGGGAAATCCTTTGGTTTTGCGAATTGTGTTTGGACAAAGAAGTAACTGAGCAGAACCTGGAAGTTGTGGTGCTCAGGAGGCTGCGGCCCAGCTAAATTTCAGGTCGTTCAACTGTAGTCATTTGCAAAATGTTTAGGAATACTTTCATAAATTACACTTTTAAAAAAAAAACCTCTTTAAACAGATAGATAACATCACATCAGAATCTCAGACAATTTCTACAGAAGCCCAGGTGTTAACAGCTGATGCCAATAAATTAACTGCTGAGAACATCTCTGCTGCTACTAGAGTGGTTGGACAGATCTTCAATAAAACCAGAAAAGCGGATCAGCAGGTAAAATTCAAGCTTTTAAAAAATAAGAGAAATTTAGAACTGCAGCCCATTGATGATATTTCTTAGCAAGGATGGGGTCTTTGGTTTGATCCCTAACACTTTAGAATGGAAGGGACGGGGACATCCCAAATTCTATTCCTTGTTCTATGATTTGGGTGGTATTTAAGTTAAGACCATTAAGTAGAGTAGCTTTTCAAAGAAATTGAAAAAAGGGCTACTTGTCTAAGCATCCTCTGGAAATGGCATGATGATTGTTATCATGCTAAATGTTACAGCATGTCCTAGAACAAACAGGTCTATAGATTTGTTATGTTCAGTTTAATAACTGTATTAAAATGTGATATATATGTTCTTTTCTAAATAAACAGTTTTCCTAAACACTTGCTTCAAAATGTGCATCAAGCTCTGCTCTCTTTGCACGAAGCATACTCGTAGGTTGCTTTCTAAAAGATCTTAAACCAAGTTTGCATGTTCAGTATAATGGGCCCACTAAATTCTACAACATAAAACAATAAGTATACCCAATACTTGTCAACATTGAGTTTTAATTGGTCAGTATGATTGTAAACAATCAACATCCTTTCTTTTGTATTCTTTAAATATCTTCTTCCAAAATTGCTTAATTATGAAAGGTCCTTTGAGAAGTAGATTTTAAGCAGTAAGATAATGGAAGACAAAATTCAAAGGATATGTACTTCCAATTATAAAGTGTATATAAAAAATAGTAAAAACATGGAATAAAATGCCAAGACACTCTCTCTCTGGCACACTTCTGAGTTTTCAATTATAAGAAACTAAAGATAATTGTACTGATAGTTATATAAGTAAAACTGATAAGTTATGCTAAGTATCGTAAGCTATGATGTTTGGACAGACAGGCCTGCAGCCATATTTGTGTCTACGTTTAGCCAAGCACCTGCTCTTTGGCTCTTATGGGTGGAAAAGAGCTCTGGGTCTGATCATGAAGTCACATTCATAATCCTAAACCTCCTATTACACAGCCTCGCTTATGCTTTTTTTACATCTTACCTTCCCTCTTTCCTTTATCTTGTATAGGTCTTAAAATATGTTCCTTTGGGTTGCCATGCTAATCATCTTATTTTCTCCTATGATAAGTCCTCACGATAGCTGTAGTGATTATACATGACACCATCTTCTGTGATGTGCCTCTCCCTCTCAGGCAAAAAGAGTCGCCATAACCACAGTGAGTCAGATTCTGGATGCCAATGAAGATGTTTTCCAAAAAGCTGCTGCTATTGATAATGAAGACTCTTTCTCCACGTAAGCATCAGTTTGGAACAAAGTTTGGGAAGTACCGTTTCCCTTCTTAGGTTAAAAGCAGGAATAGAGGTCTATCTATAGCTCTGAGGGGAGCAATGACTGCCTGGCGCTTTGGGAGTTAAGAGAAAGTCCTTGTCTTCCGGCATGATCTTACTCCTCTGCGGAGTGATATGTGCTACCTCACGGCCTTGGAGCAAAGGGAACTTGTGTGATCAGATCACAGTTTGTTCCTTTCACCTGGGTCTGCTATGGTCAAAGCAGCAACCTCTGCACAAAGATGCTCCTCCAACTCCCTTCTCAGTGGGCAGTGGGCAGAAAGCAGCCGACTACAGGGTGCAGCACACTGTCAGCCTCCAGCCACACCTCAGCTCTCTTCCCAAGAATCGATAAGCTTTTTTTTTTTTTTTTTTTTTTTTTTGGTTTTCCCGAAGCTACTTCAAAAAAGAGAAAGAAACCCAACCCCCCTTTTTTTCTTTCTCTTACTCGGACTAAGTTCTCGATTACATAGGATTGTATATTTATATCAGAAATCACATTTATTATTTATTTAATAATAAATTCATATTTAGCTCCCTCACTAACATATATTGTTTTAAACCCTCTTTTACATTTAAGTATCCATATTTCAGAAAAAAATGAGAAAATGCACAATGGGCAAATTCTTTGAAATTATTTACCTTTATTAATTTGTTAGCATATGCTCCAAATGTTTGCACTTTGTATATATGTTCATGCATTCATACATACAAGCCATTACATAACAGATATTAATCTATTATCATTTAATAGCTTAAAATATTTTTTAAAATATGAATATCTATACATGACGACCCTAATTCTAGATTATTGCATCATATGAGTATATTGGGATTCAATAGAGGAGCAGAACTGATAGAATGTGTACTACATATGTGTATGAATTTTATTGGTTTGACTTACACAGTACGGGCTGAGGCACAACAATGGCCATGTACACACTACAGAGGCTGAGAAATCAGTAGTTGCTCAGTCTCCAAGGCTGGATGCCCTGAAAGATTCATGGAGAACTGCTGGTCTTCAGTTCAGTTGGAAGGCCTAAGAACCTGGGCTCCGATGTAAACACAAAACAGCAGCAGCTGCAACATAGTAGACAAATTCTCCAGGAAGGTGAAGAAGGCAAGCAAGATCTCTTCACATCTGGCCCACCTCTGGAAGGGGCTGCCCACCCTAGCAGAGAATCTTCCCCCTTTAGTTAATTCTTCCTGGGAATACTGTAACAGATTCTCCAGATACATGACATGGCACAACACATTCCATATACCTGCACATACATGCATAAATGCTTTTAAAATGTAACCATTACAGTGAGTGAACTTTTACCTAAGTCTTTGTTTAGTAGACTTTAAATTATGTTAACCCTTTTACTATTATGGACAACCAACCTCCTGTATGGGATCATTATTTGTATGATCTCATATCCTTAAGGGAATTTTCTCCCCATAACTCTGTTTTTTACTGAGTACAGCCAGCATCTACCTTCAAAGTAGAAAAGGGTACAAGTGAGACAGAGCTGTCAAAAGATCCTGAGAGATGAGGCAGAAGTTGTGTAAACAGTTTGACTGACTTTGTGACTTAAAATTCCAAGAGGAGGTTGGATTCTTCTTATGGGGGCTTAAGGGTACCTCCTTTTTTCTAAAGTAGGGAAGGAGGTATCCACGAGCTCCAGAGTCTATGTTCTGTGAATATAGAAATGAAAGCCAGAGAAATCCCTCGCCCTGCTAGTCAGAGAAGGATTGTGGTAGCAGAGTATTACTAGAGGAAGGGGTGGAGGGTGGATGTGTTTGGTAAGAAAAAGGAAAATGTAGAATTTACCTGAGAGTTTCATAGGTCATGACATAGATGGCAATCTCTTGCTAAGGAACAATTATGCACTTACTGGTTTCTATATGGAGAAAAAGATTTCCTTGTGTAATTTATGTATAGCATCCTAATGGCCTCAAACAAAAATGGTTAGAGGAGAAATTTAATCAAGGGCAGCTCACTTACTGTTTCAGAGGTTCAGTCCATTACGATCATGAAGGGAGCATGGCAGCCTGCAGGCAGACATGATGCTAGAAGGGAGTGTGGTACATCTCACAGGAAGTCGACTGACAGTCACACGGAGGGATGCTTGAGAAAAAAGAAGACCCCAAAGCCCGCCCCACTTCCTCCAAGAAGGCCACACCTCCTAATGGTGCCATTCCCTTTGGGGGCCATTTTCTTTCAAAGCACCGCAAGTAGTCACCATAAGTAATACCACTCTTTAGAAGTGTCTGTGACTATGATGAACAACCCCATCCTCTTAGCACATCTTTTCTCGGCCTTTGAATGCCTGAGAGTGCATCTCTCGAGAGAACAGTGTGTTGGTGTTTTAGTGGGAACTTATTGGGTGCTATTGAGGCAAACAATGACAATTTCAAGTACCACTGGGTAATTTCTCCTGATGAAAGATGCTCTTGGGTGTTAATATCATTCATTATGTAGCAAATATATAGTATAAATCAATTAAAACTCATGAAATTATGTAACATTAGAAATAGAAAATCATCATCCTCTTTACAAAACATTTTCTAATTCATTTAAGCTTCTTAAAAGACTATAATAACCCAAATAACTCATATTTTTCTGAATCTCTGTCCAAAATACAAATCAATGACATTTCATTATTACTTTTAATAATGAGATATAAGATAAAAAACAAACACAAATACATTGAAATTGGACAAGCAGAGGGAAAAGAGCCAAAGGGAAGTACAAGAAAGAGAGACCCACTTATTTGATACTCTGGAACCCCTTAAAAATACTAAGCTGGAAGCCATAGTGTGTATTGAAGGGATATTCTTTCTACCTTATCTTCTGTGTGGTTTCCTGAACCCAGAGAGGAGAGATTTGATAGGAACATCTAATTTAGAGCTGAATGTTTCAGTCTTTTTCTCTGCATAATGTCTGGCTCAGGATCTGCTGCAGGAGGAAGCTTCTCTGATGATGGTGGCTGAGCAAGGCTTTGAGCTATGAGTGTACCATAATAGCATCAGGAGTCATTTTATTACTCTATTTTTCTGTTTTTAAAGCACTGATATTTGGGTTTACCCCAGGTGCTTGGGTTGTCTTGTCTTACTTGGGGTTTTGGTTACCCAAGCAGTATTGGATATGAATTATATCTTATGGAGTGGACCTTAAATCAAATTAGATAATAGTTGGTTAGTCTTACAAGTTCTTACCATCAGATGAAGCTTCTAGTACCAGGAATAGGCTATATTTAGTTAAGTTGTTGCCAAAAAAGTGTCCCATGGGCGACTCCCAAACAATCCAGGCTATTGCCAAGACTATGGGTTGCTCTCCACAAACTGAAGGCAAGGCAACCTTGCTGAAGATAATATCTACAAAATTCATTGGAGGAGTTGAGGTGGGGTCTACAAGGCACCTTCACACCTACATGCTAGCGTCTTTGGTACAAAAATACTCTACACACTGCTAAAAGAGAAGCCTAAACACCAACCCAGCCACAAAAGCTATGACCTGCCATGCCTGTAAGACACACTAATTCAATGGTGGCACAAAGCTTGCGGAGTAACCATCACAACATTTAAAAAAAATCAAATGTGATAGAGTAAGAGTCTGGTGAAGAGAAGCAGATATCTATTTAAACACACACTAATGCACACACGTACAGGTAATTGTCATGTCACTATGACTACACAGGTTGTGTGCTCATGCATCTTCTAACGTAATGAGGGACACAACACATCTCTGAGTTTATGACAAAATGTTAAGTTGTTATAATTCATTCTACGCAGACTTATTGAGCAAATGGAGTCTTACTCGTTTTCTCTGGGAGATCAAACAGTGGTGGAGCCTAACGTAGCAGTCCAGTCGGTTACTCGAGGCAGTGGCGCAGGCTCAAGTGTTCTCTTCTCGGTACAGAAAGGTAAGCTGTTTGCCCCTGCGCTTAGTAAAGAACAGTCCGTTGCCAATCACAGACAATTTCTGGTTCAACACAATTGCAGATATTTAAAATTCGACTTTCCCCTTTCTTGTAGGATCCAGTGATTCTCTAGTTTCTGGTGTAACATCTATTAATAAAACTGCAGACAGACTCAATCCAGATGGACAGACTGAACTTCAGATCTTGCTTAACGCTGGCGAAAGTATGTCTCGAACCTTCTTTGGATTGTTTTGTAAATACACTCAAATTCAAGGGAAGAATAATCCTAGCTTAGTTTTACACCTAACAATTTGAACTTAACATTTTGTCATAAACTCAGAGATGTATTGTGTCCCAATGTGGTGGGATTCAGGTGTCAGCTGATAAGGTCCGAAGACGCCTATCCAGGGTCCCCGGCTCCTGAAGGGGGAGTGGCCAACCCCATTCATAAAAGGCTGCTGATATCTTGGGGTCTCATTCTCTCACATCCCTCATTACATTATTTTTACTATTTTAAGTCACAGAGAATCCATCCATATTCCAAAAACACATTGGAGAGTAAAATATTGAAATATTAGTGCCAGCCACACAAGTCTGTATTTCTGTGAAACTCTTACACTCATCTGAAGAAGCATAAAAGTAAAATGAAGAAAACCAGGAGTACTAATGAGTAAACATAGGATATAAGTGAATAAAATTATAAATGAACAAATGCTAGTCTTGGTCAACAAAATGGAAAATGGATTCCATGAAAAATGAAGCAAGCATCTACCAAAGCTGATAGAGGAAAAGAGGTTGGAAAGGGTATTGCTAGAAAGGTGGAGACTTGAAGATACATGATATGAAAATATAAGATACTCTAATCTAAGTATTTGTTAACGAATATGATTTTGTAATAGACGTTCAAAATACTATAGCATGAGGGGAAGGTGAGCAGGAGCTATAATTTTTTAAAAAAGAATTTATGTGTTTTGCAGATTTCAGTTTCATCTCAAAGATACCATTTTTTTTATTTAAAAAATAAAATAGAAATCCAAAGTTCTGGTTTATAGCATCTGCTTTTTGTGCATGCAGTTATAAACCAATGGCTATGTACATTGCATATATGTACATGCATATATGTGCATGCTGTAACATTACTATATTATATTACAATCAACTTAAAACTCAGCCAATGAACTACTTTTTACTGTACTGTACTCAAGTATGAAGCAACCATGCAGTTCCACGATGATTTGACACTTTTATTTTAGCTCACAGCAAAGTATATCTTTTGAATATTAATGTTTATTTTCTCCACAGATAAAAATTCATGTGGTTTTGTAGTGTATCAAAACCACAAACTTTTTCAATCAAAAACGTTCACCGCTACATCAGATTTTAGTCAAAAAATTATCTCAGGCAAAATAAATGCCAGCGGCCAAATCCCGGATGTTTCTGTGCAAATGGTATTTAATCCCACGGTGAGTTTCCCCATGAGTAGAATTTAAAAAAAAAAAACAAAAAAAAACTGGCTTTTCTTGATTACAAAACTGGAGATAACTAAGATAAAAGAACTCTGTGGTTCCATACAGGTTCCCTGGTTGTTGGCTCAGGCACAGAGAGTTCCCATGAGGCTACTCTCCCTTTCTGTGGGTTTTCCTCAGATGTCTCTCATGCCCCTGGCTCCTACAATCCTCCTCCTTCTCCTCAGCATGACTCCTGGAGTTCAGCTCAATCTTTGGCAAAAGGTCTCTGAATTAGCTTCCATCAGTGCCTGGATGGAGGTTCTTCACTGACAATCAGTGTAGTCATGGATCTAACCAGTTCAGGCCGTGCATTCACTGCTGCCCAGAAGTCTGTGAGGCCCAGCCTCCTAAACTCATGGAAGTTTCCCTTGATCAGGCTTCCACCAACTCAAGCCCCCTTCCAGTCATCTCCTTCAGCACTCTCCCCTCTGCCCTCCCCCCACCCCACCCCCATCTCCACCTCCCCACCCCCCCACCCCCCCCCCCACCTTCCAAGCCCAATCCCTCAAGTTCCCATGCCTACCCGAGTCCAGCCTGCGCTCCTCTATTTCCCCTTCCCTGGGATGTCTGTGCCCCCCTCCTTTGGCTCTCCTCATTACCTAGCCTCTCTGGGTCTGTGGACTGTAGCCTGATTATCCCTTGTTTTTTTTACAGCTAATATCTACTTATGAATGAGTACAGACTGTGCTTGTCATTTTGTGTCTGTGTTACTTCACTCAGATTTTTTTCTAGTTCCATCCATCTGCCTTCAAGTTTCCTGATATCATTGTTTTTAACCCAGGCCCTGCATATATATATGTTATATATGTATGTATGCATATATACACACACACGTGACAGTTGTGTAACTTGGCTTGTTTGTGGGACTCCTGGCAAAGGGAGCAGGAGCTGTCTCTGGTGCTTTGACTGGCTCTTGGGAACCTATTCCTCATGCTGGATTGCCTTTCCAGCCTGAATACAGGGAAGGCGCTTGCTTAATGTAGCTTGATATGGCAAACTTTGCTGAAGCCGATTTGAGGCCTTCCCCTTACAGAGGGAATACTGAGGAGAGGTAGATGAGGGGAGGGGAGCGGCGGGGGCAGAAGAGGGAGTGAGAGGGAGTGGAGAAAAGAAGGAAGGTGTGGTAAGGATGTAAAATTAATTGATTAAAAATTTAACCATGGTATAAAATAAACTCTACAGAAATTCTCTGAAAATTTTTTTTGGCAGTAATCATTTAAATCTTAACTAATTATAAAAAGTAAATTAATTTGATTTATATCCTTATATACTTTATTTGATTGTTTTAGTTTGTTTTTGAGACAGACTTTCACTATATAGCTCTATCTGGCCACAAACTTGGAGTGGTCCTCCAGCCTCAGCTTCATAAGTACGTGGAGTTTAGCTTAGCTGTACGCTACCGCACCTGACATTTTATTCTCTTATTGTTCCTTTAGTCTACAAGGAAGATATTAATGACTATCTTATCCTATTAGGTTTTTTCCCCATCCAATTAAACACTGAATATGTCATCAATTCACAGTATGACAGAAGAGAATTCCAGCTTCACTCCTATGCTTGTGTCTACTGGAATTTTTCTATGAAGGACTGGGACACTAGTGGCTGCCAAAAAGATGGGCACTCTGCAGGGTTCCTTGGTTGCCGCTGCAATCACACAACCAATTTTGCAGTATTGATGGTAAGGATGTACAATTTATGTGGAAGGCATAGTTTACATAGGTCGTAAGTTCAGATAAAAATGGGAAATGCAGGGGATGAGTGAGGTGGTGGGTCTAAAAACAAACATGCTAGAAAGAAGGTGGCGGTCTGCTGGTGTTGTTTACAGTGTGGTCATAGGCTAGAAATAGACAAATTTAGGTTAGTGTTGTTTTTAAACATGGGAAGGATGCATACATATGAAAGAGAAGATGGTGCATCCCCCTGGATGATGCATGTGGAGAGGAGCCTTTTGATACATACCTGGCCATATGTGAGCCACTTTGATTTCCAGAAGTTGCTGTTCCTGCTGTTAAATGCAAAAAATTAAAAAAAATAGCTCTTAAGTTCTTTATTTTTTTTCTATTGGTCCATTCTCCCTTCCTTAAGCTTGTCAATGATCAAGCTTCCTTATACAAGAGGTTTTATAAAAAGAAGGCATATTTAGCATCTAGCTGCTTATTTTAATCAATGTAATTCTATAATACTGACTTATATTAATATTTTTAAATGTTTGGGCCAGTTTATTTTTTTTTAAATCTATGTCAAATTTTTTTTTCAGACTTTAAAAAAGGATTACCAGTACCCCCAATCCTTAGACATATTGTCCAACATTGGCTGTGCTCTGTCCATTGCTGGCCTGGCTCTAACTATCATATTCCAGATTGTCACCAGGTAAGAGGAGAGGGGGTGATATTCATGGGAGAAACTGCTATCCTGATTGTAATTTATTGGGTACACTCACTTCAGAATTAATTTCTCTAATCGAGAAGGAAACATATTCAACACACTCATTTGACAGAAGGCACAATCCCAAAGAGGCTGAAATAATGTTACAGTAAACCTATAGTTGCAAATAAGACGAAGGTTTTGACAGCAAAACCAACATGAGCCCAGAGCCCATAGATCCTGCAACTCCTTAATGTAGAATGGAACATGTGTGACAAATTGGATTACAAAAGAAGAAAACATTGCTGGTTTCCACTGAATGGGGTTTTATTGCTGTGGTTCCAGGCTGCACGACAGTTTATGAAGACAGCCCTTGTCACTGTATATCTTCCATCTCTCGCTCTTCAGAGCTAATTACCATACTGGGCCCTTATAAAGCTGTAACTATGAAATAAAGTGATCTATTCAATTTACAACATTTTGCCTATATTTGTAGGTTTATGGAAGCTTTAATCTTTAAATAAAACATATGCAAAACAGGCCAGCATTTTCATTTAAATGTATTATATGATTGTATTTTTAACTTTTTAGAGTATGTTTGTCATTAATTTGAAATTTAAAAGTGTTTTTAAAAAACTAAATCCTGGCTACAAACATGAAGTTTCTCTCTACATTCAAGCACGGGTTCATCTATTAATTTGTAATGTTCTATTTTGAGGCAGACAATGCCATGATGTAGAGGTTCTTCTGCACAGAGCTTTGCATATGTTTGCAGATACCCCGAGCTCGGTGATATCAGTTTATTGCCTCGCACGAGTCCGAGGCTTACTGGGGCTAGTCTAGCTAAGCTCTCCCAGACAGTATCTGCGATGAGTTCATTGGAGGTTCCTTTAGGTCAGTGGTTCTCAACCTTCCCAGGGCTGGGGCCCTTTAATACATACACTTCCTCATGTGTGTGGACGCCAACCATAAAATTTTGTTGCTGCTGCCTAGCTGTAATATTGATACTGTTATGAATCATAATGTAAACGTGATATACAACTGTCATGACAGGTTGAGAACCACTGCTGGATGGGAACAGCTGGATCTTTCTCTATGCACATAAATCCAGAGCGTTTCTGGGTAGTTTCTGAAGCGAGGTAGATTTTCCCCATGGCAGGTGAGAACTCCGAGGAACACAGCCAGCGCCAAGGAGGCCACCCTGAGATTTCTGTGTGACCCATGCTGAGACCCAAAACAACTTTGACTTTGTGGGACACTCCTCCTTAAAAACAAACAAATGTAAATCAAAAGCAACTTTAATAAACTTAACGACTATTAATATAAATTAAGCATATTAGCATCTCTAGATCTAGGCTTCCAATGTTTTTCTTCTAGTTGAACTTTGCTAAGGGTCACAGAAGTAAGGAAGGACTAGAGAATTATTGTACTCAACAGATAAATAAGTCAGTGTTGGCCACCAGCCTTCAGTTACATTCTGTTAGTTAAATAAAGGTAAGGACAGGCCTGGAAGAAGACTGTCGAAGGCACAAATATTAGGAGCTGGGACTCACTGGCCACGGTCTTCAGAGCTTAGCTGCTATTTCTGCTTAATCAGAATGCAGTTGCTGAATTCACTGCTTTGTAGACATTCTTTTCTGATATGCAAGAAGGAAGGTTGACCAGCAGGCCTTCCAGGCCACAAACTGGATTTATGTTGATCAATGAATTTATTTATTTCTTCACAGTTTCTTCAATGATTTTAAAATTTTTTGTTTATTTTGTTATTTTGGGGGATGGGGGATGTTTTCTCTACATGTTTTTAAGTACACTACACGCATGAAGTACCTACAGAGGCCATAGGGGGCATTAGGTTGTCCAAGAACTGGAGTTACAGACTTGGGGAAGCACTGATCCCTGGGAACTGAACCTGTGTCCTCTGCAACTGAGACATATTTTCAACCCCGATTTTTTTTCTTTTCTGAAGTTATTTTGCTTTCATATAGCACCTAGTTCTTCATATTTACTTTTTATTTTTAGGAAACTCAGAAAAACCTCTGTAACCTGGGTATTGGTCAGTTTGTGTACGTCAATGCTGATTTTTAACCTCCTCTTTGTGTTTGGAATTGAAAACTCCAATAAGAACTTAGAGATAAGTGACAGTGACATCAACTCTGATAAGAACGAAATACCTGTGCGAGACACCATTGACACCCCGAATCCCTCGTGCACGGCCGTTGCTGCATTACTACACTATTTCCTGTTGGTGACATTCACCTGGAATGGACTCAGTGCCACACAGCTCTACTTCCTTCTGATTAGAACCATGAAGCCCCTCCCGCGGCACTTCATTATTGTCATATCATTAGTTGGATGGGGTGAGTATTAGACATTTCCCTTACTTGCAATTGCTTAATCTAAACGAACACCCACTGGGGTCTAATAATCCAAGGCAGGGAAAAAGAAAATAGAGTCATTACTAAATGCTATTTCTGTCTAGTAGCTTATTCTCCACTGAGGGACCAAGACAGGTTTCTGAACATAGTATAAGTTAAATTAAAGAGGCTTTTTTTTTAAACATCCCTTTACTCGTTTCTGCTAGATTCAGAGCATATGTGGTCAATTGCATGGCTACTTTAATGAGAGTGTTTCACAGGAAGTAATCAAAATGACTTGTTAAGAAAACATCTTGAAAGTTACATTGTGTTCCAGTAAAGACCAATGGAAGAATTGCCTCGGTGTAATGTAAATAGTTCAAGGGAAATTCAGACATTTGGTGTTGGACATTGTGATTAGAGATACAAAGAAATGAAAAATCAGGATTAGCATATACAGACAACACTAATTTTTTTTTAAGAGCAGAGAAAGACTCTACTTTTAATCTACCTCTGCTCATTAGTCAGTATATTGTCCAAAAAGGAAAAGAAACACAGCTAGAGAGGTCAGGTGTATTATTTACTTCAGTCTTCCAGAATTAATTTCCATCTGGGACACACCATTAACTCCTTGCCTTCTTTGTCACTTAGGAGTTCCATCTGTGGTTGTGGGTGTGACAGTGGGGACCGTTTATGCCCTAAGTGGAAACAAGTCACTCTGGGAGTTAGACTATCGGCAAGAAGAGATGTAAGTTTTATCTCTTTACACTTCTTTGTCATAAAATTCTATGTATTTATCGATATCAACTACAATTACCTACAAGTTTCACTTTATAAATGTCATATTTTATAATGGGTATTTAAGTTC
Organism: Phyllotis vaccarum; assembly: GCA_033318265.1. Classification (NCBI taxonomy): domain Eukaryota; kingdom Metazoa; phylum Chordata; class Mammalia; order Rodentia; family Cricetidae; genus Phyllotis; species Phyllotis vaccarum. The sequence goes on along the minus strand of JARWLC010000019.1, from coordinate 60,225,003 downwards.
TTAAAAAGAATATCATATTTTAGATAGGATGACACAGAAAAGAAAGTATCCAGTGTTTGACCTTATAAATCATGAAAACTCACATATTAAAATTACATTCTTTTAGTTAGTGAGGAAATAATAGTTATAGTAACCATGTGTCTTGGTTCCTTTAGAGCGTGGATAGCAATTATAGTGATTTTTCTCAGTGGTTGCTAGACAGGGACAACCACCCCTGAAAACATTTAATAACTTACAAAGCATTCTCCATGTCTCACCCAGGTGAATTCATCATGTTAAACATGATTGTGATGACTATTTCATAGTAACGTATCATGTTCCACAGATTCTTGCTAGGTGGCCAGTATAGATAATTAAGTCTTCATATGAGAAGAACCTGATGGTTTGGTGTCTGTTATTTTACATGGGAAGAACTGAGGAAAGCTGAGGTTCCACACTTTCTTGTATTTGTAGCGTATCCCTCTATCCCCTGAATCCACCCCTACCATCTTATCCCCAAATTCCACTTGAAGTGTTACAGCAACTTACCTGGAATCCATACTGTAATATTGGCATTTGAAGACCTCAGAGAAGACTGTGGTATTGCCAGCTGTAAGACTGACTGGAAGGCTAACTACCTGGCCGGATTTCACAACCTAGTCTTTCTGTTTAATTAGATTTCATTATCATTTTGAGTTTTAAAATTAAATTTCACTATTAGAAATAAGAGATGCAAATCTATCATGGGGGAAACAACTTACTTGCATCCCATTATTAATTTCTTACTGTAACCCAGGCATAGAGCTAGACCCATTTCTATGAAAGCTTTCAAGAGAGGGAAGCCAGTTTGCCTAAGTGTATTCATTCTGGGCTATCAATTATTTATAGCAGGTCCTTCCCGGAGCACAGAGTTAGATGCTAAGGGCAGTACTGGGCTACTGATGATTAGAGATGGAAGAAGAGAGGGTGTGTAATGTGATCATCCAGATCCTTCTCCTGACTTCTCCATATACACTTGCCGTCAAAGGTCACATTTCTTCATGTGAGAAAGAGGCATTGCTGTTGTGGTTTCCCTGGCTTACTCTTCCACTAGTATGTCCTCAATGTTTCACGTTCCACTTAACTGACCCCAGTTCTATTTATCTGACTCCAGGGCCCTGACCCAGTTCCCTGACGGGTGGTTTTTTTCTTCGTAAATCTAGTGAAGGAACAAATGCAGGGCAGGCCACAGTCTGCTTGGTGTACTACCTCAATTCTCTCTATTGCCATCCCTTGGGCTTTATCATACTCTGTGATGGGGAGAAGGTTGTCATTACTGTGGGAACTCATAGCAAACTGACAGTGAGTTTCTCTAGTTTCTGTTGTAGAGGTTAATATGGGTTTTTTCCATATTCCATGGCAAAATAATCAAAGCATGTAATGCATCTTAAGTTCATGGAGGATGCTGAGAAGAATCCACATTTTTATTTTCCTAAAACTCTCTTTCCTAGAAATTACACTGTAGAAGTTAGAACCATGAATATCCACTCTGCTCCTCTTCCTCAGCAGTACACATCTTAAAGTATGAATCATTTGATTCAGAGTAACAAGGATAAGGGGTGCTGTGGGCACAAAGGTACCATAGTTCCTCTTGAGCTAATCCAAAGGATAAAGGGAGAGATAGAGTGTTCTTTACTGGCACTTATTTTTCCAGCAGATGCTGCTGTCTAAGTGCATGTCTCCTCAAGGTTTTTTCATCCTTGGGCTATTAGAGATGCTTGCAATCATTCCTATCAGTGTGCACACACAATAAATAAGTAACTTGTACCTTTGAGCATTTGCAGGGATTGCTTCGTATTTAAACCATAACAGTTCTTCTCCATCCACAAATGAAATGAAGAGATGATAGACATCCTTAAGATAAACTTTGCACACTCTCATCATTTTATTTAGAGACGTGCCCAGTCTGTCTGTTAAAGGCGAGCATGCCTGCTTGTTTATAGGCTCATTACAGACTTGAACATCATCTCTGTCTTATCACAGGTCATTCAGATTAGACATACTATTTCTAACAGTTTAAAGGATAATGTTCCAGGACAAAGCAATTTAAAAATTCTTTGTCATTTTCTATAATGTTATACTTCTAGAGTAAAGAAAACGGATAGTAATTGAAAGCCAAGTAGGCACTAGGCTTTGTGTTCTCTCTCTAACAAGAAGTAAAAATAAAAACAAAACATCCACAAAAGAAACCCCAAACAAATAAATTTAAAAAAACATAATGAAGCTGAAAACCAAAGCAAAAAAGTAAATGACCATTAAGAAAACAAATGTAGAAACAAAAAAGTAAATCAAAGCCATAAAAAAGTTCTAGAAACTATCACTGAGTTTGTTTTGGGTTGACCAACTGGGCACGAGGCACGAGGCAGGGCCTGACTGGGGAGTGTGGCTGGTGTGCCCACTGAGACCTCTCTGGAGAAAGCCAATTTGGTGGCAGCATGCACAAGGTCTGCACAGGTTCAAGATAGATGGGGTTGTTGCTTATTTTTAATGTTTAGTTTAAAAATCTCTTTCTACTCTCTCTCTCTCTCTCTGTGTATCTGTGTATCTGTGTATCTGTGTATCTGTGTGTCTGTGTGTTTAGAGACCAAGACATTATCATGGTGTATTCAGAAGAATGCTCTGTACTCACTGGAGCTAGAGTTAGAAGAGGTTGTTGTTCTGCCTGCTAACACCTCCTTGTCTTTCCTTTAAAAACTGCTCTGAACAATGATATTGCCCTGAATTCCCCTCCGCTCAACAGTCAAACTGTCATTAATGGTTTCTTCTTTGTTGAGGTAGGGTCCACTGGCCTTGAACTCCTAATGTAGCCAAGGATGCTCTTGAACTCCTGGTCTTTCTGCTTCTGTCTCCCAAGTCCTGAGTGTGCAAGTGTGTGCCATCATCATGGTCTTTCTCTTTACTGTTAAATAACCTTTAATTAGACTGGCTCCTGACATTTCTGCTATTGCATATCCCTCACAATACAGTGACCTCCAGATGGTTTCCTACTACAAACTCAAGACCTGCTCACATTACTGAACCTGGAGTAATGCTTTCTAAACCTAAAGCATATCTTTAAATGTCTCTCTCCACCTTGTCCAGAATGCTGGAAGTTGCCCACGAAGATTCAGTGTAGTTTGAATCTTTCCATAAACCTCATACACCTTCTCAAATTTCTGAGCTGCACTGGCCTCTGTGTCTAAAACTGCCACCTCGGGGCCTTCAAACATGATGCAGTCCCTACTTAGAACACCTAAAGCTGTCACCTTAGGGTCTTCGAAGATGATGCAATCTCTGCTTGGGACACCCTCCCTTCTCATCGTCAGGTGTTTGCTCAAGTATTATCTTTCTGTGAGACTTTCCCCCAACCACTCTATTAAACTCCTCCTCCTTGCACATGTTAATTTTGAAATAATATAAATTTATAGGCTCTCATTACTCACATTACGTTTTTATCTCCAGTGGTCATCACTATCTGACATATTATCAATCTTATTTTTTGTTTTATCTGCATCTCTAAAATATTAACTCACTAAACTATGGAGTTCTCTTTTCTGATAATTCCTTGCTGTCTAAAATACCATCTAGTACATAACAAGTTCCCTCTGAATGTTTTTAAATGAATGAGGTGGACACATCATTTTTAACTTTAATAAGAAATGAAAAGAATAAAACCCACCCAAACTTTTTTTTATCAAAACAAAATTAGCAGCAGACAATCTATAAAACAACAAAAAAGCACAATGGAGTCAACCTTTGCAAACTCTCTTTTAAAGCATTAACACTTTTAAATATCTATCAAGAGGCTGGGAGGCATTTCAGTTGGAAAATGCTTGCTGGGTGAGCATAAGGACCTGAGCACAGGTCCCAAGCACCTCAGATGGGGTAGCCCACACTTGTAATCTCTGTACCTGAGAACCTGAGGCAAGCAGATCCCTAAAGCTCATGGGTCAGCCTAGCTGATTCAGTCACAAGGTTATCCTCTGGCCTTCAAAGGGATTTACATACAAGTATATACACACACCCACACGCACACCCACCCACCCACCCACCCCCCACACACACACCAATAACTAGCAATAGGGAACTGTTTAAGTTACAGAATATCAATATAATATTAAGTACAATGCCAAATTAATTAATGAAATTTCTTTTCGTAGACTCCAGCGATTTCCAAGATATGCTATGTAAGTTCTAGAAGCATTTATTGGATTGTGTCATTTGTTTAAAAAAATGAATAAAATGTGAATTTGCTAAAGCTTATATAGCCTAAATCTGTAAGGGTACATCAGAACATTGTTGAATTTGGAGCTGTAAATATGGTACAGCCACTTGTACCTTTCATATCATGCGCAGGATAAGCTACATATTCAAAAGTATAATAAAAGTAATAGCTTCCCTAAAGTTAAGTACTGGAATAACATCTAAATTGAAGACTGTGTGCTTAGAAATACAGTGTTAGTTGCTTTTCTGTTATGGTGAAAGAACACCTTTACAAACCCCCCCTTAGGGAAGAGAGGTTTGTTTTGGCTTCGTGTTGCATGGAGAAACAGTCCGTTCTGGCTTGAGAGGGCAGGAGGAATGAGACCACAAGGCAGTCAGAGCTATGGCATTTCATCTATATGCAGGAAGTAGAGAGAGAACAGAAAGTGAAGCTAGGCTGTAAATCTTTTAAGTTCACTTCCGGTGATGTACTTCTTCCTGAAAGGCTCTGTGTCCTAAAGGTTACATAACCTACCCCGAGAACCAAGTTATCAATAGGAGCTTCTGAGCTTCTGGTGGGGGGGGGCACATTCCTGATTCAAATCACAACTCAGTAGTCTAGCTATTACCCAGCATCCACCAAGACCTTGGTTTCCTCTCTTCACAATGAAAACAGCAACAGTAACACTAGTAAATAATTCACCCCTGTCTGACTCAAAAGTGAGTTTACCATCTACTGGCCCATATTGACTCATAGGAAACTGGGCTGAATTACTCAGTGTCCTCGGATGTGTGGGACGCCAAAGGATGTTATTAGCAGGATCTTCAGTTCTGTGAATGCTAATAACGCTAGTAGCAAAAAGAATTGGTATTTGTTCTTTTCATGGTCTGCTGAGATAATCTGTTTTCCTCCACAGCTGCTGGCTGGCTATTCCGAAGAGTGATGATTTTGTAAAAAGTCCATTTTTGTGGTCGTTCATCATCCCTGTAACCATTATCCTCATCACTAATATTGCTATATTCATCATAATCACAGTCAAAGTGCTTTGGAAAACCAACCAGAACTTGACAAGGTGAGCCTTCTGTAGTGGGGAGCAGTGAGCAAAAGCTACTATAGATGTAACATAGCACCTCACTATACCCCAAAACCCTGAAAAAGTTTCAAAGTCCACACAAGGCAGGAGCATGTGTATTCAGAAGAGATCTCCCAATGACCTTTGAGAAACTGGATCTGCTCACGTTCTCTGCTAACCTCAGCAGTCCAGTGTGGTACACAGCATTATACACCATACTTCTGTATCTTGTGGGCCCAAGTGAAAATTAAACCCTTCGGTGTCAAGCAAAATATTTTCCCTTCAAAAATTCCCAAAGTTCAGGAAACAAAACTTGAGTACTTGAATAAATGAGAAGGCTGTAAGGATGCTGGCATCCATGTTTTTAATATGAAAGTGACTACTCGCAGTGCCTAAATTACAGAGTAGTTCCAAACCTTTCAAAATTCATTGCAAGTATATACAATTTGAAGATTTCTCACAAAGCTCTCTTATAAAATGAAGAGTATTTGGTAGTACTGAAACCACATTCCCTAGGTTACCGGGTCCCACCAGCTGCCAGTCTCTCTTCTATGGCTTTTATAGCCCCAATAAGTACTCTTACTGTTACCTCTAAAATCTCTTGGTCTTCAACAACAGCTCTATGTTGGATGAAGATCAAAAGCCATAGGACACATACAATCTACAACTTCTTGTCCTGAGTTCAGAACATGGTACAGATGAAGCTGTGAGCTCAGGCTGAATCCTGTAATTCTGCCCACTCCAAATGTCCTTACTATAAGGACACCTGTGAACGTAAACTAAGTCCACAAGTGGATCTACTTAGTGAGGATATAAGTGAAGAGCATGATCTTTTATGAGAATACAAGCTTCAATACTTTCTTTACAAATCAAAGTATCATTTTTCCCACACGGATAACAGCTCTCATTTAAAGGCTTGGGGGAAATATCATTCTTGCTAAGCATTAAAACATGCATTTTAGTAATGTTGGGGGAGGTTTAGACTTTGCTGAAGGGTTCTTAGCCTAATTGTGTATTAGATTATATTTCCTTTATATAGAACATCATAACTTTGGGTCAGAGACACTAATCAAATTTGTATTTCTCGATTTTGACTCACTGACAGCTGTGGTTTTCAATTGGCCTAATAACAATGAGAAGGTGCATGATCTAGCTAATCCTTTTTTTTTTTATGTATTAGCTTGATACAAAGGAAGTCTCTCTAATTCTTAACAGCGTAGATTGACAAAGTATTATTTGTTGTGGGATTGCATGCTGCCTGAGTAGTTGTTTAAGCTGGGCAGGTTCAAATTCCCTTTCACATATAGTTGCCCACAGTTAGCTGGTGGTTGATTGGCCTTGGGTGTCAATTTTTCAGTTGGGGAAGTTTTATGCTTTATGTAGTCTTTTAAAGCCCTCTATCACCCCAGCTCACACTTCTTAAGATGTTGCTATTGTAAATTAATACAATGAATTCACATTTTGGTGAATGTAGAGCCAAAAATAAGCATGACTAATACATAAATAAGTGGAAGGAAAGTATGCATGACCAGCAAGGAGGGCAGAAGAATAAGTTTCAATTTCCCTGAACAAATGAAACATGGGGATTTCCTTCAAGGGGGCTACACATATTTACATGGGGAGTTTGCCAGTTGATAAGGAGGCCCAATTTAGGGTCATAATTTGAAAAGCTAGCAGACATATGTTTTGGGCATAGTTAGCTCAGTGTGTTAGAGTACATATATAAAAGATTTAAAGAACGGACAGAAATACATCTACAAATATCTATTTTGCACTACGAAGTTTTTACTGATAATGAAGGGAAGGGTGGTTTTGAGTGTGTGCTAACATGAGAGTCTGGTCCTGAAGAGGCCTGCCTTGTTGAGTCACTAACACTTCAGGGTTCTCAAGAGCAGCAAAGGGAGGCAAGCTCCATGACTGATAGCATTCCAGTCTTTGGTTTGCTTTCCTGGCCTTAGTAAGTCACAGAGCCAGGACCAGATTCTGGGGGTAGAGACTTCCCATGAAAGGGAGGACCTGTCTGCTTCTAAAGGCCTTATTTCTCTTATCACCCAAGTCAAAAAAAAAAAAAAAAAAGTCCCAGGTATTCTCGGCCTCCCTATATAAAGGAATTCTTCACTACAATCCCATTATTATTTTTAAAAAAGTTGATTTCTCATGAAATTTCTTTGTGTAGTATTACAGGAGTGTTTGCTTGAGCTTTGAAATGGGCATTAAGGTACTTTAAGATAGATAGTCAAAGCACATTTTGTCAGAGTGACATGAGGTGTGATACTGCATTATTAAGTAAGCTAAGTATATGGACAGCTAAACCTGTCAGCTAAATACAGCTAGATGACATTAGTAACAAAAGCCAAATAAGCCATATTTTCTTTCTTGTTTTCTCTCATGTAGCACACAAAAAGTTTCAACCCTAAAGAAGATTTTTAGCACATTATCTATTGCTGTTGTATTTGGAGTGACCTGGATTTTTGCATATGCTATGCTAATCAATAATGATGACATCAGGATTGTTTTCAGCTACATTTTCTGTCTTTTCAACACTACTCAGGTATGTTATAGCTGGTCTTAAAGTAGCAGAACATGTGGCATGCAACATAGTATTACCCTGGACCCACTTTTTCTTCCCGTAAAGCTCCCTGGAAACTGTTTAGTTACCTTTGGGGGAACTGACTATCTGTACACCTCATGAGAAGAACAAAAGATTCTCGTGTTCTTTCCTGGCCTGGAGGTCACAGACTGATCTCCATAGGTTGGAACACAACTTTACTCTCTGAGTAAAAAATATGTCACAAGGCAGAACACATCCTTTCCTTCCTCCCTCACAATAAGTTTGCTTTGGTTGACGTGGGCAATGGTCGTTAGTCCTTGAACTTGGAACTCTATGGGTTTGCTGAATCTTTCCTTCCATTACAAAAAAAGTGTTATTAGATTTAGGTCCAGAACTTGAGCTATCTTTTCTGTAAATTTTAAATTACAGTTACTAGTAGTAGTATGGGGGATGCATGCCATTGAATATATGTGTGTGGAGGTCAGTTCTCCCCCTCTGCCATGTGGGTCCTGTGGCTAGAGCTTAGATCCTCAAACTTGATGGCAGGTACCTTGCCATTTCATAGGCCCAGAAGCAAAATATTCACTTTGGAAAAACCCCTCACTCTACAGTTGTTGGGTGTGAAGTTAAAGACTACAGGTTAGTGGGGGCTTTTCTTATTAGTAATTTTATCTGGTTCTTTTAACTGCTCAGTGCTGAAAATCTCCATCAAAGACTTTGAGTCTGTGTGCTCCCTTGTTTCCATTTTACCAGTTTCTGCTTCATAGATTTTGAATAAAGACTGAACATTCATCCCATGATGTGTATTCATGATTATTTTATTTTATAGAACCACCCCTTTCATCCCTTCTATTAAGATGTCATTTAATTTCTTATAGTATTTTTTTGCCATAAGGTAAACTTTATCTATTACCTAGTCTTGTTACGTAAATTGGTTATACGATCACATACATATGCATGCAAGTGTGTATGTATGTGCATATGTGTATGCATGTGCACATGCACATGTGTGCACATTTGCTATGAGCTTCTGTTCCTTTACATTTTAAGTCTATATTATGTAGGCAACAAATACATAGGTCTTACCTTCTTATCTATTATGACACTCCATACTCCTTAATATTTCTTGTAATTTGTAGCTTTTGGTGATCAAGTATTTCTTTTTAAATAGAAAAATATCTATTTTGTTCTCATTGTTGAAGGTTTTTTTTTTTTTATTGGATATGAAACTAGGTTGACAGAGGCCCCTTGTTTCTTTTTATCTCTTAGCTTTTAGAGAAGTAATTTCACACACTGGTACATTTCCCACTGTGTTTGTAAACTGAGGATAGTAAGGCTTAGTTTATAGCGTTGCTATGAGAATTCAATGATGAGGAATGAATGAGAAGTGTAAGAAGACAATTCAGAAGATGGTAAAGACATACAGAAAATACTGCCCAGCCTTTTGTGACTTAATTTCTTATGAATGTCTCATCTCTCTATGTAAAGCACAGAAAAGCAATGAGTAGCAGGGATTGAATTTTGTGTTGTTAAGAGATTACCAAGTATATCAAATTCTAGCTATGTTACTAAATCTCCAGGAAATGAAATCACAGAATGTCGGAAGAAGAAATGGGTATCCCCCAGCCATCCTGCCTCTTTTAGAAACTGAAGATCATAAAGATTAGGGAAAGAGCAGACATGTACAGCAGTAATAGCAAGCCAGGCCATGAACTCTGGTTTTCTAAGTATGCATTATGTGCAGCACTGCATGTAGGAGAAGGACAAGCACATGAACAGCAGCTACAAACTTCAGTTGGGTGGCAGCCGTACCTCCTCATGATGGGAGAGAGAAGTGAAATCTCTTCATTCAGTATTTCAGAATTCTGTAGTGAAAGATTGCCCAATACTGAACTTTAATTCTCTCTTCAGGGATTGCAAATATTCATCCTCTACACCGTTCGAACAAAAGTGTTTCAGAGTGAAGCTTCTAAAGTGTTGAAGTCATTGTCATCATCCTTTGATAGAATGAAGGAGCCACTGCCTTCAATGACCCCGCTGAGACTGCGTGTGAGGATGTACAATATGCTCAGGTCCATACCATCCATGTATGAACGGTTTAGGCTACTCGAGCCATCTGTGACTGAGGAAACACCATTGTCTAAAAATGACCAATCAAAGTCAAGTACCTAATAAGACTGTTACTCTGATGGTCTTTTCTATCAAACGTCTAAGAACTGTATCTGTTTATATTGTTATCTGCTTCTCCTAGGGTGTCTTCCTAGCACAAGAATAATGGATTTGGTAAACTTTTTGTGATTTTCACAAGACTATTATGTGAATCAAGTCAAGAATCCCACACAGTATTCAAGACGACTATTGTTATGTCGTTAACTCTGCATGTCACACTTTGATAATCGTGTAGAACTTACAACAAATTGTTTTACAACTCATTAAAAAAGGCATGAGGAAAAGTTACCTTCTAGAACAAAATGACTCGTGATAAGTACCGGAAGTTACTTGCATACATTATACTTTTGCCAATGAATGACTTGGCAACCAGTTTCACCTCTGGGAAAAGATTTTGTTGTTGTTGTTTAGAAAATGTCTTGTGGAATATTGCACAGATTCTATTTAGTATTATAATAAAAACCCAAATCCAGATATTGGGGAAAATCTGGAATATCAGAGAGATAGAAAAACAAACCACAGGAAATTCTCACACAACCAACTTCTTAGGCCAAACAGGGTAAGTCCTATCTTCCCAGGTCCTCAGACTAACTGGTTACTCAGATATGAAGTCTTATATTTCTTTCTCCACCCAGATATTTTACTTCCTGGTTCAACTTTTCTAGAGCTAAGAGTAAAGATGTGTGCTACCATTGCCTGGCTGTTAGGCCTTGAAGTCACAGAGACTCAGATGAACCTCTGTCTCACAAGTGATGGGATTAATGGCATGGGTCACCACTCCCTGACCTTCATGGCTTGGTTCTGTGGGTGGCCTATCCTTTGATATTACAGACTATTTTTTGTTAGATATACAATATATCGCCACTTGTGACCAGAATAATCAGTTCTGTAAGAAATGAATAGAGATATAGCTTAGTAGACTGCTAAGCCTCTAGTCCACACACATACTCACTCTCTCTCTCTCTTACACACATGTACACCCACACACATACACACACTTTCACACACACATACACACAATACACACACATACATACATAAACACACACACATAAACACATATATTCACACACACTCACACACATGCACATGTGCACACACACATACACACACACACACACACACACACAATTGATGTAGTAGTGCCATTGAGATTCAGAAAATGGGAAAGAAATGTATTACATTAGTAGCACAGACATGAGGTTGACAATTAATAAATGGGACCTCATGAAACTGAGGTTTCTACCTCAAGACTTCGCTGTGCCCTCTTTGGAATACACCACAAATCTACCTCAAGACCCTACTATATCACCTTTGGGCATATATCCAAAGGATGCTCAATCATAACACAAGGACACTTGTTCAACTATGCTCATAGCAGCTTTATTTGTAATAGCCAGATCCTGGAAACAATTCAGATGCCCCTTAACCAAAGAACAGATAAAGAAAATGTGGTGCATTTGCACAATGAAGTATTGCCCAACTGTTAAAAACAATGACATCAAAAAATTTGAACATAAATAAATGGAACTAGAAAAAATTGATCCAGAGTGAGTTAACCCAGTCGCAGAAAGACAAACATGGTATGTACTGACTTACAAGTGGACATCAGCTGCAGAGTAAGTACAGTTCTCGAAATATGAGAAAAAAAATTACCCCAAACTACATTTAGCCCAAGGATGAAATTTCTCTTTTCTTTCATGGGTATAGTCTGGTTTTTTTTTGCGGGGGGGTTGTTTGTTTGCTTGTTTGTTTCAGTATCTTTGGAGTACACCAAGTAAAATTCCATAGAATGTTCCTTTAAGCATGCAAGGTCCACATGCAGTTGTGGAGACTAATTCACATGACACCCTGAAATCCTACTGTCAGCAAACCATTCCCCTAGTTTGAACCTGTGCCTTGGGTAGTAGTCCGCAATCTTAGAGTCTGGTGATACAACTAAAACTCAAATTTAGATTAAAGGTTAAAGGGAATTTACTGGCTTAATAAATGTAAAGTCCAAGGGCCATTCAGACTTCAGATAACTTTTCTATGTTTGCCTAGGGCAATCTCAAGTTTTGTTTATGGTCCTGACTTATATATTAAAAAGTTATTTTAAACATTTTGACCTGGCTTAAGACATGAAATAATGCCTGCAGGTCTAGTTAGAACAAAGGATAGTAATAATGTATCAGGATGCCTTCCCTACTTCCTCTCTCCAAGTATTTCTTTATCATTGTTCTCAAATGTGGCTATTAACGGGCACTCCTAACCCCACACCCTTAAAGTCGAACATGAAGAGAGATTTCATTTCTCTTTACAAACCACAAGATAAATCATATTGGACCTTAATTCCACTTCCTGTTCTAGTGGGAAGCAGAGCTGCTGAAAACAGAGGAACTCTAAGACATCCCATTGATTTTACTGTCTTTAAAACATACAGAGAAACTGAGATCCACGTCAGACAGCCACAGAGAAGCAAAGGGGGAAGATGCTTCTTCTCTTAAGCCAGAGACATGAAGAATGAGACATTAAGATATGAGCTAGAGCTGAAAAGCACCTCTCCCTAGTGTTGTGACCCATGGACAAAAAACAATGAGTTTTCACTACAAAAAAAGGGCTAAAGAGCCTTGGCAGTTAGCCACTCCAACCCCAGAGCTTCCCAGCATGGCTCACGTTGAACACAATCATCAGTCAGCAGAGACAGGCTCTACTATGCACAGAGGAAGCCCTCTGCAGCAGAATACAGTGGACAGGGAGGATCAAGTACCAGCCGACAGAGCTGAAGTGAGCAACCCAGGACATGTGCGTGTGTATTAGAGAATGCTGGTGTAGCCTCAGTTAAGGACCCACTGCGAAGGAGGTTATGAATGATTTGGTTTACAGATGCTTCTTAAGCACCACGAAGAATGGAAAATCAGAAGGGATGGTGATGGCACTACTTAAAGGTCTATTACATCTCTGACAGGACATGAACATCTGCTGACAAATAAGCCAGTCTAAGTTTGATCAGTCATCCTCTTTGTCTAAACTGTGTTTGAATGGGAGCATCCACAGGGAGAGCAGGATATCAGTACAGAAATGAAATAAAATGTGTAATAAGGAAGACTCTGAATTTGTCTCCATGCTGTTGCTGTTGTGTGTGTGAGTAGCTTCTACTTCGCACAGTTTCTGGTTACCTGTGTGTGATAACAGGTCCTCATTACTTTTTTTGCAGCGTCAAGGGAAACACATCATTTGTTGACCTTTGGGTTTTCTTGCCTGCATCGAACTGACAGTTGAAAGTTCACGGTTCAATTGCCAGTTTGGCTTGTTTTTACCCTTATCTCTTCTGTCCTCAAGTTTGTCTTGCTTCTTTTTTTTTTTTTTTTGTCTTGTCAGTAACAAATAATAATTTGTTACTCAGGCTCATTGCTTCATTTAGAAGAACTTAGTAAACACTTGAGAAGTTGGTATCAAAAGCAGCAGCAGATACATCAGCTTGTCTGTGGAACCTCACTCATGTGGTGATCAGACATCTTTCCATTCCTGGCTCCAGAGATGAGTTCTAACAGAATGATGGAGTTGCAGGCATCTGAGTTATGATCAACTAATGCAACAATGTCCATTTAAAAAGTCATTCACGAACATATAAATTGTAAAATCAAACACCTGCTCCAAACACCCCAATCAAACTGAATAACAAATGAGCAAAGGGCCCTGATAGACCTTCCCCCCCCAAAGATGTCATAAGAGCAACATGTGAAAATATTAATGAAATGGAAATCAAACCACAGTGCAATATGACTGCACAGTGTTAAACTATGCACTCTAAAAAGGGTTATGAGAGCAAACTAATGTTGGTGAGGTTGTTTACACACTGTTGGAGGGAATGTAAATTACTTCAGCCATGATTGAAAGGGGCAAGAATATCCCTCAAAACTTAAAAACAGAAATAACGTAAAATCTAGCAGCTCCTCTCCTCGGTAAATAGCCCAAGGAAATGAAATAAGAAACTGTATAGATATCTCTAGTTCCATGTTAATTCACGACAGTAAAGCTAACAAAGCCACCTCATGATTGGTTTTTGATGATTGGATAAATGAATGCAGCATATGGGAATGCTCTGTACGTTATTCATTATATCAAGCTAAATTTATTGTAAGTTAAAAATGTAGCAAGTACTGGGGCTCAGCCTAGAGGAACATGTCCAGACCACTTACATTCACTGACAATTGGACAGAGCTGGTTTTATAATAAGGTGTAGTTTATTTAACACTATAGTATATAGTGGACAATATCATTTGTTTACTGTCCAGACTGTGTGGCTGGCTGGGAGCTGTGGCTTGTAAGCTGAATCCCAACATTTTAAAATTGTCATACCACGTATCACTTACCCAGGAAAAGATCAAATTTCAAATTTGAAGTATCATTCCTACTAGGTTCATTTTACTTTTGCACTACCACAAGCATAACTTTAAGCTAAATGACATCATACATTAAAATTTTATATATTGTTTACAGTGAGTGATATTACTCAGCCTTCAGAAAGAAAGAGGCATTGTTCTTTGCAGCAGCATGGATTACTCCAAAGAATCTAGTTGCAGAAATCCTACATATAATTTCAGGTCTATGTAGATTCTAAAATACAGTCACACCCAGGGTTAGAGCAGATCATTACTACCAGGGTTTGGGTGGTGGAGTAAAAGGGGAGGGTTGTTTGCTGCAAACTTTGAGCAGCAAACTTTGACTGGGTAAATTCTAGGACTCTACAGCAGTAGGGTTACTATAGCTAGTAGTCGTGTACTGTACTGTACTCATAACAAAGCTGAGGGCACAACACAGAGTGGGTTCCCCAAACTGAACATGCACAGCTGTGAGGAGATGGATAAGTTAGCATGATTGTGGTAGCTGTTTGTCTCTCCCAATACTACAGTCTATTCCTTAGACATGTAATTTTATTTTATACTTTATAAAGCTATTGAGTACTTATCTTCACAAATACCTTTATAAAGCAAAATCCATAACATCTTAATTTTAAACTATTGCTACTTTTCCATTTTTCCTACAGTTCTTATCATAACTTTAACAGTAAATGAAACTGTGCTGTTTTACCTACCATTACACACTAATGTAATCCTCTTAATAATAATTGCATATGACATAAATCATTAATTTGTTTTTCTTTATTTATTTGATTTCAATATTTAACATTGTAGGAAAAGCTATAAATAAATGGGTACAATTTTTCCTTCATTTAAATGGCTTCGTTAGGACAAAGTCTCGGGACTTGAATAACTGTGTTGAACGGTAATGACATGTCTTTAGCAATCTGCGGATGAATTGCTCTTAAACAACCCGCTCTTTGCAGAGTTCAGAAACCTCCAGGAGAAGATTTTAACCTCTTCTGAAAGCAGCTTCCCTCAGACCCAAGGGCCTCCCAGGAGGCCTTACCTCTGAAAGGTCCCGATACCCACCTCCACACACACACACACACACACACACACACACACACACACACACACACACACACACACTGCCACACCATCAAGTAAGCTCTCAGTAAACATCTGGAGACACCACACCATCAAGTAAGCTCTCAGTAAACATCTGGAGACCCGCAATGATGGCAGGCACACAGCAGCTCTACCTATTTGTTTCCTTTCCCATCCAGATATGTCTTTACTATCAACTTAATCCACTGAAGTTCTCATCTACTTTAGAAACTTTGTGTTTGTTCCTTCATGGAGAAAGAAAACATTTCATCTAGTGTTGACTATTAGGAATCGAACTTTTACATCATTTTTTGTACAAGTCTTTGAAATAACATTTTTTTCTCTTAAAATATTGCATGGTGTTGCTAGGTCACAGAATAATTGTACATGAAACTTTATTTAAAAACACCCTATTAAAACAAACAACAGCAGCAGCAGCTTAGGTGTTTTCTAATCTGGGTGACCCATTTTACAAAGCCAACAGCAATGTAGAGATTCAGTGTTAATTTTTAAGGTTCTTATTTGTTATATATTTCAGAGGGTGGAAATAGTCATAATTCATTTTTAGTCCATGGATCATGTTTCTGAATAACAGCTCTTAAATGAAGGTGTGTGTGTGTGTGTGTGTGTGTGTGTGTGTGTGTGTGTGTGTGTGTGTGTGTGTGTTAAGAGCAGGATGGCATAATCCACTGCTATCTTTTACAAGATATTCTTGGAGACCTATCTACATTGTTCCTCAGCTGGAGCTTTGCTACATGTGGAAGTAGAATCTTTATAATTTGTTGGACTTTGATATGAGTTACAATGAAGCTATAATATAAAAATTGAGACTTTCTGGACCTTGGTGATAGTAATCAACTATGATCACCCCCTACACACACACACACACACACACACACACACACACACACACACACACACACACACACACACACACACTGCAGTACTAACTAGGCAGCAACACAGAAGGAAAGTGTTCTTCCTTAGACGAAGAGTTTGGATCTCACAAGTTATGTGACTTAAAAGTTATGTGCTTTCAGATAATGGTGCAAGACACTGTAAAGAAATAAGCAAGACTAGGCAAACTCCAAATCTCCTACCACTGCTAAAATCTGTGGCTGTAAAGGTAGGCTAAAATTGTTCTTAACAAAACATTACCCCCAGTTAAGTAATGCATGAGCATGATGTCCTTAAAACCCACCAACAGCAGAGCCAAAGTCCTCTCTGAGCCAGCTATTATCAATTTATGTGCTTATAGTCATGGTATGTTTTTAACACAGATGGTGTAGGCAAACTGTGCCCATGACTAGGACCACTTTGAGGTTCAATAGATATGGCATTATAGGAAGGATAAGGAGGAAAAGTAGAAATAGAACAGATCAGGTACGGAGAATGAATGAAGCCAAAGCATGGATCTAAGTTTTCTTTCCGGACACATGTAATTCTCTCAGCAGCAAATCCCTAAGCCCTGTGAAAGAGAGTCTGCTGAAAGTATCTTGTAAGGCATAGCAGTGTTAGATTATTCCATTCCACTTTCCTTATTCTTTTTCTTGTTGTTAAAAGAGATTATTGGATGACAGTGGGCATCATCCACTTGCAATTCCTGGCACTCAGAAAAGAAGCAGATGCATTCTGCATAAAAAAAACTTTTATTCAAACATTTAGACACAATACACTGCTCTTAATAAAGAATAGTGGAAGTGCTCTTGAATTTTAATTGCCCAGACACTAGCCAGTGCCAAACAATCCTTTCTAAAGCCTGAAATCTTCTGCCACTATGGTAACCTTTCAGCATGCCAAAATCACCTTTTGAGACTTTCTTTGTGCAAAATGCTCCCGAGGTTTAACTATAGAAGTATTTTTCTTTTCAATGTTCCACAGTTTTTCTTTTGAAAACAATACATTAATGGGTGTGCACGTTTTCCCTGCTACACACCTTTTCTTCTAGGATCTGACCTAAATTTAGGAAGAGCAGCAGAGGGGATTTTATAGAAATGTGGCT
This sequence comes from Phyllotis vaccarum, assembly GCA_033318265.1. NCBI lineage: Eukaryota > Metazoa > Chordata > Mammalia > Rodentia > Cricetidae > Phyllotis > Phyllotis vaccarum. The sequence goes on along the minus strand of JARWLC010000019.1, from coordinate 60,207,555 downwards.
TTAATAACTCCAAGCCATCAGACGGATAGCATAATACTAGTACTCGAGAGCAGTAAATTTCTCTAATCTATACTCTTCAACTGCTGGAACAGCGTTATATGCAACCGTGAAAACAAACACAGTGGCAAAAAACGCTTTTAAGTAAACTGTACAAACTTCAAGGACCAGTGTGAGGCTGCTCCACCCAAAGCAAACACCTTAGGTAAAAATAAACAAGCCACTGTACAGTATATTCTGGTGTTCTCGAATCCTTGGTTTTAATTTCCACGTTCTGTCCTTTTCACCCATAGGTGTGCCTTCTGAACGCTGAGGCCTTCCTACACGCTTGGGTACCTCCCATCTCGTGAACTGACTCAGTCAGCATTTCTAGCCCTCGTTTGGCAAAGCGTAGGTGCCCAACAGTGAATGAATGAACGGATTTGTAGGAAGAAGGCGGGAAAAGGGGTTCGTCTCCCCGAGATGCTGCAAGCACACATCACCAAGAACCAGCCCTTCTTAGACAGACGCCCACTGTGCCAACTCGGCTCTCAGAACCAGTCCAGCCCAGCAGACCACGCCCCGCCCACCGGGAAACCGGAAGCGCTGCTAACTCCCTGCGCATGCGTGCCCGCCTCGGCTCGCACTTCCTACACTCGGTCGTCCAGTGAGGAAGCGGGGCCGCTCACCCGACGCAGCGGGGTCTCCGCCCTCCCGGCGCCTCACCCCCACCGCGCATGCGTTCCGGGCAGGCCCGTTCGCTTAGAGGCGGGGCGACGGGGCAGGGATTTTTTTTTTTTTTTCCTCTTTCCTCCCGCCCCTGCTCTTCCCACCTGCCACGTACGGGCCCGCGGCTCTCGCTAGGCTTGTTGGGTGTGTGCGATTGGCCGGGCCCGTGCACCGTACGGCTCGGCGAGGCTCGGCGGAGGGCGGCCCAGCGAGCCGGTGTCGGAAGCCTCTCTGCGACACTGCGGAGACCGCGCTGGCCTCGCAGCAGCCGGGTCGGCGGAGACAGCGGCCTCGGCAAGCGGGTACGGCGGCCGGAGCTCTCTTGAGGAGACCGGGGGACCCGGGAGGGGCTTCTGGAACCTCCCCGCGCCGGGCGGGTGGGGCTGGGGACCGTGGGAAGGGGCTTAGGAGTGAGCATCCCCCCCCTCCCGGTTCCCGGAGGCTGCCGAGCCGCCCTGGCTGCGCCTGGGAGGGGCGGCCGGGTGGGGGAGGGGAGGACACCCGGCCCGGGGCCTGGCCCGGGCCTTTGCGTCGGCTGATGCCCAGTTCCTGGTCCCTCGGGGGACCCCGAAGGGTTGAATTTCCCGGTTAGAGAAAAGGGCTTTGAGGAGGCCCCCGTTCGTTTGGTGCCTTACCCCCTAGAGCAGCTTGGAAGGTGGGGGGGTGAGTGAGAGGGGCCTTGACCCCTACGTGGTTCGGGTGGCGGAGCGGGGACCCCAAGGGAATCAGTAGATTGAGGTCACAGAAAGGAACCCTCTTGAGGCCTTACCCAGTTTTACTGATGACAATTCTTAACTTTCGTTAAGTTTTGTCTCTGGGCACTGTAGGAAGAATCGTGGATACCTGATCGCAAAGAATACACGTTTAGCCATCACTGCCCTTTTTCCTGTGAAGAACTTAGACTGTGGACAACTGGAGCTCGAATAGCTACCGGTGAAAATGGTGACCATTCTTGTCACAGGCATGTCAGACAGATTTTGAGGTCTCTTGGCAGTTTTAGAATATTCAAGTTTGTTTCTTTTTTCTTTTTTTTTTTTTTTTGCGAGGGGGGCTGCTTACAAGTTGTGTTCCTTAATCTTCTAATTTTATGAGGGCCTTACCTCAGGGTAAGCAAAAGGAGCCTGAGGCTGCACTGTTGAACATAATTCCTACAGTAGGAAGCAGGCTTGATGTCGTTGGGCACATCAGTTTGTCCCAGTAATCAGAAATTTACTGGCTAAGGCATTTCTGGACTTCAGAAGTAGACAGCAAGGACATAGGTCAGAAGGTGTCATAGGGATCCCACTAGCACTTCTAGAGACTAATTCATACTCATCTCTAATCTGTTAGAGAAAAGCAGAACGGAGTTGAAGCCTGTGTGGATGAACCTTTCTCTGGGGCAAGAAATAACTGATACTTATGTATTTACCTGAGATCACCACCAGTGAGGGACAGCTTTTTGCAAAAACTGTAGGGAGTTTACAGTCAACAGGAAACTATGGTGGAGGTTAAGGATATGTAATGTAATGTTCTTAGGTCCATTGGCGCTCAGTGTTTACCAGCCCCATCCATTTGTGCTGGAACTTCGTCTTAACATGGAAGTCTATCTTGATATAAGGTGCCCCCTCTAGCTGAGTAAAGAAGGTAGCCAAACTGTCTGGAACTGACCTAATGTCCAGACTTCTGCAGTTGTCTTTGCCCATTGACCCTTTTCCTGTAGGAAACCAAGCTCTTTAAGTAGCTTTTCTAAGTCAGGTACTATTTTAGGTGTTTCTGGGAATATAATAGCGTTTTACTGGAACTAAGCACTGGTCCTTTATATATTGCTGGTTTATATGGCCTACAGATAGAAGGCAGTGAATGCAGATTCTCTGAAAGATCTTTCCTGTTGGGCTGTCAATGAAAGCATGGGGTATTTACTATCTTGTTAAAGTTACTGTACTTTAGAACCTGGTAGGTGTTCTGTAAATATTTCTTAAAGGTAGAGAACAAATTTGGTTAACAAGTAAAGAGTTAGTTCTATAAAGGTTTGGGGTCATAACAGTCCTTATGAGAAGTCCATTGTGAGACTGATTAAAAAAAAAAAACACCTCTGTGCTCTTGGTATTAAGATAAGCATGGCATCCAGATTATGGAACATAGTTCACTTTGTTCTACTTTGACCTTGTAGTGTTGTGTTTAGGTTTACTGCCCCATTTCATTAAAGAGTTACTAGTAAAGATGTAATCTCACAAGATGGTGAAGGGTTTATTCTTTTAAGGGATAATTAGATGGAAAAACTGGAGTACTTGTGTGAGGAATGTTGGGAGACTAATATTTAATAATCATGACATAAGTTGGAATTGATTAAAATATCCCAAGTTGAATAGTTTGGTGATTTGATGAGTGAGGACTTTCCCACCTTAAGAGAAGCCATGATGGAGCTTGAGTAGGTTTTAGAGAAGGAGAAGCTTCTCCAGAAGTGGATGCTCACGACTGAAAGCAAATGGCCTGCTGCTGGGTTAGAACAGCTTAAGTGGCTGATGGTAAGAGTGGTCTGTGATGGTGGATGAGCATGTTCAGTATTACTTGACCTTGATCCTAAATATACAATTTTACAGTAATTGAATTAACCTGAAATAATGTAGTAAGAGGAAAATAAAACCCAAGAAGGGGAATTCTAGCAAACTAGCATTGTCACTTTTTAAGAGTTTTTTTTTTTTTTTTTTTTTTTTTTTTTTTTTTTTTTTAAATGTGGTACCAGGTATCTATTAAACCCAAAGCCTTATGCATGGTAAGCAAGCACTTTACCACAGATTTTAATCCTTACCCCCTTTTGTTTTGAGAGAATCACCAGTAGCCTGGACTATCTTGAACTTGCTTTGTAGTTAAGGCTGCCTTCTGCTCCTGGTCTTTCCTGTCCTATACTTAGTTCCCTTTTTTATTTTTACAATAAAGAATGTGTGGCTGGGGAGATCTCAGCTGTTAGGAGCAGGTACTGCTCTTGGAGAGGACCCGAGTTCAGTTTCTAGTACCCATAACCATGGGGCTCACAACTACCTATAGCTCCAGCTCCTGGTGATCCAACACTCAGGTCTCTTGGGACACCTGCACACAATTAAAAATAAAATAAATCCTAAGGAAAAAAACAAAGGAAGGAATGCAGGCTAATCATACAACCCACTGTGACTGGAGCTCATGTGGGTTGGCAGGTTAATAGAATTGTGGATAGGTAGTTTTGTTAGAAAGCTCAGGAGAATATTACTCATTTGTACTTTCTCTTTGCGTTTCCAAAGTAGGAAGTTAGAAAAAGTACTCTTGAGATCTTATTTAGGAAAAATAGGAGGTTCTGATTTCATACATGCCTCCTCTGCCAGGTTAACATTAGAGTTAGAGGTTGACAGTCTTGTAGCAATTGTCTTTTTGGATAACTATTATGTACAAGGTGTCTTATGAACTATAGGAAAACAGCAAACAAAAGAGGAACTTGTGAATAATTAAGAGGATAGTAAAAATTAAACAATGTCTCAGTGTTTAGTGCTTTGAAGAAGAATAAAGCAGGTGAGAAGGTAGTGATGAGCCATTTTAAACTTCACTGTGAGGGAAAACTAACAGATGACATGTAATTAGCAATCTGGTTCCAGTGAGGGGTGAAAAACACTTCAACACAAAGCCTGGGATTGTTGGGGGGTAGCTGACTTGAGTAAGGGAAAGAAGTACAAGTGTGGTTAAATACTAGGCCAGAGGCGGGGTCATGCCAGTCATGCCAAGTTCTTCTATGGGATTCATTGGATAATTACACGCATAATGACGTTAGATTTTATTTAAGAACAAACTTTTTTGATTTGTTGAAAATGCAGTGAACATGGATAGAAGTAAATCAGCAGATTAATTGAGACATTTTGAAATAAATCAGACAAAATACTGAATGGTGGTTGATGATAGTGAAGATACTGAATTGGTTGGAGTTCCGAAACATTTTAAAGGTGCAGGTAGCAACCAGCTTTGCTGCTACTCTAGTGTGAGAAAAGGAAGCCAAAAAAAGGCCTGTCTTGTGTTACTAGAAGCGTTGCCACTAACAGATGGGAAAACCTTAGGAGAATATAAGGAATTTATTTTTAGACGGGTAGTATTGGTATTGTCAGTTCAGTAGTTGAGTATATGAGTAAAAGAATACATGATAATAGAAATTACATTAGTAATAGAATGCTTTCAGAACATTTTAGAACATATGTTAGCAACTCTTTCCCTTCCCAAAACGGCTGGTCTGTATAACAGCTCTGGCTGTCGTAGAACTCACGTTGTAGACTAGGCTGGCCTCAGACTTACAGAGATCTGCCTGCTTCTGCCTCCATAGCCTGCTGGTTTAACTTGTTTCATTGTTTAATCATCAAAACCATTTTCATCAGTTTTTTCCTAGAGTTGTGTAAAGAACATCCTGGAGACCACCATGAACGGACAGTTAGACCTAAGTGGGAAGCTAATTATCAAAGCTCAGCTTGGGGAAGATATCCGCCGAATTCCCATTCATAATGAAGATATCACTTATGATGAATTAGTGCTAATGATGCAGCGAGTATTCAGAGGGAAACTTCTGAGTAACGATGAAGTTACAATAAAGTATAAGGATGAAGGTAAGAATTTTAAGGTCTACATGTTATAGATGATCGTTTGCTCGTTTTTTTTCCAGTGGACAACCTTGAATAGCCACTATTTGCATAGTATACACAATTTTTTTGTTCATTAAAAATGTAATTTATTGTTCTAAGGGTGTGTCAGACATTTTCACACGACATTTTTACAAGTACTCTATTTTTCTTTCTGCCCAAATTGCCACATGTATGTCCAAAGTTGAAAGGGATTCTTGTACTGTGTGTTGGATGAAAAGGAAAAGCTGGGCTGATTTAAACAGAGGCGGATGTCTCTCTCTCTTTCTCTGGCCGTGTCTTAACTGTGTAGTCAGTATTGACATGGCCTTGAGGCTTGCTGCTCCTGGCTGGATGGGTTCCTCTGGTGCAGGAGTTGTCAGTGTGCATTATGCTGAATGGACTGTCAATTATTGTTGCAGTGCTCTTGGACTCACCTGACCAAAACTTTTTGCCTGATAAACATTTCACCAAACATAGTAGAATTATTTAACTATGTAATTGGCTTTCTTGTTCCAATCATTATTGATTTATTTTATTTTATTTTTAGGTGGTTACCTGTGTCGTTTGCACTATTACCATTGTCTTCACTGCTTCATCTTAAGCTTAGCATTTAGCACTGCTGCTTCTCCTGTGTTTGCTGAGAGTGTCATCCCTTAATACCTCTAACACTGCTTTTCCTGATTGTCGTTATCACTAGCAGCTGTTTTTCTGTGAGGACTGGCTTAAGTCATGATGATTATGTAAATCTGAGATTCAACATTTAGGAAGTGTTAATCTTGCGTCCTGTGGCTTCCACCATGCACATGAACAGAGTTGGAAGAAATTTTTACTTGCTAGGGTTTGAGATGATGTACACCTGTATATAGAGTGTTGGTCAGAGCGATGTCACATGGTTTTGCTGAGCTACAAATGGAAATTGTTCATTCCTTGACACCTATTTTGTACAACTTAGACATTTTAAATCAACTGGTTATCAGCTAAGTTGGTCATCTACTAACATGTAAGTTCTCCATTTCTGTTGACATATGATTGAGAGTATCCAGACTAATGTTCCAGAGTCACCGTGTTCTTTCTCCTTTCTTGAGCAATCTCGTCTGTTTATAAAGACACTTTCACCGCTGTCCCATTCAAATATAATTTTTAGTTGAGTAAATTTCTTCTCTTCTTGAATTTGCAACTCATGTTTTTTTTTTAAACTGTGCTGGGGACCAAATCTAAGACTTCCAGCACTTTACTAATGAGCCACACACCCAACACTCCAACTCAGTATTTTAATAATCATTTAAAATTTAGATACTTTACTCTTGTCTCACACTTGGCACATCGTAAATTGACTTTAAAACTAAGTGGCTTTTTTTCTCTTTCATGTTGGGGTAAGGTCAGCAAACTGTAGGATCAGATAATAAATACTGTAGTATTGCATATCACGGAACACTTCTGTCATACTACTATCATTTTTGACAGCTTAAAATGTAAAGAACTCATTACCCTGTTAAAAATGGTTCTACTGGGTTGTAGTTTGTGGCTCCCATTTTGGGATATCAGCCTTATTGAAATCTGTCCTCCATATCCAGTTACCACATTAATTTCTCCCCTCCTTCCTTTGTGTGTGTGTTTACATGAGATAGCAAATTAGATAACATTCCAACAGAGATACTTACTCTCACTGTTAGAGGATTCAGAGACAAAAGACTTGAGACTGAGTTCTGAAAGCTTCGCTCTTTTGTCATCTGTATGCTATTTTCTTTAAAATGAGTTTATGAGAATGGAGCACTGTATGTATAGGAATATGGGTCTGCTTATAGAAATCTAAAATCATTTACAAAGTGCCTAGTTTGTGCCAGGTTTTTGACATCATTTGTTCAAAATAATTATGTCTAATATGTTTTAAAATTAGCTTAGTATAGTGTCCCAGAACAACATTTCTCACCCAGTTTTTGAAGACACCCATAACTGTCATGGCTGGATCTCCCACCCATGCCTTTCCTTAGCTTTGTGAATGCTTTTGAGATACTCAATTGATACAGTATTTTTATTGTTAGGATCCTAGGGGATCTCACTCTTTAGCATACATTTTATGTATATTTACATTTTTCTGGTGAAAATCATCTTCAGTATGGTCAGTGATGTAAAAGATTTCATTCTGGTTTACTAAAGCAGTCCTGTAAACCCTTTGTGCAGCTCTGTGTTACTAATTTATATAACTCCCCCATGATTTGGGATAGTGCATTTTATTAAAAGTAAGGAGCTGAACTGTGAGAGTCTTGTTTTTAGGTTTGGTAAATCTGTTGGTAAACTGTTCTAAGTGATTTAAAATGGAAAGATTTTTTTCAGTCTAATCTAGTAATTCTGATTCCTTTTTGAGATAGGGTTTCTCTGTTGGCCAGGCCTTCCTCAACAGAGAGCTTCACCTGCCTCTAGTCCCTACAGCTGTGCTTAAAGGCATGCACCACCACACCTTGCTTAACTTGGGCTACATTTTCTCATTAGTATATGCTAAATATTTATAATATTAGTAGGCAAAGTTTATTAGTATTTTTTTTAAAATTCTTAGGTACTTGGTTTTGATGGGAGATTCTAATTGTGTTCTGTATTTTTACATTTTTGTTTTTAAATTTTTTATATGCTCTAGTTTACTACTGCTGTAAATCTGAATTTATTTTTTCCTCTTGAATTTCAGATGGAGATCTTATAACAATTTTTGATAGTTCTGATCTTTCCTTTGCAATTCAGTGTAGTAGAATACTGAAACTGACATTATTTGGTGAGTGGCAAACTTTATAATGAATTTGCTTCCTGTTGTATTTTTATTTGCTTAGACCTTTTAGTTTTAATGGCTCATAGTTAACATAATAACTCTTTAAAATACTTAAAATATCTGCATTCCAGCGAGACTTTGAATTACTTGAAACCATGTATTAAAAGTGGTAGAAGTTTAATTCAGGCAAAGCAAGATTATTTTGTTTTTGAAATAAGATATAACTTGGAAATCTATGGTAAAAGTATTATAGTTTTAGTTTTATGTTAGGACTTTGGCATTATTAGGATATTTGTGTTATCTTTATAATATGTTTTTTATAATATCTTTTTCTTAGGACTTAGCATATAGGTCTGCTACTTTGGATATCATTTTTCAAGGAGTAAAGTATAACAATGGTAGGTCTTGGATATCGCTCAATAGTAGTACAGTTGCCTGACATGTACCGGGGGCCCAGATTCTAGTCAGCATTGAGGAAGAAATAAGTTTAAGCTAATGATGGTAAAAGGATGTAGATTTTATTTTGTTTTAGGTCTGATAGGTTGCCAGGCAGAATGCTTATTGGGTCTGATAGAAATAATTGTAGAGCTAAAGTAGTAGCATAATTATGATTATGTGAAAAATAAAACTAAAATATTTAGTCTTTTTCTTTTGTCTAATTTTTTTGAAATTATATTATTCTGAAACTTAGTGTTTTCAGAAATGCAAGCATGTTGTGTTGATTTAAATCTTATGCATTTTTTTGTTTCCAGGAAAGGCAAATATAAATTAGGGCTTTTTGTTGTTGTTTGCTTTCTATATTTTTGTAAATGTTCACAGAAACCGTTGACAGTTTTAGTAGAGTGTCCTGGCCAGAGATAAGAATGCTTAGATTCTGAGTCCTTCCTTCTTTCCCAAACAGCGAATGTGGTGTGTGTACACATGCAGTTCAGCTTGCCTAGGAAACAGAACCGTACCAAAATAAAAACAGTAGTCAAGAGAGCCTGCTGCTCTTTGAGAAGACCTGAGGTCTGTTCCTAGCATTCATGTTGGGCAGCTCTGGGCATCCAGCATCCTCTTGGTCTGCAGGAGTACCAGGAGGCATACAGGTAGCACACAGACACACATACGTACAATAAATATTTAAAAGAAAGAGGTGAGACTTAAGGAGGGGCAGACAAAGAGAAAGAGGCTGAAAAGAGACACTGAGGACGACTGAGAGAGACTTGAGTAACAGAAGCTGACACTGCGTATTCTCGGTAGCAGTGGTGAAGTGTTACCATATCATGTCTCTGTAGTGTAGGTCCAGGATCCTAGATGTGTCCGTAGGCTCTCTTTTCTAAACATGGAATACTAGAGAAAACAACGGGAAAATCAGGGGCACGGTGGGATCTTAGAGGTTTAACCATTTTACCATGGACTTGGTTAAACTAAAGTTTCTGTGACTTTGGAGTCTCTAGATCTCAGTCTAAGTCAGAGTGGTTTCCTACGAGGACTGTGGGGATCTGATCTATAAATTCACAGCATAGCCCATGTAAGCGAGAAGCAGTGAACATAGCTGGTAGCAAGATTAGAATTGAGTATCCAAAATGTGTGTCACAAATTCTCAAGAACAGGACACTGAAAAAATAATTGTTTTAAAAAGAGCTTGGTAACTTTTAGAGATAAAAATAAAGTGGAAAGAATGAAGTCTACAGAATGACCCTACAGACTTAAGAGAATAGAAGGTGATGAGAATGAGTTATACACGTTATTAGGAATTTTAAAGGTAAAGTAAATGAAGCAGCAGTACAGTTTCCTTTGCTTTTCAAGTTGTGACACTATTTTGAGAGAATGGGTGCCCGTCCAAGCCACGGATTTGAAGGATGATGTTGATTCACACGCTTTGCATAATTTGTTAATGGATTAGTTTTGTTGTTTTTGAGACAAGGTCTCCTCAAGATGTTACAGGCTTCACTCTCCTGGGATTAAACAAGTGCACCGTCACCCCTTGCGTGATAGGGTACTGGGGAGCAGCTGTTTGATTCCTAAGTCGAGTATAGGCAAGCTGGATGACAACTTTTAGTCATATTGTTTAGTACTTATATAGAGTAATGTGTCTCTGTGTTATTTCAAGAATATTACATAGTACAAAATATTTGGAAGTTACATAATTTTCTATTAAAAGAACTTCAATTTGATAATTTTCATTAAAATAGAGCTTTTTACAGTATTGGTATGTTTTATTATAGTTCTTATAGTAAGCATTTTTGCAAGTATCAAGACTGATGACTGTTTTTCTTTCCAGAAAATAAGCTATAAGCAATTGGTTTTTTCCTTAAAAAACAAAAAAAGTTACCCAGAGTCCTGGTGTGATGGCATAGGAGACAGAGGCAGAGGCAGACAGATGATTTTGAGACCATCGTGGTCAACATAGCAGCACAGTTCCAGGCTAGCCGGAGCTTGTCAGTGAGACCCTGTCTCAGGAAAAAAAAAAAAAAAAGGAAAAAGGGGAATTATTTACATTATCTACTGAATGCCTAACAATGTCTTTTTGTTACTTTTTAAAGGTATATATTTTAATAATTATTTTAAATTTTAATATTCTAAAAATACTTTTAGGGGCTAGGAAGATGGCTTCGTGGGTAAGGTTCTTGCTGTACAACCCTGAGGACCTAAGTTCCAATCCCCAAACACTTGTGTGAAAAGCTGGGCATGGTGACACGTCTGCAACTCTCCCACTGGGGTAGATGAGACAGGCTGATCCCAGGGCCTTGCTGGCTGCCCATCTAGCCAGCTGATGAGAAGCAGCTTTAGTGAGAGACTTGTCTCCAGAAGTCAGGTTAAGAGCCATAGAGGAAAATGCTCCACATCAACCTCTGGCCTCCATGGGAGCACTCGGCAGCATTCATACACTCCAATGAAAGTAAAACTACTTCCCATTTCTGCTGCTTATTTAGTTCTCTTTACTGTGTGCTATTTAAATGGCACACTTGATCTAATTTCATCTCCTAAATTTAAGCATATTGATGATTCTGTTTTAGTTAATGGCCAACCAAGACCCCTTGAATCAAGTCAGGTGAAATATCTTCGTCGTGAACTGATAGAACTTCGAAATAAAGTGAATCGCTTATTGGATTGCTTAGAGCCGCCTGGAGAACCAGGACCTTCTACCAGTATTCCTGAAAACGGTAAACTATTGTAATGAATTCTTCACCATTTTTGGTGGAGAGAGTGTGTGTGATGACTATTTGGTAGGGGTAGGATGACATCCTTGATATCCTTTAATTGTTCCTGCCTCTGTATATGGCAGCATCCCACAACTATTTGTCAAGATTCCTGTGAAGTTACATTATACTACTTCTTGGATTGTCGTCCTATGGAAGGACAGGCCTGGAACCCCATTTGTAAAGTATTCTCTAGGGCTGGGGAAGACATTTGGTTAGAGACTTGCCTGACATGTGCTGTGCCCTGGATTCAGTCCCTAGTACTGAACAGTAGTAAATAAATAATAAATAAATGCACAGGGGAGAGCATAAGTCAGTCATGCTTTGTGATGATATCTTTGCAGGCTAGTCTCAAACTCCAGAATTATGTAATATGTCAGTTTTCAAACCCTTTGATTCATGAATTATTTGTGTGAAAACTAAGCATTGGAGGCTTGTTTACACTTTCAGGATTAGTCCATGATCTTCAGTGGCAGGACGAAGAGAAGCATGGCACTAGAACAGTAGCTGAGAGCTTTTGAAACCTTGAAGCCCATGCACAGGGGCATACTTTTTCCAAGAAGCCTTCTAATCCTTACCAAACAGTTCCCCAACTGGTGACTAAGCATTCAAACCACCACACCTTATGAATAGAAACATTTGAGAGTGACCTGAATTTCATGAATAACCTGAAATTCAGAAACACCAAAAGCAAAGCTTCAGAAAAACAGTCATTTCTGTTATTAAGCAAGCAACTTGATAATATTGTAAATGGATACAAAGATTACCTAAAGTTAAGATCTTTTAAACTGTATGAAATCACTATCTCCCCTTCCTTGTCCTCCAATCCCGAGGCTCCAATTCTATCCCAGGAACATCCCATACTAACCCTGCAAATCCATCCCTTTCAAGCTACTACTGCCTTTACTAATTAGGCTTCTAAAATAAATCAATCCCTCAGAAGAAATACTATGTAACAGTTCTATTGCTTAGAAAAGAATGTGTGTTACTTAGGCAACTACTGCATGGTAATGACTATAGTTGGTTGAATTTTGGTCTGTCCTTTATTATCTTTGACATGGTTATGTAAATGCTATGTCAAGGTGCACTAGTTATTTTGGGAACATGATCTAAAGAGTTTTCACTCGTTCCTTGATTTAAAATTGGGACTTTTAGTTTAGAAAGGCAAAGTTAATGGCCGAGGAGACAGACAGTTCCAGAAGTAGTATTTGTTTTACATTGCAGAGAACCTGAGTTTGGAAACCCCAGAATCCAAGTGAATAAGCTACCTAGGTAGTTCTATTCTGTAATCCCAGTACTGACAAGACAGGAGGCAGAATTAAGCAGATTCCTAGAAGTTCACTGGCCAGCTAGACTAGCCTACTTGGTGAAGTTCTAGGCCAATTAGTGACCATGTCATAAAGCAACAGGTAGAAGGAAGGCACCTGAAGAATGACACCCAAGGTTGTCTTCTGAGCTCCAAATTTTACATCACATACTTGCATGTACATCCACCCATATACAAATATGTATACAAAAACACACAAAGGGCAAAGTTCAGAATAAGCAAACTGCTTTAATCTGAAATATATAAACCTTCATCATAAGTGTCCAAGATCACAGAAACCATATTCTGAAATAGAGGTAAGATTAGAAGTTACTAATTCATTAGCAAATATTTCCTGAGCAATTTCTATTAACACAAAGTCGGTGGAAGGGGTTGGGTCTCAGCAGTACGTGTAAGAGCCTAGTTCTCATGTTCACAGAAAAGAAGATGGGAACCAAAGAAGAGAAAGACGTGAAGGGAAGTGGAGAGGAGGGAGGAGTAGAGAAAAGCAAACTCCAAAATAGAGTCACCAAGTCTAAGGGCCTCAAAAGATTACACATGCCACTTTGCCTAGTTCAATAAGAAATTGTCATTTTGTATTTTAAACATTTAAATTTTGAGCAATCAATAAAAATCATTTTAAGTGAAATAGTTAAGAAACAAAAGTTGAAAAAGTAGTTGGTTTTTAAAAGAAACTCTTTAAACCTATGAAATAGTTTTAATTTCAGGTTATATTTTAAAATACATTTTGGTGTCTAAACTACATCAGCTCCAAATATGTCAGTTGTCTCTATTATGATAAGGAATTTTTGTCTGGCTTGGTTTCTATGTAGAGGAATGGACAAAACATAGGAGATGAGATCCTAAATTAAAGCAAGACTCCTGCTTTACAAAATAAAATGTTTGTTACTCTGTTTGCTCGGTATCTTATATGTATTTGCTGGTCATTGTGGTGTGGACTGGATAAATAGCTCAGTTTACTGGGCTTTAAAAACAAACAAAACCTTTTCGGTATGACAGTATGTGTTTGTAACCCCTGCACTACAGAAGTGGAAACCTAGGGCTCACTGACTAACCAGTGATAGACTAGGTCGTCTACTTATTGAGAGACCCTATCTCAAACAGTAAACTGGACAGCTCTTGAGAAATGTCACTGGAGATAGTCTTATGACCTCCATATGTTGGCATAGGAACATAACACATACAGACACACAGAGACACATCTCTTCGCGCAAGCGCACGCTAATACAAGGTGAGCTGGTGGTGTTGCTGTGATAAAACATCCTAACTAAAGCAGCTTGAGGAGGAAAGGGTTTATCTGGATTACATATCCATTGATGGAATCCAAGGCAGGATACTCAAACCAGGCAGGAATCTGGAAGCAGGAGCTGATGCAGAGGCCATCCCGGAGGACTGCTTTCTGGCTTAATCCTCGTGACTTGCTCAGTTTACTTTGTTATGGAACCCAGGACCACCAGCCCAGGGGTGCCCTGACCCACAATAGGCTGGGCTTTCCCACACCAGTGCCCCTCAGACTTGTGCAGAGACCAATGCAAGTTGACATATAAACTGGCCAGCTCAGGCTCCCCCCCCCCCAAAAAAAAAAGTAAATTGTAAAATAACTGTGTTTGTTAAGGAGTTAAAATAATAGTAATAATAATAATGTTTCTCCTTTTCTCACTTTTCTCTTGCTTTTTGGCAGTTTTGCTGTGTGGCTCTGGCTGCCCTAGAGCCCCTGATCCTCCTGTCTTACCTCTTGAGTGCCAGGATTATACCCAGGCATCATTCTCTGTGCTCAGCTTAATCTAGTAATCTTAGAAGGGGGAGAAGGGGGAGACAAGAAAAAATGCTCTTTATCCTATTTCCTTTTACCAATTTTTATAAAGAAGTAAAACATTGTGCAGTTCTGTATTCACAAATTCTTATTCTAGCATTGCTGACAATATTTTCTTTATTTTCTAATGCCTTTCTGAGTATAAAGTTTTTTTATTCCTTTTACTCTTACAGATACTGTGGATGGTAGGGAAGACAAGCCTGCTGCTTCTGATTCTTCTGGAAAACAGTCTACTCAGGTTATGGCAGCAAGTATGTCAGCTTTTGATCCTCTGAAAAACCAAGATGAAATTAACAAAAATGTCATGTCAGCATTTGGATTAACAGATGACCAGGTTTCAGGTAAGTCGATTCCTCTTTCTGTCTTTATCTCCCTTCTTTCCTGAATATGGTGAAATACCATGTCTTACGGGTTTAGCCAGATTTGTTGGGTTTTTTTACATACTTAAATTGCTGTGAAACAGAGAAATGCATGATTTCAGCACACCAAAGAGACTTATTTTGCCCTTTCCAGTCCGTATCATTCTTTTCACCTTAAAATTCTGTTTGTTTCAGCAAAATTTTATTAAAAGCAGTATTTCCAGATTCTTAAAAAACAAAACAAAACAAAAAAGCCTGTTTTGTTAAAAAAAATACTTTCAGGTTTTTTTTTTTGGACTTAAATTGGATTTGCTCTCTTTTGATGTTAGGACATTAAAATTAAACGGATTTCTGGTTAGTTGCTTTTATGCAAATAAGTTTTTAGCTTTAAAGCGGTACTTGCATTGATTTTGCATTGATTTATCCTTGCTCTTAGGTCTTGGTTATCTCATCACATCAGTCCTGTTGGCTGCTTTCTTTCTTCTACCTGTCTCGCAGGTTTTCATTGTGGACTAGGCCTTCATTAGTGCATCTTTCTGACTTGTGATTTTTGATGTTTTTACTTATTTGTTTATTTTCCTAAGACCTTTGTTATTGCCCTTCCAGACGTAAACTACTGGGGACAATGGCTTTCTGTTTTGTTTTCACTGGTGGATTCTGCTTTTTTTTTTCTTTGTTTCGTTTTTCTTTCTGAGCCCACTTGGAGTTACTCCTGTTCTCAAAACAAATGAGTGCTAAAGATTTGAGCAGAGTTTATTGACTTGGTGCAGGCTCTTAGCCCTGCAGTGGCGGGCAGTTCCACCCTCAACTTGTTAGCATAGTTTTCTACCACTGAAGCTTCAGAGAGCACAACTTAATTCTTAATTCACTGTCTTTCTCCTGGGGTAAACTCTTTTCTGGTTTCTGTGAGACTTGATAAACTAGTGGATATTTTAAATAATTGTTTTCTTCTGCTATTTTCAAGCTTTTGATAGCTGGAAAATGGTTTACTTGAACCATTTACCTAGCCATTTTCAGCAGTTGGAGATAGAGAATTTGGTCTGTTCACTTTAATTTTCTTGAAAATGTTTGTGGGATTATTCACCGAAAAGAATTGTTAGATTTTGAGGAGACAGTTGAATGTGTTACCTGTTCTTGGCCAAAGATAAACAAATGATACATCTGAAAAACATGTCGATGACTGAAATAAGAATTATTATTTCAGTTACTTCAAATGTTAGGAAATGTTATATAAAAGCCAGCATTGAACTTGAATGTCATATATCAGACTAGAATATTGTGATTGTGAATTTTATTATATGAAGACCATTTTCATGTGGATTTGTCACTTAGTTGCATCACATAGACAGTAACCAGAGTATTTTAATTCTTCATGTGAAATATGGTTAGGAGAGGAAATCACTCCCACAGTAATGTAGAAGTGAAGAGAAGGAAGTGTGGATACAGCATGAGCAACAGTCATAAGCCGTAGACAAGAGAGATAGCAGAGCCAAGCACTGAGTTTTTAGGAGTGTAATATAGTATCAGCTATACGTTTAACTAGTAATCAGCTTTCCCATTACTTTAACCCAGCATAGATTCTTATGAGTACATGACTGTTAAGGGGCAAACCATATGTCTAAATGGTGGTATATCAACTTTGTCTTGTAGTGACAACATGCCTGAGAAATAACTTGGCTGTGGTTCTCAGTCTGTGGGTTCTCACCCCTTTGGGGGCTGCATATCAGATATTTACATTACAATTCATAACAGTAGCTAAATTACATTTATGAAGTAGCTAGCGATGAAGTAATTTTATGGTTGGAGTCACTGCAGCATGGGGAACTGTTTTAAAGGGACATAGCAAACACTGACTTAGAGAAAATGGATATATTTTGGTTTGTTGTCCCAGAAATCTCAGCTCATGAGTGTGCATAAGAGTGGTGCAGGAAGCAAATGAACAAGCAAAAGGGCTAGAGACAAGCAAGACAAGTACTTGCTCTCAAGAACCCACTTTTTACCTTCTGATAGCCCACCCAAGTATCAGTTTACCAACCCAGTTACAAGGGCCAAGCAGTTTTTAGATACTTCTCAAAAGTCCATCAGCTTTAGATTTAAACCGTGATAAATTCTGAGGACATACCACTAGAGCAGTTAGACACCGCTTTCAGGGAAAGTCTGTTAATAATAATGAGTGTTTAAATCAAGTCTTAAAGTGGTAATTGCTTTTAGAAGATTTTGCTGTAAGCTCTCTTTAACTCAGAACTCTTTCAAGTAACCTTGAAGTCAGAATAAATGTGTTTGTTTTTTACATAATTGAAAAGGCTGTGGCACAGAGAGAGATGCAGTCACTATTGGTTCTGGCACTGCAAAATAAGTATTGGACCTACAAGTTCTTTAAGTCACTCCTGTGTGCTGAAGTAACTAAAGGAGTGAGCCATCAGTAGTTACCTTCAGAATAGTATACTACTAGAGCTGTGCAGAGAAGCCAGATGTTCTGTACGCTTTCTGTGTTCCTTATCCTGGCAGAATTTGATTGACAACGGGTTTTAAGTGGAGTCGTGGGCATTATGGAAGCAGAAAAGAACTAGAGCATGGCCAAAGCTCTTAAAGTCTTAAGGAAATGGAGACCTTTGTAGAAATACCAAGTAGAAATCAGTGTGGCTCAGAATAAAAGTAAACCATAGGGAAATTCTCTAGGAAATAATCAACTAGGTTTTAAAGAATGTCATTTAAGTATATGACTATTGTAATTGATCATAGAGTGGAAGAAAGGTAAGTAGAGGTCAGAATTAGACATTCTTTGAAAGAGGACATGTGAGCAGTGTTTGGATCCCCGAATATAACCAGGATGATGAAATTGAATTTATAGACAATAGAGACCTGCTTAGGAAAGCAGCACTGTTTTTGGTTGGCTGTGGATAGGAGTTTTGATTTTTGACATGGGAAATTGAGATTCAGGAATTTAGCATTTTACACATTGTAGGGAGTGCTTTCCAATTTTGACTTTGGATCCTAAAGACTGAAGCAAATTTGAAAATACTGAGCACATAAGCTTAGTTTATTCTTGGAGATGTGATTGTTTTGTGGTGATTTTATTTATTGTTATTAACCTATACTTTTAATTGTGCTTGTTAGGAAAAGGCCTTGGACATGATAATTAACTGACTTTTCATGACTATCCAGGACCACCCAGTGCTCCTACAGAAGACCGTTCAGGAACTCCTGACAGTATTGCTTCTTCCTCCTCAGCAGCACACCCACCAACAGTTCAGCCACAGCAGTCTCCATATACAGGAGCTCAGACACAAGCAGGTCAGATTGAAGGTAAAATGGCATTCGGAGCCCATGTGTGGGAAGGGACGTGCAGAAGTACTTATGTGGCATTATTGGTAATGGCAGTCTGTTAACATAGGTGATCTCTCTGTCTACACAAACATAAAACTGTTTTATTTACTGACATGGTGTGATTTAGTGTCATAGAACCAAATAATATGTTGTGTATGTTTCTGATTATTGAAAATTAGAAAGAGATAAAAAACAATGTTAAATATAAACACAGCAAAAGATTGAGGGGGTGACTTTATACTCTCCCCTCCAAAAACCATATTTTTTCTGTCACTTAAAAAGATTTTAAATAGAAATGATGAAGCATAATTTTTGTTAAATAATGTAAATTTGATTATTTGTTAAACAGTGCATTTTCAGTTAATTGCTCTTTTTTTCCTCAGTAAGTAATTAAACCTTTGGGTTTTGATATTTGTTTTCATTGGTAAAAAAACGAAAATTGGACTAAACCATCAGTATCAAAATAGCTCACTAATCATGAAATTGAAAGCTCAGAATTTAAAAGGACTGGTTGTATGTTTGAAGGATCTCAGATCTGCAAACGAGCCTCACTGAAAACACAGAATTGTGCAGAACATGGCTTACTGAGCTTTAGAATACCCCGTAGCATTATGATATTACTTCTTTTTAGCTACTGTACATGTTAGGTCCTGTAACAATGCACATTTTACTTTAAAGCAGTAAACACCAAGTGGTGTTATAAAAATTTGTACTAAAGGGCCAGTTGGTGATAATGGGCACCATCACCATCAAGTTCTTAGCCCCTAAAGCAAGTGAAGTTAACATTTACATTACAACTAAAACAGTGGAATCCTTTTGTCCTGTGGTGAGGTGGAATCTTGCTGAAGAGTGCTTTAATGAGAATTCTGTTAAGAATTCTTTTCTCCACCAGCTTTAGTTAGTGTTACTCTACGCCAAAAAATACAGCAGCAGAACTAAAACTAGAACTGAGGTGGATGTGGGTTCAACAGGAGGTAGAAGCAAGATGCAGAGTTTGGAAGGACAAAGAGTCTAACAGGTGTGTCAGGTGAACTAAAAGTCTGAAGCATTGGTATAGGTTATGAGAAGTTATGTTTGCCTAGCAGAATTTCACATTGTCTTTTGAAGTTTATATTTTATTTTAATTGCCAAAATTTCAAATGAGTAAAATTTTAGGAATATGAAAGTTTACATAGTGCCTCTGTTTCCTAGTTCCTAGTAATCACATCCCCTCTTCCAGTAGCATCAGATTAATACCATTGATTTATTAATACCATTAATTTATTTTGGAGTGGTACTAATTATATGCCTTGATACATCTATTGCTTATCTTACATTTAAGGATATGGTAGTTATAAGCAGAAAGACTAATAGCTAGTCTAGTTCTAGATCAGTGTCATACGAATTATATAGAACATTGTCTTAAATGCCCCATCAATTTGAATATCAACACAGAAGTACTGATTTAGGAAGGACTGGGGGTGTTTTGTACAGCACACAGTATGTCCCAGTTGAGACCAGCTGCAGTCTCAGTAGTTCATTTCCACAGGTTGTGGGCTTCCAGTCGTTATAAGAGATGGGGCAACTTTACTGAGTACTTCTTATATGTAATGTATACATTTTAGACATTGCCAGTTAGTTAGATCAATTTCTGAATATCAACAGAAAGCATGCTTAGTTGGTTGACATAATCTTATGAAATTAGTGATTTGAAATAAAATTAAGAATATCAAGTGACTAGTTGAATACTATAAATACCATATTTTCTCCAAAAGCATTTTTACTGTTGGTTGTAATTTTAATATCTTCTTCAGTTGGAAGGCTCAGGCACAAGTATAATAGATCAGTGACCAAGCATATACCCGTAGCTTATGTGAGGACCTAGGTTTAATTTTAAATGTGCAAACCTAGAGGCAAGCCAACCTTTATGTTTGAGTTCAACCTGGTCTGGTTTGGTCCGGTCTGGTCCGGTCTGATCCAGTCTGGTCTGCATAGTTCCAGGCCAGCCAGGGCTGTATGGTGAGCCTCTTGTCTCAAAAATAAATAAGTAATAAAATGAAAAGGTCTCAAGAAGATAGTTTTATTTCAGTTAATGATGGAGTGCTGAGAAATGTGTTGTTAAATAACTGGCTTTATGTAAGCACCATAGAGCAGTGGTTCTCAACCTTCCAAAAGCTTTAACCCTTTAATACAGTTCCTCATGTTGTGCTGACCCCCAGCAATACATTTTTTCCTTGCTACTTCATAACTAGTTTTACTACTATTATGAATTGTAATGTAAATATCCATGTTTTTCTACAGTCTTTGGGGGGTTGAGAAACCCTGCCATAGAGCATGTTTATATAAACTAAGGTGGCTCCACCATCGCTAGCTGATAAAATATAGTATACTGCACAGTGAGTAACCATGTCGAAAATATTTAAGAAAATAAAAGGACTGTGTTACTCTAAAGTCAGTGCCTTTCTTCCTCTGTATAATTTGATAGATGCTAAAAATGATAAATGACTTGTAATGATAAAAGTGCTCTAAATATTAAAGGCATTGCTAACATACAAGGGTATGTGAGGTGACGTGGCAGTGGATTTGTCCCTTTTTTTGATTACTTACTTGATGTCATATAGTTTTAAAAATATATCTTCTGGAGTTTATGAAGCGGTAACAACTAGAAAGACATCATATAAATACTTAATTTTAGCTAACATTCTTAGCACTTTATAGCAGAACAAGTAGTCACCCTTCTTAAATTATTCTTGTGTTCATAGACATTTAAAGTATAACAAATATATTGTATATTATTATCCAAAGTGCATATGTATTAATTTGGGGGAAATATAAAGGTACCCTAAAAATATTTTTCTACCAAGTTAAACCTTTCTCTGCTATTTTTCCATAGGTCAGATGTACCAACAGTACCAGCAGCAGGCTGGCTATGGAGCACAGCAGCCTCAAGCTCCTCCTCAGCAGTACGGTATCCAGTATTCAGGTGAG
The DNA here is from genome assembly GCA_033318265.1 of Phyllotis vaccarum. Lineage (NCBI taxonomy): Eukaryota > Metazoa > Chordata > Mammalia > Rodentia > Cricetidae > Phyllotis > Phyllotis vaccarum. The sequence continues at coordinate 60,186,507 of JARWLC010000019.1, read as the reverse complement.
CAGGTGTTAAAAGGGAGTTAATTTATAATACTTACATTGTCATAGTAGCTGTTACATTCTTACTAAGGGGAAACAACACTTATATTTAAATTGTCATGTTAAATTAGCATTTCATTTTTAAGTTAGCAAATATGTAATTAAGAGACATTCTGCAATAATCTGTAGTATAGATATGTCTTACTAACGTTAACAATCTAAACTCTCAGATAACTTCAAATCAAGAAAAATATTTAATTTTCTTCTTTATTTGTACCACTAATTCTAGGGTACTCTTAGTGTTTGTAGATTGATCAACAATTATTCTACACATGCAGAAGCAAACAATAAAAGCTGAACTAAATTGCTTAGGTCTTTAAGTCTGTTGAAAATATGCTAGAATACAAAAAATAAAATAGGCAAGTAAGAGTGAGTATTTAGATGTTTGGACTGTGCTGTCAGGTAGGTGACACAGTTGTCATCTGACCAAGGGGTTTCAGCATATGGCACGTCCAAATCATCCGAGGAGCTTTTTCGTAGCTGGGTCCCATTTTCATAGACTTTAAGTAGTTTTAGTTTTACCATCTGTCCACTGAAGACTACATTTAATATGATGGATTTCTTTGGTGTAGCTTTGGTTATAATTTATGTCCTTTTTTAGTTATATCAGAGTGTCTATCCACCTTGTAGTATAGTCAAAGATAACTTCTGTAACAAAATTCTGTTTTGAGAGTTTTGTGTTATTAACTGGAGTTGACAACTAGATCAACAGGTTATAGACATAACTATAAATAGAGCAGATACAGCCGCACTGTGAATCTGCGGCTGCCTGCTTTTGTATAGGAAGCTTTATTAGGACACTCTCACCTCCATGATCCTCCATATTTTGTTGTCATTGCTGTTACACTTTGGCCCTATACTGACAGCAGAGTGAATAGTTGCAACAGAGAGAAGCACTGTGGCCCATAAGACCTAAAATATTTACTATCTGGCCCTTTATAGGAAAGGAGGCTGGACCTTCATCTTTTATTGGTGCGGACAGTTGCTGATTGCTGACCTAGACTACAAAATTTTGTCAGTAATTAAATTTGGTATATTTTTACACATACAGTAATTTTGTTTGGGTTATATTTGCTATCGAGTGATTTTTACCGTATAGTCGCTAGATCTAATTATAAAATACATTTAAAATGGAGTGACTTTAAAGGAAATGTCATAGTTTTAGTGTTCTCCTTTTAAATTAAAAAAGTTAATGGTACAAATTATATAATATATTGAAGTAATAGGCTGCCAGAGCCAAAGAGATAGTGTCATCATGTGACCTAGGAGATGTTCTCAACCCCTAAATGTGCTTCAGGACCTCCTGAGCACTTCTTCCTCCAAGCCCTATTCTTTTTGATTTCAGTTTGTTTGGAAGGTGGGGCTTGGGCTTTGATTTTTTTTTTAAAGAATCCCAGGCCAGTGTATAAGGACAGGGTAAGGACCACTGTTCATGTCCTACTCACCTAACATGTAGATACTCAGGGAGGGAGCTAGAAAAGAACCTCGTTCTCTTGATTTAGGCCATGTTTTCCAATTAAGAGCAGAGTGGTCAATATTTTAGATTTAGTTGTAGCCATTTATTAGTTTTTAAAATACTTATTTCTTGGCAGTTTGTGATATCTTCACCTAACATCATTCATTTTGGGAATTTTGGGTGTGCAGCAATGTAGATAAGTAGATATAATAGAGGAGTATTGCTACATTGTGATTGATGCCCCCAGACACTGCTACTGAAATGACATTGTTTCCTTTTCTGAGCAATGACTAAGACTCCAGGTGCTTCCCAATTCAATAAAAATAGTTTGGATTACAGTTGTGGGATGAAAAGACAGACAGTTGTTTTTGTTTTCCCTCCAAATGGGGTAGTCATTTTCAATAAAAAGATATTCTTCCAGTAAAAAGTTATACTTAAAGGTTCTGTGGGGGCTGCCGAGTTTCTTGAGGTTGAAGGCACTTAGTATCTTCCAGAATAACAGAGCTCACTTTCTAACACCCATGTTGATGGCAGTTTATGACCATTGGTCATAATATCAGCAAGTCTTAATGCCCTCTTCTGGCCTCTGTGGGTGTGTGTGCATGCATACAATTTTAAGCTTTGCATAAAAGGAGAAATTACATGACATTTAAGATCAGGTGCTACCGTGATGAGTAAAATGTTTTAGATACTTGGTACCTTAGCTTTCTCTTAGAAGTTTTACTCAAGGTCTTCACTGAGTAAAATTTAGTGCTTTTCAAATTTCCTCTTAGTTCTGATCCTGCTAGTTCCATTTCCTTGGCTTTGAGAACTCTGGGAACTAGCCAGCGAATTTCTCTGCATGGAGACTTGTTAGTGCTGCTGGTAGTGACATTGAACAATCTCTGACCTTTTCCAGTTTTGTTCATGGACTATAAGATAAAGGTTTCTTTCATAAGTAAATTTTGAACCCAGGTTCAAGGTGAGTTCAGAATATACTCAAATTCATTCAATCCTTTTTGTTTTTCCTAAATGCAGGGTTGTACATATTTTAATAATTGTCTTATGTATCTGGTGTTTAATGCTGACAGGATTCCAGTCAATGGAGAGGTTTCATTGCAAGTAGCTGCAGGTGTGTTTCATGGTAGAGATAAAATTTTCAGTGAAGCAGCTTTTATATTTAATTGTATCCTAGTAAGTAATGAATATTGATGTTGATTTTGGGGGCAATTGTGCTATGTCTCTTTTTTGTTTGTTATGTCAATACTAAGTCAGAATCCGAGGTGTAAAGGCAAAGGATCAGACACCAAATGTAAAACATTTTAAGAACTGTAAAAATGGTACTTGGTTATTATTCTTAGAGTAAATTAACTTTAAACACTTCATTCATATGAAGAGTATTTATAGCACTGTGTCATTTCTAAAGCACTTAATGTCTGTAATGTTTTCATGTGGACTTCCCTCCAAAGCTGATTAGTGACTACTTTGCTTTTAGGAGTTTCCTCTTCCTAGAAAGCAAACTCCTTTCACTGTTTGTTTGAGCATCTATTCTAGGTATTCTGTGCAAACGGGAATTTGCTCCAGGGTTACTTAAAAGCAATTGTAGTGAAAAAAAACGTGTGTAATAATAGCTTGAATTTTAGAATATAGGACTTAAAAAGTGTCTGGAAAATTTTTATAACTACTTGGCCTTGAGATATTTTATGCTGGACTCACATTAAATCATTTTTGGTCCATAGCAGTAAGACTAATTCTCTAGAAAACTCCCACCAAAAGAACCGAGACATATATGGTATTTATTTTGCTTTTCAGCTAGTTACAACCAGCAGACTGGACCCCAGCAACCTCAGCAGTTCCAGGGATATGGCCAACAACCAACTTCCCAGGCACCGGCTCCTGCCTTTTCTGGTCAGTCACATGGTCAGCCACCACAACTGCCTGCTCAAGCACCACAGCAGTACCAGGCGAGCACTTACCCTCCGCAGACGTACACTACCCAAACATCTCAACCTGCTAATTACACTGTTCCCCCTGGCACTCAGCCTGGAATGGCTCCAAGCCAACCCGGTGCTTACCAACCAAGACCAGGTTTTACGCCATCTCCTGCAAGTACCATGACCCCTCCTTCCAGTGGGCCTAACCCTTATGCACGTAACCGTCCTCCTTTTGGTCAGGGCTATACCCAACCTGGACCCGGTTATCGATAAGGAGGTTCAGCTACACTAGTGATGGCCAATTGCCTTCCAAAAGACTACAATATTATTTTGTTTCACTTTGTATTAAAGTTCAGAATTTAAAAAGCAATTGAAAGTATAATTTGCTGGAGTACAGACACAAAAAGACCCAAATGAACATTGTTCCCTCCTCTTAAAGCTGTAGCAGCTTCCTAGTTGTTTTGGAACACTACTCCTGCGTTGAAAATGACTGGCCTCTAGTCCCCAGAGGATATGAAAAGGGTAGGCTAAGGTTGAGCCATCACATTTGGCTATTTACTATTAACATGATGTACTAAAAATAGAGACTTATGTATAAAATGTAACATTGATAGGCTAATAAAGGTGATTGAATCCAGTACTAGTCTTGTAATTTAATTATTTCAGACATAAGGAAAATAGTCATCTTATTGGCATATGGTCTTCAAGTAAAATTCGTTGACTTAGAATGTAAGCACAGTCAAGGTTTGCTAGTTAATCTTATGATTTTCCCTATGGAGATAAAAGTATATTTACATGTTGGTATACTATTCAGAACATTTTAGAAATCATTTTTTTAAAAACATTTTTATTGTAGAGTTTATATTTCCTTGAAAAATACAAAATGTAGCATTGATATAGCTGGAGTATATTGAAAGATGCACACAGAGAAAAGTTTTTCAGAGTAGGCAATAATGTTCTTGCCCCCTCTTCCATGTAAAGGAAAGCAGTATCTTTTCTTGATTTTTTTCATGAAAATGAGTCAGTTTTGTTACAGCTTAAACCATGTCACAAAAACAACCTGTGATACATTCATTCATGGCCTTAACGTATAAATATATCATATATTCTATAAAACAATAGCATCTTTTCATGCTGACATCACATTCAGTCTCTACATACAGCTTGAATAAGAACCACAGAGACATTGGCTGCCTAAAGAAAAGAGCTTGAGAAAATATTTTTAGACATAATGCTATCGGTACAGAAAAAAACAAACTACTAAAATTTATCATTTGACATATCAAATCATCAGCTGTTTATGGTTGAAATAAAATTATACAGATTTAGATTTTTCTTCTCAACAATTTGCTGGTAGCTTACGGAAAAGTTAGCATAATTGGCTAGATAACTAGTTAAAATCTGTTCATCTGATGCTAAAAAATTGAAAGTTTACATGATTGTAAATATTAGAATCTCTTTCTTTCACATGTATATGCTGAAGATCATTGAACCAATAAGTTAAACCAAGTAGAAATTTATGGAATTAACTCACCAACAACACGTACACATCAATAAAGTAAATACTTTTTTATAAAGCATATTAAAGATTTTTGACATTAATTTTGTTATAAAAGTATCTGAAAACATTACAACAGTGTGATAAATAATATACAAATGATCTCTATCATGAATAGGGAGCCAGCTTCCCTAAAAATGTTATTCTGTTAATATCCTGCTTTCTTAAAATGACTTTGTAAAGCCTGATAAATATTCTCAGTAATCTTTTCTAATAATAAACATCTAGTATTGCTGTCAGTTAGACTGCAAACTTTTATACATAGTAAACAAAACAGCTTTGAATGGGCATGACGAATGCCAAAGGATTCCAACGGGTTCTTTTGTTTCCTTTTCTTTTTGCGATAATGAACCAGAAGTACTTTGGAAATAATTTTGCTTCATCTACCATTTTCCAGGTATTGTGGTCCCACATTCATACCATTGGACATAATTGATTTGGGTATGACCACCTATCTCTCCAAATTGGACAGGTTCCTGACGAACGGCTCTGAAATAGCCTAAGAGGAAAAAGAGTTTAGTTTAAGAGAGCTTTCATATCTTTGCCCTCACCATTCATAGAAATGAGGCTGTTCAGTGGCTCAGGATTATTCTAAGTGAAGCAGTTTGGAAAACTAGTACTTATAGAGGATCTGATGTTTATCCAGAAGTACAGTGGTCCTAGAACTTGAAGTCTGGACATTTATCTTAGCAAATCAGTACTGTAAGAGTAGTTTCAGCAGCCCATTATGCCCAAGTGTCTTGTTGAAGCATCTTTCGGGAGGCTTGGTATTTTTGTATCCATGGACAAAATGTGCCGCTGATGAAACCTCAGTTAGGTGTTATCTAAATAATGTGGACAATTTACACCTTCCTGCTTTGCTTAGGTAACGATTAAATTTACAGTCCTCATTACACGCCTGCTGTTAATACGTATTTAGCAAATTGCTGAGTGTATTTACTTCTCAGATTTATTTTACTTGCTTTATATAGATATTTTAAAGGAAAATACTGTTTTGTTGTATTGTAGAAATAATTTTTTCTTAACTGCTAAAGGAACAAAAAAGATGGTCACTTATCAGTGTTCCATATGACTAAAGCCATAAGGGACAACTGCACAGTCCAACATGAGTGATGATATATTTATATATCTAATTTTTCTAGAGCTGAGCTTGACTTATGAATTAAGTTTTTTTTTCCCCTGGTTATAAAGTAGCAAGTCTATATCCTTTTCTGTCCGCTGATTGCTTTCTATGCTAGTCTGCGAAGCACTGTACTTCAGATGGTCAGAAAGCATACCTTCTTTGGTGGGTAACTGGTCAGAGGTGAGTTGCTGTCCTGTGCGGCCATCTAAAAATGAGTCCACAAACTGGCAGTGATCTTCTCCATGGCCCCTCTGATCTCCTATATTGTAAAACTTGCCTGAAGAAACAGAAAGAATGTTCTCTTTAGAGTGTGTCAAGTCCATAGTTAATTATTTCAAAGGATAGTTTTTCTTTTCTCTTCCCAAAGACATCAGGATCTGCCGAACTAGGGAAGGTTTAAAGCAGAGACGCCCCTGCCTGTCCTCTTACCTCCTAATGTTCTTTTTCCATCAGATGACAGTGATTCTCTCCCATTATACTCAGAATACAACTTGTTTATAAATCTCATCCAAAACTAGTAGGACTGACCAGTATGTCTTGCCTCAGGCCTTTGCACTTTCTCTTTCCTGTACCTCTCCAGACATCTTTGTTCCTAGACTTTCATTTCTGTTGAGCCAACTGTCTTAACTCTGTGTGACATTCTGGTTCAAATTACCTATTCATTTATTGTGCCTCTCCTTTAACACTTTGTGAAAGCAGGAATGTGGATGTCACCCACTAAACCCAGAACAGTACCTGATGAGTGAGGGACTAAAGTATTTTACCATGTGAGTAGAGAATAAAGCATTATAAATGAATATAGTGCAAGGGCTTTGCTGACATTTTAAGGATGTCACATTCCTTTCATGATTAGTAGTATGGTTTTAATTCTTGGGTGGTTGTGACAGTACTGAGCTTTACTGTGTAAGTGTCTGCCTGTGCATTCAGGTTGATCATAGTGTCACTATTTTATATTACATTTTCATTATCTGCCTCTAAATTGCAGATCTTCATTTCTAAGATTAATTGTTTTACCTAGTTCAATAACATCTTTATCTGAAGGAAATGTGATAAAGTGCTTAGTCTGAAACTCCACAGAAAGGCTAGGGTATTGGAACATACCTGTGAGGGAGTCACTTAAATAAATCTTGTATCTGAGAGAGTTACATAGCTGTACTCCGACAAATTTTTTATACCATGTCCTTTTAACATATTGTTTGCCTTTACATTCTGAGTAAGTGTCTGAATTAAAGGGTCTTTCAGTCCAGATGGCATCTCTTCCTGCTGCAGGAGAAAAACACATGATTTGGGTTCAATATGTAAGTCTGAAGAACTAAAAGCTTTACAACAAAAACAGCCTGCAGAGTTTATTGCCAGCTTCTTGATACCTTACTTCTATAATACTGTAAATATTCGAGGCTGAATATACTTGAAAGTGTTTAACAAACCCCAATATGTTTCTGTCACTAGTGAAATCTCAGAGCAATATATTAGGTGTTGGACACACTTATGATTTGTTTTGCAACATAGTATAAAATTTAATGTGAGCAAATTAAATAAATTTTGAGTGTACTAGTATATGAGTGAAAGCAAATTTCAGTACTTCCCCAATGAGCTGAGTGACATCTCTTCTATCCTTCTAGATAGATAATTAGCCCAAGTTTTGCTGTGCTTACCTAATTTAAATGAATGTAGTCTCCATTGAGACGGTACTTACCAGAAACTGGCTCACTCACTCTTGGGTCAGCTGAGGAGAAATACACACAAAATACGTTTTTAGATAAAGTTCTAATATTACAATATGGTAGAGGAAATGAGTATGGACACTTAGGTCTTGTTTGCAGAATGTACAGTCTAGCTTAAAGACTATTCTGAAAGTTTTTTGGAAATGGTTGTTGTCTTTTATACATCATTTGTGTAGCTTTGACCATAGGTTGGTATTCTACCTTTTTCATTTAGTTTTTTACAAAAACTGTTAACTGTAAAGTTACCAAGATATGATATAGTTTAAAATTATTATAGTGTAAAATTATTCAAGTTTGTCTGTGCATATAGATTTTTATTGAGGAATTGAAGCTTGGAATATGCAGATAGTTTTGTAGAACTCATGACTTCCCTTCTTGGATATACTCCATGGACATTATTCTAGGTAAGCAAGGAAGCATTCATGTACTGTATTTTGGGGTATGTATTAATAGTTTTAATTTTTTTTTTTCCTGACATAAACCTAAATGAAGAAAAGTAGTATAACTAAGTGCCTTCAACTAGTAGCTTCTTCTCATGGACTTTTCAGAATTCAAGACACTGTGGGTTTCACTTGTGATTGTCCCTTCCCAGCCATGTGGATTATTGCTGACATGATTACCTGATTCAGTACTGAATGCCACCGTGTTGCTGGCGGGACCTTCACCAAGTGGATTTTTGGGTTTCACCTGAAATTCATAGCTGTATAAGAAGAAATAAAAACAGTAACATTGTTTTGAGGGGTTTAAGGAACATTTTCTTGTTATAATAACTCCTGTTTATTTGTGAAGTCATGCCTATTTCAGCTTTTGCTTTCTCATCATCTTGTCTGATATTTCATATGAGGAAAACAAAGAGAAAGTTAGCTGACTTAAAAACAACAAATTACTAGCAGCCACCAGGCAGGTTTCCAGTGGATACCTAGGAATAGGAAAGGTACATGGTGACCCACTCTTAATTCCAGCAGCAGGGACCTCCCTGCCCCAGACGTGACATGGAGTCTTGTTCTTCCCTGTCACCCCAGTGCTCATTGTGGCATGTGAACTCTGGCAGAGGGTGCAGTGAGGAAAGTTTGTTTACATGCAGATGTTTTGTCCCACCAAGGACACTGAAAATGAAGGCTGACTGAGTTACTGGGATGATTTCTGTGGCCACTGGTTCTGAGAGATACTAACTGCAAGAATGGATACACAAAATGTTTCTCTGGGAACTTAGGTCTGATACAGATCACAGGAAGCCAGGGTGTCCAGAAAATGGGCCCACTAGCATCCTAAGAGCATGAACACAAAGCTGAGACTGTTCACTCTCCACTCAGGCTCATACTGCTTAGGCCTTTATCGGTTCTATCCTTAAGAATGAGTCATAAAATTGTGCATAATTGGCAGATCTTTTTCACAAGTTATAACCGCAAATTCTCTTGAGAAACCCTGAGCAGGAAAGCCATGTACCATTTGTGTGAAACTGACTTCCTTTGGCAGAGGACTCAGCCACATTTGCTCTCCAGTTGAAACAACCTGAGTCAGCATATAGTGTTTTGTGATCTTTGCAAAGTTTTTGGAAGATAAGTGTTACCTTTGAGAAGTTTGCTACAAAATAAAAATGTGATCACACAAGGTAAGTATTTTAAAAGCAAATGAGAAACAGAAGGATGACCATTCTGTTTGGTATAGATGATGCTAAAACCAAAGTGGGAGGGTCCTTGGAGTGAGTTTCTTTACTGATAGCTGACTTTTGAAGTGTAGGACAGATTCCAGTGGTCACATGATAGGAACCACTTCAAAAGTTCCTACTACATAATCATTCTACAATCGTTCTACATTTTTATGACCCAGCACACAAACCTTAAAAAGTACTCTCCCAGTCTCTCATCTCAGGACAGTGAAGTGTAACTATTGTAATACTTTGACTTTTCCAAACTTGAAATATTTGTGAAATAGAACTAAAACTTCCCTTTTTATTCTTCACTACAAGTAAAAGCATTTTGAAAGCCAAAGAGCTAATGTAAGGTGCTAAGTCAGTTAGCATAAGAAAATGCCTGGCTAGAGAGATGACTCAGTACCATACAAGTGTGAGTGAGAATCAGCATTCCAATCCCTAGAACCCTTCTCAAACAGGGCTGGGGAAGGAGGGCAGCACAGTCTGTAATCCCAAATTCAATGCTCTAGTATGGTGAAGGTGAAGATGATCCCCAGAAACTCACAGGCCAGTTTGCATAGCCACACAAGAGAAAACAACAGAAGAGACCTAAAGTCTAAAGGGAGGCCTAAGACTCAGCTGTCACATGGCACACACATGATCGCACAGGCATATAAACAATGCTGATTGGAATACACGTATGCCGTTTACTTAAGTCACATACATGGGGTATTTCTAAGGTTATATTCTCCTTAGGGCTACTGACCTCAACCAGTCCCGATGATAACATTAAACCTCACAAAACTGGTGAGCTGAGTATAGAGGCAGTGGGGGATGGATTTATAGGCATTTGCAGTTTGATTTAAGTGGCACTGCCAGCCAACCTGACCATTGGACTTCTGTGTCTTTTTATTTTAGCTATTTACATTTGATTTTTACTGCTAGCATGGCCACAAGTTTTCATTAACATTTTCCTGAAGGCTTTTTTCTCCCAAATATTTTACGATACAAGTTTGGAAGAAATAATTTTAAAGTATGTTAAACAACATGAGGGCATGTTTTGCCTGATTAAGCTATATATAAACAAAATTATTTGTGATGGCAAACTCTCCCAGAAAGCACATTGTGGCATATGCCTCTAAGAGTAAAGTCTCATCCTATATGGTGGCACAATCATGGGCAACATACCAACTTGCCTCAAAAGGAAGGGAGGGGAAGAGAGAAAGTAAAGGGTGGGGGCTGGGGAAGAAGAAACAGAAATGACAGATGGAAAACGGGTGCAGAAATCATGTAGAGTATGCCCCAAGAGAAGTTTCTTGTGTCTTCCATTTCTGGGGGCTCGGAGTCAGAAATGAGACACTGTTGAGTTGGACTTCTAATTCTAGTGCTGTGATTTCCCCCCCCCCCCCCCCCCCCCACACACACTTTTCTAGATACAAGGAATTCCAAGAAGCTATATGAGAAAACATACAGAGATGAGGGCAAAACTGTTTTTACAGTCAAGTAGAGACCGATGCTTGGAGAGCTGTCCTATTGCTTGGTGAAAAGTTACTAGCTAAGCAACCACCTCCATTTCTTAACACTGAAGGAATCAATTTGTCTATTGCCCACACCTATGATAAAACTTAAGTAAATGCACAGTGCTTTGGCACTTTATTTTACTTTATACCACATCTATAGATAGTATTGAAAAGTAAATAGTTTGCAGAGACCTGAATTTCACTTAAACCCCGTGATTAGGCATAATGTCTACTCCACACATCTGTTTCTTTTAGCCAGATTCACAGTTTATATGAAGTCAATGTCTGTGTTGGCAGCTAACTATCAGTGCCAGTGTTTTATCAACTCGCTGTAAACAAGATTCCCAAACTTCGGTAGGTTTTTGTCTTAGAGGAAGATCTGTTCCCCAGAATCCTGAGCCCACAGATGTCGATAAAATTACTTGAGCAAATGAAGGGACTTTGAGTTATCTTAATTACTAGAGTCCATTTTCCATCGGAAATTAATTGTTGGACTACATGTAATTCTGGCATACACAATAGATTCTTCAGGTCTTCAGTAGACTATGGAGAGAAATAGGCTTCCTAGAACAGACCTGAGTGATCATGTGTCCATCTGTATTGCCAACCACTTCACCAGGAAGAGCCCATACCATCAAAAATACCAAATAAAGCAGTTGCCAGTTCATCTCAAGGCAGATTTAAAGTTAAACCTCTAATGAAGACCATTTGCTATGGGCTGATCTGGGTCTTGGTTTACTCTCATTGACATTGCATGGCTTTGCCTATCCCAGGGCTATGTGTTAGAAGACTCCAGTGATCAGCAAAGCTACCCTACTTAGCCCTATCAGCACTGATGGTTTGAGGTACTCTTTATCAGCTCCCCTATTTGTAGAATTAAGTATAGTTAATTAGTCTTAGAGACAGTGGCTTGCTCTCAGATAAGAGGCTTTTTCTACACTTTTACTTTCAGTCCAAGAGCTACATGCTGCTAGAAGAGAAAGATCTTTGTTGTTCCTGGCCAACTGCAGGAAAGATTTGGTGAGGAAGAAATAAATAGGTAGTACTAAGAAGTGGGCTGGAGTACTGATGGTAGTGGTTGAACAAGGCTGGCTTCCTTGGGTTCATAATACTTTAATCCTGTTTGAATGCATTTGGTTTCCATAAATGCATAGGGTGTGGCACTATTAGGGGATAGCCTTGTTGTAGATGAGGCTGATTGACAGACACCTTTAGTCTAGACCTTGAGGCTGGAGGACACACCTTTAATCTGTTGGAAGTGTGTTACTGTGAGGGTGGGCTCTGAGGTCTTTTCCTCAAGCTTCACTCAGTGTGACAGTTGACTTCCTGTTGCCTGCAAGATTTAGGACACTTGGCTGTTTTTCTAGTACCACATCTGCCTATACACTGCCATGCTTACCACCATGATCGACTGAAAGCAAGCCACAATGAAATACTTTATAAGAGTTGCCAGGTCATGGTGTCTCTTTGCAACAACAGTAAACCCTAAGATAAATCCTCTGCCCTTAGTTGATGGAAGTGTTTGGGAAGGATTAGGGAGTGTGGTCCTGATGGAAGAGGTGTATCACTAGCATTGGGCATTGAGGTTTCAAAAGACTCCTGGTATTTCCAGTTATCTCTCTTTACCTTCTACACGGGGATGAAGATGGCAGCTTCTAGCTACTGCTCCATTGCCATGCCTACTTGCCTGCTACACAATACCCCCTGCCATGATGGTCATTGACTCTAACCCTCTGATACTGTAAGTGAGCTTCCAATAAAGGTGTTGTTCTATGAGCTTCCTTGGTCATAATATCTCTTCACAGCAATAAAAATTAACTATGACATTGATTCAACTGATATCAACATTCCCACAATTCTTTTGGTTTTAGAGGTAGTATGTGGCAATATATATTTAATAAAAATAGTCCGAAATACCAGAGAACAGAGCCACCCACACTTAGCCATGAAGGTCAGGGAGTAGTGATCCATGCTTTAATCCCATCTCTTGGGAGGCAGAGAGATCCTATGGATCTCTGTGAGTTTAAGGCCAAACAGAGCCAGGTGGTGGTAGCACATATCTTTAATCCTAGCGCTAGGAAAATTGAACCAAGAAGTAAAGTAGCTGTGTAGGAAAAGAAATACAAGGCAGGAGAAGGCAGAAAGAAGTTTAGTTCCCTTTGCCTATGAGCCCAATGTAGGGTATGAACCCACAACTCTGAAGTTAAGACTCTCATGTTCTACCAACTGAGCTAGGTTTTCTCTAAAAGAAGAGATAGCATTTGTCTTCAAACCTTTTTTTGCCTCCCTTGTCAAGTGGTGGCTCCCTATCCCTATGCATATTTTAGACCATAACTCCTTGCTGCAGCAGCAGACACTGGCCATGAGGCACCAGCCCAGAGACAGGAACATTTGCCATAAGGTATGGATGGAGTTAAGCCCTCTTATCAGCAAACAGCTGATGGGTGGCCCATTAGAGAAAGTTAAAAAAAAAAAAAAAATGAGCTTCTTCGTGGTTGATTGACATATGGCAAAGTAAGAACCAGTGTGGGAAAGTTGGCTCTGAAAGAGTACGTGGTCCAATGTCACTTAGCTTCTAGAATAGAATGTCTAACCCAAGCCAGTCTATAAATCTTTAATCTCTGCTTTCATACTCGTTCCTCTCTGGTTCACTGATAACACTAACCTTTTTGCCACCCAGGGGATGTGTGCAGATTAGCTGCTATATATTCCCCATTTTTCAAATTTCAGATTTCAAAAATCAGGTCAATTAATAGAATAATTACTAAAACACCATATTTGCATATGTCTCTTTGTAGAGTAACAAAACTATAGAAAATCATTTCTAGGCCACTTTCAGTTATTCAAACACAGAACCCTGGAAGGAGTTCTAAATTATAATCCAGTTTGCTTCTATGCAGTGTCTTGTACTGTGCTATATTCTGTATGACACTTCCCTGCTGCCATCACCATGTAGTGCTTTCCTGTTTATCCTTCAAGCTCCAGCCCAACTCTCATCTTTTCCCTTTCCCAGCCTTTGGTGAGTGCTGTTCCCCGACCTCCAGGACTTCCACAGGCCACTTGCAGAACTGCCATGCTGTGTAGAACACTTACTAATTAAGCTTCCTACTAAACTTGAGTCCAAAGGCAGACACCACCTGGTTGCCATTTATAGCCCCAGCTACACTTCATAATCATTAGTTAAATGGAAATGAGAAGCTTTGGCAAACAAATTTGGCTTCAAATGTGCCTGGAAAAATGTTCTACATTTAGATCGAGCTAATAGGTGCACTGTGAGAAGCTGTCAGGACATCTTGATTCAGAAAAGGAACACAGTGTACACTTCAGATGCCTTTCCATGAATATAGTCTACAGCACTGCTCATGCTATTAAATGGGATAAAAAGTAGGCAACTGAGGAGAAAATACTTAGGTTTTACAAACATAAATCTACCTATTAAAAGGTCCAGTGAAATTACATTTTTAAAATTCTTCCCTTAAGATCTATTATAGTTTTTTTAAAAATGGATTTTCTTTCAATCTAGCTAAGAAAGCAGAGTCAAGATCACTTCGGCTTTAAACTGAAAAATATACTCATTTTGGCTAACTTAAACTCCTTGTGAAAATTGAAATATTTTCCATGCTACAGCTCAAAACAGGGCACTTTAAAAATATTTGCATAAGAAATGCATTTTTCTGCAGTAAAGGACTAAATTTTATATACAGTTAACCTCAATTAATTAATTCTTTTCCTCTAAATGATTAGAAAAATATCCCTATTGCCAAAGTTAAAGTGGACTCATTCTCATGTCACTATCACACCCTAACACTCCTAAACCCCTTCAGAAGATGATGAAGAGGGGCAGAGCAAAGGAAACTTAGGAAGGAAAGGAAATTTCTTCTAGAAAATTATCAACAGCTAATCAGAAATGTTTGAGGGCCTTGTTTTTCAGTAATAAAGTGAATTATGTCTTAGACTGAGAAGAAATCTTAAAACTATACTGGAATATGAATGACTTCATGTTAATGCATAAACAATAAATATGCAACTGAGCACTGAAATTCTGTTCTCCTTTTCAATGTAAAAAGTCCCCAAAGCAAAGGGCTGTTACATCTGTGTGATGGTGCGAATGAGAATGACCCCATATACTCATGCATTTGAATGTTTGGACCATAGTTAGTGGCCTTGTGGAAAGACGTGTGTCACAGGGAGAGGGCTTTGGGTTTCAGAAGCCACAGTCTTTTGCTCTTTCTCCTTCCTTCCATCTTGCTAAAATGGAAGCTCTCAGCTACGGCTGAAATGACATGAAGTATCTTTTGCCATGCTTCCCACTGTGATAACCATGGGCTCAGCCTCTGAAACTGTAAGCAAGCCCTCAAATGCTTTCCTTGTATAAGTTGCCCGGGTCATGCTATTTCTTCACTGTAATAGAACAGTACCTAATATGATGTGGGGCCAATAGGAAGCCACTTTAAATAAAATCTTTGTGTCATGTCGAGTAGTTTGTATTCCTTGCTTTCTCCAGCATCAGAGTTGAGTCCTCAAGTCTGACTTATGCCATGCATGCTCCGTTTATCTCTAGTTCACAGCCTTTTCTAAATCTTGATATTTAAAAGTCAGTAATTGCTTAGCCAGGCAGTGGTGGTGTAAACCTTTTAATCCCAACATGTGGGAATCAAAAAACAAAGAGTGCATCAATATTTACTAATGGCACATTTTTTATGTTGTCATTTATACTGATAGAAGGCAGTCCTATTAGCTCTTTTATCCCTAATAACAAGAATATTTTGAAAATGTGATACAAGGTATTCAGAATTAAACTAAAGGAACCCAGAATTTAAACAAGATCCTTCTTTAAGGCAGAGAAGGTACCATTCTGTCCTTTGTTGTGGCTGCACTTCTGCAGCTCTCAGAAGTCACTCCGAATAATAATGGATCTTACCTTGTATCTGGCTTCAGATTTTCTACTGTAGAAAAGGTTTGATTTGTAATTTGAATAGACTTGTTCTTCCCACTGAATGATCCATTTTCTCTGGATATGACTTCATATTCTGAAAATGAAAGTAAATAGTAAACACTTGTGTTTTGTCTTGGTTGACTAATAGCTAATAGCATGCTGAAGACACTCAGAAGTGACAGATTGACTGAAGTTCTAGAAACTAGAACTTGGGGGGGGGGTATGTACATTTGAGTGCAGGTCACTGTGAAGACCAGGAAAGGGTGCTGGATTCCTGGGGCTGAAGTTACAGGTGACTGTGAGCTAGAAATCAAAGTCAAGTACTCTGGAAGAACGGGAAGTGCTCTGAACAGCTGAACCATCCTCCAGCCCCAAGACACCATGATCTTATTTTTCAGCATTCTAGTCAGTAGATGGCAGAGGTTCTCAAAGCATTTTGGGAATGGCATATTAACTAAACTTGCTTTATCAGAGTAGAAGAGCTACTAACGGATGAAGACTGCTGGCCATTGCTTTGGATACATAGCTTAGCTTGGTAGAAAAGCCAGTTTAGGGGAAGTCCTGTATGAGGAAGAGTGCTTGAATGGAAGTTTCTTACTATCTTGGTGTCCTGCTACAACCCTAAAACTGTGTGTCAGCAACAACAATTAACCAATAATAAAATCCCTTTGTTGTTTAGAGCTGTAGAATTAGATTCTTGGACCTAATGCTTACTTAAGTTCCCTAGATAGTTTTCTTTGTATTAAATAAAAAAAAAAAAATACAATCTTAATGTCTGCATAACTTTCCCTTAAAAGCAGGTCTCTCTGAACCTGCAGGGCTCACTCATCAACAGGAAAAGGCCTTCAGATCAAGAGCATCTGACAGATGGGCTAACTTGTTTCCCTACTTCTTACTTGCAAATTAGAAGAATTGCTGTCTGCGTTATCTGAGCTGCTAGTTGGCAGTTAGTTCCATCTGAAGTAAAGTGGCATTTCATGTAACACTAAAATAAGAAATGGAATCTCTGGAGATCATTAGGAAAGACGGTCTAAGGTTTAAAGACAAACTAAGGGAACAATGACTAAATGGGGTCCTTGGTCACCGAAATTTTAATTGTGGAAGATTCCAAGCAGCTCATTAGCGTTTGTGAGAAAACAATTATGAAGATGGTGGTTTAGGTATATAAAGTATAATTTACTAATGACTTGTTACAACTTTATTCAGATTTATATAACTTTGCCGAGTGGTGGCAATGGTGCATGCCTTTAATCCCAGAACTCAGGATGCAGAAGCAGGCTGATCTCTGAGTTTGAGGCCAGCCTAGTCTATGTAGTGAGTTCCACAACAGCCAGGTCTGACACTATGTCTCAGAAAACCATATTCTCCAAATGGATATGGACTGGAAATTAGGTATACCACATTAAATAATTCCAAGTTGATAACCCAACACCTTTAGGGCAAACAAAATTTGGTTTATCATTTGGTTTCGGGAAACTAGAACTAATATTAGATAAGAGTTTTGGATATTTGAATAGATGATGTGTATAATCAATACTGAAGGTTTATTGACTTTTAGGAATTAAGAGCAGTATCTACTGGCTTAACCATAAAGGCATAAGCAGGATGGGAAAGATTCCTAGGAACCCTGGTGGTGACAGCAGACTCTTTCTCAGAACACAGCTGCACTTTAATAAGAAAGGAAACTGATAGAATATGACCATTCAGCATCAGGACCATTTATATAGGAAGTTGCTCAGATGACACGGTTTTTGAGGAAAGACAATTGCTTTGTTTCCCTTTATCCACAGTAGAAAATACTTTCTGGAAGATTCTTGAGTCTCCTCACCCACACCCTTGCCCTCCACAGTACTCCTGTCTATCTCAGACAGCTGCTTATTCTATGCCCTAGTCCCTGAAACAGGGGCCTACCAGCAGGGGTCACAGGGCCTCCCCATGCTTAGGTACCATGTCCTCTAGCAATTCCCAATGACAGTCTGTTTTCCATTTCTCATTTGACCCTCTTTTTCTATATGGAGAATCAAAGTGTGCCAATAAAAAATAACAATATCAAAAAATTGACTCCAAGTTTCTTATTTTCCATGACCATTTATAGATGAATTAAGTTGGTGTAGTACAATCAAACTTTCCTCACATAAGTAACAAATTGCCTGGGAGTGTGCAAGTTTTTGATTATTTTTAATTTTCAATTTCTCTAAAGTTAGTTGAAATAATTTTTTAGCCCATTTGGACATTCTCTGCCAGTTTAGAAACTGAGTTGGTGAAAAGAAAACAAATTTAAATATCAGAGGTATCAAGTCTGCACACACTTCATGTAAATTTCTTGGTAAAACTGTAAGACTCTATTTTCAAACTGCAGAAGGAAATTCTGAGAGGTATGGAAAGAATACACGTTCATAGTTCTCAGTTAGGAGCCCATAACAACAACCAAATATCTCTTTACCACCTATGACACTTTGGACAACAGGACTCTGTTTCTCCTTAGATGTGATTTTGGCACCACAATTTGACCCAAGCTGCCCAGTCTGTAAGTAGTGTGCCACCATAGTGTCACATCCTAGTGCCACAGTCTTACCAGTGACAGTGTCATTGAGTGGCTTTTCCCAGTCCAAGATGACAAATGATGGGCAGCCTTCCACAGTGACCACAGTGAGGTTGGTGGGTGGGTTCTGTGGTGGGCTGGTGGCATTCCCTTCCGTGGCTTCCTCTGTAGGGAACCGTCTGACAGAGTCAGTGATGGAACAGGGCTTGTTGTCAGGCTTCGGGATATATCGTACATGAGGGCCTAAAAGTGTAACAGAGAGAGGACTCTGACAGTTAGGACACAGGAAACTTATGAAGAAGATAGAGGAAGCAAACTGGTCAATTTGATCACCATTTGAGGACTTGAGTCTGAGCAGACATTTGAAAACAGTGCTAAGGATGGTCTAGCTTTAAAGCTCTAAACTCCTACCTCTGAGGTATTTGATAGAGACACTTTATTTATAGATATACCTAGTGTTAATCTCTTTGGATTCTGCTTGGGTTCTTCAGAGTTAGTTCCTGTCCTAATTTATAGGTAGCGAGTCTCAGGCGGTAGGAAGGCGCACCACCATAACCAACATTCTGAACAAAGCCAGGCTCACAAAGAAAAATCAGTTCTGAATAATCAATTGCACTTTAGAACAAAACACTGAAATTCACAGAAAAAATATTGTTCAAAATGAGAAAATCAATCATCTGGAACCAACTTAGAGCCTGCGCAGAGACTATGATTATTATTCAGTGTAGAGGCAGATATAAAAATGACCCATGAGATCAGATTAAAATGACTCAAATTTCTAGAGATGAAAAATATAGATAAGATGTAACCAACAAGAGCTATAACTAATATACAAGGTACCTGTAAACAGGAGACTTACAGACATAGCCTGTAACTAATGGTGAGGAGGAATTGGGGGTGGGCAATGGATAATGGACATATTGAGCTTTGGGAAATGGAAGAGTTCTCATGTGGACATAATTGAAGTACCCAAGGTAGAGGATGGGTCACATGAGCACAAAAATGTTTTAAGAAATAATGGCTTCAAATGTCACAAACTTCTAAGTCAAAAGTTAAAAGCTAAAAATCAAAAACTTTTAATAACAAATATGAAGAGAATTATATCAATCATAGTTCCCTCAAGCCAATGAAAAACAGACAGTATTCAAAGGAGAGAGAGAACATGTATGGGATGATAAAAGTAAGGGTTATGGTAGATCTCTCATTGGGAGGAATGCACATTAAAGTCAATGGGTGACATCTTCAATGCAGAATTGTGGTGATCTGTTGTGTGGGATCTAAAGAAATGAAGATTGCCTGAAGATCAGAGGATGGAGTCAGCCACTGAGTTGGCCATAGAGGTCCGGGAGCAGTGACACACACCTTTAATCCTAGCACCTGGGAGGCAAAGACAGAGACCTGTCTGGATCTTTGTGAGTTCAGGGTCACACTGGGCTACATGATCAGGGAGAATCAAGAGCTAGGCTGTGGTGGCACACACCTTTAATCCCAGCACTTGGGATCACATGCCTCTGCACCCAGTACTTGGGAAGCACACGCCTTTAATCCCTGCATTAGGACCTTTCCTCTACTAGTCTGACGGGATCTTCGCTTTTTATCCTAAGGAGATGACTGGGTGAGCAGTGGCTGTGACCTTTTCCTCTTGTCTCTCTGATGTTTTTATTTTCCCCCAATATCTGGCTCTGGGTTTTATTATAGTGCCTGCTGTGGGATATTGCTCTTGTACAGTTTAAAGAATTATTACTCGTATAAGTAATAAAACACTGGTTGGCCAGTAGCAAAAAGTAGAGGCAGGGCAACCAGACTAGGATAATTCTAGGCAGAGCAGAGGCCAGCCAGATGCAGAAGCAAGATGAGAATGCAGCACTCAGCAAAGGTACCAAGCCATGCAGCTAAACATGGATTAGTCTAAGAGTAAGAGTTAGCAAGTAATAAGCCAACAGCTTATAATTAATAGAAGCCTTTGTGTGATTATTTGGGATTAAATGGCTGTGGGGACTAGCCAGGCAGGACAGACTGCAAATATCAGAATCAATTGTATCATAGAATCAATAACCAGTGAAAAATACTTTTATAAAAATGAC
This sequence comes from Phyllotis vaccarum, assembly GCA_033318265.1. Taxonomy (NCBI): domain Eukaryota; kingdom Metazoa; phylum Chordata; class Mammalia; order Rodentia; family Cricetidae; genus Phyllotis; species Phyllotis vaccarum. The sequence goes on along the minus strand of JARWLC010000019.1, from coordinate 60,165,982 downwards.
AGAATACTTTCAGCAAACCCATAGTGTAAGGCAATAATTGAAGGAAACGTTTCACTGGCTGAAAGTGTGTCCCCCACAAAAGGAATAAAGCAGTAGTATCAGTGTGTATGCCTATACCAATATTTTAATTTAAGGCTAAAAGTTTATTTACTTTTAAAAGTGAAAACCAGTTTGTGTAGTGGATATAGACAATATAGTGCAAAGTCAGGAGGAAAGGAAGATACGCAGAGCAGAACGTGAGTGTTGGGTGTGGGGTTCTTCATCACCACTGGACGGTAGATGGTGGAAAGTGAAGGAAGCACACTGTCGGTCTCCACAGATCAGCTGAGACAAGACATCAAAAGGAACAAGGACACATAAAGTGGAATTATAGACCAAAGGAAGGCCAAAGAAGAAGAGGGAGCAAAGAGTCCATAGGAAACAAAGACGAACATTTACCCCTAAAGTTATTGCTAATAATTTGAAATTTCCATAAACTGCAAAAGGCCCAGAGATTGTTACACACACACACACACACACACACACACACACACACACACACACACACACACACACTGTAAATATAAAGAGATTAAATTAGAGTTGAAAGGAAAAGGTAGACAGATGATAAAGTCCAGAGAGAACACGGCTGGAAATGTAAATATCAACAATTAAGAGTTCAGAGCAAAGATGTCCATCAGAAATAGAAAACACCTTGCATAATAAATGCAAAGCTCAGTCAATCAGTAATTTACTACAGTCAAATTAAAGCCTATACCCTCAAGAGACTTAAATATAGAAAGAAACAGATGAAACTATAAGTAAGAACTTAGAGGAGATAATGAAGTGGAAAGCTGTGAAGCCTTATCCTACTCAGCCTGGGTTCTTAGGAAACAGAAAGGATTCACAGGCACAGTGCGCAGGTCACATGACCACTACTAGTAGGAGAAGAAGCAAGGAGAGAGGCCAGTCTGAGAATTCTTGCCTTTAGGATTGTGAAAACAAGAAGCCAATGGAAATGTCCGGAATTTTGTTAGGGTAGGCCAGAAGAGTCAATTAAAACCGTAATTATATACCACTTTGCACCTGTTAAAATGGCAAAGGTATTTTAAAATTCCCTGCACCAAGCATTGGGGAGGAGGAGGAGAAGCTGGAGCCCTTATCCATGCTGTCAGAAAGGTAAAACAATACAACTGCTTTGGGAAACAGTTTCTCAGTATCTTAAGCAATCTCTGCATCCATGAAAAGAGTTATGTTCTCTCCCAATTTTTGGTTCAGGTTTGTGCAGATATAAAGAAAGAAGGATCTCAAAGTGTGACTATTACATCACACCTCTCCTTACTTTGTATTATGCCAAGAATGGCTTCTCCTGGGTCACTGCTACGCTCTCCTGGGCAGCAAAATGCATGCATGCAGCATGGACCTGAGGCTAGCCTATCAGCAGCCTGCTACACTGGCTTCCTAGTTGGCACGTGCGAACGTGAAAAGTTCACGTTGCAGTAATCTCTTACAATATTTACACAGTACCTGACCTACCTACTAGAATAGTCCTATCTAAAGTCAAAATGCAGAGCCAGACATACCTGTAAATCTGGGCTTCCCAAGATGATCAGTTTCTTTTGTTGGGCTTGAACTAAAATCAGCCGTATTACCTGAGAATGAGAAAATAACAAAAATCTTGGTGAAAAAAATCACAATACATCAACAAAGCAGTATGGATGAAAGATAGCCACCATTTCTCTGAGATAAACCATTTGTGGCTTGACTTCCTTTACTAATCTCGTAATACATTTATATCCAAAATAAAAAGACCTTTACTTGTGTCCTGCAGCAAGGTGTTCTGGAGTGTTACAATAGTGGATTAAAAATCACAACCAATAAACTAATACTCATCACTAAATTAAGATACCTGTAGTTTACAGCACTGGGTAATTTAGTAGTCTAAGTTTCTAATTGGTAACTGGATAGTCTATATTTTATAAAAACAAAACTTGGCATTTCTAGATCTTCCAAGGAAAGAGGCATCGTCTACAACAAACTTTGACAATAAATATTACTCTAAAATTGAATAGACAAATATTCCTAAAACTGATAAAAATGGAAGGCCTCAAGTTTTTGTTTTCCCTACTTTGAAATATTTGAGTATATTGCAGCACACTGTCTGGTGAGCACCAGCACACTAACCAATCTCTTCTTCGGAGGAAGGAGTGGTTGGATGTTTTTTTCCTGCCTCTGGCCTCTCTGCAGCTGTTCCAGTAGGTTTGAGTGTTGCCTTCAGGGGTGGGGAAGTTGCTCGGCTCGAGGCAATGATTCCTATAATAGAGAACCAAAGCAGTAGGAATAGCGCCATGTTTCCTCATTTATTTATTCAATAAACGTCTATTAAGCACTTACCATGTGGCTTGGCACTATCAGCCAGGCTTGGAGAGAAACAAGACCTGGTTCCTGATAGAGATAGCTGGCTGAGCCAAGGGTACTGAAACAGACATTGTGAAAGAGCTATGTAAGGTCACAGAGGGGACAAAGAGAGGGAGGGCCGTCCATGGAGAAAGTATCAGTGAGGCAGTGTGTCTTCACAGAAGTACAAGAGCTTCAGTCTATGATTTGTAGCAGGAAAACATGACAATCGAGGGAAGAGAAGTCCCAGTCGCAGCGAAGTGTGGGCAAACCACTGAAGAAATTGACTCTCATGGATGTGGATGCTATTTTAAGGTAAAGGGGTCATGAAAAGATCCCCTATAGGGAAGTGACACAAAAGAATGAGACCTTCACCACAGCCATGTGGTCAGCGGTGAGCAAAGTTAAGGAGATGGAATGGCCTTGTTCAGAGATGAATTGGCAGACATAGATGACAGCCAGGCTAGGAGCACAGACCCCGGGAGCACTCTAGGATGCTGGCATAGTGGCCAGAACAGCGCTCCCTTGAGCTGCTGTGTTCAACTCCTGTATGCTAAAGTTACTTATCTGTCTCTAAAACTGGATTCAAGCATTATGGAGTAGTTAGTAAGAGGAGTATAGGGTGGGTTTTAAATTCATCCTAGGAAAGGAAGACCTTTTTAGGCTACTAGCCAAGGGATACTAGGTTACGTTAAGGATTTTGGTTCACTGTGCAGTCATGACTCAGTCAGGTAGATGGAGCTCTGCTTTCCCCTACAGATTCAGGCCCTTAGTCCTAGAGAAAGTGGACCACAATAAACTGGCAAGCAAGACCAAGAGAAATTGTACTCTCCAGAGCTGGCAGACTCAGCAGGAAATGGTGTCAACATTTTCTCCCTGGTAAGAAAAATGGGACTGGAGGCCTCAGTAGATTTAGAAGTAGGCAACAATTGGTAGATGTCATGTGGGGTCCACAGGCACTTGTGAAAGACTCTCAGAGTAGGCCCATACAGCCAGTGGATTCCAAAATCACCAGAACCCTACCACTATAATTGTTCATTGCTGGTCTTTGAAGGGGAGCCATTTTCTCTCAGTTAGCGGTGGACAGTGGGACACGGAGAGCCACATCCTGAGCTAATCCTAGGAATGGGATGTGTTTGTGGCTCCTCCTCAGGCTCAGGGGTACAGAGGCTGTGCCAAAGCTATACTTTCTGACAAAGAATGAGATACCATAGGCCAAAATCAGTGAACTGTGGCTGACAACCCATGGCACGCTCTAGCATCACAGTGACTCAGCAGCGAGACCTGGTCTCCTCATGAGGCATTCACTGGGCATTCACCCAGAAAGGCACAAAGCACAAGTTAGAGGCTGAACTTCCCCAAGACATTGGGGAAAACAACATAGAGCAGTGGTTTTCAACCTTCCCAATGCTATGACTCTTTAATACAGTTTCTCATGTTGTGATGATCCCCAACCTTAACATTATTTTCACAACTTCATAACAGTAATTTTGACACTGTTTTCAATTGTAATGTAAATATCTAATATGCAGGACCCCTGTGAAGGTCCATGCACGCCCAAAGGGGTCATGACCCACTGACCCAGAATCATCTTGCAAAAAGAATGACACCAGCTCTCTTCATGCAGACACTGTTCACTGTCACCTCTTCCGGCTGTCTTTAACTTATATCCAGTTTCCACCTACCAAATATTTAGGACGTTGGGATTCAGAAAGAAAGGAATGACAAGGCAATTGGTTTGTTAGCAGAGGCCCTAAATGGGAGTGAGGTAGAGCTTTGTTTTGAACTGGATCAGTTTTCACTGGTTCTTCATTTCATTCATGTATTCATTTATGGTTACTATCAAATTTCCTCTGTATTTTAAGCACTCAATGAGGTTCTAGAATTTCAGAAAGAGGACTGTTATTACAAAACTCACAAGCTCTGAGAGGAAGTTAAGAATACAGTCATCTGTTTGTTTTTCATTGTCCAGAGATGTGCTATGAGATTATGCTTTTGCACATTGTAAATATTTGTCCCTCCTATTAGTTTGATAAAACACTGATTGGCCAGAAGGCAGACAGGAAGTATAGGTGGGGCTACCAGACAAAGAAAACTCTGGGAAAGGGAAGGACAGAGCAGAGATGACAGGGAGATGCAGAGAAAAGACAAAAATGCTGCTCTGAGAAAAGGTACTAAGTCACTTGGATAATCGTGGGTTAAGAGTTAACAAGTAATACGTCTGAGCCATAGGCCAAACAACATGTAATTAATATAAGACTTTGTGTGGTTACTTGGGACTAGGGGTCCAGACCTCAGAGCTAGGCTGGGCCAGAAACGCCTTACTACAGAGATGCATATCAAGGATTACATAGACTATCATGTCAATGCTAACACTTCTTTGTGTAGCTAGAAGAGAAATGAAGTATGTATGTACCTGGATCTGGTGGGACCATTCTATGCCAGCATGAACCTACATGGAAAACACAGCTTAACTGCGCAGATTCTTCACCCGAACACTGTCACCCTCACAGCGGCATGAAGGCAAAGTCAGCGGCAGGACATTACTTTCACTCTCTCTGAGGGTCTCCCACTTCTGCTGCTTCTCAGGAGTAATCTGCTACTGAAAGCCAGGTCAGCTTCTCTCTATGTTCCAAGCATGCGGGCATCTTGGAAGCAAACTGGCCTAGATATGGGGGAATGCTTTCTTTCCCTTTACCCCCTCACAGTATTTCAATCCCCCGAGCTGTAACTAACAGCTTGGATCTGTCACGCATGCCAGTGGCTTGCCTACTGCCTAAGCCAGTAGACAAAGAAGGGTTAGGCTGGCAGTAAAATGCAATCATTGAGAGAGAGGAAATGTAAGTGGCACACATACCTGCACTTCCTGGCTTCCCGGTGACATTATTTGGTGGCAAAGGTTTTCTATGTGGAGATATAGTTCTAGGGGGCATGGGTGGGCGACGAGTACCTGGAATTGTAGCTAAGAGAAATTATAAAGTCAGTATTTACTACAAAAAAAATCAGTTTGAAATAAATAAGCTTCTATAAACAGCAGAGTAGCTGTTGGATAAGAGATGTTTATAGTTTACAGAAAATATAATATATAGGCACTCTATGTATGATTCCTCCAAACGTAGGCTGGTCATAGAGTCATGGATAAAGAATCACATTAATGTATGTAAATCATCTCCTGTAATTTTAGATAAAAATATGTAGGCATAGATGTAAGCATAGAAGGTCATATGTAGAGAATGGAACATCTTTCCCCTAGAGACTTGCCAGAAGCATTGATGAACTTTGTCAAATCACCTTTGGTTGTGAGCCTACAATTCTGTCTACCACTTAGACTTTGAATTGTTGAGCATATTCCATTTCTGTGGGTGGTTCATGTTACCCACTAACTCATTGATGAACTTTGTCAAATCACCTTTGGTTGTGAGCCTACAATTCTGTCTACCACTTAGACTTTGAATTGTTGAGCATATTCCATTTCTGTGGGTGGTTCATGTTACCCATGAACAATGCTAGAACTTTTCAAATAGTTATATTAAGGTAGTACTCATGGCAGGGACTGGCATCTGGTGACTGGAGCACAGGGTCACTGTGAAGCAGCTTCACAATGCACACGGGTTCCTAGCTATGAGCCTGACTAGAGCCAATCTTACCACACACTCTGCTTTCTTACTCAGTCTTGGTCGCACGGCCACCAGCCCAAGAAACTGCACAATTTTAAACCTTCTCTGCCTAATGGGCAAAGGAAAGTATCATTCTTTTTATAGTTTGCATAATGAAGTCTACTATGCAAGGTGGTTGAAAAAGCTAAACATGTCTGGAGCAACTCACCTTAGCTCATATGTTAACCTGTTAGAGGTGAAAAATCTATTTCTTTCCTTGCATTATTTATGTTGGTTTAAAAATAACCAAGATGAATTCTCCACCCAGAAAAAATACCTTATCGGGTTAAGTATTTTCGAGGCTACCAAGAAGAGAGGCGAAGAAGAAAGAGGTAGAGAAAGAGGATGGGGAGGGCAGACTGTACATGTGCTTGTTAGGTGAAGATGTTCTCATGACATCTTTTTTTTTTTAAAAAAAGCAGAGAGACTGGATTCTGAGCTTCATGTGTCTATTACACATAGTGTACTGTTAAAACAGGAACAGAAACCATATCAGGCCAAAATATATCCTAATAAATAACACAAGACCAAAGCTTGAAAAAAGAATCTAAAACCCAGTAGGTCTGTAACACTTGTCCACGGTGACTTCTTGGGATCATAGAAAGCAGCCATTAAGTTAGTATCCCCCAAAGATTTTAAAGGAATTTCATTTGCACATTCTTTCTCCAAAGATTGTGTCTTAGAATGTTCCTCTAGCAGATAATGTGGTTCTCACACCCAGAACATGCATGTTGCTCATCATCCACCATTTCTGTTCCTATGAAAACCTCAGAGCTGAGATGCCAGAGGGGCCAGAGGGGCCATATCTTACACGCTACCTGGTTTTTTCATTGCATGTGGGTCCACGGACACATTTCTTCCAGTACTGGATGGCTTAGGTGCTTGCTTGATTCCTAAGAGCAGAAATGATCGACAGACAGAAATAACTGTATAGAAAAATTTGCTAAACATTCTTCATCATGAGCACTTGATGGAGTTACCAGAGGAACATGCATTTCTTACAAAGGCACCAGTGCTTTTGTGCCCATTTTAATTGGCTTCCATTATCCAGACATAAAAATACTAAAAATCCTACACTTGTTGGTTTTATTTTTCTTTCTAGAGCTGGCGCTGGGCTGTGGTTTTTGGTTTTGTCATAATTTTCCATGGCATTCATCCTGCACTGGCTGCCTGGGAGGTATTGCTTCACCAGACAGACTTTACCAAGAGTAAATTGTCACCTTCTGCCAGTCTTCATGGGTACATTTTGTGGTTAAAAAGATAATTTTCCTCCAGCTCACTAATGCTCATAAAGAAACCTCAGAATCCAGTGTGGTTGAGTTTGTGCTGATTGAACTGGCTTGAAAAATGACAGTGACTGTTACAGTAACTAATTGCCAACAATTGTGAGTTTATGATTATATCCCAGAAAAGTGCAAGGATATTACCTAAACACATGTAAATGTGCAGGCAGGTATACTGATCAAATATAAACATTTTGCTTGTTGAAATTTGAATGAGAATGTTTCTCCATTGGCTCATGTATTTGAACACTTGGTTTCCCATCTGTGGAGCTGTTGGAGGGGGTTATGGAACCTTTAGGTAGTAGAGCTTTGATGGAAGAACACCACCACTGGGGAGGGTCAGTTTTGAGATCATATAGCCTTGCCCTACTTCCTGTGCTCTGTGTTTCCTGTGCATGGTTGAAATGTGATCTCTTAGCTTCCTGCTCCTGTCTCCATGGCTCCCTCACCTCTATGGATATCCAGCCTTCTAGAGCTGTAAGTGCAAATAAACATTTTCTTAATTCGATTTTGCTTGTAGTGTTTTATCACAGAAACTAAAAGTAACTAATACAGAAGTTGGTACCATCAAGCAAAGTTGTCGCTGTAAAGAACATGACACTGTGGATTTTGGAAGACTTTGAAAATTTATTCTAAAAATGCTGTTCCTGTGCCCTGGTGTTCTTGGTACCCTGGAGCCAAAGAAACGGATCATGTGACTGACTATTCTGTAAATGGTATTCAGGCATAGAAAAATACTTCTGCTGTGCCACTAAGATGATTTGACTTTGATTTATCATAATTTCTCAATGGATACATAAACACACACACACACACACACACACACATACACACACCCTAGAATGCCAATGGGCTAGTTGTTTTTTTGAATAGATCATATTAGCCCTTCTCCAGATAGTTTTGTCCCTCAAATACAAACCATTTTTTGCTTATACTGTCTGAGAACTCTGCATGTTTATTACTTGATTTGGGATTTACAAAGCCTCTGTGTGAGACATAGCATCCAGGGCCCACAAATGAGCAAATCCAAGGCCATATTAAACAAGCTGCTCAAGGTCTTATAGCTAGGTCATGCTGGGACTCAGAATCACATGCTCTGACACCAAGCACCAAGCCCTCCTAGTGGCTCTTTCTTCTTATATTCTTCACAATGATAAGTGACTATAATCCTATATACTTCATCTCCTGAGATAGCTGAAGTGCCTCCCTAGATGAGAGTTATTGATGTTGGCTGGCAAGCATCTGTCCTGTAACCATGCCACTATCATGCATCAAACACACACAAAAAAATTAGTTTGCAGGCTCTCAGCAATTCCTATAGGGCAAATATGGATCCAGATAAGTTCAGCTAAGTGCCTGGAGGAGGAAGTGAACTGGACATCGAGGAAAGTGCATAGGTTATCAAGAGGGAAGGTGAGAAGAGGGAAGGAGAAGGGAAGAAGAATACATTAGAAGAAACTAGAAATTTCCCAGGTGCTTTCTAAATAGATGGAGACAGAGGCAGCTCATCATCATAATTTCTGATGAACAACAGCACATCAGCCCTTGAACAAAGACAGAATGTATCTGGAAGCATTAGAGAGGGCCCTGCAAATAGTAACTTTGGGGCTCAGTGGAGAGAGTTGGAGACAAAACAATGAAGCTCCAGGCTTGGTAAACTAGTCAACGTGTGCTGCTCTGAGTCAGAGGCAATTTAGGGTTAAAGGCAGCACAGCCAGAATGAGGAAAAAATTGAAAGGGAAGCCATTCTGAGAGACACTTGGGAGATGGATCCTATGGAACTGGCACCCAAGCAAGCAATCTATTGAGAGAGTTCTTTTTTTCTCAGACAGGATGAACGAACACAAACGTTTAAAGGGCATTTGGCTTGGAGGGCGCCAAGACTGAAGCCTCAGTATGGGCCACCACTGCCATCTGGGAGTTTTCCAGAAGTCTACGGATTTACGTAATTCATCACTTAGTGATTACTTGTCCAAGATGACATAATGATTTTGGATATTCCTAACCATAGTAACAAAATCTTTGCAAACAAACACATTGATTTCCGACTGTATCAATGCAAATCAATTCTCAATGAATCAGTGACTTCCACCTCCTGTGACTAAAAGGGGTGAATTTATGCAGGATTTTTCTCTGTGCTTTTGCCTCCAAATCTTAGCACCTAGCTAAAATTTCATGAGCAATGAGCCAGTTGCCTGGAAGATTAAGCCACAGTCTAGAAAAACACATACCTCATGCTGGGGATTCTGCTTCCTTTGTGAGGCACTCTCCATGCGGGGGCAGTAAAGAGTGCTTTTCCCATTAGGAAATAGGGAGAAGAGTCTGAGACTGAGCTATGTAACAAAATCTGCCAGATCACATGCTCCAAGAAAGCTTCAGAATTATATTTTGCTTGGTACGTAAGGAACCTTCAAAAACTGATGGCTGAATGACTAACTAGTCCAGCAGTTGCCATCTTCCCAGAGAAGTCAGACTCCCTGGTCTAAGGTTGATAAGTTTCTTCTCTTAAGAGTCAGGCAATAAATTCTGCCATTTCTCACAACTTGGAAATTTCTAATGTGTGGAACATCTTAACTAAACTGTGATGCTTATGTGTGGAAACCACAAAAAAAAGCAGAACAGTGGGAAAATGACCCATTCGAATTATGAGCCTTGGGGTAGCAAGATGGCTTAGTGGATAAAAGGCACATGATGCTAAGATGATAGTCTTAGTTCCATATCCAGGAAGAATAGTATAGATAGAGAGGACCAATTTCTGTAGATTATCTTCTATCCTATGACATTTAAATATGAACAGAAATATGCACTGTGCATATTCCCCTTCCCAACACACACACATACAGATAAATAAAGTGAATAAAACCTCAGTTTCTGTAGGCTATTTTCTAACCTTAAAATAAAGATAAACCAACCCATATAATGCAAAGCAAGTATCTATAGTGGTGTTTAAAATAAAAAATATTCAAGGCAGCTTCCAGCTAAGACTGACCCTGAAGGTGACGATGGTTGGATGCTGTCTGATGACCTTATCACCTGAGAGATAAACAAAAAGTCATCTTGACAGAAGGCCTCAGCAGACGGGTAACACAGAACAAGCACACAAATATTGGTTAGACACTGAGAGAAACAAGGAATGGGAAAAGGCAACACATTTGCCCTGCTGGCATCAGCGGTCACTTCCTCCAGTGCTTAAATCACAGAAGCACTTGTTTGCCCCAAACTATTTTGGACAAGATATTACAAAGATGACTCATGTATGTAAGATGATAATGACAGATATTAGTTCAAAAGTGAGTCTTGAAAAAATTCTAAGTGTTGCTAAGTTATTTGCCCTCTTTTGAAGATCCTTACTTATGCAATCTCCAAACATGTGCACTTAAATTCCTCCCAAGAGGATCTGAGAAAAGATATTCTTGTTAGAGCCAGTCTATGCCAATCTGAGAAATTATGCACTGCTAAAACTCCAAGTAGAAATAATGAATGAAGTAACTCAACACAAATAGGTACTACAATGTCTCAGAAATCCATAGACTGGCCACTTTCATTTGGTCTGAAAAACAATGAAAATTTCAGAATTTCAGATACTAAAATACTCAGGTAAACAAGAGAAAACACATTAGAAATGAATCTAACTGATTTTTTAATACTAACCTCAAGTATTACATTATTTCTTACCAGGAGCTGATTAAACATAACATATATGCATTAAATACATTCTAATTTTTATGCATTGTACATATGTAAATGCATGATTATATCATTTAAAACATCTCAAGGGAACAATGCAGTTGCATTTGTCCTGAGTAATAAATTGGGTATTTAAATTTTTATTAGAGCTATTGGCGGAGCTCTCAGGAAGTTAGAGCTGTGCCAACTGATCAGAATGGTTCATAATTTTTAGAAGGACTATAACCATGGTGACCAGTTAGTAATTGTTTTGAATTAAGTCTGCATCTTCTTACTTAAATTCCATATTGCAGACAAAGGCTTTTCAGAATGACATGATGCCCCTGTGGGAGAGCATAGAGGGGAAAACCAGTGCACACAGACCAGCCTTTCCATAGAAAGTGGCTTGAAATAAGAAAAAAACAACTGTTTATTTTCATCCTGTAACTAACATTTAAATGGAATTCTTTTTAAGAAATAAGATGATATATGTTAGCTGGGTTAGTAGACTAGGTATAGAAGAGTTGGAAGATTCTCTTCTGATGTCTTTAGGGACATGTGAAGTTGCTTTTGAAATGAGTTAAAACTTAACATTTTAATTCCACAAATACTTTCCAAAACTTATACCAAAGAAGCTGATGTGTGAATTCAGCAAAATTATATGAGATGAATGGTGTCTGAGTTAGGATGTCTATTGTTATGAGGAGATACCATGATCACAGTACCTCTTAAAAAGGAAAACATTTAATTGTGGTGGCTGGCTTACAGTTCAGAGGTTTAGTCCATTATCAACATGGTGGGAAGCAAGGCAGCATGCAGGCAAACATGGTGCTAGAGAAGGAGCTGAGATTTCTTATCTCTTGATCTCATAGGCAACAGGAAGTACTGTCTCATTGGGCGTGGTTTGAGCATATATGAGACTTCAAAGACCGCCTTCACAGTGACATACTTCCTCCAACAAGATCACGCCTACTCCAACAAAGCCACACCTCCTAATAGTGTGAACTCCCTTTGGGAGCAATTTTCTTTCAAACCACCACAGAAAGCATTTAATTTTGATGCAAACAAAGAGAAATGTAACTGTGATTATTACCTGTTCCCACTCCATTTCCATTGGGTGTCCCTTTGGATTTGGTTTTACCGGGTCTTATGGTTGTTTTGTTCAGAACTACAACAAAGTGGGGGATTTAACAGTTTAGACATTTCCTATTAAAAGCCTGCAGCCAAGGAAAACAAAACTTCTCAGAGAACTGACATTTTTCTTTTAACTAGGCAATAAAGTAAGGACAATTCACACACATGAAAAAATATAATCCAGAATATAGAAACCACATTTTCTTAGGAAAGTCATAAACTTTTCATAGGTGAAAATGAAAATCTGAATCTATACCGAGGTGGTCACTGAGCTGCAAAATTTGTTCATGAAGAAAGTAAGTAGAAAGGGAATTTCTAATTCTGAGTGGGAAATATTTTACCCTGCTTCCTGTTTATGCAATTAGATACATTCCAAAAAAAAAAAAAAAAAAAGAACTGAAGGAATATGAAGACTACACTACGTCTAGTGAAACATTGAGACTGGAAATGTACTTAATGTCAAGGCCACCATTCATGACTCATAAATTGGTGATCTCTTTGTGGATGTCTCTAGATACCATTTAATTACAATAGTCCTTGTATACATCCACTATTGAACATTGAGCCATCATACCGCCATGTAAATCTCTTTTCTGTTCTCTAGAAAATCAAACAAACACTGAGTGAGCTTACACGTGTCAGCTCTACAGCCAGATTGTCTGATTTTTCATTCTCTTTCTGATTCCCCTCAGAACCTCAGTTTCCTCATTGTCAACCATTACCATTATTTTACAGAAACGTTTATCAGTCACATATTAAGCACTCAGTGATGTTCATAACATGAAGCATGAACAAAAACATGAAAATACCTCCTCTTGTATTGATTTTTTTTTTACCTAATTACCTTTCGGAGTTAGAGATAATAGCCAAAATGGTGGCTCTCTATATGAAGGACTAGCTGTCAAACAGACCCCCAGCAGGCAGCAGGCAAAGCACAAAAGCTTTAGGTAGGTTAATATATTTTTCCCATGAGCATTTAAGATAGCTAGCTTTTTGTTATCTTTCCCCAAGAGAAACAGTTGGTGGGAGTTTAAACCCCTGACAAAGGGACTGCTAGGGAGCACTAATGTATTAATGCGGAGAGAAACAATTTCCTTTCTTTGTCCAGATTATTCAACACCCTGGAATAGCCCACACCAGCCAGTTCCCAAGAAGAAAGAACTCATTCCATTCTGACAATATCGTTCCCTCAGATTCCAGCTCTGGGTTCCTTTTCCATCTGGAGACTCTGTGTACTTGCTTGTCTTTGTATTTCTGCTTTCAGCAAGATCTGGCTGAGTGATGAGACCTTTACTTTCCTGCCTTTTTATTTTTTAAGTTAGTGTCAAAAAAGAAACCATTCCTGAACTCATAGACAACTTCACGCAACACTTTATGTGTGTGTGTGTGTGTATATGTAAATATATACTCATATTTATATCTGCACATATATTTATATAGTGTATATATGCATATATGCACATATTTTATGTAGTATATAATTGGATATTACATATATAATATTCAAAGAATATAAAAACATTGTCTCCTTTTTCTTATCAACCTGGAGATACATCTACATAGATCATACCTTTGGTGAATGACTTTCCTTATCCATTAGTACCTTAAGAATACTTAGCGTCACAACAGAAAGGAACAAGAAAACTCCAGAAAGGCTACATTGCTGGAGCTAAAATGCTCATGCCTTAGCATTTACTTAAATCAACTTACACTGAACAATTAGTTGTTCTTTAAATGCCAAAGAGGGCAGAGTTATAGTCCTTCATTGACTTGGTATCTCTCAATAGAGAACTATACTTCTAGTTGAGGGAACCACCTCAACCAGCAACAACTGATTGAATAGAACTACAGTGATGTGAAGGGGTTGGAATGGTGCAGCTCCATTATAATTTATTATTATTATAATTAATTTGGGGCTACCATTAGCCTCCCCAGATAGCCATTCTTTGTCCACCTCATGGGCATCCTGTAACTAACAGATAAACTCGCAGGAGGATATTAGCTAAGAAGACCGCCATTTTCCACCAAACCAAAAGTTAAGAATGTCATTATCAGGTAGCATCTGAGACTTGGAAAGAGTAATTCTTTATCTTCCTGTACTCTGCCTCTCAGAGGTTTCTACTAATTTGTTTTTAAAATATCTTGATTTATGAATCTTTGTTCTGCTACTACAAAAAGTTCATGAAACAACTTCCTTGTTGGAACATTAGGAAGACTGGAATTGGTCATGGTCACTCATAATTTTAGCACCAGCATAAACCTTGTCTTTTATTTGTTTGAAATGAGAAATGTTTCTTTCGATGACAGAAGGTATCGAGTAAAACTATTTGCTTTGAAACTGAAAGCACTCTCTACTAGGATGAGTCCATTCATTTTCCCCAAAAAAAAAAAAAAAAAAAAAAAAAAAAACAGAAAAATGTGAAATTGTCATAAAAATTTAAGGTGTGTGAAACTTAGGAATAAACTTCATTGAAATGTTTTTATATTTCTTAAGTTCCACAGAGGCTTCTGATCCTAACATCTATAAAAACCTTGAAGTCTCCTCACTTCAAGGAATTAACACCTTTAGTTATCCACAAGGATCAGAATTTCTGTGTTCCTTGATTTCAACATAAGGGTACATTGTCCTGGATCCTTTCTCCGCCAGCCCTTCTATCTTTGGGAAATTTGTCTATTTTGGCTCTTCTGTGTAGCTTCTTTCCCAAGCTTGCTAACTGTGTAGGTCATTAGAGGAAGTTAAGCTCTCTTACCAGGCCTGGCATGCGGTCTGTCAGGTATCCTGGGCTTCACAGGAGTCATGTGTGATCGGTGTGGTGCTGAAATAGAAAACATACTTGATACTCAATGACTAGTCTCCAAAGACCAGCCAATTGACCTTTGTTACCCTAGGGACCAATAACCAGCACACCTCACATAGAGGTAGAACGTTCTGAAATCGTCAAGTTATTTGTTACCTACTTCACTCAAAAGGGACATAAAACAAGGGAAACTACTTGTAGCTGAAACGCAAAGATACACACAGATGAGGTAGGTCATTTGTAATATTAAGAATTAATCATTTAGTCCATGCTTGCCAAAAGTATTATTTTATCAGATGGCTGCTTAACATGTCAGACATACAGCATAGCCATTCATCTACCCAGCTACCCACCCAGCCAGCCATCTATACCCCCTTCCATCTATTCAGCCCACCATCTACCCAGCTATGCATCCTTCTCAATAAGAAACTACTATACATTATTTTTCCAAAGAAAGCAATATGGGTTTAAAAAAAAAAGAAAAAGGAAAAATTAGATTACTAAGAAAAACAGTAAAATAATTTCTACCAAACTGTCTTTGCTTATAAACTCTGAAATTAATAAATTTCCATTGTCTATAATTGCTATTCAGAGGAGTGAAAAAAAATGTCACCTGATGTCCAATCTGTCAAGTGAGCAACAGATGCTAAAACCAGCATGCTACCACCTGTTTTATGGGGTCTGCTCATGAAAAAGCAGCAATGAAGTTTTGCTGAATTGATATGTCAGTTACCATTGAGGCAAATTTAGGAGCTGATGTAGAACCATTTTGGTTTCCTAAGGTACTGAAGTATGTGCTCCTTCTGGACTCCGCTAACTGCGGCTCTTTGCACACCGCATACTACACACGAATTTCCTGCCACCAAGGCTCTTGGTAATGTTTCACCTACAGCCAGATTTTTTTTCTTGTAAACTATACAGATGTTACATCATTTAATAGTTTTGCTCACATCTTGAGTGGATATTTATTAACTATAAATCAGCAGTGTCTTGCCTGGCAGCCTTAAGAGAATAACACCTGTGAAATAGCTTACAATGTAGCTCTCACTTAGAGGCTTCCAAAGTGAAGCTTTGATGAACAGGATTTTGCCATGCAGCAGGCCAACAACAGGCCGATTGCAGTCCTCCAGAGGCCTGACGGGGGCCATCCCAAGGGTAATCATAGTGCTGCTGTAAAGCATTAGGGCCCACAGAGCCAAAAATATCTCATGATGATTTTCAAATGGTTCCCTTTGATTTTCTTTGAGAATGGCCTAAGTGCCCGTCATTTTAACCCATTTTTATGTTTCATGTTGATCCCTCTGAACATTTGACTGCTTTTGCTGAAGAAGAGGATCATGGTTCTTATGGTTCTCATCAAATACAGGGATTTCGAAACTCTGCTCAGGACCGTGAGGAGAGCAGGGTGCAGACAGGGTGCAGAAATACCCATCAGCAGGTGTCCTCATTATATTGGGGTGGAGGGGCTTTGGTTCCAGTTTTTCTAGGAAGAACTTCAAGGGCTGGAATGAAGTTTAACTTCAGGCTAGGAGGTACTCAGACAGCTTGTCATGCAGCAGCAGGTGGTCATGAAGAAACCTGCTCTAACTTTAAACCTCAAAGGAAAGGCAAAGGAGCTTTGTGACTTCGCCGTCACGCAAATATCGCTGACGTGTTTTGTTTTTGAGCGGCCAATGATATAAAATTGTAAAGATGCTTCATATCTATTAAAAAAAAACTTCTAAAAATATTAAAATAAGGCACATAAAAACAACATCCAAAATAAATAGACAGTGATAACAGAAGCACTGTGCTCTGCCCAGTTCCAAATGGAGAAGTGATCAAGAGCTGAAAGTCAATCAGGGCTCCCCAAAGTGCCTTGGGGTAAGTTCATTGCTGCTCTGTACTGAAAGTAAAGAACTGGGCACTTAAGAGATGAATCAGCAGGTAAAAAATGCTTGCTGCCAAGCCTGACAAGCTCAGTTTGATCCCCCAGAATCCATGAGATAGAAGGGGACAACCAACTCCATAAAGTGTCCTCTGAATGCCATACATTCGCCACAGCATGGCTACAAATGCCCTTTCATCATGCTCATAGAAAATAAATATGCGTAGAAACAAAAGTAGATGGCAGAGAGCCATGCATGTAAGCTACAACACTGTGTGGGAATTGTCTCAGTAGATGTGGGAGCAAAGCTGCCACATATAAAATAGGTGGGAGATTCTAGTAGTAGTGTTCTATTGTGGTCCTAGGGGTACCACTGCCGAGGGGTGGAAATGCCACAGTCTCATGCATCAGTAGTATACTACGGTTCAAAGGCAACATCAGGAGGAATTATTTCGTCTTTCCGTTGGTATGGGCTATATGAGGATTGGTATTAAACGAACACAGTGTTCCGGATGGACATTAAGGACCTCAGAGCTCAGGACAGCTTATGAGGAAGGCCCTGTAATCAGGCTTACTGAAAGGCACCAGTGTGGGGGTGCCCCTCTTCTCCTGAAGAGGGTTTTGTTTGTTTTCTGTTTATTATTTAGTAATCTCATGCAACTGCAACTCTGCTGAACCTAAACAAAGGATCTGGAACAAAGCCAAGAAAACATAAATCCTAGAATAGTAGGGAAGAGCCTCAAACTGAGAATTCTCTGGACACACAAAAAAATTATACTACATTATACAATTGTACTAAGACAATTCAGATCATGATATAAGATCCTTCATGAAACTCAGGATAGCCATAATATTCCCATCTAATAAAATGGTTTCTGGAAGAAATTTAAAAAATATATTTTACCCAATGTTGGAATTCCCGTAAAAACGTAAAGAAGGCTTGTTTTTTAACTCTTAACCTGGGATCCATGAAGCCTCCAAAGCTGAAATTTTATTTTTGCTTGGAAATACTAAAGCAGAGCTGAAAGCATCTTTATATGCCCTCCCCATTATAAATACCTACGTATTTTGGTGAAGAGCTGCACAGTCTGAGTATGAGGATGATGCTGTCATTCAAGACAGTAAAGTGATTCACAAAAAAAGAAAATACAAAAGCCTGGGAGGGTTGTGGCCAGACACAAAGGGTTAAGCTAGTAAAAGGGCATGTGAAGGCTGCCGTGATGCTTCTTATTTCTCTACATATTTGTACAGAAATAAGCTAGTAAATGCAAATGTTATAATTGATTTGGAAATTTTAAAATTACAAAGTTTCAAAACACAAGTTTTAAAGTTAGAGACTCTAAAACTTATGCTCATGTTTGCTCAGATTCTCTGATGACAAAGGACCTGCCGTTTATTTTGTTGCTATTATTTTTCTTGCTGTTCCTTATTACCCTCTCTCCTTCCTTTCTTTATCCTTCCTTCCTTCCTCCCTCCCTTCCTCCTTACTTCCTTTGCATTTGCCCTGACTTTCTACCACTTAATACAAATGAGCAAAAAGGATCTTCCAAATGTCAGATACAATAACACTACAGCATTAGTAGACCAGGAAATGCTTATGGTCCAAGTAGGTGAGAAGCTGTACGAGAAAAGAATATGAAAACCAAGTATGCAGGTGAGTTCCTTTCTCCCAGACAGGGCGTTGCAGGGAACACATCCTAAATATCTAACCACTCTCAATTCTTGGATGATTTTTCGCATTAATAGCTTTTCTCAGCTCATAACATCATCAATGGTTTTTATTCCAGTTTGGGAGATGAGGGAATGGAAAAAGAAAGAAGGGAAAGTAGTTAGACAAAGAATAATAATCCTTAATTATCAGAGATAAAAGGCAGACCAATGAAGGCTCAGCAAGGGGAAAGACTGGAGGCTTTCAGGATTAGTTGTCAGCATCCTGAAGCCAACAAGGCATTTGAAGCATAAACAAGTGCTATTCAGTGTTCCTGAGGTCTTTCACCTTTTACGTGAAAACAGTCAAGTAGTTCACCGCCGTGAGGAAATTTCATCTGAAAGCAATTTTTTTTTCTTGGTTAAAGAAAAATAAGAAAAAAATTCTCTCCAAGGATGGAGAAACAGCATTACCCTGAGTTGTCTTTGCCAATTTGGTTGTTCGTGGAATCTTAGTTGTGAAGAGCTCCTGGGTAGACTGGTCTGTTTCTTCTAGGGAAAAAACAGAGTAAGATGCCTTGTTTTTAATAACCATCACCATGAGCATAATAAAGAGCAAAGCAAAAAGTAACAAAAGCTCAAGCTAGTCTCTACCCTTTTTTGCAGTAAAAGTGAATACAGATGTAAACGACTTGGGCATCCTGTTTTAGCGGCTATCATAGGACTGACAAGCAGCTTTGGGGCAGGATCATTTTGCTTTGGTTCTGTTTTTACTAGAGTAGGGATTGAACTCAGGGCATCATGTATGCTAGGCAAGAGCCCGTCCACTGAGCTAAAGGCCCAAGACCACTGTTTGATGAGGTTGTTGGGTGTAGACAAAGTTTGAAGAGACTTAGATGTCTATATATTTGTCTTTTTTTCTCTTCTCTACTTCACAAAGTCCACAAGTTAGATGTAGAAAACCAATAGACCACATGAAAAGATGCCATTTCAATCATAGAAGAAATATCCTTTTATTTTCCATGTGTCAAAAATAAAAATTATGTTTCCTGACATTCAAACGTATTTGTCTTGGCAAAATAATTACTACCCTCATATTACCCTACACTTATAACATCGTGACAGCAAGGCATATCATATTACTCTTCTGCCACCTTAGAGATCAGGAAGGTAGCTGATGGCAGTAATAGTACACTCTTTTTTTCCTATCCAGTTTACTCTCTTGATTCAGTTTTTGGAAGAGAGATTTGTGATAACTTGCAGATGATGGCTCTTTCTTCAATAAACCAAGAAGCATTTAAGAAAAGAAAAAGTAAAGTGGAAATTAGATGATTAGTATATTCAGTGGTAATTTTTGTAACGTAAACTTGGCCGTCACAGTCTAGAATGATATCTATTGGTCAAGGCACATGGGCTGAAGAACCTTCCCACCGTTTTCAGTCATGACTCAGCAAATGTGTTTCCACAGTTGTGGATGTATTTATGTTGGAATCTTTGGAAGCAGGATCAGAGCATACCAACCATTTTGTCTCATCCATCGCCTTTCCAAGGGCGGTCTCTAAGCTCTGCGGGATCCTATTGCACCTTAAATCCTCTCTAGATTACTTGGAGTGGAAGCAGATGAAAATGCTATGGGAACCATTTGAAGGATAATTACAAGAAAAAGACCTGATCATTTTCATTACAATTTTTCTTTTTGGGGGGGGGTGTTGAGATTTATTTCTATTATGTTATTTTAGCAAGTCAGAGAAAGTTATTGTCGGGGTTGGCTGCTTTATAACTGAGCATATTTCTACATGGTAGCTGTGAATCTTCCTTTACAGTTCACTTATAGGGAAAGAAAAATGAATTTGCAGCTAGCAGTTCTGAGTAAAGGAGAGCCTTTGGAATGGAGAAGAGTTGTTCTTGCAAAGAGAGTTTCATTTGTTGTCCTATAGTGGAGAAAAGTAAATTTATTAATATGTTCGTGGTTTACCTAAGACTGAAGAACTTAGAAGAGCCACCTAACAACTTCCATGATATTATTAGAGGGCAAACCAGGTGTGACTCCTCCCACTTAGAAGTCCAGCACGCTGGGAGGCGGAGACAGTGTATCCCAGGAGTTTGATGGCACCCTAGGTAACCTACCAGTGAGTTTTCAGGGCAGCCATGACCACATTGTGACTTTAGGACAATAGACTCTTCTCAAAAAACAAGCAAGCAAATGAACAACAAAGTACCAGCTAATAAACCGACCAAAAAATAAAATTAGAAGGTAGAATCTTGGCTCTGTGACAGAAGCAATGGTCAATCCCTCAGAATGGGCACGCATTAAGATAACAGCATCATTCTATAGATTGTTACCCTGTGAATTTGTCTAATAAGTTATAACAATGTGTGTGGAGCAGATGGCAAGTGTGCTCTTGGAAGAACTGAGGCATAGAACATGGTGTTATCAGTGAGATGTCAAGATTCACAAGGCACTTGACCTCCAGGAATAAGTTCTAACTGGTTAGAATTCTAAATAGTAAACTCCAATGACACTAGATAAATGGGAAATATGTGCAATTTGTATTTCTTTATGGTGGTGTTTACCCCTTTCCCTGAACTCTACATAGTGAGATTTCTTTCCATGAAAATTCAGAGATCTTGTTGGAGGGTTGCACCCAGTCATTATAATTTTTCAAACAGTAGTTTTGACTCAGGAGAGCTGACTACTTGAAACTTGACTGCCAAGATGCTTGTAGACATTCTGATTTACATGGAAAACCATACAAACTAAAAGTCGGATGAGCATGTTACTTTAAGGGCAGTCCTTAGATCATAAATCCCTTGTGGAGTAAAATAACACGTTACCCAGGGTGGTTTGTACTTCCTCTTGACTAGGCCATGATGAAATCGCAGGTATGAAAGGAATGCCCCTTGTCTCTAAAGGTGCTGCAAAAGAAAGTACCAAGTTGGTAAATTTTTAAGTCAAAGCCAATAGTAAACCAGAAGTCTATGGCAAGAGACACCTTCATTTGAAATATTAAAGGGAAAACATCCCATAAGTGGTAAAGAAGAAAGTTAGTGTGTACTGCACTCTAAGGAGAAAGACAATGGAATGGTAAAATAACGGTTCTTAGCTGTTTGATGTCAAGAGGGACAATAAATGATATTCTGTGGTTGGCTCACTACATTAGGAGACCTGGGAAAAATGGGGTGTGGTTAGGGCACCTTACTAGTCTTTGGCTCGCAGCTCTGTCTCTCTACCCTCCACTCCAAAGCAGAGAGGATTACAAAACTGTTGACACGAGTCTTTTGAATCTGCTCTGGCCTGGTTGGACAATCAACAGTAGCTCTCATATTTTGATCAAATTATTAACTTCTTATGTAATCTTCCAAGTTCTGACAGATGCTAATGTGTTACAACATTGCAACTGAATTAAGGTAGCAGGAATATTAACTAGACAGGGAACAGGGAAAGTGGAATCATGGAGATAAACGAGGTAGATATAAGAGCAAGGTCCACAGTGAGGCTTTCTGAGCTGTCTCCAGCACAAAACCTTTCAATTCTGAAGCTGTGCTCTTCTTTATTGGAAACAGCGGTCACAATGAGAATGACACTATGCAACAAGCTGGGGAGAAAGCAGGCGAGCCGGTTGGTTAACAGGAGACAAGCATTACCTCTTGTTGTCTTTGGCAGCTCAGCTCTAAAGGTGATGGGAGGCAGGGCTATGCCAAAAGTAAATGACAGAAACGTTTATGAAAATTACCGCAACAAAGTCAAATTATTTCTTTCTAGATACAGTTATTTGAAACTTCAACATCTTTTAAGAGCTGTAATAAATATGAGAAAGCTATTCGATTCTACTCAAGGAAGTTAACTAAGTTTTTATTTCACTCACCAACCATCATTTTGAGAAAGGAATGAATGAATGAGAAGGCATTTTTTTTTTTGCTTAAAACACATAAATCCATAAAAGAGCATAAAAGTTATCTCAGTTAATAATTAAGTTGTATAATTTCAAGCATGATTTCTTCTTCAGTAAAAACATTTCCAAAGCAAATAAAGGGATTATGTGAGTTTCCTCTATTTAACCAGGTAAGAACTTTTAATGGGATTATATAATTGAGCTTTCTCCAAGAAAACATATATTTTATGGCCATACTTTTTTATATCATGGCCCGTGTGTGTGTGTGTGTGTGTGTGTGTGTGTGTGTGTGTGTGTGTGTGTGTGTGAGTGTGTGTGTGTGTGTGTGTGTGTGTCAGAATTTTGAAAGTATAAATATACTTTGTAATGAGGAAAATCAATTTTATTTTTACCAGTTTCACCGTGAGAGACCTCAGGGTCTGTTTTATGGGAAAGTTGTCCATCCTTTGGAACTAAAAGAAAAAAAGATTATAAAACACTGCATAGTATTAGAGTGAACACAATCTTCATATTTTTAAAAATCCCTAAAATATGAAGGATAAAAAGGCTAAAAAGTGAAGCTTTAGAAGGGTTGGAAATTCTTTCAAAATGGAAAATATGACTTCCTGGAGGTTTGGTTACAGTGAACAGATAGAAAATTGGTCACAGTTGAAGCATCCTTAAAAAGAAAGACAAAAAAAAGCAGAAGAGGAAATGGATACTCTAGACACAGGGAGGTAGGTCATCCTTAGGTTGTTTTGAAAACTTTCAAAAGGGAAGTTTTTGAGTTGCAGGTGGTAACTTCCATTTGATTCCCACAAAAATACAGATAGCAAATAGGACACATTCTATTAGGTAAGTGAAGAAATGGTTCTCAGACTCAGTACAACAAAAGACAAAATCTCAAGTATCTATGAAGGGAACAGAATTTCATGTCAAGTGGCACTCAAAAATTATTGTGGAATGGAAAAGCAAATTGAACTAATGGCTAGCCAGTTAAGGAAGCTGCATGCAAAACTCATGATTGCGGTCAGTACAGAATAAATGCCAGACAAACACACACACTACCGCCAACTTCTTCATGCCTTGGTGGTATGACTTCTTGTGTACTGGGAATTATGCATACCTGACATGTGAGACTATTGGTAAGTTCAGCTAAATAATAGACCATCTCACACTCGTCTGTGACACATGGTAGAGTTTGAAAGTTGTGTTCTGTGTTCACAAAATAGACCATATTGGCCACTGACTGT
Source organism: Phyllotis vaccarum (assembly GCA_033318265.1). Classification (NCBI taxonomy): domain Eukaryota; kingdom Metazoa; phylum Chordata; class Mammalia; order Rodentia; family Cricetidae; genus Phyllotis; species Phyllotis vaccarum. The sequence continues at coordinate 60,142,430 of JARWLC010000019.1, read as the reverse complement.
CTTATTGGGGGAAATATCAGAATAATGTCCTGTTGTTCATATCAGACCTCTAATCCAAAACTTTACCCCAAGGAAGGGTACTTCTTTAACTCAGTTCCCCATAAGGAGGTCTGCTAGGCCTACTCAGAGCAAAGCATTCCTCCCACACTTAGGATTTACAAAACGCCAGTGTCTCTGTGGTAGCCAATGCAATTGTCTTGTATCTTATTGGAAGCTTTAAAAACCTTTACACCTTGCGGCAGCTAAATGCAGCTTAAAATTGCTTGTCTAGATGGGACACCCTTCATTTTGACTAGGGAGAGAGGGATGGTTTAGTTCACATGCCACGTCTGTTCTTACTCTAGGCTAGTACTGACTCCATTTCAGTTGCAGAATTCGGTATACTGAATAATTAAAGACTTACTTAAACTAGGCATGGTGCCACTTGGCCTTTAATCCCAGCACCTGGGAGGCAGAGGTAAGAAGATCTCTAAGAGTTCCAAGCCAACCTGATCAGAACATTTATAAACTTAAAGAAAAATATCCAGGCAAATTTAAAAGTCTAATGCTTTTATTTATTGATCAGTAGTTTATACGGTTGGCCAAAATCCACCACAATATCAAACTTTCCCCTTTTCCACTTGGTGTTTCGGGAAATGCATTTTTAGACTTTAAAACAAATGCCTATTAATTACCGCACTAGGCCAGACACCAGAGAGCTGGGACTAGGGAGGGAAGGAAAGATGTGCTTCTAACAAACCCAGGGGCTGTAAACACATCAGCTGCCTTTAGGTGAGGCTGGTGTGGATCCCAGCTGCTAACGTTGGCACTTTCCTTTGAAGCGTGAAGTGGTGATTTAACAAGCTGCAGAACAAACTTGCTAACACGGTTGAAATCAGTGAAACAGAAAGCGGCTGAGCGACTCTCAGGAATCATGTTCCTGTTTGATCTACTGCAACTCTAACCAAGTCAAAATTTCTCCCTTTGTGGCTTTCCTCAGTACTCAACCCTTTTCCTCAGTACTGGGGAGTGAACCTAAGGATATGGGAATGTCATCTACAACTGAGATGTATTCAACCGTTCTATTCTATAGTTTCATCATCTGTTCATATTTCTTTTTCTATGAGTTCCTTCCCCTCCACCTATAAAATTATTCAAATATTCCAGCAACCCTAAAAAAGCCCACAAAGAGTAAAACAATAACAAACTTTGATTCTATGGAAAAATTCTGTTCTTGGCATAATTCTCTACCTTTTTATTCTAATAATAGCTTTATTACATGTGTAGTTAGAATTCTTGAGACAGCTATAAAAATAAAAACACCAGACCACACGATAGAATTAATCTCACATGCCTCAGCTATTTCAATGTCTCTGTGTGGGACAGCAGGATACATTTAGCTTAAACACAAAATAAGATATTTACCAGATATAGTGTCTACCACTTCAGGACCTGGTGGCAATTTCGGTTTTGAAGTAGTATGCTGGGATCCCTTAGGAACTGAAAGACAGAACTCATATCATGAGTTATAGGGGCTCCTTGTCTCTTAGTCATACTAACACGTCAGTCCTGATGGGAATAAGCTTCAACTACAGTCCCAACAAGGTAGTAGTGACACAGAGTCAGACAAAAAAAAGTGAATAGAAGCCGTAGAACTAGATCAGGAAGAAACCCAATGAAAATTCATTGTTTTTTGGAAAATGAAGGATGAGAAATCACGTTTGGCAAATCATCAGGATAAAGAGATTTTAATCTTTTTTGTTTTAAATCTTCATTTCAGAGGAGACAGGAATTAAATTAATACAAAACTTTTTTTTTCTAGATATGCTTGCTTGACTTGGGTTGGTGACTGGGGTCACATTAAGTACTAGAGCAGAGAGTTGCAGCAGGCTCCAAAGCCCACTCAGGATCACTGTGCCCAGACCCCAGCCTTTAAAACCCCAGTTCTCTGGGTCAAATTTTGCTTCACTTCTTATTGTTAGTTGGAAATAAAAACATGTCCTGCAGGGTGAGTGTGAGACCCAAATGTGAAATGTCGAAATGATCTGACAACTGTATTACCTCAAAGTTCCTTCAACTTCCCTGGGACCTTTATAATCTGCCAATAAAAGAAGCTAAGTGTAGCTCCCCCCCCCCAGTTTATTTTATTTTTACAAAACTAGTAATACCCATCACTTTAACGGTTAAGTATGAAGTTAATATAGGGTCATTATTACCTATGAACACACAACTTTATTTGCTTTACTAGTTTATAAAATAGCAATTTATTCTAATTTTAAAGTTCTGGTTTATTTTGACGAACCAAATGCAAATATGAATTTTGTAATTTAATTCATACCTATACTATGAAATATATAAGATAACCTATTACACAATTTTATACTGAAAAAAAAAACGGTGGGTAAACAATGTTTTGTTGAGCATTAATATACACAGTGTTATATGGTCAACTGATTATGCCTACAGAATATTCACTCAAGCAGGGGGCCTCCAATATTCAAAGGCATCAGATAAGAAACTAAGATCTGAAATATTTATTTTTCATACATTTTATGGGACTTGCTGAGTAAAGAATCTTGCCACCAAACCTCATGATCTGAGTTTGATATTCAAAACCAATATGGTTGAAATAACATTTTCCTCTGACTTTCACACTTGTACAGTGGCACACAGGTATACACACACACATACACACACACACACACAACCCACCAACAGTAAATACATAAACAACAATATTTTATAGTACTTATATGAACATGCACACATCCTTGAAAGCCTATAGAGATGTATTATTTGAGACTGGTTTTTAAGAATCATATTTTCATGTTGAAAGGGAGATTGAACTCTATCACTTAAAAAACCATCATTTTAATACATTTTGATTTTCATGGTTAGTTTTCCATATGAAATACCACTGTAAAGGCCAGAAGCATTTTGGTTGCAGCATTTTGGCCCAGTGAAAAGGCTAATGAACTAGAAGCTGCCTCAGTTGAAACAAAGCCAAGAGCCTCTCTCCAGATAGTTTGATAACCTAGCATTCCAGAGTGAGCCTGGTGTGAGCTGGATTAGTACTAATCATTCTGAGCTTATCTATCCTGTGCTGGTTATGGAGCTAATTTAAAGTTAGACAAATTTAAAATTTATGGTTTAATAATAGGAAATCACAGCAGGATCCTAATTTACTGTACTGAAATTTATTAAGTACAAAATCCTTAAAAAGATAAAATCATCAGTATGTTTTTCTAATAATTTGTATTTCCTCACTTAACTTTGTAACCAGGAACTTATAGTCTGGAAATCTGAACTCTTTGTATTTCTTACTTTATAATTTTATTGTTTTTAAAAATTTCCATTTATCCTCATCTATTACTCTTTCTTATGCTGTATGTTCAATAAAATCTTGATAGCTATCTACCAAGTAACTTTAACAACTATTCAATTTTATAGTTAGGTTATAAATTTTATACCAACAAATTTAACATACCTGATTTATTTAGTAAGTTATTTAAAACTTTTGAAATATTTAGCCCTATTTTATTCACTAATTATTATTTACTAATAAATCAGTAAGTATTATACCAGGACTTCACATATCACAATATTCTAAGTATTCATTGCAATTTAAAACTTGCAATTCTTTGGAGGAATTTGTACCTTAAAATATTTATATCTCAAAAATATTATTGTCACAATAAAATTTGATAATATGAACAGATTTAATAACGCACAAAATGGGCCATAATTTTAGTGAGACAAAATATAGTCTTTGAATCAGTTTTCTTAGAGAATAATAAACAGAATCAACTCTGAGAGGTCATACCTAAAGCAGTAACAGAAATCCTGAGATTATTTAAATTATTCCTGGAAGTATTCAAGAATTACCACCTGGATCAAAGATAATATTGATGTTTCTAAGTACTTTCTTTTCCCATTTCTGGACCATTAGTGACAATAGCGTTCCCTTCCTGGTTTAGCACACAGGTGGACCACAGATAATTTTTGGACTCGGGACTCACATTAGTGCTCATTTAGATGGGTAATTGGCAGAGTGGTGGGAGCACATTCTGGCACAGCAGAAAGGTCAGGATGAGAGCCTAAAATTGTAGGGAAATGGGAGAGGGTAGTTCTTCTAAGAAAACCTCCTCTTGGCCATTCCTATCTGAAACAATAAGAGGTGAAAAAGATTCCTGGATTAAGCTCTCTGGGTGATGTGCTTTCTGATGAAGTCCAGGAATAATGATAAATACTTTAGGTCAAAGGAACAAGAACCTTCTTTGACAATGGCTAAAGCCTCAGTCTGCTGTAAGGAAGAAGAAATTCACCAACTTTAAGTTTTAGAAGTTAAAGCAGAAACTTGGTAGTTACCTGGCGGTTGTGGTGGGATTCTTGGGCGTGGCGTTGTTTTGAGCTTGGGAGGAGTACCAGGTGTCTGCCTGGGAGCTAAAAGAAAGACAGATTCACAGATTTGAAGCCCTTGACCCGTTCAAGAATATCATTGTTTGCTAGAAGCTCAAAGTTATTTGCTAAGTGACAGACGATAATTGCTGTCCAAATCTCCAGAGAGCTGGAAAGAGGAGGAAGATGATGCAGGATAAAGAAAACAGACTAAAGATACTTTGAATATTTGGCTTACAAAGAGAACTATTGGTGTTTTAGAAATACTTATTTCAAATACATTCTAAATATGTTAGAAATGAAACAAGGTCATTACTAGTCCACATGTCATCATGAATGGGTAGCTGTAATTTTTTAATACGAACACATCTTTTCTAAACAGAGAAATTAACATGACAAAATTCAGGTAGGATGATTTAAATAGCAAGTCTGATGGAAAAATTAATCTTACTAACATTACAAAACATAATTTTAGTGATTATACTGGGGGAAAACAATTGAACACCAAAGAGACTTCTCTGCTGAGCAGTATTCATCACTGGAGAGACTCTAAGGAAGGCTCTAGAGAAATGGGTTAAGAATCATTTGTTTTCTTCAGTGAGAAAATTAAAAGTCTAGCCCAATAATGGAAAGGAATGATCAGGTCTGGGGCTGCAGCCTCTGAGCACACTGCCTTTAGCTGAACAAATATGTGTGGGATAAAGAAAGCAGAACACACAAAATGGTATCCACAGGGTCACGCAGTTTTAGACACCTTAAGGAAAACATTGCTGAAAATAAGAATCATTTTTGCATTGGAAGTTTAATAAGAGGAAACAAACTGGTCTCAACATTATGTAGTTTTAGAACCCTTGAAGAAATGTTCACTAAAAGCAAGTTGTTAGACACTGGAAGTTGGTGGGTGAGTCTGAAGGCCTGCTTCCTCCTGATGATAAATGGGAACCTATTAGGTATACAGCAGTTTCAAGGCACTTCTCTAGCCTGTAAAGAGATAAGGACCAAGCTACACAAGACGTTATTTTTGGCTTAATAATCTTTAAGAGCATCTTTTGCTAATCAGGGTGAACAGCCACATTCTCTGCCAAAACTAACATGATGTTTAAGACATGTTCTAATCCTAAAATTAATTATTTGAGCATACTGGTGATGTCATAGTGCAGGCCCCTTTCTTGATGAGGGCCTAACTAATATGCTATTTCCTTTTCCAGGGCACAAAAGACCATGTGAAGGTGAAGGCATGTTGAGAAGCAATTTCAAATCATCTGATGATTGGCGGTCAGACACCAATATATCATATATATATACCTATAATTCTAGTACTAGGGAGTTTGAGGCAAGAGAATCATGATTTATGGGCCAGCTTGGGCTACATGTCAAGTGTTTGCTATAAAATAAACAAAAAACAAAAGTAAAAATATCACAGGTAGAAATGTAGAGTTAGACACTCAATAATATGTTAATAGATTATTGAAATAATTTTTGGCAATGGCAGTTGTAACTGAAATGAGATAGACTCAATTATATAGTCAACGTAGATTTCAGGTAAAAGTTAAACTATACCATTATTAGGCAAAATTACTTAATAAGTATTTTAGAATATACTGATGAAAATTAATATCCTGCTTCCTTGGAAAATAGAACCCAGTTAAATAATTTTTTGGAAAAGGGGTATATTACTAAGCAGCCAAGGTTGGCCTTGAACTCACAGCAATCTTCCTGTCTCAGCCACAAAGAATTCAGGGTTACAGATATGAACTCCACACCAGGCTTAAAAGTAGTTCATTGACAACTAGAGTAGAAGCCTGGCCATATTTTTGGTTAATTTTCTATTCCATAAGAAATGTAAGAACTGCAGAAATTTTATTATCCATGGATATGATTTGCTTTCATTCCGATCAAATTCCACCATCAAGAAAAGCTTTATGACTAATAATCTGATAGCTAATATCGGGGGAAGAATACAGTGAAATTTCAGTTTATTGAAAGAAGGAATAGACAGTAGTGGGGCCTCTGAATAATGACAAGAGGATTGGTAAATATCCTTTTATGTGGATTATATAGAAAAACCTGTTTCTGACAGTACTGTATAATTTCAAACATGAGTAAACTATCTCGAAACACTTTATAGTTATAAAGCTAGTCAAAATGACAAAGCAATCCTAATATATATAATATACATATATACGTAAATAGAATATGCATGGTCTTCTTCCTAAATATTCTTATTTCCTGAACTAAAAACTTGAAGAGTAGTAGATAACTTTCAATATTATGTTAAAGGCTTACACATTGCCACTTGAGAGAGAGAGAGATTATTGGTGGCAGACAGAGAGATGTCATGTCAGAAAGGCAAGCTCACCCATCAAAGACAGATAAATGATAGCCAGGGTTTCAGATGGATGGGTCATGTTGTCATTTTGCAAACACTCACCTCATATATGAAATGCAAAATAGTGTATTTACCGGGTTCAGTCTGAGGCTCATCTGGTCTGGGTAGGATTATAGTTTGGGAAGGCAGAGGTGATGTTTCTATGGTAATTGAAGGAAATTATGGTGGGGTTACTATAGTGCTAGACGTACTCAGATTACAGACAACAGTCAGGATGGTAACAATCAGATGCCAAAATTTAAAAAAAATGGCTAAATTTCAGGAAATCAGCATTTCCATACTTTTTCATAACTCAAAGTATAGACTTTCACTTGGATGACAGAGAACAGAGAACCATGCATATTAAGTCAACATGATGGAAAGACTGTTAATGGAAGTACATCTCTAGGTCAGACAATATGAATAGGTCATGACTCTCAGTCAAATATTCTATTGTTTTATATTCAGCAGTCTGGCTGACATAAGAATAGTAAGAGACCACGGTCATGATGCTAAATGAAAAGACATCTTGGACAACAGCCAGGAAGAAAATTCAGTGATGGGGAAAGCAAGGGCCACATGAATTCACAATGAGCACGATATTAAGACTCGCGTGATGATGTGAAGACAGAGAACACGGATGTGCTGCTGAGGACATCATTACCTAGTGTGGTCTCGGGAAACTCAGACACATGTGTAAGAGACTCCACAACTGCATCAAAACAAAGGAGAGTGAGTTTAAAAATAGCAAGATGTTCAGCTCCACAAGTGTTTCTTGAGTATCTGCAACCTCATTCTCAAGAATTTGTCATGATTTTACAGAAACGACAACGGTTTTCAGATAGAACAGAAAGGAGAAAAGATATATTTCATAGTATTAGGCCTCTACTATTCATCTTATCAACAACTTTGAAATGTGATTATGCCTTGATTGTCAGATACTAACAAATAAATAGAACTTTTTGTTTTTGAGAGAGTATGAACTACCATATTAATTCTAAGAATCCAAGAGCATTAGAGCTGATGGTGTGTGTGTAGTTCATTGCTAAAGCACATGCAAAATACATGTGAATCTCTAGGGTGATCCCTAGTAAGGGGCGGGGTTAGGGCAGGTGGATTGAAAGTGTAGCTCTTCAAATCTGTTCAACCAACTATCATAGTTTACATAACAGAATGAGTGAATCATAGCATGAAAACCTTTACCACCTTCTGTTCTTGGCTCCTCTGGCCTGAGAGGTTCTTTGATAGTGGTATCTACATAATCTGTTTCAGCTGGTGCTGGGGAAGAAACACGAAATGGCTGGTTAGTGGTGGGCAGTGCAAAGAGGTGGGCTGTCATAGATCCCCAAATTTAATTGAAAATACAATGAAAATCACTGCAATTTACTAGAGTAAAAATGAAGTGATGCTTTCTGTGTAGGAAACCAGGACAGACAGACAGACAGACAGATGTACACACATACAAATACCTATCAGGGTCCATTACAGCAATTATTACTCAGAGTAGAGTAGGTAATTTTACTTCCTTATGTATTTTGCATAAATATTTTCATAAGGAAAAGAGCTACAGGATGAGTAATTTGGAAACATGAAAATGAAGGCTTAAGTGATATGAAGATGTACCTATACAAAGAATAATCAGTGTTAAAATTATGAATTTCATAAACTGAGTGAAAACTATGAAACTTGTGTTGCAATATAGCAGATATTAGCTAGTATGAGTCACTGTATTCATGATGACTCTGAAGAGCAGTTGGATAAGGCAATAGAAGATGCAAGAAACAGGAGGCTACAAAATGTCATAAAGCATGACAACATCTGAGGATGCATTTCACAATGAGATGAAAAACACATATTAGTGATCTTTCCATTGGGAGCATTTTTACCTATTGTCCTCTGTGGTGACTCAGTGCTAAACACAACCAATTCCAGGCCTTCAGAAACTAGCAAATGAAACAATGGTTCAACAGGTCAAAGATGTGCTTCTGTAAACATTAGGCAAATTAGACAAACACTATTCGGAAGAATATTGAATACCTGGTAAGTGATCCAGAGGGTCTGGTTCTGATAAAAACCATCACATTAGCATAAGCACTAAAGGAAACCCTAATAACTGAACTGGATCCACAGCGTAACTGTTTTGGCTAATGTCAATAAATGAACCTTAAATCTTCAATAGGAGTACAAATTGCCACCTCGTCTAACTAAAAGGCAGAATAAATTATAATCCTATGCTTTAAAAAATGGAATCCAATTTTTCAAACTAAGCTTTGGAGAGTAGCAACATCATTCCTATTACTGACATTCAAATTTTCTTTGTAACCTGAAAGACAGTATATTTTTAAAAGATTTTCTATATTGAAGGAATGTAAAAAGAATCTTTACTAAAATGGTGTTCTGGTTTTTCAGTGGTTACAAATACTTTTGGGTAGCTAACCACACATTCAGCTTACCGCTTAATAGAACCACACCTTTATTATAATCAGTCCTCAAAGGTTTTACTGACTGCTTAACCAGTTATGCGATTGTTCTCCAAAAGATTGAGTAAACTCAATGACACAAAAGTAGATATTTTAGATATAATGGAATAATAGGAGATAAAGTATTACTATTTTAACATCGATGTGCAACCATGGAAAGAGCAGATTTTGTATGATCATACAACACATGTATGTTTTATATACATAAACATTGACTGTATCTGGATAGAAAAATCAAGCAATTTACCAGACTGACTTTGTGTCATTTCTATGCTGGGTGAAGTCACTGGTTTCAAAACAAAAGTTTGCAGTTCAGTGGGAGCTGGAACAAGAGGATTTAAGTTAGCCTGTGAATCTTTTTTTTTTTTTTTTTTTTTTTTTTTTTTTAAATGAGTGATGGGAAATGACCAATATTTTATGCCACATAAAATGTAAAAATGGCATGAAACTAAAAGTCTTACTGTAACATGGACCCAGCATGAGACAGAGTGATCCAGGGCTATTTGAGTACTTTGTTGCCTCTCATCAATAACAGCAGAAGAAAACAGTTGTGAAGAAGGCTGAGTGGCCTGCCAGTCTGAAACTTACTATCTAACCCTTCTCAGACTAAAATTTCTGACTCTTGATTTGAAGCATCCTCCTTGGAAAGAAACTATTCATTTATTACTGGGCACCACTAGGGGTTCCCTTAGAAACCCAAAGTACAATATTCATTTGTTAATTAAAGTAATAAATATTAATGCTCATGGTTATCCAGTGAGGTCTTTATTTAGTAAAGAGAAAGAGTCATCAGTAAGCCATGGAGGAGCTCATCAGTGATGTAGGAACCTGGAGTTTCCAGAGTCCAACTTATATTATTGACAATAGGGATACTTCATGACTTAAGTTGACAGTAATAAGCATAGCACTCTGATATTATGGAAAATAAGTTGTTCATGGAGTGGTTACATCTCTTATTACTGTAGTTTTATAGAAATACCCCAAAGAAGAAGAATATGGAGCTCTGGATCCTAAAGCAAATGCCATGGCATACTGACATCTTCAATAATTCCAAGAATAGTTGATAAATGATAGGTAGGTGACACTTGAGTTTCCATGTCTGACTATAAAGTATGAAATGGTATCCTAACCACAATCTTACAAAGCATGATCAATGTTGGCGTGATAGCAGATGGGTTTTAAACAAGGGGGAAAAAAAAAAAACATTCACTGAATGTCACAAAAATCATTATCCAATGTTATTTCTGGAGAGCCAGAACTATGAATATCAAGTTCAAAGCCCAGAACAAGATAAACATGAAAACACTTAAAACCCACAAAATGCCTTAAATTTTCTTTCAAGGCCCAAGTTTCAAATGACAAACATGTTTTTAAATTCTAAAACTTGCAGGAAGCAAACAGTTGCTTTCTGAAAAGTTGGTCACAGTAGTAGCCAAAAAGTTGTGGAAAATAGTCAACATCTTTGACCTTGGCTACATATTTCTGAATTCTGTCTATATAAGAGATTCCTAGGTACATGGTTTTCTGGTTATTGCTAATATGGAAGATGTCTTTGGAAATTTTTGAGGCACAGAAGTATACATGGAAACAGTGTGCTGTATTTCTTGGAAGATGAAAAAGAATATCTGTTTATGTAACCAAGGCTACAGCAACAAATCTTATATTTCAATGCTAACACATGACCATGATTGAGTAATGATAATATAGCCATCCACTCATCTTTAAAGAGAAGAACTGAATCCAAAACAAGTTACTTGAGGAATTAGGGGCATATTTCCCCAAGCCATGCACATGTGGGACACTCTTTAGGGAGCAGCTGTTAACTGGACCCAATGCCTTAGTTTATTTAAAGAGCATGAGAACATTAGCCTCCCAATACTGATATGACTTTGGGACCCATCCAGGATAGACTGATAGCATCCCTGAAAGCAGGCATTCCACATTTACCCGACTTGGACTCAGACATATCGGTACTTGCTGTGGTTTTAGGTCTGGGACGTGGACGGTGAGTCCGCTGTACTTTAGGAGCTGAAGGAAGAAACTTTATATTAATTTTATGCTATTGGTTTTGAAAACAAATATTGGGTTTAAACTACCTTTACTTGAAATTTGGGGCATGTATGTCTTGAGGTTAAAATATTTTCTTTTCTTTTTTTTAATCTCCAAAGATCTTTAAGAAAGAAAACCTAAGATATAAAATTAAGTCAATGGATTGAAGAGATCCAGAGCTCTCCAATCTCAAACAAAACTATCACTAAACTCCAGGTCATTAGGTTGATGCTGAAAATCTTCAGCATTCCCAAGAATCTATTGTGACATAATATTGCTTTAGCTTACTCTGAATGGGTAAAATATAGATACTACTAGCTAGAGTTTCAAATTGAGCTTTAGATGGAAGCACTGTTTAGAGACAAATACACTACACATTCAAATAAAATAACAGGTATGTAATAGTCTAGGTCCATGGGAGGGGGGCTTTTAAAACAGGTAACTTTGGGAACCTTTAATGTTCTCAGGGAGCAGTAGTATACGAAGTTGAAGGATGATGGTGGGCAAAACCATCTAATAAAGTGAATGACAAGCAAGTGAGAAAAACCACTCCAGAGCCATTACCTAATGTTGCTGCTTCAGGAGCCTTGGTTCTAAGAGTGACGGGTTCAAGGGCTGTAGTAAGAACTATTCAGAAAGGAGTGAAACAAACCAAAGATGAGTTAAAAATTCAAGGTTGGGCTCATTGAGAATATCTTCAGTGTCCAAAGTAACAGGAGAGAGATAATTGCCTGATCCATATTTGGCTAAACTACAGCTAGGTGTCCAGTATTTCAGGACATCAGACTTGCAGGATGGCATGGCACACAATGAACTATATGCCCTGGCATGGGATGTTCTTCTAGACATCCGATTGCCCTTCATGGCTGTGAAATTCTGTTGGTCAGGATTTTATACGTCTACATGATAGATGCCTTTCTGACGACACCAAAGAAGGCTTTATTAGTCTTTTTGAGCTTCTGTAGGAACAAAAATGGCTACATATAGAATTTCTTTGTCTACTGTTTAAATAACTATATAATTAAAAGTTAATTTGTTGGAAAATATGAAGACAAACTGATGATATGTGTTCATCGGAGTTTCAAAAATGATGCTTGATTTAAAGACTGTTGAACCTGCTAGATGTGTATAGTGTTTAAACATGTCAAGAGCATGCATCTTTAAGTTTGACAACTCACTAAAATCATCATTCCTTAAAACTATTGCTCCAAAGGTTCCAGGATACCAAAACGCATTCTGAATAAAAAAGCATATTTTTCATAATTGTCAAGGTATACACAACATAAATATGGCAGATGGAAACACAGTCTTAGTCTGTGCTGCTTACAAAAGCACATGATGACACATCACAGTATTGAGCAGTGAGTTACATGGCAGTTTGATGTCCTGAAGTTAGTTCATGCACAGTGTTCATAAATCAAACTAAGAGCATGGTATAGAGGTGAGGATGAGAGAATGATTTCAAGATAAAAAGTGTGATGAAGGGACAATAGTCAACGATGATGGAATGGTCCTAGGATGCAGAACTGGTGATAGGATGGATGGTATGACAGGAAAACACTGCTATAGAAGGACACACGTTATCATTACCCACAGTTGCAGGAGCCTCGGTTCTAAGAGCACTGGGTTCAAGATCTGTAGCAGCAACTAATTAAAGGCAATGGAATAAACATATGAAAAGTCAGTAAGACAACGATACAGCCTTCCTGGAATAAGCAGAGAGCAAGTTTAAAAAATTGTGAGTTAATACTTGTTACTTGTCCGTTCAATCACCTTGTACCTCTGTAAACATTTCTTTAACAAGTACTCAGTTGCTGCCTATGCTTTGTGAAAATGTTTTTAATAAAGTCAAGGTGATATTCCTCTGGGTGTGTGGAGTCCTCATTTCAACTACTGTAGTTACCAAAGCTCCACAGATATAACTTATCATGGGTTTCTATGTGGAACCTTTAAGAAAATAACATTTCTAAATGCACACAGATAAACGGGTTTTCTGTATGAAATACAGCCAAGAGAGAGAGAGAGCCGGGAGATACAAAGCAAGTGAGTCGTATGCATCCTGAGATGTCATGTGTAGGTTTGGGCTGAGATCTCATTTGTGACAAAGGTGCTCAATAAACCAGGACAGGAGACATCTCCTAAGAGTGGTATGGAGTGGAGCAGCTCTCTGCTTTCCTTACGGAAATAAGAGTGTTCTAGATGGATAGGAAGATTACTGATGTTTTTGGGGGGCGTCAGATCCAAGCTTTTGAATCATTCCTTGACCGCTTTTGGGGAATTTCCCCATCACAGCACTTCCTACGACACTGATGTTTTGTCATTGAGAGAAGAATGTAAGGACATCAGTAGTAACAAATCAGGTGTGTGGTAACGGAGAAGATACTTATGCAGAGAGCTCAGGCAATTCAGATGCCACCCAAGACACTAATGTTTTCCCCTATATATGTGGCAATGGAGTCAGAAGCAGGTCACACAGTGCCTACAGCCACACCAGATAATGCTTCTACCGCTGGCATTCCACACAGTTTCCCCAGAGCTGCTGTAAATACCTCTGTCCAGAAACTCAATTTACCATGTTTAGTCAGAAGAGCCTCAGGAGTGGGTGTGGTTTTAAGTTTGGGGCGTGGACGGCGGGTCCTTTTTGGTGTTTTAGGAGCTGAGGAAAGAAAATCTTTAATTATTACAAAGTCTGTAGTTCAAAAGCTATGGGAGAAACGGAGCTAAATTTAGCAAAACTTCATCAGATTTTCTCATGTTCTAGGCAATTCAGTTTCTCAACTTTTTAATTCAAAATTTTTGCCCGTATTATATTTTCTTATTTTCCTTTATAATCCAAGGCCTATTGGAAGAGGAGTTGCATGTAAAATGTAATGGTCCTTAAGTGAAGAACAAAAATAATAGAACTTTTATAAATGGGTTGAGGAGCCAGGAACAGTAGCTAACACGGTAATAACCTCAGAGACTGAAGCGTATTAGTTTGCGAACAACCCATCTGAGACACTTAGAAAATGTGAAGCTGGACTCCATAGGGAGACCCACTCTCACACAAAAATGCAGAGAATCACTGCTTAGACATGGTGGGGAACTGATCAGGAGTTCTTTGATAGTTTGCTAAAGTAATGCAGCACATATAACCAACTGAAATGCCAATCGGAGAACAAATTGGTAAAAGCGAACGAATGAACAGTTAACGAGGAGAATTTCAGATCTTTAAGGAAATGCCACAGTACCATAGACATTGTTAATATTATGGAAGCTGCTTTTAAGAGTCATTCTCCAAAGCACACACAATGACAAAATGGCTTGGCATGATTACAAGCCTGACAGATGACGCGAGTTAGGTTTATGGAGGCTCTCTCAAGAGTCTGAAGAGTCAGTTTTCGATCCTTTCAGAATGAAGACCTCCATAGAATGGCAAAGAGGATGATGGTGTCAGCACAGAAGCAGAATGTGTGATATGACACTGATGTCATGAGTTTGCAATGACAAAAGAGAGGGCAGAGGACCACAATGTACCTTTGGTTGTCAGCCACATCTCAGTTCTGAGTATCACACGTTCAAGTTCTGTTGTAGGAACTGAGCAAAGGTATTAAAATAAACCAAATTATTACTTTATATAACTGAACAGTAAAAATTCTTCATTTTGAATCTTCCTAGCATAACAGTTTCTATGACAACATGCCACCTTTAAAAACTGTTAAACTGGAAAAGTAAGCCGTTGATTTCCTAGAAATCTGTCATACCTAATTCAGGCACCTACTTTCTCATTCACCATTTTCAATAATAATCTGATTAAATAATGATATAGTCAATTAATTGACATTAACAATTAATGATCCAAGTAATTTATTGATATTATTATTAAAAATATAAATGATTGGTTGGTATTACTAATACTTAATTAACAATCCAAAATAAACTGTGGAGGTATTGCTTAGAGCTCCTATTTGGAAAGAGTCTGAGGCTTCAGCACAATAATTGGTGGGGTTCACTCATCACAGACAGAGAAGGAGAAAGAAGAGGTTGCTGGTGCCTGCCAGACCAATTCTCTTCTGTCCTGTCACATTCCTAGGACCTTGACTGTGTATGTCCGAAGACTGGCTGAGGTATGAAAGGATTCTACTACAGCCTTGAAGAGAAAACCCTCCATAGCAATATTCCAGAGACTCCTCTGAGAATTCTCATTTCCTTCCTATCTTCTCCCCTTCTCGTCAGCCATGTTCTAATGTGATTTCAAGACTCCTCTTTCATCTTTACTTCCTGGCTTCAAATATTTATGTGTCTTAACACTTTTTGCTCACACCCTGAAAATTTAATCTTGGACTTGAATAGCTTTTTCTTATGTTATCTTCAACCATATTTATAAAAACATTTTCACTCTATCTTACAAGTTTGAAAACCAAGATGTGTCTTCCACATCTGCTTCACTCAAACGCGTTAGTTAGTAAAAGATGGGAGGTACTTAATATTTTTATTTGAACTGGATCTAATAATCTTGAAGAAATTATATTTCTAAGAGATAAAAGGAAATTATAAAATGCATGGTTGAGAAGGCTGCACATGGGAAGTAGTGGGTATCCAATCACTCATAGGCTTCCCTCACTCAGCTCTGTTTGTTTAACATTGTGCCTCCTGCTTGCCCCTGACTTACATCTTTGCTCTTATGGGGATACACGCAGGTGCTCAATCTTTCAGATAACTTTCAAGTCCCTGCTAGGTCACACTGCTGAGGTTGTTTAAACCGGGTGCATATGCTTTACATGGTTTGAACTTGCATAGCTCAGGTCTTGTTATAGGCTTTTGCTGGGGATGTGGATGATGTTTTTGTTTTGATATTTTAGAAGCTAAAGGAAGAAATTATTGGGTTACTATGTATTTTCATTTATCTATGAGTCAGGAAGCCATGGAAGGTGAAAATACTATAGCGTGTTGGGTTTCACATATTCATCATTTAGTTTTTTTTTTCAAGCATAAATTCTATGAAGCAATAAAAGCTACCATCTCATTACAGAAATAAAGGTTAATAATTATTATCTAAGTGTAATAAAGGGGTAGAATGGGTAGGAACCATCCATAAATTTGAATGGATAGTGAACATTTCCACTACCTATGATTTATAATTTAATATTTCGATTCTGTGATATGTTCTCTAATAATTATCAAAATAAACCTTATTGAATAGAAACTAAAAAAAATATTATGCCAATAGAAAAAGTGAAAGGTAAATATGACATGGGTCCTTTGGGCTCCATTAAGTTGTTAAGGGCTTCTCTGTATAGCTAAGACTTCTGATATGTTTGAAACACAGCTGTAGGGAAGCCCCCTTAAAACAAAAACAAAGAACAACACAAATTTTGAATAGCCAAAGTGGCAGTTAAATGGCCCAAAGAAATTTGATTTATGATATCTTAAAAGTCGATAATCATAATGTCTTCATAATTTTTAGATGAATTTAACTTAATAAATAACCTCATGAAGTGAGCTTAAACTTTTGCTGGGACAATAAAAAGACCTGTTAGAAAAAAATAGCTTAATAACATTACCTAGAGTTATTACTGGGGCCACAGGTCTAATAGTGACAGGTTCCGGGGTTATAGCAGGAACTGGCCAAAAATAACACAATAAGCCAAAGAGATTTAAACAAGCACATTTAAGTTAGAACACTTACATATATATGACTAGAATATCAATTGTTCCAAGAGACAAAATATAATTAATTTTTATCTGAAAGAATATTGTTTCAGCATTTGCTAAACTTCTGTCATGATAGCTGATAGGCTTAGCTTTTGAACTTCTGTCGTGATAGCTGATAGGCTTAGCTTTTGAACTTCCCAAGGTCAAGAGGTCAGTGTGACATTCTGCAAGGTTTTCAATAAATGAATTCTAGTCCGTATAGAAAACATTACAATGGAAAAACTTGAACATTTACTTACTATATTCTTAGAAAAGTAAATTCAAAGTATGAGTTACTATGTTTGAGAAAACACAAATACAATTGAAGTTTGAAACATATATAAAAATAATCATTCACGTGGCTTGTGTTGATCTTGCCACTCTTGTGGAGTTTGAGACCTCTGCATAAACCATAAAAGGCAGCAACTAGTCTAACATGCAATGCAGCATCTGCCTTCCTCATAAGCATAAAACGTGGAATCAAAGACTCTGTGTATGATACAGTGTCTCTGTATCCTACCTAAGCCTTGAATTAATCCTCAAAATCCTTTTTTCTCTTTTTTCCATTGATCAAAATCCTCTAGTGTACACAAGACCAAACCCAGACAACTATAATGTTTCTTTTTCTAGATTCTAAATTGTCACTCTGTGGATATATCATGCCCCATGGATTTGTTGTGTAAGAAGGTTTTTCTCCTACAATGGGTTTATTACTTACAATTGCAAATGTGAGTCTGCAAACATATAACGAGTTTAGCATTTGTTTACTGGAACTAAATATGCTGGGTTTGCTAGTGTATTTTCACTATTAAGATTTGAATAAAAACGCACAGTATTAAATTTGTACTAAGTACAAAGTTGCAATAAAGGTCTTACATAAAAAGAATAAAATACTCTAGCAATAAGGGTCTCACCTACCCATATGCTCCCTAGAACACCCACAGAGAAGGTCTGGATGCCACCTCAGGGTGTGTAAGATCTGCTACTGCCTACCATCAGCACTGCTTTAAGTCTCTGATGGGACAGACCACACCAGGGCTCACCCAGAAGTCATCTAACTCCCGATTTACCAGGTTTTGCCTGAGGCACTTGAGGGCTCACTGTGGCTTTAGGTCTGGGTCGTGGATGGCGGGTCCTTTGTGACACTTTTCTAGCTGAAGAAAGAAAAGCCTTATGTTACTTTGGATCTTATGGCCCTGGATACTGGAGAATCTTCTACAGGGCTCAGATTTCCTAGAGGTGCAGGAGAAGATTGTCCCTTTAGCTTAACTTTCTCACTCTTTTTAAACAAGCATGTTTTTGGTCATCGATGGTGTTTTGAAGCAAATTCCTGGTCACAGTTTTGCCCATTCCAGGCAAGGGGATTAACTCATCGGGAGGAAGTCATAGAGCCCCACTTTGGGGAAAATGATTGGAAAGGAATCATTGAATGAAGGGTGGGGAGATTTGGATACCATCAAGGCGAAGGTCCATAATTTAACACTTCAGATGAGTTATCTCCAATTTGTCAAATTTATAGCAAAGTGGATCATTACTTAAATCATCATAACTAAGACATGTCATTATGTATACATCACTACTTAAATTACACCACCAAAGGAACAAACATACCGTATAATGGCTTTCAGAAAGAAGTCTAGAAACTTGTATGTACCAAGGAGCATAAGAGTAGCTGCCATTGATGGGCAGCCATTCCACTGTGGTTAAAACAAGGCTGTAACACAGAACACAGTTCTGTGAAGCACAGGACAGCATGGTACATTCAAATGATTCACATGGCCATTAATATTTGAATTAAGTTCATGCTTAGCTCTCATAAACATATCAGGAAGAGTGTCTGTAAGATGTTTTGAACTCTATGGCCAATGGCAGAGGAGGATGGATGCTTTCACAGAGGGGTGAAGAGGCTTCCTGTGGGGATGGAGACTTATGGAATTATATATGCAATGAGCAATAGAAACACTCAGCAAGTAAGGTTGTTACCCAGCATTGTCCCAGGGGCCTTAGTTCTAAAAGAAACAGGTGTATCAAGGTCTGTGACAGGTTCAAGGTCTATAACAGGAACTGAATTCAGAAAGATGAGCTTTTCAAAAACATATGCAAACAGACACAACATTTACCTCAAAATGACTCTGCCAAAGTAACACTGAATCTAGAATGTGTGTGTATATACATACATGTATATATTAATTTTCTGGTTGAAAAGTATTATAAACTGAATTGTGTCCTCATAATTCATATACTGAAGGGTAGGTCCAAGTGAGCTATGTTTAAAGACATAATATTTAAAGGTGTAATTAAGGAATCATAAAGTCAGCTCTCCAATTTATTAAATATCCTTAGAGTAGGTATATGTACAACATGGAGAAAAGTCCATGTGAGAACACAGCAAGGGAGCCGTTTGTGAGCCAGGGAGAGACCTCAGGGGAAACCAGACCTGAGGACACCTTGATCTCTGACTTCTAGCCTCCAGACCTAGAAGAGTAGACTGCTGCTGATTATGTAACGCTGTGGATTGGCTGTCTTAGTAAAGCTCACAGCAAATACCAACCCTTCTATCCGGACTGGCCAAACTATGGTAGCATTCATCTCCCACATAGGCCTCATCTTTGCTTCCATTCAGCAAGCAATTCCTCATGTTACAACGCTCACCTGACTCTGATAGAGAAAACTTCAGGACACTTTACCCATGCTCTTCCATAGGTTTTTTTTTTTTTTTTTTTTTTTTTTTTTTTTTTTTTTTTTTAAGAAGTTTAGAGAAAGGTAACTTGTATTTTGTTGAATATTAAAAGAAGTACCAGAAGTACCAGGTTTATGAAAAAATGTTTGTATAAACAGTTCTGAAGTTAATAAACACACAAATAGCCATCCCCAAAATAGCTTCTCATGATTTTATTAGCCTCCAGACTAAGAAATAAAACAACTTACATACTACTCTTACTTAAAATAATTCTGTGTCTCTTCCAACTGTAAAGGCTTTGCCAGACCAGCCATTAGTTAGTGTCTAACAGGCTTTTGAAAGTCTTCTCCCTAGGGGGAACCCATAACAAGGTCATATTTACAACCATTGCCTGACTCACAGGGTCTTTGAACCAAGAACCCATTTTTTAACTAGGAGACCCAGTATTTCTAGACTTGGGTGGCTTTAAGTCTGTCTTATTTCAGATATTTTTGGAGCTAAAAGGAGTTACAATTGAGTTATTTGAAAGTTATAGTTCAGCATATTGCAAAATATAAAAAAAATATATAGGTATTATAAAGCTTGGTAAATTTTCTTGAGTTTCAGGCACTCTGAAAGCTATACCCCATAATATGCTATTGCATATTTTGTCACTGATGTACCGTTGGGGGAAAATATCATCAATTGAAATTATAAAATACCAACATATCAACTGAAATTATTAGTTCAAAAAGACAAGATTAGTATTTTCAAAATATTCTTCTAGAATTTTCTGATTGGATGAAAATGATTGAGACTCATTAAAATTATGAGAGGAGAGGACTTCGGTTCGTATTAAGGATGGCATTTACTATTTAAAAATATTCACCTGATACTATTATATGTTATTCAATCTACTATTCAATCTACAGTGCTCAAATACTAACAAACAAGGTTTGCACAAATTAGAAATAGGCACATCAATGATACAGGAAACTAAACAACGTGTAAATATTGTAAAGCAAGTTGTGAGGCAGACCAATAACCAAAACTAGATCTGTGCTACAGAACCCTATGCATTCAACAACAAAAGACAAGTATTTCTAACCGTGTTCAACTCAAATCAAATGAAGAATGCATCTGGGTGGCAACACAGGAAGAATTGGACAATGAACAGAACACGTATTTGCTGAGAGTCGGGGATATCATTACCTATTGTGGTCACTGGATCCTCTTTTAAAGGAGTAACTGGTTCAAAGACTGGAGTAGAAACTAGCCAAAAATAATAAAAACAAAATAAGCAAAAAATATACTCTAAACATTAAAACTTATAAAAATCTACAATATTCATTCAAAAAGAATTATGCAGGATAGAAACATGCCTGAAACACTCGGCCATGTGGCTCTCCGAACTTAAAGAATATAGTACCTCTGCTCTTAGATACCAAATCATCTGTTAAGAGTGCAATCAAAACCTTTGTAGGTACTGGCCTGCAAAGTTTAAATAAAGCACCTTCAAGTTTTCCCCATGTTCTAACAATCTGAGCTTAATGTATCTAAATAGATAGCTATCATTTGAATATGACTTATGTCCTCTGAGGTCTGGATCATGGATACTGTTACAAGGTAGTGATACTTTTGGATGCTAGGATCTAGTGAAAAGAACTTAGGTCACTGAGGGCAGGGGACAGCTTGTACAACCCCTTGGTAGTTCTGTGTGAGCCTTTGAATTCTCTAGAGCAAATATAAAAGAAAAACATGGTTCTTCCAGTCCTCTCTCCTCATGGTTTGAAATGTGATCACACCACAACATGGAACCGTTGTTATGGTTCTCATATAGAACCGTAGTTACCACAGAGTCTGTTATGAGCCTCTAACATATGAACATTCAAGTGTTTGAACTAGACAAACCTCTCCTTTGTAAGAAGTCTTTTCTAAGTTGTCCTGTTATAGTGAACAAAGCTGCTGAACATCTAGACTGAATTCACCTTCTGAGAAACGTCCAACTTGAGTGTATCAGAGAACATTACAAGGGGCAGCCACTCTGTCTGTGGCATATCAAGCCTTGTCCAACACTCCAAGAAAGTGTGGGCATAAATCAGTTTTTTAGTGGACTCTAAGCTTCCCAGTTCAACATTTAGAACTTTCTAACTTATTCTATAGGCCATTGGTCACAGGGCCTTCATTAAAACCATTTCAATTCCTGGAAGCCTTATCTTTCTTGTAAGAGGAAATATACTTTCTTTCACTGGTTGTCAAGCATTCTCTGCCTTTGGAAAGTTCCCATTATCCTCCCCCAGGGTATCTTCTCTGTAAGAATTACTTTTTATATTTATAAGCAGTTGGGGGGAACAACAAAAACATGCTTGCTGAAACCATATGCTCTACAAAGCCTGAAATATCTATTCTCTAGCACCATACAGAAAGTGCTTACTGCTGTCTGACTTGAATCTCTGCTATGACTCACAGGACTTGGTAGTAACTGATAGATCGACGTCCACTGGGACAAACATATACTTGTTCTCTTGTTTTTTTCATGCACGTTATCATGAACACTTGATAATGACTAGCATTGCTAGAAAACAACCATTGCAGAGAAAATCCTAGCACAGAGAACACAAGGACTTTAGCCATTAAACATCAGATCCCCTGTCTGCATTGACCCTTGATACCATTACACTTTCTGTAAGACCAGCTTGTATGGGCTGTCAGAAATCTTAGCACAGGCCCTGCACATTTACCCAGCTCTGTCTGAGGTGTTGTCGGACTCTTGGTAGCTTTAGGTTTGGGATGTGGATAGCTTGATTGTTGAGGCAGTTTGGGAGCTGAAGAAAGACAATTCTGTATTAGTATAGTACTTCGGATTTAGAAGTGCTGACCGGGAATACATTTATTTGTTTATTATTTCTTAGACTTCAAGAAATTTCTCATTTGAGCTGTGTAATATTTGTTCTTGTTTTGATATTGTGCTTTTTTTAAATGACACTTGAATTTCGAGAAACAAAACTCATAAAATATGAATCTATGTATTAAGAATATTTTTATAGCTTCTCATAAGGGTCCTGAATGAAGAATGTTCCAAAACCTTGCAGAATTGTAGTGTGCATAGGGATACTGTGGGTGGTTTCATGCTAATGAAAGTCCTAATAACTTCAATTGACCAGCTTTGTGTATATTTCCTATTTTTGTCGTCCTCATCAAGCTAAGATTTTATCATTTCCTAAAATGGCAATACCAAACAAAGCACAGAAATTTAGAGCTTTAAAAAAACTATCACATCATAAGAACTACAGAAATTAACTTAGCCTACTTGGTATAGATTCCCCCATAGACATAGACAGAGATAGATACCCCATAACAAAATGTGCATCTGATTAACATGATACATGGAAGCAAAAAGAGAAAAAAAAACCTAAGGTCTGACAGTGAGCTTATATCTGTATATGTGTGCATTATTTTTCAATAAATTGGCTCTTATAAAACAAGATATCATAAAACCAAGATGTTCTTTTAACACTCAAATATATTAAGCAGTTGAAGGACCAGGAGATTCAGCAGCTTTGTGAAGTCCAAGAATCATTGGTTATAAAGGTGATGAAATCGATAAGAAATGAAGATGTGGAAGGATATGGTATGTTGTTACCTAAGGTCATCTCTGGAGCCTCAGTTCTAAGAACTGGTTGAACGGTCCTAGCAGGAACTGACCAAAAGAAAAAAAGACATCAAAGAGATCTTTTGAACGCATGGAATATTAGAAAATTCATCTTACCAGTAAAAACAAGTTTTTTTTTTTTTTTTTGAGGCTGCAACTTTCTTTTTAAATATTCTTAACTGGAGAAAATAAATATTGTTTCTTCTTTGACTACTTCTCCAAAGAATTACCACATACTCCTCATTTGATTCAGAGGTTAGTCACAGCCTTTGGACTCTGCTGAACATTTTCTTGAGATTGACTCTAGAATCCCAGTGCTGGTAATTATCTAATTTTAACTAACATGAGAACCTATCTAAAAAAAATTGACTTATCATCAGGGAAGATGGGAAGACATCTAAAACTTTTATAAAAGGAAATCAGAAAACACATCCACATAAACAGTAATCAATGCCAGGTTCCCTGGGCAGTTTAGAAAGTTGAGTATTAACATAATTCAGTGTACAGACTCTACGGTGATTTCCAATGATTCTGTCCCTGCAATTAACATCTTGTTGCCACAGATATAAAGTTCGTATTTACACTGTCCCTTGAGTACATGTTAAATCCATGACTTGCTAGCAGGCTGACACAGAGAAACAGAAGGAGGAAAATGTAGGCAGTGGTGAGGTTACACTATGGTTTGTCTGTGATGGAGTTCACAGGTAGAACCACATCCATTAAGAGGTGACGTCTTGGGAGAACTATTACTTGACAAGATGAAGAACTACTTCTTAGCTTTGTCATTATTGGGTTGGGTTAGCTTTAGTTCTATGAATAAAAAGAACATGATCTTGTGCAGAAGTGAAAATCATTAAATCCCATAGCACCAATTTGAAGATTTAAGCCCCAGTCTCTAATTCATTCGGTGACAGAAGAGACAGGAGAGCATCAATATATTTATCCTGTAGTCTGGGAAATCAAGTTCTACATGTTCTCTTTTGTTCCTTCATACTTCCAACCTTCAAATCCTAAGCTAATTTCTTACTAATCATCTTGGACTTTTTTAATCTAAATTTTCACAAGGCTCACAATATGTAGCATTTGGGTTGTTCAAATTATTCTATGCTTGCATGAACATGCTGCCTTACATTATTTTCTGTTTATGCTGGATTGTCAACTAAACAGTAAATAAGACATTCTTCCTACTTCAGAGCCAAGGCCCGACGTGGTTTAGGAGAGTGGGTACAAGCTTAATGACTGTAGCAGCTTTGATCAGATTGTTTGGGCTCAATACTGTACTGAGCAGCCTCATCCTTAAGACATGAATATAATCAGAGAGTAAGAAAAATAAACGTCATGATCACGGAAGGACAATATTTTTAAGAAAGATACATGAGGTGCTTAGGCGTCCGATGTTCTCCTTGAAACCCAGGAGTTTTTAACCCTAAAGACATACGTAGGATACCTTTCAATACAGAATAAATCACAAACCACATATTTACCCGGTATAGTCTGAGGTACTTCTGGATGGGGTGTGGTTTTATGTTTGGGACGTGGACGGCGGACTTTTTTTGTTGTTGAAGCTGATGGGAGAGAATTTAGAATTAACATGGTGCTGATGAGTCCAAAAGCTAAGCCTAGGATGGTGTGTCCTGTCTAAGCTTAAAATTGTTTAACAGTTTGAGCTAAGAAATTCTGTCACTAGGGTTTGAATTTTTTCCTCTAGTATACTAACAGACTTTTTAAGAATTGAGAATCCTCCAGAAAAAAAAAATTAGATATAATTTAAGAAGTGTAAGTTAGGAGCCATCACTATTTCTTTTAACACATATTGAAACCCAAATTGGTTATAAATACCCATTCAATTCTAGTAGTATGAATTTTAAATCAACCCCACAGTGATACTTTTAATTTAATATAACTAAGCCCAGGGAAGTTATGTACTTGGAGATTTACTAGAGTAAGTATTTTAAAAGTTGCTGAAGTATCAGCAGAGCCCAAAACAATTACACAGAAGTTGACATGAAGAAAGCAAAGAGCCTGGACAGCTTTCGCTATTAGGAGAGCCAAGTGTCATGACTGATCAGACACAGACTCACACAACTTCAAGGCAGGGCACGGATCAGATAGCTAGCTTTAATTAAGTCAGGGTGCCTTTCTGTTCAATGGTAAGAAAACTTTCAGTACTTTGAGATGAGTCCTGTGACAGAATGGAGCAGGGCACACCACTATAATCTCCTCAGCAACCATGGTGACACTCAATAGTAAACAGACAGACAGAAGCACTCACAGAAGGGTACAAAGAACTGTTACCTAAAGATGTCTCAGGAATGATAGGTCCCAAGTCAGCTGTGAGAGATGATCGAAAGCAATTTAAAACTAGTAAATATTAAACAAATTAAAAAATACATCAAATACTCCTGAATATGAGCTTTACCAGCTTAGCTTTGGTTCAATAGTCAAAACCAACAATAATGAGACCACCAAAAAATTTAAGTTTCTGTGTAAGGGAGCACAGATGTTTGTGCAACAGACCCTGATCCTTAGCTTTTCCATATAGTTAATGCCGATTCTTTTGCTCGTTTTTCTACAGTTAGCTACAGGTTTTGATTGCTTTTACATTAGCAAATAATGTGTTAGAAAACACTGCCTAAAGAAAATGTTATGCATGTAGTACCATCATATTTAACAATTACGATAAATTGATGCGAAAGCATAATTTATAAGAGTCTATATTAGGAAACAAGTCCTGGGGTCATTTAATCCGATACAGTGAAGAATAACCAAAACAATGATTGGTTTTGCTGAGTCTACTTTGGGAAAAGATGCAGACCTATTTTGAGCTAAGGCAAGCAAAGAGGTCATTAGTCCATAGACCTTGTTACTACATCTGTTCATTATACAGAAAAGACCTGGCTAGGAAGGGAAGCAGGATATGCCAATAGGCTCAGAGCAATCACTGAAGTTGGGATCTTTGTGGACTTTCCAAAAATAGCATCATTGGTCAGCTAAGCAAATATGGCCCTTCTCAGTCAGGGTGCACTTCGTATCTTCCCGCTGTTACTCACACATGGCACCTTCCCCTCTGTCTGGAGGAGCTGGGACCGTTCTCAATGGCAAACCTATACAGGCTAAAAATTTCATGTCCTCATGAAACACATCAGCCCAAATGTACATTAATTTTTACTTAAGAATAAATTATGTGTCTATCAGTTGGTGAAATGGTGACTACCTGATGTTGCTCCTATTCATTTCTATTTATGATGTCTGAATAGGAGTTGCTTCTTTGTTCAGCTAAGTCACTTGCTACCTCTAAAGCATGGCCCACAGATGCTAATTTGTCATTTAATAAAGCATGTGGCTCTTGAATCTAATATACTAAGTAGATTTTTTTCAATTTATAAATAAAGAGCAAAGTATAATTAAATGTCAGAGGGGAAAACCCCATAAAATTCTAAGATATTAAAGAATTCCCCATGAAAGCAGCATGAAGAAGTCATAGGGCTTGGCTAGAGGGCCATGCTGGCATCAGCTGCTTTCTATGGCATAAGCCTTCAACCTTAGTGGCAAGTGGAAACATCCAATGAAGAGCCACAGGAGCCAAGAACCACATTTACCTGGTTTAGTCTGAGGTATCTTTGGGCTTGGGGTGGTTTTATGTTTAGAAGGACGTGGACGGTGAGTTCTTGGTTGCGGTATTTTGGTGGCTGAAGAAAGCAAAGTGGTTATTGTGGTTATATAACTTCAGAACTAAAGAAACACAAAACACATAAATGCAAGTTTCTAAGACCTCAAACTCTTTTCAGTTTGAAGAAAAAATTCTCTATGATGGAGTTATCTATCTATCTATCTATCTATCTATCTATCTATATCACAATTTTGGTCTGATGAAAGTGGAAACTGACCCCATGACAGTGTTTTTGTTATTCTGAAGTTTTTCTTGTTAGTTGCTGGCATCAAAGAGGTTCCAGACCCAAAGGGAGTTTGAAACAGGACATGTTGATATCACATCTGGGAGACTTCTGCTAACCTGCTTCTAGGTAGATGTCCTTAGAGAGACTCAGTTTAGGGATGCAAGCCATTAAAATTAGTATTACTATGTATGTTAAACT
This sequence comes from Phyllotis vaccarum, assembly GCA_033318265.1. NCBI lineage: Eukaryota > Metazoa > Chordata > Mammalia > Rodentia > Cricetidae > Phyllotis > Phyllotis vaccarum. The sequence continues at coordinate 60,115,078 of JARWLC010000019.1, read as the reverse complement.
TTCCAAATTCATCTGCATACAACCAAAGTCTTTCATATCTTCACAAAGGAATATCAATAATAATATAATAGCTTAAGGGGTAGGCACTCTGAAGTATAACAGAAATTTATTTTTTATGTAGTCTCACTACTGAGTGCTGAATAGATTTATGGGCTCTGTAAAGCATTTGCGAAGCAAGATAATGGGTAGGGGGTAGCTAAGGAACTGAATAGACACTTATAACTAAGTAACATTCCTTAAGTACTCTTGATGTGTTTAAAATAAAATTACAGTTATTGATAAATTTTTGTGAAAGAAAAATCCCCTTGACTCAGACATAAATGAATCTGACAATAAGCAAACAATGTATGTAAAGACTAAAAGGTCATTACCTAATGTTGTCACTGGAGCCTTGGTTGTCACAATTACAGGTTCAATGTCTGTGGTAGTAAATGACCAAAAGTAATACATGACAGAAATTAAGAAATGTAAAAGTGATTTGTCTTAAAGGTGAAATATTTTTTCTTTTATTTTTTTCTTAAAGGAATAAGAGATAGCTTCTTCTATAGAAAGATATTTTGAGTGACCATGGCCCAGAAACACAGATTAAATTATACCAAATTCTACATTTCAATGTGGAAACAATTTCATGAAGTTGTTATAGTTTTAAAGACAAAATGAAGGCAAATTTAAAATACATTGGTGGACACATCAGAGAGGTGGGCACAGCAAGATTGAGGAAGCTATTCTGTAGGCCCAAGATGCTATCTGATGATATTCTTAATGTCTGGATTGGTGGAAGTTAGTGGTATGCTAAGTTTTTCTACCTATTAAGTTCTGACACAGAAGCAGGCAAAGCATATAGATTGTTATGTTTAAAAGCATTTGTGAAGTATGGGAATACTGTTACTGCCCACACGCATACCATTTTCACCTAGAATGGCTAGAAAGTTACTGAAAAGCATTTTCCTATGTTTGACTGTCAGATTCTACCTATAATGGCGCTCTGGCTCTATAGCTGTGTGATGTGTTATACTAAATTATTCTGAAGATGGCAACAGAGGTTTCTGTTGTATCTCAAAGGCCTTCACCCCCACTAATTTTGGGAGTGGGGGCTGTGAGAAGAGGAAAAGGGTTGCCAACTGTCTTGTTTTCTGAAGACCTCTGACAGTTGTGAAGATTGATGTGTATGCCTGCCGTCTCTTCATAGTATATCTGATACTATGTTTCTGTAGTTGCAGATCTCAAATGGATAGTTTGCATGTAATTATCTAGCAAATGAACAGATATGGTGGACTGGGGAAACTGCTCAGCAACGAATCACTTGCAGCACAAATAAGACCCTAGTTTCAATTCTTAAAAACCACCCCCACTAAAAGAATAAAAGTAAATCAAAATAAAAAGAAAATAGTAACTTTTAATCTAAGTATATATGATTTCTATAAATGAAATAATTCTTCATAGATCAGAAATAATTACAACTCTGGCATTAAATTAATATGTATCTTCTTGTATTTTTTAATTAAATCTAAGGGATTCTATATAAGATTCAAATTTATTATTTAATGTCCTTTAAGCATTGATATAGAGACCAACTTTCCCAGATTGTCCAGGGAACCAAAGCATGAAGTTGGATTAAAATGCTTCAGAGAGCAGTGTCTAAGTTAATGACACACAGAGATGGAAAGAAGGCTGAGACAAGATGAGGGAGACATTGTTAGAGCTTCTCTGCACAAGATGAATTCTCAACAGGAAGGTCCACTTGCATTTGAATGGTATGGATTCAGGAGAATAGAGCATTATCAGAAGTGATGGCTCCTCAACACAAGCTCCAAACAGCCCTTCTAGCCCCGCCCCCAACACACACAAGCACCCCCCCCCCTGCTTTGAAAGACAGATGGACAGAGCCAAGTACTAAAAACACTCTGACTCTGAAGGCAGGAACATCCAAATGCTGAGCAGATGCATGAGTGCCCGCCATGATGCTAAAATGGCCTCTACCAAACATAGCAAATAGTTTTTAGAAATAAATGAAAAATTTGAATGATGATTAAGCTCAAAATTCAGCCAATGGGGAGACAAGAGAAGAGATCTCAAGGAAACGTCAGTTAAGGAAGCATTTGTTACCTATGGCTAGGGCAGAGGCTTCCGTTCCAATCATAGGAGGCTCGTGGGCTGCATCATTAAACATTAAACACATAGATGAAGAACAGATACAGTTAAGTCCTTGTAATATTTAATTCAGAGACACTGAACACAGTCTACTGCAGGTTGATGTAGAATGCTTACATGATGGGCTTATAAGATTTCTTACTTTTATACCGATTAGAATCTTAGAAATTTTCAGTTGTAAACAGAATTTTCAAAACTGTCATATGCATTTTTAATATAGTATAAAACTACCCAGTTAGTAATTACTATTTAAAACGCCAGGAGGTTATTTCAGAGGAAGCAAATCAATCCCTGTGTGGCCAGTCTTTCCTTGGCTGTACCCATGAAGGAGGAACACATGTTCCTCCTGTGTGTACTACCTATAAATAGCTAGCAAAGTCACTTTAAATTGTTCAAGGCACAGAAAGGTCTAATTACTATTCATTATAAACTCAGAAATACATAGAATGCCTTTTAAAACGTGGAATTTATAAGATCAGGTATAAAGCAGTCTCACTTCTTATACCTAATGTCAATACTTTCAGAAGATAAAAAATTATGATATTTAGTTCTATGATTAGTCTAATATATAAACCCTTTTGATGTCATTTTTCTACTGATAAAAGTGTCTTAAGCTAGGACAATAAGAATTATGTTTACCGGATTTAGTTGGTAGCATGTCAGGTGTGGCTTTGGGCTTAGGAAGCAATTGCTTTGGTGGTTTTAAATCTGAAGGAAAAAAGTCACCATAATTAGTGGCACATCTAAGCTGTTGGTGTGGAAATGAATATTCTTTGTACAATCTTTTCCTTATTACATGCTAAGGCATTAAAAGGTTGATTACCAGGCTGGATTTGGGGTACCTCTGGCCTGCGTGTTGCTTTAGGTCTCTGGGATAGTTTGGGTACTAAAAGAAAAGTTATTAAAATTAGCATAATGATCATAGTTATGACAGTGAAAATTAAGGATATATAAGCTGAGAAACACTCTGTGAAGACTCGATGCAGCTATAAAAATAGTTCCAGGAATGATGGAAATGTTCTTTTTAATTCATTTTCACCATTAGTTTTCCATGGAAGAATAGATTTTTTTAAAAAGATTTATTTATTGAATATTCAGTGTTCTGCTGGCATGTATGCCTGCACACCGGAAGAGAACACCGTATCTCATTATAGTTGGTTGTGAGCCACTATATGGTTACTGGGGACTGAACTCGGGACTTCTGGAAGAATAGCCGCTGTTCTTAACTTCTGAGCCATCTCTCCAGCCCCCAGAAGAACAGTCTTAAGGCAATGTTGAAAATATGTCTTTAAGCAAAAGTACTAACTAAAATATGACTTCCTTCTTAAATCCATCATTCAAGAAAGGCTAAGTATGTCTGCTTTACTGCTTTGCTGGCAACCTTATTTTAGCACAAAACAGTAAGAGAATTTTAAAGTTGCTTAAGAATAAATCTAGACAATTACCCATAAACATCTGCTATTAACATAAGAAACAATGACACATGGCTACTGATCTAGGGAATGTCTTAGAATAATCAGAGACAAACTGACTTTTGAGAAGTTACAATGAAACAACTTTAGGCATGACATTACCACTCAAATAATAAAAATCATCTTGAAACTTTCAATGTTTTCAAGTTGCAAGGACAACCACCAGTTTTATACTGTGCCCAGATCATAATCGGTGTATGGTATCCAAACATACTAAAAACATACTCCAATAGTAATGTGTAGCTTTTCAGGGTCTTACAGGCTTGACGAATAAAGTAACAAAGTACTAGACACAAAACTGGAAAAATGTATGCCATTTGTTTAGTCCAGATGACTGCAGACATCTGTGCGGAAGAACAGATGACTCTCTGAACACCAGGACACACGATTAGACAGCAAGGGACCAGATCAGGAAGCCGTGCTCAAGGCCTCAGACCTACCCTGCACTACTAGCAGATTGTACTAGAAGAGTTCTCCAGGGTTCAGACTCTTCCCACCCACACAGGAAATGAAGGAAAGCATGGTTGACAGTATGATGGAATGACACTTTAGACATGCCTGGAATAGAGACCATGAAAAGAAAAAATGACAGCAAAGCAGCAGAGGACGCAGAATTACCAATTGTGGGTACCAAGAGCTCCGGCAGTACAGTGGCAGGTTCCAGAGCTATGAAAGCAAAACACCAAGAACACTGATTATACCATGGAATGGCATCCTGAGGATGTTAACACTGTGCCTTAAGGTTGAAACTGAAAGCAAACTACACTTCAATAATCCACTAAGTTGGCCAGCTTTTCACACTGTACACTAATCAAAGACATGGATGCATCATATATAATATGAACGCAGAGAGTATACAGATGCTCAACTATATAAACCAACCATATTATTCCCCAAGCCCAGCTGTTTGAACGGTGGCAACTAACAAACCAGAAGCCACAACACTGCATCTCTGGTCATTGGGACCCTAAATATCACATTTACCGGGTTTAGACTCAGGTACTTCTGGACTACGTGTGGTTTTAGGACGGGGCCGGCGACCTGGTCGACGGGTCTTTGATGGAGCTAAAGAAAAGAAAATGCCTTGTTAGCAGAGAAAAATAAGGATACAAATGGAGTAAACGTTAGGTGTAATTTAGGTACATATTTAAACTTTTTGATTCAATCTGGATACATTCTGTTTTGTCATCACCCAGTACATGAAATGTAGAATTTAGGGTATTTTGATGTTTTGTGCGCTCTCTCTTCTCTCTCTCTTTGTATCCCCCCCTCCTCTCTTCCCCCTCTGCCTCTCTCTCTCCTCCCTCAAGCCTCCCCTTTTTCTTCACAGTTTTTGGTCAAAGATCTGTACATTTCACAAGAGATCTACTTATTCTTTCACTTTGAGATAAACTTTGGAAAATTTCAAAATCAGTGTTTAGTTTCGATGAGATGGTCACACAGAAGTTTCAAAGCTCTACCATCAGAAAGAACATGAGGAAGGCTGCTTTTCTGACACTTAAGAGTAAAAAAAAATAATTAAAATTTGGCTTAATACTTTAAAGCACGAGATTTTTCTGCTTAGTGTTAAAAAGTGTAAGTCTTTTTACAATAGAGGAAATAGAGGAAAATGAGTTTAAAAATTATATCAAAGGAAATACTTTTAAAATGAGATATGTTTATAGGCTAGAAGTATAGGACTTAAAATTTTAAGGATATGTAAGAACATGTAAACACGTGGCTACTGATATATCACTCCGTGAATGAATCTGCCAACAGTGGCAGCAACCGTTAAGAGAGGGTGGGCATCACCCACTCAGTAACTGTGTATCTAACTAATGTTACTTCTGTCGCTTCCCCGGGGCTCTAGGTCCTGAAACCACACACAAAATTACCAAGAAGAAATCGAAGGACAAATGCATTCGAAAATCAACTTAAATGTGGGATATGCTCAATTGTTAACTTCTAGCTTGAGAAAATTGTAAGTGGTGAAGTTTTATCCACACGAGAAGCAACCTTTTCTACTGAAATCAATTCCTGTGGTTTTAGACAAAGTGAATAAAAATGTATCCAGATGAAGTTTGGAAGAAGAAATGGAAAAACGGGCAGAAGCCTGGGCCTTTGGAAGCTGTGGGTGTAGTACTAACCAGGAGACCTTGTTGTGAAGGAAAATGCGGGTAATCAGCTACAATGCTACCAGAACTGGGTTCTTTGTTTGTTTGGTTTGGTTTTAGTTTGGGGTTTTTTTCTTTTGAAGAAAAAAAACAGAACAGAAAAACAGTATAAGGGTTGCCCCCCCCCCAATGGATTATCTGGTGACACATCAGAGTTTTCAGATCTGGAATGATCATCATGCTTTTCAAGAAAGTCTGCAAATGTTAAGAGTTTTGAAAAGTGAGGGGAAAAAAACCCAAAAAGCTCCCAGAGGAAGCACAATTATACCTGAGGAAGCCAGAAATCTCCACTGGAAATAACAAGTTAGAAGAAGCTAAGGAAACTTTGCTCGAATATAAGACAGGACAATAAAAAATGTGTCACAACCATGGCAGTGTGGCTTTCATAGGTGTCCCAGAGACTCTACTCAGCTAAGTCGAGACACAAGGTACATAGATATTCTTGCAAAAGCAGCTGCAAAAAAATCTGAAGGACGATTAAGTATTTTAAAATCACACATATCTAAGGACAAAAGTTGGAGACAGAAAGTGAAACAGGGCATTTCTTCCCTGTGATTCAAAGAAGCAGCTTTACCCTTTGTTGACTGTGCCGATGGTAGAATCTTGGGTTCTGGGGCTGTAATGAAAGGAAGCATTGTCAGAGCAGTGCTGAACAGCAGAAATTAAACATTCTTTACCATGAGACAAGTTCACTCTTTGATGAGACTTCCGGCTCTCCTGGCTTAGGATGCCAAGGCTTACCCATCTTCCATCCAGTGCGTAAGAATTAAGAATTATCATTTGTGGTGTTCATCTTTGCTGTGGCTCTCACTACAAATATCTGATGGCTATCCCTAGCACATCTTCGTGAAGGTATTCTGAATGTCCCGCCACCTGCCATTTCGTTTCTTACAAAGCAAACAATTCACTCCCCTCCAAAGCAAGAAGAAGGTAACATGCCTTTCCCCATGTTTGTGCTCTGTTAGTTTTGAATGGGATCCAGCATGGCTGGACCTCATGTTCTTTCATAAAAGATAAGAAACTTAGGTGTAAAAAAGGCCACAAGTGTTTATATGGTACACCCTGTCGCTATGAGTACATATTGATAGTAAACAAAATCCATTTTGGTTAGCAAGTTAATAAGTATCCAAGTGTAGTCTCAGGTTTCATGAACTACTTAATCAATCAAGTAACATTTGATGACGAATAAACAAACCACCAATGGTTAAAAGAAAGCGAACAAATTATTACATTTCATCCTGGCTATTTGGTTACATTTATTGTTTGGGAGGAAAAAACAGGCTATTCCTAGTATTTTTTATGCTAATTCTACTCAAAGGAATCTTCTTTCAAGACAAAAATTAAAATTAACTATTTTTCAAGCATAGGAAAAATGAGAACGTATATTTCTTATAGAAAGAAATGAATTGATTTGGTATCCACTGGCTTTCATTACAATGCAAATCCTTCCCTATACAGTACTCATCTAGAGTTAACTCTGATAATTCCGAATAAGGAAAAAGCAAGGAGAGAGAGACCAGGTTGTGGGGAGAAACGGTAGCAGAAGCTTTTCTAGAGCAACTTTCTAGGAACTAAATGACTTACTTTCATAACTCAAAAAGAAAATAAAATATAGCAATTCAGAGCGGTGTGATACCACATTGTGGATTAACACGGAGGGGTAACAGTTCCCATTGTGTGGGAGAGACAGAGGAGGCAGCTCTGGTTTTCCAGAAATGTACTGTGTGGTGCATATATATCAAACAAGCCCAGAACAAATGTGAAGGTTCACTGACTGACTATCGAGGAAAAGCATCTTGCATGGAAAAGAAAATGGAAAAACAGGCAATGGAGAAGAGCTGGGGAAGCAGGGGAGTCTTCACTGTGGGAAGCTCCTGGTGGTGTGCGTGCTCTTGTGAACTTCATCTGGAAACAGGGACCTTCTGAAGAGATCACATAAAAAGATGTGAAGTTAAAGAGATGCTCTACAATCGCTTCAACCTGTATTTTAGCTCCATGGGAATCTGAGGACTTAAGGCCAGTCTGGGCACCTGTCTCAAGTAAAAGTAAAAAGGGGGGCTCTGGGATAGTTCAGTGGTAGAATGCTTGCTTCAGATATTATAAGATCTTAGTTTAGCCCCTAATACTGCAAAGAGAAAATAAGTATTCCACGGAGTAGAAGTTTTAGAAGTTTAAGCAGCTTAGCCGAGCTAAGAATACCTAACAGTAAGGAGAATGGTGCATATGACCTCTATGGGCAGTCCCACAGATTTGATGCTCAGTGGTAAGAACAGATGCAAAAGCATGCATATATTGTCTACTTATTTATACTTATATTGTAAGTATAAAGTACCAAAACCATCAATAGCTCTGGAGTGGTAGAACCAGAGTAGTAGTGATCATAATGAACAAACATGGGTTTCTTGGGGTTATTAAAGTTTACACTGAATAGGTCCCAGTTAGTATGTTATTTAAAGAGCTTTCAAAGCTATATGCTTAGGATATGTGCCCATGGTGGACATGCCTATTTTTAACCCATATACCTCAATAAAATAATATACAATAAAAACGTAAGTACTCAGAATGTGTGCTTGATAAATGACTGTGTAACACTTACACACGTATCCTGTAATACTTTAATAAAAAGTTATTTGAAGCTACAACAAAAGAAATGTTCTCCAGAGAGCCAGTCCATACTCTCTGCTGTCTTGGGTCACTCAGTGTTCCCTGTTGTGAGGTTTGGATGTTACCTCTCTCAGGTTGTCATACTGACTGTTAGAGCTGGAAAAGCTGAGGACCCAGGGTTAGGAGAAAGCTTAGAAATCAAAGGAACGAAACCACACGAGCTTCCAAAGAAAAGTTCTGGCAAAAATAAAATCAATAAAATGTCTAACTTAGAAGTGTCTATTCAAACATTTTGAAAAGTAACAACACACCCTCTAATTAAATATCTTAATTTCTAAAAATGCGACTTGTGTGTGAATGTCCACCAATATTTATAAGGCAGTTTTTGATATTTTCCAATTTTATCTAGGAATTAACAGACATAATTACTGAAAATAAATATTTAATTTGCTAACCAAAACTCATCTTTCTCCACCTGCCTGGTAGCCACCTCCATTGAAAATGCACCATAGATATAAAAGTCACTTTTTCATTCCAAACCTCTCTAAGGATGATTTTTAAAACACATATACACCAGTCCCGTCCCCCCCCCCCCCACACACAACTAACAGAGTTCTTTATTTAAACTTCTAGGACACTTGATTCTTGTACCCTTCCCAAGCCTCTATTTCAGTAGTTTTAAATCTTCCTAATGCTGCAGCCCTTTAATAAAGTTCCTCATATTGTGGTGACCCTCAAACCATAAAATAATTTTTGTTGCTACTTCATATCTGTAATTTTGTGATTTTGGTGAATCACAATGTAAATGTCTAATATTAGTCAATCCCTGTGAAATGATTGTTCAACTCCCAGGTTGAGAACTGCTGCTCTATTTCTGTCAGCCTGACCCCTACACATCTGGATCCAGCCACCTTTTCAGAGCGTGCTACACAAATTTGTTTTCCAAACAGTTGTTTTGTTACCTTATGCCATTTTAAAAATAAATCATGACCGCTCAAGCAGAAAAGCTCTTGCCTTGATAACTCCACCATGTAAACATGTTAGTGAGAATGGGGATCTAAGGTGAGACTTCTTTACATAGAGTATGGAATGCATTCTCCCCAGAACTAAAGCTTTACAATGTATATGCTAATGAAAGCAACTAACAAAAGTCTCCATAGCTAATTTTATAAATCATTATCCAAGACTGCTGTGTAAACTTCAGAATAACTGTAAAAGGTAAATATTGGATGTTTAGTACAATCCTTATGTAGGGAACCACTGTGCTTTTCATGAAACAGAAGATTTATCCTACCAAAGAACCTACCAGAACCTTCTGAGAAGTAAACAGAAGTCATTGTTCAAATACCAACCCTAACTAAGAATGCTTGACGCACCGAAGAAACAGCTCTTTCTGGTCTTGAAACCCACAAACTTAGATGCTCCAAAAAAGTAGGGTTCGTAGAAGATAGAACCCATTCTGCCTTCAGCTGAAAGGCTGTTATTCAGTGTATCAGAATTCCAGTCAACTTTGGTACTGGAAAGTATGTTGTAATAAAGACAAGGGACCCTCTCTCCCTCCCATGGCTATATTTATGTGTTTTCTGTATGATGGTCATGAACATAATATCTGCCACACAGCTCAGAGTCATGTTATGATAATACCAAAGGGCCCAGTTGTGAGAGGTCATCTGGCTATGTTTTTGATCTTCCCATAAAAAAAATTGCATTACACACTAAGTAACATAGAAACCAGAACTTCATGAACCAAAAAGCTGCATAAATCAATTTTCCAGCATTATTTTTAGAAATACTACAAATGAGGGTCAGAGAAATGATCACATTTGGTGTCACTTCTAGAATTAGAGATATATTAAGTTTCAAAGAAATTAGTTGTGTTTTATTGAGTTAAAAACAAAATAATCAATAAACTCCCATTTTTGGTATATAAAATTAGAAAAGGAAAATATACTAAAACTAATTAAGTAGAATGAATCTATCACCTTCAAAGATTTTGGAAATATTTTCCATTAAAGGATATTTCATGTTCCAGTTACAGAGAATCACTTATGGTAGAGAGACTTTGGCACTTTCTGGAAACTACTCAAAGACTGATTTTAATCTATTCTTGTAACTCAGTCTAATTATTTTTCACTCTTAGTTCATATTAGGTAATGGGCATATGTTTTGGTTAGTAATCGGTGATTGAAAGGCATAAAACTATGATCTGAAACACAAAGAAAATCTAGTAACACCAAATTAAAAGTCACTTTTTCAAAGAACTCCTAAGTTGAGCTTGAAGATTTTTTCCCCCCCAAAAATCCTGAGAACTGTGCATGCCATCAAGCAACAAATGGTAGCCATGTCTACCAAGTGTTGGCCCATGAGCTCAGGTCTACTAACTCAAGAGCCATCTCCTCACAACATAAATCTCCATAGAATCCATGAAGTTTGTGGAATACTTAGCATATACCAAATGAGCAAACAGAACGAGCAGCTACAGACAGTTCACAAAAGAGCCAGAGTGCTGGCTTTCCCATAGTGCTGTGAAGTAACACATATGGTGCTGAGTAAGTTCAGGACTTTAAGAAATTTCACAGTATTTGTCCTTGGACTTACAGTTCTTTCTGGTGATGGGAAGGAAAAACATTTATTCAATGCAGAGAGAGAGAGAGGTAGTAAAATATCTTCCTAGAAGGAACAGAGTGACCTTTAGAAATCCTGCCATATTTAGTAGTTGCTCTCAAAGTATGCGCTAAGCAAAATTTGAAGGAAAGAATTTCTAAACGATCACAAAAATTAGATTAGAAAAAATATTTACATTACAAACCTAAGTGGAGTAAGTGCTGAGCAACACCTGAGCATACTGTTAGGTAATGAAAACCATCACTTCCAAGTTGATAAATTGCATGAACCCTCTCAGGCCACAATAGCTTTTTTTCCTGCCTGTTTCCTCCACCCAAATGCTACAAATATTTTAAAACTCATGGCTTTAACTCAGTCTTTCTTGGAGCTTCTATAAAAGTACAACAGACTGAAGTTTTAGGATCTTAGGCTTTATGTCATTATTATAACTCTCTGGGTTATAAGAAACTTGCAAACCAGAATAACATCCTCTTTACATCAGCATGCCCACTGGCAAAACTGAAAGTGTGGTGGTCACTGACTCATCAGATACTTCAATGTGGATGAATATTTAGAGTATGATTGTTATCTCATATTGCAAGCTGTCGGGGAAGGATCTGTTCCCTGGCTTATCCCGAAATCCAAGAATATTCTATTGAAGACTCCTGTTTTCTCTTTTGTATTCATGATAGATATTTCAAACTGTATAAAGAAACTTTTTACTCTAGAGAGATGAGCATGATCTATTTGGATTTAAGTAACCTGAAAAATTAAAGAGACATTTATTTACCAGGTTTGACTTTTGGTGGTTTGGGTCTCAAGCGTTGTTTAGGTGTGTGGGGGATAGACGTAGTTTGCTGGGGAGCTGAAAGAAGAGTTATTAGAGCTTTGGTAAGCAATACTTCTCAAAGGTCAGCCACATCGTCTGGTAAATAACAATACACAACCCTCCCAAATGCAAAAATGATTGCATACTTTCCTTGAATTCCTAGATGCCCATATCATATTTATATAAAGTATTTAATAAGTTTAAGTGTCTTCTGGGACCAAAAGAATTACATTTCTACAGAGAAAAACTCAAATTCATACTTGAGAAGAAATACTATTCAAATAACTGTACTGGCAACTGAACACTCTGGAGGCCTTCCAGAAAAGACAAACTAAGCACACAAAGAATAACATTAATAGCAAGAAAGAAATGAGCCAATTAGATGTTTTGGATTTGTAGAATGGGAAATTTGGGACATTTTTATCTGGCAGTTCATTTGTACTTTTACCAGACACTAATGAACTTTATTATTTAAATAATTTATAAGATGGAAGCCGTTTCACACATTCTTCAGCATATCCAGGATTTCAGGTACTACTTGAGACTCTTTTTGAACTATTATGGATTAAACACTATTGCTATGTTCACTAGAAAGGAATATCCTTAAAATAATTATCACCTATGCGTCTAATATACTTTTTTAGTTGACAAAGTTGAAAGCAATTAAGGAAACTACCCTTTAAAATACCAAGATTGTACAAATTCCTGGAGATTTATCACAAGGCTGACTTATAGATAACTCAGCTCATTGGTAGAGGTAGCATCTCATGGTGAAGAAGGAAGGGAAATGTTTATTAATAAAAATATGCTTGAAGGCCAATGTGACCAATTCCTTTCTGTCACTTTACCTCTCCTTAAAAGCATACACTACACAAATGACATCAGTTACCAGCTGTCGTAGGCTGAACTTCAGGACTGGTGAAGATTTCCACATTTTGAGGATCAAATGGTGCTTCCCTTGGAGCTGGAAATACAAACGCCCCATCCCACCAAGCAATTTCAGTTAAAATGAGGTATTTTAGGAATTTCAACATGCTTTTAAGATGGCATGATGTGCATGCTTTAAGGATTAAAAGGTACACATTGTCCTGCAGCTAGTGGGTGATACTGTGATTTAAGCACAGAGGAAGTTAGAATGATAATTGCTCAGTACAGGCAGACTTGGTCCATGAAAATGAGGCGATGCAAGCCATAGCACATGGTGCCAGATGATACAGGTTACAAAGATGTCCATGCAGTTTCTGAATATTTTTCATAACATTAAGATTGAAAAATCCATTTTTGTAGTTTCAGTATGAAAGTGACAGATACACATAAAATAGAATATAAAAGATGCCTTATAAAAATATATTGTTCATCTATGCTCAGAAATAGAAAAGAGGCAAATGATTAGATGAAATGGGATGGAAGGGTCATTTTGGATGAATGACATCCACATGGGTTATGGAGATTTTAATGGAAAACAAAGCACAGATTTTTCTGTTAAAAATATTACCCAGTGTTGCCCTTGGCTGTTCAGGAGTTCTAGAAGTTTTAGGTGGGACAGAGTCCAGAGTAGGATCACTGGTTGCTGTTGGAATAAATGTCAACATTTATAAAGGCAATAGAAGTTCTTGGGGATAAAATAAAAAGTAAAGAAGTCAAGTCCCTCAAAAGGAAAATGTCAAGGATGCTTGAGGGATCCCTAGCCAATGCTTTCAGATAGTAATTCAGTAGAAATTGAAAATGATCTCACTCTGCAAGATACACATCACTGAAATATCAGAACCCATAAAACAGCTTTGCACAGTCAACTTATTTTCAATTCCTTTTATTCTAGTTTCCCCCCTGTTTCATAACTACTAATGGACCTACTATGAGGTTTTATTACTTTTTAAATTTTTCTGCTGTTTAACATTATTTATTTTTACTTGCCATACAAATAATGCTGATCTAAGACTATACATTAAAAAAAAAATACCAGACACCTATCTATGTTCAACAGATACCCGTCTGACTTTGAACTCTACAGTGCCTGGTTTAGCAGATGCTTGATATATATAGGCTAAAAGGAGATGCTGGGCTGAACTAAAGCTACAGTGGATGTGTTGGTAAGTAAAAGTAAAATTTAGACACAACTGAACTGTGACAGACAAATGATATTGCTGTTTTAGCATGAGATCTTATATCAGCAGTACAACTTTTAGGCATAAGAAGTTTTAGTTGTTGGAGGTTGTTTGGTGAACAACAGTATATCCCCATTCTGTGTGTTCTAGATGGAGAAGCACCTTCTCCAGTAGTTAACACCAGATGTACCTCTTAGGGATGCCAAATGCTTCTTTACAGAAGAGAGATCTTAAAGCATCCCCATTTGAGAATCGCAGGCCTATAGAACACCCTCTAGGAATACAAAATATATTTAGAATGATTTTGGACAAAAGGGTAAGATGTCATTACTTTCCCATAGCTGTGGCCTTGTCTTGTCTATCTGTGCCCTTCCCTTATGTGACAGAGCTTATCTCAGAGTTGGAAGTATGAAGTATGAACAGAAACATCTCCCTGACTCAGATAGAGAGAGCCACTACCCACCATGGCACTCCAGAGAGCACACTCTTTCATTTTGCAAAAAATAAAAGGCAACCACAAGGTGTAAGAATACCTAGGACCCAAAGGCATCTTTGAAAGATTGGGTATACCTGTGAGAGGCTCTATTTCCGTCTCATGTGAAGTTGTTGAGCTTGAGATAACATCAAGATTTGCTTAAACATAAAAAAAGGTAAAAGAAAAGACAGATTAATTTTTCTATATTGTGAATGATTTTTTGACATTGTTCAGTGGTGGCTAAAGCACAATAATTTTACGTCGACACTAGAGTCTGGGAGTGGTTGGGCTCCTTACTACCAAGTTGATAGACACTACTAGTGTCTGAGCTGTAGAACTTTAACATATTGTATTGGCTGGTCTTGTACACAAAGCTAGAATCATCAGAGACAAAGTAGCCTCGGTTGAGGAAAGGTCCGGCTGTAAGGAATTTCTCAATTAGTGATTAATAGAGGAGGGACCAGTCCATTGTGGGTGGCACCTTCTCTGACATGGTGGTCCTGGGTTCTATAACAAAGCAGGCTAAGAAAGCCAGAGAAAGCAAGCCAGCAAGCAGCACCCCTCCATGGCCCCTGTATCAGCTCCAGGATCCTGTCCAGCTTGAATCCCTGTTCTGACTTCCTCCAATGATGGATTATAAGCTGGAAGTGTATGCCAAAAAAACTCTTTCCTCCCCAACTTGCTCTTTGGTCATGGTGTTTAATTGTAGCAATAGAAACCTCAACTAAGACACACATCATGCTATAGGCCTAGTCCCCAGAGTGCTGTGAAAATTGTGTCATTTATTTATACGGAAACAATGCCAGCTCTAAATCAAAGAACCGTAACAAGCAAAAACACAAATCTACTAGTCATATGGCAGCTATGGCAGAAACTTCTAAAGGAGGAAAAGGAAGGCACACAGAAGCTTCTTTTTGCTTACTCTTTCTGCTTAGTAAAAGTTGCCGGCACAGTACCTAAGGAGCAAATGTACTTAAAGTTCACACTGTCTCATGCATTAACTTCTTTAACCTTGTTGCCATCTCAGATACAGGTGAGACAGGCATTACCACCTTTGTAGAGTTTCCTAGGAAATGAAGTTGAGATGTACAGAAGTAATGTCTTTTACAAAAGACATTTGCCCGTGCTCACTTTGGGGGGATTGCTGACTTGGTGAATTTTTCACTCTAATATCATGGCTTAGGACAACAGAACTGGGACCAGGTCCCTCTTGGTATCACCCCTCTTGGTTTTATTTAGAGGCAACTTTCCATGTTCCTCCATAGAGCCATGACCCCTTCTACAAGGTTGATGGGTCGATTTGAAGGTAGATTTTATGTTCAGTATAAAAGGAAGAAAGTGGAGTGCATTCAAATATGACTTTCCAATGTAGGGATCAATTTTCTGTTCACCTAAAAGATGAACTTTGAAGTAAAAATAATACAAAAAAAATCTTCTCTTCGTGTGCAAAGAACTGTCCCTGTAGGAATCAGAGGGAGAGAAAGCAGAAGCTAGAGGTAGACACTGCTTATTTAGGGCATTCAAATTCATTCACAGAAAATATAACAAAATGGAGGCAGCATACAGAAGGATTTTTCATTCTGTTATGTACAACCTAATGGCAGTATAATGACATGGAACCAGTGCTAGTTGAAGTCAGAAGATGGTAGGTATTAGATGAAAGAGACTTGGAGAACAGCTCATGTTACCCTACAAGAGAGAGGGGAAGGTGTGTCGCTTGTGAAGGTAAATCAGAGTCCTCAAATTTAGGATATCCTGTGCTAAAATAGGCACATATTGCAAGAATCTTATTACATAAGTATCTACCTTTTTAAATGTAAACTTAGGCTAGTTGTGATTTTTAAGGGTCAGGTAAGAATAAGCAAAAAAGCCTTGGCTTGCCTTAAGGCTCATCACAAATCTAACAATATCAATTCTGTTCACCTCTAAGCTAGGAAGTGTTACCAGCTCTTATGTCCCTTCTTATGAAGTTATGATTTAACATCTTGACTTTATATTCATGACTATGAAAAACTCTATAGCTACATTTATGTTAACTCCCAAATCTCCTTTGTATCTAATGATGTTACATTATTTCTTTCTGCGGTCTGTATTTTTGTTCCAAGTGGTGTTTATTAATTAACCCTATTTCTCATATCACACTTTAAGGTTCAAAGCCAGGCTGACACCTTCTTCCATAATTTATTACTACCAGCACTCATAGGGAATAACATTCTCTACCATCATCCAGCAATTTTGGTTCATGTCTATCTATTCCTATTTGTTAAGAATCTCTTACTTGCAAATATTTTTTGAGCATACTTGGTACTCAAATAACACCTTTATCAGCATAGTTGGCCCCTATATTTTTATTTCCATACTTTTTGAAAGTTGTGTGGTAAAGAAAAAGAAATTTAAATTATCACTCACAGGAGCTCTACACTGTTCAGGAAGCTTTGATGAGCAACCACTTCAACTTGCTGCAAAAATCAATCTTTTGACTCTGAAGTTACAGATGTCAGAGAAAAGGGCACTGAAATGGAGTTCTCTAAAAACTCTTGAAATCACCTAGAGCTCATGATTTCCTTACAAAAATGTTGGTATCTAAAAGTTCTTTACAAAATTTAAGTCTGAGTAGACTTCACTAAATTGTTCAACCTGTTTCTAATAAACTATTCTATGTATGAAATTAATCAACAGCCTCAAGAGTTGGGTGTGAGTGCTACTGTTTTGCAGACAGTCTGTATACCACAATGCCTTGCTGCTAATCTCCCTCTTTAGTGGATAAAATTCTAACATTATCTGAAGTTAAGTGATAGCTATGATCTTTAATTCATAGAACCCTGCATGAGACCAAAGTTGAAGAAGAAAATTAACTTGACGGGGAAAATGGGTAGCATAATTCAGAGCTATAAAAATCAGAAGTAATGAGTTGTGATTATATAAAACTTTACTTTCAAATATTCTAGAAAAAAATACATACACTTGTAAGACATTTGCGAATATATACACTTGTAAGACATTTGCTAACTATGTTTTATTTGCTATATATCTTTACTTTGAAAAACTAATTATATGCAGATAACAACATAAAAATGCCCTGGTCAAGTCATGTGATAGTACACAAAGACCTTCAAATAAGCAACATTTCCTTTTGCTCAGATTTCCTGAATATCAGTAGCCATATGAAAAAATTTCCTTTCAAACTTAAATTCTTGGATGAAAGATTTTCTTAGGGAGAGATTCTGTTGCAGGTATTTTGTCCCGGAAGGTTTGTGTGCTCTAGATCCTGGGGCATGCTAGATTGACAGTAGAATTAATCTAAAAATGCCCACTTACAGATTAATTGGAAGATGGCTGGTTTAAGGTCTTAAAAAATAATGACTTTCTAGCTTAGATGTGGGAGTGGAGGGTAAACATGCCCTTTTCTCATTTAATGACATAGAAATGTGCACCTAGATATCTCCTACCCAGACTTGCTATTGGTTTGTATGACCATGGAAACAAAATTCTAACAGTCATATGCAGAAGTACTGAGGGGACAGAGCACACAGCTAAGAAGTGTCACAGATTCCCTGTACTGTCTAAATATACAAATATTACTTTCTTCGATTAATGGAAAATTAAAACACCATTCTAGTTGACCTTGAAATTTGTAAAATAAAAATGAAAAAAACTGAGCTCACAAACCCCTAAGAGGCCACAGTGAAAATGTAAATCATCTGCCACACTTGCCCTATGTTCCTGCCTTAGAAGCATCGACATTACTTGTTCCTACTTTTCATTCTCTCTAGGGTTTAATTAGGTTGGGTGAACCAGATCTGGGCTAATCAACACCTCACAGAGCAGGCGGTAAGGTCCAAATACAGAGTTTATCTCTTTTCAACAAAGATCTCTAGGCAAATCAAGCATGATGTAAATGTTCCAGTTCACATATCCCCTCCTTGTGAAAACTGAACTATCAGAGCCTAAGTGTGTGACGTGGTTCAACACTGAAAATGGTGAAGGCTGACCTCTTAACGAAGGTTCCAGAGTGGAGTACAATGAAAAGATCAAGGGTACTATACTCCATCCTGACACTGTCAAGGCGAGTCTCTACAAGTCAATGACTTGTGACAGAAAAGGAAATGATTTACTAGAGAAAGAGATCTTTTTAATAAATCTCAGATATTGGGGGTGGGGCTTCAGGTGTTTTTAACATCTTGGGCAAGGACATGCAGGAGGGTTTTCTAATGCTGACTCAAATGCATCATTCTGGGTTTGTTACCATTTTCTTCCTTTCATTCCAATCCTTCATGGTTCTAAATAATAATCTTTTTATGGAACGCTAAACTAAAGAGGCTTAACACTGATGGTACTATCAGGCGAGAAGCAGGAAGTTTATATCTATAAATTTTTTATCATGTGAGGATGTTAGACATCATGTACATGCATGTTTGTGGGGTTTAATGCAGCATTTTCCAGCTCTGTTGTCCATGAAAACACAGAAGGCTGGCCTGAACATTATTTTATCCCTTGAATCTATGCAAGTCCTCGGGGCACACTTACAGAGTAGTTCAGATTACCTCACTCACTGAACAGAGAAGAACTTGTAATTCTCCGTTGTGAAACCCTGTTCCTAAAATTCCAAAGCATGCTACATGGCCATTGTTTCATTTTCAATTGGAGTGATTCGCTGGAGTGATTGTGAAAGAAATCAGTTCGTCTAACCATTGCTTGTCTACCCATCCCAGACCTAAGTCCCTCATGCATCTTCTTCTTCCTATAAAAGGAACTAACCATGCCAAAGTACTTCAGAAATGTGCACGTGGCACTGGGTTCATAGGCCTTTGATTTTGTAGAGAAAGTTGATACAGACATTGTGTGATTGTGAAAGAGGATCCAAAAGCATGTCGGTCTCATAAACATAAATGCCAGTCCCTCAGCAAATAGAAGGAGCTCTGAGCTTGTCTAGAACCCCTAATGTGATAATGCTTGGGTTAAAGCAAACTGGCCAACATCCAGTAGAACACAAGACTAACCCTCTTGCATCACGAGAAAGACAGATTTCACTCTGAGTAACTACCAC
Source organism: Phyllotis vaccarum (assembly GCA_033318265.1). Classification (NCBI taxonomy): domain Eukaryota; kingdom Metazoa; phylum Chordata; class Mammalia; order Rodentia; family Cricetidae; genus Phyllotis; species Phyllotis vaccarum. The sequence continues at coordinate 60,095,638 of JARWLC010000019.1, read as the reverse complement.
AAGCAAGCACTTAGATATTTATAAGATCTGGCACGTTTCCTTTAAATACAAAGTTTGTAAGTGATTTTACATCCTGGTATGCAGTTATAGAGCACATTTTATGATTTCCTTTATATAATTTATGGAAAATTAAATTTGCCAAGGAAATCAAGCTCAATCAACCCTAGTTATCATACTTTACAGAAGGCTATATAAAATGCAATTCCAGATAATAAAAGCACAACATACAGCCCCAGTGAAAGACTAGGGCAAACAGACTAAGAAGAGGAAGAGATCTCATGTGTCTTGCAATTCTCCAAACCTCAAATATCCTGTTACTGCATTGCCAAGAACTATTGGAATAACTCGAGTTTCCATAACCATGCAAGCTAGTATTCTCAATTGTCCTTTATGTCTCAAAAATTAGTGCAGGGTCTTTATGAGAACACTCATTCTGCCGTTTTGATGTAAGGTATAAAGGCAGCAAAATTTCCAGTAAGTTCCAAAGCAAAATAAATCTTACAAAAAAACCCCAACACATCCCATTTAATGACTAATCAAGCAGCCCCAGCCATCCAGGAGTTGGCATGTGGCCTTCCACTGCTGAATGTCAACAATCTCAAAGGATATTAATATATAATAAGGCTGTTCTGCCATGAAAACAGATCAAGACAAAATAAGTTATTCTGCGTTCACATATAGTACAAGCAAAATACAACCAGCTTTCCTTCCCCACACACATTCTAGCTGATGCAATTATTGTTTGTTTACAATTAGAGCTTCATCTCCGTTCTGCTCATCTAGTTAGAAGCCATGAAGATACTTATTCACAGATGGACCCACTTTCTTCATGCAGTCAACCAAGAAAAGCAAAATTCACACTCCTGGACCCTTATGCCTTGTGATGATCATCTAACACGAGACAAAAACCGATCTGTTCCAGCATCTCTTAAGAGAACCTCAGCGCCTCACAGTCTATGTTCTCCGTGTTTATAATAACTAAACAAGGAAAGCTACCCAGGTGATTGGGAAATAATACTATATATTAAAACTAAATAGGACACAGCTCAGTACTTGCACAAATATACTCCAAATGTAAAAAATAGAAAAGGTTCAAGTTAATGGAAACATAGAATATCAACTACTGGAGAATACAACGTGTCAGCTCCTGAATGTATAAATTCTTGAAACACAAATAACCTATTTTTTAACTTTAATTTGAAACTGAACATAAATTGGGATGGTTCTATTGAATACTTAAACTGATGCGTAAAAGATGCATTTTTGCACACTAGCAGAAACAGGAAAAATGCATTACTAGTTGCCATAAAGTACATTGATGATTAGTAGTAGAACCTACATAAGAAAAAGCAAGAGATGTTAATACGTTGTTAAGGGAATGCAGTTACCAGATTGAGGCTGTACAAATTTAGAATCTTCTGATGCTTTAGCTCTGGGTGTCGCCCACTGCTCTTCACTTGAAACTATATTAGAGAGAGAAAGAAGCTGCTGATTTTTTTATGGCGGAGATGGGTGTCTAGGATAAAACATGTACAGCAGAGCCGATCTGGACCCAATCAACAGTGATCATATACTTAAAAGACAATGAGCACCCATACAGACAGAACACAACCAGCTAGATTATGTAGATTTAACAGGAATGACTTGTAATGAAGCTGTAGGAAATCTAATCAAGTAATATTTTTATTTTCCTTTTCAATCAGCCAACTACTTATTTCCCTGGGTTTATCAAGTGCATTAGTGCATCCAGCTTTGCAGAGAAGGGACTCTGTACATGTATTCTGCAAACTGCACAGCCAACACCCACTTTAAGTGATACTGGTGATAATTCCATGCCCTCATATATGCCAGGAAGGTGTTCTGTCACCAGTTACACCCTCAGCCCACCATGCATACTCTTCATAACACATACAAAGTACTTTTATTTACCCAAGGTACCCCCTGGTTTCTTCAAAGGGAAGGGTGTTTTGGCCTCTGGAAACTCTTGGAAACTTTTTGGAGCTGGAGTAAAACACACAGGTTAGGACATGTAATAGGACAAAAAGGTGTCAAAGTTTTCAAAGTTGCCAAAACTACAAATACAGGAGAAAAATCACTGCATGTCAAGCAAACACTCAATAGTATTTACGTTCTGTTAAATAAGAAGTAATTTTTTTTTGAGTCATCATATAGCTCAGGTTATGTTGGATCCACAATACTCTCTGACTGCTTTTTCTATGTTCATTTATTATGCGTGGACCACCATGCCCAGGGTAAAAGTCCCTTTTGCCATTTTATAATAAAGCCACTTACTGAGGCATTTTAGGCTTTTCCATAAATAGTTACTATTTTGAGTTTTCCAGCTACATTCATTTATGCAGTTTTGGGGGGTATAATTCATTTTCAGCCAAACAAAGCACCAAGCACTTTGAATTAGAAAATGTCTGCACAAGAACTTTAAAAATGATAAGGCAACTACATATATGCTCCTCCATTTTTTGATACTTCACTCATTAAGAAATTTTAGCAATCCTAAGGAAGCTATAGAAATATCTAAAATGTCCTATCTATCGAGATAATGCTGTGAATGAATAAAAACATGCAAGAAAAAACTGAAGATACCAATGTGTTCAGTCACATATGATTCTGAGTGAAAATATGAAAATATAAACATCAAAAACCCACAACCACCTCCAAGAAAAATTACTTGTGGCTTTGTCACCGGGAAGGGTTTTTTAGGATCCTAAATTGTGAAAGTTGTTTCTAAAAAAAAAAATCACATTTAAGAGTCTGGGTATTAAAAGTTCATTGTTCTTCAATATTTGTCACTATTATTTTCTTGTAAGGAGATTGATCTGAAAAAATTCACCTCCAAGAATTTCTATTAGCCATGCATAATATTCCCAAAGTAGCATTCATTGACACTTCGTTACTTGCTGACTTTTACCTAGAGTGCCCAAAGGCAATTCAATCTCAGGTACTAGGACAGAATGTGCTGCCTCTGGGGTCTTCTCACTGAGGACTACAACAAAGAACACGGTTAGCAACATAATAGTTTGGCCTAACTATTTCCAGGCACAGCCTGGTTCTTAACAGACTCGTGTCCTATGAGCAATCCATGGCTTTTCCAGCAGCCAGTCCGGGAGAGAGCTGGCTCTTCCAGGAAAAGTCAATAGCTGTTAAAATGGAAGGTGTCTTTTAGGTCATCATCGCACATGCGCAACAAAATACATGCTGCTCCTTTTCATTGGGGGCCGAGAGCAAACAAGAAAAGCATGATAGATTCTTCTGGGTGAAACAGCAGTTAACATAAGCAGCTGAAATTCTCATTAAATAGCATGCCATTTGGCGATTCTTCCCAGATTTAGTTGGCACAAGACGTCCCATAGCAGATCTGGATACAAATCCCAGAGAGAGTCAAGATTCCCAGCAGCCCAGGAGGCTGAAATGCTTAAACCCAACCCACAAGAGGGGTCAAAGGGGGCATGCAATTAGTGTGTCATCAACACCTGCCTGTCTGGTTGGTTGCCAGTGTCAAGGCATGGTGCTAAGTGGATCTTTAACCTGTGAATGCTGGGAGTTTGACACTTTGGCTGTTCAGTTAAGGGGCAAAAAAAGTATTTTCGAGTATTACCCAGTGCTGTCTCTGAGGTGTCTAACACACTAGACACTGTGGATTTAATGCTTCTTGAAACTGTTTCCGGAGTCACTGAAAAGTAAAACATGAAAAACAACTTTATGAGCTGAGAGATAATAAGGATGAAACCCAGGAAGACCTTCCGTGGCAGCCTGTATCTTCATGTTCCTAGGGCGAGGTTACCTACTGCCCCAGGTGCCTCTCCTTTCTGGCCCGTTCTTTCCACTTTGGGGTACTTTCTGATTGTCCCACAGAAGCATACCCAACCCCTCTCTAGGAAATCATTTTTAATGTAATCTAAATGCTCAGTCTTTCCTTTTCATTATCTCCAGAGCTTAGTGTGATAGTTAAAGTAGGTTACAGAGATATGAGTTAAAGCAGCCAAAAGGGGAGGTTAAACCACGATCACATTACCAGGCCCTCTCTAAACCCACACATAACCAGCAGAGATTGGATCCAGCCTGAAACAGTGGTTGGTATTTAAATGTTCAGCCCCAGGGTGGGTTATCTCAGCTGCTCCCTTAAATGCAATGAAGAGTTTGGGTAGAAAATTTAGAGAAACATGAACCATGATTCCCGAGATTTAAGAATTCTACAAACCCCTAGAATTATGCAGCAAGGTCACATACTAATGATACCGAATAATGTGTGGTGGGGATTGCCCAAGTATTTCTGAAGTGGAAAATTCTGAGGAGAGCTTGGCAGAAAGTTGGGAAATCTGGAGACTCTCATCAGACATTGTGCCCAAAAAAGAAAGTGTTACTTGGAAAGCTGGGACAGAACGTTTGACATAGAAACGGACTCATTTCCCGCTGGTCACTCTTGTACTTTTCTTTTTGTTAACTGATCACATCAAAGACACAAAAAGAATCACCTTGGAATTTGACTCATCTGGAAAGTGCTAGTAGCTCAAATGGTTTCTACCTGTCTAAGGCTCGCTTCTTGTTAAGGTAAGATAAGCTTTACTCTGTCAGTATACTCTAGTTGAGTCTGCTCCTTCAAGTTGTTCTGTTACTGCACCAATCCAGAGCTATCGTCTTTTGAACAAACACAAGTCCCAACATTTAATACAAAGAGAATACCACATATACCTCAAGTTATAGATATTTTATGGATTAAAAAGTTCACTTTTGATGGGAGTTCTTTAACTAGTGGTGAGCTGCAGGAAATGCTTGCCAGTTGTCTGTTTCATCAGATCCTGGATAAGGTGGCACCACCCTGGCAAAAACTCAGTACTTCCAAGACTAATGTCTCTCCAGAAGATTATACTGGGGAGATGTATATGGAGAACAGATGTTACAAATAGGTTTCTTGGTCCCTGGCGGCCAGAGGTGCCGCCCCAGACCCCTTAGCTGCCCGCTGCTACTTAGGACCCCTCACTAAAATGACTCAGAAGCTTATATTAAGTTTATGCTGTTTGGCCTATAACTCAGGCACATTGCTAGCTAGTTCTCTATTGTAACTCAACCCATTTTCATTCATCTGTCTGCCACATGGCCTGTGGCTCACCTATGCTCCTTACATGTTTCTTCTTTGGGCATCTGACTTGATCTGCTCTGACTCCACCCTCCTCCTAACTATTCTGATTCCCCACCTACTTCTTCTACAATGCCTGCCATGGCCCAAACAGCTCCTTTATTTAAAGATTGATGTATGCAGCATACAGAAAGTCATTCCCACATCAAACAGATGTCAAGTGTTTGGTAGTAACAACTATAAACTACTGAGAACCTGTTTACTGCATGTTTCTTTGTGGACAGTTTTGAAACAAACTACTACATATTCACTATCTTAGGGGTAATAATCTGCTGGGACATTTGTTTCCAGACCATTTCAAAGCATTTCCATTGATATCAAGTTACAGATTTATGAGGGATATAAGACATTTTGCTATGCTAATCACTTGTGGAGGTGACTAGGTAATGAAAAATGGTCCATGGTGTTCATACAAAAGGAAAGGCCATGAGCCATGACATCACCCTTAGGGTGTCTCAGTGTTGAGGGCGCCTTCATTCAGAGTCAAAAGCACACCTTCCTTTCATGCTATATACCACCTCCATCACACAGTGGCTCCAATCTCATCTGTTCTTTTCCCAAGTGTAAAGCCCTAGAATCTCCTATTGTTTCATGCTTATGGTCAAAATTAAATTTTTTTTCTCTCTGCTTCAAAAGCAATAGGTTTGTCATTCATTCAGTATTTGAAACAATGCTACTTTCTTTCTAAATGGCATTCTAGGGATCCCATTACCTGTTACTGGCTGGGCTGCAACTTTTTCAACCTCTGGCGTTTTAGATTCTGCTGGTAATGCTAAGGTTTCATTCTTACCTGAGAAAAGAAAACCAATACTTCCTTTGCAGTACAGTGTCCAAAATTACTTATTTCAAACATAATCAACCACATTTTTAAAAGACTTATCCTATTATTTTACGAATATGAATATTTGCCTGCCTGTATGTATGTGTACCGTGTGTGTGTGTGTCTGATGCCCACAAGGTCTGAAAATGGACTAGAGCTATAGATGGTGAGCTGTGTGCTGGAGATTAAACCATAGTCTTCTGTAAGTAGCAACAAGTGCTCTTAACCACTGAGCCAACTCTCCAGTCCCTCAGCAACAACAGAAATATCTACAGGCATCTCTTCCTGTCAGCCCTCCCAAGGGCTAGTATGAATACAAGACTAACTTCAAAGTTCTTCTGTATTAATCATAGAACTTCTTTAAGATCTTAATTGGTACAATAATAACACATCACAATAAAATACGTGGATAAACCTCATTATTTGACTTAAAGTTTCTATAAGGCACAGACCTTCAAATGTCCCTTGATCTTTATTCACGTGCAGCTAATTTTTTAGAAGTCAATAGGAATTTTTCCATTATTACAGATGGTTAAAAAAAATCTAACAGGTTATGACATTGAAAATTTTGAAACATACAACTAAGAAACATAAAAAAGTAATCTATTTGGATAAGTTTGTGACAAAACAAAATATACAACCAGTGGATTTTATTGGAGACACATATTAGCACATATCTTCTCCTTTGGTTTCTGGGAATTTGGTGCAAAAATGGATTTTTTTTTCTCTTTATACAACTTTTGGGAAGCCTTTCTTCTAAAACTTAGGTGTTATTTTTATGAAGGACATTTCTAAATCAGAACTGTCTGACCCCTGGAAAAGGCTTTCTCTCCGTTTTAAACTAGAAGTATCTCCAGCCATTTCCTGAAATTCTCTGAGACACACCCACTCCCCCCCCCCCATGAAAACTGATCCAGCCTGTGTTCTCAAATCCTTTTGGAAATGTAAATTTTGTAATCAGCTATAACTGACCATCACTCTTGTAGAGGCTGTTTACTTCTTTTTATTTAGTGTGGATACAAAATATGTTTACTTCTTACAGACATAGAAGCAATTAGGAAGCAGGCAGATATCAGCTTCTGAGGTATACATTTCTGTGGACAAGGTGCAGTGTATATTGGCCACCACTGTCAAGCCAGTGTCTATGGCTACACAGCATGCTTACATGACAAAGTCACCAACATTGTCCGGATCTAGTTACAAAGGGCACAACAAGGAAGGAGTCTTTCTGTAATGACCAACCACACATACCTAGTACTTTATGATTTTCTTTTTAAGATTTATAAATTTACTAAGATTTCTTTCTGGACATCTTTCAGAGACCTACAGATTTAAACTTGTAATTATCCTGATAGTTATCAAGTGAAGAACATCCAGCTCATAAGCTTCTCATGAGTTCTCTGTTATTTTCCGTGTACACGCAGGAAGATGAACTCTTCAAATGTAAATTGCAGGGTCCCATCACCTGGTGCTCCTAACATTCTCATTTTTCCCTTTTTGCATAATAATATCTTATGGTTTTGGTTTTGTTAACCTTTGACTGGCTAGGAAACCTCTCTAACTTCAGAACTTTGTCTCTCTCTGTCTTCATCTGTCCCCCTGCCCTGTGTGTGCATGTACGTGTGTGTGTGTGTGTGTGTGTGTGTGTGTGTGTGTGTGTGTGTGTGTGTGTGTGTGTGTGTGTGTGTGTGTGTGTGTGTGCAGGCTTCTGCCTGTCTCCCATGTGGCTTCCCCTCCCCTTAGATCTTAGTCTCTCAGTCATGACAACAAACTGGATTTCTCCAGGTTCTTAGATTTCATAGCTGCTTTTAAATTGGCAATCACATTAACCTAAGACTCAATTACAAATGGGAAAATGTGGTAAACCATCTTGTTAGGATGTATTTGTATTGTATTCTCCATACTAGTTTCTTACAAAGGTATGTGGTGTTTCTAACTATGACACACCAGATATCAGAGTAGTTCAAAGAAAGAGAATATGTTTAATAAAGGGAATTCTGACATTACTCTGCAACTCCTGAGCATCGTCTTATACTAGACACACCTGCTATCTTGACAGAGTAAAACACCATCCAACTATGGCCTAAACCTCAGTAAATACTTTTCCTCAACTTTTTAATTGTTTCCAACACTGTTGCTTCTCTTCACATTGGCAAGCCCTGTGTAAGTCCCTGGAGATAAGTGTGTGTGAGATATTAGCTCTCGTGTTCACGTGTTCCCACCATTTGTCCTTAGAACAAAAGCTATTGCGTTTCTTGATGGCCCATCATGGGCTCTGCTGGGGTGGAATGGGATCATTATTTTTAGGATTTACTCCCTTAAAAAGTATGACATTTCTGAATTGCAGTAATAATTAACTTTGGCAAGTTTATTTCTCCCTTGGTAATATAAAAAGTGTTTGTGCCCACGCAATTTTCGTGGGGGGAAAAAAGGTTTCTTCACAGTAAAATAAACAAATCAATCAAAATAATAAAAAGTAGCCTCCAGATTAAAAAAAAATCTGGAAGCCATGTTTCACATATAGACTCAATGTCTAAAATATACAAAGAACTCCTATAACCTGGTAACAGCCTATAGCACAATAGGATGATTCTGGCCAACAGCCATTAATGTGACATTTCAAATAGCTGGTAAAGAGGCATTCTGATACTCCTAATGCAAAGACATTGCATAAGTCTGAAACGATAAATATTTGATAAAATATTTGAGCTAATCATCTGCTAGAGAATTAGCGTCTAGAATACATAAGGAACTTGAAAACTGCAACGTCGAAACTAAACATTAACAATCCAAGTAAAAATGAGCTAGCCAGAATTCTCAGGAGAAACACAGGTGCTACATGTGAACTCTTTCCCAGCCAGTCTGAAAGGTATACGAAAACAGCTAAAGAGCTGGATAAGTGGTTAAAACACCTGCCACATAAGGCTAGAGGCGTCAGATCCCTGGAACCCTCTAAACTCCATGTGGGCATTCGTGGTGGCCCATGAATTATTCTAGCCTTAGAAGGCAGAAACATAGGATTCCCTGAAAGACTAACTAACAATAAACTTATGTTTGCTTAAGAAACTATATCTCAGTGAACACACTGGAAGAACAATTCAGGATGATTTCCACATCAGCCTCAGGCCTCCATATGTACACATACACATATATGTACACATGCACCTACACATTTGAATATGTATACATAAACACACGTACACTACATACAAATACACGAAAATGGAAAAAAAAATCATTAGCCATCGGTGCACTCAATTGCACATTAAAATTATGCTAAGAATCTTTTTCACTTCAGTCAGAATGGCTAGCATCTAAGTTTCAGATCTACTGCCAGAGAGACAACCTTGAACCCAATTTGATAGTCAAATATAGCAACCAGAATTGTTCTCTGGGTCCTTTTGAAGGGGATTCTGCTGATGTTTTCTTAATTAAAAACTTTTCTCAATTCTTTCTAGAAGAAGGCAGCAAAACCAGTTCCAAGCACATACTCATTCTAATGTCTCTTCATATCTGCTCTCATTGAACACCTAATGGGCTCTTTTAACAAAGTTCAATGGGTATAACTCAGGAAAAGTTCTCTCCTTGAAAACTATACCTATTCAAATGAGTACACTTCTTTTTCTGACACCTCTTTTTCTTTCATAGGTGCATGCATATGTATAAAATATCTTTCCATACAGAATGATTGATAGTAATGTCTCTGACCTTCCGACCTCCTTCTCCATACTCATTATTTTGTTCTCAAATGTCTCATTAGCAACATTCCTTACATAGTCTCAGTGCTGTATCATCTGGTGCTACTGTTCACTGAAAATACCAGGCTTACCTAATTGTGCCTTGAGAGCATCTGAAATCTCAAGCATTATGGATGTTGGAAGTTTTACCATGGAATCATTAAGACCCGGAATAATAAGATGAACTGCAAGGAAATAGATACAAAAGTAAGAAGCAGAAAACATACCAGACAAAAACAACAAATAGAGAATTATTAAGTAGAACTCAAAGGCTGGCCCTTTCCTTTCTTTGAAAAATGTGGGGGAAATATAAGCGCACCTTTCAAAATGGGTATTTTCCATATCTGGAACTTATCACCAGAAATTCTTTACATTCATAGGCTTAAAGCTTTTGCATTATAAGCAAGATAAAGACAGTGTGCTTTGATTGGTAGCTGAGACTGGGTACAATCCAAGAAATTAAACAGGGAAATAAAATTGACTGGCATTAATTTAACACACTTGCTCACAGTGCACATGCCCGTAAGGACCCTGTTATCAAAAGATAACCTAAATTTCCTATTTTGGATATTCATTTCACCACGGACTTACCTAGTATTGTTCCTCCAAAAGGAGTCTTGTCTGGGGCTTTAGTTGAAGCCCTGTGGGTAACATTCTGAATGACTGGTAAGATACAAAAAGACAACAGTGTGATGGGGATGAACATAAGAAGTGGTAAGAAGCTAATACTGTCAAGCCACCTTCCTCTGTACAGTCTTAATCTAAATTTATCAATTAATGGAAGCAACTCAATGGATTGACTACAGAGCCAACAGGTGAATTTTGTATGTCTTACCTAACTATCCATGCTTTGGGGTAGCAAAGCATGTCCTTATCATTCTACTATAAAGTATACTATTCCAAGTTGTAGAAGATAGCCCATCTCTGCTCTCTGTGCATCCTGCCCTTTCCACAAAGCAATTAAGAACTAGCATACAATATCGCAGTAACGAGACAATATAAAATTAGAAAACATAAGCCAGGCTGTGGCAGCACATGCCTTACATCCTAGCACTCGGGAGGCAGAGGTAGGTGGAACTATGAGTTCAAGACCAGCCTGGTCTACAGAGAGAGTTCCAGGACAGCCAGGGCCACACAGAGAAACTCTGTCTTTAAAAATAAATTAAAAATTATATATCTTCAAATCAAAGAATCTTCCAGGGATTTCAGCAGTAAGTGGCCCTGCCTTTAGCATTATACTTAGCACATTGTGTTTTCTTATGAAATGAAAATGAAAAACAATTTTAAGGCTTTAGCTCTTCTACCAAGACATGTTTTTTTTTTCTGGAAATAATGGAATCATTTTTAATAATTTGAAAACTGGGAGCCAAAACAAAAGCAACTGGACACTGAAATAAAATGCAGCATTGTAATTCTTAAAATGTGGACATCTTTACTTGCCCTATTTGCCCGCTAAATCACAAATTTCATTCTCAATACCCTGAATTGTCTACAAATTGTTTTCCTTGTGTATGCTAGCTTAATCCTAAGTAAAATTTCAAAGTAAAGCTCCACATGTTTAACTGATTATTTTTAATGACACATGGTACGATTGCTTTGTTGCCCAACTGGTAGGATTTGTCCAAGGTTTTGTTTCACATTGGTATCACAGCCAAAATTATGTATTAATCACCGTTTACTAAGTTACTCTCATTTCCTCAAGTGTTTTCCAAACACCATTGTCAGAAAGATTGAGAAGACATACAAGGTATGTTCAACTATATTAGTTGAACAGATGACTACAATAGTTCCTGAATAGAGCAGACTAATTACCTTGCTTAATGATTGTTATCGGGATTAGTTTCCTTGGAACATATGCTGGCTGGAAAGAAAGAGAGAAAAGGTCGTCTTTTAATCAGTGTTAATAAAAAAAAAAATCAGAATTCTAAGAGGAGCCTTTTCTTGTCTTCAATGAAGTCATCCATGACAAGGGTTTAGCGGTCACTGAATACATACTTAACACATACATCTCCATTGTGTTAAACTCACGTGTTTATCCCATAAAAGGTCAGAACCTTATGGAAGCAAGTCTTCAGAACTCTCATTTACTTAGAACTTAGAGTAGAAAGAAATTAAATCATATATAGATAAGAGTTCATTTTTATTCTGTTTCACATGTGGCTTCGCCAAGCACTGTCTTCATACTTTCTCTCAAAAAGATGAACTATACATCATCTTTTAAAACCTATCATGTCTGACTATTTGAGCATAACTTACTAGTACTGCTGTTATTGCTCAGATCTCGATATTTCTTAAAATTGAACCTCTACTTAATCACCTTGCACTGATTTATATACAAGGAACTTCCAGTTTGAAGGTAATGAATGACCCAGAGGATAGTCTGGAGGATATGGCAAACCATCTCTGAAGTCCCATGGGATATTTTGATAGCATACAATGTCGAGGGATAGTCTTAGACTTTAGAGTGGAATCATGCCACACACGACTCCATGGCCAAAGGTGAGGCAGAAGAGAGAGGTTATGAGAATGGCAGGATTTCAAATAGGGGATTAAAATTATACTGTTGAAAGAGTAAGAATGACCAGTTTTGGGAACTTGGTTTAAGCTCTGCCTGTTTTGAATGTGCACAGGATGTGAGACATTAATAAAACATGTATTCACAGTTGTGAGTAAAAAGTGTGGTAACATGTTATCATTTTTCAGGATGGTCTAATAAGATATGGTAAAGAGTGGCTATAACACCAACCTTACTCTTGGCTATTTATCTTCCTGTACTATGTTTAAAAACTGTAAAAAGAAATACTTCTATCATTGGATATTTGTTTTTAAAGTATAATCTCTAATCGCTGGCCCACTAATTTTTCTTTCTCTGTCAGCATAACTATTCAGTTACAGCTAATCATGTGTGTTATCACATTTATTACTACAATTAAAAGCGACTTCATTACCCAAAATTTGGGTTTTATTCAATAAGCTGTAGTTCAAATATTTTACTTCTATTTAATAGCCTGAAAAATATATGAAGACTACAATATAGATTCACAGTATAGCCCAATTTTATAACATACACACATACATCTAAACACATACATGCATACATGCCTAAGCAGACTAAAAGGAAATACATCATAATGAGCAGAAGTTATTAGAAACTGTCACTCATTTTTGTGCACATGCCTTTACTTTCCACGTTCCTTACACAAGTGAGCTACAGTAGTTATAATTAGAGAAAACTGTTTTCATGTTACTCCATTTATCACACATGTTTCCATACTTCAGCTTCTGTCATTCACCACTGGTGGACAGGGAAATGATTGAAAAATAACTTGTCGTAATTTTTCCAAGGCAAGAACAGAGAACCCATATGAATAGAAATAAGAGAAACGAACATTCATAGCAAAGAAAAAATATTGTCGGTTATGAGCTCATACTGGCAGAAAGACCTTTCTGGTTTCATCATGGTGGCACTTATACACAGTTCCCACTGAGGACAGACAGGGCCCCTGCCACTCTATACTGCTCCACACCCGCCTTAATAGCAGCCCCTAACACAGCATATGTCTCCATCTACCACTCCTAAAAATGTTGTTTGATTTTCTTGCTGTTCATAGTTTTAAGTTTGTTTAAAGGTACGTAATATTTATGAGATACAATTTGATTCTATGATGAATTTATACAGTATGATCCATTATTCTTGTGGTGAGACATTTTAAATGTGTTTCAATAAACTTGATTGTTGTTTTCTAGTGTGTGATCAGTCTCAAAACACCTCTTCCTCCTGTCTAACAGAAACTTTAACATTTCCCCCATTTCCTCAAGGTTCCTCTTCCCACCCTTAGCCATCACTGAATTCTCTGGATCCTTGAGATCAAGATTTCTGAGATTTCTACATGCCTGGTGAACTAAGCTTCAGTTATGGGGGAGCCTCTTTCTGGTACTAATAGGTCAGGTCTATGGCCTCAGTTGAAGGACGTCTGAATACCCTGTTCATTTGCTGTGAGAGTCCTATAATCATATTTTGCAGAACGTGAAGTTCCTCAAAAGCAGTTAAAACACTGTAGCAGAAATGTCTACACATTTCTGTGTTGATTTCCTTTGAACTGAATCATACCAATTTATAGTTCTTATGCTACAGTGATTTGTATTACACAAACTTTTTTTTTTTTGACAAATGGAAACTATTCCACTCATCACATGAATGGAAAAAAATTTTTGTTCTGAGTTCTTGCTTGAGAACTGACCAATATTTTATTAAGTTGATGACAAGAATATAGGTACAGGGTGTGCTGCCAAAAATAAGGAAATAATTTAGCTGCAGAATGCATTTCTTTCTAGACCTGTAATTGCTTTCTTTCCTAATCTGTAACCCAAAGACTAAGACTAGACCAGTGAAGAAGTATTTACATCTCAGTAGGTAGGTATCTTTTCAAAGGGTATAAAGAAAGTGCAGCTATTCAGTATATTTATCAAATGCTAAAGTTCCTGTCAAGATTTCCTACTGTCTTTCCTCTGTGTCTGCCTAGGAAACAAAATATTATAATTCTTAAGATACCAATTATAGCCCAATTCATTTGAGTTTTATGTTCAAGGCTTTTTTTTTTTTTTTTTTTTTTAAAGATACTACTATCTATTTCTCATTCTCATAAGCTTGTTCCTACGGACACAGGTGCAGTACTGCTCCACAAATAGCACCCTGGCAGGGATGCTCTTAGGCAGCTTCTTTGCTGTATTATCTTTGCTCTTCAACTCACTAATCTCCAATCTTGCTGCAACATTCATCACTATGTCTTTCTACAATTTCTATCCTCCCCATTTAGCAAATGTTTTCTGAACATTTACAACATGTCAAGAAGTAAATGGAACCCTCACAGCTCTATAAGAGATAAATTAGCATTTTCTCAAAAGAATCCTGTCTCTTTAGAGACATCTTGGGTTGTACTAGCTTTGAACAGGGTTCTATAACCATTGTGCTATACCTTGATCAGGGAAATCTCAGTATGAAGTTGGCGCTGCTCAGTGTGAAAATAACATGAAGGTAGAATGGAAAAGCCAACAGAGATAAATGGAATGTTGCTGTGTCTGTCATTCTGTTGTATTACTGTCATGACTAGAGAAAGCCTCTGATTATAAAGAAATAAAAACAGTATAAGCCACACAAAGAATGTTAAATTCAACTTCCTTCTGATACTATATCGAAAATTAGCTTTAATACCAACACTAATCAAGGAGGCTATTATTAAAAGGTTTGTGTAGTTGGCATTTTTGTAGCATCAGAGTGTCCGTTGAAGGTTTAATTTTATTTTCAGGGCCTGGTATGTTGCCACTGTCCATTTAGGGAGGAGCTAAGGAGTGTTCAAAATCTAATTTCAAGGACTCAAGTGCCAAACCACATGAGATGTTCTTGGTCATTATAAACTCTGCTTTTAATTCATTTTAGGATGTTCTAATGAAAGTTTCAGTCTAACATCTGGCTAAAATTTACTCCTTTTTTGAAAGTCTTCAAGTTTCTGGTTAGCTGAAATAAGACCTCTGGTTGTTGTGTTTGTTGTGCGTGTGTGTTGTGGTATGTAAATGTGTGTGTGCATATTTAAGTTTCTGCTTAAGAGAACAGATGCTAACAGTAAATGGTGCTTTTATATTCATGTTATACAATTTTAAGATGTAAGTAGAGCTATAAAGAAATTCTCTTGCTTAACTTATCTGATCGATCTTATATGTTACACATTCATAACAGTTTAGTAAACACCCATGAACATGTATTGGAGTACCAACAGATATGGACTCCTTCACACCTGCTGTGGGATGCGGACTACGTTGTACTGATAAGACTTCAGGTCATCAGACAGTGTGGGCCGGCATGGTGTTATGGTTTAAACATGTCTTTCAAAAACATGTATTAGAACCTTCAGTGCAACCATGTTGAAAAAGCGGGAATTTTAAAAGGAGACTATGAAGACTCCTTCATTTTGTGGGAGTAGCTTCCTTAAAATGAGCTGATTTTGAGTGGAAAATTAAAGGGCAGATATAGAATCATAGTTTAAAGGAATGCAGATTCTCAGGAAAGCTGCATCAAATAACTTTACACTTCAAAATATATTCAAATGTAATAATACTTGAATGACTGGTGTTTATTGAATAAATTAGATTTAAGAATTTTTAAAAAGAAAATCTGTTTAAATTTATGTCATTTGATTTTTGAATAAACCCTAGTAACAAGCAATAGGTAGTAGGCATTTATTTCGTAAGAGTGTAATTTATTGCATTAAATGAATAAAAATATTACACTAAAAGTGACATAATAAAATGGGGACATAGAATATAATCAAGGCCACCACAAGAACACAGCCCACATAATCAACTAATCTCGGCTCATAGGGGCTCACCGAGACTGAAGGGAGCCTCCATGCGTCAGACCTGTCATCTACACATGTTTATGTGTAACTTTGTGTCCCTATAGGATCAACAGTGGGCACAGGGACTGTCTCTGATGCTTTTGCCTGCCTTTGGGACCCTTTTCCTCCTAGTGAGTTGCCTCTTCCAGCCTTCATATGAAGGGATGTGCCTTATTACAACTTGCTATACCATACCATGTTTAGTTGATATCCTTGGGAAACCTGTCCTTTTCTGAAGGGAAAGGAGGAGGAGGAGGAGTAGATCTGGGGGAGAGAAGATGTCATGGGAGGGGCTGGGGGAAAAGAGGGTGGGGGAACTGCAGTTAGGATGTAATAAATGCAAAATAAAAAGGAAGAAAAGGAATGTGATAGACTGAAAAATAAAAACATCACAATTATGACAGACATTTTCTTTCTTACATGCATTTCAAATGATGTGTTTATGTTATATATGAAAAAACAGTATTTTCATGCTTATTCTCCATGATTTTAGAGGACAAGACAGGGATGACATAGCTGAAGGTATTTATCAACTGGTATAACAAATATACTCACTAACCAATCAGAAGAAACCCTGTCACATGTCTCTGCACCATTTGTGTGGGGCCTGCCAGCAGTATGCATGCCTGGATGTATAAATAGCAGTATGTAATGGGAACAGCGCATAGGATGGGATAGTTTAACACAAAAACATTTAGCTTACTTATTATTTTTTAAAAGGATAGCCCAATGTTAAAATACTTTTCCTGTAACAAATAGTTCTTTTAATAAGCTATAAGTATTTTACATGGTTTCAAAGGTTTAGACATGAGAATCGAGTCTTTTACTTAAAACTTGAAGGACATTGTATTCCTCTTGAAATACTGTCTTTTAAGAACAGTCTTAGAGAAGACATGGGTGAATACTTAGATACAGACTTAATTTGGACCAAAATATATACATCTGAAAGATCAAATCAGCTTCATAATTGATTGATTCTATGGGACCACATCACATGTCCAATGGCTGCTCCCCGTGGCTCCTTTGCAGCTTTCCCATGGGCTGCCTGAGAGCACAGAATTCACTCCATGAGACACTTTTCTATTATCCAAAGGATGCTCATAAAGAGTGTCACGGATGATCTTTGAAGCATCTTTTCAATGAACTTGGGTTTTCCTTTGGAAATAACCAAGAGTTTTAAAGTACAGCTCATCACAGCTGGCTGGATTTAGGGGTGCTCCACCTCACACATGGAAATGATAAAACTTTGGCTGTCTATCACAGATGTAGGAATCTCTGCTCCAACCCTATCAATGCTCTTTATAAAAACATGAAAAAAGAAATTAAATTCTGCTGTGGTGAAGTACCAATCATCTTTCCCAATCTAACTGAGTAATGCATCCTACATGAAGTGTTCTGACAAAAAAACAATTTTTTTGATTGACATGTAGAGTTGAAAAAAGAAGGAATGAGGGAAATGACATTAGGAAGTCACATAAAGATTAGGAAAGACAGACAAGAGGGTAGGGAACAAGATTTGCTCCCTAGGAAACCATCTACAACAAAGAATGAAGGATGTTCTAAAAGAGGGTGAAACAGAAACTTAACCTGATCTTTCTCCTATGCGATGTAGCAGGTTTGTTTTGCATAAATAATACTAACTGGATTCCAGAGAGACAAAAGTCATGGACTTTAGAGAGTATCACTATTCAATCCAGGCTACTTGGCCAGCTGATGACTTAGAAAAATGCAGAGCCTTACTGTACAACACCACAACAAAGTAAAACCCTTGGAGCTTGGAGTATTAATTATAAAAACTAAAATTAAAAAAGAGATATTTACTTATCTTTTGCCTGGAGAGGGAAGGGCTTTGAAAACTATAACATAAGGGAAGATAAGATGAAAATCTAATTGGACATTTCAGGACATGACTCTCTCAACAATTACCACCAACAAAAGTGATAACAAATGTAAGAAAAAAAGGCTTCTAGATGGCATTGAAAAGGATTATTTAGTTTAGAAAATCTTTAAACTAGTCAGGAAAAATATTCACACAATTTCCAGTTAACAATGAGCCCACAAATAATGGCCACTAAATGGAAACAAGGGCAAAGATATTATTACTTCATCAGCATTCACAGAAATGGAAATTAATATGATTTTATAGACTCTCGTTAGCTATTTAGAAGAGAATAAGCTTGGATAATCTTCCTAGAAAATATTTTCATTAACACTAAAGAGCCTCAACAACATGAACTGTTAATAGACATTTAATTATATCATATTAAAAATCAATTAGAAATAATTTAAATGACTATAACCTGGAATTCAATGATCATGTAATTTAGTTTATGCAGTTCACAGAGAATAATGTCATGAACTTCAGATTGGCCCAGGATGCACATTCTGCATACCAGTCCAGTCTCAGGTCCACAAGACTTTCTTCCACCTGAGCCATATCTAACTTAAAGGCTCAAACTCCTCTTTATAGTATATACCCTGCTCTGCTGTGCTCTGTCCATATCAGACACAGGACTAATGAAGGAAGTTTATGTGCTCAGATTCCACCACAAAAATACAAACAATATGAAAGATCAAAGCAGTGTATCTCCCAACAAAACCCACCAGTCCCAGAAATGTTCTCCACAGGGATTACCAGATGAAACCCAGGACTCAGAATTTAAAAGAATGTTTAGCAATAAATAAGACAGAGAGAAGCAGCTCAAGGTACTTAAAGAAATAAACACTTTAGTGATGCCCAAGAAACACAAACATGTGACTGATGGAGATGATGAAGATGATACAGAATGGAATTCAACAAAGACATAGAAATATTGGAGAGAACTTAAGCCTATGAAGATAGAATTGAAACCTGCAATAACTGAGCTAGAACACTCAAAGGGAAGGCTTATGAACAGAATGAATCAAGCAAAAGATAAAATATCAGGACTTGAAGGGAGGGAGCTAGATGAAATGACCAAAAAATATGGAATAAAATTTAAAACCCATGATAGGAACAATGGAACTGTGGGGAAGAAAACCTTCAAGTTATAGGAATAAATAAGGAAGAATCCCAGACCAGTGGCATTGACCAGAAGCATGCAGAGCAAAAAAGAGAGATTTGAAACTACAAGAGAAAAACCATACATCACATAATAAAGGAAGTCCATCAGAATATTAGCCAAGTGCTCACTGGAACGTGTGAAAGCCAGAAGAGCCTGGAGCCCTGCATTCTGAGTCCTAAAGGACCAACCAACATGAACAACCTATTTTACCCATCAAAGCTATCTGCCATAGTTGAAGGTGAAGGAAAATCTTTCTGTGATATCAACAGCTTAAACAAATTTGCATTCAACAGACTAAATCTAAAGAGTACACAGGAAACAACATCTCATGCTAAAGAGGGAATAAACATATAGCTGAGCCAAAAGACTGAAAGGAAGCCTGAAGCTATCATTACTGAAGGACTGTAGAAAGACACGCCAAGTAACACTGAGAACGCAAGCCACAAATATCAACACCACTGCAGTCAATACATATAACGGCCTCGGTTCTACAACTCAATGACACTGGCTGGCTAAGTGGATCAAGAAACAAAATCCACCTATCCACTGTCTAAAGAAACACACTTCAACTTTAGAGGTGGGTACAAGCTTACAGTGAAAGGATCAACAAAGGAGCTCCAATCTAATGGGGTCAGGAATCAACTTTAGAGGTGGGTACAAGCTTACAGTGAAAAGATCAACAAAGGAGCTCCGATCAAATGGGGTCAGGAATCAACTTTAGAGGTGGGTACAAGCTTACAGTGAAAAGATCAACAAAGGAGCTCCGATCAAATGGGGTCAGGAATCAACTTTAGAGGTGGGTACAAGCTTACAGTGAAAAGATCAACAAAGGAGCTCCGATCAAATGGGGTCAGGAATCAACTTTAGAGGTAGGTACAAGCTTACAGTGAAAAGATCAACAAAGGAGCTCCGATCAAATGGGGTCAGGAAGAAAGCAAGCATCACTACCTTAACAGTTGACACGGAATTCTAAATCAAACTAAACCCATCTGAAAAGATAAAGGGCCCTTCGCTCTCACCAGCAATCAATTAACTAAGAATACAGCAGCACCTTAGTCCAAAATCTAGAATACCCAATTAAAAAAATAATAATCTCCTAATTTTATTTTTAAAAAGCATGCTACTGAACTATTTTTAAAAATGTTCAGTCTCTAGCAATTATGGAAATGAAAATCTAAACAACTCTGAGACTTCATTTCATTCCAGTCAGAATGGAAAAGATCGAGTGTACTACCAACAAATGCTGGAGAGGGTGTTGGTAAAGGGAACCTTCATTCACACTTAGTGGAATAGAAATTGGTCCAGTTACTATGGAAGTCTGTGTGGAGAATTCTTAAGATACAAATAAATAAATCTACCTATGACCTAGCTATGCCGCTCCTTGGCAGACACCCGAAAGACTCACCATCCTACTCCACAGTTCACTGATGCTCAGCCATGTTCATTGCTGCTCTATTCACAATAGTCAGGAAATAGAAACAACCTTGATGTCCTTAACTGACAAATGGATAATGAAAATGTGGTAACATAAACACTATGGAATACTTGTCAGCTGTGAAAAAAAAAATCATGGACTTTGCAGGTGAAAAATTGGAACTAGAAAAGACCATATTTAGGTACCCAGACACAGAAAAATAAATGTAACATGTTCTCTCTTATTGGAGGCTTCTAGCTTCAAATCTTTGTGAGCACATATCCTGGAGTAACCACAGTTAGAAAGAAAAAAGAGACCACTGCCAGGATGAGGAAGTTGGGGAGCAATAGAGAACCAATAGCAGGACCCAAGTGATCTGACTAGGAAGATGAGTAAAACTAAACACACTAAGCCCCTTCACGCCCATCTGACTGAAACACATTCTCAAATCAGTACTGAGTTCCCATTCTCTCACCCTGGTACCCCTTCTACCTTCTCAATAATGTAGCACCTTTCAACTTATACTTGAGTATGTGATATAAAATGTAAGCATCTCTCTCAGTGATGGCTTTAATTATACATTATACATAACTGAAAGGATTCCTGAGGGCCCATTTACGGAACTGAGGGAAACGGTGAAGGCATGTAGACCCTCAGAGCTTCAGAAAGGATGGGAGGTGGGAATTGTAAGGCTCAAAACCACACACTAACATTTAGTGAACTGAACAAAGGTTGGACACATTTCAAAAACAAACTGGCTGTTTTATTGTTCCAAACATTGAAAGACTTGAACTTTATCCATGTACCTAGAACATGTAGGGGTCAATCAGCTCATAAAATGTTATATAAAAAACCAATTGGTAGTTAATAACAATTGATGCTCTTCCAGAGGACATAATTTGATTCTCAGTATCCACACTTGGTGGCTCATAGCTGCCTTTTCCTCCAGTTTTAGGGAATCAGATGCCTTCTTCTGGCCTCCACAGGCATCTGCATACATATGGCATACATATGGCACACACACACACACACACACACACACACACACACACACACTCGACAGAATGAACAAACTCTCAAAATACGCTAAAATACTCAATGCTAGAATAACTACATTTAAATACAAGAATCTCTAAACTGCAGAACCTCAAACAAACTAGAAAGGATTTAAAAAGCATATTTCTATCATTTTTTTTCAAACAAAAGGCTGCTAATTCCTAAACATTAAGCATTTAACCCAGTGTCTAGTAGATAATCTCTAGTAGAGTTATCTCCCTCATCTAAATAGAAACAGAATGCAGACATAATTCATTTTAAAGAAAAATCTTAAAAATAAAACGGCACCTACCACTGTGTGGACCTGGTCATACGTGCTTTGGATTTTCCCATTTACTTTGTTTTTATCTGAAAATAAGAAAAAAATCACATTATGTTTATTCTTCTTGCTCTTAATCAATTCTAGACCTCCATGGGAATAATCTCAAGTCACACACTCTATTTTGGCATGCGGCTTCACTTAGTATCATTTCAAACATTTATATCAATGATGTGTGAGTACAAAGGTAAGGGAAAGAAATTCAGGGCTGGCCTTAGTAGGCAGTGTCAACTTCCACAGGCCTATCACCCCTTCTGACATTTACACACACTGGCATTTTATTTGTTCAGCTCAGCTGATGTCGATAGGTCAAATATATATTGGAAATATTATAATGGCATCACTGGAAACATCAAGTTGTTCATTATTTATTTTTAAAAATCACGTCAAACATTTCTGAAATATCAATATTTAAATCCTATTCATTTTATATTTTTTAAACACTGGAATATGGTAAGTATTGGAAATAACTGGAAATGAACTTATTTTATATTATACAGCTAGTGAAGTGACTTAAAAACAGAGAATTAGGAAAGTATAAAAAGCCCTACTGGATCACTGGGTACTCACTTCCAACAATAGTCTTATGGTTGAAAACCTTGCTCCAAATTCCACCTTCGACGTTGTCTTTCACACCAAACTCATAAACCGTGTTGGGCTTGAGATTTTCCACAATTGTTTCAGTGGCTGGACAGAGTTGGAAAATCCATTTCTTTTCTTTATCTTTTTCTCTATATCGAATTGTATAAAATCTGTTGAATAAAGAAAATCATGTTTGAAAAACACATGGATATGTATAATGTAATCCCAAGTTTCTAAGATTTATTTTATTTATGTGTAAATGTATCTCTGTTAGTGTATGCACACATGTGCATGCAAGCACATGCAAGCACATGTGTGTCTGAACCCAGAAGTCATTGCTGGGATACAGGCATTTGCAGGGTACAGAGCTTGTTACATAAGTACATCTGGTTCTTATGATTGGCAGTTAAGAGCCTTTTAATTGCTGAATCATTTATCCAACTCCATCAAGCTTCTTAACACACAAGAGACTTCAGTCAGAAGACCACATTAAATGTAAGGCTGGTTATGTTTTTTAAACTTAAGAGAACATTTCATTCGAACTTTTTAATTTTTCAAGTCAGGTTGCCAGGTGGCAGCACAATTAGATGCCAACAGAACGTCAGAATTCTTGGTACAGTTATTAGATGCTGAGAGAAATAAATAAAATGCTGATCATCCCTTTCCAGTTGCAAAGAGAACAGAACCTAGATGTTATAAATACTGTGCTCATTTTACGAGTTGAAGAATTCAAGACTTCTCATCCCATGGAGGGTGTATCAAAATTTCAATTGGTAAAAGAAAAACAAGAATTTATGGCATTTACAGAACTGCTTTCTAGGAGTTAAACGGAATTATTGTTATATTAAGAGGTCAAAATTAATAGTTAAGCTAGATATACAATAAGAATATAGAACATAAATTTAAAATCACCACTATGTATTTGCTTCAGGCTGAATAAACCTACCATTTAGATATCACAGTAAGATAGTGCCCAGCACCAGGCTTTGAATGTCTAGTCTATGGTAGGTTTGACTGTCTCATTTAACTAACAAGAAATCTACAGAATGGCAGAAATTATTAATATCGTTTTATGAACGCAAACACTGGCTTTCAGATCCATCACTTAGCTTTGCCAGTATGGCCAACCAGTGGCTTTAATCTCTGCAACGGCAGAATGATGTGAATGGCTATGTTTTTAACAGCTCCGCCAAGCCAGGCTGCAGGTCAGGAGAGCGACAGAGTAGGCATCAACACGGTATAAATGGCAAACTGCAAAATGAACTATATACTTTCACATCATTTGCAGAACTATGAACATGAAAAATTTCCATATTGCCATTCTTAACATCATAAGGGAGTAACAAACGGTGGGAGAATGTCATCGCTTAGTAGAACTTTGAGGTCTGGTGAGCAGGCTGGGAGATAAATAGTATCAGAGGCGGTACTGGCAGTGATTCCTTTATTTTTAAATAAACCTCTTTAATCAGCAGAACAACATAAAGCTACACATGATGTGGGAATACATTTATATATGCTGTGAATCTCAATCTTTAAATAAAGGAGCTGTTTTGGGCCATGACAGGCACCATAGAAGAAGTAGGAGGAGAAATCAGAGCATAGGTAGGAGAAGCAGGGCGGAGTCAGAGACAGATCAAGCTGAAGCCGCCCAAAGAGCAACATGTAGAAGCTCAGGTGAGCCACGGGCCACGTGGCCGAGAGATTAATAAAAATGGGTTGATTTAAGATATAAGAGCTAGCTAGCAATGTGCCTGAGCCATAGGCCAAACAGCATGAAGTTAATATAAGCGTCTGAGTCATTTCTGGGGGCCTGGGTGGCTGGGCAGCTGAGGGGTCTAGCAGGGCATGTCTGTGGGTCTCGGACCTCTGGCCACCCGGGACCGAGAAACCCCACTACAACATACACATATGATGATGATAGAAACACACATTAAGTATATACCTCTTTAGGGCTTTAAAAATATTTTTATATTATTTCCTCAAAATTTAGAATGATTCCCTCACTCCGGACCTATCAAAGCTAACTTATCTGAAGTCCAGGTTACTTGATTTTACTTGTGGATTTTAAGGACAATCACTCACTCAGGCTAAAAACATTTACCAGACACCCCCTGATAACCAAGTTTACTTCAATGTTCTTTAATTTTTCTAGGAAGACTTCCTTTTTTTAATGTATTTTTTTATTTAAAAGGTTTTTTTTTAAACATATCCACTAAGATTCCCTCTCCCTTCTCTCTTCCCAGCCCCCCTCCAGGCATTCCCCCCACCCCATCTCCTATCCACTGCTCAGAGAGGGTAAGGACTCCTAGGGTAATCAATGCTGTCGGGTGGGACCACGCCCTCCCCCCAGGAATCAAGGCTGAGTAAGGTGTTCTCTGTAGGGGATGGGCTCCAAAATGCCAGTTTAGGTACTAGGAATAAATTCTGGTCCCACTGCCAGAGGCCCCCATAAATTGTCCACACCATTCAACTGTCATCCACATTCAGAGGGCCTAGTTCAGTCCCATGGAAGTTCCTCAGCTGTCAGTTCAGAGTCAGTGAACACTTTCTTGAAGATACAAACACAGTTGCCTAGAATCTTTGGAAGTTGTTCAAAAGTAACTGAAAATTTTCAGATAGCAACACCAGGATATTAAGCCAAAATTTAGCACTTCTAAGTTTGTATAGGAAAGAATCTGCACCCAGCTCTGACATCCGTAAACTCAGAAGGGACCTTAGAGTTTAGTGTATATATATCCTACTTTCTATTTGCAGAGCC
This sequence comes from Phyllotis vaccarum, assembly GCA_033318265.1. Lineage (NCBI taxonomy): Eukaryota > Metazoa > Chordata > Mammalia > Rodentia > Cricetidae > Phyllotis > Phyllotis vaccarum. The sequence continues at coordinate 60,070,364 of JARWLC010000019.1, read as the reverse complement.
TGGAAATGCTTGTAGTCAGTCATTAGATTTCTTTTAACCAGTAAAAGCTACTCTTGGGCTCGAATCCCCCATTCCAAAATAACAGAAAGCCCAGGAAGTGAAAGGGACTGTTCCAGCCAGACCGCTCATTGCTACCAGTAACAGATGTTATGTGATAGAGTCCTCTATGTCTTGTAAGTCAAAATCTCAACAGTGATTTATGAAATGCATTGCTTGAGAAGTATGCTACATGGAATTCTTGTTACCCTCCCCCTTTCCACCCTGTCTTGGCTCTTAAAGGACCTTAGAGGAATGCTGAGAAGCTAAAAATCAGAGCAGATGGGCCCCCTCAACTCCGCCTTTCTAGTACAGATGTATTCTTGAGGATTGAGCTTCAGGCATGAGTCAGGATCCCACTGCTGGCCAAGCAGCCAAGGGTCAGATCCAAGGCTTTATAATTAGCTTCATTTTATAGCCATCCAAAGAAGAAAATGGGACAGGATACTCCATGGTTTTAAAAGATCCTCAACTTCACATTAAATTCAGCCTGTAAAGTTCTTCTTTTTCAATTACAATATCCTCTCTCATACCAAATTTTTTCACATATACAGATTGCCATGCCTTCTCGTCTACAACAGACCAACTGGCCTTTCCCAACACACGTAAGTAGATAACTGCACAAGGTTGGAGGCTTATAAGTCTAGAGAGAGAGAGAGAGAGAGAGAGAGAGAGAGAGAGAGAGAGAGAGAGAGGGAGAGGGAGAGGGAGAGGGAGGGGGAGAGGGAGGGGGAGGGGGAGGGGGAGGGGGAGAGGGAGGGGGAGAGGAAGAGGGAGAGGGAGGGGGAGAGGGAGAGGGAGGGGGAGAGGGAGAGGGAGGGGGAGAGGGGGGGGAGGGGGAGGGGGAGGGAGAGAGAGAGAGAGAGGGAGGGAGAGGGAGAGAGAGAGAGAGAGAGGTGTTATGCTGAAAGTAGTGGATTGAATTCATATTGATTTTAAAACAAACTATGGGCCTCTTGAGACTGGAAGGGGGTGCGAGCCAGTAAAAATGGATGGGGATGTTATAAAAAAAAAACAAAAGCATAGGAATATCCTTGAAAATTAAGAAAAGAGATGGAAAAGACATGTGAAAGACGGATCAGGATCAAGAGAAGTTTTCCTGGGACAAATGTGGCCTATGCAAACCTTGAGTCTATTTGCACACAGAAGGCAGTGTACCAGTGCCCATTAAGGACCACTGAAAGAAAGAAGAGTCTGACCATCAAGGAACCAAAGACTCAAAGGATGTGGGAAGAAATGGCATTTGTGGTGCTGAAGTCAGATTTGTGATCCTTGGCAGAGAAAGATGTGAGCAGATCTGAAGATGAATTTGGGATGGAGGAGTTAGCTGATAGTAATCAGTCTAGATTTCCTCAGCATTGTTGAAGGCATGGTGGATTGAGGTATAGAAGAGAGACAGGGAACATGACACCAGTGTGCTACTGTCAGGATATGGAGTTCAGAGAAATGCTTTGGTTGGTACTGTCGATGTGGGAACAGGGAAGAAAAAGATAAAGACATAGATATGAGTATTTCTCCCAAGCAAAGCCAGTATGATCTGGGGCCATTAGACACTATAGAAAATGGAACTGAAATAGTAAATGAACATTCAAGTTAGGGTGTAAGGAGAATTTCAATATATTTCAAAGAAATAAGAGAACTGAGATGATGTTTCTAGGAAGAAAATGTGTCAGTTCAATTTATCAGGTTGATTTTGAGATAATAGTAACACGTAACTGAAAATGAGGACCATTCCCTGCTTAACCATTTAACCTGTGTTTATCACCAGCTTGGGGACATGATCCCTGCTTTCCCAGAGCACCATATTGCAAAGCTCCAGGTTCAATCATGTGTAATTCAGACCGGAGAAAAGCCTGCTTCTTAGGAAGTCCAGAAGATAACAAAATTATAATAGTAAAAGTTAATATCCCTCCTTAATAACCAAAAAGGAGAATGTTAATCCTATACCAAACAAATAAAACATGAAAATGTTAGAAGAATAAACAATCTGAGAAATAAACAAAGCTGAAAAAGCAATTTTGGAAGCCTCGACAAACTGGAAGAATGGGAAGCACAAAGAAGCAAACAATTCTAAATCGAATTTGGCTAAAAAATTATTCTTCCTCTACATGAGTTTAGAAAGTTCCCTTTCGGTCTTAGACCGAGGACAAATGTTACCATCTTCCACTCCAAGACGACTGAGCACAAAACCAGAAACAAAACACATCCTCTTTCCAGCATGAGCTGGGGAAAGGATCCAAAAAGTGGGAGACCCAGACTATGTAAAAGCAGGGCTAGAAACGGGCTGCAAAGCTAGAATAGCCCATGAATACATCCCAGCTTAAAGGAGAACACAGGAGGTGTCCTCATTGGAAACTCACTAAGCCAGAGCATGATATGAAAAACCCAAAGTCAAGGCATAAAGAAACAGCTTGTCTGAAACACTCTCTGCATGGGATAATGGAGGTTTCTAGAAACCAACATGAAATGTTTTGGCTTTTAATAAGTCAGACTTTACAGAAGGTTCATTGGTTTAAAGAAACCCCATCTGTGTTTCTGTGGCAATTCAAAGGCACTCATATTCCAGTGGTTATATTAGTCTACTAATTTTCAAGATATGATCTTCCCCTTTAGCTGTTACTGGACGGGTCTAACCTCATAGATAACAGAAAACTATATGATGGTAAATTTCTCCAAGTCTGTTTCTAATTATTTGTGGTTCTGGTAAAGGCATTTGGGTGTTTATAATGTGTACAGTATTATTTCTGGTGCTTTTAAACAAGCACTACACGTTTTTCTCAAACATGACAAAAACTTTAAAATGTCAGCTCATTATTAACTGTGCCAACTTGGGAACAAAGATGCCTAGAAAAGCAGAATCCACAAGTAAATGTTATTTTTCAAGCATCACATTTTCTTCTTCAAGTCATATCTTAACAATTTTTCCAGCTCAGATTTGAAAAGATGCAACCATTTTGACATGTACTGAATTTTTTGAACCCTTTACTCAAAGCAGAATTTTAATACTGTAATTTTATGTACATTTATTTAGACATAAACATGTTCAGAATTGTTGAGCCAGGGGTAAGGGTGAGATGTATATGATCTGAGTCAGAAGAGTATTAGAATCTATACCCTAGCTCTCAGCCGTCTGCTCCGGCATTCTCTAAAATGCTCTGTCCATCTGTGCTGCCAACTATGGCAACCTCTGTCCATCAGAATCAAGAGTAGATAAACTCTTCATGGAAAGGTCAGCACTACTCAAGCATAAATAAAGGATAGTCACAAGGTACTGGAAAGCAGTTGCTGCAGAGGCTCCAAGAATTCTGCCGGCTGCCACTGATCTTGGTGGAACATATCACCTCAAAGATTCACAGGGCAAACTGAGCAACCATTACATCCAAACTGCATCTTTCTGTAAAATCACCCAATCCTCTTCCTCCTTTTTGTCTCTTCTTTATCCCTCTTCTTCTTTCCTTTTGTTGTTTAGGTTTGGGTGGTTTCTTTTGGAGGGGTGGGGAGTGGCAATTCAACCCACACATTATTTTCTCAGTGCTGGCATAGTGAACTACTCCACTAAAAACTGAGATTATCATAAAACCAAATGTGCGCTTTCAAGAGGATTTTCCAAGTAAAATAAGTCATGAGCTCAGTAGTGGGTGAAATAAATATTTTAAATTTTTTGAAACATTTAAAAATTATTTTAAAAAGCTTTGGAAATAATCATTCACATGCTTTCTTCTAAGTATTTTATTCCTTGAGGTCCACAGGCACAGGAAGGAAAATTTGATTTCACTTCTTTCCAGCTTAGATTTCCTAATCAAAGTAATTTAAAGGGTACTTTTGAGAACTTGCAAAGACTTTAAAAGGCTTTTCATTTCAGCTCAGTTTAAACAAGAATAAAACCCTACAAAAACAATCTCACAACCCAAAAGCGCAGCTGTCCTTAGGGCAGGGGAAGTGCGCCTTAAGTGTAATGGGTTAACATTACTCCAGTAGAACTACTATGAAAAATTCCACAGCACAAAACACTGATGGGGATTTACAGTAAGCAGAGCTCTCACGGCCTTCTTAAGGGAATGTACAAGTCAGAAAGACAGGCACTCCCACAATGCAGCAACTCCAATTGGAAGTACTTTCCTCCCAAGAGATTAGGTCATATACTCAAAGTCTTTTTTTTTTTTTTTCATATACTCAAAGTCTTATATGAAAATGTCTATAGAAGCTATTGACATGAAACAATCACAGCATGGTTTTATTTTTTGTTTTTATTTTACGTGCATTAAAATCTTGCCTGTATGTACATGTGGGTGTCGTATGTATGCAGTGCCCTTAGAGGACATAAGACAGCACCATATTCTCTAGAACTGGAGGCAAGATGGTTGTGAGCTGCCATGTGGGTACTGGGAGTTGAAACCCGGTCCTCTGGAAAACATTGAGGCATCTCTTCAGCCTTATCAATACAATTCTTGTACCCACCAGCAGAATATATATAACAAAGTAGAATATTCACGTACTGGAATGCTAATCAGGAATAAAATAAGAAATAGACTTTTGACACCTGCAATGTTAGAAAAGAAATGTAAAAGCATGCTGAAGGAAGGAAGACAGACCAACCATCCCATACAATGTGATTCCAGTTATACAGATCTTTAAAAGAAGCAAAAATAATCTAGACTGATAAAAATCCAGTCATGGGATTTTTCTGGAGGAAGGTACTTTCTAGAATTCTATTTCTTTGTGGGTTTTTGAGAATTTCATACAATGTGTTTTTATCATACTCATTCCCATCCTCCAAGCCCTCCCAGATGGATCTTCACTTCCCACCTACAGTCCAACAATCTTACTAGACATCACAAGCTAATATATATATATAAACAGTGCAAGGAAAGAGTCTCTTCTTTTGGAAGTTGGCCAGTAGGCTCCCACAGACAACCAAACATTATATGCTAAATCCACTGGTCTTTGTTACCCTTCAGAACTTGACAATAAAACCCTATTGCTGGCATCATAAAACACGGGGAAAGCAAGCTTGTCCTGATCTGGAAGTTTCATCCCTACTGGATAGCTTTCCTAGTGCTTGAAGGTGCTGTGCATTTCTATAAGAGGAAAAACATCGTCATCATCTTGCTGTGATCCTTGAGAGCTACAACAGTGAATGGCCTTGTAAGATACTCTCACCAGTGCAGTTGTGGAAGGAACAGCACGGGAGTGATCAACCACTTTACGGTGGATTTAAGTCTCATACTACCAGATGAAACCGATCCCTAGCACCATTATTAGATCAAGAACCTTAGGCCAGAAAAGTCATAGGCCTCAGCGAGAACCTACTGCTAGTATGTTGCTAAATGGACATGTATTAACAGACTCCTAATGATTTATCCTTACACCCATAGATGAGTGCTTCTCTCAACCCTCATCAGAGAAACATCCATTTGCAGTAAGTGATTAACACAGAGGCACAATTTGCTAGAAGTTATGGCCCAAGGTGAAGAGAATAAGATACTGTGTGTTCTATTTCTTACTGTATATATAAAATACCAAAATTAATAGCTCAAGCTGTACAGGTTTTATAGATTTCACTATGTCTAAATTATACCTCACATTTTTTGTTTTAAAATAGGAATGCATTTTTTCTCAAATTTTAAATAATTTCTAGCGCACTTAAAACAAGAACTACAAAAACCTCTTTTTAAATGTTTCAAAGCTTGAGGGTTTTTTTTTTTTTTGCAAACTTATGCAGTTTGATACTTAGGTTGTAAATATTTATGAGAAGCAAATACTCTGCATAAGCTATTTAGGATCAAGGCTTAGTGTTTAACACAGTGTTTACTTCAGACGGAGCCAGAGATTGTTGGATTTAAGGATAAATTATTTGTAGTTGTCTAAAAACAACATTGTTTTAATTGTTATGAAAACACTTCTCTGCTTCTTCACCTCCCATGTGTGCACATCTAGATTTCCAAACTAATTTTCCTTGATATCAGTGGGCATTAGAATCATCTAGAATTCCTGTTGAAACACAGATGGTTGAGACCGATACTCAAATTCTGACCCAATGAAGTCTGGGGGTGGGGGTCCTTCAGTTTTCATGTTACATGTTCTCCAATGTTGATAATAGTGATGCAGCTTGATTTGAGACCACACTTCAAGGACTTCTGCTTCAGACACCCCTGAATTTTCAGATCAAAGATTAATACTTGGGAGGTGGAGGCAGGAATATCAGTGAGTTCAAGGTCACCTGAGTTAGAGTAGGAGTCTATCTCAATGTGTTCATTTTTTTAGTACTGGCATTCACTAACATCTGAAATTATTATTAAAATATAAATACTTGCAAGAATCAACCGAACAAGCAAACTAAGTCACGGGCTTAGTAGTGAGCAAAATAAGGATATTTCTGATTATTTGAAAGGACATATACATTCACACACTATATATATATATATATACATATATATCACAACTCATGAACATATACATTTAAATATACATTATACATTTAAAGGATATATATCCTTTAGGATTGACATATATATATATATGTATATGTATAAAGAATATATACTCTTTAAATCTATAGTTCATTCTGCTGTGCTCTCTGCATGATACATCCCATTGGTATTTGCTCCTTCTTGTGTTTGCTCATTTGCTGGTAAACTTATGTCCATATGTTTTCTACTCAGATAGACCCTAGCATCCTGTCAATGGCAGGGTCCCTGTACTAGATATCTATGTGTCCCTTTAATATCTAAAACAATTATATAGCTAATAGGTGATAAGGAAATGCTAAATGCCCAAAGTCTGTACATTTTTCCAAGGATGTGTCAATAATAAAGTAATAAAAAAAATGATTTCCATTATGGGAAATTACCTGTCATTGGGACAGTGACTTGGCAATGTCCAGTCGTGGTGTGGGTTGATGAGGAAACCCCAGGACAGGAAGACTGAGCTTGGAGTCAGTGTACCAACCACGAGCTGGAGAGGCTTTCGAGAGCGAGCTTTACCTGTGGAGAAGGAGCACACAGTTAAATTCCAGATACAGTATCTTTTCTTTAACATAATGCTTTATTGAGTCTTTGGGAATTTCCAACATTCAACCCAACCCAGTCTCTTCATATCTGCCTCTCACTCTCGTATCATCCCCCAAAAAGAAATTAAAAAAAAAATAAATTAAAAAGAAAAAAACCCCACTCCACTCCTCCATCTTTCCTGCCCCTTCAGCACCTCTCTGTTCATAGTGTCATTGGGAGCTGGGAGCTGTGCTGAGGATGTTGAACTTTTTGTTAATGTTTTGAGTAAATGTGTGCACAAAGAAGCCTTGGTAGGATGATGTTCCTTCCCTTTTTGGATTAGCCTTTATCATGTCAAAGTATTTTTCTGAGTCATTTCTGAGCTTCCTAAGATTACTTTTTAAAATAATGTAATTTTTATAATTTTTTGAGAATTTATTAGCTTTTCATATAATCAGCAAAGCTGATTTTTGTCCATAAATTTAAACATCAAAGGAAAGGCTTTCTTGATCTTGGATGTGCATGTTTATATATGTATATGTGTGTGAATGTGCATGTTTACATATCTATATATGGTATATGTATGTGATGATACCTAGCTTTAGTTTTTCTAAATCATATAGAGAGGTGTTGGCTATGATTAAGGAAGTAATCACCCAAACACACTTATATTTCTGTGCACACACACACACACACACATACACACACATTCCATTTGCTTCATTTCTTTCACCAATAAATTTAAAATGTGCCTTGTAGACGAGTGGTTCTCAACCTGTAGGTCACAAGCCCTTTGGAGGTCACATATCAGATATTTACATTACAATTCATAACAGCAGCAAAATTACAGTTATGAAGTAGCAAAAAATAACTTTATGGTTAGAGGTCATCACAACATGTGGAACTGTATTAAAAGGTTGTGGCATGAGGAAGGTTGAGTACCACTGTTTTCGACTGAACTAGCATCCTCCAGAAAGAATATAACATTATTATGGAAGTTGTACATCTTATTCTTAAAAAATCTTAAAACGTACTGTCCCTTGGTATAATGTTGCAACAGGCTTATATTAAACACACAAATGGAAAGGTGCACACATTTTAAATAACCCTGGTAACATTGAGAATAATACAGGAAACACAATTATTCCAATGGGACTAGTTGAGCTTGGAAAATACCACAAGTTATGCTAATGAGTGACTATAGAGTTTTTTCCAGTGCATGGAGTTGAGCATGTGAGGGGAGGCATTTCAATTTTACATTTTTTGAAACTATAGAAATTAGAAGACAGAAAAAAGGAAGGACCTTGAATATAGGTTCAACCAGTGAGATAAAATTCAAATTTCAAAATAAGTCTCATAAAACTGAATCCCCACTGAGGTCCCTCTTTCCATCATGAGTGGGCAAATTATGTGTATTGTAGAAATAACTTCTGTTGTCTTCACTCTAAAGGGCTTGAAACAACACAGAAAATTGTCCAGGACCTTTACTAAAGTGTATAAGGTAGGACCCATAAGTGAGTGTAATGGTGACATTTGAGTCAAATGCTTTTGAAAACAGTCATGTCTGCTTCTTGAAGTTGTCAATTATGACTCCAGAAAGGGAGTCTTTGAATCCAAAATGTATACAATCTAGTGATATAGAAATGCCCCATTCAAATACTGTTGGCTTATTTGGGGGGGTGTCATATTGTTCAATATCTGCATACATTGTATAATGTTGCCCAGAAGAGTAATCTATAACTTTAAACATTTGGATTTTCCTTATAGTGAAGTATCTAACACCTTTGACTTTTAAAAAAATAAACAATAAATTTCTATAACATATGGTTCTATGATTTGAGTGAGCATTCCCCTGCTAAAGGCTTTCATCCCATGCTCTCACTGGGACTTACTACAAGAAGTATACTGGCCATATCAGAGAGGCTTTAAATCTTTGGGAGTACGCTCTAAAAGGGGGGTTGTGGAATCCCAGTCTCTTCCTTTTTTTGCATTCTTATCATAAGGTGAGCATTAATGCCTTCCTGCATTAATAGAATCAAACTTCTAAAACTAAGATTATCTCAGGTATTAGACATAGTAACAGAACACTAGAAACGTAACTAGGGAACTTGACCTCTGAATGAAGTCTAAAGCAATTTATGAAATCATAGTTGTTGTTGGCTGCAAGCATGCATGGAATCTTCTCTATAAACATTTTCAGATCTGTCTGTCATTGTGCCTTGCAGATGGTGATTTGAGTTGTCTATATTTGACCACCAAGAGAAGATATGAGAATCTTGATTGAAGGAAGGATTACACACAGCTTTGAAGCAAACATAGAGGTGAGTATACTATCCTTCCTGTTTCTGCACAGACTTTCATGAATATAATATAATATCCTTATTTTATAGATGAACAATAAGGGTCAGAAAAGTGTCAAGGATGTCCAAAGTTACATAGAAGACAAGGTAAAAACTCATCTTTGGGTTTCCTTGATTATTTTCTAATTTCTTTTGTAGTGAATCCTTGGCTCAGCTCATGGTGTAGGAAGAGATGAAATGCAGCTTAGAGATGAAAATGTATACTTCATTCCCCAAGGGATCCTAAGCTTGCATAATCGAACAATTATGTCACTAACTTTGCAATTTTAATATGAAAATGATTAGCTAATTGAAATCTATGTGGTAGATGCAAACAGATGCAAGCGATTCCATTAGTCACCACATCTGTCCCAGATGCAGAATACAAAGCCAGAAATGATATCCATGGCTTGAGAGGAAAGATGGAGTATCACATGCTGTGCAGGAAGACACAATTTCCTGGGCTACGAATGGAGAAGTGAAAAATAATTTTCACAGCCAGTATCAGAAACCTTGAAATGAGGTAGACATTATTTCTTGAGCTACAAAAGACAGTAAATCAAATGCTTGCTCATTCGATGCTACTTGTAAAAGAAATAATGGAAATTAATGAAAAGGAGAGAAGGGTGCTGGAAACTGGTGTCTGGTGACTACCCCTGTGCTGGTACATTAGACAAACAGCATGGCCTGGTCAGAGTAGCCAAGGTTCCTGTTCTAGAAGTGTCAAATGCTGTCCCTTCCATCTCAACCCTTCAGATAAGCAAAACAAGCCCAAAGATGCTTTTCAGTGTGGCATCCATGGTTACTCAAAAGACAAAAGTTATTAGGGAATCATTGAGAGAAGAGTTCACAAAGATAAAGCAAAGCAAAACTCTTTGGTCCGAACTATCCACAGAAAGGAAGATGGATCCTCTGTTAGGGGACAAAACAAAGCATTTAATCATTTGTCTTTGGTGTTTTTCTGCTGTTGCTCTGGTTAAATATCCCAGCAAGAGCAGCTTCAAGGAGAAACGATTTGTTTTGGCTCATGCTTCAAGGGTAATTCATTCATAAAGAAGTGCCAATCTCTTCAAGCATAGGCACAAATGAGTTATTCCTTTCAAACAAATGGTTTCCTTAAGTCAAGTTTAGATATAAAGCTTAGACATAAAGGCCAAAAGTGGGCAAGAAGTCATCCTTGCAGAATAGAAAAAGGCTAGTAAGGACTAGCCAAAATGACACTTCCATAGGCCAGGAGCTGTGTTAACTCACCCCTCACAATAACCACGGTGAAGAGTGATAACTGTCAAACCTCTGAGCAGATAGTCACACGAAGTGACAATGCCAGCATATGCTGATAGCAGTGTCTAAGACCAGGCTATGCTGTTTGTCCAACGGTAAGCTGTGGACTTGGGACTGAAACCATCTATACCTACATTGCTAATTCATTCCTGAGGCATTTTGTCTCTGGCATGTAGCAGAAGGTGAAGCTGCATGGTGCGGAGTTAACTATAAGAAAATGAAGTGCAAGGGTTGTACCTGAACATGATTTCTTCTGGCTGGTAGGAGGAGCAGGTCGCACGACTATCAGATACTTCGGCTCTGCATCTGAAATAACATAATCTTTTAGCAAAATCCTTTCATAACCAGCATGGACGTTAGTAGACTCACGTCCTAACTGAACATTTCTTGGTGTGAAACAATCTGTACCCCAGTTTCATTGAATAAGAAGATTCAAGAACTGGAAAAATAATACTATGTAAAAAGCTCATTAAGTTATAGAAATGAAAATTAGATCCATATATTTAAACCCAAATGGGCATGGGTGGGAAAGAGATCTTTAAAAAGAATATGCTACTTGGACCTTTATTGTTAAATAAAGTCACTTTATTCTTATTAACTCACATGTGTAAACATCACATAGCTAGTTTAAGGAAACCACTCAAAACACCTGCCCAGCTCCAAAACCTTCGCATCTCACTGAATGCCTGTACCGTCAGAATGTCCTTTCTAAAGCTGGGCAGCTTTGCTTAATGTTTACACTGTCACTACCCAGTACATTCTTACGTATTTATTAGCACTAAAAATGTAAAAGGAAACCTACAAGTTTAACCTAGGAAAAAAATAGCTTTCTATTGTCTGTCATGATGGTGTCCTTCTGTCTGCGTCCCTTCTTTCCACATCATCTGCTGTTATCCTCTTGAAAACCTTTCTAAATTTTATATTATACCCATGTACCCATTTACACACACACACATTTTCCTAGGGTCCTCAGAGGTCAAAAGAGGGCATAAGATCTCCTTGAAATATAGTTACAGATAGTTGTAAGCTACCATGCGGGTTCTGGGAACCAAATCCTGGTCATCTACAAGAGCAGCCAACTGTTCTTAACCTCCAAGTTATCACACCAACCAAATATATTAATCCCATTAAAAATTTCAAGCATGTATACAATTTATTTTAGTAATATTTATCCCCCACTTCTTCCCTGACACCTCATTAATTAGTCAATGCCCACCCCCAATTTCACATCTTTTCCATACTCAGTGAGTCCTATTTTGCTGTCCTATATGAAAGCCACCAGAGCTCATCATTTCAATCTTTAAAAATATGTAGGTTTTTTATTATGTTAAACTCTATTATATACTTAATTAATCTTAGCTAAAATACTAAGAAGCAACGTTAAAGCTAATAGATATGAGCTTATTTAGTAAGCTTATTTAATAAGGACTGAGTAATTTATAAAATAGCCTTTTAAGAAACTAATATATCCAAGATGGCTGGTTGGTAAAATATATATAAATAAACAAAAGACATCTAGGACCTGAAAAGTAGTGTTCTATAGCAATTTTATTGAACTCACTGGTTGATATGATATTACTCCAGTATTTCTTCAGGAACTTTGGGACCTGAGATGTCTTATTCATCAAATTTGACTTAGCTGCTACAATCAACCAGAGTTCAGGACTGTGTATTTTTATTTTGATAAAAGAGGCCTTCTTACCCAAAGCTATATGGAGCCAGCTTCATTTACACGGCTGGTGTCTCACCATTTTCTATAATCTGCCATATTAATTACTGAGGTAACAACCCAAGCAATCCTTGGAACTCACCTCAGGACTGTGTCTGTTACACAGTGGCCTCATGACCAGATGAACACAGATAAGGTGTGTCCAAGCTTTCCCAGAACCCCACGAGTTTGAAACTTATTTGAAACTCACATAAGAAGGTGCTCAACCCAAATTCAATAACAGGACTATAGTCACCATTGGGTGAGCTTATTAGAGTTGTAGAACAATATAGGTGTCAATAAACTACTATGTAATACATGCTTTCTTTCTGGGGAAAAAGCCCATTAATAAACTTATAAACTAATGATACTTCACGGTGATCCTGTACATCCTGTGTAATTAGCTTGTGTAACAGTGAGATCACTGAGACATGGTCAACTTCAGAGGCATGAACAATGTACAGTTTCACGCTTCACCGGGATGCCACTTTTGGCCCCTATCACCATCTGGAAATACTTTTTATTGTTTTTAACTTCTTTTGTGTTGGGAGGGAGCAGTGTATGCACATGTGTGTGGAGGTCCAAGGACAACAGTGGAAACCAGTTCTCTCCACCACGTGGGTTCCAGGGATCAAACTCAGGTCATACAGCGTAGGGAAAAATCACATTAACCTTCTGAGCCATTCCACCAACTCCTTCCTTGAAAATTTTAACACTTTGATCTTTGACCTTAATTTTGTAAAATTGGATAATAGAGCATCACGAGAGAAAATGGAAGCAGAAATAATAACACTTATCCATGGATGTATGCCTCCCACCTCACACAGTGCCTTCCAAGTATAGCAAGCTCTGTGAGACTCTGTCTCCAAAACTGAGAAACAAAGTAGTAGAAGATACTAGAGGTAGTGCTCTGGCTTCCCCATGAACATGCACTGGCCAGCATGCCTTCGCACTTATGTGGACATAGACCACACCCGCAATAAAAGAAGGCAAGCAAATCTACCCTCTGGCTAAGAAAGAGTGTGTGGAGGGACTCACAGATAACCCCAACATGATACATTGTCCACTCAAGCCAAATCATGCTTTAGTGAGAAGTAAGGTGGTGTTTAAGGAAACCCCTTTCTGCCCATTTTTGCTGTGTTAGCCAATATGGAAGAAAAGGAAAAGATAGGACAATTCAATCCCTTTCAGTTCTCCCTCATCCATACATTAAAAATAACACCCACAGAATATGCATGCCTGTGTAGAAGGAGAAATAAAAGTTGAGACATTTTGTACAGCATTTCCATGATTCTGCCTAGAAAGCCCCATGCATCCAGGAACTAAAATATGCTGAATAAATACTTCCAGCCCTGCTGTTGAGACTTAAAGGTTCTCAAATTCACACTGAAAGTGGGCATTGTGCACTATCGTGGCCAAAGGTCCACATACTGTAATTTATAGTTTCATTTTTTAAAACTACATTAATTAGCAAATAACACATGACAAAATCATGATAGAGACAGTGGAAAGAGGAGGTTTTCTCTCTAAGATGATTAATCCTGATTTCTGAAATAAGACCCCTCTACGTTAGTTTCATACATGGCCCTACAATTATATAAATATCTTAATCTAGTCTTCAAACATCTTTTAAATAAGTCTCAGCCATGTCCATCTAGAAGACAGGCATTAGTCATGACCTGTACTAAATTACCCATCATGGTAGAGTTCCTTGGAACTAACACTTAATTACTTTCTTAAGCTAGACTAATTATGTGTTAGTAGCTTTTTGAAAAAGAACCTGAAATACTAGAACCTGAAATGCCAAAGCCAGTGCCCAGAATCCAATATGGTCATGGGAACAATTTAAAAATCCGGTTTTGTTATGTTCAGAGTCATTATGCATAGGCTGTGGTAGTATGTTGGCACCTGGAACAGAAGTGGAACAATGAGTGTCTGTATTCACTCTCCTTAACTATTAAATACTCCCAACTTGCAGAATTCCAGCAATGGTCATGCTCTGCTTGTGATACAGACATGGGAAGGCAGAGCAATCAAAGCCAAGATTTCTGTTCCCTTATGTATGTGGGTTTGTAGCCGATCAAAAATACACACACTGTGGCCTTCACTTACCAAGAGTAAAAATTTCATCATTTATGGAACACATGCAATTAAAATCCCAATGCAAGATAATTTATATAGGATACAGTTACTTTAAATTTGTAATTCTGGTTGTTAATCCTACACACTGGTACAGCCCAGTTTAACTTCATTCACTTAATATTATAAATGTCCTAAGATAAGAAGAAGAGAACTTGCTGTTTAATGAAATCAAAATAAGACATACATCGTCTTATTTTAGTCAAGGATATAATCCTACTACAACTGCCAAATTTAAATTCTAACTTTCAAAATTTAGTTCTGCATCTGTTAGAGAAATCCAGTCTTGCAAGAGGCACTGCTCAGCATGTATTTCTGTCATGCAAAGCTTCTACTATGCATGTCTACACAACATTAGGTAAGCCAGGGTGACCTTAGGAAAAAATCATGCCAGGAGCATAAACACAAAAATTAATTAATTCATCTCTCATCTCTTCCTGTCCCTCTTTCTACTTCTTCCATTCCATCTTCCGTCCTCATTAGTCTAGCAACTTGGTTTTATGTTGACCTGCATTTTCCTCTCTAGGAGACTGGCACTCATCCTGCTTGGCTCTTACTGGAAGAAGGAAAACGCTTCTCTGGATACTTTTTATTTTTCCATTTACTAAGGGGTGACAAACCACAGTGGCTATTTTCACATGGTGGTTAAATTTATTTGTAATTGTACAGATTATGTGCTAGTAATTAATTTGTGTTGTACCAATCATATATTAGTAATAATATCAATTTTCTTGAGTAAAAAGGGTATGTGTTCTGTAGGGTTGGAGGACAGACTGTAAGGGAAGATATAATAAATAAATAAAACACATCAAAGATTCCAAAATACAAATATTTCCCCCCAACATTATACACCACCTTCATTCATAAATAGCACTATAAAGCATCTTATAAATATATTGTCCAACAGAAGCTAATGCTACGTTCTAATTACTGTGAACAAACATAAGGTAGGTTTGGAAGACTATATCCATAGGTCCTGAAAACACAGTTGACAAGATGCAAAAGCACTTTTTAAGAAAGAGTGGAAGTTCTTTTTGGAATAAACAGTAACAGAACATATTTTCTAGACATGTGAGGGTACTTGCTGCTCACTGGGGCCAACACTCAGTTATTCAGCATTAAACAACCATAGTTTTCAGGAGTTCACGGTGGAATACTGAGCAGAGGCGTTAGCGCAATACTGAGCAGAGGCGTTAGTGCTGTGCTAACCTCACAATGGTCACTAAGTTATGAATGAAGTTTAGTAATTTTAATAAGTTACTTAGATTACTAGCTTTTTGTTAGTTGTACAGAAAAGGGTTATCTACGGAATCGTAATGATCAGAAACTAAGTGAGCCCACCTTTTGGAATATTTTCAAGTCTCTATAGAATCACTTGGTCAACTGAGCTCAGGCTAGACCTGGCCACATTTTAAGTTCAGCCTTTCTTCATTTATGCATCCTTAAGCCTGTAAAGCAGTAATTATTCAATTATCATATATTGAAGGAAGAAATAGATGGAACTTTGCATAAAGAATGGAGAAAACTGTTAGGAACTTGGAACCAACATAGTCCATAAACACAAACCACATTTTTCCAAAACCTCATAATTCTTAAGCAGAGAATTAATAAATCTATTTCAGAATTGTTCTTTTACTTAACAAAATTATTTATACCAAGTATGTGTTTTAGTGTGAATCAATAAACCCTTCCCTTTTCTGCCTAAAAAATAATTGGAGACAATCACAAACACTGTGCTGTTTGGTAACTATTTCCATCAAATATTACACAATCTTTTAAATGATGAACCTGTGCCCAGTTTGACAGAACACACTGCTATGCCCCTCAGTTCAAAGAAAATTCTGGCTTCCTCAACCTCGAGGCCTGGAGTCACTCCAAAGTGTATAAAAGATCCACAGAAGTGGAGCCAGCTCCAACACAGAACCACCAACAATGCAGAAACAACAAGGGTATCAGTCACAGAGGGGGGGCCAGAGTATTCGCAAACCTAATTTGAGGGAGCCTGCAGCTCTGGTGGGAACGCAGGTGAGAAGCAGCCCCTGCTCTCCATGCAGTGGGATGGGCGGGGTCTCAAAGCATGGAAAAGGGACTCAGTTCTGGCTAAAGACTCCTCACGATCTCCTAAAGAGCTGGGAAGAAAACACTTAAATGGTGTTTCCAAAAGCACACCCCTATGAAGGTGACACCGCTGGAGGTTTGCTCCGTATACTACTTTCATTTGATGAAATTTGAGGAGGCAAAACTATTAAAGACGTGCTTCACCAAGGACTAGCTATGTGAATTGTGGGCTCAATGCAGAAAACAAATGGCGACTGAGACCCTTCTTTAAAAAAGAATTACTAGGGACTTAAAGAAACAAGCCTTCCACTGCCTTCATCTGTTCTGGTCTTAGCGTTTAAGGTGACACTCCACTCACCTCCTAAGCACTCTATCTTACTTTGGACTCCCTACAACTTCCTATGCTGCTACATTCATTATGAGGCTGTTTCTCCACGGGATATGTTTGGAGGCAGAGCCTGTTGGGAACCCTAGTGGGTGTTTATAAAGCTGTCGGTTGCTCTCTCATATACATGCTCTATGCTCACTTGTGCGCTCTCTCTCTCTCTCTCTCTCTCTCTCTCTCTCTCTCTCTCTCTCTCTCTCTCCCTCTCCCTCTCCGTCTCCGTCTCTGTCTCTGTCTCTCTGTCTCTCTCTTCCCATCCTTACCCATATGTCAACCACAGGACACCATTTGCCATGCTAAGGTGCAGCACAAGGCCTCTTCTAGATGCACCTGCCTAGTCCTGAACTTTAAATCCTCCAGAATCATGGGCCCAGATATACCTGTTTTAACAAATTCCTAGTCTCGGATATTCTGTGATAGTAACAGAAAATGAAGACAACAATGTATCCCTTTACATTCTACTCCATAATCTAGGCTTCTTCTCTCCCTGTCTGCACTCTTAGGACAGAAAACACAAGCTCTTATTCCCACAGATCTGTCAGCCCAATGTACACACAACATTGACGGCAGTCCATGCACTGGGACCCTCACATGCCTGAGTAGGATCAGAATAGTACTTGCTTCAAATACCCTAAAGAATGTATAACGCTATCTCCAGTGTGTACAGGCACAACTGCCCCCATGTCTGGCCGTATGGCACCGTAATATGTCTGTACCTATCCTAGCTCTTCCTAAATTCACATCTAAGGGTCTGCCCAAGATGGAAGCCAGCTGAAATTGTTAACTCAGAGTAAGAAGTAGACGGCCAATCAGACAGCATGGGCTTCCTTGCCTGTGGTATTGTCCTTGTTCACATGTGCACCCCACAGAGAAGCTTAGCATGGGGCATTTGTTGTCCATTAGCTGTTTTAATGTTTGGCTGGGGTTAGCTTTTTGAAGTAGAGTCTGTTCTGGTGCACATGCATGAATTCTGCATGCTTAACATTATCTGTTTAGAAAGGTCTAGTGAATGATCAGGACTTCATTTGGACACATTTTCTCCAAGAATAGTATCCAAAGGAGTTTTCCCAAACCAGGATACATGTATGCCACGGGACTGAGAAGTAATGGGTTGTGGTGGCTAAAGACCAATACAGATCTGGAATCAGCCTGCTGCTGGCATTTTCCTAAACCTCCAGGGATCCTCTGTCTTCTCTGGAATAAAGAAGATGCTGTTTACAGTATCTGTTCTACAGGGCAACTCCCAGGAACAACTGAACAATTCACTGGCTTAGGATATTGAGGGAGCTGATGAAAATCTCCATCCCAGCACATGTCTACCCCATTTGGTGAGTGGACACAGCAGAGAACTCAGAGCCAACATCATCCCTTAGTTCCCCTTCTAACAGGCCACTGTCAATGGAAGAGTTAAGTTTGAGCTATTACTTTGATAATGAAAGATCTGAGAGCCATACTGAAAACTCTAGGCTTCCCCTTGCAAGCACATCAAGCAGGCGCCTTTCCGATCACTGAGGAAACGAGACACATTTATTTAATAATTGCTCTGTTGTAGAATATTATTTTAAGGCGTGCTACTTTTGTCGATGTTGCAATTTTTTTAACTCTGTGAAGCTGTGTTACTGTGTCTGCCTAAAACACCTGATGGTCTAATAAAGAACTGGACAGCCAATAGCTAGGCAGGAGAAAGGACAGGTGGGTCAGGAAACCAGAGAGAAGATATAGAAGGAAAAATCCCAGAGAAGAGGGAGGAGTAGCCAGAGAAGGACCCAAGGGGCGAGTCACCTAGCTGCACAGCAAGCCATAGAGTAAGAGAGATAGGTATACAGGAAAAGAAAAAGGCCCAGAGGCAAGAGATAGATGGGATAATTTAAATTAAGAAACAAGCAAAGATAATGGCCGTGCTTTCATAATAATAAGCCTCTGTGTGTGATTTATTTGGGAGCTGGGAGGTGAACCCCCAACAGAGCAAAACCAACAACACTGAACCAGGTCATAAATCTTAACATGTCAGCCCAGTCAAGCATTTACCAATAATAGAATCACCCCTAAACTCAAAGGACAGTTTCTCCCAGAGATGACCACTACAGGCCATGAGAGCTACTTTGTTTTGTTGACAGCCTTGATTGGGGTACTGAGAACAATTCAAACTCATTGTCTGTTATCAAACACATGGGGATGATGAGGCCCAGATCTGCCTTTGGGAAACCTCATTAGGCTGGTAAAATAAGACACAGGTGAATACATGCACAGATCCCAGCAATCTGACAATATAAAACAAAAAGCCAAAAGCAGCTTTTCACACACAGCACGCGGTATGACTCATAAGCCAAAGAACACTGACCATGCTGGGCAAGGAACCCATTCCAAGAGAAATAATATGCCAGACAATTATGAAAGCTGGTAAGACTATTGTCCTTGGTTTTGAGATAGCCTTAAAAGCAAAGGAAATTTAGCATCTAATTCTTTCCTTCTATTTCCACTCTGAATAACCCTCAGACCCTCCATTTTAATCTTTTATCATTACTACCTTTCTGTTTAAAACTTCCCCTCTAAGAGGCAGAGTCTTCAATAATTCTGGTTTTAGTATATCCAGAGTAAAACATCTTTTTAGCCCATAACAATAGGGGACATTTTAAATGTATAGCCATAATGAATTTTTGAAAGTTAGATTTTTATTTCAGTGTCCTATATAATATGGCTGAAAAATAAAATTCTGTTCTTTATACTGAGATAATACAAATTTGTTTTAATGAATTTCTAAGAAAAGATAGGAGATGATATATTAGATCAGAAGGATAAGTAAAATCCAGCTAAAGTTGTTAAACACAGTAGAAAAAAATAGGATTTTAACATGAGGAAATAGTTATCTATTTTCAGAACAGGACTTTCTGGTATATACTTAAGGTGAACTGGTTAAATAATGGTATGCTGTATTCAGAAGTTTCTAGCCTGTTCAGTCCAAGGTCCAGACCTGTAGGTTCCCAACTGCTTAGCCCCAAATAATTACACAAAGGCTTATATTAATTACAAGCTGTTTGGCCTATGGTTCAGGCTCATTACCAACTAGCTCTTACAACTTAACCAATTTCTATTAATCAGTATCTTGCCACATGGCTAGTGGCTTTACCTGCGTTCCAATAATATTGCTTTCTTGGATCTTTGTGACTCCACCCTCCTTACCCTGAGAGCAGGTGCCCAAGCTCTTGATGTTTGGAGTTGATGGCACCCAGGAGAATGAAGGAGGACCCCTTGAGTGCAGATGTCCAAGGCCAGGTGAAGAGCATAGTAAATTTTTCCAATTAGTAACAGCATCATGTGGTGTGTGCGAAATGAAAATACAGTCTGTACATATACACAGAGGGCCATAAATGTTTTCTGCCTTGACATCTTGTAGAAATGAGGTCCCACATATCAGGTGGACAATCACAACAAAGGTGGAGGTGGTGGTGGCAAAGCCCAAATCTTGGGGACACAGTTGTCACACATTTCTGCTCACTTAAATCTTTATGAGCTATAATGCTCAATCACTTTTTTTTAAAAAAAAGATTTTCATAGGGCATTACAATAGTAAAGCACCAGAAGCTTCCTACTATAGACTGAGACTCCCTATATTGTAATCAAGTTAGATTTCCCAAGCGTTGAACAGTCATAAAGTAGAGATTCAGTCCTCACCAGATTTCTGTGGTCACATTCGTTCTGCCATTTACCAGGTACACAACCTTGGGACATTCACAGAAGTTTAGATTTCCTTATGGGCAGGAACAGTGGTTTTCAACTTTCCTAAGGCTGTGATCCTTTACCACATGTCGTGATAACCCCAACCAGAAAATTATTTTCATGGCTACTTCATAACAATATTTTTTTGCCATTGATATAAACTATAATGTAAATATTTGATATTCAGGATATCTGATTTGTGACCCCTTTGAAAAGGTCATTTGATCCCAAGGGGTCACGACCCAGAGGTTGAGAACCACTGACTGAAACGCTCTCCTAAATTCTGTATATTCAACAGCTGCCTCTTCTGAATTTGTAACTACCCATCTTCCTTGCTGACACCTGCTTGCCCTTGATAATTATCTAAAGATTCAGGGAAGAGGGAGCTTCACCTGGTCTCCCTGGTGACACTACATCACTTTTAGCCAGCCTCTTCTCTACCAGTATTCTTCCAAACCAACATACTCAGTTCTCTGTTCTCATCAAGCTTACTTCTAGCTATTGTTTTTACAAAAAATTCAGAACTGCTTTCCTTGTGATTTTGCCTTCTGTGGTGGGATTCAGGTGACCGCTGATTAGGTCCGAAGACGCTTATCCACGGTCCCGGGCTCCAGAAGGGGGAGTGGCCAACCCTATTCGTAAGGGGCTACTGAGATCTTGGGAAGAAGTCCCATTGGCTTAGTAGAAAAAGCTATAACAACCTCCACTATTTAAACTTTATTCCACTTCTGAACAAACGCATTAAAGAATGCACAGATCCATTATGTAAAGAGAGGAAAAGGAAACTATAAGTCTAGATTGCAGTGGTAGAAGAACGTGATACATTTTTTGTAAGCTTTCTAGTTAATAATTAAGAGAAGAGTCAGCAGATGGCTCAATCAGTAAAGTGCTTGCCACTGGGACTAATGGCCTGAATTTAATGCCCAGAACCCACATTTGGAAAGAAAAATGGTTCTCAGATCCTGAATGCTATGAGTTCCAGCCCTCTACCCCACATATATGAAAATTAAATGTAGTAAGCAGCTTTATTATAAGATTAGATGCATTACGTTTTACAGCATCTAATTTGTTTATTCAGCTCTCCATTTCTAAAAGTGAACTCTATTCGGAAGTTTTTGAAATGTGAGATTCCTCTGTGAAATAAAAGTAAAACACATCAAAATAAGAACAATTAAACTTTACATAAACTTGCTAGGAACATCAGTTCAGTGAGTGAGTGTGTTTAGTAGAGTAAGTCAAATTTATCATATGTTCTTACTAATAACTAACTTACCAGGAATTCTGGGAGATATTTTATATAGAAAATGGGGAATCACCATGTTGCCCTTTGAACCCAAGGCTATGGGATTCTAAGCAATGCCTGCTCTCCATTGACCAAGTGCAAGAGGCAGCTTCAATGCAGATCGGCCACTTGGTGATGAAACCATGACCATGAGGCCTCAGATTTTGCTGTGGATTTGTTTCAAAATCTTGTTCTGAGAGCTATTCCTGTTGAGAAAACATGCTTAGGGCACAGCAGTAAGATGAACAGACATCTATTTGTTTTCAGTTAATAGCATCTATGATTTTCTGGCCTCACTTCTCAGTGGCAAATACAAAACCACACTAAATCACATCACCACTCTTTGACTAAGGGTTTTCACACTAGACACTAAAATCTTGCATAAAGCAAAACTGTAGTAAAAATATAACCCAGTCTTTGTTAGCAACTGAGACAAAACCCAGAAAGATAAAATCAATATAAACAAGACTATTCCACTGGATCTATCAGAAACTGATAAAATATGTATACATACTCTATGCTGGTATTTATATAATCTTCTGTGCATCATTTACCTGGTCTCCACAACACTTCTAGAAGTTCATTCTTTTATTTATGCACAAGAAAAGTGAAACACAGAAAAGATAACTTACCCCAAACCACTCCCAGTAAGCAGGGTATCTAATTTGAACCCACGTCTGTTTTAAGTAGTCTTTCTGCCATCTGTCTCTCAAGCGCAGGGTCAAACTTTCTTAGCATATGGAAGTCATTTCTGACTCAGGAACCCAAGAAGGGGGCATCTAATGGGACACTAGCTTGCAGTTTCAGCACTAACCCGGAAATCATTTGGAAAGATGGTGGCTGGGAGTGCCCCGAGACCACAGCTGCACTTCTAAATGTGCTTCTTGGAAAATAATCCCAACTGTGTGAATTAAATTAAAGCACTGGTCTCCATTAAGCCCACTAGATTTCTAACACCTGACTAGCAGACAAACACTTCAGTAAGAATTAGAATTGTCTCCAAATATGTAAGGCTCTTTCCTATTTGTTATTTGGCAAGCAAAATAAAGCTATTTGCCTTGTGCTACCCAATTGATGAATTGTCCTCTCCCTCTGCCCCTCCCCTCTCCCTCTACTCCCTCTCTCTCTGATATTTGCAAAAATGGTTAGCAGCTGAACATAAAACTGAGTAGCAAGAGCTGATTGGGAGCAGGTGGTCTCTGTGAATTCAGGACCAGCCTGATCTACAGAAAAGCAAGAAGCAAATTCTTCAAGCAAATTTCAGTGATGAGAACATTTGGAGTATTATTCAAAAAATGAAGGAGTAGGAACCTAGAAGATCTATTCATTGAAAAATTCGTGTTTTCACACCATTTCTGGACTCTTGTAGGCACTAGGTAAATTTTTCTAATGCTTTAATCTATTAAAATCCTGAATTTTTGCCACTGAATCTAGCTATATAGACCAGGCTGAAGTGAAACTCAGGGCAGTTCTCCTGTCTTGGCTTCCTAATGTCTATAATGAATGTGAGCCACCACAGCTGCTCTACTCAAGCCATGCTTTTACCAAATTTATCTGAATATAAATTTCAAAATAACAAGAGAGAATACCATTTTTCTTTGTGTGTAAGAGTAGCAGTGATTTGAAAAACTCAATTTATACTTAACAAAAGATATTAAAATATAGAAATTATGTGATTAGAAAGAATATAGACCCATAAGTAACTAAATACTACCTTGAATATTTGCAAAAAAAGCCATTTGATGTTACAAGTGAAATATGATAGTGAGCACATCATACAAAGGCATAATAGCACTTGTTTTGAAAATAAAAATAATTTATGATGTTTGGCTAAAGTCCAGCATGCCAGAAAAAGATATACTACTGTCCTATTATAAAGGGCTGAGAGGGGCTATAAGAGATGCTTTCTTTTCACAAAGAAATAAAATGTTCTTGCTCCTTCACCCTCGGGAGATTTCAGCTCATCACTTTACAGTCATGAAATCATCACCTGCCCATAGCCTAGTGAAAACTAGATTTGTTCCTAATGGACAGAGAATGGCCTTATAGGAAACTGGCATCAGAAGAGACGTGAATGCCATGTGTGCAGCTTGTGACAGAGAGGAAAATGGTTCCTTGCCCCCAGAACCTGTGGTTATGTTAGGTTACACAACAACAGAAATTTTCTTTGCAGATAGGTTGGTAACCGGCTAACCTAAAATAAGGACAGCATCCTGAGTTATCCAGATGGACTCAGTGTAAACAGTTTTTCTAAAGTAGGAGGAGCCACAGTGAGTGGATGTGATGTGATAGCTTGGTCCACTGTCGTCAACCTTCAGGTAGAAGAGGAATGCAGACCATTTGGAAAAGGACAAGAAATTACACTCTCCACTCAGCCTCCAGACAAGAACGTAATTCAACCAATACCCTGATTTTAGCCCATGACAATTCAATTGGCCTTTTGACCTACAACTATAAGATGATAAATGTCTAATGCTTTAAACCTCCAGGTTTATGATAACTTGTGAAAGCAACAGACATCTTATATATGGCAGCTAATGAATTAGGAACAATTGATGCAAGTACAGTCAGACAAACGTCCAAACAACCAATGCGATGAACTGACAAAGAACATTTAACCCAGAACACGAGTCTATTCTAGAGTAATAAAAACAAAAGTACACCGGTTTTTCAGTATAGGAATATGATGAAACAGAGCTGGAGAGATGGCTCAGCAATTAAAGCCACTAGCTATTCTTGCAAGAGGACTAGAGGGGTTTAGTTCAGCTCCCTACAAGTTAAATGGCTCACAACTGCCTGTAACTTCAGCTCCAGATCTGAAACTCTCTTCAGGCCTCTGCAGAAACCTATATTCATATGCATGAGCACACACGTGTGCACACACACACACACAGCTTGAGAGTGGGATGGTATGGGAGGGGTTCAAGGGAAAGGAACTAAGAGAAGCTCAAGATAAGAAAAGCAAGAAATGATATAATTCTGTTAATAGATTTTTAAAAGCAAAAAATATAAAAAAGAAAATTAGATCGACCATTTTTCTGCTTTTACTGGAATACTAGAAAAGGGATTAATAAAAAAGAACACATTGATCTAACAGACAAATAAAAGCTTTAAGAATGCCACATAGAATAGCCTCCTAAGAAGCCTGGCATCTACGTCCCAAAGGTTCCTCGAAACAGTGACTTATCTGTGATCTACCCTGTGGATGAACAGGCGCTGACTTTCCTGATAATAGGACTTAATTTACACAGCCTCTAGAAACCTGAGTATTCTCCACAGCTTTGAGTGTGTTATTCCCTATGCCATACTAGTTGGTGGTGTCCATTCAATGTAACTCATTCTGACCTAACTAATTAAACAGAAAACACAGAAACCAGACATTGGACTCTAACCAGTGAACATTTTTCAGAGAAGGGGGACATGGCATAG
The DNA here is from genome assembly GCA_033318265.1 of Phyllotis vaccarum. NCBI lineage: Eukaryota > Metazoa > Chordata > Mammalia > Rodentia > Cricetidae > Phyllotis > Phyllotis vaccarum. The sequence goes on along the minus strand of JARWLC010000019.1, from coordinate 60,045,001 downwards.
AAAAATACTCTTAATGTTTTCAATGGTTACAAGACCTTGGTGCAACCCAGCAGATGGCATAATACAGGAGATAAAAACCCAACACAAAGAAGCAAAGACACCTTCTTGGTCCCTAAAGGTCACCTCTAATGACCATCAACTGACCTTGATTGTTTTTAAGTGAATTTTTGGTTTTCTATGTTGCAGAAGCATAGCCGAAGAAATGAAACAATGGATAATGACACAAAAAACACACAAACAAACAAACTAGACCAGGTTTCAGAAAGGGACAATGACTCGGGTGGTGTCAGCCCTCGCATGAAACCCCAAGCAGCATTGCATACCAGAAAGAATAGCAAAAACACAACCCAGCTCTATCAGACTAAAGGGCTCTTATGCTTTTCCTAACTATAGACAGTATTTTCTGCACCCTGAAGCCAAGATAAGTCAAGCTCTGGTCACTAAATCTCTCCCTCATGGTCACCAGGTAATGTTCCAATAGTGGGCATTAAAGCTATTTTTCAACTTGGCCTCCTGAAATTTCTTCAAAATGGTAATGCATTTCCTTAGTTTACCAGTCACACAGCCTGCAGCTAAACCTCTGGGAACTATACACTATTGTCCTCACTGTTGGAAATCTTGGTCCTCTGAGAAGATGTAATACGCTCATCATATCCTACAGCTTTCCATTAGAAAGCTCTGCTAGCAGATGCGTTTTTTCTCTAGAGGATAATAGTCTTCTTTATAAAATGGCCCCCTTAGAGTTTGTATAAGCTTTCATACAAATCTTAGCCTAAACCATCTTGTTGCTGAGTGGATCACAAGGCCAAGGGCACCAACTGGAGGAAGATGTTGGGCATCTCCCAAGGGCACCCAGTAGAGGAAGATGCTGAGCATCTCCCAAGGGCACCCAGTAGAGGAAGGTGCTGGGCATCTACTAAGAGCACCCAATTGTTCTACAGCCATAGTTACTGCTGGGATGGGCTGGCAGAATACACCAGAATTTTCTTGAGTATAAGTGGTAGGTTAAAAATTCTAGATGACCCTGCTAATATGTAACAGCATCTATAGACCTGGAGTGTTTTCCCTTAAATAACTATCTAGCTTCCATTTTTAAACCATCTATGGAACTAGAGAACATCATTTAACATATTGAAACTCTTAATATAATTAGAATGCTTTAAATGGCACAACCATTTAAATTTGAAAGGAATGTCTGTTTTTCATTCTGTAGTCTAACTAGTGAGCAAAGCAATTATACAAAAACAAATGAATTTGAATATCCTCACTGCTGCTCAGAGCACATTTTTTTTTTCTAAAATCAAGGTTGAATGCTGTGGATATAGTTCTTTTCTACTAATGCAAACATCTCATTTGCATGTTCTATAAAATCAGATTCAAATTTTTGCTGCCTAAACAAGAACAATACCAACAGACTTTCCACCTCTTAATAAAGAACTACAAAGAACTAAGGAACTGAGAGCAGAGGACAGTCATTCTTCTCTGGGGATGAGCCCCTTGGTGGGCTGAAATCATATACTACAAGCAACACTGGACAGACTCAGTAGGTTGCCATATTCCTGCATATATATAACAATCGAAGAGAAAGAGCCCATGAATTGAGAGGGAGCAGGGGGAAGAGAACACAGTGAGGAAAGAGAAGGGAGAAAATGATGTAATTATATTTTAAAATAAAAATGTTGAAAAAAGTATGTAAAACACTCCCATCCTTTTCTGTAAACAGCGCTGAAATGAAATCACTTCATGGTCTTCATGGTGGAAGTGGGTTGTGACTATTTTCTCAGTCCTGCTGTTAGTCTTTGGAGCTTATGTTCCTAACTTTGGCCTTGACTTTCTTACAGCTGCTTCATCTTTAAACAGTTCTGAGTCCGTTCAACTCCATATATTTGAATTCTATTGATCATCCATCGAGACCTGAAAGGAGCAAGCCTAGAGAGCTAACCATTCTATACTCCATTATACCCCTAAATAGCCAGACTGACTCAACGGTCAGCTCCAAACTACTAGGTTATTGATTGATTACCTTGTCAAAAGAATAAGACCCAAGTCCTATCTCTGAGCTGGGTGGGTTCCTAACTTTATGAATAGATAACTGTATAAAACTTGTAAGATTATCATCTGGCCAGAGGCTCTCAGACAAATAGTAATGATAAGCTGTCTGTTCTAGAGACTTTAGAGCAATATAAATCCTGCCTAAAATGTAGGTTGTCTTCGTTCTCATCTTCTGTACTAGGAAGAAAAATACACAGGGAAGCATTCATTTAAATGTGGACTGTGGACAGCCCACCCAAAGGTATTCCAGTTACTCTACATACCAATGATATTCTACAAGGGAAGTAAAATATTTAAGATCCATATTCTAAAGCAATATTTATTATTATTTTAATATTTATTATATATATTATTATATTATTATTATTTAGAAAGTAATTCAAATAGAACATTACTTTACAAAGATAGCTGTAAGACCACATCAGAAATTTTAAGTATGAGCCATGAATAAAGTGATACTATAGGATTAACTGCAATAATAATAATAAAAGTACGGAATTATTAAAATATTCACTATCTGTTAGAATTATGTACTTGATAAAAGTTTATCCTTTTATGCTTTAAAATACTCCAGAGAGCAGTATACATGAACACACAGAACAACATTTTCACAGTGATATGTACTCAGGCTGTAGTGTAAGACATTCATCAACATTCTTACCCTTCATTTTGGAAATTTACACAATAAAAAGCCAGGGATGAAAATAATAAATAAAAGGATTCCAAGTCCATTTAATCAACCTTCATTATTAAAACAATGAAAAGTTGGAACATTTATGCTTAAATTTTTCTTTAGATTTTTGCACATACTTTTCATTAGTAATTTGACCTTTACTGTCTTAATATTTAATGCTTTCATTTGCTATAAAGGAAGCTAGCAAATGACCATTTTCTCTACTTAAATAACAAAAAGTCTATCAAAACTAAAATATTAATTCTAACACTTCATGTAAGGGGAGGGAGGGATGTACCTCTGCTATCAACATGAGGGTGAGCTTGCAATTCGGGTTACTTCCCATGGAGGAGACTAGATAGATAGCAGGAAATATTTATAAACCTGCAAGCTCAAAATATTCATGGAATTGATTATTATACTTGTCAAAACTGCCTAGTTCTCAGAGTATGGGGGCAATCAACTTTTAGGTTTTCTTTAAAGTGGTTTCCTTATGTAATATTGGGTTGCTCACTACTTAACAATATTATCTACAGTTACTCATCAATTAACAATATTATCTCTTAGCTGACATTAGAAAGCAACAGAGAATTCTCTGGGAAAAGCAAAAAAAAAACCAGAACAAAATGAACTCATCTTGGCATTCTTATTGCATACTCGAATGTGCAAGAGCCAATATGAAATGCTGGAACACAGAGGATTACATTTCTAAAGTTCATAGACTGCCTATTAGGCAACATCTTAGCAGGGAGCAAGGAGCAATGAATCGAATCTCACCCTAGACTTTCAAAGTTTTTACAATGAATCATCCTCATCAAAGCATTTAATCCTTTAAGTGGATTTTATTTACATTTTTCCACAAAGAGAAAGCAAGAAGATAGCTCACATCCTGAAACTCTAATTTTATAGCATTAAGACATTTTCAAAGAAGTACATGATTCATAATTCATACTAAACTTTAATCACCTTGTATGAATTACTTAAAAATTGAAAAATACAATATATTTTCTCTTTTTTCTTTCCAAAGATAACACCCAAAGAACTATAGTGGCCATCTTCTTCTGGGAGAAAGTAAAAATAACAAGGAAAACTAATTTACAAAAATAATGCCACAAGGGCTATGCACAGGGTTTCATCTGCTTTTTCCCTCATGTAGTCAATTACGTGTGTAGGAATTACAGGTTAAACAGTGATTAAGACAATTTTCTATTCATTCAATAAAAAGCTTCAGTATAAAGAACTGTGCTTTGCATTAGACTATTACAAAGGTGGTTTTTTGCCACCTTGGGCTCAGCCAAGGGTGTAGAAGAAAGGCTTGTCATCTTCCACATTTGGGCATCTTGTTATAGTTGGCACCTCTGGCCACCCATCCTTCTCTAAACACCTTACCTACTACGGCCTCAGTGACTTTCCCTTCTGTGGGGAGAGGGAAGTATTGGTTTGGGGACACATTGCTGCCATATCCCAAGAGAAAACCTTCCAGCTTCACATTTGGATTTGGACGTAGGAACTTCAAGAGGATGGAGTCACTGGTGGTGTTGATGTGCACTTTCAGGTCTGGCCTTTTACCTGAGGATGGAAATAGAAGGTGAGTGTCTGATATATAACCCCCTTTTCGTCCCCCAAAGTCCCCAGCAAACCTTGCCTGTTGGAAGCATTATCCTTAGAACAAATGTTTCCTCTTTTGCTTCTTGGGATCATAGTGCAGATGCAAAGCTGACCAACGCATGACTAACATTAAAACCAAAGAAAATGTACTTACTACTGTAGGAAGCAGAATAAAACAAAACAGCAAAATAGAGGGGTGGATTTTGGTAGTTTGTTACTAAGGGGGTAAATGGAGTTTGGGGAAGTTTCTTTTTTTCTATTCAAAGTATGCCAGAATCTTCACTTTTTACACACTACCAAGATATGATGCGAGGAACTCGAGTTTCTTATTGGTAGAATTTAATCAATGTACCTTGAAATAGCATCCTGAGGATGTTCTTCAGACCCTTATCCACAGGTTTTGGTAATTGGGGCAGAGGTGGGTATGGACAAAGAAGAAAGGCTTCTGGTGTAAGGGTTGTTGAGGTGGTGTAACCAGGGGATGTTGCATGAAGGAACACTCTTGAAGGCCAAAATAGAGGGTTAGATCCCTGGGTCTGGAGTTGCTTGTGGTTTGGAACTAACATGTGTGTGCTGAGAAATGAAACCAGGTCCTCTATAACAGAACCATCTCTCCAGCCCACCATGTGTTCCTTAACTCATTTGTGAGTATTTGTTTCATTGAGCAGCTATGCTTACTGAAATGGTACTTTCTGTCAGTCAAGACCTCACACATGAAATGATATAAAATACAGTCTGCTTTTTTTGGGGGGGGTCTGACTCAAATTTCTGAATTATAGAATATGTGTGCCTCTAAAGATGAGGATCGTGATCCTGAGCTTTCTCTTTATTCTCCAAATATTTAATATTTTAAAATACTTTTGCCCTGTTAGAAGACTGCATTTGCTATTTTAACAGTTCAGTCTATTATTTCTCAGTCCCCAAAATTACATGTTAAATGAATCCTAGTCACCATGTCACTACATCATGAGCTCCCCTCAGCAGTCATAATGAGGACTTCTTTGTACCTCAGCCCAAATAGTTCTGAACCTCTTTGGTGAATGTAGGACTGTTATGCTTTGTGCATAAAACGGTCCCCAAAGATGTTACATGTAGAACATTTGGTTCCAGATTGCTAGATCAAGTCACTGGTGGGTTATTAGATCTTGAGGAATCTGCTTTCATCTGTGGGTTAATCCCTTGATTGAGTTCGTAACAGGGTGTCATTAGGAAATGAATGGTAGAAAGCAGGAAGTGGGACCAACTTGGAAGATGAAGGTCTCTAAGGGCATGATCTAGAAAGTTCCATCTTTTCTCTGGCTCTGCCCTGTCCCTCTGCTTCTTGGTGAACAGCTTTGCTCTACAATGTCCATTCCCTTCAAACGCAAAGCCATGAACCAGTTGACAATGCACAGAACACTATCAAAGCATGAGCCACAGAAAGTCTTTCCTTCCTTTCTTATGGGTGTTCGTCACAGTAACAAAAAGCTAACTAAGACAGGTACTTGGAAAGATTGTATTAAGCCTTTAAAAAAAATAAAAGTATTTCCTTCAGGGATACCAATCCATTGGAATGGATCACATCTACCTCAGCAGCCAGAATGATAAGTTATCATTCTGTGCATATTATGATATCATGCACATATTAACTTTCACTTCCATAAAATATAATAATTTTATGAATGTTTTCATTCTTGGTTATTCCTGAACCTGTGGCAAAATTGAGAATCATAGATACTGAGTGATTTATTGAAAATCCCAAATAGGAACATCACAGTTAATCTGGTTTGTTTTTTTTTTTAAATAAAGGCAACTTAGTGCACTCAGGTTTCCCATTATCTTTTATGTTTACTGTAGGGTCAGAACTAAGTCTTGAAGTTCTTACTGGCCCAGACTATCATGACCACATTCTCATTGAGGCTACTGCCATTACTCAGCAGAGTTATGAGTGGACAAGCCATGGGCCTCATGTTGAAGGTTTTAATTTGTCTTAATTCCTCTAAGTTTTAATAAGATAATACATAGTTTAGAAAAATAGGGTTTTTTTTCCAATTCAGTTTTTCCATTTACTCCAGTATTACTTTTTCTCAATAGAATTGAGCAAAGGTAAGTCAAGAAAATATTCTTCTACTTTAGGAGGTTGTCTGTTCTCACAATAAGTTGAAACATAACCAGGTTGTTTGCAGCATTATGTTGAGATTATATATTTTTTAATCTTTCTGTATTTAAGATGCACTTGTACTTCACCGAGAGCACCAAGTGGCAGCCTCACTCCTCACTAGATCTTTTTTCTCATAGACTCTGTCAGATATAACCATGTTATGTTTACTCTGAGAAAATAGAAGGAATATTATACCAACTGAGAGGAAAATATCATAAACACAGCTACCTACCAACCAAAATAGAGGTGGTCAACTCCTCTGGCAGGGGACTCCAGCCCTGTTCTCCTCTGTTAGCAATGAATGCTAAGAAAACATCATCATTATAGAACTACTCACATGAATTGACTCTTGGCCAAAATTCTAATTTCTACTATTCTTCAGAGTGAAATATCTACAGATATCCACAGAAGTAACATACAGAAAAATACAAGCAATAAATGCCACAAATATAATATTTTAAGACCATCCTCTCTGGTCTTCATGTAGAGTAGTGGTTCTCAACCTGTGCACTGTGACCACCCATAAGATATCCTGCATATCAGATATTTACATTACAGTCCATAACAGTCAGTCATGAAGTAGCAACGGAGATAATTTCATGGTTGGGGTCACCACATGAGGACCTGTATTAAAGGGTCATAGCATTAGAAAGGTTGAGAACCACTGAAGAGTATTAAAAACGTTAATCCCTGTGTTGTTATATTTTATTTCTGCTATCAATTCTCAGCATGCCACATTTTATTTTGACCATGTTAGTCATTCTACATTCTTGAGTATGTGGTTTGTCCTGACTCTGCACCTTAGTCATATGACCACTCTGCCATCCTTCCGCCTCTGGTTGGCCTTCTCCACACCCATTACTCATCCACTTATTACTACATTATCCTCAGTATCTAGAAAAAAGGTTACACAGAACTTTTCCCTTTATTCAAAATAGATTGTCAACATTTCCTCCAAATTATTGTTTACACTAGATTCAATGACAGTTTATATTTCTGGACAATAATTGTTCTAATATTTGGGGCCCATATCTCTGTGCATCACACATTAATTTTAACATTTAATGATAATCTTTATTATAAATTATTATGAGTTTATTCCCTCATGAATGTTCAACATTTTGACACCAAAATATAATATTGTCACTTATAATAAGTCTTCACTCAAAAGCTGTGCCATCAAGTTACAAAAAACGCATAATTCTTTATTACGTGAGTTTATGATTTTGGGTTGGTCTGTATTCATAGCAGTCTTTGGCCACATGTGTCCAGAAGGCCACTAGTTGGACATGCCTGATGATTTAGGGCTCAGTGTTTGTAATATCTTTCAGCATTTAGTCACAGTTAGCATTCCGATAAGCAATGTAGATATAATATAAAATAACACACTACAATACAACCTTAACCAAAGCAACATATAAACAACAAATACATTGCCCCAAATTTTTTTGCTCAGGTGTACAGAGGGAAAAAAGGCTACTAGAAGAGCATTTTATTGTACGTGAGAGAAAAATGAAAATATAAGAAAAATAATAGACTGCCTTGGGGAAAGCTGCATATTGGCAAGTACATTCTTGGATCCATGACAGTGGTTTTTAATCCTCTATTTGTAACACCCTACAGTAACTCTAAATACTTCAAAGTGTTGTGAAATTTTAAAAGTAAATAAATAAATCAAATCTCTTACAAAGCATAGTTAGAATTAATCCATTTTTTTAAAAAAATTTAAAGGTAAATACACGTCTTCCAGCATTAAAAGTAGAGGGTGAGATTGGTAAACCAGACAAAGGGAAGAGACAGCACTGTCACTTCTAAAAACTCTGGGTCATTGGACCAACCAAAGGAGAGACACTATCAGCTGCTGGAGGCTGTGAACAGTCCTGTTCTTTAAAGGAACAGTGTGGCTTAGGATTCAGCTCAGTCACTGAGGGGGTGCCAGAGTTCAGGCAACACCAGAACAGCAACAACAAACCCCAACAACCACCAACAAAAGCAATACCATCAACACCACCAACAAAACCCATGCTTTGGAAAAACTAGCCAAGCCATTACAGCTATCCAGTCACGGACCTCGGAGAAAGGAATCACTCTTAAAAAATACTCAATAGATTATATAATATAGTCAAAGTTGTTGATATCATGCAGTTGTTGATATCATGATAAGATTCTTGAGACAGAAAAACCACATGCTAAAAGTCTTCTAAAGGCAAAATATACATGTTAGTGCAGCAACAGGAATTTCCTTAGTTTATATGATTACAACGTTATAATACCCTGTAAAGAGATGATAAATATTCCAAATAGCAAGTTTGGGTCTAAATTTTATCTTCTCAGAGCATTAAGTAGAGAATAATTATAATACGTAGGCCAGTAAAATAAATACTCATTTAAGGACTGGGAACATTCCCATTTGGACTCTCACAGTGTAATACTGCACAATATGCTTACAGTTTAGTCTCTATACGCTCTGTCATTTGCCTTGTTATAAAAAAAAACTCCTATTTTTATAAAATATTTAACTAATTAAAACAGATCCTATCAGTTCAAATACAGTATTGAAAACATAGGTTTAAAATCATAGCAGTTAGGTTTGACAAATTTTTCCCAATTTATTTTAACAACATTGTTATTTATTCTTTGAGAATTTCACACAATACATTTTGATCATACTCCTTCCCCTCACCCAACTCCCAGATACTCCCCTACCTCTTGATCAAAAATTTAAAGCCATAAAATTTTTAAAATCCAGAAAAATGTAAGGCCCATAAAAATTTGTATCCAGAATATATAAATATTCTTTATAGTCAATTAAAAAGCAAATAAAAGGCAAGCAATTTAAACATGTTTGAATAGTATCCTAGTTTTTTCTCTTTTGCAAAACTTGGGGGAGAAAATGGTTTATTTCATTTTATATTTCCAGAAAACAGTCCATCACTGAGGGAAGTCAGAGCAGAAACCTGGGAACCAGAACTGAAGGAGAAACCAGAGGGACACTATTCACTGTGTTGATTTCTCTGACTTGCTCATCTTGCTGTATTTTATAACCCAGGACCACCCACCCAGGAGTGGCATCACCTGGAGTCGTCTGGGCCCTCTCACATATATTGTTAATCAAGAAAAAAGCACCACAGACATGCCCACAGGACAATCTGATAAAGACAATCCCACAGTACATAAAAGTGTGTTAACCTCTAGGATTATTGAGTCGTCTCCTCAAGCAGTCAGATTTTTTTAAGGCCTGAAGATCAGATTGCTCAATGGTGTGGTACTGGCGATTACCAGCACTGTGAGTACTCAATCAGGAGGACCAGAATTCAGATTCCCAGCACTCATGTTGAAAGCAGGGTATGGCTGGACGTGACAGAAACCCCATGGCTGACAGGAGATCAGAGGTAAAGACAGGAGGATCACTGGGGCTCACTGCGGACAGCCTAGCCAAAACCAAGCAAACTGTAGATTCAAGGAGAGAGCCCGTTTCAAAGGAGGAAGGCAGAAAATGGTAGAGACAGTCAAGAGACATGATCCTCCAGCCTCTGCATACCTAGACATGTGCACACATATGAATACCGCACACACCCATGCATGTACCACTCTTATGCATACACCACACAGACAGACATTCACACACATACAGAGAGAGAAGCTGTAGATATCGTCTGCCAGCCTAGACATGTGTATGCACATAGGTACCATACACACACATGCACATACCACACATATGCATACACCACAGACACACACAAAGAGAAGCAGACAGACAGACAAACAGACACACACAGAGAAGCTGTAGGTAACATCCTTCATTTTAGACATGTCTATATATACGGGTACCCTCCACACTCACATATGTAGTACATACAACATATGCATACATCACACACACAGAGCGGGGGAAGGCTGTAGACATCATACAAATTAAGCACACATAACTGTGCATTGTCCCATTATGTGCAAGTCATAATTTACCAATTCTTGGTCAGTGCGGTTGATCAAAGGGAGACAAAAATTAAAGCCACAGTGATGTACAATGGCTAAAGATAAAGTAACAATGAACTAATAACAAGCTATAATATGTCAATCAGAATTTGGAAGTTCTGTACTTTCAGAACGTCATCAAAGAACCCAGCAATTTCATTCCTAGACATTGTACATAGCAGAGATAACGTCGTGTGTGAAAACATCCAAAACAACAGTAAACTGGAGACAGACACAAACATCAAGCTCTATTCTGGCATGCCATCACACCTGTATGATGGGGAAGCACCTTCCTGAGCTCCGCAGCCACATTACAGTGACTCCGAATGAAAGGACGTTAAAGGTTGTGGTTATTACAGTGCTGGTAGAGTTAGCGTTAGGAGTGCCTAGGGTTATATATCGTTCAATGAACACACAGGCGCACACATGAATATTGAGCCAAGCTTTTCTCAGAGAACACTGTTTCAAATGCACTTTGTTAAAACATTCCAATGTCTTACTTTTACATAACATTTTAAGGAGTTATCAAGATACACAATCTTAAATTTTTATATTATGCAAATGTGTGACAGTATATTCAAAAGCTTCCAAAAACATAGTTGAAGGCATAGATTGCACTTCACTAAATGCTCATGCTAAGGTTTACCAACCATGATGTTAACTTAAGCCTTGGGAATAATTTACCATTTGCCTTGTTTTTTTAGAGAGCGAAAATCAGATCATGAAGTAAAGGCTTAGTGCTCAAATGACTCTTCGTTCTGGTTTTATAAGTTCTGGTTTTATATGTGTTAAAGGTTTTGGCCATTTTTCTGCAATATTCACAAATGAATAGTAAGGCAAAGGGTATATGACAATTGTTCACTTCCTTCTGCTCCTATGTAGTAGGGGGTAGGACTTTCTTCCAATAACAACAACCTAAAAGCCAGGGATACTACTGGGAAATTTTTAAACATTTATTTACTTTTACTTTATGAGTGTTTTGCCTACATGTATATATATGCATGCCTGGTGCCCGCAGACTTCAGAAAAGAATGTCAGATTTCCTGGAACTGGAGTTAACAGATAGTTGTGAGCCACCATGCTGAGAACTGAAATAAGGTCCCCTGCAAGAGTAGCATGTATTCATAACTACTAAAGCATCTCTCCAGCTCCCTGATATAAATTTTACATAAAGAAAAAAAAGGTAATTTCAATTAAATACTTTAAGGAGTACAAAGATTTCATATCACTATTAATTAAATAATATTCAATGTTATTTAAACTGCTTCCACCAGTTCTGTGATAGCCAGACACTTGACTGATCTTTCAGAAGCAGCAGAATTTCACTAAAGTGGTTAGGAGAATGAGAAAGATGGTGTCTGTTTTGCTATGGTAGGGACTGTACCAGAATGAGCTGGGTAGAAGAAATTAATTAACCTCTGTAGTGTGTGTGTGTGTGTGTGTGTGTGTCTGTTTCTCTATGTGTCTGTGGCTGTCTGTGTATATCTGTGTCTGTCTAAGTGTGTCTATGTGTATGTGTATTTGTGTGTATGTCTGTGTGTGTGTGTGTATGTGTGTATGTGTGTACAAAATTGTCATCACAAACATTCCCAGAATTGTTGTTAGGGAAATTCTGAAGAATACTGGTGCAGGGTGCCTGCCGTGGTGTAGATAAGAACAAACACTTTGGACAGTGTGATCCTAATTACCAATGAAATTCTTTCACCATATATATAAACACATGTTAAAGCAGAGACATAAATAAGGATAGTGAATTAACAACAGAACATGGTCCCAGAAAACAGCTGAAGAACATTCTTACATGTGATTTACAAATGTGAATCTGAAAACATAAGAAAAATACTGAATACAATGAATACGTAAAGAAACATTTGGTAACTCTATAGAAAAATGACACCGTAGAAATTAGAAAGAAAAATATATTGTGATAGAAGTCCCATGAGCCTAATTAACAACCCCAGTGCCAGCAAAATGGGTCTTTAAATAAATTGAAGTTTTGAATTAACTCATCTACGATGATCTGTTTGCAAGCATCACAGATTCTCATGATCCCTGTTCTGGGACAAAATCGCACACTCCCTCCCCAGGATAGTATGTGGTAAGTGGGCAGATGAAGCATGAGCCCCACAGGCAACATGAGTTCTCAGAATTTAGGGAACATGCCCTTGTTCACCTGGAGAGCTCTGCTCACACAAATATCCCTGAGCAATCCCCACAGGGCATGACTCCAATGAGCCAGCCTGTTATTTATTAGCACATTAAAGACACCAAATATCCAAAAGATGTTTGCTATTAAATTTATAATGTTTGAATTCAGCAATGTCCAAAGTCTGAAGGGGAAGACATTTTCCTCTTAATGGAACACTTTCTATGTTTGCCCAGTTGTTCTGAAAATGGGCCCTACTTCAGCTCAACTAGCCACACTTTCCACAAAGGTCAGAATCTCCAGTGCACTGACTGCTCAGGCCAAGACTTCATCATCTGGTGATGCTGGAAGCTTGAATGACAGGCTAAACTATCCAATGATGACATTTCAATACCATTTGACCATGTTAATAGTTTTACCAAGAGAGAAGTAGTTTCATGGGCTATATTATAACGCAATTGAGAGCCAGGGAGGAACAATTAATTTTCATAGTCAATTTCTTAAGTCAACAGCCTATGGTCCTTATGGAGGCCCCCCATCTTGAGATGCATATCTTTTCACTTGCCCATAGGATTTGACTCTACTAAAGCTGCTCTTTAGTTTGGACAATGATAGTTTGAAGAAGAAGGGGTGACTGACAAATGTGTGAAATCAACAACCATATATTTGCCATATGTTCATGAGGAAAGTTTTCAAATGGCTTCAGTTTGTCTTAAAGAAGGCTATGGTTTGCTCAATTTTGTCTCTTCTGACACATATGCAGAAGAAACCTAAGCTCCGCTGCAAATATTGCAGGGTATGGGACCCTGTGGGAGATGAACTCCTTTTAGACTGCAGTAGTGCCACTCTGCAAAGGTAAGCTCTGCTGTCTCCCACTCTGGCGCCCTCTCACCACAGGGGATGCTAGAGCAAGAAGTCCCGTCTGCAGGGCACTGTCTTGAAGCGGAACTTCACAGCCTGTGAACTAGAAGCTGATACATTTCAATTTATTGCTGTTTACCGAGTCTCCAGTATTCTGTTAAAGTAGCACATAGCATATGTATATTTGCTGATCCCGTTTTTAATCCCCCCTGTTCCCTAACTGCTAAATATTTGGTATTAATGACTTCTTTGAATGCAATTACTGGATTCCTCAATATGGTGCTGAGAAATAGGTAAGTTATTTGAGTGTGCCATGAGTATCAGAGTCAGTAAAAGTACAGCCACAGTAGGACTTTTAAAATGTAGCCAAAAGAAGAGATTTTTTTAAAAGTCCCTTCACTAAGGAAGTCACAAAAATATCTGATAGATTGAATCACCAAACGCAGGTGAGAAACTGGAAACAATACAGAAATGTCAAAGCCAGCTTCTGTGATACTTTTTTTTGTACCGTTAAGAAAACTTGTGGATTTTTTTTTTTGTAAATTCTAAAAATTCTTTAAGTAGAGAATCAGTGTCACCTAGGAACTTGTAAGAAATACTAGATCAGCTGAATCAGAAACTCTCTGGATGATTAGGATGCATACTCAAGTTTGAGAACTATTATTCTTTACAAATTGGTGGCATATGAACTGGCCTTTTGGAGCCCATTCCCCATAGAGGGAAATCTTGCTCAGACTTAATTCAGGAGAGGAGGGGCATGGGGTGGGTGGGTGGGGGTTGGGGGAGCTGAGAGGTCAATGAGAGGACAGGGAGGGAAGAGGAAGCTGTGGTTGGTTTGTAAAATGGAAAAAAAAAACTTTTAAGTAAAAAATAAATAGGATGCATAATCTTTTAAGTAAAAATAAATAAATAATAAATAAATAAATATAAAAATAAGGCTTATGAGCCCCAAAATATTTTAGAAAACATTTATAGAAGATTTATGCACTATGGGAAAAAATACCTCCCCCACCACTCTCCTTTATTTCCTATCATAGAATACACATATAAATTTGAAAGTTTCATTCTTGTATTCATCTAATTATCCCTAGGCCTTTTGTAGAAATTCCCTAAATTATGGTTTCCTAGACCTATAATTTTAGGAATCAAATAAAGTTACATGTTCAATAATTTGGGAATAGCAAATCAACTTCTAGGTTAAATGTCTTTTCATCTAATCAGAGACTTAGAAGCAAAAGCAAATTCTTTCCAGCATTTAACAAAGGTCCAGGCACACAGAAAAGTGGAAAACTGTTTAGAAAACTAGTAAGTTCTTTGTAATTTTAAACAACGCGCAATGTTTGGTTAGTTTTTAAAGGAAGACATGATCAACACCCATTTCCCGTCCTTTTGTATACCCACTCTATGGGTCGGACGCCCCTTTTTCTTTTCTTTTTCAAGTAACTCCAATTTGGCTATATTTTATAGTTCCCTCCATGAAGTGGAGGTTGAAGTTATCAAAATGCTCCTTCCAGAGCAAAGAAAACACCATTGATATTACTAGAAACTGTGCATGCGATAGACTAAACACCATCCGCTGTAAAAACACTGCTCTGAAGGGGAGTAGGCGGGAAATGCTCAATAACAGTGAAACATAGCCATTACTCATGCAAAAGCCATTATCAAGAAGCCACAGAACCACCTAGATAAATCTGAGCATTTCAAGTGTAAAGCAAGAGCGTGAGATGGCGTGAGAACAAATAGATTTCTGTGCCATTGGTTTCCCACCATTCATGTTTATCTTCATGAATTGTTTATAATTTACTTAGTTCATAAATACCCAGTGTTAATGGCTAATAGCATAGAAAAGTCTTACATGGGCTTGTAGACGTGGCTAAAATATCACAAGGGCATAAGCAAGTGACTTTGTATATTAAGGCATAATGGGCCGTGAGACTTTAAGGGGGTTTCAGAAAGTCCATTGTCCATTAACGCTACAATAAAGGAGTCCCGATCCTACTGGTATGAATGAAACAGAATAAATTCTGAGACAAGCTTCATTTAGTCTGTGGTATTGTTATAGCACATAAAACAAAGATTTGGGCCTTTTCTTTTTGACTAAGTTTATTATCTCAATAATTATTTTAACACACAATAACCCCAGTTTGTTTAGAATATAGGAGCTTTTGCAAAAACAGCCAACAGTCACTGATACTCAGCCTTAGTGTAGGCTAAAGCATGGTTTTCTTACTGTCTAGTTATTTCCGTTTTAAGACTATATTTTGGTCTATGTTGATTATGCATTTATTCATTCCCTGATTAATCAGTTCTGGATTCATTTAGTGGTGTGTGTGTGTGCACTTAAAATAAAAATGGCGTTTGTTAGAAACTTTGCCCTCAGTATCCAAATGCTACAGCTGAGTTTCCTCTGCTTATGGGAAGCAAATTTCTATTGGGTTATTGTTATTTTGACATCTGCCCTTTTTTTCTTTTGCACAGAAAAAAATAAAAATACTTTAAATATCTAAAATATTTTAAAATATTAATAAAATGTAGAATTTCTGGTCACACACAAATGCAGCATGCATGCATCTTATTACTAACAGCTGCCGTAATTTTGGTGAATACAGCATTTGTATTTTTATAGGTAATAAGTAGAAAGCCTGATACTTGGCATAATTTCTTACTGGTCTCATATTATTAAATTTTTCTCAGTTTCGCAAGGTGGATATGACTCAGGCTTTGGTTTAAAATAGAATTTTATAACCTTTCTTTAAATGTTAGCATAAATTCAGTTAGCAGACACTCAGGGAGTCCAGTGGAAAAAGCAGGCTTCTTCCTAACTTTTAAATTGCAGAAATAAGTCGGATGCTACCTAAGAACTCAAGTTTTTAGTGTGAAGAAGTTTGCAGGTTTTTTTTTTTCCTCACAGAAGTTCTGAAACAAAATTTTCCCTTTCTAGTAAAAATTCTACATTTGAAATAAAGAAATAAGATTACCCTTTAGGTGTTACAAGAATTATTCATGAGAGATTGTCCTTTAAACGTAGACCATGGAAGTTGGCAGTATGGCATCATCAGGGACAGAAACTAGGAAAGGCAGTAGTCTGAAGAAGCTGAGGTCGCTATAAGGAAGACTAGTGGGCAGCAGAATTCATGATGCTGAGAAAATAACAGATTCCAACAAAGCAATTTACTGGTACTGGGAAATAGATACGTGAATACCAGGATAGAAATCCAAGATTACA
This sequence comes from Phyllotis vaccarum, assembly GCA_033318265.1. Lineage (NCBI taxonomy): Eukaryota > Metazoa > Chordata > Mammalia > Rodentia > Cricetidae > Phyllotis > Phyllotis vaccarum. The sequence goes on along the minus strand of JARWLC010000019.1, from coordinate 60,028,320 downwards.
TCATCGAGGTGCTCCTATCTCCACCAATCAGCAATTGCTGGAACCTGAGAGGGCAGTGCATCAGAAACTTGGCAGCTGAACCATCGGGTATGTATGTAGGTGGGTGTCCTTGCCTCTAAGACAATGTGAGCAGAGGTGCTGAGGGAGAGTGATCTATCGGTGTATTGAAAGATCATAATGTAATGGGTCAAGGGGTGGAGACCTGAGAAGCAGAGTCAGATCATGTGGGACACATAAAAGTTCAATCACTGTGACGTCTACCAACACTATTTTCTTAAACTAAATTCACATGTGTGTGCATATGCACATGCGTACACCACACTTCTGAGAAAGGAATAATACAAAATTTAAATATAAGGTAATTACAAATAGCCATATGGCAAAAAATAAAAGAAAAACTCCACTGCTTTCTGATTCCTTAGTACAAGCAGCCCAAGTATTCAGAGTCATATTCATTCATTCATTCATTCATTCAGTTTTTTTGGAGCAATTTTTTAAATTTTTATTATTTAAAAGCATTTTTTTAACATAGCAATCACTGTCCCCCCTTCCCTCCCCTCTTCCCAGTTCTCCCCAGCTTCTCCCACCTCATCCCTCTATCCACTCTTCAGAGAGGGTAAGTCCTCACATGGGAGTCAACAAAGTCTAGGATAGCAGGACCAAGCCTCTCCCCTGAGTATCAAGGATGAGCAAGGTGTCCCTCCCTCTGCAGGGATGGGCTCCAAGAAGCCAGTTCATGTACTGGGAATAAATTCTGGTCCCACTGCCAGCAGCTCCACAAACTGCCCACACCATTTGACTGTCATCCACATTCAGAGGGCCTACTTTAGTCCCATGGAGGTTCCCCAGCTGTCAGTCCAGAGTCCATGAGCTCCCAATAGCTTGGGTCAGCAGTCTGTGGGTTTCCTCATCATGATCTTGACCCCTTTCAGAACCATATTTAAATAATAAAAAAAAAAACTTTTCAGATGAAAGACACTGAAGATTTCATAGTAAATAACCTAATGAAATTCCATCAGTCCAGGCCCCTCCTGGCATCCAAATGTGCTGTTTAAAGTGGCTATTCTCAATTCTATTTTTAGCCATAAGCTAGAGGAAGAATAAAATAAAAAAGCAATTGTCATTTAGTTTTCTCTGCTGACATAGACCCAAGACTTTGCTCCTTTGCGTCCCCTAAATCACTTTAGTTTACTGTCTGAGTTTAAATGATCCAGTGTGACCTGGGACTCCTGCTCATCTTTGTGACTGGTCCTCCCAATAAGCCAGTTCTCCACAGTCTATCCCAGCATGTATGTTACTGCTGAACATACAGGAGTGCTCAGCCTTCCCTGAGGCACTGTGGTCCCTGACAGGGAACCACATTTCATCTCTATCCACATAATCTTATGCTTTGGTTTAAATTTCCTCTCTTCCATTTCAATTAACACAAAAATTTTATTTTGTAAGTTCCGGGAATTCGAAACAGAATTAACTAGACTTTTAGACCACCGTGTATTACATACATGATAAATGTCTTCTCTTACCAAACACACAAAAATCTATAGGTGTGATTAACTTTTTACTTAGCTTGATTTAATCATTCTATAATAATGTATATTTCAAAACATCGTCTTGTATGTCACAAACATAAACAATTATCTATCAGCCAAAAGATAAACAGAAAAAGCTGTTTATATGTATATGTTTACTACATCATTTATGTTAGAAAAAATAAACATTCCAAGTATAATTTGACCAGGCACATACGCAGTACATACATCCATATGGGCAAACTACCCCAACACATAAAATCAATCTAAAAAATTAAATTCAAAAGCATATTTATAGACACAACAGCAGTTATGAGCAATAGTTAGCAGAGGAAGAATGAATTTTTTTCTGAGGTATGCAGGACAGTTTTGTTCCCGACGTTTCTTAGAGTCAGCAATACTATTTTCGTCCTAGAAGATATTACCAGACCGTTGAGAGACTATTACAATACCATGGGATGATTGAGATTTATTGAATTTAGAGAGAGCAGAGACTATTTTATCCAGACGTGCTCATAAGGAAAAATGGTCTCTGGCTTAGCTTTGAGAATAAATGTCAAATTAAAGCCAGGATTTAGAAGAGCAATCACTTAAAAAATGGTCAAGGCACAGCCCACGAGGAACTGCAAACCCTACACATAGTTGCAAAAAGCAAATAGACCAGTCTGGTTGAGATTCAAGGATTATATTTATAAATACTAGCAGCCAAGGAGTTGGAAGAATCTTGAAAACAATACTGTCTATTCTCCTCTGTTCTCCTTGTGAAGACAATAAACAGATGCACTGAGACCAGACTGTGGATTCGTTTTTACAATGAACCACGTTGCTCCATCCTACACTCAAGTTTGATTAACAGATACACTGATCACAGACATAGCATTTCTGGTGTTCATCATTACATTCTCTTCGCAAACATGGCATTTGGAAAGAGGCATGAGACGCTTGTCTTTAGAAATAAGTTAGTGGTCATCTGAAAGGCACATAGCTATGTGCTAATGTGGCATAATAACCTAAAACTTGGAATCAGCAACACAAACAGGAAGTGCTAACTTCAGACAAAAAGGCAACAGCGCTGGGGGATTTTGGCAAAATTATAAAAGAGGACTAAGAGGGCTGGAAATTATAAAATCCTGGAATTGCCCTTTGGACAGAATTTTGCTGGCTAGCCATTGGTCATGGAGTCGCTTGTAATCAATTTAAGGATTATTTTCTTTTATGTGCTTTCCCTAAATTCCTGTCATTGCATTTATTTTTAGGATGGGGACTCCCTGGCAGCCTGTCCTTCATTGTTCAGCCCTCTCCTTCCTTCCTTGTTACTGCAAGCCCATGTGCAGAACAGGTAATGAGCAGAGTACAACTAAGGAATTACAGGTACACTTGAGCCTCTCCCTTCCAAAGAGCATGTGCTATGAAATAAAACAAGTCCCAAACAGCCCTGAGAGCTTGATATCAAACCCTGGCGGGTAATCTTGGCTCAAAGGCTGTGTTTGTTTAGGGGCTAAGGTATATCTGCATTCTTTCTGGTGAGGTATAAAACATCGCATCACAATTCTGAGTCTCAGCCTGCTATAGACTCCACCAGACATAGGAGCACATATGGGAAATGCCTATTAGAGGCTCATTGATATCAGAGACAGCATGTTTCCACCATGCCCAGGCAAAAGCAAATATGCTTCCCGTTCCTTTCATTTCTCAACGTGTACTTTCTACAGAACCATAACACTCAGCTGTGAGTGTTGAACAGGGAAATCAGGACATGCTTCTTCTCATTAGATCAACAGACTGTCTCCATAACCACACAGAGAGCAATAAGCAAGCATGTATGTTGGTAGGAAGGAAGGGGTGGTTTGCATACTGAGAATCTAAACTCCATCTTTTTAGCATGAAGAGCTTGTCTGCCCAGGAAAGCAACAGATTTGGTCCAGGAAGGAACACAGGTCTGTCCCTGACATTCTTGAATTCATGACTTACTGCATTATTAGGGTAGGGTACAGGCTAGCCCAAAAAGCTATCCTTTCTTAAATATGGGCAGACTATTAAAATAATGGTGCTGAACTTTGGTGTCAATGATCTATTTTTGCTTTATAATGCATCCATCATGCAACTTTTCCCCTAGCAAACGATACTTTCCTTACTCTGGGCACATAAAAGGAGTATTTTTCTATGTCCCTGAGATTAGTCATGGTCATGTAACTAATCCTAAGTACCAGGCCAGTCATAAAAGGAAGATATGAAACTTTCAGGTTGGCACATGGAATTGTGAATATTAAGAACTTTTACTGTCTTCCCCTCCTGCAATAGCCAGAATACACTGACCAGAAGGAGTCTTGGTTCCGAGCTATTACAAAGAACAGACAGTTAGTCATATTAATAAACATGTGATTGAGCAATAAGTGTGTTTTTCTTGTTTCGAAGCCATCAGGAGTTTGAGATAGTTACTGAGACATAATCTAAGCAATCTGACAACTGCAGATGTTGGAAAACCCCGTGAAGGAAGGTGGAGCCAGAAGACCCTTAGGAAGAATGTCTGTGGGAAGGCTCACAGTCTTGTTAGAGAAGGGAGACAACTTTCTTTTAGGATGAAGACACAAAGAAAACTAAGAAGCTTATCATTTGGGTATGTAAAGAAAAAACATCATAGACTGAAGGAACATGGGGTATGAAGTCCAGAGAGAAGACTGTGCTATAATATGGCTGGAGAAGATAAGCGGGGAGGGAATTATAAGGCGAAATCAGATATAACTGAACCCAATTCACAGAGCATTGGGCAGATTGGGTCCTTGACTCTGAGCTCAGGAGGAATATTTAGGTCTCATTGATCATTTATTAACAGAGTTGTTCTGGGTGCTAAGTTAAGGTTATTCTGAAACTATCCATCTATCTGAGATTATCTCAGTGACTGCAATTTTGTAATAGACAGATGGATATTTAACCAAAATAGTAGAGTATGACTGAGAAATAACATACCCCCAAATTCTATATAAAATCTGAAAAGAAAGATTCAAAGACGCGTAGCTGAATGGAGTGTGATGCACGAGAGAAGGGCTACAGGAGCCCAGGATGTTTTCTGAGGCTTTTAACGGAGCGGAGCGAAACGTGTCATCGTTAATGAAGTTAAGAAAGAAAGTTTGCGGTACAAGACTTACAGGAACCTCACTGAGAAGTGCTGAAACTTAGGTGTCAGTCAGAAGGCCAAGTAGAGGAATGAAATAGGCAGCTGTTAAATGGAGCTGGTGAAAGACATTTCAGCTTGTAGTGTTTAGACCATTTTAAAATCATGAGACTCAATGAGATCATCAAGAGACCAAGGGCATGAGAGAAGAGATCCAGCATCCCAGTCCTGAAACGGTCCAGTGCAACGAACTCCTCAGATGAGAATGAACCAGGAAAGGAGACTAAAGGACGCAAGAAGCAATGGCAGACAAATGAGGCAAAGCCCAGAGAGGTGAAGCCACCTGCCGAGGAGAATCAACAGGGACTCAGATCCTGGCCTAATGGCTCACAGCTCAACTCATGAGACACGGAAATTATAGAGGAGCTCAGCATACATGCATAATAGTTTTGGTGGGATTTATCATAGTATCGGTCCAAATTGAAAACATGTGGCTTATACTGGAAGATAAACCAAGTAAGAAAACAGAGAACAAATGAGAGACCGGGAAAGAGCGGGAGAATGAGGGAGCATGACAACCAGAAAAACAAACATGTTCTTTGTAGCCTTGCTTCATTAGGAAGAATGTTCTCTGAGGATGGACTTAACCAGAGAGACAAGCCATATACATCATTTTCACCCGGAGGAATTTAACCATTAAAGATCTCTGCATTTCTGCAGTTCGAAACTGGGAATATATGAACAGTGTTCCAAACCTTCTTAAAAACACTGTGCTTCTAGTTTCCGTGTAGTATCGAGCAAGCTGGAGAGAACATCATACCAGATTTATAGCAATGAAAATAAAAGGCCACAAGATAATCCTAAACATGTTCCATATCTAAAACTTATAAAAGTTGAGGTTATAGAAAGACCTGAAATCTGAGAAAAGGGAGGAACATACAGGGAGAGTCGCCATTGCTTGTAAGAAGAGTTTGGTTAATAATTTTAATGAATTCCATAGAACCCTCTGGAGAGCCAAGGGTACGTGAGAGATTTGGACCTGACCTCCCGACTCTTTCATGAACCTCACAGGAACAGTAGACAGGGACAACAGTTGTAGAAAGTCTCCTTTGGGACTCAAGGCTAAGAAAAGAAAATTCAGAAAGCAACTGCCCCCCACACACAAAAGGGGGGGAAGAGAGGGACGGGGAGAAGGGAGTTTTCAAAAGAAAAAGACAAGCGGCAGAGCCTCAACACAGGGCTCACAGCAGCACTGTGAGTTTATGTTCGTCATTAACTGTACAGGAATTCAAAGCCAGTCTGGGTGAGGCTCAGCCTACGAACAAAACACAACCCCCTCCCAAAAATAAAGGAATTGATAGACTAGGGAAGGAAAGCAAGTGTGCTCTCACACACACACACACACACACACACACACACACACACACATGGGGGGGGGATACAGTCTCTCTCTCCTGCTATCTCTCTCCATACATATGTTTGGAAATATCACTCAAGTAATTTAAAATATTTTTGTTTGTAATTAATGCTATGAATTGGGGTGGGGTCAGGGCAAGATCTCAAATCCTGAACATGGATCAGAGACCGCTGAGGAATGCTGATTGCTGGCTTGCTCTTCATGGCTTGAAAAGTGTACTTTTTTTTAACCTAACTCAGGACTGCCCGTGTGGGATGGACCACCTCCACAAAGTTGTCCATAGGCAACTGTTTATGCAGACATTTTCTAAACTGTGGCTCTTTCTCCCAAAAGGACCCTAGCTTGTGACACACAGACAAAAACTAGCCAGCTCAGAGTTACAATGATGTAGGTAGCTTTGAGGTGCTCAGAATGACAGTCAGTGGCCAACAAATCCTGCCACCATGTAGGGTGTGATTCTCTGGAAAACATGAATGAGCTCAGAAACGGAATCTCCTTCTGAGCTTCTGGGACTTTCTGTCACTTGTTGACACCCTTGTTTCAGTTTCCTAAGAGCTGGAGTCAAGGAACCAGTCATTCCTACCCTGATCTTGACCTTCAGACTGTGAGATAACATTGATCCCCTTGAAACTGCTGAGTTTGGACTCACTTGTGCCTTTGACTAGGGGAGGCACGCGTCAAAAATAGTGGTGCTTCCTCACGTATCACATAAAGACCACAAGTGAACAGAGTAATTATCTAGAGTCTGATTTCAGACACTGAAAGTAGATATCCAACCAAATAAACCTTCCCAGTCAACTAACATCACAAATCTGGGTTTTCTATTGTGAGTCAGAGGTGGTTTCAGAGGCAGAAACTACGTGTGTTAGTTACCCAGGTGGATGAGTGAGCGACTTATATTTATAATGTGTGCGTATGAAGATGCTAGGAAGAAACATCACTTTGCAAACTAACTTTTAATTAAAAGTCAGAGAGAAGTTGGATATGGACTAGCCTTGGGGCTCAGGTGTAGCCCACACATGTGACAGGAAGTGGTATGGACTAGCCTTGGGGCTCAGGTGTAGCCCACACATGTGACAGGAAGTGGTATGGACTAGCCTCGGGGCTCAGGTGTAGCCCACACATGTGACAGGAAGTGGTATGGACTAGCCTCCGGGCTCAGGTGTAGCCCACACATGTGACAGGAAGTGGTATGGACTAGCCTTGGGGCTCAGGTGTAGCCCACACATGTGACAGGAAGTGGTATGGACTAGCCTCGGGGCTCAGGTGTAGCCCACACATGTGACAGGAAGTGGTATTCCACTGTAGCGTGAGGAGAGGTTGATGGCCTACCAGGGTGAGCATAATAGCACAGGAATGGGAACTTAACCTAATATTAGAATACAGCAACTCACAATCCAGATCCAAATATTAATATCACTACTGTGACAAAGAAATCTCAGGGCTGACCAAAATCATAACTTTCCATTTGAGACTTTCTCATTCAAATCATCTTCAAAATTTTCATCAGCAAATCTGTCCGATATCCAAAATTACCAATTCTGTCTCTAAATACATCTTCTCACTTGTTAAACTGCCCACTGTAATCACATCGGGACATCACTGGTGAAAACAGCTTTAGTGACTGTCACTTCCCACCAACCAGCAAATAATTCATTCGGTATTATCCATCATTCCCATGGTTTATCACTAAAATTATATTCCTTCTACCCATTCCCTCATCGCAACCTGCTGGCCATGTCTCACTCATAATCCCTGAATGAGCCCAGTATCTTGAATCAAGCCTTCCTTGAACCTTCCTCCAATATCTATTAAAGTTTGCACAGCATTGAAGACATCACTAAAAATTTAATACCCACTAATCTAGAGTGGGTCTCTGTAACTGTGGACGAGTTGTTTACCCCTTCATCTTACAGTCATGTCAAATTTTCAACCCTCTCAATTAACCTCCATTCCCCAGCTCACAGGAAATCAGAGGCCATTGGACAAGAATTCCATCTGATCTCACTTCTTAAAGTAAAAGCCTCTCTTATTGATGCCCTTCCATGTAACCTTCCAAGGAGGGTTTGTGTAACTAACACATGCTTTCCCTTTCCAGGAAAATTACTTGGTTTGGTTTTGTTCTACTTTTCTCTTCTTTTGGTGGTCCTTTTCTTCCTCTCTTCTTTTAATAGCAAACAAACAAACGAATGAATGAATGAATAAAACCCCACACCATCCTAAACTGACCTCCGATATCACTTCTTGCCTCTTCTCCATTTCCAAGCAACTTCTCCACAATGTCTACTCACTGTTTCTGATTCACTCTGTCCTCTGCCTACAACCCACTGGAAATTGCTCCTGTATTCGTTACATAAATCCACTTTGGAAGGTCAGCAGGGGCTGCATTGTGCTGCATTAGAGTCTTGTCATGTGATCTTTAACCAGCACTGTTGGCCACACTCACCTTCTTCAAAGACCCGATCTTCCACTTAGTCCTTTTTATGTCTTTCACCTTGTCCTGGTTGGCTTTCTTTTTTTCCCCAACATGATACAAGCTAGAGCCATCTGGGAAGAGGGAACCTACATTGAGAAAATGCCTCCTGCATAAGACTGGCTTGTAGAGAAGCCGACGGAGGCAGCAAGGGAAGCAGAAGCCATTGAGGAACACTGTTTCCTTGCACCTCTTCCTTCATTCCTGCCTCCAGGTTCCTGCCTTGAATTTCCTCAGTAAAAAGAGTGTGAGCTGAGAGTTATAAGCTAAAATAAACCCCTCTCTCCCCAAGTTGTTTTTGGTCATGGTATTTTATCTGAGCAATAGAAAGCAAACACAGACAAGCTACAAACTCACACACTTGGTCATTAACCATTGGAGGTCTTTGGGGTTCGTTCTGAAACATATTAATTGTGGTTATAGTAATTTCTAATAGACACAACTACCATTTACATATTGTTGGATACAAAATCTATAGTTATTACCTGAACCTTGTCACTGAGTTCTAGAACTAATTAATATTAAGAAATAAAGACTGAGAAATAATTACGAAGTTTTCATCTCATCCTAAGCGTTTTATATCAGTAAAGGAAATCACCCACACCTAAGTACTAGAAGTTTAAGGGGAGAAATCTTAGACAATTTGCGGGTAAAGGCTTCTTCTTAGTTATTTGCAATTTCTTAACCATGCCTAAGACCCTTCCTCAAGCCAATCCCTAAGTAAGGGTATAAAGCCAACCATACACATTACACTAGCCCAACCAAGTAAATCTGCTCTAGAGCCTCTGACTAATTCTTCTATGACCTCTTTTCTTCCTCAATATCACCTGTTTCAAGGCCAAAGAAGAATAAAAAATCCTATAGATAACCCTCTCAAAACTCTGAGCTCTACAAATCATTACCACCAATTTCTTTCCAAAAGATTTAATAAATAAATGAATACCACAGCTTAAGCAGCTGTTTGTCAAAACACAGTTAAACTGTTTGCTGAGCCAAAGCAAAGCATTTTTACAGTGAATACCTGAAATGCCTTCATTCTAACAGAGGAAGCATTTGATTTTCCATCAGAAGGGGTTTGAGTGGAGAAAGAAAGGGTTTATTTATATCAAATACTTTTAAAGTCTGTTGAGAAACTTCTGCATCCCAGGCACTTCTCTGAGTGCTCTGGAGAATAAAGTCAAGGAGCATTGGGAATGGAAGTTTCTTGGGGATCATAACAGATGAGCTCAGCAGAGCCCTGGATTATTGAGTGTCTTTGCCAACATGTCATGGCTAGAATTAAAACAACATATTTGCCCTCAGCACATTCAATTTAATATAGACTTTTTTTTTTACAAACAGAAAGAGCTACCACTATAGTAGAGGCATCTAAAATGAAGGAATACATCTATTTATCACATCCCTAGACTGAAGGAGTATTGACAAAAGGACAAAAATGGCCCTGGGCAAAGGCTATGAATGAGGACCAGTTCTGTGACTAGCTAAGTTGTTCTTCTCATGTATTCCAGGAGAGATACACAAACACAAGATGGACATCCTACCCTTAAAAATGCTGCTCGCGCCCAACACTGGATTCACAACATTGTTTCCATAGTGCACAGCTGTTGTGTTGAAAATAGAGGATCATGAGGAGTAAGAGTGCAGACAAGGGATGTGTTATCAATAAGCCCAATCTCTCTTTACTTTGGTTAATTAGAAAAACTAGGTAAGATCTTCGCCCAGGCTCTCAGTCCTGCCATTTCTCTCTGGTGAAGTGAAGCCAGGAAAGCGATACTATTTCTTAGCTTCATGCTGTAAAGGGCAAACTACGGTCAGTAGACAAATCTAGTCCACCGCCTGTTATATTTAAAAAAAAAAAAAAAAAAAAGGCAGAGTTGTGAATGACACATGCCATCTGCTCTCTAAAAGCCAACTCTGTTGTTTACTCACAGAAGAATCTCGCTACCAGATACTTAAAAAGTCAGGCAAGTAACAACATATGAGTATTGTTGTAATGAGAAGCTGAGAAGGGTTAGTAAAACTCGGCTTCCTAACTTGCTTAAACCTTTGAAACACAGCACAAGAAGGGATTGTATGAAATTCTGTGTGTCCTTATTCATGTCATATAAAAAAAGAAGGCTGCAAAATGTTTCTTATACCTTTAAGGCATGAGGCATTATTCTAGAGGTAATGCTTAGTTAGTGGAGTTGTATTTATACAACGTCTCTGGGTCTAAAAGAATGTATTCTATATCTGTCCACCTCCTACATGACAAGCAAAGAATTTTATATTAAAGAACTCTGTGTTTCATGGATTTTAAGACTCTATGTGGCTTTTTATAAAATAAAAATATTTAGATAGAAGGGATTTACTTTGAGAAGCTCAGTGTTGTTTGTTTTAATTTTTTTTTTAATCTTACTTTATATTCAATGAGAATTGTGCTTGGGGGTCCAGTATTTGTTCATCATGTGCATGCCTAGTACCCACAGAAGCCAGAAGAGGGCATCATATTACTCAGGATTGAAATTGCAGGGTCTGGGAATCAAACCCGGGTCTTCTGGAAGAACAGCTAATGCCCTTAACCTCTGAGCCACGTCTCCACCCATGTCTCTACCTGCCCGGAGCTGTTCTTGATCTTCATCCTTCGTTCTTGGGAGGACCAGCTGGACCTGAATGCTTTCTCCAGTTCTAGTCCTTAACTTTGACAAGTAAAGGGAAATAGGAAATACCACTTGGATCTCAGCAGCTCTGAGGGCTCAATCCAATGTCTGTTGCAGTAAGGCATTGTTAAATAAATAGTTCAGATTAACCATGCTTCTTGAATATGTTGACCTTTCAACCTTTTTTAAGAACCAGCTTGTGAAAAAAATCTATATGGGAATATGTCATGAAAATAATTCTAATTTTATAGTGATTTATCCACGTCTCTGACCCTCTTCCAAGTTTAGTAAGTATGTTTATTTGCCATTCAAATTTTACACAATCTAGGAATAGAAATTTCTTAATGACTTTTATTTGAGAAGTAAATTTTTCATCTACAATGGCTCGTAGTTTTACTAAATTCATGCTGGTCTTCATAAGAATATGTATTCATATGAAACCTATTTAAGTCAATAGCTACATAGCTTTTTTAAAAAATGATCAAAATGAAGGTTAGACATGGTGGCACACACCATACATTTAGAATATAGAGATAGAAGTTTTTAAGTTCAAGGACAGCCCGGTAGGCTAAATAGTGAATTCATGTCTAGCCAACACTACGTAGTGAAACTCTGCCCAAAACAAACAAACAAATCCTAAAATTAGTGACATTTATACAGTTCTAACTGTAAGACCAGACTGTCATAAGCAAGCTTGAAAAGGTCAGAAAAACAAATATGGCCAATATGTGATTTAGATGGAAGTTGCTTCTAGACTTCTATTAGTATAATATGTGGCTTTGGAGCACGCACTCGTGATAAGAACAGCCAATCCTATGTATCCACTGCAGAACGCCCAGAAACAAAAGGACAAGTGACCCCAGCAAACATGGATTCTGTGGGATCTGATGACTTTCCTCAAAGGTCTGGTTCCAGTGGGGTCAGTAGTGCCTCACTGACTTAGTTCCAGCGCATGATACTAAGGGTAGGAAGGGAGGTGCAAATATGATGTAAGTGATGCAGATCATGGAGGGAAAATGTCACAGACCTGAACCGAAGCCAAGATGTCCACGCGTACAGCCTGCAATGAGTCAAAAGTTATGCCCAAAGTGATCAAGTACGCCCTGCATTTCAGAGATATAGCTGAAAGAGCACAGTAAAAGATCTGCATGTGGAAGCTGAAGCCAGATGAGTTAGGTGGCTTACGTGGGACTCCATAACTAAAATAACAGCATTGCCAAAATCGGAGCCCCGGGATTCTGTCCATGGACTCAGCCTCATGCAGAGAAAGCAAAAACCAAGGGCTCAAGGGACGTGTTCACAGGACACATGTAGCCTGAAGCAAGTCCTTGACTCTGGATTTTATTATAAACTTGAAAATATCTCCATTAATCATAAATATTAGCTCCTATATTCAGAATGGCATCTTGTTTCAAAAGTGTGCATTTGAAAAACAGAAAAGGAAAACCCCCCCAGGACCTTCAAATCTCAGAGCAGAGCTCAGAGTAGGTGGAAAAGCAGCCCTATGTTACCAACAGAAAATAAAACCATGTTTTTGTGTGTGAGAGAAGAAATAGACTCTTCTGGAATCTAGTCAGGGTGGAGTAGAAACAGCTGACATCTAAGGGTGTTAACCCATTCTTGTAAATCATCTTTCAAGATTCGGAGGAGAGGAAATCCCCAGGAAACTCAGCAAAGAAACGCTGGGTAGAAGTGTTAAGTGTTAATTCGTTGAAGATGTGTGTGAACTTCCCTCACCAATTCCCACTCATGTTAAGTTAATCTTAATAATAATAATAATAATAATATTTTTTTTAAAGCTGCTGTGTAAGCTTTCCCAAAGGAAATCATTAAGTGGCCTTTGTTTGCACACTTTTTTGTTACAAAAGCTGTTTACAATGTTTCTTCTAAGAGAATTCTACAGGGTTATTTTCATATGTACAGATCAAATTAATCCTGGTCATGCCTCTAAAGTCTGGTTGTAGCCAAAATTCCGTTCTACATGATTAGACGACCAACTGTATGTGTGAGCAGCTACATATGTGCATTGCAAAGAGAAGGGAAAGACATCATTCATCCCCACTCTCCCATGGGACCTGGACTACCTAAGGCAAAAGTATTTATGAATGCATCACTGACCTTTTGTTTGAGGCAGGGATTATGCTTCTGACCTGTAAACAGTGCTTAGTGGATAAATTGAAAGTGTCACTTTGCTTTTAAAATGTCTTGATTTTTGCTCCCATGAGAATTGGAGGCCACCCTGTACACCAGGGGGAAAACAATCCTCCCTTCCAAAATACACCACACACACACACACACACACACACACACACACACACACACACACACACACAATGACAAAGTTCATAAAATAGATGCACAAGTATCAAGTCACAGCATATGACATTTAGAAATGTATGGACCCACACTGGGATTTGGGATTAAACTAGTTCCAGTTATTCTCATCCAAAGAACTTCAAAAATAGTGAGTTCGCTTAAATCTACATCTCCTCACCTACTCCAGGAAGTTCCCAGACTCTTGCACATCTGAGAGCCATAATCCCTGGCTTGTCAGCTCTCCTCAGCACAGACAGAGAGGACACAGGACTTTCTTTTGTGCCATAAACTTCTCCTGGATAGTCAGGATTTGTTTACCCTCTTCTGGAGAGCAGAGTGAATGGAAACCTCCAAGGATAAAGGGAGATGGGGGGGGGGGGGTGAGTCCTACCCCCCACCTGTCAGGAGGTATCTGTTACCTCATCTCAGTCTCAGTGACAAGATTGGAAGATGACAGTCCCAGAGCTTCTGGTCACATAGTCACGCCAAGAGTTTTGTTTGGTTTTTTTTTTTTTTTAAATCCTAATTTTAAATGTGCAGTTTCAAAGATTCAATCTAGCAAAGGGACCTTAAAGCTGTTTTCTTGGTAATAATAACGGTTTCAGACAGCTTAAGTAACTAGATGAAACTAGAAAATGGCAATATCGTTTTCTAAATTCAACACACAGCCACCTCCCTCCCACATTTAAGCAAACATTTGCATCTCTCTGGACTTTCTGCAGTGAAGGAGTTGAATGCCTTTCCCAGCATCCAACTAATGTGTAGAGTGGTTACTTACTTGATGTGATCTAAGAGGCACTAAGATGCTCTTGTGATTTAGAAAATATGCTCTCTTGGGTGTACCTGTTGTTTAAAACCATCCCCAAGAGAAGACAAATCTGGTTCACTGGGATTAGTGTTTGATCCCCACAAAGACTCTTTAGAAGGAAGACATGTGTTCCAGGGAATGAGGTATAATCTATTAACATGTATTAGCCCCATATTATGGCTGAGAGTATATTGGGATATCACACTGGACCCCATTATTTTGCACAGTTAGTATATGCTAGTGGGATAAAGGGGGAAGTACATAGTGACTGGGGGCGTTTGGATGGAGGTGGCAATGGATGTCTGGTGCTGACAGTACCCCGGGCAAAAGGCAGGGCAGGAGAGAAAATACCAGGAGTACTAGGGGCCTCTGCTCTACAGAGGGAGGACCCTGAGGCACAAGTCCTCCCAAAAAGCAAAATATGCTTCCACTTTCATACCCATCTCCCCCTCTAGATCTCCTCCCTCTAATGCCTCAGATAAGACAGAAACTGGTAAGTAGAGTTTGGCCGTTGGTATTTAATAAATGCTGGTGGATATCTCATTTGCTTATCAAATGGTTTGTCCTGACAAACCCACGTGGTTTTGAAAAGATTAGAAACAAGGTCATCAAAAATAGAGCTAAGAACGGAAACGTAAACAGAAAGCAGGGATGAGAGTGCTTGCCAGTTAAATCAACATGCACTTTCTCAGCCGAAAAATCACAGAGATGTGGGCTGAGAGGGAGTCCCTCCCAAAATGGGGTAGAAAGGAAGGCAAGGAATGGAATGGCATCCCTCTGTCAATAGCCTGATTCCCACAAAAGCATTTCTATCACCTGGGAACTTTACTTCATTAGCTCAATGAGCTGATATAGCTAAAATTTCTCATCTAAGACCATTGTCATTAAAATATCGACATTGTAGTCGAAAAATAAAATTAATGCTATGAATATTAAAGAGATAAGTAGGTTAAAGTTCTTGTAAACTGGAAAACAAAAGCAAATATAAACAAACTATATGCAAACAAATACACACACATGCACATACACACGCATATAAACAAAATTATCTTGTCTGAAAGAAGTCTACAAATAGACCAGTGACTACAAATATTTATTACCTGTAAGATCTAAAAGTGCTCTCTAAGCCAAGGAAAGAAATGATAGATGCTCACTTGGTTAAAAATGGTCCCATAGGAATCTGCAAATGTGCACAAACTACCATGTTCTAACAAGCCCTGAACCACACTAAAGAATCAAAGGGTTACTATTTCCCCAAGTCAAGGCTCTTTATCTTGATGTTATCATTACGTTAACGCACATTAAAAACAAGTAAGCACTTCTTCTAGGCCTTCTCTTTTCCCAAACACTCTTTGGGTCCTGGGGTTCCAATATTAAATACTGAGATTTCTCTCTCTCTTAATGAGTGGTCAGATGTCTCAGCATTTAAAAAGAAAAATGTGGTTAGGCTATATAATACCAGAATCATCTTGTAAATTTGACATTGCTAGCATGCATGATCCACCCTGTGGACAGATGTGACAGAGTGGATCCTTACTACGAGCAGATTGAGTGTTTGCAATGGTTTCTACTTGCTAAAATGCATGTGTGATGCCCCAAACCTTACAGAATGTACTTTCACAGTTCTTTGTGTACAGTGACAGATCAGTAAAAGGCTGGAATCATTCACTGCTCATCTCCCCAGGTGATGTTGAACAAGGAGAGACTCTATCTCTTTGTTTCAACCCTTATACTACTGTAAGCAAGTATCCTTACCATGAGCATATGGCCATACTGCCTCAGTTCATATGTCTTTGCTGAGTGTAGTACTGTTAAGCTATCTATTATCTCTACTAACTTAAAAAAAAAAAAAAGTGAAGTTATATAAGCCATTGAGCACAAGCAACAGTATGTCAGCCAAAAAATTAACATTACTAAATCAACCACATATACTAAGTGTCTTTGAAGAGAAATACTTATAAAACCAGATTGTACACTGGTCTACTAATGAAACTACCAGAGGCTGATAGAAAGCTGTTTTACCTAGAAGGAATGGTTCAATTATTCAACAAGTTGATTTTACAACACCTTTGTAGAACATAAATACTCCACAAAATGAGAATCAACAGAATTATGCTCCACAACAAACAAGACGGAGATGCACACATTTAATTGCTGGGGGGGGGGGGGAGCCACCACAGAGGCATCCCTTCCCAAGCTGCCTCCAGCCTCCCTTCCCAGTCACACTGTGAACATAGATAAGGCTCTCTTTTCTGTATAATTTGAGTTGTCTTTATTTAACTAACATTCTTGATATTAACAAAGCATTGTCATTCAAAGTGTTTAAAGCAGGCCTACATCTCCTATAACCAGATTGGTGCCTAGCCCAATTGTCATCAGAGAGGCTTCCTGCAGCAACTGGTAGAAACAGATGCAGACCCCACAGACAAACACAAGGCAGAGCTTAGGGGATCCTGCAGAAGAGGGGAGGAAGGATTGTTGTACGGGATTGTGTTGTTTCATGGTAAATAATTGTCCCACCCACTGGTTTAATAAAAAGCACTAATTGGCCAAAGGCAGGCAGGAAGTGTGGGTGGGGCTAACAGACTAAGAAAACTCTTGAGAACAGGAAGCACAGAGCAGAATGCCAGAGCGGAAGGCCAGAGAGAAGCTGGAAGAAGCGGAGGACAACTATGCTGCTCTAAGGACACCATAACAAAACCCATAGAATCAACTAACCTGGGCTCATGGGATTCACAGAGACTGAAGTGATAACCAGAAAGCCTGCATGGGACTGACCTAGGCATTCGGCATTTATTGTACGGTTGTATAGTTTGTTCTTCTTGTGGGGCTCCTTGCAGTGGGAACAGGGGATGTCTATGACTCTTTTACAGGCCTTTGGGACCCTGCTCCTCACACTGGCTTGCCTTCCCCAGCCTTAGTACCTGGAGAGATGCTCAGTCTTACTACAACTTGATATGTCATGCTTTGTTGATACTCATGGGAGACCTGCCCTTTTGTAACTAGAAACAGAGAAGTGGATTGGAGGGTGGGAACAGAAGGTGGGATAGGGTAAAGGGACTGTGAGTAGAGGAGGAGGGGAAACTGAGGCCAGGACGTAAGATAGATAAACAAATACATTTATTCAAAAAAATAAAATAGTGCAGGCCTAAGTAGAATCTTGGGTTCAATAAAGAAAAGGCTATGAGGGTTGAATCCATACTGTAGAACTCTGGGTCTTGGTGACACATGAATGCAAGATACAAGCAAAGGAGAAAAGACATCACTTCACTGAATGTTACCTTTGTGTCAGCCTTCACAACTCTCCTCATCTAATAAGAAACCAGTGTGGGTTTCAGAAACTTAATTTGACTTTTCCCTTTTAAACTAGGTGTCTTTGTGTTCAAAGAAAGATGCTTCATAAACGGGTAGCAATTCTCTAAGGAACAGTGGTATAGATCAAAAAGGAACAAAACCAAAATGCTGACACTATACATTTAGGAAAATGTGTAGAACAACTCGTCTCTTCCCAGGAAAATGTGTAGAACAACTCGTCTCTTCCCACTTTTCTGTTTAAAAACTGCTACAGCCACTTGGGGAAAGTTTGACAAGTCCTTTAAGGTTGAACATCCACTTCATATACAACAAAACACTCCCTACCTTTGCTATTTACCCAAGAAAAATGAAAATATTTCTTGGCACACATACCCCCAAGCAAATATTTAAAGACCTTTTATTCATTTTCGCTTAACGCAAGAAACCCAAATATTCATCCATCATTGGTGAAGACATTGTGCTACAGATATGTAATAAAAACGTGCTATGTCTATGACTATATGAGCATATTAAATGCTCTATTAAGAAGAATATATATATATATATATATATATATATATATATATATATATATATATATATGGGCTACCAGCTACTACCATATACTTCTTTTAAAGCAAAAATCAGAGAAGTGTTTTCTGCGGGGCTTAGTTTAGGACAATTACTGACCACTATGTACAACGAAATGCTCTGGGGGCATACAAGTGTTTCCATCTTGAGTAACTGTGACAAGCTAAGGCTGTGTTCAGATTGGATTAAACAGGCAGGCCAACAAATAGGAAACAAGATACCTTTAACCATTTGCTTAAATTTTGCAAGGTGGAGAAAGTCATGTTTTGTTTTGTTTTTTTTTTTCCTTTATTTTTCACAATAATGAACAACCTGAATCTTCAACTACCTCACTGGGAGAAAGGATGACTGGCAGCCAAATCTGACTGAGGTGCTGCTGAAGAGCTTGGCTTTGCTAGGACACCACAGGTAAATCATTTCTACCCAGGCGAGGCAAAGGCATTCACCTGTTATGTAAGATGTTAGTCATTTTTAATCTACTAATCTGAAGACGGCTTAATGATTCCACGGGTTAGTTTCACTATGTACAGTTTCTTTTAAAATGTCCTTACACTTAACCTTGTCTTGAAAAAGTTAATTGAAAAATATTGAAGTGTTTATATGTTAACATTAATACAAACCTTTCATCCTGTGAAGACCTTTCCTTTTTTATTATGGTAAATTCAAATTTAAATATCAAAATAAAAGCTTAAACTCCAAGATTTAGGAGACATTATGAGGAAGGATTGGAGACAGGAGAGGATCTATCAGCCTTCAAAAGAAATAAATCTGCTGGAATGAAGGGAACAGGAAAAGGATAATACAATAGTTAGCCTCATCACGGTTATAATTTTTAGTAGTATCTGCCTAGGGGGATGGAGCTTTGAGATAGGACTCAAAGCCTACTCTCTCTAGCCAATTGTTTTCCTTGTCCATGATATTCTTCACAGACTCTGTTTCAAAGCCTGACTGTTTTGCTTGCCTAATTAGGTCTGTTTATTGAAAGTAGATAAAGAAGCTGTAGGAAATGAACTGCTTTCACGCCAACACAGCCCTTCCTTGGCAACTCTGATAAGACCCTGGGGGAAGATCAAATCCAAGACATGCTGAACCAGAGCAAAAGCCAAAGGCCACATGAGGCCCTAGAATTCTGTGGATGCTATGCACATTTGTCTAAAAGACACCCCCAAGATCCAGACTGAGATTTTGTCTTGTATAGAAACTGCCCACCAAGTTTATTAACCAGGTCTTTTGCTTTGCTAAGGTCTTATTAACTGCCAAGAGTGTTATATTTCTTTGTAACCATTTTATAAAGTGGTGTTTTTGAAAGAATCAATTGTAGATGGTTTAAGCAATAGTGACATCCATTAACAAAGCCTACTGTAGGTAGAGGATTAAGACATATGTAGTTGTTCTGGGAGAGCCATGATTAACAGACATGCTTCCCATGCCTTCCAAATTGTATTCATAGTTACTATGTAGTCTAATTTAGAGTCAGAAAGCTTTGTTCACCAGCTCATATATATTTTCTGTGAAGCTTTTTCAAAATAAAATATTTGTGAAAATGTCATTAAAGAATTACAGAATGGCAGAACTTTTCAACTCTCCCATGTAAAATATGCCCCTCTTTCTTTGTACTCAGTTTAGTTTACTTATTCTTTGGGTGATAGCATTTCATTATCCTGTATCGTCACCTCTTACTATAGTATAGACTACACTGAGACCGAGTCTATTCTTTGCCTTTGTGTGTGTACATGTTCATGCATGCATTGGTACATGTATGTAGAGAAAGGGTAAGTATGCCCACATATAAAGGTCATATTATTAGTTCTCAGAGCCATCATCTACCTTGTGTTTTACTGTTGCTATTGCTAGCTGTTTGGTTGGATTGGTTTGTTTGAAGGGTTTCCTGATTGGCCTAGAGTTCATCAAGCAGGCTAGGCTGCCAAGAAGCCCCAGGAAGCTGCCTGCCTCTATTATCCCAGCTCTAAAATTATAAGCACACAGCCTGATTGCTTTTGTTTGACATGGGTGATGAAGATTGAACTTAAGTCTTCATGCTCAGAAGGCAGGAACATTACTGAATGGGCTATCCCCTGACCCTCTCCGTTTTTCTTTGTTGTATCTGTAGTCCTAAGATTATTTTTATAAGATGAGTTTTATGAAAGCTAAGAAATTTTCAGTGCCTACTGTGGAAATATAATTACATGAAGGATGAGATTGACCATGGAGTCAAAGCTAAGGTCAAGGAGATGAGAGTTGGGTTTGAATTAAGTTTGTCTTGAGAGACCTAATTGTCCTCAGTGGGGATTAGGGGATAGACCGACTAAAGCGTGGATCCTAGACCAGGCTCTATGTCAGCTATCTTGAGCACAGGTTGACTCTCTTAAATATTAGCAGAACCAATGCAGATCCACACCCTTGACCTCAGGCCTGTCCTAATGTGGCCTCTAGAATAAAGACCAGACCATCTATGAAAGCATCAGAAGTAGTCTTTAAGCTAGTCAAAACTATCACGTATTTTCTATGGATTTTTAAAGAGGCATGTTTGTGTGTTTTTCTAACTCACTCCTTGAGTAGCAGTTATGCTTAGTATTTTGCAGTCTTGAAAAGGTAATTGTTCTAAATATTCTCCTCCAAATTTATTTCTCCATATCTTTTACCCATAGGTGAGCATATACATATATATGTGTGTGTGTATATATATATGGATATGTTGTGTTGTTATTACTCTCATCTATCACTCTCTTACATGCCCCCATCCCTATCAACCCTACCTCCTTCCTCCCACTCCCTTTTCCAATTTAGTGACTTTTGATTTGATTTTATGATCCATGTAGTTTCACCAGGACCTTCGAATGAGTGCTGGATTGCAACTTTTGACGCTTGGTGAAGTCACCCCTGACTGTACAACTGAAGGCAATGATGCTCCCTCTCCCTGAATTTATCAGTAGCAGATAGCTAACAGTGAGTGGTGAGATACCCACAAGACCACCCTCCACCCACGCTTGACTGTTGAGGAACCCACAATTGTGCAGCCCCAATGTAAGCGCCTGCAGCTACAGTGAGTTTGTGTTTACGGTGGCTATAGCTTGCCCAGAAGACACTGTTTCATGACTGTTCTTCCTAATTTCTGCCATTGTATTCAGTCTTCCCAGTCTTCTGCAGTGTTCCCTTAGAGGGAACTGCAAATATGTTGTTTATGGCCAAGCACTCACCTTGTGCAGCCGAGTCTCTGCATTCAATGCTATTCACTGGAAAGAGAAGCTTCCCTGACACATTGTACTTTTAATTCATTTAAATAGTCCACTAAGATATTTTAAAGGAGGCAGGGTGTGGTGCTGTATACTTTTAATTTCAGCACTCAGAAAGCAGAGGCCTGTGATTTCAAGGCCACCCAAGTCTACCTAGTGACGTGCAGGACAGCCAGGACTACATAGAAAGACCATCTCTCCAAAAAATATTTTAAGGGTATGACAAATGATCACTGTATAGTTTATTCCTGTTGCTACATAATAAATTAACCCAAAGCACAGTGTGATGAACAACCATAAATATTTATTTCTATGAGTCAAAACTTGGGAGAAAGCTAGCTGTGTGAGCTGCTCTAGCTCAGATTCACCCCTGAAGTTGTATTGACATACTAAACAAGATTGCAGTAATCTAAAGGACTGACTGGGGCTGGGAGATACAGTTACAAGATGGGACAGTCTTATAGCTGGCAAGTGTGTGCACAATGTAGGCATAAGGTCTCAGTTACCCAATACACAGATCTGTCCGTAGAACTGCAAATGTGTTTCATGACCATGGCAACTCACCTTCTCCATATCGTCTGATCCAAGACTATAAAAAGGGAGCACATTTCAAAGTCTCTCATGACCTAGCCTCAGAGATCATACATTTTTACTGTTTTACTCTAAAGGACTCCATATACAAGATTAGAGAAACAGGACACAAATAATATAGAAGTGGAATAACAGAGAATCACCTTGGTCATTAAATATCCTCACTGAAACTATTTTTCAGTACATCTAAATCAGTAAACAGAAATAAACTGTGTTCACATATTATTTATGAAATTTGAAGTCATCACCCACTGGCCCATCTTAATGCTCCACATGAAAAACAGTTCTAAATTTGCATTCTCCTTTAGACTTTTTGGGAAACAATACAAAAGCCAAAGAGCCACAAGTTCATTACTGTACAATTTCTAGAATGTTATGGATCCCTCAGCAAAAGAAAGAAACCCTAAATTTAAGCTACATGCAATGCTTTCAGGTTACCTCCAAATGCAAACATAAAAGGCACATGTCTATTAGCTTAAGGTTTATCTAACAATCTATGAATGTCAAAATGATGGAAAACATTTACTTTACATATAAAATTCATCTTTAACTTGACAATCTCATTTCTTTTCATTGACCTGTCCAAGTAACTGGTCCAAGTAAATGGTCCACATTTTTAAGTGGGTCTCCTTGAGTTTGTCCTGCAATTGACACACACATTTGCTTGTATTAGAGAGTAGCTAACATCTATACATGAGGACAAATGGCTTCTAGTCATAGTCCATAATGTTACCAGAACCTTTTAGTTCAAGTTTGAAATATTACTCAACAGCAAACAAGGTTACATTAAGTAAAAGCTGCCCAGGGCTCCAGATAACTGTGATAAAACCTGTTAAATATGAAATGTAGACAGAAAGTCTGTCATAAGATCCAGGATTTCTCACTGGCACAAGCTACCTACCGAAGGGTATCACATACAAAACAGCAGGACACACGGGGTCTCCAAATCACGAGAGCTACTCAAAGTTGGCTAAGTACTCATAAACTACTGTCCTTTAAAAAAGTACCCCAGTGCTTAACCCTGACTATATCTGAAGATTGGGGTTATCCCTTATCACATGGCCAATTCCATCGGCTACCCATAGGCACTTAGTGTAGGAGTGTGCATTCACAGATAAGCACTAGAGGAACCAGGAATACTAAACACAAGGGTTGTCTTTTCTAATGGAGAAATGATGGAGCTGTTTTCCATCCAGAAGACTAGGAGAAAAGGTGGTTAATAGCCTGGTGACCTTTGTACCATCTGTATGACCAAGATCACACCAAATCCTCCCTGAGACTCTTAGTTTGTCACATGTAGTTAATGTATAGAAGCCATCTTTATGGAAGTGGTCACATGTACTTTACAGAGAGTTTGGAGGTAGTCATGCCTTAGGCTTTAACGTGCACATGAGAATGAGTTAATTGTCCTCAATATACAATAAGCATACCTTCTCTGAAATGTTAGAGACAAAAATGTGTTTTAAATTTATTAATTCTTTTTAGTTGGAGGGATATTTATTTGTACTTAATGAGATGTCTTGAGCATGAAACCAAATTCTAAAGAAAAGTTTTATTTACATTTCATATATACCTTATAGGCTTAGGCTTCAAGTGACATTTACATCACACCTCTAGTATACCTGTATATTAATTGGGACTTATCACTTGAAACTAAGTGCAGAATTTTCCAATTATGACATCATATTGGTAGAATAAAAATTTTAGGTTTGGGGGAATTTTGGATTTTGGATTTGGGCTTAGGAATATTTGCCCCAAATGTATGAAACAATATTTCCAGATTGGTTAAACAGCTGCATTTGCATATAATACAACTCTCAAGGTTCTTTTTTAATTTAAAAAGATTTATTTTATTTTTAATTATATGGGTAGGCTGTGCACATGTGTGCAGATGTGTCAGAGTCTGCTGGAGCTGGAGTTACGGATGAATGCGAGCCATTCACTATGGGCTCGGAGAAGTGAGCTCAAGTCCTCTGCAAAACTAGTACACACACTTAACCACTGAGCTACCCCTTTAGCCCCTTATCTCATTATTCTTCACAGCCTCCATCTTACAATCTTCAGACAAACCTTTAGGATGTATGTAAGGCACAAATATCATTAATGAAATGTAGGTAGGAGACAAGACTAAAGACGAGGGTCACTGAGATCAGCGGATTCGCCTGTGTTGGTGGTACTTTGGTTTCTCTTTTTGTTTCTAATGAGACACGTGCACAAAATAGGAAGGTCCCTTGAGAGAATATCCCTAAGATGTCTCTGCTCTACCCATGTGTATCCTTTAATGTGTTTTAAAAGATTTCATAATTTATAGGAAGCTTATTTAGTGTTCATGTCTGTGTTTTTGTTTTTGTGAACCTCCAGCTGTAAAAAAAGAATGTTTAAAACAAATGTTTCTGGGACACCACAAAGCCCTTAACACAGGACACTTGAGCCACTGAGTGTGATGACTTTGGGAAACACTGCAGTAAATACTTGTCTTGGTTTTCTGACATACATGAAAACAGATGTGGGCACTGAGCACCAGCCAGACTAAGAAATGTTATATAATACAACTCAGATGATGAGGCTAGGGGATTATACAACTAAATACATGTTTTTTAATAAACAGTTAAATGGGCACCTAAAATATTTGAAAAAGCACTGATTGGATTCTCTTGACCAAAATATGTGATAAAAAGAAAATCTTGACTAACTTGTAGTATGACATAGTATTACTTCTCTAAGTGACTCATGATCTTCTTATTATCTGTGATGGTTAGTTTTTATTGTCAAGTGGACAGAATTTAAAATGACCTAGCAAGCACATCTGTAAGGGCATTTTCAGGGAGTTGTAAGATTCAAAGGACCCATCCGGAAGGTGGTTAGCACCGCTTCATGGACTAGAGTCCCAGACTGAAGAGAAATGTGGAAGCAGAAATGGCACAAGCATTCAGCTCTTTCTGCTTCCTGTCTATGGACACAATGGGACCAGCAAGGTATGCTCTTGTTGCCACGGCTCAATCCATTCTTGCCACCATGCCTTTCTTGCCATGACGAAATGTGTTTCAAAACAAATCTTTGCTTCCTTATTTTTATTTTGCCTACTATGTTGTCACCAAAAGGGACAAGTAACTAAAGCATTAAATCATTCTGATAATTCAGTGCCAGTATCAAAATTTAAGTTTAAATTGCTATTCTCAAAACAATGTTTTTTTTTGTTTGTTTGGTTTTTTTTGTTTTTTGTTTTGTTTTGTTTTTTTTTTTTTTTTTTTTTTTAGTTTCTCTCTTCAGTGAAAGACTAAAGGAAAAATTCTAAAGCACACTCAATATGTTGGTCAAAAATTGAATGTTTATTGGACTTTCTTATTTTTATCATAAGAAACACCAGAATAGCCTAGTATGGGATTGATGTGTGCAATTACACACTCATCTGGTTCCACAAAACTAATTTACATAGTCAGCTCTTCGTCTTCACAGGGTTTTAGATCCAGAACCTGTCACAGGTATCAAAATTCATTGATACACAAATCCCAACATAAAATAGTGCAGCATTATAAAACGAAGTACCATGCAACTGTTGAGTGCAGGCCAAGAAAACTGTGAGCCAAAGAGATTCAGATCAAAGAGGGAAGCTGATATATTGAACTGCAGTGAAATACTCACAGCTATGATCTAGATGCCAATGCAAGGGTCACACTTCCTGGAGACACTACATATAAACACCATCTTGTGAAAATACAGATTGCAAGTTGAATGAAGAGAAACATGTTATTTGAACTTAGGTGTAACTCATTGAGCAACTAGAAGATGGAACAATTCTCTGCAATTATTAAACTGTAACAACTATAGTAGAATATAAAGAACACCTTTACAAACTGTAAAAACTTTGCAAAGTGACACTGTAATATCTGGCTTTTGTCATCATAGACTGTTCCTTCACAGGGCATCGTGTCTTATGGTAGATTCAATATCACGTAAGAATGAACTGTGAAGTAAAGATATAGTTATGGTTTATGCGTCTGACAGAGCTTATCATATGAACATAAATGTGTTCTTTTTCAAGATCACCGATAATTAGATGAAGGAGCCATAAACAGTAATTCCAACCTATTAGAGCACTTAGTGTGATACAGAAACAGCCGGCCTTCCCACCAAGGCAGGGTGTCCGTTGTCTTCCAAAGAAAATGACTTTGGGCGCATTCCGCACAGTTTGGTGCAAACACCAGCAGAATGGAAGCCCTGGAAAACGCTCTGCGGACTTTTGTTGTAAGAGACAATGGGATGAGGAAGGAAAGGAGGAAAAGGGAAGAGGCCAGTCAGGAAATGGAGACTTTGGGGTGGGGGGAGGTGCAGGAAAAAAACAAAAAACCAAAAGGACCCCATGAGGTAACTCATCAGGCCCTGACAGAGTCAACCAAGGACAACAGGCATCCCAGAGGGAAGCCAGGTCACATACTAGCTTACATCCTGTGCATATGTACAAGGAAAAAAACGAAACAAAATAAAAATAAATGAAAAACTAACCAAGTACCATGGATGAGGGAAACAGCGCTAAAGTGATTAAAGTTATGTTCAGAACCTCTGCAGAGCCGTGGCTCCGTTCCCCAGGTCTTGTCTCGGGGGCTGCAAAGCCTCTGCAGAGCCGTGGCTCTGTTCCCCAGGTCTTGTCTCTGGGGCTGCTATACCACAGACCCAAAGATTATTTTCTCTCGGCATCTTTTCAAAAAGTATCTACGCTGTGAACTTTTGTGTGGCTCTCCCTCTGCCAAGGTAGGATGAAATTTTCAAAAAGGTACCCGGTTTGCAGGCTCTTACCTACTTTGAATACAAAATGTCTTCTGCAGGCCCAGGTGTTAAGGCCTAGGTCCCCAGCTGGGGATGGTATATTGAGAGGTTCCAGGACTTTGAGAAGGTGAGAACTAGCTGAAGGTTGCAGTTACAGGGTGTAGATTCTAGGGAGCATCTTGGCTCTGGCTCTTTCCTGTGTCTTCTTTCTGCTTCCTCTTGGCAATTAGGTGAAGAACCCACATCATACATACTTATACGCTCCTATCACCATGATGTTCTACTCAAGCATGTTGGGCAAAGCAACCACAGGATATAAACTTTCAAACCTTCTTAAGCTGCTTTCTTAAGGATTTTGGTC
Source organism: Phyllotis vaccarum (assembly GCA_033318265.1). NCBI lineage: Eukaryota > Metazoa > Chordata > Mammalia > Rodentia > Cricetidae > Phyllotis > Phyllotis vaccarum. The sequence goes on along the minus strand of JARWLC010000019.1, from coordinate 60,001,192 downwards.
ACAGCTATGAAAAAAATAATTAAACCCTGAATTTAAGAACGTAACTATCAAAGCCCTACATGGTGAAGTATTATACTATACACCTTTAATCTCAGACAGCACTTGGGAGGCTGATGCAGGCAGAGCTCCATTACTGGTCTACATAATGAGTTCAAGGCCATCCAAGGCTACATAGTAAGACCATGTCTCAAAGAGTAAAAAAAAGAATGTAACCATCAGGAACTGAGGAAATGGCTCAGATGGTAAAGTGCTCGCTCCACAAGCATGAGGACCTGAGTTCAAATCCCCAGCATCCTTGTAAAGGCCTGGCATGATGGCACATGTCTATAATACCAGTGAGAGAAAGTAAAAATGGATGGATCTCAGAGCTCTCTGGCCAGCCGGCCATGATAATTAGTGAGATCCAGGTTCAGAGAGAGATCCTGTCTCAAACAAACAAGGTGAAAACATGGGGAGGAAGACACCTTATACTAACTTCTAACAACCTCCATAACCACCTACACATACATATATATACCACATATACAAACCAACTATCAAAACTTTCATTAATGCCATCCTAATATTATTTACTTTCAAAAGCAAAATAACTGATATTTGTATGCTCTTTTCAGAAAGGAAAAACAATCTGGCATTCAAAAGCAGTTACTAACTTGCATAGGTTCCTATTTACTTGTTTTTACCCACTAACCTATATTGTTATCTTTCAACATTTATCCTTTGAATTCACGACGGACTGCAGATTAGAGTAAGCGTGCGACGCCATATTGTCAGTCCAGTGAAAATGTGAGCGTTTAGGGAAGAATTTAGTGCAGCACAGTCACCAACGTGTCTAGGGAGGATGACACAGAAGAGGAGTCCAGGGGTGAATGCTCAGCCTGTCTGAGCTGGCTAGGGATGGCTTCACTCCATCCAGGAAACTGGAAGACGACCATCCTACACCACTGACAGCCTATTTGGAACAAGACTGAATTCCAGAGTTTCTGCCAGAGAGACTTTGGCAGCTATCCCAAACCCCTCCTTAAAGGACAGGACCTCAAGCTCTCAGAGAAAGGAGGCCTGTTAGGTCTTGCTCAGCCCCGCATGCTGTGTGTACAGTGGATGCTCGGGAGGAGCCTGAAATACCAGGCAAAGCTCTTATTAGCTAACAAAATGGTAAAATCAAAGGATGATATTTAAGGAGAAAGGACATTTAAAACCACCTTGTTGGCTCTTTGGAAACAAAGCCGGGAGTCTGAATTTCTACAAGAATTTTTTCTGTTATTGAACTTAGGACACAGATATTTGAAAGATGTATTAGATCATAAGGCATTCTACCTGGTAGAAAATTCACTCTTAGTCTAAAGGAGAAAGACAAGTTAACTTATATAATTTGGCTTGATGGGAAGGGAGGTATACCACATATTCTCTTCACTTCATATTTTACATCAACTAGGCCAATGGGATACTTGGGTTTTTTTTAACACACTACAAAAAGTCATTTTTCTCTATATGTCAGAGCTAGGAATGTATTAACCCTGGAAATGTCAATTATTTAATGAAAATTAAAAAAAATTATGGATACAATCATCTGTCACTCCAGTTGGGATGGGGACAGGAGATGGTTGGGATTTGCTGGCCAAAACTCTAATTTCAAGTTCAATGAGAAACTTGTCTCAAGGGACTAAAGGCAAGGGTTCTAGAGCAGAACACCCAAAACCTTCCCTGGACTCTGCATGTCCTACACACATGTGCATATACCACATACATAACCCAATCACATGCACACATACACATTTGAGCACACATGAGAACCCACAAATTAAGATTAAAAACAGCTTCCTATAAAAGTATATGAGTTTTGTGACCAAGTTTCTTAGGGATGTGTTTACTAATTGCATGGTGTGTGTGTGTGCCCGAGCATGCATGAGTGTGTATGAATTTAGGTATTGCACATATATACTGGAGCCAGGAGGTCAACTGAGGGTGTCAGATCTCCTAGCCCAAGAGTTTCTTGGAGTTGAGAACCACCATATAGGTGCCAGAAAAGAACAGCGGTGTTCTTACAAGATCAGTAAATGCACCTAACTGCTCAACCATCTACACTGCTCCAGACGAATGCTTTTAAATAGAGCCAGTGTCAAATTCCGCGAGACAGGAAATGGATTACTCATATTCTTAATCCTAATATGATTTGTAAAGTATTAACCAGGTGACAAAAATGAATTTATGTGCAACCTGAGAAAATATGGTCACAGCTTTGCTTCCCTGGCTTCTGAGATTTTTCTGCCAGAATCATGTGTTCTATCCATAAAGTGATGAGGTGCCACATGAGAGTTATGAATGCTGAGTCACACCTGGATGTTCATGCGTAAACAAAAAGGTTTTTCAAATTTTCTTATATAGGATGTATGAACTTTTTTCCTAAAACAATGTCATAAAACACTGAAATAGAGCAGCAAAAATATAATTACTTTTAATTTTATAGAAGTTAATACTTAACCAACAAAATAATTTACCTGCAACTTTCTTCTTTTACACTAATAATCTTCCAATACAATTTATCAATCACTTACACTGGCAATTTTGTAAAAGCTACTGGTCAGTAGCCCTCAGTCATATACAAATTACCTAAGAATTATTTATAAAACCTCTAATGCCACACTAATTAAACAGCAGCTGGGTAGATGGCAGTCTTATTGATATAGTTGAAAATGTCCAGTTTTGCTCATGTGTAGCCAGGATTGATGGGGCATGGCAAAAGCATGAATTAAATCTCAATTCTCTCTGCAATTAATGTCTAATTCAGTGAAAAGATGCTTAGAATGAAAGTGGTTTTGGGGGGGGGGTGTTGTTTTTTATTTTTTGGGGGGCCTCAGATGTATAGTCCTTGACAAGAAAATGATAAGCTGCTATAAATGTGTTTCAACTTTTCCCTCCATTTTCAGGAATCCACAGGACAAACAGTGGATTCGTTGTTTATGTGCTCAGAGGACCCCACATCTAGGTTTAGTGCTATGCATATCAAAGTGCCATGCTAGCCACTAGGAACACATGCCAAGGTTTTATTAGATGAGAAAAAACATGGAGAAGATGTCAACAGTCTTACGATGGAAGGGTTTGGGTGGGGAAACACAAGCAAGCATGAAGACTGTGAGAGCACTCTTGATTGTCTTTCTGTCCGTGGGACTGTTCAGCTGGAAGCACTGGGGCCATCCTTACCTGGCATGTACCTTCTATGAATCACTCCAGTATGAGGAACATAAAGGGTGAACAAAGCCACACAGTGTGGTTAGCATTAAACTGCCCACAAACCTCTCAATATCAAACACCATACTTTCTGATATTAAATGCTCCAATAGTGTGCTAAGAATATTTCCTTTGTGCAATCTAGATTTTGCTTTGTGTGCCAGGAGCATGTATAATTGTTTCACGAACATAAAAGGGCTCTGAACAAAGGTCCTCTGTTTCTAAGTTCTCTTCTTCATGTCATCCAGTAATAAAGTTCATATTCTTCTGCCAGACACAAATTTAACTTAATCTTATAGTAGTAATTCCTATGCTTACTTTCAAAGTTACCTCACAAAAATCTCAGAAACCTATTATGGGACTGTGTAGCAAGTTTGTAAGTGCGGATTGCTTAATATTTGTTCATCTTTTAAAAGAAGGTTATAGTTTCTTATATTCTTCATTTTTTAGGAAATGTGGCATCCATAAGAAGAGGCTTTTCATTTGGGAAAGTAAGCTTCATGCATCTCTCCAGGTCAACCAAAAAAATCTAGGCATTGACTGGACTCTTTAAAACAGGAAATAAGATTCACTTTGGGCACTTCGGCTTTTCTAAGATACCCCTGTCAGTTCTCGAGGATTGCTAAGAATTAATTCCAGCCATGTAGGGACACTAACTGGCACCTGGCCTGTGCAGCATCTGTCACTAGTGGCTGGATTCTGTGGGAAGCTGATGGAGTGTTAATGCTGAACCCAGTGTGTTCCTCGGAGTCAAGTTTCCTGTATTCACAGTCCCACTGAATGATGTCAGGATGTGAAACAACCTTTTGAGCATTTACAGTGGGTTGATTTTAAGTTAACCCAGGAAATGTAACTACTTCCAACCTCTGAGCTTCTTCTAACCAAAAGCACATGGCAAAAGTTTTAGACTTTTACTTCTGTAATTGTGCTATGAAAGGCTGTGTTTTGCATCCTGACTGCAGACCATTCTAGGCCCGTGGCAACAGAAGAGCCAATACAGTCAAGGACTGAGGTGACGTCTGTCCAAAAGCCAGTCAGATGCTCACACCAGTAGCCCTCTGTGGACAGAGAATTTTCAACATATGATTTTAGAAGTAGATCCTTCCCAGGTGAGCCTTCAGGCAAAGCCCAGTTCTAGAACCTTCACTGCAGCCTCATGTAAGACCTTGAAAGAGAGTTCCTATTAAGCCAGAAACTTTGCAATAATAAATGCATTTTTCGAGCTGCCTATTTAGTGGAAAGTTTTACATAGCAGCAGATAATATACTATTGAAGGTAATAAAATATCTCATAGATGAGCGGATCGTTTATATAAACATGGCATTAATCATCATGCTAGGTAACACAAAAATTTAGTTATACTTAGTGTTATTTTAATAAAATCTGTGAACTTAAACCACTGCTTTTCCATCTTATACTTTGTCCTTTCCTTCTGTAGCTGAGCCTGTTTATTTTAGTTTATTGTGCTTGTTAAAAGATAAGTTTTTGTTTTTATTTTACCATTTTAGTAACCTCTCAGATTATCTTGCTTTTTAACTTCACATTTCTTTTCAGATCACTCCTATCAATTCACCTCTTCTTTGGGCACCTGCTTCCACCGGTGTCCATCAGAAAACAAGCAAAATGAGTTCTCTTTGAGGCTGGTGACCCACATAGAACCAGCTGAGTGGGTCATGTGACCTCAGCAGCTCTCCTCACATCACACCGCAGCTCTGCCTTAGGCCAGTTGCTCTCATCCTGTAGGTCACAACCCCTTTGGGGGCCAAACAACCTTTCATGGGGTAGCATATAAGATGCCCTGCATATGAGACATTTACATCACATTAATAACAGTGGCAAAATTACAGTTATGAAGTAGCAACAAAAAATAATGTTATGGCTTGGTGTCAGCACGACATGAGGGCCTAATTGTATCAAAGGGTCACAGCATTAGGAAGGTTGAGAACCACTGCCTTAGACAAACCTTCTGTCAGCCACTAACTTATAGAAACATTTAATCTTTTTTGATATGATATTGATGAACTGTATTATCAAACACTCCCTTGTGAGCCATTAACTTGAAGAAAAACAGAGAGCTAAAATTTCTTAATATTTTGTATCTCATAGCCCAATAAAGCAGTGTATTGAATGTATTGAAGGTATGCTCAACATCACCATATTTAATTTAAAACATTGGTTTCTAGCCTCAACTGAACTATATTTGGTTATTTGTTTCTTTCTAAGATACAGTGTTTAAAGTGTAATTGGTCTCATTCAGTTTTACCTAGATGTTCAATAATTAGTACCTGGATAAACAAATACATCAGGAAATCATTAGAACTAGAACCATAAACATTCAGAACTATAAAAACCACTAAAAGAAATTTGTTGTGCTTTACACAACCTTTTTCAAATTGAATTTTTTTCTATGTACTCTTTAATACTGTCCTAGAAATACACAAATACATTATTCTAATTAAATCAGCCCTTAGCCAGCAGTGGCAACACACCTTTAATCCCAAAATCTGGAGGCAGAGGCAGGCAGATCACTGAGTAGGCCAGCCTGGTCTATATAGTGAGTTCCAGGACAGCTAGAGGAACACAGAGAGACTTCTGTCTGGAAAAACAAAAAATAAAATAAAAATAAAACAAATCCAGTCCTCTACCCAGTGGATGTTAACCTCATTTTCCCACTTCCTCACAAATGTCACCTGTCCATGGAGGGATGGACCAGGTTTTTGAGAGACACACTCAAAAGTTTATTCAGAAATAAACTCTGTGGAAAGTAAGAGCCAGTCCCAGCTGAGTGGCTGGAAAGTTCACAGGAGACTATGAAAGAAGATCCCTCGGCTCTCAGCCAAAGTCTTCCTTACCCCCAAATACTCTATCTCTCAGCCCTGTCCTTGGTGTCTCTCGGAATGCTTGACCCCTCTGGTCTGAACTGAGCCCTTCAAGCTGTTCTCAGAGCTCAGAGGCTTCATGCAAAAGGAGGAAGATCCCACTGCCCTGGAATCCAATCAACCAGACTAACCAGTCAGCTACCTGAAGTCAAGTGCCATGGTTTGTCTCCCCAGTCTCCATGTTCTGTACATGGCACACAGCTTCTTACTAGAACACATTAGTGTATTTGTAGAGGAATCAGGAAACTGAGACTATATTGAAGTTAAGACTAGGGACTTTCACTTCCCTAGATAAATGACTTGGAGCAAATTACTTAAACACCTGGAGGCATAATCTGATACTCTATTTAAAAAAGAGAGAGAGAGAGAGAGAGAGAGAGAGAGAGAGAGAGAGAGAGAGAGAGAGAGAGAGAGTAATAAGATACCCACTTTGTACAATGGCTTAGATTTACTACACCAAAAATGTGTAACACCAAATTACCAGATTACTCATTAAAAAAATATACTACCTATGACAATAATAGGTAGCAGTTAATAACTCTCGTGGTTATTCCGATGCATCTCTCCACTTTTTCAAAAACAGATGGTTTTAGTTTTGATTGAGAGAGAGAATCTATTTATGGATACAAATATGTGTGCGAGTACCCGTGAGGCTAAAAGAAGGCTTTGGATCCGCTAGAGTGGGGGTCATAGGCTTTTATTCAGGAGTTGTGAGCTGCTCCCCACGGGTGCTGGGAACCGAACTCATGTCCCCTGAAAAAGCAGGCTGTGTTTGTAACGACTGAGTCATCTCCACAGCTATCTGTGTACATCTTTCTTGTCAAGGATCTCTACTCTTTGAACAGGAACTAAAGGCAGTTGATCACGGCCTCTGCCCACGACTCCACACCCCATAGTCGCGTTATCACATTCATATTCTGAACCCAATGAACCAGTCAGCTACCTGAAGACAAGCGCCATGCTTAGTCTTCCTGTCCTCTTGGTCCTGTGAGCTGGGAACACAAGGCAGTAGACGCCATCCCCTGGTGTTATCATATGAAACAGTTCTTGGCAGCGTTACCACCTTTCTGTCGAGAACATGCCACCTTGATTGCTATTGCACAAGATGCTTACAGTTTGGATATAAGATCCAAGCATAAATTGCCAAAGCATAAAGTCATTAATTTATGAAGACAAGAAAAGATACGTTATCAATAGTCTCTATGTTTAAACGTTTAAAAACAAAAATTTTCTAACAACTTGCTTTTAGAGTATGACTTGTGAATAGATATATAAACAGTCATGCAACATGTAACACCTAAGTTCTTATAGATAACCAAATAAACATATATGTTTATATATATTACATATATAGAATGAGGGTGTGCTCTTGGGAAATGCTGAACAATGATTTTAAGGGTGTAGTCTAATTTCCTCTATCTTTTGAACAAGGGTATGATTCAAGGGAGTGGTAGTTCTCCCATGTCTGCTGCAAACCTGACTCCTAGAATAAGTCAGAGGTCCTGTTTACCTTGCAGGAAGCAAGGTTAGCTCTCTGCCCTGGCTCCACCATTAACATGGGAAAATTACTAAATCTCCAGTTGTGGGTGTCTTTGTTTATATGAATAGTCAAGATAGGCCAGTGTTTTCCAAATATTGGCCTGTGATAGAATCTTCAATAAAATGAGAAAAAAAAGATGGACAATGAACCGACTAATTGGTCTAGTTAAATACATTTCTTTTTTTAACTTATGGAAATGGTTTGCTTTTCTGAACAGAAAGATTTCTCCCTTGCTTTGAGCATCCTCACAAAGCAAAATTAAGTATGACCCCTATTAATATAACCCTGCTAGTAAAACATGCATGCATTTTTATTGGTCCATAAACGCAAAAATCTGGGATGAACTATGTTCAGTGGACATTCATGTCTAGCTCTTAACTTCCATGTTCTTTTTAAGTTGCAGATGGTATTAAAATTTAAAATAGCAAGGAATAGCCTATCCCAGCAGCCTTTTCGAATGTGATCTGTCATAGACAGCCTCTGGAAGGATGTCATAGATGTCTAACTAGAAAAGGACTATCATTCAAATAGGTTTGGAAAACAACGGGTTAAAATGCTAGACATGTTTTTGTTTTTCCCTTAAGAAATGTTTGGATCACCTAGGATGGGAGCATCAACTATGGGGACCCTCCCACAAAAGCAAGCATATAAATCTCCTAAAATTAATGAAGGAAAGCTCATCTCCACCCCCTGACGATTGTAGAACATTCTGGAACACATTTTCAACGAAGGTGACCAGCTTAAAGAAATTTTCTCAAAATCTTTTTAAGAAAATAAAAGCAAAGGTATTTACCATTTATTTTATAATAATAATAATTTGATGTTTTGTTGATATTAACCAAAACTACAGATTGTCAAAGCATTACAAAAGAAACCTGGATGCAAGCACACTGATAAAAGTTTTGTCGAATTATTGACAAACATATAATAAGCTTTACTATACAAGCAAAGGCAGCTTGTACCACGGGGTCTTTATCTAGTGCTGTGACAGGAAGATCAAGGTACTTGGAATTAACCTAAGTCTGTAGGGACCAAATTTGTTTATCATCCCCACACAGTAAATACAGAGTAAAATAAAAACACCTGTGAGTATCGAAACAAAAACAAAAAACCCACAAGCTCCTCTCAAATGGCAATGTTGTTAAAGTTGCATCAATGTAAATAATTACTTATGGATTAAGTCCCGCTTTATTATTATGCTCAAGGAACAAAACTCATGATAGAAGAAAAATCTAATGGTGCTTGGTCTCTTTTCTTTGCATAATTATTTGATCAGAATACAGGTTTCCTCTGCCATTTCTGCAATTCCCATCCTCATGTGAGACACTAACTAGCCAAATACTTCAGCCTTCACAGTCTGGATTCATGTTTCACTTTACCAACCAAAAAAAAAAGGACACTTTGCGTTTGAGTCATGAGCCTATGCTGAAGCTCCAGGGAAGGACACAGACATTCAACAACCTGACTCTCTGCTTTTCTTTTGGACTCAGTTTTGATGGGTCCATGCCTATGTATCACCTCTAATACTTGCCATCATAACTATGGTAAATTCCAGCCTATTTCTCACAATCCTGCTGACTACAGCAGTCTGCAACCATAAAAGTCTCCACAGACCTGAAGTGTCTCTGCAAAAAAAGCAAAAATGCACTCAACATTTCTATTCACAGACAGGATAAGGCGAGAGCCTCCTGATTTAATGTTAATTAGGTCTAAAGATTGCTTCTAGGGTCTAAATTTAGTAAATTTACTTCTCTTTCGCTGACTTCTGTAAACAAAATACCAACACTAAAATAAGCAATGTAGGCAGGAGAAGGGGGAGTGTCCCATCCAGCAAATTAAACCTTCTTCCAAACTCCACTGGAGAGCCCTTAACTGCTACTTAGTTCAAGACTGTATTCCAGTCTGACCTGGCTACATTCCCTCAGCCCCTACACCAAAGGTATGCTTGAGACTTATGCAAAAGATTCCAGCTTTCAGAACAAGCTTCTTCCAAAGCTTAAGCGAACTGGCCATTGTCTGTGGACAGGGCTGGAAGCACCAAATCACTAACAAATTACAACAGTCGTTTATATAAGCCGATTTGATAGACAAATGCTGTAGTTTGAAATTACACCATTTCAGTTCGTGTGACCATACTCCATTAGAAGCTGTTAGGAAGAGATGCCATCACAAAGTTAATAAAGGGGTCCAAGAGAAAACAACCTTTAAATCACCCCTTTCCACATATGGCCTTTGGCGTTCTGCAGAATAATTCAATTCCCCCAGATTGTAAGGCAGATCATATTTCATATCAACAGTTAGAAACAAGCAACTCTTAATCTTACTTTTAAAACACAAAAAATTTGAGCTACTTGCCTTTTGGCAATTTCTGTGCATTTCCCAGGGCAAGTGCAATACTTCCACAAAGAAGCAGACACCCCAGGCTGGAGAGCATGTTGCATTTGCCTGCTCACACGGGGAGTGATGCTCCTGGGTGCCTTGAAAGCCTGGAACTGCATTTAAGTGGACGTCCTGAGAGAGGCGGGAGGCTGCACTGAGCTCTGCTGTGGGCTTACTCACAGGGGGTGGAGACAGGATGACATCACACCCTTTCCCACACACTCAAAAAAGAAAGAAAGAAAAAGGAAGCACAACAGCAAAAACACATCATCACATTTCCCTCACAGCGTTGTACTGTCCGCCTTGTCTCTGCTCCCGCTGATACAAGAACTGAAATTATGACCAATTATGACCAATCTGTTCAGGAAAGAACCCAGGCAACTTTGAAACATTTAATGAACTAGTTGAAGGAATAAAAAGGCATACTTTAAAGTCTTCAAAACATTAAAAATATAAAATGGGATTTTATTAAGAAGGAAACTTGTTAACTAGCCAGGAAATCAATCCAATTCTTCCCTTTTAAATGGGAGTAAATTCATGAAAATATATTTTAAGCTATTCTGCAGGTCTGAGGTTAAGAGAAACCACATGGTCTTAAGCTATGCAGTTGTACACTGTGTACACATGTACACACATCTATATATGGAGATATATACATATGCACACGTTTCATAGGTGTGGATGTAAGCAGAGAGGTGGCACAGTACTTTATCCCCACACTGGATAAAGTCAACACTGTTCATATTCCAGGGCTTGCTCTATGGCAGACAGTGATCTAATCAATTTACACATTGCTAAGGCATTCATTCTTCAGACCCATCTGACATGAAGGCTGTGAGCACTCTCATTTTTCATAAAAAACTGAGCAAAGGGAGCTAAAGGAAAAGGCTCGGTGTCATGGCACCAGAAAGTAATGCTGGCATTTAAGTAAGCCACGTGACCGTAGCCCGTCTTGTCTACTTTATTAAACTTTAAATTCCAAAACAGAGATGAGGGCTGGGAACATGTCACAGTCAGGAGAGTGCCTGATACTCAAGCATAAGGGTCCCCAGCTCAGATCCTACCACCCACATAAAAAGTCAAATACCACAGCACGCATCTGAAATCCCAGCAATGCAGAGACAGAGACAGGAAGAGCCCTGGAAGCTCCCTGTGCAGCCAATATCGCTAATGGGTAAGTTTTAGATTCCGTGAAATCTTATCTCAGAAAAATCAGGGTGAGAACGACTGAAGAAACATCCAACATCAGCCTCTCCAGGGGCACTTGGACACACAGGTACACAAACATATTCATGCACAAGCGCACATACACACAAACACATAAACACACATGCAGTACCAGTTTTGTGAACTTGCTAGGAGCATTTTTCTGTTTGCCATAGTGTCTGGCACAAGAAAACATATACAATCTGGTTGCTGAAAACAATCATAATTGACAACAGCAAAGCCCTTAATGAAGAAGAATCATAACTGGTGAATTTATCTGGAGAGACCTTGTATGTATCCTGTTTTGCTACATCGCATTGCCCCAATCACAAGCACACTGCTGGCATCGCCCAATTCACTCACTGCCTTGAGTGTTTATTTGTTCATATCAATACTTAAAAATAGTGTACTGCAGGAGTTGCTCCAACTAAAACCAAGATCAGCCAGTGGTAAGTAGAATGGCATGGTTTGATAAGTTGACCTTCCAAAAGAGAGAAGGAAACCTAAAGAGACAGTGGCATCTTCCAAAGTGAAAAAAAGCACAGTTGAGGTCATTTGTTGCTGGCAGCCTGAGCCCTCACCATAGGAATGTTCTGGCACTAGCCTCCAAAGGAGCTGGGGTATTTAATGTGTTTCTCATCTCTGATTTTCTGCTTGAGCAGGCAGCTCCCTCAAACCTGAAATTCACACTCACACAACTGCCACTGCAGGCTCTGAGATCTATAGCCCATAACCACCAGGCTACTGAGGCTGGTGTTAGAGGAAATGACAGGTTCCTAAGGAAATTAACCTAACAGAAATATTGTAAAGAAAGCTTGTTCTTCAAAACAGTGTGAGGCTGGTGCAAGACTTAGGTAATGGAATTCGGGGATCAGACTCAGCTTGGCCAGTAGATGAAGCCCCGTCCACATTGGAAGTCATTGTTTGACTCTTGGAACCAACTGGACACCAGTTAAATGGAGGCCAGCCTCTGGTATTTTGTCAGGAAAAGATGGTTGCACTACTCTAGCTAGTAAGACAAACAAGCATTCAACAGATGCACTGAAAATGTGAGTGCTCAGGCCAGGGAGGGGAAGTGGCTTGAAGAAAGAGACCTCACACATAGGACACTGCAGCTCCCAGTGACTAGAAAATTTTCTGTCTTCAGAGTCCCAACACAAACAGGGTGAACACATCCTTTCTCAGATGAGTAAGCCTTGGGGCTTTGGTCACATCATCATAGGAAGGTTTTAGGCTATTCATAAGGAAAAATTGAACCTGACCTTGGGCACAGTGGAGATGACTTTGGACTTATTTATTTGACTCCATTAGGTTTCTCCATCTCCACTATTTGGATGACTTTATAAGGCACAGTGTCTTACTTGAAAATGTAGAAATGCCAAACTCTAAACACTTGCAGGATGATAGACTATTAAATTCACTGTCACTAAGATTTGTGAAAAATTATGTAAGAAGAATCTTTAGGAGAAACTATTTGAAAAGCACACAAAATGTCATAACCACTGTCTTTTAAAATAAAAATCTAGGTCATCTGTTTCTTGATTATCACTGTCTAGAAGAATGTAACATGGACATGCAAAGCAAGTGTCAAAGGAAATACAGCTCACGGGTTCTTGAGAATTCTCTAACAACCATGAATTAATGCAGAGAACACTTGAGTAAAACCTGGAGTTCTCTGAGGATCCTTCTGTTTCCACAGATCTTATGAACAGAGGCACCAATTCCCAATGTTTTGGTCTATATCCTCAAAAAAACACAATGCAATAGCCTTGGAAGATAGAACCATGTCATTATAAATGGAACAAACTATGTTATTTATAAATGTAACATGTCTAGAGCAAATAGAAGACATAGTCATCTCCCATCATAAAAGATTCTCATGGTCGTCTCCAATCATAATATTCCTGTTCTGGAATGTTACTTATATCATATAGAGGTATCGCCTACACTTATTTGTGTTTCTCTGAAGAAACCAGGAATCTCAGCTCTGAAACACTAAAGCTACTGCTGTTGCTATGAATAACAAACTGGCCTTTGCCTCTTACCCAGGAATCTTTTGTCTCACACCAGCATCCATGAGCAAACATGTGCTTACTTGTACATACTGTAAAAATCTCAGACTTCTGCAGACCTGACAATAATGGAGCCACTTTTAAATATTTTATTAGATTTTGCTTTAGCAAAGTACTTCATTATAATGCCTACATTGAAGTCCACTGTAAGAATTAACTGTGACCTTCACAGTGTGCATTGTATTGCTAGATGTTGCTTATTAAACCATATACTATTATATGTTCTTATTATTGAAACACTGCAGAAAGTCTTTGCTTTTCTCTCTAAAACTGTTCTGACTGGTTATTTTAAAACAACCAAGTTTCTCTCTGAAGTTCTGTAACCATGTTTCTCTTTCTATTCAGATTCCTAGAATACCTGTCAAATTTATCCCTCACCCACACTGAGTGTATAGGTCTATGATGTGAATTTTTAAAAGATAATTCTTGCCTCTATTCTCACCCACACCCTCATTTCTTGCTTATTTTACTCAGGATCTTAATTCTTGTGACTTTTAAAGTTGTTTTAGTTTCTTCTGTAACAACTACTCCCATGCACAGGAGCTGTGTGAGGAAAGTGTTACACATGTGTGAAGTCAAAACCTGGGACCTGTTCTCTGTTTTCCCTTTCTACAAAAAGTAGATGATAATGGACATTGTTACAATAGTCACATTGCCTCAATATACACATATTCTATTGGGAGACAGGTATGAAATACATGAGTCTATAATACATCTAGAACACAACAGATCTAAATAAGTGCCATGTTTTTTCAGTCATTCAATGCTGGTCTTTTAATTGCTCAATATTAATTCCTGGACTCCAAATGAAACTTACATGAATCTTTCCAATCTTAGAAGTAAGTGCTTTGCAGTAATTTAACCTATTAGTCTACTATTTTTAGTCTCTAGTATATTAGAAACCATGGTAGAGGAGTTTTTAAAAGCTTATATACATTTGCAATTAATAATATCTGAAGGTATGCTGTGGTTTTTAGGGATGCTAATAAAAATACTTTTAATGTGACTCACTCTAAATGGGAAACCCAGCATTCTGCCATTCAGCTCAAACCTCATGGCTATAATTACTGTGTTGAACAAGACTTATGATCCAACTAGACAAACATCCTGCTCCAGTGAGGGTACACTTAACAGAGCATGAAGCTTTCTCTGACATGCTTTACAGAGCACAGAAAAAAGCACTTACATGTTTGAGTTTTCTTCAGTCTGTCTGAAGACATCTTGACTATAGCTTTGGGTTTCACTACCTTGAGTAAATTAACAACTTTTATAAAAGAATGAGAAAAATTCTTGCTTTGGTCTGGAAAGACCAAACAGCCATCAATGGTTCATCTCTAAGTTGTGAAGCTTAGATTTTGCAGACACAACAGAATACTAGAGTAGGTAATTTGTAAACAATGAACACTTTTCTATGAATCCAATGGTGATGACCAAAGCCATCGATGCTTAGAGGTGGCAAGGCCCTTTGAACCAAACCCTAGCTTAGTGAACAGTATCATGAGGTGAGAGGCATGTGAGACAAAGGGATATATTTATGTTTCTAATGCTTGCATTATCTTATTGTTTCACTCTCTGTTCATGACACTAATCCATTCTGATGGCAGATCTACACCACATAACCAATCACTTATTAACCCCATCCCTTAACAATTTCTCACTGGGTACTAACTTTCCAACACAACTTTTAGGTACACATTCAAGTAATAGATTCTCCTTTGTATTTGAATTCTACTTTCTTCAAGGTACTACATGCATACCTCATTTTATATGGGAAAAAATTATCTCCTGTTAACTTTAGAGGATGTAAAATGGGTTAAGTCAGAGTTCAGTGAGAAATAAAGGCTATTGACAGAGAAGGGTCTCTGGACATGTAGATCCATCAAAATCAGATCCTGAGAGTCACACTGCAGCATAGGGACATGAGGCTGAATGAATGCAAGCAGGATAGGACAGAAGGCGGGCGGTGTGACTCTGGGGGCCAACCCTGACAGAAGTATCTCACACTCAAGCTGATTTTGACACAGTCGCCTGTGAAGTGTAGGAGAGCCTCTTCCACTTGAAAGAATGAGATAGGGTCAGTCATGACCATGGCCTCACAATCTTCAACACCCAATTCTTTTGAATGACTTTGCTCTAAAAACTTGCCAACTCTGATACATCTTTCTTAGGTGGGACAAACAAGGTTGAAGGCAGGATTCTAGCAATGGAAGGGTTTTTAACACAACTGTGAAGATAAGCACTCATGGCCTATGGTTAAAAAAAACTGAAATAAAAAGATGGGTCCATATTTCCAAGGAAAAGACGCACTCTGAATTCAACAGAAAAGAATATCCTGACACACAGGAAAGTATGAATGGTCTAAACTGAAAACAAATCCTCTTAGAAAGTGATGGTTAATTACTAAAGGACTTAAAGTAATTAAAACCAACAAGAAGAGGAAAGGTGTGTAATGTGGGAATGCCTTTCTGTCTGCTGTGAATATCAGTCTTTAAATAAAGGAACTGTTTTGGCCATGATAGGCACCATAGAAGAAGTAGGTGGGGAATCAGAATACATGACAGGCACCATAGAAGTAGGTGGGGAATCAGAATACATGACAGGCACCATAGAAGTAGGTGGGAATCAGAATAGGTAGGGAAGGAAGGACGGAGTCAGAGCAGATTGAGCCAGAAGAAACATACAAGGAGCACAGGTGAGCCACGGGCCACGTGGGAGAACAGATTAATGTGAATGGGTTGAGTTAAGATGCAGGAGCTAGCTAGCAATGTGCCTGAGCCATAGGCCAAACAGCATGAAGCTAATATAAGCATCTGAATCATTTTGGGGGGCAATAAGCAGCTACAGGCGGCTAAGGGGTCTGGGGCTGCAGGTCTGTGGGTATGGACCTCTGGCCGCCCGGGATCAAGAAACCTTAATGTAACAGGTATGAATTTTCAATTAGTGGTGTTCTGTATTTTTAATTTATGAGGCTATATTTTCTACTCCCTTCCCTGGCTAAAAATAATTGCCTTTAAGTGGGAGGTGGGGTATAATTCTGCCAGAGCATGGGTAGCATGCTCTTGGGTCTGGGTTCTATTCTTAAAATACAACTTGAAGTTAAAGAAAAAATAGTGACATCTAAGGTAAATGTTTAGGAATATTGCAAAGTCAAGTCATAATTATCTGATGGTGATAGTGCCTTTTTAAATAGCCGTGCTGTTCACACAGTCTCTCAACAATACATCAAAGGCAGAGGGCACTATCTCATCCAAGTCACAAATCACCTAAGTCTGTATTACTGTGTCAGAGGAGACTGGAGTTTGATAAACGTAGACAATGTTTCTCAAGGTCAAATAGTGAGATCTCAAAATGATCTCTCCCATTATCTAAAACATAAATTTTATGGAAGAGTCTGTATCAGAACTGAGAAGAGACTAATTACATAGCAAGCAATCCAAGTTAACCACCTTTTAAAGAGGACACATATTCCACAGCCTCATGGTTGCTTTTAAACCTGTCTTTTCTCTGTTCTTGTTTTTCAAAACCTTTCCTCCCATTCCCCAGGAGAATTTGTCTTTCTCTTCAACATGTAAAAACCACTAAGCAACAAGGAAATCAATGACTTATTCCCCTACCCTTTCCCTCAGAGTACTCACACTTTTGTTTCCAAACTCATGGATTTTCTTAGTATGTTGTCTGATCTGCATTAACAACCCCAGGAAAGTTTTTTGATAGAAGGGATAGTTCAGACAGCTGAAGAGACTACCCAGTGAACAGTCAATGGTGTGTAGCTCACAAGCTTTGCATTTCATCATCTCCTGGGACTTGCCGCGTACCAAATGCATTCTTGATTTGCTATTTCATATCCAAAACTGTATTTTAGAGAATTATTTTGGCAGATAAATGGAAAAATCCTTGAGAGGTCTTTATTTTAAAACTGAGAGGTAGATATTACCAGTAAATTTGCCTTAGACTCCATTTAAAGATCTAGGTCGGACTAGAGGATGGAACAAAACAGGGTTCGTGATAGGAGATTGAGAAAGACAGATACGTGAGGTTAAAGCCAGGAACACCCTGAGGACTTTTTGGGGATCCAGCTTTAGATGCACCCTGGGGGAGATTAGACTCTGTAGAAGACCTTACATTCCCATGTCTTTGTTTTTTTAAGTCCACATATTCCTTCTTTGTAGCTTGCTTTTAAGTTTCTTTCAGATTTTTTCTTAACTATATGTGTATGGGTGTTTTGCCTGCACATCTATCTGTATACTGTATGCATGTCTGGTCTCACAGAAGCCAGAAGGCGGCACTGGATTCCCTGGAACTGGAATTACAGATGGTTATTAGCCATCATGTGGACGCTGGGAACCAAGCCCAGGTCCTCTAGACAAACAGTCAGTGTTCTTGACCACTGAGACCTATGTTCACCTCCCCTTGTTTACCTTACTTTTAGTACCTTATTCTTTGTCTAGTAACAGCCCCAAAACAACAACAATTTAAAGGAACACAGAACCACTTCAGTTATTGCCAATTCATGTACACAAACACAAATTTTAAGATTGGTTGGTTTTTTAGCTTGCTACAGTTCCACTCTACGTGGCAAAATGATTATACTCAGGCTGCAACAATCAGACAGAATCTTGGTAGAAGAAAGGGTTGATCCTCTAGAGAATTTCTTTTCAATTACTATCCCAGGAAACCCCCCCCACTTTCCATGTTAAAATAAAAGGGCATGGCCTTCTTGAAATTACATGATTCACTCAAAGCATCTGATATTAATTTCAGAACTTCTTGAAATATAAAAATGTGTAGAAAGCAACGGGGAGGGTCTGATAGGAAGTCCAGAGGATAAGACGTAGCAACTATGTGGATGGGTGCATCATCAGCTGTCACTGTCTGAATAAAAACTGGTACCCTTTTACTTACAAAATGTGTTTTTTCCTAGCAATAATGCTCATTTGGGTCACCAAATAAGATGACGTCAGTAGGGTCTGAAAATCTTCCCAGAGAACTAGTGTTTCTTACGCCAAAAATCCCAAACATCTATCAACACAGTATCTACAGTATGTCATTGTTGTGTGAAAAAAATTTCCTAGGGAGACACAATGCGCATGTCTAGTCATTCCAAATAAGAAGCCCAGGACAGACCAAAGCACAGAGACCACCAAAGTTCAACTTGGTGAACCATGGGTTTTATTGGGGTTATTTACAGGAGCAGAAATGACTCAGAGACAGCTATCTCACCAAGGCCCACACCAGCACAAGTGGCAGTTCACAAAATGATGGGAAATTAGAGCATGCTACACAGGCTGCAGGCAGCTCAACAAGCTGAAGAGTGTCCTTTCCAAATGACTCCTCCATGCTCTTCAGCTGGTTTTGCTGCTTCTAGACAGCTGGTCTGGTCTCGGAGTCTTCTTTGCACCTTGGCTTGTCTGAGAATAGCTTTCAATAATCTTTATTGCTTACTCATGGAAGGCAGGGCCTAGTGAATCTGCTCAGTTTCAGGGACTGCCTGAAGCTATTTTGAGTTTTTTACCTACTTAAGGAACATCACAGCAGGACAGAATGTTTCAATGTTGGAGGAAACATTACACAACATTCATAAGCCTCCGGACATAGTATGTAAGAAACACAGCATCTCTCACTAAGATTGCCATTCCTTGACAGATTTTTAAATAAATAAATAGACAGATTTTTTAAATAAATAAATAAATAAATAAATAACTCTCCCTATTAATAAACTAGATAGACTGACATATTCTGTTTATTTGCCCAATATCCATAAAGACCACAGGAATACATGGAAACTCAAGAGTTTCTAGCTCCTCCTAGTTTGGAGAAGGTGGGGTGCTATAAAACCTTTCTCAAGATGCTGGTTTCTAGGATTATACAATTAAAGGACCAGAATTATCTAATTTTCCTTTTATGTTTAAATATGGTTTTATGTTTAAATATGGTTTTCTCCTTCAAAAGTTACATTAGAATAAGTCCCTTGATTAAGAAATCATTTGATTCAGGTATTTGGTAAAGGGATCTATATAGGTGGCAATGGGGCACTGGGGATATGCCCAGGAGAAGACATTAATATCCACTTCATGGGAGCTAGAGCTCCAAGAATGGTTTAGGTCCTGTGGGGTTGCATTGTGTTGAAGCCAATATCTTCCCTCCTTTTTGCTTCCTCACTTACAAAGTGACCTCTCTTGCCCATGTTCTCATCCTGTGCTGCACCCACCATGTGAAATGAAGCCATTGACAGATGCAGGCACCTTGCTTTTTGGACTTTTCAGCAACTGGAAAAAACAAGCCAAATAAAGCCATTGTCTTTTCACTCCGGTATTTTGAGATATGGCCTAAGAGAGGCTTTAACAAAAAAGAACAGTTAAAGGTTGACTGAATAACAAATGTAAAATAAAATTAAATTGGTGGGACTAGAAGGCACACTGACAAAGAAACATAGTTTAATTTCCTACAAACTGAGTGTATTGTGTCCTATGCTATAAAAACTGGCGCAATAATGATGAGTTACTACAACACAAGCTAAATAATCTTAAAAGATTTTTTGAGGTTATAATTACATCATTCTCCTCTTCTTTTTCCCTCCAAATTCTCCCAAGTACTGCTCTCAATCTCTATTTCAAAGTGTGTGTGTGTGTGTGTGTGTGTGTGTGTGTGTGTGTGTGTGTGTTGCTGAATACAGAGATATAACCTGCCAAACTACTCAGTCTGTACAATGTTACTTGTGTGTATGTTACTTTTCCCCAGAACCTACCATTTGGTATTAGGTAACTGATTTGTGTGCTCCTCCTTGGGGAAGACTATTTCTCCCTCTCTCAGAAATTCCACAATTGTGAGCTCCCCCCATTCAATGTTTCATGGCTATTGTTTTTGTTTATGTCTAATTTGTGTTTCATCAACCATGTTGGTGAAACTTTAATGGGTGTAACTTTTGACATTTCTAGGAGACAATCTCACAGCAAACTCTGGATCTTAAAATCTTTCTGTCCCCTCTTTGATGACAATACTTGAGCCTTAGGTAAAGAGATTGTGTTGTGGGTATGCTTATTGGAACTATGCTACATAACTTTTAATTTTTGGGGGGGGGTTGTGGCTTGCTTCAATGGTCATAATCTGTTTTAAAGAATTTTTTTGCAATAAGGAGTTGGGGTTACATTTATCTGTTTGTACAAGGACAAATATTTATAATATAATTAGGGATTGTGCTGGTTTAACAAAGTGGAAGTTACAGGTTCTCCTCCAAGATCCATGAGTTCATTAACCCTGAATAGTTGGCAAGGTTTCCAGGACCAGGCATGATTTCCCTATTGGTCAGCTTGTCTTAAGTCCAATTAGAGAGTTGTTAGTTACCACCAAAGTATGTGTGTCACTACTGTACCCTTACGGTTGCCATTCTATGCTGGTTGCTATTTGTGTTCATAAGCTTCAAGTTTAATATCTTAGTTACTGTAGTTCAGAAGTGAAACAAAAGTGTCAGCAGACTAAACTCGGCAGATCAGCAAACAGCATTCTATCCTTTTCTGAAGTTCTTAGAGAACATCTGTTTCCCAAGATTTGTCAGTTTTGATAACCCGGGTTCCTCTCTTTAACTCACCTTCAAATTCAGAGCTTCTTTCGGTATTACTTCCATCTTAATCTCATAATCACCATCACCATCATCATCACCATCATCATCACCATCATCATCATCATCTGTGTGTGTGACTTTTCTGATCTCTCTTCCATTGTTAAAGACACCTATGACTACACTGGCTCCATCCAGATAGTCAAATGTAATCTATTTTATGGCCCTTGAACTATAAACTTACGTTCATCTGCAGCTTTAATTCTCCTTTGCTGTGGAAGTTAATATATCCAAGGTAATGTTTCTGTGAAATTCCCAAAGAAACAAAGTGTCTCCACAAATGCTCTGACAAGATGTTTCATGAGTTGTGGAGAATTACAGATGCTAAATGCAAATATCTTAGCCTAGGGATATTAAAGAGTTGAAAAATGGCATAGCAGAAAACATAAAAATGGAATTTTCATTGAATCTTTTTCAAGTTCAGTATATATGGATGCTAACTTAGGATGCCCAATACAAGAGCACTTTAAATATAAAATGTGTGTTAAGACATCTGTCCTAAAAAACTTATACATTTGAGCTCACAGCTTCTTCCATACCTCTAAGTAAGCAGTATAATGAATTCATCCATACAGTGGAAAATTGTTAATGGTTTTCTTGAAATAACTACTAGAGCCTTATAAATACATATATATGTAAATATATATACTTTGACTTAATAATTCACATCGAAAACTATATCAAGTTGATGATTCTAATATAAAGATTACACTAATATCTTTTACAACAATTTTACATATTTTATGTAACAAACAGACCCATTCATTATATAATCAAAAACACAGCCAGAATATAATTTCACCATTAAATACCATATACGAATGTTTAAGTTAGAAACTTTACAATTCTAAGAAAAAGATTGTACTCTATAAGATGTAATATACCATATATACATAACTACATTAAAATATAGAGATATTTAGAGCTTGCTTTGTGAATAAAGTGCTTGTCATATAGGCCTGAATCACATATAAAGGTGAAAGAAGAGAATTAACTTCATAAAGTTGCCCTGTGACATACACAGAAACATCATAACCACACTCAATGAAAAATTTAATTAGCTGAAAGTAAATAGACCTAAACTGTATGGTCAAGCATTTTCTTCATTTTACCACCCTATCGCTTCAAATAGTAAGATAAGTAATTCCATTTTGTATGACAAAATTCAGGAACAATTTTTTTATTCTTGATCATTCAATTAACAGCAATCAATGGACCCAAGGTATTAGATGTGAGTTTCTCAGACAATGGAGCCCTCTATTCTTCTTCCTTAAGTGAACTATACACAACACAGCCTATGTCACAACCAGTAATAAAAGCTTACAACACAAAATACAAGAGAAGCATGAGCTAACAATGGTATCTAGAGCAATCAGAGGCTAAGCCCAGTTGTCTCAACATCCCAAATCTAGTTGGGCATAGCCTTCTTTACACACTAAAGCCAAAGGTCTCATTCAGATGGGAAAGCACAGAGTAGAGTCAGAGGGAGAAAGGAATACATCCCACTACGATTTCTGTTATGGGGAGTTGATGTGGGCTATCTTTCTGTACACTGTGAATTACTATTGGCTAATAAAGGAACTGTTTTGGCCTATGGCAAGGCATCTTAGAAGCAGGTGGTAAACTCAAGATAGATAAAGGGGAGGAGAGCAGAGTCAGGCAGAGACACTGTGAGCTGCTGCTAAGAAGGAAGATGTAAAGGGATTCACGTAATCCACAGGCCACATGGCAACACAGATTAACGGAAATGGGGTGAGTTGAGATGAGAGAGATAACTAGCAATATGCCTGAGCCATAGGCCAAGTAGAATGTAATTAATATAAACCTTTGTGTGAGTATTTGGGACCAAGCAGCTGTAGGAGGTTTATTTGGGACAACTAGTCTGGATCTTGGGGCTAGTCCAGACCAGAAACTTAGTACCACAGGGCATCACATCTACTGTAGGAAAATAAGAGCAAATAGTTACCAGTGGCAAGGAGACATTGAGAGGGGAGAAAAGCATTAGTGTGGACATTTCTGGAACATGTCCTGTGCCTGCACCTTAGGATCACTGTAGCCGGATCCCAAGTTGTTGCCAACTATCTGTTCTCTGGCACGGTTTAGTAAGAAAGACCTAGCTGGATCCCAGAGCCCTTGTCTGGACTTTGCTCTCCTGGTCTAGCTCTTGCTAGCTACTCTGTTCCAAGGAGCTCAGAATCAACTGCTTTTTCCAGTTTAGCTTTTCTAAGTACTCATTATTCATTTTTACATGATGACTTTTACATAATAACTGTATAAACATTTATATAACTATCACTTTTGGAGTTATGAGGGGGGGGTTGTCTTTAGATGTTGTCTACTTCTACTTTATGAAAAGAAGGATGGGATCCAAAAAATAAAATGTGTCATGTGAATTCAGTGTGGTGATGACCATACAAGGTATAGTTAGGATCAGAATAGACTATCTTACAGTGGGAGGTTCTGACTTTGTCTTCTATCAACAGGATCTGCTGGGAAACACAGACCTTTGTTGTAAGGCCCCTTTAAGTATGAGTTTATTTGGAAAGGAGAAATTGTGAGATATTTTAAGGCAGTGTGAGCGAATCGCTGACACTTTGTTCATAGCCCAGTTTTGAGAGGAGTTAAAACAAAATATACAAGAAGACATCTTGGAAGCCTACAGATCTTCACAGGAGAAAAATTCACAGAAGTGATGGCAAGGGCAAGAGCAGGTTTCCTAACTGAGGGCACCATTTTCCTTGTAATTCTCTAACACCCACAATTAACATATGTGTGCCCTGTGGGGTCTCCTCCCACCTGGTATTTAGAAAACTGTAATCTCACTAAAAGAAAGCACACATTTCAGAATGTATGTCACTTGAACTGAGCTGGGAGAGAAAATTCACTTCTCTTTTCTGTCCCCAAAGTGTGAAGGAGGAGGCATCATACTAGAATGATAGCAGAACACATGATTCTTTGCTCATAAAACATCTTGGAAGAAACTGGGGCTACACTTTTGGCTCTGAGTTGCAAATGAAGCAGGAAATGTTCCAATATGCTAGGTTCCTTCACAAAGGCTCATAGTCTAAAAGTAAAAAAAGTCTCTTAGAAAGGACAGAGGTCAGCAGGTGTGGGCTGTGAGCGTGCATTCTCCCTAGCTGACTTCTCAAAGTGTCCCTATGGCTCTATCTGTGGGAGAAGGCTAAGAGGAGACCTTAGGCAGCTGATGTTCCATTACAAAGATACTTAATGTTTGTTAGCAGCGAACAGGAGGGTGTGAGTCAGAAAAGAGGATTAAGTGTTTTGATGAGGGTTTTTTTTTTTTTTTTCTTTTCCTGGAATTCCTACTAGAAAAAAAAAGTAACTTATTTCCTGGTGCAGCAAGCAGTGTTTTCTGTTTAGAGATGAAGACATGACAAAGTTCAGTGATGTTCTTCATTCACGCTCCTTCTGGCAGATGAATGTCTACTTTCAGACTTACATAAAACAAAATGTACAGTGATGAGGTTATAGAATAATGTTATAATATTGCTGTACCGCAGACCTGCATGTAGCCATGGTATATTGCTCCAGTGAATAATACAGTGGCTACCATAATTCTCACCTACATCTGACGATGGTATATCCGTGAGTGAAGAATAAAGGAACTACCATGATGTTTAGTTGCATCTAGCCATGCTATATTCTTGCCGTGAAGATAACATAATGCTCATTTTCATTCCTCTTAAGTTTGGCAGGTTTATTACATTTTGTTCAATAATTATTGTCAATAAAATTTGTGACAGATAACTAAAGAGGAAAAATGGGCGAGAGAGAGATAACACTGACCACATTCAGTAGCTACAACCATGAAGACTTATAGGAACTAGGGACAGAGTATCAGAAAAGAAATTTTGGTTATGAGAGTTTGTTCACATTCCTAAAGCCATCTAGAAAGAAAGAAAATTTTCACTGAATCTATTTCAGGTCAAGAGCATCATAAAGAATATCAAACATTTGACATCTCACAGGGAAAAAAAAATAAAGAAACAGAGGAGCTATTTAATAATTGCAGTCTACAAAATGTTACGAACGTCCTTAGATGGCAAACCAAAATCAGAACTGTTTAAGGGGGTATAGTCACTGAACATGGTACCATGAATGTGCTAGATAAATACCACTACTCGCTTTCCTTTCTTGATCACGCTAACATCCCCAGCCTATTCATTTTCCTACGTATGATAGCTTGGAGAAGACATCCCATAATAGCAGTCAGCACCCTTACCCTGGCTCTGTGGTCACTGCTCAGTAGATCTACATGGTTTTATTCCCTAATGTGATTTTCCCACAAGTGTTCTAAAATTCAAGCCTTGAGGTAACCAAACTTGATTTCAAGCCAAGGTTCATTTCTAATCATTTTAGACTCAGTCTGTGGTACTAATCATCAGCCAGTAGATTTAGTTAACATTAGATGAATCCTATAAGAATCTCACAATAACCCACAACCACAATATTAGGTGTTCTGTTCTCTGCATGGGGTCCAGGTGAGGGTTTCACCCTTCTTTGGTCTGTTGTGTTCCATAAGCTCTTGTGTAGGAGATTGTGTTTTTCCATTGTAAATAATTGTCCCACCCACTGGTTTAATAAAAAGTGCTGATTAGCCAAAGGCAGACAGAAAGTGTGGCAGGGCTGCCAGACTAAGAAAAGTATGAAAACAGGAAGCACAGGGCAGAATGCCAGAGAGAATGCCAGAAAGAAGCCAGAAGAAGCAGAGGACAATTATGCTGCTCTAAAGAAAGGTACCAAGCCGCATGGCTGAACAGGAAGAATCATGAGTTAGATGAAGGGTACAGAGTTAGCAAGTTATATGCCTGGGCCTGAGGCTGATCAGCCAAAAACTATCATATGCATCTGTGTGTCTCTGTCTCTGCGGGTCTGCGGATTTGCAGATCTGCGGGCCTTCGAGTCTGCAGGTCTGAGGGCCTAAACATTGAGGTAAGGCCCGAAAGTCAGGGCCAGAAACCTTGTACTGCACTCTTGGGGTTGGTTTTTCTGATGGGCTTTTAATATCATTGTGTGTTTATATCATCTCAGTATACTTTGGCATGTTTTAACAGTGGTGCCCTTTTAGGTTTTAAGAATAGGTTTTTTATTGGTCTCTGACTCCTGGGTGGAGCCATACAGATGGGGGTATTTTTTAAGCTTAATTAAGTACAGAATCATCCTGCATTTACACCCAAAATGAAGTCAAATGCTGCCTGTGAAATGGAGTTTCTCAGGGAAGTGTATCTCCTCTAGATCCCTGGAGCCAGGTACAGTCTGGTCTTGACCAACACAAGTGACTAGCAGTTTATACACACTGTGAATCTAATCCAGCCATAAAGAATAGAAACAAAAACGGGCTTGGAGGTCACCTTGTTAAGTGAGATACGCGAGTCTCGCTACAACAAACATCAATTTTCTCTCATGTGTGGAATCTAAAGAAAAGTAAAAGAACACGGAAGGAAAATGAGGATTATTAGGGGTGTGGAAAAAGAAATGGGAAGGAAGGGTAAGACCAATGGTAGATAAACAGGACTAAAATACACTGCATTCATGAATGATTGTGCAATTAATATAATCTAAATAAAAACGATGTCAACTTAAACAGGACCTCTAAAGAGGAGCTGAAAAACTGACCTGGGGCCAAATCTGATTCAGTGTCTTCTTTTATAAATTCTATAAAATTGTATTAGAATCCAACCACGTGTGTTTATCAAAGTCTTATCATTCTATCTATAGTTGTTTGTCAGAAAAGATCGTTACAAAAAGAGATCATATGGCCAACAAACCCCAAATATTTCTTATCTAGTTATTTATAGAAAGTGTTTCCAAATTGCTCTCAAGTCCCCCGCTACTCCCCTATCCTAACACTGCAGAAAATGTATACAATTCTAAACTTACATGGCAAACAAAATACTTCCTACTAGTCTATTATTTCAAATAGAGTAAAGAAACTCTGTTGTAGCATAATTCAGGTCTTGTTTTCTGGGTGTTCATTTAGCCTTCAGGGAAAAGCATTTCCTGGGAACTGGTGATGAATTTTGCTGGCAAGACAGGGTAAAGACTGGAGATTGGGCTTGGAGGAGTGCATGGGGTTGGAATGGGGTAAGAAAACCAGGCAATCACATCTTATTGTTCCTCTGTACAACCCTTCCCATTCATCAAGCCGTGAGCACATCTGTCAGCTGCTGAGACAGGCAGCCCCTGTCACTGCCCGGTGTTGAGTGCTTGCTAAAATTCGCAATGAGAAATGGGAAGAACAGCAAGACATATGGCTATAGGGAGGAGAAGAGTTAATTAACCGATCTCTCCGCAGCTTTGTTCTAACTCCCTAAAAGATGGGGTTATTTTGTTGTTATCTCCTTCTAACATTAGATTGTTTATAAAATAAAAGTATGCAGAGGCTGGAGAGACCCATGACTTTGGAAATGCTGGCTGGGGTTCCCTACATTGTTGTGATTGATAAACCCAGAAACTGAGTAACACAGATCTAGTCAGATGCACAAAAAGCCAATTCAGTATTTTCGAAATTCAGTCTTTTGAAAAAAAAAATAATAAGCATTAAGGTTTTTTGTGTCTATGTCTTATGCTAAAGAAAATAAATGCATGTCACCACAGGGGTGTCTATACGTCTTGGTACTCCTCCTACTGTGCACTAGTCACATCTCAGTATGAGCATCTCGGGACACAGGAGGAAGGGAAACTTCCCACGACTACCTAAATACAGGATCTTTTCCGAAGAGGATGCTATTCCCATAACTAAGAAAGCCTCAAACCAAGTAAAACAAAGCAATTTCTCCCCAGCGTGCGCTCTCTTTCTCCCTCTCCCTCCCTCCCTCCCTCCCTCTCTCTCCCTCTCCCTCCCTCTCCCTCCCTCCCTCTCTCTCTCCCTCTCCTTCCCTCCCTCTCTCTCTCTCTCTCTCTCTCTCTCTCTCTCTCTCTCTCTCTCTCTCTCTCTCTCTCTCTTTCTGTGTGTGTGTGTAAAACCAGCAGCAAGGCTGAGAAGCCAGACCTGAGAATCCTGCCTTCCAAGGATCCTAAAAGGAAATCTTTACTAGGGGCAAAGAATACAAATTTACAGAGCCATATCAAATAATAGCCGAAAACATAAATATAGTATGACTATGAGAGAAATTAAGTCAGCCTCCAATGTATGAAGATACTTTTAAAGTGAATTATTCAAAGAACAGGTCATCCTAAGCTCTTTTGGAGAAGAGTCCCTATTCCCCCCAGGATACTTTATGAGGCAATAAATAAATAAATAAATAAATAAATAAATAAATAAATAAACAAACAAACAAACAAACAAATCCCCATGAAACCTGATTAAAAAACAGTAGCTGAAAAATCAAAATTAGACACAAGTTTCACTCTCAAATTCAGATGAAAAAAATGTTAAAAAGGCTGAGGTAGAAGAATTGTCACCAGTTCAAGGCTAACCTGGGCTATAAAGAGTGCTATGCCAGCCTGCACTCTGTCTCAAAAAGAGAACGTACTAAACGACGTGTTGGCAAAATAAACACTGCATTAAAACACTATAAATAGAAACATCAAAACTGAGTTGGGAGTCATCCCAGGAAGCCACAATAGTCCAACAACTTATAAACGTTTCTTCATAATAACATTAATGAATTCATGGAGAAAGACCATCTGATCTCAACTTCACAGAGGTAAAATGATAAAATTCAACACCGCTTCATAATACAAGGTTTGAAGGGGGATTATATTACTACATTGTAAATAATTGTCCTGTCTACTAGTTTAATAAAAACGCTGATTGGCTGAAGGCAGACAGGAAGTGTGGCAGGGCTACCAGACTAAGAAGACTCTGGGAACAGGAAGAACAGAGTATAAATGCCACAAAGTTGCCAGACAATCCAGAAGATGCAGAGGAAAACTATGCTGCTCTGAGAAAAGGTACCGAGCCGTATGGCCGGACAGAATACGACTCATGGGTTAGTTTAAGGGTAAAGAGTTAGCAAGTTATATGGCTGAGCCCCAAGTCAATCAGTGTATAATTAATACAAGTATCTGTGTGTTTCCGTGGGACTGTGGGACTGCAGGTCTGAAAGTCTGGGCCACTAGTCTAGGCTGAAAAGTCCAGACCACGAGACTGGACCAGAAAGTCCGGGCCAGAAACCTCATACAACAAAGGTTTTGTTTGGATTAGAACATTTTTTCAAAGACGGAACAGAGTTCTGAAACAGATGTGCACAGGAAGAATTGTGAATTGATATAAGTTTACTTTCATATGATTGGTTAGGGAAAGAGTCACTTGATCAATGGGTATTGAAGAAATTGGGTGTTTCTGCAGTAAGCAACATAAAAGTGACTTCTTACCTCATGGCAGATATAAATGTAAAAGGCCAGATTGGTCTAATCTAATTCATCTTATCAATAAAAACCAAGAGTCAGATATTTGGGTAGAAACCTGAAAGATCAGAGAACAGGGAGTGGCTGCCAGTTGTTCCTACTTCTACTGTTCCTTTGCCCAAAAAGGCCGAGATCCTCTCCCCGCCCCACCTCAGTACTTCCTGTCTCCTTTCTGTCTACAGTCCTCCAAACCTCCATGGTTAATTTAGGTCAGTTAGTGGCTGGCTCTATCCGCTTATTCCAAGTAAGCTTTTTCAGTCAGAACACAAGTGAAATATTATGCAATGCTGGGCCAATTAAAGACATCATTAGGAACACTGAAACTTTAGATGAAAACAGGAAAGATTATCATTATAAGCTCAAGTCATCATCATGCATAAAAAGCTGTCATAAAACGTGATAAATTCAGCCATGTTAAAACTCAGAATGCCCGGTCATCAATAGATACCGAAGGTAAAAGGTCAAGTGATGAATAGCCAACAAACAAACACAAGATGGAAAATAGCACATTTGAGACATGAACAACAGACTTAATGGTCATTTCACAAAAGAAAAATTAGAAATGGATAATAGCATGTTAGGTGCCTGAGCAAGTTCACTTATGTTTCTTTGGTTACTAGTCAAATAGCATATGTATTGCTAGATTAGTAGAAATTATGAAGTCTGGCCAGACTATTGGCTGAGATAAATCAAGTTCAACCATTATACAATGATGTGTGTGTGTGTGTGTGTGTGTGTGTGTGTGTGTGTGTGTGTGTGTGTGTGTGTGTGTGTATTTACCTTGTGAAACAATACTCAACAGTAATAGCAGGCATGGTGATTCAAAAACTGGAATAGCTCAAAGTCATCAGTAAGGTATGTATGTAGTATATTTCTGTATAGTCTTGGGAAAAATGTGCACTACTGATTCTGAATCAAGAACAGTGTGTGTAACAATGTAAAGGGACAGAAAAGTTAAATGACAAAAACAAGTTGCTAAAGACTATTGAGGATATCAGCATTATCATAAACCTGAAATGTACAGTTAAATACTTACTGTGTTAAGATATATTTAAAACCCCTCCTTTTGAAAAGAATAATGAGACTGAAAACATAAATTGCAAGACAGTAGTGCCCACTGACTGGGCAGGTCATAAAAGAAGGAGCATGATTGCCAGCCACAGTGCTGCTACTGGTCCATCTCGCTTCCTGGCTGTAGATTCCTGTATGTGTTTTAGAACGCATGTAAACCTACTTGCTGTTTTCATGCATAGTGACCATGTAATAAATATTTTACTGCAAAGATCACCACTAATATGAAGATCGCACAGACAGAGGAGACAGGGAACCCAAGTGTAGCAAAAATAGGTTTAAAGACTCAATCAGTTGAAATTAAGACTGTTCCCTCCAGTCACAGAAGCAGTGCTGCCTGAAGTAATTATAATCAAATTGGTCTGGAGACTAAGTTCTGACAGGATGAGTTACTTCCCTAGATAGACAAATTAGTAGTATAATGTGTCTAAAATAAAATAGTCATGAGAAAATTATACAGAAATGAGAAAAGTGTGAGTTTCAAATGATAAACATCCTAGAAACCTTATCACAGTCAAAAGAATTTGGAAGGTCAGTGTACCCTGATGGGAAGACAGATCCAATCCTTTATATGTGTGTATATGTGTATTTGAATGTGTATGTGTCTATGAGTGTGTTAAGTCAAACACATACACACACATACACACACTAGCAGCAGCAGCAAAAGCTAGTACTGGTTGAGTATGAACTAAGTATCTCTAAACTCTAGTCCCTAAGAAGACCATACACAGACTATCACAATAGCACATTCTGCCACACAACTGAAAGACCACAGTATGTGACAATGCCATTAAATCTTCATCACAACTAATTCAATAAGGAAGATACAAAAAACCAAAACCAACCAAACAAACCTAATGGATGCAGCAAAAGATCCCAATCAACTGTCACCTGCATAAGCCTCTGTCTCAGCTAATGAGGCTCCTGTAGACTGAAGCACAGATGAGGAAACACCTTCCCTCTGTCTTCTTGGGGAAACAGAAACAAATTTCATATTAAATAATCTAAGAGACAAAGTGCTGCTTTGGCTATCCGCTTCCATCGAAGCCTCATCAGGGTTGCTATTCTGTGTCTGTCACCATTGTTTGTGTTAGGACAATCATGCTGCCGCTTGGGATCAACTTAAGCCTCTGGGAAACTATTTGCAATTAGTTATTCAAAAAGGAAAAGCAAAAGGTGGCAGAAGCAAGCAACGGGTAATCAGACTAAAAAGAAAAAATACCTCAGACAAACCAGGTACCACTGTCTCTGTCATCCAAGTTGATGCACGGGACAAACATGGGAAGAGCTCTCTTCAAACTTCTCCAAACTTCTCCAAAGCACCCTGAGGACCTCTCATCAGGAGCAAAGCCTGGACACAGCTTGAATACATGTTGCATGCCCAGGATTTCTGCAATTTTACAGTATCTTTGATTTTTAACTGAGAACCTCAATTTTGTATAGAATATACCAGTAAGAAAGCAGAATTGGATCTGCCTCTGTGTGTGGATAACACATCCCCTTAAGAATGTAAAAATCCAATACTTCTCCCTAACATATCATCCACCCATTCACATGTCTTTTGAGCAAGACCAAAACATTGGGAAAATAAATATACCATATGTATCCAATGCTCTATTCTCAGGCAAAGGGTAGGAGCTACATCAAATTGCATAACAGACTATGTGATCTAGCTAAATGCAACAAAGAAGATGATGGAGAGCCAGAGCTGTTTTATATATCTTGTGATACTCTCCCCATAGATTCCAACACATCAACAAGAGAAATAGGTTACACAGTTTCCTAGAAAATTAGCTCAATGTCTTTAATTATCAGAGGTTCATCACAGAGCTTCCAAGGAAAAAGAATCAACTCTTCCCAAATCCTTGGGGATCTTTGTCATAGAAACAAATGTGTAGACTGCACGGCAGTGAGCCTGGGTAAAATAAAGGAAATATTTCACCCTGAAACAAGAAGAAGTGTGTCAGTAGGCTCTAGCTCACACACATGTTCTATGTCCCTGGAGGTCACTGAGTACTGCACCGAGGTAAAAAACCTAAAGAGATATGGAATTCTTCCTTTTTAAAAATAAGGAGGCACCAGCTACCAGCCAACTGGCTCATAATTAAACAAGCCTTTTCTTTCCTTCCCAGGTTGGCGTCTTCCATTACACCTCATTGCTTTTTTTCAGAATCCTCCAAAAAGTTGCTGAAGTTGAAGCTAATCCTGTTTATCTCCAACTGAAAGCTTGACAAGACAAGGGTGAGGCAGTATCTCCAGAGACATGTTCCTATTGCATTATCTGTAGACTAACAATCCTTCTATCTGTGGTGCTAATGTTCTGCTCATTAACTGCCGCCCTGTTCCAATCACTATTGATATCCATCATTTTCTGAACAGGACAGTGATATTTCACCTCAACAGGAGAATAAGAACAATTATTGTAGTTCCTGAGTGCTTAGATCAGCAAATTCAGCCAAAGACCTGTTTTATCCTCAGGGCAAAGCTGCAGGACCCATGAATATGAAATGAGAGTTTTGTGTGATAAAAGCTCTGTGAACTTACTGATTGAGAATGGGTAATTTGCTCAAATGGGGAAACATTTGGGACTTGAATTTACTCACAGACTAGTACAGCAAGAAGAAACTGCACTGGGAGCTGGAGACCCTGATTCTCACCCTGTCTTTGCTGCTCTTTATATCTCATGTAGAAGTTATACTATTTCTCCAATCTCACAGATCTGAGCTCTAGACTCCAGCCAAAAGATGCTTCCAGCTATAACCTCCCTCGAGTCATTATCCCCTGTACCTCTATGCCTTCACCAAGCAAAAGCAGTGGAGGAGATTCAGTTCTAAGTCTTAAAGTCTATCGCAACCTCTGCCAAATCAGGAATCACCTACAGCTGCTGGATCTCTAGAGAGACTGTGACGTCACTTAACAAACAGGGCTAGCCCTTGTCTAAGCAGTCGGATAGATGTGTTTGGTTTTTAACTCCTCTCCTTATCCGGCTTCCCAAATACCCATGATACCAGGAAATTCTCTTCCGCACAAGAGAGCCAACCTCTACTCGTCAACCAAACCAGAAGATGGCTGATGAGTCTCAGGTAGGATTCCTTCCAGAAACTGTAAGAATGGAAGATCCTAAGAGGATCGAGAAACCTTACCGAATGCCTGCATCTCCATCTTGTCTCCTTTAGCTGTTGCTTCCAACCCTCTAGTGGCTCAGGCCGGGTTGTACTGTCTCCAGCTGTTCTTTCTTTCATGACTATAGTTCAACAGCAAATCCTGTCCATCTCTTCTTTAAATTTATCTAAAATGAAAGCATCATTTACCACTTCTAATATTATTAGAGTATCCTAAAGCTTTACATTTAGGGGACAAGGTACAAAGATAAGCAAAGAGAAAATGGGCTGTATTTCAGAAGGTAGATGGTAAACAGTGGGAAGAACTTGCTTTTTGAAAAAGGATGCTACATGAAGTTGTTTTTTATTATCAGATAGTCCAGAGGGGAAGACACTTACCTAACAACTGAGAACAAACACGCACTTGAACATGTGTGTACTGTGTGTGTCTGTGTGTGTGTCTCTCTCTCTCTCTCTCTCTCTCTCTCTGTGTGTGTGTGTGTGTGTGTGTGTGTGTGTGTGTGTGTGTGTGTGTGTGTAGATTTATGTGGAGGCCAGGCGTCAACCTTGATTGTGGTTCCTTAGGAAATATCCACCCAGCTTTTGAAACAAGGTTTCTCATTGACCTGGAACTTACCAAGTAGATCTGCCTATGTCTGCCCCAAGTGCTGGGTTTACAAGCGTATTCCACCATGGATGGCTTTTTAAATGCGGGTTCTGGGAATGAAACTCAGATCTGCACACTTACAAGACAACTATCTTACCCACCAAGCTATCACCCCAGCTCTGGGGATAACCTCTTAGCCAATTTCCCTTTCTGTTCACACCTCCAAAAATTCTTCTGTGGCAACCATGGTTATCCTGTTTAAAGGTAAAACCAAAATAAACGAACAAAACAGTCTAAAACTCTCTCGTGGCTTCCAAGATCTTTCCGATTCAAAGCCCAAATCACAGACAAGCTACTCTATCCTGGTACATCTCTGATCTCACCACCTCCCACACTCCCTCCCTCACTCTGCTTCTGAGGCACCAGCTCCTTTGCAAGCTACTCAAATACATCAACCATACAGTATGCTGCCTAGGATCTTCATGCTTGCTGTCCCTTCTGCTCAGAAACACAGTCCTTCAAGGGACTCCAGGCTCATTCCTCTCAACATTTGAACATTCCAACCTCTTTGCAGAAACTTTTTCATGAGACCAAATATATGTGTGTGCATGTGTGTGTGTACATTTTGCAATGTATATATATAAATACCCACCCACCCATTCCTTCTCATTTCGTTATGTTTGCTCTTGACATCTTTTCTTTTCCTCTATATAGTTTATTGATGATTGTTTCTGCTATTTTTTTTTATCTGAGTGGTGCTCCAAAGATGCTCATTTCTAACAGTTCTAAGTTGTTATGTTGTTGTTTCCCAGAATTTAGTTTTTTCTTTCTGAATTTCTCTTCCTGGTACTATTAACCAAAGTCCAGGTATAAAATTGTCTTCCTTACCTGATTTATTCCCTTGAGTGAATATTACTTGAAGACATTTATTTTTTAAAGTGGGATTTTGGAGTGTTTCTTGGGTATTTCAACCATAGGGAATGCTCAAATTCCAGTGACCTACATAAACTAGAAGAGGGCTGGCCCATTCTCTAGAGTAGGGAGACAGTCGTTGGTCTATGTTCTAACTACTCTTCAGTGTGTATCTACTGACAGACAAGAAAGCTCACATGCCACCCACTCGTCCCTGGCTTTGCTTCAGTCCCTCCTTACAGTAGGGCACTTAAATGCTGGAGTCATCTGCTGATGAGAGCACCCATTTATCCTTGCTCCCTTTGCTGCCAGCTTTGTTCTGATATGTGGGGATCATTTAACTAATATGTGCTGGGATCTTTCAGGGATCTTTCATCTAACCACGGGTGTAAATATTTGAATGCTTGGTCTCTAGTTAGTGGCACTATTTTGAAAGGTTGGGAAACCTTAAGGGAGGGGGTGGAACCTTGATCGAAGCAGATCACTAGGGGCAGAACTTGAGCTTGTTAAAGCAAAAGCCCTACTTCCTATGCATTGCGCTTTTTAATAGTGAAGCCAACAATAGTGTGAGTTGCTTTAAGCTTCTGCCTTCTCTGCCCTGATGGACCATTTCTCATCAAACTGTTAAGAAAAAAAATGTTTCCACCTTAAATCGCTTTTTGTGTGTAATAGTTGCTCAGTGAGAAAGGTAACAGCTTTCAGGTGTAACAAGTCCATACAAATACAATGCAAGGAACAAAACCAGCCTGTGACCATTTCTGTCTGGCTGAGAAGTTCATGCTAGAAAATATTCCCAGCATGTATCCTTAAGCACCAATTCTTCAACCGCTAAAACAAAACCTATCTAGCATGCATAAGGAATTGCTTATTTTTCAAGGGGAATGATCTTCAAAATTAGAAAATGTCGGATAAATGAGAACATAGCTGCATACTTAGTTCTTATCAGCTTAATATCCACTTAAGACTATTATTCCAGATCAGAATAAGAAAGAGGAGAAGGAAGGGAAGCTATTTTCAAATGGTGCCTCTGTAGCTTCAGAAAATAGAATCTGAACCATCTCCATTTTCTTAATAATCAAAAAAAAAAAAGAAGCTATCAAATTGGGGGGTGGTATGAGAAGGGTTGGAGGTAGAGTATCTGGGAAGGACTGGAGGGTGAAAAAAAAAAAAAAACCAGAAACAATGTACTTCTGTTTCAAAGAAAATATATTAAATTAAAAAAACAAAAAGAAAAAAATCCTGCAGGACTATACTCTTTTATACAGTAAAGACTTGTTACTTGTGTTGATTCAATAAAACGCTGATTGGCCAGTAGGAAGTACAGGCAGGGATACCAGACTAGGAGAATTCTGAGAAGCTGAAGAACAGAGCAGCAAATGCCAGCTAGACACAGAGGAAGGAAGATGAGAAGGCTGCTCTGAGAAAAGGTACCAAGCCATGTGGTTAAACGTGAATAAGAATCATAAGTTAGTTTAAGAGTTAGCAAGTAACAGGCCTAAGTTATAGGCCAAACAGTTTATAATTAATATAAGTTTTGTGTGATTATTTAGGACTAAATGACTACAAGACTGACCAGGGAAGGTAGGGGGAGACACAGAGAAACTTTTGACTACAGAAAAAAAATAGTTTTTTTAAAAAAGAGGAATTATAATGACAAAAGCCTAACATGCAGAAAGAGGCTAGATATGTAGATGGTGTAGATCTAGTGAAGGACTATGGAATAAACATGAAGGATACTGGAGAGAGAATACTTTAGTTTCTTCACTTTGGAGGGTCTCTGGACATAGTATAAAGAATGGATTAATAAATTAGGGACTGGCTAAAAGTAGATCAGAAGGAGATCAAAGGTGTTGATGAAGGAAGGCTAATATAATACAAGGAGCAGTATTCTTAAAAAGAAACCCAAAATTAGCAATGGATTTCTTAAAATTTGATTATAATTTCAAGGTAGGATAAGAGAAGGCTATCCTAATGTTGGCTATAGAAGATGAGGGGGATATGCTCATGCTGTAGGTAGGCACACTTGGATAAATGATATCACTGATTCTTGCATCCTATAAGAAACTATTTACAGCAGGAACACTTTGAAGTAGGGTATGGACAGAGCTTGAACTCAATACTAGAGTTTGCTTTGCCCACCAGAAGTTCAGTGGCAATTTTAGGTGAGTAGATAGATCATAGGAAACGTCTGGATTAAACTTTAAGTATGGAAATAGGAACAATTGTATAGGGATCAAATATAGGTAGTTGCAGGATCGAATTAAGGCACACTAAAGCATCAAAAGATTGGGTGGAAAGAAATATCCAGGAAGGAACATTAGAACTACATTCCACGCTATGTGTGTCACAGCTGCCCTTGGAAATGCCAGTGAGTCTGTTTTCATGGCACTGTTGAAGTGGGGCATATCCAGGAAGTCAGAGTAGACAGTTTTCAACACTTTCTCTGATAGCACAGAGAGCCAAGGCAGGTCTTTGTGAATCAGCCAAACCAGGGACTTGTTTATGAGCCCACCCACAATTGCAAAAGGCATTGAGTCTGATCTGATCCTAACCTTTCTGAAAACATGTTTTGATTTTTACTATTCAACCCCCAAATTGTACAATTGATTCCCATGATCCTTTTTCATATTACTCTAAGTATGGCTAATTGGTATCACTTATTTGTCAA
The DNA here is from genome assembly GCA_033318265.1 of Phyllotis vaccarum. Taxonomy (NCBI): domain Eukaryota; kingdom Metazoa; phylum Chordata; class Mammalia; order Rodentia; family Cricetidae; genus Phyllotis; species Phyllotis vaccarum. The sequence goes on along the minus strand of JARWLC010000019.1, from coordinate 59,963,541 downwards.
AATAAGATTCTTCGGTGCTGTTTCTTTCAAGTAGTTTATTACAAAACACTACATATTCCTAAAACACATCTTCTAACTTTCCAAATAAGTCACAAATTTTTAATTCCAAGTTTATGTTCCTTGCATACCTGAAAACATTTAACCAAGTATTTTCATAAACAGTATTTTATGCCATCACAATTTTATATTTAGTATCAAAATAAATTATTCATTGTTTTGGTTGCTGAGCATTGCTACTGATGTAGAGCCACATGTGTTCTAGCAACACTGGTTGACTGCATTTGAAGCTAGCTGGCATTACCCTACAATTGTCCTCTCTTATTCCACTGCACACTTAGGTTATTTCCATTTGTACTACTGCTCAAAGCTGTGATAATTCGGTGCAAATGTGCTATAGTTTCTCTGAAAGTATGAACTAATCTGTCGGTTAGTGATCAAAAAGTTTGAGCATCCCCGACTCTGCTAGTCAACACCAAGTTACCTTCCACAGGACCTCCAATAATGATTGGATACCTATTTTTCAGATAATCACCAACACTTCATGTGGCATCTTTCCCTTTTTGTTCCATTAATGGACATAAATCAGCTTTAATCCATCTAACATTGGTTTGGGTGGCTTTCCTTACACCGATACATTTTAAATATGCGTTTTAGATTCTGAGAAGTTTATCTTATTTTCAACCACTTGCAGATATGGCTTCTTCCAGGAATGTGACTTGCTCTGATGCTGACGAGTGGCATACACATTTGGGGGAATTTCTGCCAAGTCTTTTGCCTGGTTCACTCCTCTTTTGAGTATCATTGATGATAAACAATGAAGAACTATTTTCTTCTTCTTTAAAACTGAGTATATCTGGTTGCGCTGTACAGTATGGTAGGCATTTGGGTATATACACAAAGAAGTTACAGGTGTCACTCTCAGGGAGACCCTGGGCAGAGTCAGAGAGCGGAATCAAATGACCACACTGTGGAACTGAAAGGAAACGGGTATTATATGCTATGATGACACTGGGTACTAAAGGTCAGTAGAAAGAGCTTCCACTACATTGATGAGGGGGGAAAGGACACTGAAATAAGGTCACATTTCGAGAATTAGCAATTATGTAAGAATTCACCAGTGAAGAGAGAAGCATTGTGGGTTTTGTAAGAAGCCAAGAGAAAGCATGGAAAATTCAAAGAATGAAAGAGATCCTAAAATTCTGAGATATAACTATAAGAGGGGGAAGTTCCATATCCCTACCTCCCAGATTCTATAACAATAAAAGGAAATGAACAAGTAGCTGAATTGTAACATTTGTGCCTTACTCAGGAGTTTGAACTTGATTTCGCCAAAATGGGAAACTGTCAAAGAATGTTTATTTAGTAAGAGAGAAGTTTTATTAGTTTCTCCCTCAGTAGTATCTTTTGATTTTTGCGTCTATAGTTGTTAGAGGTGAACAAAAGTGATTATACAAAGATGCCAATTAGCTTTTTACAGATTGATGAGAAGGCTTGAAAAGACAAGCCTTCAACTTCATAACACTAGGGTCAGTAGGGAAAGAACAGAGGGCAGCAGTGTTTCCTGACTGGGATTAGGAATCAAGGGTGACACTGTGGTCTGTGATGGGAAGGACATAAACACCATAGTGTTAAGGAAAACAGAATAGTTTAAGAAGAGGTGTGGCCTGTCAGAATGGCTAAGACTAAAAACACAGATGACAGCCTATGCTGGAGAGGATGTGGAGCAAAGGAAACACTCTTCCATTGCTGGTGGGATTGTAAACTTGTACAGCCACTTTGGAAAGCAGTATGGCAGTTCCTTAGAAAATTGGGAATTAATCTCCCCAAGGATCCAACAATACCACTATAGGGCATATAACCAAAGGATGCATATTTGTCCCCAAAGGCATTAGCTCGACTATGTTCATAGCAGCATTATTTGTAATAGCCAGAACCTGAAAACAACCTAGATGCCCCTCAACTGAAGAATGGATTAATAAACTGTGGTACCTTTCCTACTACTCAGCAGGAAAAAAAGAGAAATAAATGACATCCTGAAACTTTCAGGCAAATGGATGGATTTAGAGAGGTAGCAACCTGAATAAGATATTACAGACCCAGAAAGGGAGACATGGTATGTACTCACTCATAAGTAGATTTTGACAAAAAGCAAAGAATATCCAAGCTACAAACCACAACCTCTGAACAGCGTTGTAACAGAAAGAACTTAAGAGGGACATCCAGGGGTCCCCCTAGGAAGGGGAAATAGAGAAGATCTCCTGAGTAAACTGGGATCATAACAGGGAGTGAGCAAGGAGAGGTGGGAACAAATCGTGAGAGACAGAGAAAGCTGAGTGAGAGGAGCAACAGAGAAGGAAAAAAAAAAAAAAAGATCTGGATATCTTGATGGAGGAAGCCACTCCGGGGTTAGAAAGAAACCTGGTGCTGAGGAAACTTCCAAGAACTCACAAGGGTCCCTGGCTAGGACTCTAGGCAATAGCAGAGAGGGTGCCTAAACAGGACTTCCTGTATATCAAATGAATGACAAGCCTAATTGTCATTATAGAGCCTTCATCTAGCAATGGACAGAGGTAGAAGCAGAGATCCATAGCTAAGCACCAGAAAGAGCTGAAGAGAGAGAGGATTGAGTATATGAACAAAGGGGCCGGGATCATGAGGAGGAGACCCACAGAGAAGGCTGAATGGAGCTATTGGGAGCTTACTGACTCTGAAATAATCACTGAAGAACCTTCATGGAAAGGAGCTAAACCTCCAAAGGTAGACAACTCTCAAATGGTGTGGGCAGTTTGTGGAGCCTCTTGCAGTAGGATCAGAGTATCTTCCTGGTGCATGAACTGACATCTCAGAGCCCATTCCCTACAGAGGAAAACCTAACCCATCCTTGATACTGGGATGAGGGACTCGGACCTACCTCAACTGGATATGCCAGACTGAGTTGACCCACCTTGAGACTCCTTGCCCTCCTTGAGGAATGGATGGGAGGATGGGGTGGGGGAGGCTGAGGGAGGACTGGGAGGGACTGTGAGGAAGAAGGGGGTAATGATATAAAAAAAAATAAAATAAAATAAAGAAGGTGTGAACCCAGCATGAGGGAGGGAGAAACAACCAGCAACCATGTCAGTCTTGTATTCACGTTGAAGAGACCAATGAGGGAGGCTGACCGGAGCAGGTAGAGAGTGGGATGGAGTATGAGAATAAAATACCCTGGAATGTTGAGCAGGAAAGAGAGAAACAGCTCCTTAGGGGAGGTCACCAAAGGCACATCTTGAAATCAGGCACTGATCCTTGATGATCTTGCAAAGTGCCAGCATGTGGACCATCGCTAGACCAAGAGATCTGGCTGGATATTTATTGAGGAGTTTGCCTACTAGTTAAGAAACAATTCATTGTTCCTTTTAATAAAAGCAAATCAGCTTATCTCTTTAGGAGTCCCTGTCCAGCTGCATAAGGAGTGAGTTCATCAGGTGAGAAATTAGTTCTCATCTGGACCCCACCAGTAAGCTCTGTTCTGATGTAACATACAATGAAAATCATGCTCTGTGTGCTTGTGTATGCTTGCGAGTAAGTAGGTGATGCACTTTGGGGGTGTATCCCTTCAGCAACATACTCTTCCCTTCAATTGTTAGAGTTCCTCATAGTGCTTCTCAGGATCCCTGATTTGGTGCATACTATTTTGATACTTCAACCATTATGTAAAATGAGATGGGGACCCCGAGAGTTTCAGTGATCCACATCTGTGCGGAGTCATTCATTTCTCTTTAAAAATAAAATCAAAAAGGCCTTTAGTTTGTTTACTCTGGTGAGAGATAATGTCTCCTTGAACTATGATTTTAAAAAATGGGGTTTTGTGTTCTTTATGAGCAAAATCTTAAGAACAAATGTCCTTTGTATTGGCTTGTCGATTTTTCATACTACTTTTACTAAACTGTATCGTTTGGGAACTATTTTTTCTTGCCAGTTCAAACCACTCTCTTTAAAATATTTTTCTCACTACAAAACGACCATTAAAGTTAATTCTTTAAGCAAGGTATATCTGGCATATAAAAAAATAATAATTTGCCAACATCTAAAATTACAAATTTGCTCTGCATTCTTCTAAATATTTTAAATTATATTTTACTGATATTTTACATACTCATATTACTAAATTGAATTTAAGTAAACAATAATTACTGGTATAGACATTAAACTATTGTGTTCTTTAGGGTGCAGAATGTACCACAAAGAGGCACTGATTTCAGCAGCCCTCCCCCAGGAGATGTGAAATCAAATGCTTGCTGCCAGCAGGAGCATGTGCAAAGCCCATTTTTATATACTCAAGATCAAGAAACTGGCCCAACCAAAGGCACCAGGGAACTTATGTTGGTCAAAGTTGGCCCCACTCAAAGTTTGTATTGAACTGAATTCAAATATTTGACAATGATACGGAAAAATAAATACTATTCCATGCCTTTTAGAAAGGCAGTTTAAAGTACAGATCATTGGATATGTCAAAGTTCTTTCAAAAGAGTCCTAAATCTCCCAGTCAAAGTTATGTAGTTAAGCAACTCTGGACTAGCTCTACTGGGACCCCGGGGAATTTGTTTTATAAGTGTTAATGGAACAAGCCACTCCCAGGCCTCAGAGACATGTGTGGCTCTCCTTATAAGAAACAAAGAATAAAGGAAGAACATGTGCATAAGTGGTCACTGTATGAAGGTGGCATTTCTCAGGAGATAATCGCGACAAATTTATTATATTGTACTAAAGCTTTAAAATGAAGTCTTATTTAACTCCCCGAGTCACTCAATTAAATTTCACTATTTCTTTCATACAGAAAATGAAATAAGCTAAGAAAACATCAGGAACTTGCCTGTGAGTGTGTGCTGAACCAGGTTTGGACTCTGAGTCTCCTGGTTCAGAGCCCAAGCTTATGCTACTCTCCTGAGGAATAAGGGATCCACATCACTGGAAAAATCCACAAATGCATGCTGCACACTTAGGGTCACAAGCAGCTTTACTAACAAAAGCCAAAAGGTAGAAGTGACCTCACCATCTGTTGACAGACAAAATGTGGTCTCTACATGCAGGGATTATTCTACCTTACGAAGAAAGAAAAGTCTGGCCTGTGCCACAACATGAATGAAATCTGAGGACATGCAATTGAAAAGAAGGCAGCCCACATGTGATTCCTCTTACATGTGGTACCTGAATTCATCATGTCACAGAAACACGGGCTGGTGACATGGCCCAGCAGCAGAGAAAGTGCCAAGCCTAACAACCTGAGCTTAATCCCTGGAGCACACAGGCTGGAAAGCTAGAACCAACTCCTCCAAAGTGTTCTCTGTCCTCCACAGGGGTGCATGTACAGTGTATATACACACACACACACACATACACACACATACACACACACACACAAACACATATACACACATACATACACACACAAACACATAATCACATACACACATACACAAACACACACACAAACATACAAACACACACACACATAAACACACACACACAAACATACATACAAACATACAAACTCACACATACAAACATACACACACAAACACAACACACAAACACATACACGCAAACACATACACACACAAACACACACACAAACATACACACACAAACACACACACACAAGCACACAAAGACACACACACAAACACACATGCATGCACACACAGATACACACATGCACACACATGTACATACACACACATAACTGCATATATGTTATTACATTATTTTTTATTATTATTATTTTTAATTATAAAAGTATAAATTAGTGGTACCAAGGGCTTCAAGGAGGGATGAATAGGAAGTTATCACCTAATGGTATGAGGTTTCAGTTCTGCAGAATGAAAGAGAATCTGGAACTTGGATTGTGTCCAATATAAAAATACTTAACACTGCTGAACCATATTCTTTAAATAATTAGGACAATTATCTTATATTGTACATATACATACAACTTTAAAGACAAAAACCAAATAATCCACATGAGTCCTTTCCTCAGACCTCTCCTATCAAGTCCCCTTCTGCTCAGTATCAATTTTACTCTTCTGAAAGGCAGGAATTGTTATCAATAAGATGAAAATTACATGGCTCTCTATTTTATAACTCACTTACAGGGGAAAATACCTTAAAATCAAGGACAGACCTCACTCTACATAGGCATTTATTTAAAACACAAATTCTTTCATAGAAGACGCAGGATCAGCATGTGGCCCACTGAAGACACACTCCCATATGACTTGACCTTTAATGATCAAACCCAATTTTATTCCATTATATCTTCTAATTATCCAGCCTGGGGATCTAAAAAGAAGAGAGGGGGGAGAAGGGGAGGAGATGAGAGAGCACGGCCATCTAATGAACCACAATACCACAATGTGCATCAAGTACACCTCTCTGCTGCAGCTAATTCAGCAGTCACAACAACCCTACAAAGCGCTGTAATTCCTAACCTCATTTTACAGGTGAGCGAACCTGTCCACGTCACACAACAGAGGCAAAACCCAAACAAAATCAGTCCTGATCACACACTGTCAGAGCCAAATATTCCTTTTGAAAGTTTAAACTCCATTGTCTTCTTTCCAACCTGATGGTTTCATCCAGCAATTGATAAAGGCAAAAGCAGAGAACCATAGTTAAGCACCAGGTTGAGCTCCTGGTCCAGCAGAAGAGAGAGGAGAGAGCATATGAGCAAAGGGATCAGAATCATGAGGAGGAGACCCACAGAGAAGGCTAACATGAGCTATTGGGAGCTCACTGACTCTGAAATAATCACTGAGGAAACTTCATGGAAAAGAACTAAACCCTCCAAAGGTAGACGACTGTCAAATGGTGTGGGCAGTTTGTGGAGCCTCTTGCAGTAGAATCAGACTATGTTCCTTGTGCATGAACTGACATCTTGGAGCCCATTCCCTACAGAGGAACACCTAACCCAGCCTTAATACTGGGATGAGGGACTCGGACCTACCTCAACTGGATATGCCAGACTGAACTGACCCACCTTGGGACTTCTTGCCCTCCTTGGGGAATGGATGGAGGGGATGGGGTGGAGGGAGGGGGAGGGAGGACGAGGAGCAGTGGAGGGTATGAAAAAAAAAACTTTTTAAATTAAAAAAATAAAAATAAAAACTTCATTTGGAGGTAAAAATCCATTCTCAATGAGAAGCTTAAGCCAATTACTCCTGATCCCTTGTCCTCCTGCCCCCGCCCTCTGCCCCCTGCCCTCCTGGCCCCGGCCCTTCTCTCCCCTGCTCCCTGCCACTCTCCCCTTCCTTCTGCATTGGTTTGCACTTGGTTCTCCTTAAAGCCCAGTGTCTCTACTGCTCTGGACGTCCCTGGGAAATTTCCATGAAGTTCTCCTGACTCTCCTTTCCCAGTCTCTTGTCCTCTGTCTCCTCTTCTGGGCCAACCACACTTAGACACAGGTCTCAGACCCACCACCATGTTCTGGCATCACAATCTGAAGTGTCTCAGCATGGAAAGAGCACTTTGCCTCATCCTGTGACATCCCTGGCATGGCCGAACACTTACTGGGTTATCAGAAAAAGATAGGCCAGGTCTCTAATTTTTCTTCATAATTTTGAACTTTAGAAAATGTATGTATTTGGAGACAGAGGACAGAAGAATGGGTAATAAAGAAAACAAATAATTATTTTTATCAGTGGTGTCCAATAATTGGTTACTATGTTTGAACAACATAATAAATATTTGACTCTTTGTGGATTAAAGCCAGGGGTTGGCACTTGTTTCTAAATACAACCAGGAAGTAAATATTTTCGTCTTTGTGAACTTCATGGTCTATGTTCTGACAACTCAACTCTGCTTTCATGAGGGGAAAAAAATAGCTATACACCAGTAAATAAATGGGTGTGCCTTTTCCTAATAAAAACCAGTTACACAACAAGACACTAGGCTAGATACAACCATGAGCCATACTTGACCAGCTGCTTAATATAAAAGGAAAAAATTGCTTTGTTTAACTTGAGTTTCATGAGACCAGAGTCCCTCTTAAATGCTTTGCAGACTGTATTTCTGCAATTCTGCCCTTTCCTAAAGTTAAACTAAAAATATAATGAAGTAAAATTTAAGAATGACCCTTGTATTATTTGAAACATTCCTGGAGACATAAGAATATCTCAGGCACAATGATTCACCACCAAATCCCATACAGTATAGACTCAGCTAATTTTTATTCTCAAAATGCATCCTCTTGTAGAATGTTTATGAAGGGTCTCCAGACTATCTTACCAAAGGTTAGTTTTAGTCAGAAAAAAAAAAAGAAGGAAAGAAAAGGAAAAAAAAGAAACATTTGAGCAACACTTAAAACTGACTAGTGCCTACAAAGGCTGACCTGGAAAGCTTCTGCAGTCTATGACATTCTTGACTACATTGTCATTACAACCCTCTCATTCATTCATTCATTTTGTTCATTTGCTTAACGAATGCTTGAATTGTTTTCAGATATGCCACTTGGCGGTAGGGACATAATAGGCAAGAAAAAAAGAAAGGAAACAGAAAATTTCTGCTGCTCCATTAGAGTCCGTGTATGCTGATATCACTTTATATGGCAACAGGAAACTCACTGGTTTTTGCCGCCAACACAGTAGGTGCTATCCACATGTGGCTCCTGAACATTTGAATGTCTAGTATCTAGAATTCATTTTGTTTAGCTTTAATTGCCATATCTGACTAGTCGTAACTATATTAGCAGTGCATGACTTAGAGGGAGAGACACTTGAATCAAACAAATACACTATTGCAGTCATGTTGTGTGCTAGAATGGGCACCAGGTGTCTAGTGCCCTCAGAACTAGAGTGGGAGAATTTGAGTGATTCTGGGAAGAGGGAAATGTTTGTCTAAGGAAATGGCAAAGACATCTGAAGGAGGAGCGGAGGTCAGCTACAAACTGAAGGCAATCCAGCCATCAACAAGGGGTAAATAGTATTAGGTAATGGGATGGTTGACCCAGAGGGTGTGGGGGAAATGAGGCAGACTTACAATGCATTCCAAACTATGAAAGGGATTTGGGTGTTTAGCCTCGAGACAGTATCCTAAACTAACTGAGATCAAAGATTTGGAGGTGTATGAAGTCATTGAATTGGTATATATCATACACTCTGAATGGTTCTAAGAGTCAGTAAGACAAGATTAGTAATTCTCTAAAATCATTCAGACAAATAATGCTGGCATTTGACTCAAATATAGGCAGAAATGTGGGTTAATTTAGAAAGCAAAATTGGTAAACTCTGGGGATAAGTGGAGTATGAGAAATGCAAATTAAAAATGCAGTTTCAAGGTGATAGTCTAATGTGAACGTGGAAAGAGGAGGCATTTGGGGAACGATGTTAGTCTCGGCTTCAACATGAACTTGAGATACTGCAAATATGTCTGGTGTGCTGAGCAGCCAGCTTACAGGAGAGGTACAAATTGAGTAGACTTTAGTTAAGAGACTATCTGCTTCTGTCCCTGTAAGAGATCTTAGAAAATTACCATAAATTTTCATTAATGCAGGCAAGGTATGTACAGGCAGAATGAGGCCCTGGACGTAGTATGTATGACAGACATTTAGACAGGAGGAGGTTAGGAAGTTCTTATGTGAGGAGATGCTGGTAGGATAAGTGTAACGCTTTCACAGGACAGTTAAATTTAAAGAGACAGAGCATAAAGCCTGAGAGTCACACACAGTAGGTGCCCAGTGCAACAGAAAAGCAGAACAGAAAAGACAGAAGGGGACCTGATACAAGCCAAGGTCTCAGAACTCAACAGAGCCAGAAGAGAACCATGTAGCTCAGGGCTGTAACAGAGAAACAGATACATAGAGACCTGAGCTGATGTCAGAAAGTGGTGATGGACATTTACAGTTAATTTATCTGGCTTCTGCTTTGGGGCAATAATTATATATAGTTACACACATCTATAATAATTAACACAAATGATGGCACAATTAAAAATTCGAACTGTAAAGTTCTGAGCTGTTTAATTACCTTTCCAACTATTATTTTTATTGAAGAAGCCTGTTACCTTCAAAGTTGAAAAAGAAGTCTCATCAATTTTAAATAATCTGCCCTTAGTTGGCTATATTCATTTCTACGCTTGTCTTCCCCATAATCTGTCAGCAGAGGATTAAATTCTTTCACATCCCTTTGCTCTCTGCTCTGCCTGGCATGAAAGTACATGCCTATGGCCTAGCAAGGGAAGCAAAAGAGGATCAGAAGTTCAAGGTGATTGGTAGATACAAGGAAAGTTAGCCAGGCGAAGCTTGACTCTCTCAGAAACACAGACAACCAACACAACAAAACAGACTCAGTCTTCCCAGTGGACTACAGACTAGCAGTGAAGGGGTGGTCATGGCTCTTCCAATCAGCAGCTCCTTGACTTGCTCTGGATACAGAATGATACAACACTGAGATTACAGTCCCCACTTATTCCCCAGATAGTAGGCAATAGTGTCAGCCATCACTGGATTTCTTGGACAGATGCTCATACTGTTTCAGGATATAAAAGGAACCAGTCTAAACCTCCTAAGAATATAAACAAATGAACATTCAAAAACCTCAACCCAAGACATTGTACTCTTCATGCTATCCATGTGTATTAAGTGCCCTGGCCTACATTTTCCACCCAGAGAGAGCCAGAGAGCCTAAAGGCATCTGCCCTGTGCTTTCCAGCCAGGGAAAATCTACTTTTATCTACTTTTACTCCATTTATAAGTACAAAAACAATTTACAGAGCTTCGGAGTTATGTAGTAAGAGGTTTCTGTCCCAAACTTTCAGGCCTAGCCTCAAGGTTTAGACCCACAGACCCACAGAGACACACAGATACTTTCACTAATTTTAGGCTGATCGGCCTAAGGCCCAGGCATATAATTTGCTAACTCTGTACCCTTAAACTAACCCATGACTCTTATCCTGTTCAGCCATGGGGCTCGGTACCTTTTCTCAGAGCAACATAGTTGTCCTCTGCATCTTCTAGCTTCTCTGACAACTCTGGAGTCTCCATGACATTTCCGCTCTGTTCTTTCTGTTCCCAGATTTTCTTAGTCTGGTAACCATGCCCACACTTCCTGCCTTTGGCCAATCAGTGCTTTTTATTAGACTCCATAGGCGGGACAACTATTTACAATGTAACATCATAAATATACTTTAGGATTAGTTTCTAAAAATGATGCCCTGCAGCATTAGTCATTCTGAAGCCTCTTTTCTTTTCTACTCTTCCTTATGAGATTTCTCCATATACAGGTATTTATAAATACATATATGCATATATGTATATGATTTTTCCAGCATCAAAATGAAGAATGTCTTATCATTTCCGCATTTATTTACTTGAATTTTTACTATATAAAAAACACAGCAATAGACACCCCCTTTGTATTCCCCGTAAAGCAATCAGAAGAGAAGGCCATGCTCCTTGCCTAAGCAAAACAATAGGGCTGGTCCTGGCCACATATGAGTGAAGGGGACGCAGATCTGAGGGCCTCACTCAGGAACACTGCTCTTGTTCCTTGCTATAGGCTGCATTGGGTGAGCTAGTCCCTAGCACTGAGTCTCTTCCCAATCCCACATTGGCTCCCTCTATCGAGATATCTATCTCCTTTTTCCTCCCTCTTTGTTGCTCCCTCACTCAACCATCTCCATCTCTCATGATTTGTTCCCACCTCTTCTTGGTTACAACCTGTTATGATCCCAATTAGCTAAGGTGATCTTCTCTATTTTCTCTTCCTATGAGAATCTTTGGATCTCTCTCTTAAGTTCCTTCTGATCCCAAGCTGTTCAGGGGTTGTGGTTTGCAGCTTGGGTATTCTTTGTTTATTTTTCTAAAGTCCACTTATGAGTGAGCACATCCCATGCCTATCTTTCTGGACTTATGGTACCTCGCTCAGGAGGATATTCTCCAAATCCATCAATTTGTCTGCAAATTTTAGGATGTCCTTTTTCTTTTTTTTTTTTTTAACTGATGAGTAGTACCCCATTGTGTAGATGTACCACAGTTTGTTAATCCATTCTTCAGTAGAGGGCCATTTAGGTTGTTTCCAGGTTCTTGCTATAATGCTTCTATGTACACAGTTGAGATAATGCCTTTGGGGTATGAATGTACATCCTTTTTGTATATGCCCAATATTGCTGGATCCTTGGGGAGATTGATTCCTAGTTTTCTGAGGAACTGCCATACTGCATTCCAGAGAGGCTGTACAAGTTTACATTCTCGCCAACGATGGAGAAGTATTCCTTTTGCTCTGCATCCGCTCCAGCATAGGATGTCATCTGTGTTTTGGTCTTAGTCATTTTGAGAGGTGTAAAGTGGTATCTGAAAGTTGTTTTGATTTGCATTTCTCTGATGGCTAAAGATGTTGAGCAGTTTTTTAAGTGCCTTTTAGCTATTTCTAATTCTTCTGTTGAGAATTCCTTTTTTAGCTCTGAACCCTATTTTTAATTGGGTTATTTAGGTTTTTTGGACTCTAGTTTCTTGAGTTCTCTATATATTTTAGAGATCAGTCCTCTGTCAGATGTAGGGTTGGTGAAGATCTTTTCCCATTCTGTAGGCTGTCGTTTTGTCTTATTGACTGTGTCCTTTGCCTTACAGAAGCTTCTCAGTTTCAGGAGATCCCACTTATTGATAGTTGTTCTTAGTGTCTGTGCTACTGGTGTTATATTTAAGAAGTGGGCACCTGTGCCAATGCATTGGAGGGTATTTCCCACTTTCTTTTCTATCAAGTTCAGTGTAGCTGTGTTTATGTTAAGATCTTTGATCCACTTGGATTTGAGTTTTGTGCAGGGTGATAGGTTTGGATATATTTGCATTCTTCTACATACTACCATCCAGTTATTCCAACGCCATTTGATGGAGATACTACCTTTTTCCCCTGAATATTTTTTTCCTCTTTGTTCAAAATCAGGTGTTCATAGTGTATGGGTTAATGTCAGGGTCTTTGATTCGATTCCATTGATCCACAAGTCTATTTTTAAGAAAGTACCAGGCTGTTTTTATTACTGTAGCTCTATGGCATAGCTTGAAGTCAGGGATGGTGATTCCTGCTGAAGTTCTTTTATTGAGCAGGATTGCTTTGGCAATCCTGGGTTTCTTGTTGTTCCATATGAAGTTGAGTATTGTTCTGTCAAGGTCTCTAAAAAGTTGTGTTGGGATTTTGATGAGGATGGCATTGAATCTGTAGATTGCTTTTGGTAATATTGCCATTTTTACTATGTTGATCCTACCTATCCAGGAGCATGGGAGATCTTTTCATTTTCTGATATCCTCTTCAATTTCTTTCCTCAGTGACTTAAAGCTTTTGTCAAACAGGTCTGGTACTTCTTTTGTTAGAGTTATGCCAAGATATTTAATGCTATTTGCAGCTATTATAAAGGGTGATGTTTCCCTTATTTCATTTTTGCCCTTTTATCTTTAGTGTATAGGAGGGCTAATGATTTTTTTTGAGTTAACCTACCCTGCTACATTGCTGAAGGTGATTATCAGCTGTAGGAGTTCCCCAGTAGAATTTTGGGGGTCACTTGTGTATACAATGATATCATCTGCAAATAGAGATAGTTTGACTTCTTCCTTTCCAATTTGTATCCCCTTAATCTCCTTTTGTTCTCTTATTGCTTTAGCTAAAACTTTGACAATATTGAATAGATAAGGAGAGAGAGAGGATAGCTTTGTCTTGTTCCTGATTTTAGTGGGATTGCTTTGAGTGTTTCTCAATTTAGTTTGATGTTGGCTGTCAGCTTGCTTTATATCACCTTTATTATATTTAGGTATTTTCCCTGTATTCCTGATTTCTCCAGGACTTTTATCATGAAGGAGTGTTGCATTTTGTCAAAGGCTTTTTCAGTATCTAATGAGATGATCATATTTCTTTTTCTTTCAGTTTGTTCATATGATGGATGACATTCACAGTTTTTCATATGTTGAACCATCCCTGCATCTCTGAGATAAAGCCTACTTAATCGTGGTGGATGATTTTTTTGATATGTTGTTGGATTCAGGTTGCCAGAAATTTATTAGGTATTTTTGCATCAACGTTCATGAGGGAGAATGGTCTGTAATTCTCTTTCTTTGTTGCATTTTTGAGTGGCTTGGGAATCAGAGTGGTTGTGGCCTCATAAAAAGAGTTTGGCAATGTTCCTTCTGTTTCTACTGCATGGAACAGTGTGAAGAGTACTGATATTATTACTTCTTTGAATGTCTTATAGAATTCTGCACTGAAACCATCCGGTCCTGGGATTTTTAAACTTGGGAGACTTTTAATAACAGTTTCAATTTTCTCTGGGGTTATAGGTCTGTTTAGGTCTTTAATCTGATCTTGATTTAATTTTGGTAAGTGGTACCTGTCCAGAAACCTGTCCATTTCCTTTACGTTTTCCATTTTAGTGGAGTATAGATTTTCAAAGTATAACCTGATAATTCTCTGGATTTTCTGAGTGTCTGTTTTTATGTCCCCCTTTTCATTTCTGCTAATTTGGATACTCTCTCTGCTTTTTGGTTAGTTTGGATAAGGGTTTATCTATCTTGTTGACTTTCTCAAAGGACTAACTCTTTGATTCATTGATTCTTTGTATTGTTCTCTTTGTTTCTATTGTATTGATTTCAGCCCTGAGTTTGATTATTTCCCACTGTCTCGTCCTTCTAAGTGAGTTTGCTGCTAATTGTTCTAAAGCCTTCAGCTGTGCTGTTAGGTCTCGTGTGTGAGATTTCTCTAGGTTTTTCATATAAGCATCTAGTCCTATGAGTTTTCCTCTTAACACTGCTTTATTGTGTTTGGATATGTTGTGGATTCATTTTCACTAAATTCTAGGAAGTCTTTGATTTCTTTCTTAATTTCTTCCTTGACCTAGAGGTGGTTCAACTGAGAGATGTTCAGTCTCCATAAATTTGTAGACTTTCTGTGATTTTTGTTGTTGTTGAACTCTAACTTTGGAGCATGGTGGTCTGGTATGATACAAGGAGTTATTCACAGGAAACAAGGATACAAGAACACTAACTCTCAAAAGAAAAATTTTTCTTTCTCTTTTTTGAAACAAGTAGTATAACCTAAAATGACTTGTTCCTTAAAAGCAAAATAAAACTAGCAATAATATAATGCTATTCCTAGACTCTGTCAACCATCATTTCTGTGAATTCAGTTTCTTTAGAGTCTACATACTAGTAAGATCATTTAGTGTTTGTCTTTCTTAGAATAGTGTGTTCCAGGTTCATCCATGGTATAAGAAATTGTATGTTTTCCTTATTTAGTATGGCTGAATAATATTATAATAATAATTACAATATTACACACACACACACACACACAGCACACACACCCTTTCTCTGCACTCTTGTCAAGACACCCTAGAGGGTATAAAGTGGTGCCCCATTGGCATTTTGGTCTGCATTTCCTTAATGACTATTGATGTGGGCACTTTCTAATATCTGTTAGAAATCTGTAAGATATTTGGTGAAAATATCCATTCAGGTCAATTACTCGGATTTTTGTCTGTTCTGCCAATATGTTTCCCCTGCATTTTAGATGTCAGCGCCCTATCAGATACATGGTCTGTAAACATGGATGCTGATCCATTGGTGTTGTTTTTTATGTTCATTGATACATGGAAACATTTTTAATTCACCTTTTTGGACAATTATTTTTTTCAGAGGTGTTGTCTGAATCAGAAATTGATTATTTTATTACTTAGATTCGCCAGACCCATGAAATCCATTAACACATTGAATCATCTAGAACTATGTGTTCTATTCATCAGAACTCAGGCAGGGCCTGCATTTCCTTCACTCAAAAGCCAAACTGCTCCCCAGGAAGAGCTGTCAATCTGGTTTCCCTTCCTGAGAATTCCTTGAGAATTCCTCTATTTATCCAGGGAATCTCCTGGAGATTCTTTGACTTTTCACCCATTTGTAACTCCATGAGGAAGACGATGGTAGAGACAATGTTGGACAGCCTTCAGCCACAGAATTTCATTTTATTCTCACACTGCACAAATGAATGGGTCTAGAATTCCAGAATAGAAATCTCCTCATAACTTTAAAATCATTTCTCTAGAAGCTTTTCTGGATGCTAGCTAGTAAAATTTTCAAATATCATTCAAATTTTAATCCCTTCCAAAAAAGAAAGTAGAATGGACTTGAGGGCCATCTCTTCCATGAATTAGTCAGTGATCTTCAGAGAGACTAAATCAGCAGGCTGGGGTGTGTGTGTGTGTGTGTGTGTGTGTGTGTGTGTGTGTTTCTGTGTGTGTGTATGTTTCTGTGTGTGTATATGTTTCTGTGTGTGTGTATGTATGTATGTTTCTCTCTGTGTGTGTGTATGTATGTATGTATGTATGTTTCTGTGTGTGTGTGTGTGTGTGTGTGTCCATCCTTATCAATAGGATAATAGAGCTTATTACAAGAAACTGAATATATGCTGACTATACAGACCCTGATTGTCTCAACCTCTGTACTTGGAAAGCCACAGTCTGAGTCTAAGGCAAGAAGAGGTCCTGTTCTGGCTCAAAGACGGGGAGAGAAGGAAGGAAGGAGAAAGAGAAGGATAAAGGAAGAGGGAAGGGAGGTAAGAAAACGAATCCCCTCAGCCATTTTGCTATAGCCTCACCATCAACACACTGGACAAAGCCCATCCAGCTTTGGGAGGACTTTTTTTTTTCTAAGCATACTAAAGAAGATGTTAACCATCCAGCCACACCCAGAATAATATTTCATTAAATACAGCTATCTGTTCCCTACACATCTCAGTCAAGTGAACTCATTAAATTATCCACCACAGTCCCTCCACTATGATGGGCTGCCAGCCATAGCTTGGCTTCACATTCCCTGGCTGCCACCACAGTTACCCATGTCCCGATTCTCCAAACGTGTTCCTTTAAGGCCAGTTTTTGAAGCAAGAGAGTATACAGTTGTAGTTCCCTCACGCATAGCCTGTGGATATAAGCATTTCTCTAGCTCTCGGGAAACCCCAGACTGTGGGCCAGCTCTTCTGTGCACACCCAGGGCCCGTTCTGCTTTCATTTTATTTATTTCTCTCATTTGAAGTATTTTAGTTTGCTCTCTGGAGAGTCCTATTTATTTATATCTATTTGGTTTTTATGTAAGACAAGCATAGTTTTCAATTTTCCAAAATATTTTGTGATTAGGAGCTGGGGAGATACTTTTTCATATGTACACATGCAGTTAAATACAAATTTTGCACACAAGAGAATGTACAGTACTTATAATGTACAATACTTAAATAAGATTGATAATCAGAAACAGCAAAGAAGTAAGAGTGAAACCGTTTCTGGGGTGAAACCCTAGTCCTGCCTTTTCCTACCATCTGGCTTTGGGCAGAACTCCCTAGGGCACTTGGAGGACTTCATGTGCCCCGTGACTTGATGCAAGTCTTTCCAGTGTGATTCTCTGCAGCTGGAGCCGAGGGAGCCTCCAAATTTGCCTGCTCATGGGAATTTCCAGAAGAGGAAGTTCCTTCTGGGCTTCGGTCCCTTCACTTTTTATATGATCACATGAAGAAGAAAACTAGTTGCTAATTTTAAAATACCTAAAGCCATATTTATAAGGTGTTCAAAGACTCTGCATTTAAGGACTTAAAACATCTCAGCAGTGTTATTTGCTTTTAAGCTTCATGGTTTGTTTCAACTTTGTCGAAGGAATGAATGTTTTCATTAACTCCTTTAAATGAACATGCTTTAGAAAGCTTACGCATACGCACAAAAACATACTCTTACATAAACTTACAGTAGGGTCTCGAGTTATGGTAGGCAGCAATAAAGAATAAATTAAAACCACAACAGGGAAAATCACTGTGGCACCTCTACAAGCTGCAGATGTGAATGACTACATATCCATTAACCAACTCCGAGAAGTCAGTTGACTCACTGGACTATGTATCATACTATAGAAATACAGTAGTACAAGAACTAACAATAGATAGTCCCTCTGGCAACTCTCTGTGGTAAATTCAGATTAAACTCAGATTTGTTAGCATAGCTTCTGCAAACTTCTTCCCATATGTAAACTGGAGTGTCTTCTGCCCTTTAAATTAATGCGGAAAATTAATACCACCGTGTACCAAATGTGTCCAGGTGACTATGGCAGGTGTCTCTGTGTGGAAAGAGTCTCATGGACCCAGCTTCATAGAGTAGATGTATCTGCTGTGATACATGATGAATTTAAGGCTTATATTAGACACATCAAAGTTAAGAAATCAAGCAAAAAGAGCATCAATCTAGACTTCTAAAAATGAAATCTAAAATCCTATTTCAAAATTCAGGGTACTGGCCTATATTAATTAAATATATATAAAATCTAATTTTGGTATTAACTTCTTAGATTTGTTTTCCCATATCTAATGCCCATTTAGGAAATTGTACTTGCTTAGTTTGAGTTTTGGGTTTTTTTTTTTTTTTTTTTTAGGACAACAGATGGGAATAATCAGGGATGAATCTTCCATTTCTTCTTTTTCTCTCTGGCCTAATTCTTTCCAAGCACACATCTGGGCCTGGAATGGGTCCTTTTATAGTTTTCTCAAGAGCATGTGATTAATTCATTTCATGTGTTTAATTAAAGGCTTTTTCATGCATTGTACATAGTGATGACCTGTGTTTCTAAGATCACATGTCTAAACTATAGCACTGTGGACTTATTAGATCTCATTCTGAAACCACATTCACTAAATCAGATTGGTACTTAGGGTAAAAGGTGGGAATGGGGAAATTGATTTATAACCTGCCTTAAGACAATCCTACGAACAAATCTATACAAGGCAACATACTGTTGTATGAGTTTCTGACCTGTCTGGCCCAAGGTTGGGGCCCACCCACAATCCCAATGCCACTTGGCTCCAAACAATGCCTCAGCCGCTTATATTAATTACATGCTGTTCAACCTATGATTCAGGCTTATTGCTAGCTAGCTCTCTAATCTTAACCCATTTCTATTCATCTACATTGTCATGTGGCCCATGGCCTACCTGTACTCCATTACATATTGCTTCTTGGGCAACTGGATCACATCTCCTTGACTCTCTTTCCCCTGTATCTATGCTCGGATTTCCCACCTGCTTCTAAGCTGCTCTACCACAGGCCAAAACAGCTCCTTTATTAACCAATGATATTCACAGCATACAAAAAGGCATCCCACATCAATATGCAGCCGCTGAGCTCTAAGAAAGCTGCTATTCCAGTGTCTTTTTACAGGCATAATAAACAACACTTAAAGGGAAAATATGATGCACCCAGGAAGACAAAGCTTTCTGTTCACTAGCCCAGGGAGAGAACAAACATGTCCTCTCCTGTTCCTCTTAATATACTCTTAATCACAGAATTAAGATACCAGTTGCCGTTAAGGAAGAAAAATCAGAGTTAGTTGTAATGAATCTTTGTCCACTCTATACAGGAGTTCATGGTCAGTGAACAGTAACCTAGACTGATGGTAGGAAGATCTGAAGCTAGTTTTCGCAACACAAAATTTCTATTTCTTCCTTGCTAGATTCTTTCCACTTTACCTAATCCTATACCTTTTAATATTTTGTTTAATGCATAAAATACATAGATTGCCCCAAGAATCCTAGACAATAGACTAAAAGTTATTACTGTTTAATTAGGAAATATAGAAGTCATCATTATAGCAGATACTATTATTGAATATTTCCATTGTACCAATGTATACTAATTGTATTGTATCTCTTAGTTTGTTCTTACAATAATCCTTTGAAGACAGTACTTACTGGCCTACCAGTGCCACTGTGCAGAAAGGTTTAAATCATTTGTCCATAGCCGAGCAGACTGACAACATTTACCCGTGTTAAAGGCCAGAAACACCTGACCCCAAAGCCCTTCCTTTATCCTTCCCTTGGGATCCACTATCCTGTCACACCAGAACATTTAAAACACTCACTGATTACAATTCTTCATAATTTCAAATTGCTGGGACTTAAAAAAACTAAGTGGATACTGAATTTTTAAAACAGAGATATGGAAGAAAGGAAATGGGTGCATTTAGGATTGCTGCTTTGCAAGGCTGTCTCTGGTAAAAGAGAATGAAGTTGTTCTCAAAGTTTTCAGGGGTGCACTCCCTTCTGAGTCAGTGGACCCAGCTGAATGACAAGAGGACACCAGCAAGGCCATCCTAAACCAGTGATTCACTGACCTTTGAAACCCAGCTAGGAGACGGCCAACAAAAACAAGCCCCTCCAGTGTAAGTGACGAGCCATTTATTCCACGCCCTATTTGAAGACTATGGGGAACACAGAGGATTTCTTTCTTAATCCTTAGCACAGAACCTAAGCAAATTCCTTTCCTTTTTTTAATGAAGAAAACAGTATTAAGTAAACATAAAGAAACGAGACACTGTCTTAAGAATACCAGATATGCACATAAAATCATTTACAACAGAAAAAAAAAGAGGATTTGCTTTAGAAATTATCAACTTTGTCTTAATAGAAAAGAAGCTTCCTTGAAACAAAAGGTGAATTTAAAAATGCGTTAAATAGAATAAAGGCTAAAATATGCTAAATTTAAACTGTAATAAATAGAATAAAGGCAAAAAAAACCTGGAATTCAGTGATACAAAAAAAAAAAAAAAAAAAAACCTTTAAAATTAAGGTGAAAATCTTGTGCTCCAGCAATTTCCAATATGCTTGCCAAAAACAATTATTAAATCTGAATAAAAACAAATAAATGGTGTTTGAAGATCTCTGTGGAGGAACTGAAGAGTCAGGGGGTGAAAGGCGAGGACTCCAGAGAAGAGGTGTGGTCAAAGGCAAACTAACTTTCCCCTGAGGGGGACTTGAACCACCACTGTTAAGGAAAGAATGGGAGGGCATTACTAAGAGGACCACAGATGTGTAGTGTAACTAACAGGAGTGGATGGAGACATTGCCATTTCTATGCTTTTTCATGTAGACGAAGAGTTTTAAGAAAAACAATAGAAGGCAGAGACTATGGCTCAGTGAGTAGAGAGCCTCTCTTGCAAGCATGAGAACCTGAGTTCAGATTCCCCAGACCTGGAGAAAAGCCTGGTATGATGGATGACATGCCCTCCAGTCCTAGCAGTGGAGGTGTGGGAGAGAGAGGTGGGTCCCTGAAGCTTCCTGGGCAACCTGTCTGCCAGTCAGTGAGTTCTAGGTTCAGAGAGATTAACACAGAAAAACTGAGTAAAACAGTTGGAACTACTAGGTTTTGCTGAAGTAACCATTCCCCAAATCTAGCGTCTGTCTCAGTCTATCTTCTATTGCTATAACTGAGCCCCACAACGTAATTTAGAAAGAGTAAACTTCTCTTTATTTCACTTGTCTCAAAAAACAAAGAATGATGGGGATGCTCAATGCAGACCCTCTCAACTGTTTATACATCGCAAAGGCACACACACACACACACACACCACACATACCACACACACCACACACACCACACACACACAGCATACACACACCACACACACACCACATACAAACCACATATACACCACACACACACACACACACAAACCACATACACATCACACACACCACATACACCACACACACCATACACACCACACACACCACACACACCACACACAAACCACATAAACACCACACATACCACATACACACCACACACACACACACACACCACACACACCACACACACACACACCACACACACCACACACACCACACATACCACACACACCACACACACCACACACACACTCACCACACATACCACACATACACTCACTACACACACCACACATACACCACACACACACCACACACATATCACACACACCACACACACCATACACACACCATACACACTCATCACACACACTACACATACACTCACTACATATACCACACATACATCACACACACACACACTACACACACCACACACACACCATACACACATACACACACACCACACACACCACACACACACACATATGATGTGGAAATGCCTTTCTGTATGCTGTGAATCTCAATCTTTAAATAAAGGAGCTGTTTTGGGCCATGACAGGCACCATAGAAGAAGTAGGAGGAATCAGAATAGGTAGGAAAGGAAGGGCGGAGTCAGAGACAGATCAAGCAAGCCGCCAAAGGAGCAACATGTAGGAGCACAGGTGAGCCACGGGCCACGAGGCAGACAGATTAATGGAAATGGGTTGATTTAAGATATTAGCTTCTATCTCTGTTTAAAATATTTGGACATCATTGTCATGTACACTATGCAATTATTACCTTCATTTAACTATACTAGATATAACGTATGATTGCACTAGTTATGATATATGCACAAGATGTTTTATATACCTCTGTTTAGATGATATATATGTCTATACATGTCTAAAATGCTGTGGCCACTTTACATGGTAATATACCCCTGGCTAATGTTTGATAGTCATACTAAAAGTCATTGTTCAGAGATTATACACCCCTTATATAGGTATTCTAATTTTTAGTACAGGGTTTATTCTTTAAGACGATAAAAACTGCAGTCAACATTACTTAAGGTACCATATCCCACTCATATCAGATACAGGTTAGAATAGCATAGAGAGACAGGAATCTTCAACCATTTCATAGACCCAGAGAATATGGCATTTAACATTTGGAATTCAGCCACGAGAGACACAACGACTCCTGGTGTCACTGCTCCTTTCCCAAGATGGTGTTGAGCATCAAGGATACTCCATTGGAGTTTGTCCTTTTGGCAGAGAATGGCCGGTTGGGTAAGGAACTGTCCTTACCTTAATTGCTGACAGTACACACATGGTGTCCAAGCTGGATGAACAAGTTGATGGATGGAGACTGACGAAACCTACCTGGACAGGATAAGACAGTCCCTCCAAAATTGCCCTGCTTGTGAAAAGATCTGTCAGATACCATATGCCTGTAGCCAATATAATAGATGCTCCAACAGCACACAAAACCAGAGGTGATTGTCCAGGTAACTGTGTTGCTGTCCTCTCTCAAATTTTGGAAGCCACTACTTCCATATACTTCTGACTTTCAAGTGATATATCTTCCTTCTCAGGTCTTGAAGGGGTTGAAGAATAGGTATTTATGGTTACTAACTCATAATTCCTATTGTACATAGTCTTAGTTTAGAACCTTCTTAGTTAGACAAAAGGGGGAGATGTGGCAGGATTAAGGTGTCAGCTGATAAGCTCAGAAGACACTTATCCAGGAGGGGGTGTGGCCAACCTCATTGATAAGGGGCTGCTGGGACATGAGGAGGCTCTCTTCCTGATTCCTGGTTCCTGGCTGCTGGAGAGACAGAATCAGAATCCATTGTCTGTCCATCGCTCGTCCATTGCTCGGATACTCCAGTCCCTGTTCAGGTGCTACTATAAGATGTTACTAATATCGTGAGTGTTGATTTATATTCTAATAAATATTTATCTTGGACTGGTGCCTTGTAAGTAAAACTCCCCCTACACACATACACACACATCACACACACATCACACACATATCACACACACATCACACACACATCACACCACACACACATACCACACACACCACACACACCACACCCCCATACACACAAACACACACACTACACACACCACACACACACACCACACACACACACCACACACACAAACACCATCACCATACACACTCACCACACACACCATACACACATCACACACACACACCACACACATACACACCACACACACATCATACACACACACCACACACACAAACACCATACACACTCACCACACACACCATACACACATCACACACACACCACACACACATACATACACACACAACACACACATACACACCACACACACCACACACATCACACCCACACCACACAACACAGCACACACACAAGTAGAAGGAGATCATTGTCATGTCTTAAAAATTAATTTTTTTTAGTTAGTTTTCTTGTGTAAATAGTGCTGTAGGCTATATTTTTATTGTAAATATGACTAAATATGGTGCATTTTATTTGTGAACATGATGTTTTGTTACTTAAGTAATAATGTGAATAGTGTTGGAAGTATATTTAAAATAATCACTATTGTGAAATGTTGAAATTTCTGGGAATACTGATTTATTGTGCTTGAATATCAAAGAGTAGCCTGCCAGGAATTTGAAAACACTGAGAAACTTGCTTTTTCCCACTGTGTGTCTAATTCTAAAATGTATCACTGTTGCTGAATGAAAGTATTTTTAACAATAAAAGATAGTAGGCATCCTAAACATAAATAAATAAGGAAAAACGTGATAAAAAAAAAAAAAAAAAGATACCAGAGTCAACCTTTGGCTTCTAGCTTCTACATGTATACTTATTTATACACAGTTGCACCTGTCTGAAACACACACATATACACACACACACACACACATGTACTTTGCTTAAAATTAACTAAACAAACTACTTAAACTAAATAAAATACTTAAAATAGTACTTTAATTGAAATGAACATGAGCTAGTGTTTGTGCTAACAGCCTAGTATCTCCCTCTTACACACCACTCTACACATCCTCTCTCAAACATTTCCCAACATTGAAGCCTGTCCAAGGACCCCCAAATCACCTTAGAACATAGCTCAAAAAACATGGAAACAGTTATTCTTTTCACAAATATTTGAGACTTTTCTTCTAGGGATGTAGAAAGTACATTAATGAAGAAAGTCAAACCTCTGGCTTCCTGGAGTTTCTGTTCTTATGGGATACTGAACTATAGGGGAAGACATTAATGGCCTTCTTAAGAGGGGTGCTGTGATCTAGCTGTGTCCTCAAAAACCTAAGGGATGAAAACATACTCTCCACGTCGACATGTTAATGGTATTGGAAGTAAGAGTTTTTCAAGGAAATTGGAGTTAGGTGAGTTCAGGATGGTGCTCTTAACATCACACCAGCATCTTTTCAAGAATGGACCACAGACCTCAGATAATACATTTGCCCCACCTCACAACGTGATACCTTCCACCCTGTTACACTGAAGCAGCCTCACCAGATGCCAGCATTTTGACGCTGGTCTCCACAATTTCTAGAACCATGACTTTAATCTAGAAACGTAAACTGAATGAAGAGTGTAACTCCATATAGAGTCCGACTTCAGCCTAGAGAGTCTTTCACGCATCTCAAACTGTAACCTCATTTAATGGATAAGCAGATTATAACCTACTATTAATAGGAAGTAAAGAGTTTCAGCCAAGCACACATGACCAACTGATAAAGCCACTTTAAAGTAAGACAGTTGGTAAAACCGACTGCATCTTTCTCCCATGTTCTGATCATCTCTTCTCCCTCTCTGATGAGGGTGTCCCCCAACTGTGAGGGTAAGAGGATTCCAAACCATTTTTGGTTCAGGTTACTGCGTGATTGCATAATTTCAAACAAAGCCAATTAAAATCTGTAAAACAAAGTTGGTTGGAATTTTGCCTTTTAGCAGAAAGCAGTCCTTGGTTGTTTACAGATGTGGTATTCAGGGATTAAGAAAATAAGAGAGCTAAGGCCGGAAGTTTAGCTGATAGAGCATTTAGGACATTGACCCAAACAGAAGGAAAGGAAATGTAAATGCCCAGAAGGAACATTAACAGTCCACTAATCTATGTTTTTCAGTAGGTGCTTATGCTCTACATCTCTTTCAAATTATTTCTCTTACTCTTTACAATCTGGGAGCTGAAACTGTCAAGGATACGGCAGAGATTCTTTAGTGAACACAAGAGAGAATATGCACAGAAGTTCCTGCATAGACACCTTACTCTCACACTGGAATCTGACTGGTTCATCACAGGTGTGTCCTAAATGATGAGATATGTGATTCAAGTGATTGACATGCTGAAATTTATTTGAATTTATTGACTTTACCCAGATGTTTTTTGGGGGTTTTTTGGTTTTTGTTTCTTGTCAAATGAATCATGATCAAACATAGCTACCAGTCAACAAAAGGCTACACACAGTTTAGTCCTGATTATTTTTCTTTAATAAAAAATTTCAGTTTCAATGACAGATAGGGTTCTTATGTCCACCTTCCTTTCCAATGGTGTAAGTTCTCTGTAACTTGAGAGGGCATGTGAATTCCCGTGGCTCTTTCTAGTATATAACCCAGGCTGGGAGCCACTCATTGGGGAAATATTTGTATATCTTAATTTCATATTAACTTTTAAATATACATTACATCACATTTAATATCTAATGCTATTCTAACTAACATGCTCTCTCAGTTACAGGAAATATCCATGTTTATTGTCAAATACAATCTCATGGAAGGGTGCAAATCCTGAGTTAAATAACCAGACTATGACTCTGAGCATTTCAGATAACCACAAGTACAAAAAAGCTATTTGTTTAATATTTATTTCATCTATACTTCAAACTTCAATATAATTTTATCCATGATTCAGACTTTAATATAAGTATATGTGAAGTTAAATGATCACATGTATCTAAACATGGCATTAGTGAAAGTCACCCCTTGCCCATAACTGTAGGGTAAACACTAATATCGGCTACTTTTCTAATTCTGTGGTGACCAAGGCAACTGACAGAAGAATTTATCTGGGCTTCCCATTTCACGGTGCCAAGAAAGCATGGCAGCCCTCAGCAGGCAGCACTCATGATGGCTGGAGCCAGAGTGGAGAGTTGACAGCCCACATCTTGAACCACAGTGCAAAGCGTAAGAGGGAAAACCAAGAATGGTCTATGGCTTTGAAACCTCCAAGCCTTTCCCCTAGTGACACACTTGTCTCCATCAAGGCCACACCCTCTAAGCCTGCCCATACTACACCAATGAAGGACCACCTCCAGATGCTGGCAAGCATATGGGAGATCTCATTCAAACCACCATACTGTCTAAAGCAAAATGCTGTACTCATTGTCTGTAACTCTTTCCTTTTAAATTTATTTTACATACCAGCCACAGATCTCCCTCTCATCTCTTCTCCTGCTCCCCCCTCCCACCTTCCCCCCACCCCGACCTCCTCCAGAAAGGTAAGGTCTCCCATGGAGAGCCTGAAAAGCCTGGTACATTCAGTTGAGGCATGTCCAAGCCCCTCCCTACTTCATCAAGGCTGAGAAAGCCAGCTCATTAACCAGGGATAGATCCTGATCCCACTGCCAGGGGCTCCTTAAACAGACCAAGATACACAACTGTCTTCCATATGCACAGGGCCTAGTTCTGGACCTACTTTTCATGTTACAGTATTTGCAGGACACCACATATGGCCATGGACAAAATTTAGAAGTCAGGCAGCCTCCCCAAGCATCGTAAGCAGAATATAAAATGTCTTATTAATACCAGACAGGCAAAGGAAAGAGCAGAGAGACCTAGGTTTGCCAAAGTTTTCCTCAGTTATTTTTCTTTTTGATTATAAGAATATCTTGGGCTCTGAAATTTGGAAGTTGGCCAGCTAACCTCCATAGCCAAGGGGCAGCCATCTTACTTCAAGTAAATTGAATTCCAATTATAGTTCTCTCTCTCTCTCTCTCTCTCTCTCTCTCTCTCTCTCTCTCTCTCTCTCTCTCTCTCTTCCTCTCTCTCTCTCTCTCTCAACCAAGCAATTCCCTAATATTTATTTTGCCCTCCAGTCTTTAAGATTTCTTTTGCTTTTACCACAGCAGAAGTTCTTGAGTTGAATTCACAAGTACACATGAAGAAACCCCTCCCATATTGTATATTTATCACTCAGAAGTCAAGCCATAAGGGATAAGCTGGCAGTAATGAAGGAGTCTCTGCAAAGCAGAGGCTGCATGGAGGAATTTTCTATAGCCCCAAGGGCGGGTGAGTTTGGGGAACCCACCTGCATTCTAATTAAAGAATGACTTAGGGGGGAGAAAGATACATCATACGTTAAGGGTTAATTTTAACTGTTTGCTTCCAGCCCTTAAGAAACTGCAGAACCATGGAAACTGATTGAATAAATCCTACAGCAACTACTCATTGCCAGACCCTGTATCAGGACCAGAGTTTTCCATGCACTTGAAGATAAGGCAGGACCAGACACAGAAGGTAAGGCTATAAAGCAGTTAAGAGACAAGTAACTTCACATGAGAAGCAGTTAAGAAACATTATCACTTCAGAATCTTTGGGGGAGCTGTATCCTTCATGGACCCCCTCAGTTACCACACAAAATTATACCCCCTCACCAATAAGGCTATTTCAAGTTAAAAATCTACATAACTAACAGATCAACTTAACTCCCAATTCTTTAAAATCTGCCATACTTTCTTTTTCAGGGACTGAGTGAAAACTTGGTGGTATCCTGTGTATAGTCTGCTATTAACATGAAAATAAAATCTGCGTTAAGCAGAGAAGTGATATCACAGGAGGTTGGTGTCTCATGTACAAAGGAAAGGCTTAGACATGAGGTCTCACCAATATGGCTGCTTAAACACGACCTGAACAAGAATGATACCAATATATATGCTAGTGTGGAAGGGAGAAAGATTATGGAACTCTACACAAAGAGCTACAGGCAACTAAGGAATGCTGAGCAGGAGAAATAAGTTTGCTCAGGAAATAACGCACCAATTGATCCTACAATATCAAATAGTCCTCTCTGAAAACAAACACATAATTAACATTAGATAGCCTGATCAACAATTGAAGAAAAGGAGGCCGTGAATTTGAATGAGAGCAAGGGGTCAATGGTAAGGTTAAAGGGGGAAAGAACATAATTATACTATAATCACAACAACTAAATAATTGGCTGTAAACCTTGTGATGAGAGAACTGGGATATGCCTAGAATATTGAAATGTAGATGCCAATAAAGGACAGTAACAAGATGGGCAACCTTTCATCAGGAGGCTGCCTTAGTCTACTGCAGAATCCATGTGCAATCAAAAAAAGTGTCTTCACTAGCTTACTCACATCTTACCCTTGGAAAGTGTAACAGCTTGCTATTTGTATGCTGTGTGAAGGTGTAATGCAAAGGTGAACATCCAAGAGCTAGGCAGGAGGTATCGGTGGGATTTTCAGGAAGAGAAAGGAAGAGAATTTAGGTGTGCAAGAGAGACACAAGAAGACACCGAGAAAGCAGGATGGGTAGCACGTGACAGAACATAGATTAATTTAAGTTATAAGAACTAGTTAAGAACAAACCTAAGTCAATGGCCAAGCTTTTACAATTAAGAAGTCTCCGCATTGGTGGCAGAAAAGAAAGTCTGTCTACAGTTTGCTTATTCTCTCTCTCTCTCTCTCTCTCTCTCTCTCTCTCTCTCTCTCTCTCTCTCTTTGTGTGTGTGTGTGTGTGTGTGTTTGTGTGTATGTGTGTATGTGTGTGATTGTGCCCTAATACAACCTATAGTTTGTTATTTCTAAAAGAGCACAGCACAGGTCTTATCTTTTACTCTATCATCTAATTTGCCCATTTATTAAATCAATTATTAACCTCTTTATTGCTAACAAATAATAATGTGTTGACTTCTGTTTAGAAAGTCATTGCTACGTTTCCAATTATACTGGAATTACAGAAATTACATTGTGAAACAGTAACGAAGAAAAGCCATAAAGGGAGGGTTTTTTTAATGACCTTTATCCAAGGAAAATTAGAATAATTAACAAGTGACACAGAACAAAAGCAAATTAATATTTGTTATGGCTAAAAGAAATAAAAAGCCAATCTCATTATTAATATAAAAAACTAACCACTGAAGAATTGTATCTTTGTTAAGTTCTACATGGATATACAATTAAAACATTATATAAATTAAAATATTACTCAAAGATAATATTCTATATTACTAAATTCTATCTGTAAAATTCTTTAATCTCAAGGCATTTAGTTTAAGGTTGTAGATAAGGCTAAGTGTGTTTGTGTTGTCATGGATATTCACAACAGCATTGCCAGCCAAGCTAATCCTTTCAACGTTAATGACTTCATCCTATTTGCGTTTTAATAGAAATGTATGACTTAAATGTATTTTGTGTAAACACAGCTTTTGTTCTAACAAAGACTATTTCCTTTCTTTTGTAATGTCTACCAGAAACACAGACAAAGAGAGGGTAGGCAGCTGGCCAAATAATCCAACTAGTTAGAGACAAGTAATTTTATTACTAAACAAAGAATCTTATCTATTTTTATAGCTCACAACTATTCATGTTAGAGCACCATAAAAAATGGCACATGCTGTCAGATGACAGCCCCAGGAAGAATTCAGAAGCTGGAGAGCCTGGATATAGTACTTCTCGGGCCAGCCCTGGATCACTAGTAGATATTTAGTGCTATGACAGAGTCTCCAATCTTCAGACACCAGTTCTATTTCCATTTTCACGAAGAGTATGTATTTTATGCATCTAAATGCAAAGTTTAAGAAATTGTAGAAATCACTTTTGGTTCACACATGTGTAAAAAAAAAAAAAAAAAAAAAAAAAAAAAATCAATTGAGAAGCTACCCCAAATGAAGATCTGATTTCTATGTGAGGAAGCCAGGGCCGGTGTGACAATAAAGTTCTCCACAGTTCACACCAGCATCTAGGGAGTTAAGATCTCTTCTCGCTTTGTGTAATCACATGAACATATCAACTTCTCCCCTGAAAACTATCAAGGCTTATTTTGGGGTTGTTTATTTTAAGTTCACTGGATTTAAACAATTAGTCTTGATTGTTTAAAAGTATCTCTCAGTTTTTACTTCTCTGTAAATCAAAATGTTTCGTGGTTACCAGTGGGAGAGCACACAGAAAGATCACCAGCTTCTTCCTTCACTTCTAATAACAAGACTCCTGGCAAAATTAGTTTAACAGACAAATGAGTATTTACAGAAAAAATTATTTATTATCCATAGTGATATAAATACCAAAAATCTTTCCCTTTTCCTCTGATTGTCTAATAGCTATAGAATTCTATGTAAGATACTGCCAATGTGAACCACTTTGAAACTCTTCCAAGAATAGGTCCAAAACCATGACTGAGGGTGACTCCTGAGAAAGATGGCTGCTGAGCTGAGGGTATCTGCACAGCTGGAAGCTGAGTCTGTGGGTTTCCTAGGGGCCTTCGGGAAGAGGTTTCCTTTAATAACCAATGTTAAGCTGCTACATTGCCTTCAATTCCATAACTGCATCCCATGGCACCACCTATTATCACTTTAAACCTAGAATACTTCTGCATACTCTTAACCTGCCATTCTTTTTCTATGATGTAAAAGGCCTATGAGAAATTAGAATTAACTTGCTGTTGAAACTTTTAACATCAGTTCTACTAATTTAAGCATATATAAATGTACAACATTTTCTTTAAAATATCTACAAGCACAGCATTATAAAGACAGTTTGGGGAGAACGTTATTGTTGAATACTCAGCCATAAATGGTGCATATTATCATCCCCTTCAAGGATTGTAGAGAACCAGAAACAATGCAAAAGCAGCAGAAATTGGTGACATGTTCTAGAACGGTATCTTCTAAGCACGACTTGGCTGTTGCACTCCTGAACTCACAGCTGCTGTCATTATTTAAATAAGGCATGCACAAGATTGAGCCTGCCATGCAAGCTGCATGGATGAGAAGCCATGAGCTGCAAGCTCCCCTCTGCCATCTAACTGGAGCTGAACCACTGCAAAACTGTTTGGGGGCGGGAGTACCATGTTCTCTCAGAAGAGATGAGCTGCTGTCACTGAGCTCCGCTTGCTAGCTTCGTCCTATGGAAAATGTTTCTGTTGTACAGCAGATCCCTTAGCATGGCATAACAATGAGGCCTTGCTTCGGTTTCTTTAAAAGTTGTTCTGAATGAACTTGCTGTCATAATTGTTGAAGTTTTTCTATATTTCATCTATAATCTTAACATGATGAGCAAAGGGCATCAAAATGTTCTGGCTTTGGGAGAGGATGCTTGAAACAGAGAGACTGTTGAAACGGAACACATAGGCTAGATGAGACAATACTAGTAATGAAGAAATGGATCAGGCCCCTTTTTATTGACAACTAAGATCATGTTTTTTCCACAAGAGGAAGCTTGCTCAAATATTGAAGCATTTAGAGAACAGGCCATTTAATTAAGTTTATTGAGCATCTTCGTGCAAAGAAAATGCAGCCAGACTTTGCAATTATGTATATATTGGTGCCCCTGCTTTACAATCTAGCTAGAGATCTAAGACACACAGAATTTCAACTCTTCAAAGTTCACAAATGTTCACAACAGTGAATAAAGATTCCGCTGCAGTCTTGAACAATCTGAAAAAATAAACCTAATAAGAAACGTGAGTTCAGCCTTGAAATATGGGGAGAACTCGAAGAAGAACAGAAGAACATTCCAGATGAGGCAGGTGCACAGCTATAATAAAATCAAGGGAGTAGAAAAATTCAAGGCAGGTCTTAAGAAAAGCGAGTCGGACAGCTTTGCTGAAGCAGAAAGGCTGCTGAGGGGTCATTTGGAACAAGATAACGGAGTCAACCAGACAACAGTGCAAGCCTCGAATGCTGACATTGGAGGGCTGAGAGCCACCCTCAGCAAAGGAGATGTATTTCAGAGGAATTATCTAGTAATATAAACAAGCCGCTTCTAAAATGAGGAAGGACAGACGAAGCCCTGTGGAGGACATGGCCACCAGCCTGTTCAACACAGCTCAAGGGAGACGCCAAGTAGACGGCAATAGAGGAATGAAGGCTTGGATTCTAATATAATATTTTTATTTTGAAATCACATAATACATCCCTGATCACATTCACTGCCTAGTCCTCTCACTTCCCATGATACCCTTTTGATGCCCCGCAAAACAGGAGGAGGAGAAGGAGAGGAGGAAGACGACGACAAAGAAGAAGAAGCACCAGCAGAAGAAGATGCCAAGTCCAATTTATGCTTTCCACATACTTGCTAGAGGACAAACTCCCACTGGGAAGCCCCTTAAAGAAAAGTAAGTCCTTCCCCAGCCCAACTTACACCAGAAGTCATCAACTGTAAATAAAATATAAAATACACATGTGAGAAAGCTGAGTTGGGTGCCTTGCACCTAAGCCTGATACAATCTCACTCAATGGCATTCTCAGACAATAGGTCTAGCAGGGGGAAAAAAGCGCTGCATGTTATAATTACATCAGACAATATTACTATAAAGTACCTATATTCACGTTTTTCTCCATCTCAGAAGAAAAAGGTTTTACCTTGCCTCTTCAAAGAAAAATCAGACAACTGTGACATGCAGACTACAGAAACGATCATAAGTTGCCATTTAATGAAACCAAGACCCACTGCATCACACATGCAGTGGTCTGAACATGAATGGCCTCTATGAACTCATGAATTGGAATGCTTGGTCCCTAGTGGGTTTGGAAGGATTAGAAGACATAACATTGGTGGAGAAAATGTGCCCTTTGTTGGAGCAAACAGGTCTCTGGAGGGTGGGCTTTGAGGCTTCAGAAGCCCACACCCAACCCAGTTTGTCTCTCTCTGTCTTCTGTCTTTCTTTCTGTCTCTCTGTTTCTTTGTCTCTGTCTCTCTCTGTGTGTCTCTGTTTGCCTGTCTTCTCTCTCTCTCTGTATGTATGTGTCTGTTTCTCTGTCTCTGTGTATTGTGCCTCTCTCCTCCTCTCTCCTCCTCTCTCTCTCTCTCTCTCTCTCTCTCTCTCTCTCTCTCTCTCTCTCTCTCTCTCTCTCTCTCTCTCTCTCTAACTGTAAGCGACCCCAGTCAAATGGTTTCTTCTGTGAGTTGCCTGTCACAGCGACTCTTCTCAGCAATAGAACTGTAACTAAGACAATCTATAAACATGTGTGTGTTTTGCTTCTTGGAGACGATATCAAATGTACAGCTGTCTTGTCAATCTAAGGTGCACTGTTTAAAAGTTGCCACGAACCTCCTCGGCAGCTGTTACTTTTATTACCCAAGCAGCCACCCATATTTAGAACCATTTACAGTCTTGCTGTCTTGCTCACTGCTAACTTACTCTCCCACCATTCTATCTGCTTGGATGTCATCACAATCCATGGCCCTTGCTAATATAAAGGCAGATACTGAAGTTTCTAAAATTAATGATCTCCTTAATACTTAGGCTGTATGGTGGGAA
The DNA here is from genome assembly GCA_033318265.1 of Phyllotis vaccarum. Lineage (NCBI taxonomy): Eukaryota > Metazoa > Chordata > Mammalia > Rodentia > Cricetidae > Phyllotis > Phyllotis vaccarum. The sequence goes on along the minus strand of JARWLC010000019.1, from coordinate 59,929,584 downwards.
ATCTCAAACAGATTTCATGATATTTGATTCTATTTTCTGTGTGACAAGGTTTGGAAGGTAGGTAATCACCAGATTTTTTTTTTTTTTTTTTTTGACCTGGGCAGCAGGGTCTTTAAGCTGTCAACCTATTTGGTGTGCGCATGTGAACACACTCACATACATTTCCTCTTCATATGGGTATAAGAACCGTAAAGAGGAGTCTGAAATTCTTACTGTTATCATCATAACTGAGAGGATGTTCCAGCTGAAATATAAAAAGATAAATAATATTTATAAGAAATATAAGGTGATATGGCTTATCGTACAAAGAAAAATACCAAGAGAAATTATGTGAAATGTTGTAAGATGTGTACAAAATAAGCAATGCAGCATCTCCTGCTGCTTTAATTTTCAATAAATATTAAAAGCAAATCTTTGAGAAAAAGGACTTTTGTTTGCATAAAAATAGCAGTTAAATTATTTTTAGAAACAAAGCCTTTTATCATCAATATAATGAAACCCCCAAAATATTTTTTAAATCCAGTGGGAAACAGGAACTTTAACTCTCATCTCCGGGCAGGAAATATTTCCACACCTACGGAGATTCCTGAAGTGCCAATCAGAAATAAAGTGTTTTCTATCCACATTCAATGCGGTATCATAAAGTATCCATGTGAATGACCTCCCATGCCCTTTTCTGGTTCACATATTGTGCAGGGTGCTGGTGTGAGAAGAGTAATTTCTACTTGAACAGAGTAACAAAAAATGACCTCCCAGTACTTCTCTCTATACACCCAGGCAGGTAACAGTGCCTCCAGCCCAGAATCTGCAAGCTTACAAATCCATAGCTAAAATGCCTTTACTTATAGTTTTTCAGGTAAAAAAAGAAATAAAATACATGTGGAGGTAGAAGCATGTCAGTCTTGAACTGATCCGTCCTGATAAATGTGTACAGCCTACCCCCAAATATGTCCCTTTAGAAATAGTCAAATGGTACAACAGAACTACAATAGGAAGGTTACTAACAGAGAGAGAATATTTGGTTATTAATGTCAGCAACTGTTATAATACTTTTATATTTTCAAGTAGAATTAAATAAGGACATGAGATTTCTCATAATGGTATGAAAGTTAAGGGAGATTATAAAACACCAGTAGCGGAGACTTTTTCTAAAGAAATAACATACTTGAAAATTTTATGAGATTGAATATGACAGATCACTGATGTGAAGTGGTGTTAAGGATGAGATTAAATAGAGCTAAAGCGTGAAATGTTACCCAAGCTGTCAGATAGCTCTGTTCACCAACCTCGGATTCTCAGGGGTTCTATACTGAGACATAAAACTGAGGTCCATAGCTTTGTGCCAGAAGTAGAAAGCTGCCATAGTTAATTCATTCCACAAACTCAGATTTATGCTGCTTACAATAAGCTTCAAAGAGGTGTGTGCCAGAGCCTGCTAACTATCCCATAAACAGGATTTCATGTAAACACTGGTCTGGAACACTACCAACCTGTACAGCTCATGAACATTCAGCATTGCCACATAGCACAGGACTTCACGTTCAAGCCTTTACAAGTGAGAAGGACTTTGTTCTTTGTTCTGCTTCAGCAGGGTGGTCATATTTCTACTTTCAGACAGCTGGAGCTTTCTCCATGGTGTTCCCATCAGTATAGACTTCAGAAGATCAGGGAAGGGATGTTTTCTTATCGTGTACATTGTGATTGTGGCCTGTATACTTTCTTGTCTCTTAAACAAATGACGACTTACAAATGAGACAAGGAAACATACATTTAACGTGTGATTTTTAATAAAATATGTGCATGAGACCATTTAACCAATGTGGCCTTTATTCCTGTCACTCAATTTGAAGGTGGGATAAATTGACTCTATGTCATATTTATCCTGTAACCACCCAAGAGATACTTAAGATATTGTAAGCTGGATTTGTTGGAAATCTTTGACCTCAGTAATGAGGGAAGAAAAGACAGGGGTCAAGATGAAGGAACAGCTGGGCTAGAAGGAGGGGGGATAAGGAGAAACTGTTCTGATGGTTGAAGGAACATTCCGCATTCTTTAGGTCTTGTATATTCAGTATTGTTTCCTTACTTTTCCTCTGTTACTTATGCTTTTATAATAAGTGGAAGATAAACCACAGATCTTTTATTGGCTAACAAGTAAACAACTTGTTAGCAATCGTTTTGTACATTAGGGGCACCGTCTGAATAATCAGTTGGGTTTGGCTCTTGTTTCTCTTCTATAAAAAAGAATGAAGCATGAGTTTATCTTCAAGAGAGCTCCAGAAGCTTCACAAGTTCAAGGATCCATACGGTCCAGAAGGAGAGCTGTATCAGCACCTCCTTCAGTGGCTTGATCTTGGCTTAGATAACTCTGGAGTTATTATTTTAGTGAAGGAGGTGGTCCATCATTTGAGATCACTGCAGACACTCTTCTGCAATAATCCAACCTAACATCCAATTAGAGTATTAAATTTAAAAAAAAACTGGTAAAAGTTCTGCTCCTCGTTTTTTACTTTCTTTTGTTTTATTTCTTCTAGAAATAACTCAAAAAGTTTATGACTAAAGGTTTATAAACTACATAACTAAAACTTCTCAACTTTTTATCATATGTATAACATTTATTTTGTGTATTTAATATGATATACTTATTAAATAAAAAAGAAATAAATAAGGCTTTCCTTTTTCCTCCCTTCCCATTTCTACTTTGTTTGCCACAGTTTCACATCTACTTTCAAGTCATCAAGTGTGCAAGTGTGTGTGTGTGCGCGTGCACGCACGCATGCATGTGTGTGTGTGTGTGTGTGTGTGTGTGTGTGTGTGTGTGTGTGACTTTATGTATCTACCAAGTCTAAGACCTACAAATGAGAAGAAATATGAACATCATTCTGAAGGTAACTTATTTGCTCTAGTTGTATCTATTTTTCTGCAATAGTGGCCCAAACACTATGGGAATAACCAACCACTGGCTGATTGGATTTAAAGCCTACTCCATGAAATGGAGCCCACACTTGACACTGCTCAGGTGGCCAAGAATCTGAGACTAGATAGGCCATGGGCCTAGAAGAAAACCAAGTATCATTTTTCTGCTAAAGGAACACAATAGAATGGCTCCTACTGACATTCTCCTATATTCATAGATCAGTGCCTCACTCAGCCCTCATCAGAAAAACTGCCACTTATAGTGGATGAGAAGAACTAACACAGGAACCCACAACTGGACAATGTGCAGAGAGTGAGAGACTTTGGAATACTCAGTCCTAAACAGGATGTGTCTATCAAATCCTCCTCTCAGGGATCAAGGAACCTTGTAGAAGAGGAGGCAGAAAGATTGTAATAGTCAGAGGGATGGATGACACAATAGACTGAATGCAGATGTGAGCACTGTGGCAGAATGCACAGGTTCAAGACAGATGAGGTCCCCAGCTGAAAGGGAAAAGACATGATTCCCATCCCTAACCAAAAACCTATCTCCAATTGACATCTACTTGCAAAGGGAAAAAAAATAGTTTTATCCAATAGGGTCTCACTGATTATATAAATCAGTCAAAGGTAGTCCTCATGGCTAGCAGGAGATAGTCAAAACAAAGTAAACTTAATGCTATTTTTGTAGGATTTTTATTTGGTCTCTAATGGCTTGTTTGGGCATTTTTAATGTTTTTGGTCTTTTCCTTGTATATTATGTTTTATGATGCTGTGTTTTATGCTTTGTATGTCTGTACACATGCATGTACACACGTGTTTCTTATGCTTTCTCTTTGTCTTAATTCTGATTTATTTGGGGTTTTGTTTTATTTGCCTGTTTCTTTTCTAGAGAAAACGAAGGCATGGGTTGGATCTGTGGAGAAGATCTGGGAGGAGATGGGGGAAGGGGAACTGTGATCAGAATACAGTGTATGGGGAGGGAGAAGTTATGTCCAATGAAAGGTAAATAAAATAAAATTATAATGAAGTAGGTCTGGGATGCAGGTGTGTAATCTCACCTGCTCTGGAGGTTGAAGAAGGGTGAATCACCAGATCAGAGCCTGGCTAGACTTCAGAGTAAGAGCAAGGCTAGCTTGGATAACTGGGAATCTCAAAATTAAAATAAATATAACTTTTGAAAGACTGAAGATGTAACTCCATGGTGTAGTGCTTATATCCCATGTGCAAACTTTTAGGTTTAAACATTAGTCTATAAAACAATGAAAATATAAATAAAAACCAGATATTCATTAGCCAACTCTGGATTTCTATTCACTTAGAACATATTCTCCAGACAAATTTCTATACAACATATGTCTCAAATCATTAATTATAAACTATACTGTAAGATATGAAATAAGATTGACAGATAAAAGAAATTTTAAAGAAATAATTGCATTGGCATCAGCAAGATAAGCAAGACAATAGAGTTTTCAAAGCTCATCCCCAAACAAAAATATCAACCTCCATGAGATGATACCTATATCTGATACCATTCTTGGGTCAAGAATCTATAGCTAGACTGGTCATATCCCTGAATCTACTCTATGTTCTATCAAGCAGACTTAATAACAAGCTGACTCCTAATGTCTTATCGCATACCCATAGATTAATACATCTCTCAACTCTCATTAGAGAAACTTCTATTTGTAATAAATGGTGATTAACACAGAGACTCAAAACTGGTCAAGATGCCAAGAATAAGAGACTGGGATGTTCAGCCTTACCTGGGACATCTATACCCCAGCCCTTCCTACCAAGATTTAGAAAGAAGGGGAAGAAAGAGCATAAGAGCAACAGGTAATTGATAACTACAAGAGAATTGGTGTCTTCTGAACATAGTGGGGCATCTGTACGGATGAACTCACATTAATAATCCCAGAATATATAACATCTATGAAAGATCAAGCCAGACTAAATATCAGCATGGAAAAGGAAGGTAGAAATGAAGATCCACTTCTAGCCAATGAACTATTGGCAATCGCTACCTGCTGGAAGAGAAAGAATTCATTTTTTTTAAAAAAAAATATAGATCCTGGTACGTTGAACATGATCTAATGGCTCTGTATCTAAGGAGATATAGGCAATACAAATTGGACATGATTTAGTCTTTTAAAGAACATGAAGTTGGTAGATAGTGAAGGGTGGAGGATCTGGGAGATCTCGGGATGTGAATATGATCAAAAAATATTGTACAAAGTTCACAAATAGCTCATCATTTTTAAATTATTCTCAACAACCATATGCAGATGAGAATATCTACAGAAGGTCTAAGGAATTCTTATAGACATTATATCATCAGGCCTCCAACATCATACCCCTAGTACCACCAACAACAATCCCACCACAGTGAAACTGACACAAGGTCTATGTTCAGAATTGAAAAAATTAGTATTATTTAAATGACCATACTACCAAAAGTGATCTACAGATTTAATGTTATTCCCAGCAAAATGCCAATGATATTCTTTATTAAACTAGAAACATAATATTAAAACTTATTTCCATGTACAATAAATCCAAAATAGTTTGATGCTTCACAATATCTAACTTCAAAACATACTATAAAGAAAAAGTATTCAGAACATAAGAACAGACACATTCATCAATAAAACAGAACACAATGCCCAAAACTATAACCACATTTGTATAATCAATTTATTGTTGACAAAGACATAAAAGCATACATTGGAGGACAGCCTTTTTATAAATGATGCTGGAAAATTGATATTTATCTGCTTAAGAGTGAAACTTGCTGAAATCTTAATATGACTAAAAGGAAATGCAGAGAAATTGTTTGAGACATTGGTATATACACACATATACACGTACACACAACACACACGTACACATACACACAAGAAAGAACGTTTCCCCTGGAGTCTCCAGAGGAAGCACAACCAAAACCATGATGTAAGTACAGTGAATTGAGTTCAGAATTCTGAGCATCTAGAGTTATAAAATATATATTACAATAAATACATTTCAACTGTGTTACAAGGTTTCAGTAATTTGTTAGAGCCACAGGAAACCAGTGAACAGACCAGATTTAATTAATCTCATCCTGGGGACAAATCACAACCTATACTTAAGTCATTTCCAGCACAGAGCACTGAGTGATGGTGAGATGCTTTTCAGTGAAGAATCATGATATTTTGTCACTTTTTTTCACACTAAATTTCCATGCTAAAAAATTCTGGAGGGCATAACTATTTGAAAATTTTTAAACTATAGACTCTATGGCCCAAAATGTTAACTTTTATAAAGATGGATTAGCCAATTAGACAATATTGGCTAAAAAGTACAGTCATGAGCATTTTATGACACAGATGCAAAAAACCCGAATGTCCCAGTTTCCAAATAACCCATAAATGCACAATGACACAATCCTAACCGGAAAAAAATAAATAAATAAATAAGTTAAGCCCAGAAAGAAATTCAGTATCATGTGGAAAGAGTTTGGTCTGCAGAGACTTCGCATTCAATTGTTTCACCCTTTCCTCAACGACTTAACCACAACTCAGCAACTATAAGAAGAATCAACCTAAAATGAGAAAAACAATTGATATTTACTAACGCTGACAAGAGACTCAGCATCACTGACCATTAATCAAATACAAGTCAAAACCACAAGAGACACCAATTTACTACTAAAAGACTGCCGTGAGTAGTCTGGTTCCCATCAGAGAAAGCAAACTGTGGGAGGAAAACATAGAGACACTGGGATTCTTGTGAAAACAGAAATGCCAATTTCTACAAGAGCTATAAAAAAAGTTTTCTAATCCTTCAAAAATTTAGACATACACACAACATATTAAAAACAAAGACTTAATCAGATAGTTGTCTACCTGAGCCCATAACAGTATTATTCACAATGGCTGAAAGACACAAACAACTTACAGATTCATCAGTGAATAAATAATATAGCAGTAAATTGCAGTACATATGTGAGAATACTCTTGAGACTTAAAAAATAAAACTATGCTAATGCTACAATCATTAAAACACAATGTTGAGTCAAATAAATCAGGCATGAAAGAGAAAATCATGTTTTACCACTTATATGTGTTCCGACAACAGTCACATGTACACAGAGAACACAAGCTCGTGTCATTGTACTATGCTTTACAAATGTTTTGAAGATACTTGTTTTTTTTTTTTTTAAAAAAAAAAAAAAAAAAAAAAACTTTAAGGTTTGTGGAAACCCTATGCAAGGAACGTCCTTGCCACCATTTCCCCCAACAGCATGATTGATTTCATGTGCCCATATCTCAGGTATCTGGAGGGATCATAATCCTAGGATAGTGCAGGGAACCATGGATTGGCCCAGCCTAGCCACCTTGAGAGGCATTTATAATAGGTTTTTCAGGTCGGAGTCTATGGTTCCTGGGGCGCAATGCGCCTTCCAGGTCCTGACTTCCGCATGCAGAGGCGTGTTCAGGGCACTTTGTGTTTCTCTATATGAAACACATACAGAGTGTTAGTGTGATGGTTACGAAAGCAGGAGGGTCTGACAAGACAGCTCATCTTTGACATTGATCCTGTGTACCCTCTATGGCTGGAAACGCCACTGTATCCTGACAACTCCAACTGAATTGAGCCTGGCCATTGCCATCATGTTTTGTTTCTGATAAAAGTATAAGAAGTCTGATTCCTCTCAACCAACAGCCTCAGTTGTGCTGTGGACCTTCCAATGGGCTTGATTTCATTCCTCACATCCATATCAGGTGGCCTTGGCCCCGTAGGTAAGTGCAGGTGCTTATGGGACAGGGTAAAAGCAAGGACAGCAGGAATGATATGGAGCGGATAAGAGAAATTCCTCAGACCCTGCCTTGGAGCTGATGTAGAAAGGTTTTAGTTTCAAATTCCTCCTGATTTCAATATTTTATTCACAAACAAAATCATCTTAATCAAAGGAGGTTTATTAGCTTTAGCAGAGGAAATAAAAAACTGTCTTCACAGGATACACTAACCGCCTGTTTCCTTTCTACCAGCCACGCCCTTTAATCCTCAAACTGCCTTTCACAGAAATTGCCAATGTTGTTTAATGAGTCTGCCAAGTTTTCCCCAAAATAATCACATTACAATGTAAACTAATTCAGGGAAATGAAGTCCAGCTTTATGTTAGAAGACTAATATATAATGACATAGTTGATTTTATCCCAGAAATGTGAGTATTTCATTAAAGAATTATTAATATATTTCATTAGTGATCAAAGGAAAAATGATAACTATCTAATTTATGAAATCATGGTTGCCTTTAATAAATGTCAGGAAATGAATACACCCTTTTGTGACAGGGATCTTATCATAATGAACATTCACCAGAGCTCTGCATGAGAGCCTGCCAGATGTTAGGCAGCTAGAATATGAGGCCTAACTCTAATGTAGCCAGTTATATAACCAGTAGATTCTGTGGTCAAAATCTGCAACACAACACCCAACCAACTTCAAAGACATTGTCTCTCAAAGTGTCTCAAGGTCAACATTTTCTCTCAAGGTGTAGTTGGGGTAGGTCAGTGGTTCTCAATCTTAGCTCCACATGACAATCACCTGGAGGACACTTAAGATGTTGACATAAAAGTACACGACCCATTTCAGAGAAACTTAATTCACCTAAAGTTAGACCTGAATGTTTTTCTTTTAATTTTAGCCAATACATAAAAAGATTTTTTAAAAGGCACACCTTCATGGAGTACCATAGGATGTTTCAGTACATGCAAATGCTGTGTGATGCTTAAATCAAGTTAAGTATGTGTCTCCTCAAATATTTATATTTGAATAGTGAAAACATTCAAAGGCATTTTAAAATAGATGGTATACTGTCATTATCTGCTGAAACTCTAATGTTTAAAGGCATTTAATAATTGCTAAAGCTTATATAACTATGACTCAGGACACAAGATCCCCTTCTTCTAGCTACCACCTACCACTATTCTAGTAGACTCTTAATTTCTGTGAGGGTCAGCTTTTCTCAAAATTCTAACCACAAATGAACTCATGTGGTACTTGTCTTGCTGTGCCTGGATTATTTTACTTAGCCTAATCCTGTCCTAGATGACAGGAATTCATTCTCTGTGTGATAAATAGTATCATTTGTGTGTATTAAATTTTATATGTTCAATTATCCGCAGACCCTTGGGTTATTTTATTTATTGGCTATTGTGAATTGATATTCTGACTTTATTCTCTTTGAATATTTATGATAGCCCCATTGTTAATTTTTGAAGCATTCTTTATTCTTTTCCATAGACAGTACCGCTTTACATCCTAATGCTCTCCTTTGTGACATTATCGCCACAACTTCTCTTTGGTTTCATTTTTAAGCAGTTATTCCTATTGGAGAAGCATGATCTTTCACTGGGGAATTTCATTTTCATTTTCCTGGTAATTAGCGATTGTTGGTGGGTTTTTTTTTTCACTTATCTGTTGGCTGCTGTCTGTCCTGTTTTAGAAAATGTCAGTTGTTTGTTTTTAAAAAGGTTGTCTTTGGTTGTGAGCCTAGCCATCTGAGGAACTCGCATAAGAGGGGAGTCTGAAGGCTGACTGGGAGGGATTGGCAGGGATTGGGAGGAGGGAAGGGATGGGAAGCAGGGGATAGATGGATAAAAATGACAAATTTTAATAAAAAATTAATAGAATGAAGAAAAAGGTTGTTTTAATGCTATTGAGAGGTGGTTTTATTTTTTAAACAATCCTCTATATATTTTGGGCCTTCGCACTTTATAGGAAGCATAGTTTGAAACTACTTTCTTCCACCATCAGCTGACCTCTTCTCTACCTAGTCTCTCTTTTATTTACTTCTGGTTTTAATCCACTACGGTCAGAAAAGATATTCAAAATGGCTTCAGTGTTCGGTGAGTCACTGAGACCTGTTTCGTGGCTTTGTACCTGATCTGTCCTGAAGAATGTTCCACACGGCACAGAGGAAGGTGTGCTTGACACACGTCGGGTGTACTACTCTGTAGATACATGCTAGGTCCGTTTAATCGAGGCCGTAACTTACCTCTAACCTCTTTTTCAGTTTCTAGGTATATAGTACTTCATCATAAAACCAGAAGGGTATGATTTATTCCCTGTCAGTAACAAAGCCACACCGTGGGCTTGAAAACTGGTTCATATTCTCTCTCTCTCTCCCTCTCTCTCCCTCTCTCTCCCTCTCTCCCTCTCTCTCTCTCCCTCTCTCTCTCTCTCTCTCCCTCTCTCTCTCTCCCCCTCTCTCCCTCTCTCTCCCTCTCTCTCCCTCTCTCTCCCTCTCTCCCCCCTCTCTCTCCCTCTCTCTCTCTTTCTCCCTCTCCCTCTCTCTCTCTCCCTCCCTCTCCCTCCTCTCTCTCTCTCTCTCTCTCTCTCTCTCTCTCTCTCTCTCTCTCTCTCTCTCTCTCTCTCTCTACCTTCTCACCTCAGCCATCTGACAGTAATTTTCCAGAGGTTCTGCTTTGTGATCATATTTTTATTTTTAAGATAATCTTTCTGAACTCCTCCCTTCTAAAATCCCCTACACTTGAACATCTCTGCCCCTCTGGACTCGGTATCTCCATGCCCTTACATCTTTAAAGCTATCGCTTGCTTTCCTTCATGAAAGAGGGTAAAGTAGTACGTTACTAGCTAGTACACGCCATATCAGAATGAAAGACAAGAGCAGACGAGACAAAGGATGCACATTCACAACTGGCACAAGAGTCCCTGTGCTGTTTTTCCAAGTTAATATGTTTGCCAAGTCATAATAAAATAAAAGTCTTCCATAGAGGCAAGGATCTTTTGGCTGCATTCTTGGATACTTCATATATAAGCACAAAAACATCTTTATGCTGAGAGCACAAACTGCTCGACTTCTCTCCTCTAAAGAGAAAAACGTCTTTGAAATCTGGAGTTTTCTCAAAGGAAAGGAATGTGGTTTGAGAAACAAAAGCCTCCCAGAGATACCTTCAGCTGCATCTACATCCTATAGCACTTTGGTCAAAATAACTATATTCAAAACCTTATTTAAGAACTTTTCTATGCTTATTTTATTTAAACGAGACACTGAGGGTAGGAGACTGGGGAAATCATTTAGTCAGTTAAGTGTTTGGTTCACAAACATCAGTACCCACATAAATTTCCACATGTGCTGTGCTAGCTGTACTTCTCGCACTGGACAGAGTGGACAGGTAGGTCCCTCAGAGCTCTCTGGCCCGATACTCCAACCAAATCAATCGGCTCTGGGTTCAGGGAAAAACATTGTCTCAAAAAAGAATGCAGACTTGTTAGTTGTGCAGAATCAAGCACTGATCACTTGACTTTTGTATCTGATTTGCCTAGCAAGCTTCCCCAGAATGTTGCCTGACAGCATCCAGCTCTACACATGCTTTTCTTGCACTGACTCAGCTTAAGGCAGAATAGACTCACAACAAACACACAACCGATGAAGGAAGCTCAGGCCACATTGTGAAAACACAAACAGCATGAAAGGCCACGACCTTATAATCGAATCCACTCCCCATAAAATCCTCACTAGTCCTATAGCAATACTCTCCAGAGATAATTACCCAGATGACACCCAGGACGGAGTTTAAAAGAACAAACTTCATCAAAGAACTCGAAGAGTTTGGGGAAAACACAAACACACACCTTGGTGGGTGTAAAGTGGTGGGTGTAAAGATAATAGCAATAAACACCTGAGTGATGTCCAAGAAAACATGAGCATCCATTAAGACAATCTGAAAACCAAAGAGATAAAGATATTGAAGGAAACTCAAGCTGAAGTTAGGATGGAATTGGAAAACCTCCATAGCCTGCTTGGAAGACTGAAAGGAGAGCCTTACCATTAAAAGGATAAAGCAGAAGACAGACTATTAGGACTTGAAGACAAAGAATTGCACTGCCCAAGATAATCATATTTAAAGTTTAAATGCAGCAAAGATATATTCAGTAACTTTGGGACAAGCTTAAAGGACCCAATCTTCCAGTCACAGGCATTCATGAAAGAGAAGTACCACATGTCAGAGTCATGACTATATTTAAAAAACAAAATTGTTACTAGGAAATGGAACTGGAAAGAAAAATTGCCTAAGAACTCAGTTAACAACAATTCTAGATGGAAAAAATTACAAATTCTATTGAATTCCATAAAACTGGGTAAAGAGAGGAAATGACAATATCTACGCTATATTCTTAGAATATGATAAAAGTATAAATTCTTCCACAATGTATATATAAACTTAACATTCGATTACAAGATTATACTACATCAGCTTTTATAGTCCTACCTAAAGTCCTACCCTGTGTTTTAACTCGGCACATGTTAGTTACATTCCTAGGATGCATCGCCTTTACTTCTCTGTTTACTTTCCACAGAATTTCCATCCAGGGTAAGGGTACACTATAGTCTCACATTCTCAGACACCTTCCTCCTCCTTCTGTGTGGTTGGCATCCGTCCTAATACCCTCTTATGCACCAAGAAAGACAGGCGAAGTATTTTCTCTTCTGGGAGATGGAGATAGAGCAAGTCAGAGGGAGTAGATGAAAGTGACAAAAAAAATAGTTTCCCTAAAGTTTCTGAAGCCACCGTACTCCTTCCCGTGGAGGCTCCATCATTTACAAGGTGAGTTTACGTAATAAACAGTCAATCTCCTCCACATACACCGTCCTTGACAAGAAAGAATTATTTGGTTCAATGGCCTCTTTCTTATTCTTTTGGGTGATGGGTGTTTTGCAGTGTGGAAGGATGTGGAGGTATCTCATTTCCTTCAAGTACACAACTTAAATAAACACTTGGTAATGGGAAACATGGATATTTGTTGGTCTGGTTGACCCCAGAGCTGTTTAGAAAGACTGAGGTGCTATGCAGTCTGACACTGACTTCTTGAAACCCAACCCCAGGTCATTTTGACCACAATTGCTGGATTATAGTATTAACTCACAATGACAATATGTTTTTTTTTTTAATTCTTAGTTAAACTCATGATATGTTAAGCTCTATTTCCTCTCATGAAAACAATACTGGAATGGTGGCTTAATGGATAAAATGGAAGTGAATACGATCATATTTCATTCTAAACAGGTGTGAAATTCTAAAAATAAAGAAAAACTAGAATTAAAAAAGAAAATATATAACATAGAAAACACAACAAAACAGATATGGTGAATATTTAAAGCCAGGTAACTGTCTCAAGTATTACTCTTGTGTCCTTGTGAACAAGGCCAGTACAGTGGCCTTTATATTTAGAAAAACTTGAAATTGTATTCAATAATTTCTCCATTCCTTTTCTCTTCTCTTCCTTTTCTCTCCTCCCTTTTTCTCGCTTTATACTTTTTTTAGTTGACAAATAAAAATTATATATATATATATGTGACTATATATAGCAGGCATTATTATGTTGACATATATACTATAGGTAGTCTGATGAACATAATGTATCCATTACTTCACACAAATATTTTCTGATGAGAACATAGAAAATCTACTCTCAAACAACACACCAAGGAGGTGGCAAAGGTTGAAACTAAGCCAGCTGACTCGTAGTAGGACACCTGGGTTCACAGAGAGCCCAACAAGTGGCAGAGCTTAGGAAGCTGGTAGTACTCTGAAGCTGACTTGGATTAGAGCTCCCAGATGGAAGGGTGCACACAACACCTGATGAGAGGTAACAGGCATGGGGTGTACTGACCCTTTAATATGACTGTTACTACAGATAGGAGCTGATTCTCGAGGGCAGGAGTTGTAGGGTGACGTTCTCATCCTGTGATCATTGAGTCTTCTAAACATTCCGCGTACCTCCATAGAGAGAAGGAAGGTCAGAGATGGAAGGAAAAAACCCCAAAACACTAACTGAAGGTACAAAAGTCCCAGCGCAGAAAGAAAAAAACAGCCAAAAACCAAGACAATGGGTTTTTTCCAAAAACTACCAAGCCCATAGGAAGGGCCTCCACTCAGAGTGGCCACAGGTGCTTCCAGACAGGCTGCTCTCCCAGCAGTTCTTAAATATCCAACACATTGTTTGTCCACGTTGTACAATATAGTCCCTGAATTTATTCTTCCTATATTACAAACCTTTACCAAGATCTCAGTTTCTACTCATCTCCCTGGGTCCTGGTAATTATTTTTGGAGGGGAGGAGAGTGATTTTGATATTTTTACATTACAAGAAGATGTGAAATAATATCTTCTCAAAAGAAAAAATATCAGTGTTTCATTTAGAGATTTCACTGCAATGAACCTTCAGTTTAAGGTGTTATAGAAGCCATGTGTGGTGTACACACCTGTAATCCCAGAACTTGGGAAACTGAGGTAGAGCATGGAAAGTGTGATGCCAGCTCAGTCTATATCATGAGCTTGGTCCAAATATAGCATTGCAGAAAACAATTATAATTATTTTACCATGTCTATCATTTTAACTAATTACATTCATGAATTCCGTACCTCCCATAGTCTTTGTTTTAATTATGGAGTCATGGGAGGGGAGACTTTTAGCAGATTCAAGTGTTTTGTTGAAAATTAATCTATGAAAAATCAGCCATGCCCATAGAATAGCTAGAATGGTAGACAGACAGACACCTGAATCTGTCTGACCAACACCTTCAACAGTTTATCCCCAAACTTATAACACTTTCCCAATCATTGACAGTAGTATCAGTTGTGCCTACCATGTACAAACAGCACCATTTGATACCATAAAAGTATGACACAAAGTATCCTCTTTGGAAATCGCCATTGTTGTCTGGGCCATACTTCTATTTACTGTATTCAGTTATTGCAACAAAAGAAAATGTGCTGTATTATGGCTCATCTAACAAGCATACTTTACTTATTGTCAAAACACAAGCAAGAAACATTTTACAAAAATACAACATCTATGGAAACATTTTATATGAGAAATATCAGTGGATAAAGAAGCTCCATTTATTGCTCAAAACAATACTATTTTCCAGTTCCTTCAGCTCCCTCACATTTTCAACTATAGTCATCGGTAGATGCCTAGTGTATAGCAAGTGCAACATCCTTCTGGAAGGTCCTATGTGTCTTGTAGTTAATGAATTCTAGCTTTTATTATCTAAAAACATCTTATAAGTGAGTTTTATATGAAATATGCTAATCATTCCTTGTGATATTCAACAGTGGATATGTTCTTTAAACTAGTGACTACATACACTTAAAATCTAATTCCAGTAAAACAATAAATAAATAACATTCAATGCATCTAAATAAACTCCTAGGCCATGGAAACTCAGATTTCCCTCTGGAGTGTCTGTCTCCTTGAGTCCTGCATCCAAACAAAGCTCAAAGCAAAAAGAAAAAACAATCTTTTTGTCATTCCAAAAACAATTTTGAAGCCCCAGAAAATAAAATGGAGTGTGGGTAGTTAAAGTCTACAGAACGTGCCAATAGCTTTATCAAAACATGTGTGTTTGCCAGCTCTGGAAAGCAGGTTACTTACCTGTTTCCTGACTGATCTGCTATGCCAGCAAAGTTGCTGGAAAGGTCAGAATGTTCAGCAATGACTCAGGCAGTCCTAGGAGCATGTGGGTTTGAGTGGTTTCTGCTTCTATACTGAGCATCAGAGAGAGCCATTAAAACTGTCCAAATCAGGCAGCAACTTAGGGAAAATGAGCCAGGAACACATCACAGTTGTTCACTTCACACACTACAGCCAGGTCAAGCTAGCCTTCATTTCCAGGCTGCCTCACCATCTCCTTGAAACAAATGGAGAGCCAAGGCCATCCAGACAAACTGGATCTAACCACAGCTCCAAAGTGCTTGCAAGAATACATTTTTCAACTGTGAAGAAGAGCAGTTACCTATAGAGGCTCACCTCAGCTCCTCTGGGGTATGAGCTTGTTCATATCCTCCCAAAAAATTGATGCTGCTTGAAAAACTAATGGTCTAAGACAAAAAAACACTATCTTTGTTGGAAAGGTTTAAGAAATAACTGCTGCTGCTTTTCATTAGAACTCAGACTATCAGTTAAACCAAAAGCTAAAGCTACAGGCAGAGAAAATTATGGTTTATACCAGTATTTCTTCAAACATGATACTATCATCACTATGCAGCTGAGTCCTAGAAAGATAATGAGAAAGATATCACCAGTCCAAAATTGATTCTGCCATTACTGAGCTCTTGATTCAGAAAGAGCATTGTTAAAAGCATACTTATTAAGAGGGAACTCACCCCCAAAGGTCATGACTCAGAGGCAGGATACCCTAGAGACCTAGGGTAGAACCAATAATGGCTGGTTAAAAAAAAAAATCAGTGAAGTGATTCCTGATGATATTCTGCTATACTCAGATTGTTGCCTAGCCCAATTGTCATCAGAGAGGCTTTATTAAGCAGCAGATAGAAACAGATGCAAAGGCCCACAGCCAAACATTATGTGGAGCATGGGGAATCTCTGTGGAAGAGGCAGATATAGGAACCAGAAGGGTGAAGGACACCACAAGAAAAACCCACAGAATCATGTAAGACTTCTAAGAGTGAAAGCAGGGGCTGTCTCAGACTCTGTTGCTACTTTTCGGACCCACTCCTCACACTAGATTGCCTCACCCACCTTAATAACAGAGGGGGAGCGTAGTCTCACTGCAACTTGACATGCCATAGCTGGCTGGTCCATGGAAGGCCCTCCGTGAAGAGAAGCCAGAAGAGGAGGCAGAGGAGGTTGTGAGGGGAACTGGGAGGAGATAAGGACTTTGGTTGGGATGTAAAAAACAAAAAAGTTAATTAACAATTATTTTAAAAAGCATGATTATGACATATCTGTCTTTCAGAAGGTGGAACTGTGGTGCAGTTATTCCTTGGAATTCATGTGTGATCGGTCCCAGGACCCCTATGAATATCAAAATCTGCGAATAATCAAGCCCCTAGAGTAAGACGACTTAGTGCTTGTACTTAGGCACATCATCTCATAAATTTTCAATCAACTCTAGACTGTTTATAATAACTGATATGCTGCCAATGTTATTTGGATAACTGTGATACTATATTGTATGAGAAATAATGTCAGGGGAAAAGCTTATATATTTTTCAGTGCAGACATCAATTTTTTAATAATATATTTGGATATAATATTGATTAAACAAAAATACACAATTTACAGAGTGCCATCTGTAATTAAAAGCTAAGACTCGGAGCTCCAAATGGGTGAAATAAAAACATTATATGTAGTGTGTGTGTGTGTGTGTGTGTGTGTGTGTGTGTGTGTTGCTGCCAGCGGTGTCTTACAGGTATCAGGTCCATTTTGGTCTCCTCCTCTTGCTGGAGATAACCCTATCCACAGAAGCCACATCTTCACGAACCTCTACTGGAAACCAAGGTGATAACAGCTCATCTTGTAGCCCATGCTCAACTTTCTCATCCCTGTCATCCCTCCATTAGTCTTAGGAAAGCCAAAGACAGTCTGCTGCATGATATCTAACTAGCGATATATTTTAGAAATAGTCATTAACTCAGCTTTTTGGAGAACTGTGATGGTTAATTTTGCATGATTATTTGACTGAGGTATGGAATGCCTATTAAACACTATTTTATATGTATCTATTATGGTGTTTCCACGGGAGAGTAAAGGAGACTGCCCTCTGCATGGTGAATATCAACCAATCTATTAAGACATAAATAAAAGCTGAATAAAGGGAAATGAATTCATTCTCCTTCCCTAACTGCCTGAACCAGAACAGCAATCTCCTGTTGCCCTTAAATTGGGTTTAGTGTCACTCCCCACCCCTCCATGATTCTCAGGCTACATCACTGGCTTTCATTGATATCTGAGTCATCATGGTAGATCATGAAACTTCTCAGCTGCAATAGTTACATCAGCCAATCTTTATATCTGCTATAGTTGTAAATATAGATATTATTAATTCAATTTTACCAAAAATCACTGATAAAGGGATGATGGACTTCAGAATGGCTTTGGAGAGGAAGAGGAGGCCAGCAGAGCAGCACTCTGGCCTTTTCCGTGGTTTGTCCAGGAGTTCCATGGGATTGTTTAAACCTCTTCTTCCCCCAATACAGGCTGATCAGACTGACACACATCTCCCATCTGACGACCTATAAAACAAATCTGTGGTCTAGCTAAGACTTCCTATGAAGAGACTAGAAACAGTATGGATTTATTGCTGAGCTTAGGCCAAGGTTAACTTCCTAGAAAAAGATTAAGCCATGCCTTACACCTGGTTTAATGACAAGTGGGCAATGTCCAAGATCCTGCCCATTACAACATCAAACCGGCAGAAAGGGGGAGTCCGGGTGTAGGGCAGAGGAAAATAGAGTTGACAGATGAGTTTTTAAAAAAATGATTCATGTTATCCACAAAAGTTGGATAAGTGAGAAGGGTTGTGGGCAAATCTACACCATCACTACCAAAACCTGTAATGCTGCAGCTGGATCCATGAAATTTGAAGAACAGAACAGCTCAAATCAGGAAAGTAAAAAATGTGTCCCGTGGCATTAAAGCCCTCTACTGATAGCTCAAACATGCATATATGGGAAGCCAGGCCAAGGGCTCAGACAAGATCAGAGAGTCTGTAGACGCCACATGCTTACCTTGTTTAAACATTATTTTGGTTTTATCATATTCATAGTGAGTGCTGTAAATCTATGGTGCGTACTCATCCTGTGTTTTAGATACTCCCAAATGTGTTGAAAAAGAAACTATATCAAATAAAAATAGAATTCCCTAACATTATGTCTAAGGTATTACCACCCACCTTCTTCTCACTGACTCTAAATTCCTATGCCAGACTTTCTAGACTCTTTAGAACCTGATCTTACTTTACACTCTGAGAGTGTTTCCTAGCCCCAGCCTTTGCCCCAAGCATAAAGGGGGTCTTCTACTATCTAAATACTGTGGGGATATTTTCAAATATAATAAAAACAGACAGAGATATCAGAGGGATCTACCCACAGTCAGTCTAGGAGGATCAGACAGTGGTAACTCACACCTTTAATCCCAGCACAGGGAATATCCCAGGAATGGTGACCTATGCCTTTAATCCAAACTGAGTTTGAGGTCATTTTAGTTTACAGAAGGACTTCCAGGCTCCCAGGCAGGCAGTGGTGGTGCCACGCCTTAACTGATCAAAGAGGGTATTTAAGGCAGACATAGAAAGACAGAGCAGGCAGAAGAAGCCAGGAGGAGCGAGGCTGAGGAAGCTGGAAGACAGCTGGGTGAGATATAACTGTGGTGTTTATTCTCTCTAATATCTCCTCTTTTCCAGGAGATCTGGCCCTGAGTTTCCTTTATCCATGCAACAAAATACTGACGATTGTCCATTTCCCACTGGCCTCATTTATGTCATCCTCTTAATAGAACAATTCCATCCTCTCTGCTGGACCTATTTTACAAACTCATCTCTGGATCAATGCTGGAAACTGATCCAACTGTCTTAGGTGAAATGAGAATGCACTGCTTCCCTAACTAAAGTGTACAGAGCTATGCTGTTTTCAGTCAGAGTTGAGTACAGTATCTCACACAGTGATACCAGACCCTACCTCTACTTTCAACTCTTCCCCGTACTAATTACTACATTCTCATTCCTGTGACCCCCATAACTTAGAAAGTACTTTTTTTTATCAACCTTACCATAGCTGAGTGACATAAGTTAGGCCACAACAAAATGTGGCCAGAATAGATTTACTGATGGCTTAGTATTTGTCCCTATGACACCACAGAGTAAAACTTTCCATTATAAAGTGAGAACGTGAGTGTTGGGGGCAACACAGTCAGGATCTTCTCCATACCTTTGCATCCTTGGGCGCCCAAGAATGTTTTCCCTCCACAAGGAGTTACAAGACAAATAAGTTTGGGGTATGAACTGTTAATAACAAACACAAAATGATTAGTCCAGATCACAGAAGTTTACTCGTTAGGGTGTGTGCCTGCCTCATTTCTGTAACTATACTCAAAAAGACATGTACTTCTCTGTTTGCATTTTCCTCCCACTGGGGACTTGATAAGTCACTGGCCTTGTACTGGTACCATTTGAGAGCTTCATACACGGGGCCACAGCTCCTTAAAATATCACAGTCCATATCTGGTCACAGTTTGTGTGTGTGTGTGTGTGTGTGTGTGTGTGTGTGTGTGTGTGTGTGTACACACATATATGTGTATGCATATATATACACATATATAAACATTAACCTTAACCAAGAACAGAGAGTTCTTTTAGGTTTAATTATTGCTACCTGCACCTTTTCCCTATGACTTACTTTGCATAGCATGTTAAAGCAAAATCTAAAAAAATAAATGGCAGTGATGTGTGTGGACAAGGTGTTTCCAAACACTCTACAGGAAAATGAACCCGCAGTTGCCAAAACATTAGAGCCTGCTCTAACTGCTGAACACAGACTAGCCATTATTAGATGATTATCTAATGCTGACAGGCACCAACAAACAAGCCGTTGCAACCGTAGAAACACAGAGGTCTTGTTTCTACAGTTCTTATTTATTATGTGGGGCCTGGGGTCAGAGAATGTCACAGTGTGCATGTTGAGGTCAGAGATCTGTCAGCCCTTTCCTTGTCATGCGTTATGGGGACTGAACTCAGAAGCTTAGCACGCACAGTGGTAACTTTTATCCACTGAGCCATCTCATCCACCCCAGACTTGGAAATTGCTCTCTTTCTTAAATTCTACATCCACCTTTAAAAGCCTAGAACATCTACTGCAGGAGTGATCCAGAAGCCAGCTTCACACTTCCTAATTTCTGTCCTTTCCGCATTCCAAACTCCCACTGGGGACCGCAATGTCCACACGCAGAAGGCTGACCTGCATTGACAATCAAGTTTAAGACAGCTTGGCTCCCTGCAGACACTTGCTATCCACATTTTCCAGCTGCCTGAATCCTCTGTCATTCTATCTCTTGCATATTTCTAGTTCCTGGTGCTTCTATTGGAAGGAAAAGAGATTGGGCCAGGTTTGCTTTTCTCTCTCTTAAACGCTTCATTCTACCTTTTGCAAAATTATGTTTCTGCAGCAGCAGGAACAAAAGGTTAAATTGGTAGATGACTAAAAAAATTAAAACAAAAATTTTTAAAGGCTTAATAACCGTAGTTGTTTGGATGAGTGGTGTATATGCCAAACCTGTTTGTACCTGTTTAGTCTCCCTCAGGATCTTAAGAATGCCATTTCAATATACTAATGTTTTTCTATGTTAACCACAGAAATTGTCTCAAACTACAGGCTAACAAATAAAAGAATTGGAGACTTAAAGATAAGAATGGTCCCTCCTGTTTTCTTCTACAAAATTATTCCATGAGTGTTTGAATTCCTCCTGTATAGTGGCCACTGTGCTAAGTGCCAGATGTGAACCAGTGCTTGGGACGTGAGGTTCCCCCATGGCAATCTAGACCAGGCTGTGGCTTCCTCCTGCTGCTGCAGGTTAGAGCTGGTAAAATCATCTGTCACATTCTGGCCAACACTGGCCCTTAAACCTAAATGCACAATATGGAACTGCTAAATGAGACTTCTCTGAGATAGGATCAGAACCACGGATCAAGGTCCTAGCCAACTTTTCAAGATCACAGCTTTGATTTTAAATCATACAAGGCCATTCCATGAAAAATGTCTTAGGGGACATTGGTTTACCAGATTTCAACTTTTCCTAAGGACTTATCTCTGTCTAGTAATATCCGACGAGTATATTATTTCCTTCAGAGTAAAATGTAAATGACCAAATTCTGGGGTGGTCGTTTTCTTCTTGTCTCTATTTTTACTATTTGAGTTACTTCGCTCACAGCCTTTTGGTGTGCAAGACTGTGGGATCTGCCTATTTGTATCTAATGAACGGAAAATAATGGCACATTTTACTCTTAGACAAGAGCCTGAATCTCTAAGAAGCAGGAATCTGCCCACTTCTATGATAAGGATGAGTTTCATGATACGGAAAGTTTTATGTGATTAGAGTATTCTTTCGTTACATCTGATTTCCCCAATGGGAGACACACAGGGGTAGTGTGTTATCAGTGAGGCCCTGAGGTCCCAGCCAATGGATATACAAAGTGGTGATGGCTCGAGCGAGTTTAAATCCCACCCAAAAAGATGGATCAAAACCAAGAAAAGGCAAAAAGATAAGCATTATATGATTGGACTTTTACGAGGTACCCAGAGTACTTACTTCAAGGAGTCGAGAAGGAGAGGGGTGCCCATGAAGACCCGTGTAAAGGGGAAATGGGGAGGGGGTACGGTGATGATATCACTTTCAGATTTTCAAGATGAAAACTATACACTGCGTTGAAAAGTTGACACTTCCCCTCCAAAGATTAGACCGTTTACTCTGCCAGAACAAACTAGCAGTCGACAGATGAACAAAGGAAAGGCCAAGCCCTGGCAGATTTATTTGATCATAGTTTATATGACACAGGAGCCTTCAGGCTGGCTTGAAAGAAACGGTTCTAGTTCCTAGTTCTCTCTTAAGAAGAAAAAGAAGTCTGGCTTCTGTGGCGTGCCTCAGAGGAGAGTACCAGATGAGGAAGAAGGAGGATGGTCAGAGAAACTTTGCTTTGGGGCCTTCATTCTGGAGTGTCATTCGCGGACCTCCAGATGATTGCATTACACCCAGCCCTACTGAACTGGATGCTTCAAGTCAGCCCATACAGTGAATTTTGTGTTATAGATAATGTACACAATTACAATGATCATCCAGGCATGGTGGCACACGTCTGTAATTTCAGCACGGGTTGAAGCAGGAAGATTGCTCTGAGTCTGAAGCCAGCCTGTCCTACGTGGTGACTTCTATGACAGCCTGGACTGTATTGAGACTCCGGACTATCCTCTTTAATTTTTGAAATATAAGGGATGTTGTGGTGGGCAGGATATTCTAGTAAAGGTATTCTCTTCAGAACAATGCAAGCCTTGATAACCCGAGTTATCCCCAGAATTCATGTAAATGTGGGAGAGAACCAACTCCACAAAGTTGTCATCTGACCTCCACACATGCACTGTGGTATGCGCCACACCCCCCCAACACACACATACACACACACACACACACACACACACACACACACACACACACACATGCATGCACGTGCACATGTGCAAACACATTTTTTTAATTTAAAAAAATAAAATATTGGATCCTGAAAAAATGACCCAGTAGTCAAAAGCACTGGTTGCTTTTCCAGATGACCTGAGTGTCATTCCCAGCACCAGCATGGCATCTCACGACTGTCTATAACTCTAGTCCCCAATGGATCCAGTGCCTTCTCTGGCCTCCATGAGCACTGCACACACACACACACACACACACACACACACACACACACACACACACACACACATACACGCACACAGCACACACACAGACATTAAGGCAGAACATCTGTAAATAATAGACAGGCATAGTGGCACATGCCTTTAATCCTAGAACTTGGGAACAGAGGACAGAGTCAGGCAGATCTCTGTGAGTTTGAGACCAGCCTGGTGTACATAGTGAATTCCAGGACAGCTAGGGTTATGCAGAGAGAACCTGCTGGATGGATAAATAGACAGACAAGTGTAAAGGGAGCTATAGATTTGTAAAATGAAAATGCTTTATCCCTTTATATACTATTCATTTATGTACATATGCATATAAATATATATAGAGAGAGCCCTTTTAAAGGACACATAATTGGGAGCTAATCCAAAGATCTAGCTGTGGTGTTGTAATACACACATATAATCCTAGCACTTACAAGTTGAGGAAGAAGGATCCAGAGTCTAAAGTCATACACTTCTTGGCTATATTGTAAGTTTGAGACCATTCAGGGATACATGAGACTTTACCTCAAAGGTGGGGAGGGAATTAAAAGAGAAGAATTATGGGGTGAAGAACCACTTGGTACAACTCTGTAGATTTTGTAAATATATAGTAATAGTATCTGTTTCAGGCACACACACATGAGACCTAAGTGTTGATAAATCAAACATGCTTTTGTGAGGTCAAAACCAGAAAGCAAAACCCCAAATAATTGAGAACAGGGTAATCACTGAAGTGGCAGACCAGTGGATAGGACTGTTTTCAATCTGAGGGTTTTATATTCAAAAATTGCTTCTGTTGAAAGTCGATTGAGAAATGCTATCTGGCCATCCAGCCTAGAAGGCAGCTCATGGTGCTCATTAGAGAAGGGTAGACACCATCAGTCTGCTCTACAGGTGAGAGACGTGGATTTAACCTTTGAATCAGAGTTGAAAACAGAGCAAAACTTTTCTGAATTGTCCTTAACATCTTGTTCCTTTGGACCTCATCAAATATGTTGGGCAGAGGCCTCAGGAAGAAAAGCATTCCTTGCTTAATGTCTTGCAGGGAGCAGAAAGGGGAAAAGATTGGTAAAACACGAAACAAAAGAATCACGGGAAAATACTGAATGTTATATTGCACCATAAAATTTTTACTACTTGTTTAGAAACTCTTTGTAATGTTCACAGTGTCACAACTTAAAAGTAATCTAGACACGCTGATTTAGAGTAATAATGATCTTTCAAAACTAGAACCCATCTTCAGAGTACCAGAAATGTGTTCTCTAGGTTTCAAACTCAACATTAGCAAAATTGAAGGCAGAACAACATGTTGTTACTACGCGATGCTTTTTCCCAGCAGTGACATAAGCATCCTCTGCATCACCAAGTCTGATGCCCTGGAGTCAGAGTGCTCCTCAACCCACATTAGCATGGATGCTAAAATCCTTCCACTGAGACTCATGGTCACTTATTATATCCATCTCCTCTCCCTACTATATCTACCACTACTACAATTTAGTTCTAAGAATCAGGTTTTTGTGTGGTATATTTCACAAGCTTACAAAATGGTCCCAGATGTCACTATGGGTTTCTGTTCCAATTTTTAAATGACCATCTGAATTATAGGCTTATAGTCACTTATTTTATTATTTAAATGACCTTCCAGTGTTCACCAGAGCTTCAGTCTCAAACTTTTTAAGAATTCACCATAACCTCCTTTCCTACTACATCCCCCTAGGCTTTGCAGACCACTCCTAAAACATACTGGGAAAATGTATACACCTGTGTCTTATTCATGGTGGAAAACAAATCTCTATTGCATACAAATTACCCAGATATTGTTACAATGTAACAAGACAAAAGTAAGACAGTTTCATTTATCCACTAATTATATGTATTGTCTTGGATCTTGAATGGAAACCTGGGGACATAAGAAAAAGAGGGACCTATGGAGATTTCTCCCTGGGAGAGATGGGGGGAGGCAGGAAAGTAGAAGTCACCTGAGAGGATTATAATAATTTCTCACCACATTAATTCCAAGAATATCACTAAGGAACATTATTCTATTAATGAACATCACTCCTCCAACATCCACTGTCAACTGAACCACTTTAATTCACTAACAGATGATAGCCACACTGACAAAAAAAAAGAAATATTTGTAAATGAAAGATATACAATGTAACAATTAAGAGAACAAAGTCTACATTAAGAACATTTCTATTTGTCTTAACTATTTGTAGAAATTACTCATCCTATCTGTGCCAATTTCTTCATCTTTTAGATATAGACAATAATAATGTGTATGATAGACTTCTCCACTATTTCAAATGCTGTGTATGTGTGTGTGTGTGTGTGTGTGTGTGTGTGTGAGAGAGAGAGAGAGAGAGAGAGAGAGAGAGAGAGAGAGAGAGAGGTGAGACTATTCTTTAGTACTGTAAATATTAGTCTAATAAAATGCAGATTGGTCAAGTACCTAGACAGGAAGTAGAGGCAAGGCAACCAGACTAGGAGAATTCTGAGAAACAGAAGAACAGAACAGATGACAGAGAGATGCAGAGGACAGAAGTTAAGAATCCTGCACTGAGCAAAGAGGTACCAAGCCACGTGGCTAAAAATAAATAATAATATGGGTTAATGTAAAGCATAAGAGTAATAAGCCTAATTACTTATGTAATTAATATATGACTCTGTGTGATTATTTGGGACTAAGTGGCTGCAGGACTGTGGTCCAGGCCTGGGGCTGTTGGGCCAAAAACTTTTGACTATGGGATATATATATATATATATATATATATATATATATATATATATATATATATATATATATATATATATATATATATATAGAGAGAGAGAGAGAGAGAGAGAGAGAGAGAGAGAGAGAGTTTAATTAGGTAAGTAACTAGACAGACAGATGTATGTATGTGTAAATAGGTGGATGGATGGATGGATGGATGGATGGATGGATGGATGGATGGATGGATGGATGGATGGATGGATGATGGATAGAACTACTTGCTAGAGTAAACAATACGTATTTTTTATCATCAGTATTAATATAGTTTTAATCACTATAGAGGCATAAAATACATGAGAGTTAAAATCAACCATAATAAAAATAACATCACTCATATTTTCTTAGGAACATCTGATCCATAATTATGAAGACTCAAAAGAAGCAATAAAGTCCATATCGGCAGTCATCAAATTATTCTAAAATAAGTTCCGGGTGCTTTTATTCATGAAAGTTCAGATACAGTATTTCTTCTTGCCATCAGAATTAATTAACCTAGTGTTTATGTCATTTTCTAAGTTAAACTCTACATGGTTTACTATGGAGCCAACTGTTGTCCTGGTATATTCTCCTTCATTTGTCAACGGTAGTTTCTGGGGAGGTGAAGCCGTAGGTGAGGAAGGCACATCGTCATAATAGTGGTGAATAGAGACAAAGGACAAATGCCACTAAACACCATAGGAACTGCTACTTAAGCATCATGTTATTTAAAAATGTACACTGACTTTGGTAAAAAACAAAATCTATTTTTCAACAGCACAGCATAAGCAGAAATGGTCTGAATTTGGAATAGTTGGTTCTTAAGATTAAATGTCTATGTCTAGATGGTAAAGTCATCAGCAGGCCCCACAAAATAGCATTATAAGAAGTCATTTGATTTTTAGAAAAAAAAAAAAAAAGAAACAGTCTGGCTTCCATGGCGCTATTGGAAGGTTGTTTTAGAATAAATTTTATTATCCTGAGGATGACAGTAAATGAAATCCCAGATGTGACTCTGAAATACTGCAGTGTGACTGTCTTTCTTAGAAACATTTCTTCTGCTTTGTTTTCCTGTCTCTCTTCTTCCTTGGCCTCTCTCTGTGCCCCCCTCTCTTTCTGCCTCTCCTCATCCTTCCCCAAATTTAATTTTTCATGTCCACTTTCAAGAATTGGACACGAGTAGAAGCTGGCTGTGTCCTATAAGAATGAGGCACGTGCTACGGTATGTATACACATCAGCATTATTGTTTTTCCACTTTTGAAGTTCATATCAGAAGTGGAACTTCTTCTTAAGATTTTAAATACAGTCAAGAATGTCTGCTGATTCTCTAGATGCTTCAGACTCATGGACTTGGTAGTGAAATGAGCAGTATAATCAATTTGTTTAAAGCTGTACACTAATTCGGTGGTGGTAGTATCTTCGTATTGGAGGTTACAGATGAAAAAACATTCTTTAGAAAAAAAATACATTAAGTCCAATACTTCCATTTTAAAAATAACTTATTCTTTGAAATTTATATATATATACAATGCTTTTAAGTTTTATATACAATATATTCTATATTATTTTTCCCAACTCCTCTCATACGCCCCCATTTGTATACAATGTATTACAGTCATATCCATCCACTGAGATAGCTGCATTTTTGATAAACTGTCAGACTTATGCAATCTCTGCCCTAGAAAGCCACAGGGATGTGTAGTCAGAAAACTTTTTAGTAATGCCATTGTTACTTTGGTGAGTGTTAATTATATTTCATCTTCATAAGTGTTGAGGTGTGTAATAAAGCATGAGTCATCTCTGTTCCTCCACTATTGGAAGATTGTCTTCTATGTGAAGTATTTTATCTCCCACAATGTCTCCCGCTACACAGCAGTGGGCTTTGGAGCACTGCCTAACGGTGAGAGACCCTGCAGCCTGTACCAGGATTATTGCTTTGTGTGGAAATACCTTTCCTTATTTCTCACTAAATATATATTACTTTGTCCTACCCTGGCACATATGCCATGTGCTAGATGGACAACCCTTTCTCATCTATACCCTATATCTTCGTTCTGTACCACAACAGTGTTAGAAGCAGAGCAATGACCAGCTGCAGGAGGGACCGACTGGCCTTGGTGAGCCAACACCAACTACTAAATCTGGCCATTCTCTGTGTGAGTAAAACCTCATTCCGTCTAGCTCTGGGCCATGTTCTCTTTCTCAGTGACTCCAATACCAGGGTGCAGTGGCCAAGTGACTTTGCTGTTGTTACTTTTGTCAGAAAATCTTCAATTATTTGAATGTCCATCCCAAACGGCCCCCCAGCCTCTTTCTGTTCTATGATATGATATACATATATGAACATATCCAGGGACCACACAGAACAGTCATCGCATGACACAGTCTGAGATTTCTTACTTTTGCTAATGTATGAGGGTCATTTACTAAAACATGACAAAGAGAACCGAGAACTCTGTCTCAATGTTGTTGGCCTTGTTAAAGGGCAAAGCTCCTCTCCATCAGAACTTCATGTTCCCTCGCAAGCTAAGACTCTGAAGATGCGGTAGCTGTGCCACAAAGTATACTGTTAAACTTTCCAAGGAAAAGAACTAAACCTATTTCAATAACTCAACAGCTCCAGACACTACCAGTAGAAAAACCCAGCTGGAAAAGTCAAGCCCCACTCTTGCCAGACACAAGAACTTAAGTACTCTTTTCTAATGTCAGAGCTATTTATTGAAGCTTCAGAATTAAAATGAAACATAATCCATACTACATGTAATCATGCATAACTTATACCTACATATATATTCAATGATAAATGTTCTAAGTGTAACAAATAAAAATGTCTAGCCAAAGCTTAAAGAAATAGATTTAAAACACCCTATTTGATGTGTGATCATGTTTGGCCATTGACTTAAACACACCTCTAAATAACACAACATTCCAGGGTAATACACAAAACAAGAAATAACATGTTTTTATCCTCAATGAATTCGGTATATTTTTCTCTTACCAAAATTAAATTCCCAAATAACCCAAAGTTGGTGCCAAATTCTTATATGAAAATACCCTTCAGGGAAAGAAGATTTCTAGCTTGTAATAAATATATGTGAGTAAGTGACTAAAATCTAAACATTAAAACCTAAAATGTAATAAAACCACAAAATAAAATAACTAGATTTTTTTTACTGGTCAGACCAGTTCAGAACACAGACATTACAACAACCTGCTAATGAGTCTCATAACTGTATGCGGTGGTATGAGTGAGATCGGCCCCCACGGGATCATAGATTTGAATGTGTGGTCACCAGGGAGCGGCACTGTTTGAAAGGACTACAAGATGAGGCTTTGTTGGAGGAAGCACATGCCACTGGGGGGGTAGGCTTTGAGGTTACAAGGTCCCGAGCCAGGCCCAGAGGCTCTCTCTCTTCCTGTCATCTGTACAATTCTCAGCTACCCGTTTAGTGTTGTGACTATCTGCATAATATCATGCTCCACATCACGAGAGTGGACTAACTTCTGAAACTGTGAGCAACCCCCAATTAAATGTTTTCTTTGCTAAGGGCTGCCTTGGTCACGGTGCCTCTTCACGACAGTAGAACACTAAGACACCATCCATGATCTCTTTCCAGGGAAGTTCAGACACAAACAGACACAGAAAGCAAAGAGGAACGAGGGTCCCAGAACCAAGGCCCAGAGAATCAATCTCACGATCTATTCTAGAATCTTGAGAATTGCCAAGGTTTGCAGCAATGAGCAATGGTAATTCAATCAGCAGCTTGATTGCCTTTAAAGGGACAGAGTTGAATCTTTATAATTCCTCACTGCACAGTGGATTCCAATAATACAGCATGTACATCATTCCAGAGGGACTTTCAAAGCTGTATGTTCACTTGTCAATTACACATTATAAACTGAAAGCCTCAGAGGAGCTAATTAAAAGCAAACAAGAGCCAACCTGATGGCCTCACTGCTAAGTGTACTTGCCACCAAAACTGACAACCTGGTTTCCATCCCCTGGATCTACATAGGGGAAGGAGAAAACCAACCCCTGTAAGTTATCCTCTAGCCTCCACACACCCGTGCTGCAGTGCACACACACACATATACACACACATACATACATACACACACACACACGTCCACACACATATACATACATACACAAACATGCACACACATGCACACATGTGCACACACAGACACACACACAGACACACGCACATACACACACACCACACACACACATACACACACATACATACATACACAAACATGCACACACATGCACACACGTGCACACACATACACACACACCACACACACACATACACACACACATACAAGCACATGCATGCACATGCACACACACACACACACAGAGACTCACACACAGTTTTAAAAAATTAAAATTATTTTGTAAAAAAAAATTACCCTTGTAAGAGCTTTGAGGTCATAAAAATGTTATTTGGAAATATGACATTTCTTGCAATTTACTAACAAGGCAGATTCAAACCTTTAAGAGGATTCTGATTCAACAAAACGTATGCATAAAGGAAAGAGGTCTTAGAAATTTTTTCTAGGAATATTTTTAAATTCTTACTCTAATATGACCTACAGAAAAAATGAGAAGTTCACCGTAACACCAGGGACTTTTTTTCAGATTAACTCTTCACAAGGTCTTTCTCTCTTTTTAGAACATTTGGAAATTTAACAAAAATTTACTTTCATATGTTTCTCCCACCCCTTCACATGTGACTTTGACTAGTTCCTCTAACCCCTTGACTCTATGGGCTCAGTAATCTTAAGATCATAAAAAAACAAAAAACAAAAAAAACAAAAAAAAAAAACTGGTGGTCACAAACACCTAGTGAAAGCAGCTTTTATTGCTGTTTTTCATTTGTTAGGGCAAATTTCAAAATTAAAAACCCTCACCTGGGAGCAGCTGGCTACTGTTGAGTAGTAAATTAACTTGAGTTACAAAAGCTAAATACTTGGGTATGCTGTTAATATAATTTACAAGCGGTGCAAATTTTAAGAGCAGCTAACCAAAAAAAACAACAAACAAACAAACACAAAAAACAAAATAACCCAAAACTAACCATAATCCTATAATCCCAACACTATCCATCTCATGAAATGTCACTTCTACTGGTTTTTCTATATAAATACATAAAACTTCAAAGCCTTTTCAATTAACATGCTGTATATGTTCTTCTGCCATTGACTATTACCTTATGATCTTCTTAAGTACTTGTGTAATATCTCATTGTATAGATGACACAGCGGTTACTCGGCTTATTGGGCTTTAGTATCACCCGGGAAACGAACCTCTGAAGGTGTTTCTAGCCGATTTGACTGAGGTGGAAAAAAAAAAACCTCATGTTGGGTATGGACAGACCATATTATGGGCTGGAATTCAAAGTGAATAAATATTAAAACAACAGCAACATTAACCATTGAACCAGTGTTGTTTGCGTTTTTAAGATTAACAGTACATTTAACATCCTTATGCTGGGGCTGAAGGAATGACTCAGCAGTTAAGAGTACTACCTACTTTTCTGGAGGACCCAAGTTCTGCTCCAGCCCTCATATCAAGGGGACTCACAAGTACCTGTAACTCCAGTTCCAGGAGATCTGATAATTTCTTCAAGCCTCTGAGGGCACCTTTACATGTGCCACATACCCACACAAATGTAAATAAAAAGCAAATGGATCATTAGCCTCCTTCAGCTTTTCACTCTAGCGTTGCACATAGCTACAATTATTTCTTTAGCAAACAAGCAAACCATGCAGACTCTGAGCACGTTTCACATATATTCCCAAGTTAAAATCCAGAACAGGCACCAGTCAGTTATCTACCTCAACTTCATAAATGGTCCGTATACTTAAAAACCTATTTAAAGTTATAACCAACACAGTAAACTGTGGATAACTTTGATGGCCCTTGGAAATGCTACTTAGATTGATACCTCTGACTTTCCAGTAAAAAACAATTTTCATCTTTCAGATACTCTATCAGCCAGGCATTGAAAGGATAGTGGGTACCGCGTGTGCTAAAGTTTGTGCCACCTCTGAACTTGAACTGCAACTGTCCTTGGCTCACTCCATTCTGCCATTCTGGCCTACAGAATTTGAGCTTATCAACTCACCACAATTATGGGAGCCCCTCAAAATAAATATTTCTACATATGTGTACCAACAAATAAATAATGAACAGTGTGCGGTGATTCAAAGTACATTATCCTCCAAATTTAAATAGAAATTCACTTTCTGGCAGGTATTTCTCAAGCTTTAGTGCACCTTGGGGAAACCTCGCAAAGTTTGTTCTTACAATTATAAGATCTGCAATTTTCTGTTTGAGTTCCCAAGTAATGGAACAATGCTGGCTATGGACCACACTGAATGATAAGGAGTAGTGTGGGATATCTTTGTGTATGCTATGAATAAAGGAACTGTCTTGGCCTATGGCAGGCATTTTAGAAGTAGGCAGGAAATTGGCACATAGATAGGGGAAGGAGGGCGGAGCCAAAGAGACACCATCCAGCCACTCAAGAATCAACAAGGAAAAGTAACATAGGCGAGCCACAGGCCACGTGGCAAGACAGGTTAGTGGAAATGGGTTGAATTAAGATGTAGGAACTAGCTAGCAATATACCTGAGACATAGGCCAAGCAGCATAAAATTAATACAAGTGTCTGAGTCATTTGGGGGGCAGGGGGAGTGGCTGCAGGCAGGTCCAGACTGAGGAGCTGGACCAGGCCAGAAAATTCCTATTACAATAAGGTCTTGATTTTCAGAAGCAGACAAACCACTGATCCTCTGGTGTCTCTAGAAATACTTACTTCAGAAAGATCCTAGCTTCCCAAATAAATACAAAATTGTATCTGTTTTACAAGGCTGGCTACTTATGTAATGTGCCAGAGAGGAAAACCCAAAACCTTAACAATATCTATTTTTTAAAGTAATGAAATGCTAAATAATAAAGCCATACTGTATCTGTTTTTTATTGTTGGTCCTATTTAGCAATTTATACAAACACAGTATAGCATAGAGAGATCAAAATTGGAGTGGGAGATGGGTGGGGTGTGTGTATGTGTGTGTACATGGGTGTGAGTGTGTGGATGTGTGTGCATGCATGCATGACTGTACATGAGAGAGCAGAATATCAGATTCAGTCTTTTAATGTTATTGCTTGCCAATTGGCTAAGCTTAAGAAATTCTGAATGCTGAACATGCCAGAATTCCACACCCACAACCTGGCTGACAGCTTTATCAACAATCTGGAGAGAAAGCAGCCCCTGGCTGTCCTTCACTCTCTGTAGTACCAATTGTAGCCTGAATGTTTTGGCTTCAGCAGTAAACAGAAGCGGGCACAATCTAAATATCCAAAGTGAGATAAAAAAAAAATACATACTTTTATTTAAAACAAAAATAAGTAAATAAATAATCAAGGGGATGGTCTGAACACGAATCGGCTTATAAGACAATGATGGAATAAGTAATTAGTAATTGCAATGCATCATTGATAGCCTGCTGAATGCTGTGCTCAATTACCAATAATCACATTGGCAAATATGTCACTTTCATCAAACAAATAAATCTTTCAGCTACCCAGCAGGTGAATCATACCAAAATGAACAACTAGCAGAGTTATGGATTCTCAAAGCTGACAGGGAAGAACAGAAGGAAAATTGTGTGAGCTCAGCATTGTTCCTTAACTTTTTAATGAATGAACTAATGTAATTCCAAATGGTCTGACAAGCTGACCACTTTTCAACTTCTCCAAAAGGATGGCTGAGAACATGAGAGGAAACACAGAGCAACGTTCTCCATAGTGACAGATGAGACACTACAGTCTGGATGAGTCTTGAAATGTGCTAAGTCAAATAAGCCAGACATATAAGGATGGATGGTGACATGCATGATTCCACTGTGAGAGGCATCTTTAAAAATCACAACTACATTTAAAGTTTTTTAGTTATGTGTATTGTGGGGGAGGGAATGTGCCCATGTTTAAGGGTCCAAGGTCCAGAAAAGACCGTCATCGGTCCTGTAAAGCTGTAGTTATAGGCAGAGTAGTAAGTCACCTCACACGGATGTTAGAACAACACTTGGTTACTTTGCAAGAGGTTTAGAAGCTCCTGACCATATACTTCCAGCCAGTCCCATCGCTAAGTTTCAACATGAATGAGTACTTCACAGCATACAAAATATTGCCACTAAAATTTTCAGTTCAAAAGGAAGCAAATGTTACAACTGTAACCTAAAAAAGCAGAGGGAGACTGGTGGTGTCTTCATGAAAATTCATGCTGCATAAGTCATTCATGTAGGCGTAGAAAGTGATTTGACTTTAACCACAAAATGTTTTCTACTATGCTACAATGATGCCCAGTAAAGATTAAGTAAATCTTCACATTTTAGGCTGTGAAGAAATCAAATGATTTTCATTTCATTTCTACGCAGAAAGTGGAAAGCAAAATTTCCATGAACCCTACTGTGGTGATAAATTTAATTGTAGCCATATATCTGATGTGGACTCTGGACACAAGACAAACCCTCTAAGTTGGTAAGGACAACATATGCTCGTGCCAGACCTAGCTCATTGCTGACCATGTGTCTCCTATACCTGAGTGTGCCCTGCCAGACTTGTGGTTTGTGAAATACTTGAAACTTAAAGTTGGTCTTTTCCATAGTCAGGCATCCTTGCGATTTTGGAGTAGCACCCAGATGAGTCACTCCAAAATCAAACATGAAGGCTGGTATGAAGTCTCATTACTGACAGCATGACCCTTCTATGTGCAAGGGAAGTACTGTCAACACGTGAAACATATCCCTCCCTCAAAGACAGAACATGAGAGGAACCATCCTTTGCACTTCAAAAGGAACAGAGAAATTAGTTCTACCCTGCCTGAGCCCAGTTCTCTGTTAAAATTCTGAATAATCAAATCACTTTACATTTCTCTACATTTTGAATGTCGGTAAGAATTTAAGCGATGACAATAAAAATTTACCACCCCCAAAAAATGCCTTTTCCATTATGAAAACGGTGACTCGAACTCAATAACAGATCTAATCTCTCTGATTTTAAGAAATAAAATTGGAAGTACAACTGCCATAAAGAATTTCGTAGTATTTACATTTACTTATCAAGGAAGCATCTGAAAATTTTCTTTGTAAAGAAGAGAATAAAGACATGACCTGTCCTCCCAAAGGAGATAAGTAACAAGATTAAGTATTGAGTATAAACGCAAACATCAAGAAATGTATAATAATTTCTATTAAGAGAATAACGGCCTATGGTCATACTTGTTCAGATGGAACTCCACTTCACCAGATGTTCTCAGTGGTTTTAATTTCATCTTTGTTTTGTTCAATGTTTGGGAATCTACAGCAGTGGTTCTCAACCTTCTTAATGCTGTGACTCTAATACAGTTCCTCATGTTGTGGTGACTTCTAACCATACAATTATTTTTCTTGCTACTTCATCACTGTAATTATGCTACTGTTATGAATAAATGTATGATAATGTAGATGGTCTTAGTACAACCCCTGTGAAACAATTGTTTGACCCCTAGAGAGGTTGCCACCCATAGGTTGAAAACCACTGATTTATGGCATACAGATTTAGATATTAGGATC
Organism: Phyllotis vaccarum; assembly: GCA_033318265.1. Classification (NCBI taxonomy): domain Eukaryota; kingdom Metazoa; phylum Chordata; class Mammalia; order Rodentia; family Cricetidae; genus Phyllotis; species Phyllotis vaccarum. The sequence goes on along the minus strand of JARWLC010000019.1, from coordinate 59,894,034 downwards.
CAGCAGCCAATACCAAAATCTCTCTGACTTCGTGAAACATTTAGTGTACTATAACTCCAAAATAATTGGGACACATATAGCAATGCATTAATGTTTGTATTTATATATCAGGTACCCTCTATGCATGTACAACTCAATTCAAACACAATACCCCATGTGAGCTTCATTTTGCTTCTGGTGAGTGAATTTCTCCCATAAATTGTTATATGATATTTTGTTTGTGTTCTGACAAATAAACTTTGCCTGGAGATCAGAGGGCAGAGCTAGCCACTACTTAACCATAGAGGCCAGGCAGTGGTGGCACTAGCTTTATATTTTTGATTGTAAACCTAGCCTTTACTAGCTGAGCCATCTCTTCAGCAAGCCCAGGCACTATCTTTTAATCTCAGCTCTTGGGAGGCTTTAATCCCAGTACACTTACGAGGTGGACACAGGAATAAAAGGTGGGTAGAGACAGGATCTCGGCAGCCCTTTTTAGTCTGAGGATTCATAAAGGTAAGAAGTCTCTAGCACATACTGCTCTGCTTCTCTAATATTTTAGTGTAATAAAATGTTTCTGGCCTGGATTAGCCCCAAGATCTGAACCAGGAGTCCCAAAGTTCCAAAGAAACACACAGAAGCTTGTATTAGTTTTATGCTGATTGACCTAAGACGCAGGCATATAACTTACTAACTCTTAACTCTTAAACTAACCCATGATCTTGTTTAGCCATGAGACTTGGTACCTTTTCTCAGAGCAGCGTGGTTGTCTTCTTTCCTGGGAGTCTGCTGGTCTCTGCTGACGTCTCTCTGGAGTCTCTCTCTGTTCTTCCTCTTCTCAGAGTTTTCTTAGTCTGATATCCCCACCCACACTTCCTGTCTGTATTATGGCCAATCAGTGCTTTTATTACAACAGTAGTCAGGACAATCATTACAATGTAACAGAACATAATCTCACTACATTTCAGTTTTTACTCAGATATCTGACTCCTGGTTTTTATTGATAAGACTGATAAGGACTACATGCCATCTGGCACGCAATGTGGGGCAAGAATTTTCACATAAAGCATGAAAAGGCTTTAAAAATGATTCTCAACACACAAATAACAGAGTCAAAGCTTGGATTCGTAGTAACTGTTTTTTATTGGGCAGGCTCTGTTAGCTAGTAGCAAGCAGAGGTACAGTTCCTTTAATAGAAGGCTTTTTAACTCATTTCTGGTGGCAAAATCCAAATGGCTCTTTTAAGAGGTCCTGCTACCAAACACTTAAATGGAATTTATGAGCAATGGGCAGTGAACATGGCTCTTGCTAATGCTTCCACCATGAAAGGTAGTGAACATGGCTCTTGCTAATGCTTCCACCATGAAATTAGGCTTCTAGGGAACCAGGCAGGGCAGAGCCAGTTGCTAGGACAGAGGTGGAGCTACTATCTACTCTGCTTAGCAGTTTAATGGCTCATGTGGTTAGAAAAAGATAGAGATATAAGTAAAGACAGATTCAGCTAAAAAAAAAAGAAAAAGAAAAAGAAAGAAAAAGAAAACAAAACAAAAACCTCTAAATTGTTTACATTATGTTTGACAATGTGCATAGGCTTGGGAGAGAGAAAAAGGGTAGAAATAGTTGCAGACTTTTAAAAATGATTTTAAAATAATAGTAAAGTCTTTAAAAGGAGATTAGAGTGATTTTTTTAAAGTATGATAAGCCACATAAAGATAGAAAATACACAGAGAGTCTGAACTCTATATTTTATTGTGTTGTCTTTGGTGTTTTTGACTATTATTGGGCAAATAATAACTGCTGAGAGACATTGGATTGTGAAAGATACTAAATTAAACCAAGCCATATACATTTAAGACATCCTGACTTCAAAATTTAAGTCAAGAGATATGTTACTTTGAGAAAAAGGTTCTGCTTTTATTTCCACAGAAAATTAGAGGCTCTAGATTTTTCTAGATTAAGAAAAATCAGGTTTGATTAAGAAAGAAAAATCTCTGATGGGAGCAGATGGCCCAGATGATCCAACATTTTAGACACCTCTGTAGCAGGTTTTTTCTGAGCTCTGCATCCAGAACAGCTTCAAGGCTGCTGGCTGAGATGATCCAGCCTCACAGAATTCTCCAGTCAGGACTGGACTACAATTCTGAATTTTCTCAAGGTCCCCCAAAATACCAGTGATCGTGATCAGCAAGAAGTAGTCTAGAAAACTACACCCACATTCTCAAAAGATGGGTCATGGATATTTATTATCATTCAAGAGGAGATTGGGTACAAGTCGTTATTGGTAACAATGAAGAAGATAACTGAACAAAGAAGGTTAGACTCAAGAATATCATTGTAAAAAGAAAAGATGTAGATAAAGAAATGTAGTAATACAAGTTAGGACTGAAAGGGAATTAGGTACAACCTGTTGGACTTACCTTTGCTTTTTACTTAGACAAAAAGGGGGAAATTTTATGATATTTTGTTTGTATTCTGACAAAGCTTGCCTGGAGATCAGAGGGCTAAGATAGCCATTAGTTAACCTTAGAGACCAGACAGTAATGGCCCACCCCTTTAATCCTAGCATCTGGGAGTACTATTCCTTTAATCGAAGCACACTAAGGAGGTGGACACAGGAATATAAGATGGATAGACACAGAATCTCCGCCTCTCATTCAGTCAGAGGATACAGAAAGGTAAGCAATCACTGGTGTACTCTCCTTTGCTTCACTCATCTTTCAGCTTCTTACCCCAATATTTGACTCCTGGTTTTTATTAATAAGGTTAATAATTAGGTCCATGCTTCAGGGAGATACAAACAAATCCTACTCACCTTGGATAGGGACCAACAATAGACCAAAGAACGATTCCATCAAACTCTGCCTTGACAAACCAATGAGTTTATCAGGCTTACTTACAGAACATAGCTGGGGGATTCTCTACAAAAGCAAGAGAATAGCCATACCACAGGAAAGTCTCATCCCAGCGTGGATGATGTCTTTCCCATAGCTGCAAGAATAAAGCCCAACTTCTGGTAACTTTCCACACTTTATATATCCCATTACCTCCCAAGACAATGAGACTCAATGCAGCTGAGTGTAAGAAGTAAATGAGAATGACTATACTCTAAGGTGAGGGTCTGACGATCTACCCCACCCCTTATTCTAAACTGAGACATCAACAAACTTAATCTCGGGGTTGCTTGTGAGTAGTCCGACAAGGAGGCAGCATTTCCAACCATGCCATAGAAGACATTACTCCGTATGCCTGTCTGGGCCTCATTCTGTTTTTCTGGTTTTTTGTGGATCTGTCATTACAGTCCCAACTCCTATCCTCCAACTAACAGCAGGTCCCTGGCAGAGAATCACCAACCATAATAAGGGGTTCAGCATTCTCACAGCTTTCTTCCATGGTTTAATAAAAAGCGCTGATTGGCCAAAGGCAGACAAGAAGTGTGGGCGGGGCTACCAGACTAAGAAAACTCTAGGAACAGGCAGAACAGAGCAGAAATGCCACAGAGACTCCAGAGATGCCAGAGAGAAGCCAGAAGATGCAGAGGACAACCATGCTGCTCTGAGAAAAGGTACCGAGCCCCATGGCTGAACAGGATAAGAGTCGTGGGTTAGATTAAGGGTAAAAAGTTAGCAAGCTGTATGCCTGGGTCTTAGGCCAATCAGCCTAAAACTATTGTAAGCATCTGTGTGTCTCTGTGGGTCTGTGGGTCTGTGGGTCTAAACCTTGAGGTTAGGCCAGAAAGTCTGGGACAGAAACCTCCTACTATACAAAGTAGGGCTCTCTTATTCAGTTCCCTACATTTATACTGCCTGGTAGAAAACAGGATTTTTTAGCAGATGGGACTACTCATTATTCAGGTCACCTCCCCACTGTTTAGCAATAAAAGCTAGTTACTGGTACATTACAAAATCATGCCTATAGCTCAAATCTCTACCCATCTCTTTAAAAAGTTTTCTGAAAACAAATGTCACCCTTAGAGCTCCTGATCCAAAAGGTTTCAGGTGGGTCCTAGAAAGCAATGCCCTTTTCTAACAATATGGCTCATTCAGACATGCATCCAGATTTAATAGCATTGTCCAGCCTCAAAGTACTTGAAGCAATAACCACTATAGTCCAACTTTCCCTCACGTGTACCTGGCATTCACTTCAGCTTCCTCTGGGAACATCACCTTTTACCCTTATACTCAGCCTAAACATTTACATCTGTAATAAAATTTCCCTAGCACCATCCCCTTAGCATTCCTAAGTGGCGTTTACCTTACAACCTCCATTAAATAACTGTTTAATATTCTGGGTGTAGGCATAGCCTGTTGCTGATAGGCAGAAACAGCAATGTGCCATCTTACCTCTCTGGGGTAAGAAAGCAGGGTAAGAATAAGGTTGTGTGAGACAGAAACACAGCCATACATATTAGATTGTCCCCATCGCCTGGTATCAACGTCAACTCCAAATCAACAACAAACACATGGCTATAGCAAAAACAGGAAAGAGATATCAGAACAGCAAGTATGGAGGATTGTGGTTCTTGTACATAACCAAAACATGCTGCAAATACAGAGCAGAATTCAATATTGTTTCACGTGGATCCCTTTTGTTGCTTTATGTTATTGAGGAATCAGGAAACATGAGCAACCAATCTCAAGTGGAGAGACAAAAGGGCAATGGCCTAGACTTCTTCAGGATTAAGTAATAGAAGCACTTCATAAAAATGCCCAATCTTCCATGATATATGAATAAAGACTGTCAACAGAAAGGGTCATAATGGAAGTGATCTATAAATAATCAAACCAGAACCTCAAGGTCAGTGCTTGTTTGTGACAAAAGTCTCCTCTAAGTGTCTAAGAAAACAATATCTTCCTAAGAAAATGAATCCCTCAATATCCCATGATTTTTACACAGCCTTGCTGGCTATGCTTGCATTCATAGATTCCTGAGCATCAAACCAAACAGGAAAACAGCCATTGGCCTGGATGAGAACAGAGCATAAAGAAAGCATCAGTCCATCCCCAGTTACGACTGAAGGATGCATGCTTGCAACCAGTGAGTACATACGCTCTTCATAGTGAGCCAGCACATACTTCTCTCAGCAACTGCTCAGAGACTTAGGGATGGGAACGAGGCCAGAGCAGGAGGAGTATATAGCTTATGCCTGTCCAGATTTAGTAAAAGAATTCAACAAGTATGACACAGACGAGCCAAGTGGATTAAACTAGAATCAAGGCACTCTAAAAGGAAAAATTTTCCATTATGTTGCTTATAACAGATCTCTGGGACTCAGAATCTCCTTTCATCCAAAATCTAATAGGGCTGACTTCACATTTGCCTATCCAACAAATAATAAATGTGAATGAAATCATTCTGAATTATCTAGTTGATATCTGAGTTTTCTCAGCAAGAATAGTCATCTTATTAAGGTGCATATGCAGGGACTTTTAGTGAATTTTTATTTCAAGGGGAAAATACGACCAAGTTAAAAAAAAAAAAAAAAAGAAATTCTATAAGGTAGCCTCATACACAACAATGTGAATGTTTGTGAGGCCACTGAGCAGAATGGTTAAAGGCAGGGAGCTTAATGCAATGTGTTTGGTGTAATATTGTTAAAGAGTTTGTATTGTATTTATTATTAAATGTGGGTGCACACACATGCCACTGCAAAATGTAACAGAGGACAGTTGAGGGTTGGTGCTCCCCTTCCACTAGATGGGTCCTGGGGATCAAATTCAGGTCAGGTCAGCAACCCTGGTGGCAAGCACTTTACCCACTGAACCATCTCATCTGGCATGGTGTTTTGTTTTTTTTTTTTTAAAAAAAAAAAAAAAAAAAAAAACAACCCCATGACACTTGAAATTCTTCATTCAGGATATAAGAGATGGCAATAATTGTAAATTGGTACTATCATCTTCCCATACAAGGACTTTGGTTTGTGTAAGAGCTTTTGAGCCAAAAAGCTGGTGTTTTCAATGAAATCAACCCTAATTTGGGGTTTTGTTAGATTTTTTTCATGTCCATATTTTTCTAAAGAAGAAAACAAAACCATTGATACATTTTGGTACTACCACACTGTATTTGGGTTTCACAGGCTGAATTTTCCTCCAAGTTCACAAGTCTGAGCAAGTATCATTGACTCAAGATGTGAGGGGAGACAGAAGGTGGCACTCCATGTGTGTCTCTAAAAAGGAGGATGCTCTTTCCTGTAGCAGAGATTATTGGGGTGCTCAGAACAACGCATGGCTCTAGGAGCTCTCTTACATGGCTTTAGTAGCCTTGCTTCTTTTCTGTTCTTTTTGGTGTATTTATTTCTACATGTAATAGATATTAGGAACTGGAGAGATGCTCAACAGTTAGAAGTACCTGCTGCTCTCCCAAAGGACCCAGGTTTCATTCACACACAGTGGCTCACAACTGCCTGTAACTCCAGTTCCTGGGAATTCAAAGCCCATTTCTTACCTGTGTGGGCATTACATGTATGTGGTAACTTACATACAAGCAGGCAAAACACTCAGACACATAAAATAACAATAAATAAATCTTCAAAAATAAACAATTGAGACTAAGCATCTTTTGATAGAATAATTGCATATATCTATGGATCACAAGAATTCCAGTACCTATAGAGATATGCATGAAGACATGATAAGATTGACTGGCGTATGCATGGCCTCAGACATCCCTTTTTTTATTTTGAGGACCTTAAAAAGGCTCTAATACTATCTTGAATTATATAATTAATTGTTGTCAGTCATAATTAATTCTGCTACTAGTCTCTGCTTTATGGGGCTAATATTAAGCTCAAAGAGGGCATAATTTACAGCCTCAATTTCCATAATTGTACTGAAAGGGCTATTTGTATTATTTCTTTATTACAATATTAAATTTGCCCTTTTCACAAAAATGATTCATCCTCTTTATAGGATTTTTATGAAAAAAATTTACAATTTGTATTTTCCCATGTAAAAGACTAAAACATTAAATTATGATTGTTAAATTGATACTAAATGTCGAAGGACATCATGAGTCTCCGCTCTAATAAATTTATGGTTACATTACATGAATTTGCTTTAAAAATTACTTTTTTAACTATATGTTTGTGTCAAGAGGCTTGGGTCCTACACACTCAAGTGAGCATGTCTTGAAAAATCAGAAAAATGCGTTAGATTCTCAGGAACTAGAGATATGGGCCTCTGTGAACCACCTTAAAAGTAGGTATTAGGAACTGGACTCGGGTCTCTGAATGAGTAATAGACACCCCTAACCACTGGACTATATCTTCAGTCCTTACATACAATGGTTCATTCTCTACAGTTTCTCTGAAAGGCAAACAAATGCTTCTGGGAGACCGCCTTTACACAGTAAATTTTGATCATCCCCAAAGACAAAATAAATACACAGAAGCTTCTAAGCCAGAAGACTCAGGCATGCTGAGGGACAAGGGCTGTATATCTGTGCCTCGGCTGACCTTGTTTGCTCCTGGGGTTGGCCACACTGACTCTGAGTCCCCCTTTGTCTACTTCTCAGTCTCCTAGGGCAAGCTCTTATCTCTGTCATTTCCTAAGTCCCTGATCATCTACTGTTGCTCAAAACCTGGGAAGTCAAATATTCCATCTCCATCATTATGTGACTGTGTCACAGATCTTCCCTGGCCTCTTGGTTTCCCCAGTTGACCCTAACACTAGCTCTTAGCGGTTCATCTTGATGTACACTGTAAACTCTTCTCCCCCAGCTATGCGTCTCCTGTAGAGGACTAAGGATCCCAAGGAAATGGACTCCGCAACCTGGAAATATGATATGGATAACCAAGTGTCAGTGATCTTGCTGCTGCAGACTCACTGGGTCTCACGGTCATCAAGTACAACAGAATGAACAAGGTTCCACCTCATTCCCCTAAGCAGAGGCTCAAGGCTGAAATTCCACTGCCAAAACTTTTACTGTCATTATATTTATGAAATAAAGGGGAACCGTGGGAATCTCCCACTACACAAGTGTTGCAGTAACTCTGATACTGCCCTTGGGTTAATTAAAGAGATATCCAATAAAAAATGAAGATATCCTTAAGAAAACGTCTAAATCATCTTTTATAGAAAATATTTTCTCTGAGTCGAATGGTCCTGAATAGGTTTTTGAAAATTACCTTTCCTTTCTTTCTATCCAGTGGCTTTAGATAAACATTATCATTTACTACTTTCTTGTCTGTTTATTCTTAGGACTCTCGAGATGAAACCCATGACTTAAGTCCCCATAAAATATAAATGGCCCAAGGTCTTATGGGTCGTGGCTTGCTCTGCTGCAGTGGAAGGCCACAAGTCGGAGATGTAGACGAGATACACAGCATGGGCATCCCCTCCTGGCATCTCTTGTCAGCAGAGCATGAGTTGTACAATGACTAAGTGTGTGGGATTGGGAAGACACTATAGGAAACACATTACACATATTGCTGAAACACAAAAATCTTCACGCAAGTTTCCCTCCGAGTCATTCTCGCACCAGTATATTTGCTGCAACAACCAATGATACTTAAGAAAAGCACAGGACCTCATTTCAGTCCCACATCCTGGGGGCATGCTTCTGAAAGGGAATTTATTCCTGTTTTACGCTTGGTCACAACTGGTTTGTAAAAATTAAGTTTCCAAAGACTCCTCTGTCCTTTCTCACTCACTGACAGGTATGCACAAATTCAGGCTGTCCTTGTTTGGGAGCCAGGGTCACACCCATTCAATAAGTTATCAAGCACTGAAAACATTCCTAGGATAGAGGGGAGAAGACAGAGAGTGGATGCACAAAGCCCTGTTACTGCATCCCAGTCAGGCAGTATATAAAGGCAAGGCTCGCGTGAGATGGCCATACACAGGACTTCCTACAGGTACCACCTCACTAAATCTCCCAAGCCTTCCAGCAAGCCATCCATCAAAGACCCAAAGGATTATTCTTGTTGTTATTATTAGGTTTTAGGGAGCTTGGCGGGGGGGTTGTTTGGTTTTATTTGTTTTTTTTTTTTTTTTTTTGCCAACATTGCTGGTCTCCAAATAGTTTTGCACATTCCAAAATAGTTGCTCACAAATTGCAAAGCACTTTAATCACTTGGAAACTTTCATTTCAAAGCTGAAACCTAGAATCCCCTTCCCACCACCTTTCCCAGAATTCTAGATTGTCTGGGGAGTCAAGTCCCGCAGGCACTATGAAATGTAGCATATAAATTGAGACAACCTGGAAGGGCGGGCTGGTCACAGGGCTATCCCCCTTCTCAAATGGCACAGCCCTATGTAAACTCCTATTTCCAAAATTGAAACACTAATTTCTCGCTGTCTTATCCCTAATTCTGCTCACCTACGGTAATTATTTACCTTTCAACTTCAGCCCAAAACACACTGAAACTTTTTTGTGATAAACATCATAGTTTTTCTCCATTTACTGCGTTAGTGGGAAGATGAACGTCAATAGGAAAAGATACCACCCTATGAACACCAGGGTGTGTTCATCATAACTTTATCCTTAATTCATTCCCTTTTGCAAAACCCAAAATAAGTATCCTAGCTTGCTAATCTAGTGCAGCCTCCAGCTATTATAACTATGCAAAGCATAAATAGTTAGCTAAAAATGTTTTTATTCTATTAAAAGAAAATAAGTATATAATTTCTCCTAAAAATATTAGTGGATAACACCCTGACTGGACACATTGTCATAACCCTGCTCCAAGTGAGGACAAGGCCATTTTATCAGATTTTCCTCTGCCTCATAAAACATTCTCCTCCTTCAGAGCCTGTGATTTAATTACAGAAACCATAAACTATCCCACAGAGTGCAGGAGGAAGACTTAGCCATCATCTTTATTTATGAGTGTTCTAGACAGAGAAGCTGGCAAACGTAGATAGAGCCAAGGTCTGCTTGGGCATACCAGCCAGAGAGTAAAAACAGGGTTACTATGTATCACAGGAAGAATTTTCTGATCTCTTTTCCAACACACTCTGCCAGAACTCCAGTCCCCTTAGAAATACTCCCAGGGTCTTCCAAGCCTCCTAAGGTCCACAGCCTGTGCCTCTGTTTACCTCTGTAGCTCCAAAGCACAGACAAAAGTGTGTTTTCTGCAGAATCAAAGCTCTGGGCTTGTACTCTGGCCCTGTCACCATCTCTAGACCTGCTCTAGACATAATGCTAGAGGTTACAGGCAGTCTCTAGAATGTGGAAGATGACAGACAGTCCACATCCCCAAAACAGGGTGGCTATTTCTGGAAGACTACTTCTCTCGAAGATCCCTTACCTAGAAGTTCATAGAGCCTAGGCTGAGCAGCACACTGGAAAAACATTTGTGCTTTATAAAAAGCATCCTCTCTTATCATTCTTTTTCATTCTGGCAAGGTCTGCCAGAACCAAGCATTTATTTTTTTCTCTGATTTAATATGTTTTCTCTGATGAAAATGTTACTGAAATCTTAAAATTCACCTATTCACATGGCCCCTGGGCTTCTAAATGTATTCACTCATTCATTCATAAAAAATGCTAGATATTGAGATAACAATAATAACTTAGCCCAACACAGACCTCTTATCACAGAGAAAAGACAATGTCAAAGTTCCCTGTGGGAACGGTCAAGGATGCTGTGGTAGAGTCTGAGTAAGAGGAAGAGAAGCCTGGAGGAATGGGTAAATTCATACATAATGAAAGCTCAGAGGTTAGGAGGAGCTAATCCATTCCACGGGAAGCACGTCAGAAGCATTAACCTTTCCACACCCACAACTTAGAGCTATGGTTGAATGCCTTAATCCTTGCTGTCCTGGGTTTTTAAGATAATGTGAATTTAGTAGATAAAGGCTCTGAGGGCAGAAGGCTGAATGTAGGTAGTGTTGTCAGATAAAACACTCAGCTAAACCTAAATTTAGATAACCATACAAGACAAATATGTCTCCAACATTGCATGGGATATACTTATATTAAAATGTTTTTGCTATTTATCTGGAATTCTAATTTAGCTGGGTGTCCTGTATTTTTATTTGCTCATTCTGGCAGCCCTACATCATGAATATGACCACAAACTTAATCACTCTCACTGGAAAGTCAACTGGAAAAAGCACAGATAAGATTGCAAAAACAGACATCAATGGTAAAAAGCATAAAAATGCAACTCACAGGGAACAAAATTTTTAAAAAAGGACAACAGTGCATGCCAAGTCTCTTGTCTGAATTCTAAGTAATTAAATCTCACATAGAAGGCTCTGTAACAACTAGGAAGTTCAGGATGACAGAGTAAGAGTCCCTAACACCGAATCCCCATGTGGCTAGTGTCCATCTGCTTGGACAATGATCCTGACAGCAAGAGAAAGGAGCCCAAAGGTCATGGAGACCACCATTCCTGAACTCACACACAGGGAAGCTGTTCATTGCAGCTCAGTTCCTGAAAACTCCATAAGGAGTAAAGAAGCATGTAAGCATACACATGGCAGTGCCCCCTGCTCAGCCACAGTGCAGTTCTGTGCTCCTTCCCTCTGCCAACCCATCGATAAGAAAATGGGTGAGATCAACACACGGACTAAGATAGTACGTTCACTGCTAAAAAAAAAAAAAAAAACAAAAAAACAAAAAAACAAAAACAAAAAAAAACAAAAACAAACAAACAAACAAAAAAAACGGGAATGCAGAGCAGAGGAGAGATTTTTGCTTCCCTCTTAATCATGGCCTGAAGAACTATCCTTGCTGATCAAGATATTGAGAAGGGGGTTTAAATAATTTGAATTTCTAGACAAGATTGTAGCTAATCTAAGCCATTAATATTGCCATAAGATTGGCTCTAAGGGTGTGTGTGAGTGTGATATGAGGGGGCTGGGAGGAAGAGAAAACCTAAGAGGTGAAAAATTATAGACACAAGCAAGAGATTAAGGAAAGAATATTTTTATTCTGTTGCAAAATGCCATAAATTATTGACCTTAAGTAGAAACACACTAAACTTGAGAGAAGATGGAAATAAAACCAATAAATTACTCAGGACTGTGGAGAATGCCAGATGTAAAAATGAAGTTCCACAGACTAGCCATCTGCTTTCATCTCCAAGAGAAGAGAGACATATACAAAAGACAAAAAAACAAAACAAAACCAAAAACACAGGAGACAAAGACATTTTACACCCAAGTTTCCAAATACAGACCCTGGGGCATCCACAGTGACCCACTGGTCTAACTTCTTTGCATTCACTTCAAACCCAAGATTATGATTTGACATCCGTCTTTGAAACATTTAAAATTAAAATGCCCCAAAATGAACTGTATCTTGATTTGCGGGGTGGGAGGGGCTGCTAATACAAAACACCCCAAACTGAGTAAAAAGAAATTGAGTGTTGACAGTTTGGGAACCCGCAAAGTCCAAGAGCGAGGAATAAGCAAATCTGGGATCTGACAAGCGATAGTGTTTCATAGATGAGATTTTTCAGATGATGAAAAAGATAAGCATGGTTTTTAGGTCTCTCTAGTTCAAGTATTACTATTGCTTAATGTTGCTTATAGTTTGGTTTTTTTTTTTTTTTTTTTTTTTTTTGAGACAGCGTATCATTACAAATGAGTCTAGTTTGACCTCAAATTTCTGTTCTTCTTTTAAAGTCTCTCAAGTGCATAGTCCCATGTCTGCCTTCTCAGGCCTTTTATAATGACACTAATCCCGTTCATGAGGGCTCCATATCCTCATGACCTTGTGCCTCCTAAAGAACCCACCTCTTAATACTATTGTATTAGACATCTGGCATCAACATGTTTATTACATATTGGCATATATATTAGGGGAGAGAAAAGCATTCAGAACATTGCACTTTTTCCAATATCACTTGATTTAGTGATCCAATCCCCTCTGCCTCAAATAAACCTGCATATATTCCCCTATTTCAGAATGAAACAGTCATTTCTCTCCAGGAAAAAGAAAACAGAGCAACAAGCGGACCATGCAGGTTGATCTTTCTACCTCATTCTTTACACCATATTAAAATAAATATGATTATCGCACAGCTGTCCCAGTGACCTCCAGGACAGCTGGAGAGCCACAGCCCTTGGCCCACAGCTGACTAAGAGAGTGAATCAAGGAAGCAATGGGCAGACACCGATATATATAATATATATAACAACATAAAAAACAACAAGACATCACCCGAAGAATCTGGTGATTTTACAACATCGAGACCTGAGCATAATAATGAAAAGAAAACAGAAGGAAATGACCTTAAAAACAACTTTAAGAAGATAATAGAAGCCTTAAAAGAAGATATAAAAAATTCCCTTAAAGAAACAGAAGACAATACAAACAAAAAAAATCTGGAAGAGATGAACAAATCCCTAAAAGACAATAAAGAAAACCAAGAAAAAGAAAACAAACAGGTGAAGGAAACAGTCCAGGAATTAAAAACTGAAATAGAAGCAATAAAGAGGGCACAAACCGAGGCAAAGCTGGAAATAGAAAAACTGAAGAAATGAACTGGAACTGCAGATGCAGCATAACCAACAGAATGCAAGAGACGGAGAGAGACTCTCTGGAGTGGAAGATTCAATATGGTAGTATGTAGAAGAATGCAAATAGACCCCTTTCTATCACCCTGCACAAAACTCAAATCTAAGTGGATCAAAGACCTCAACATAAATGCAGCTTCACTGAACTTGATAGAAAAGTAAGTGGGAAATACCCACCATCACATGGTGACCACTTCCTAAATATAACACCAGTAGCACAGACACTAAGAACAACAATCAATAAGTGGGACCTCCTGAAACTGAGACGCTTCTGTAAGGCAAAGGACACAGTCAATAAGACAAAATGACAGCTACAGAATGGGAAAAGATCTTCACCAACCCTACATCTGACAGAGGACTGATCTCTAAAATATATAGAGAACTCAAGAAACTAGAGCCCATAAACTTAAATAACCCAACTGAAAAATGGGGCTCAGGGATAAAAAGGGAATTCTCAACAGAAGAATTACAAATGACTAAATTCACTTTAAAAAACTGTTCAATATTTCCTGCCATCCGAGAAATGCAAATCAAAACAACTTTGAGAGACCACCTTATACCTGTCAGAATGGCTAAGATCAAAAACACAGATGACAGCCCATGCTGGAGAGGATGCAGAGCAAGGGGAACACTCCTCCATTGCTGGTGGGAGTGTAAACTTGTACAGCCACTCCAAAATGCTGTATGGCAGTTCCTCAGAAAACTGGGAATCAATCTCTCCAAGCATCTAGCAATAACACTATTGAACATATACCCAAAGGATGCACATTCTTACCCCAAGGCACTAGCTCAACTATGTTCATAGCAGCATTATTCATAATAGCCAGAACCTAGAAACAACCCAGATGCCTCTCAACTGAAAAATGAATTTAAAAACTCTGGTACATCTACACAATGGAGTACTACTCAGCAGGAAAAAATGACATCCTAAAATATGCAGGCAAATGGATGGATTTGGAGAATATCCTCCTGAGTGAGGTATCACAAGCCCAGAAGGATCAGCATGGGATGTGCTCACTCATAAGTGGACTTTAGACAAAAAGCAAAGAATGGCCAAGCTGCAAACCATAACCCCTGAACAGCTTGGGATCAGAAGGAACTTAAAAGAGACATCCAGGGATCCCCCTGGGAAGAGAAAATAGAGAAGATCACCTTAGCAAGTTGGGATCATAACCAAGAAGAGGTGGGAACAAATCATGAGAGAAGAAGATGGTTGAGTGAGGGAGCAACGAAGAGGAAGAAAAAAGAGATGAATTTCTTGATAGAGGAAGCCAATGTGGGGCTGGAAAGAGGCCGGGTATTAGGGAAACCTCCAAGGACTCACCGGATGTCCCCGGCTAGGTCTCCAGCCAATTGTGGAGGTGTTGCCTAAACAGGACTTCCCCTATAATCAAAGGAATAACCATCCTAAGTGTCATTATAGGACCTACATCCAACTGTGAATAGAGGCAGAAGCAGAGATCCATAGCTAAGCACCAAGTCGAGCTCCAGGCCCAGCTAAAGAGATAGAGAGAGGAGAGTCTTTAGGAAGAAAAGGATAGGGATTATGAGGAGTCCCACAGAGATGGCTGGCTGGAGTTCTCCGGAGCTCATTAAATCAAAAACAGCTACTGGGGAACAATCAGGAAAAGGAACTAAACCCTCCAAAGTTAGATGATTGTGAATTGGCATGAGCAGTATGTGGAGCCTCATGGAGTAGGATCAGACTATGTTCCTGTGCATGAACTGGCACCTTGGAGCCCATTCCCTGCAGAGGAACACCTAACCCAGCCTTAATACTGGGATGAGGGACTCAGACCTACCTCAACTGGATATGCCAGACTGAGCTGACCCACCCTGGACTCCTTGCCCTCCTTGGGGAAAGGGGGGGGGATGGGGTGGGAGGACTGAGAGGGAGGACTGAGAGGGACTGGGAGGAGGGAAGTGAGGGCAAGCAGGGGGATACATGGGGGGAAAGCCTTTTTAAATAATAAAAAAAAATAAAATAATATGGTTTACTAATGAGGTTCAAAATGTGCACCTGAACTTTTTGCGGATGCAAAGGGCTTCCCACATTTTGTTGCAGAACCAGAGAATGAATACAAAGGTCGGCTAAAATGTATACTTTTATAAATTTGAATATACTCTTTTTTAGTTGAACTCCTGTGGATGAGTGGCCACAGATCAAAAGCATCATTGGTAAGGGATAGAGAGATGATCCAGTTGGCAACAGCCGTTTGGAGACTGGAGTTCAGATCCCTAGCATCCACATAATACCAGGCAGGTATGGAGATCCACATGTAATCCCCGAGTTATAAAAGTAGATATAGCCCCAGAGATGGATAGGTAGAAGCTGGCTAGCTAGACAGGTGAAATCATCAAGTTCTGGGCTCAAGTGAGAGAATCTGCCACAATATATAAGGCAGAAAGTGATTAAGGAAGACATATGGCATCAGCCTCTGGTACACAGGTACATACTCACACATAAACACTTATATGATCAATATATGATCATCTGCACACACATATACACATGTATACCTGTCACACACACATACAATATATATGTATATATATATAATTATTTAGGTCTATCTATGAGGTTGTCTATGTACTAAACATGTACAAGGTTTTTTTTCTATTCTATTTTATTACTCCCTAAGAAATACAATATAATTACATAGCATTTAGATTATATCAGATATTATAAATAACCTAGAGATGACTTAAATTAAGGAATAATGTTTGCAAGGTACATACAAATATTACAATCCCATATATAAGGGACTTGCATATAGTGGATTCTGGAACATATATTTCCTAGAATCAATAACTTATAGATAATAATTACAGCTTTGCATTATGTTTTTCTATAATTAAAAAGTAGAATTTATTCCAGAGAAAATGTAATAAAGAAAAAGATAAGTGAAAACCTGCCAGCTAAGTTTCATAGTATTGGAAACAGTGCTCTGAGCACTACTGGATAGGAAAGGTCATAAGCAATTTTACCCAGTTGTGAACCATGCAAGCTACAGAAGTGACCAACCTAGCAAGATATGCCCATTAGTACAAAAGGGTTACTAATGTTTGGAGAGAAACCAATTGCTACCTCTCCAAATGATGGAACTCATGCCTGGTGCTGTTAACTGAGCCAAGAACTTGTGGCCAGGCAAGGTCATGGGCCCTAGGGGAGAGCTTTTTACTGTTTTCCAGCTAAATGGACACAGTATTCAACCGTACTTAAGTACGTATCTATAAAACCATAGATCAGTGCAGCTCTGTGCCTTAATCAAAGAAGAATCTTTTGTAGCAGGTGGTGATCAATACAGATTCACAACTGATGAGAGAGCAGAGGATAAGTGATGAGATTGCAGCCCTAAATAAAATATTCCCTCCCCATGAGGGATCACAGGATCATCACAGACGGGGGCTGGGGCAAGACTTATAAGAGAAGTAGAAGACTGCTTCAAAACAGTGCTTTTCACTCATGCCAGAGGCAATACATACATGAACTCACTGTGACTGTGACTGCATGTCACAGTGTACAAGATGTACAAGTGTACAAGACCTGTACAAGATGAAGTCAACGATAACCTCTACACAGACAGGTAAGGAGCCGTGAAGTTTCATCCCTAGCTGAGGAGTTACTGGAGTTGATGGCTTTTGGGAGAGAGAGACGATCAGCTTTCCTTTGGATGAGGCTCCTTAACAGACTTCCCAAGTTCCAGCTTGGCCTCACACACATTCATTCACCAGCAACGCTATATTGACGCAGTGGGTTTTATAAAGATCACAAGGAGCTGAAGAGGCGGCTCACCAGTTAAAAGGTGGCTCACAGCCATCTGCAACTCCAATTCAAGGAGATTTAATATGCTCTTCCAGCCTCTGTAGGCACCTACACACACACACACACACACACACACACACACACACACACACACACACACACAAATAAAAGCAGAATTTAGTCTTTCAAGAGAGAGAAAGCACATGTCCTTAGTCTCAGCACCTAGGCGACTAAGAGGAGAGATCTCTGTGCATTTGAGGCCAGCCTGCTCTACACAATGGATTCCAGGCCAGTTAAGACTACATAATAAGACACCGTCTCAAAAAAAAAAAAAAAAAAAAATTGGAAAATCCAAACCACAAAATTTACATCATTTATAGTTCTATCATTGAGTACTAATCATTGTTTGTTAATGAACTTAATCTCCTGCCTTTATTTAAATTAGCATAATTTTATCATTAAAAAATGAATTTATCTTGTTTATTGTTTTAAAACAGGTTCACCAATAAACGATATGCAAACAGCATTGTTATATCATTAATTTTCTAACACAGTAATTTTTAAGCTCTACAAAATATTTCATCATTGAACTAAAATGAAAATACGCTAAAGATGAGGTCATCTGAGAACAATAAATTAGACTTCTTTAAGGGGTGTGCCTTTAGGCAGTGGTTCTCAACCTCTGGGTCACAACCCCTTGGGGGGTCACTTAGCAGATATCCTGCATGTGGGATGTTTATATTATGATTCCTAACAGTAGCAAAGACACAGCTAAGAAGAAACAATGGAATCATTTCATGGTTCGCGGTCACCACAACTTGAGAAACTCTATGAAAGGATCACCATGTTAGGAAGACTGAGGCCCACAGTCTTAATGGAGTTATTATTCCCCTGTCTCTCACCTCTCTTGCTATCTTCCTGTGTCATCATAAGCACAAACAATACAAAACACCCTTGGAGCTAAATACATTTTTCTAGTTGCTTCCTTTATATTAATTTCTAGTAGTATGATTGGGGGTGATAAGGAATATAGTGTGGTTTTACAATCCAGTGTTACTGTTTTACCCCTAGAAACATCTGGATGGCAGTGAAAACTCCACAGAGGCATTCCCAACATGGTATTCTAGCCTCTGGTTCGCAATGCCTCGTTTTATTCTACTGAGTAATAGAGTCGGTTAATTTTTAAAATCAAAATCATTGTCACTTCTTATACTGGCAGCTCTGATTATTTCTCCTTCACAGAAATTATATAGCAAGCCAAAAGGAGAACCATTTTTTTTCCAAGTTGTATAGAGGATTCTGCCATTAGCTCTGAAGGCAATAAGCCGCAGGTAAGGACTACACCATGAATGAATTTCATAGGCACTATGCTAAGGGCAATGTAATTATGATTCCACTTGTAAACTCAAGAGCAAGCTCCAATAATAGAGAACAATACAAGAGCCGTTACCTACAGGGTCAGAGACGTCACATTGACTGGGAATCAGCCTGGGGGAGGTTTCTGAGGTCCTAGAGATACTCAGCAATTAAGTCCAACTCAGAAAGATGAATATCACGTTTACATTCATTTGTGGATTATGTATCTCATCTAAATATGTAAGATTGTCTATGTATTTATGACATAAAATTAAAAGGGGATCTATCTAGGGAACTATTGGCTGATATGGGTAAAAACAAAAGCAGAGGGATAGGAGTATAGGAAAAATGACTTCAAAATATGTTATGGAAAAGTCTTTATGAAAGCCAGCACCATACACAATGAACACTCATCAAAAACTGGTAATGCATAATGTAAGCAGCTATGACTTACATTCTAGGATTCTGGGCTGCTATAAAAACATACCAGAAAATAGGTATTAATCTGGAGGCTAGAATTACAAAATCAAAGTGCTAGCTGGGCCAGGCCTCTAAATTGTAAGGAACCTTTCCTTTGCTGCTCACCTTCTGTGATTTGCTAACAGTCTGATTCTTAGTGGATAGCTGCATCATTGCAAACCATTGCAGCCTCGGACTTGATGTGGCCTCTCCCATGAGGACTCCAGTCACACTGCGTAGAGGCTACATTCCTTCCACAGGACCTCACCTAATTCTGTGTGCAACAATGAGGTCATAGTACAAAACTCTGCGAGTTAGAAATACGCCATATATTTTGGCGGAACAGAACTCAATTCATAATATCTTATAATCATGTTTCTAAGTTTTTCCCTTAAAACTTTTAATTCTACGAAGTAAACCAGAAAACAAATATTACCCTTTTTCCCCGGACTTTAAGAAATAGGGCATAAAAGTAGAAAGGGTCTATTTTGCAAACCGGAAAGGGCTGGCTGAAGTGGGGGTGGGGGCAAGAGGGAAAAACTGGAAGTGAGTATAATCAAAGCAAGTTTAGGAAAATGTCATTCCTAAACTCATTTTGTGCAATAAATACATGCTAATGAAGGACACAAAAAGCAAGAAAGCGGTGTCTTGGGAGGCTTTCCATTAGCGTCAACACAGAATAGATTCTATGTGCAAGGACCGTCATCATCCAGACTGCAGGCTTGTTCTTAGTCCAGAAAAGAGAAAGACAGACATTCGGAAAAACTTACCCAGTGGAATCTTAAGTGACCAACAGATAGCTCACTCAAGCGAGGAGGTGGCACATGACTTCTCAGATACTCGGCTGCACCGTGCTTCCTGTTTTCCCTGTGTCTGGCCAGCTGGCCACCTAAGGAAAGCTTTTGGCAGGGCAGAGAATAGAATTAAAAAATGATCTTCCTGATATTTGTGTTCCAGAGTGGGAAGATGAGAGAGAGGCACAACCCCAATGCCTTGGGCAAAAATTTGGAAGGAGAATATTACCTCTGCCTGATAAATGTAAGAAGGAGTCTTTCAGCCAGGAATGAATGGAAAAGAAGAAAGAGGGTCTGATATCTAAACTATAGCAAAGGTGCATACATAGGGGAGATAACTGGAGTAGAAAGAAATAGGGATATGAGTGTTCCTGTGTCAAAGACACGACATGTGGCCATGCAGACCAGGCAATGCTGCAGAGCCATGTGGACAGGCAAGAGTCCCCTAAGCAGAAACCCACAAAAAACATGGCCCACGAGCTCCTTAGTTCACAAACCAAAAGAAAACATTATGACTCACTGAATTTATAACCCAATCTCAAAATATTTGTCCCATGTATAAAGCATTTCAAATAAATACACAAATCAGGAAAAATATTAGCCCTTATCAGAAAAGACCTTCTAAATTTTGGTTCAAATATCATCATCACATATATATTTGTTGGAAACAAATGGTAAAAATATCAATAGACTATCAATATCTTAAGGGCATCAAGTGGGATCATATCTTAATCCATTTTGTGCTATAGCAAAATGTCTGAAGCTAGATACTTTATAAAGAAAAAGAGTCTGATGAGTTCAGGGGTTTGGAGGTCAAAAATTCAATATGGAGCCTCTAACAAAACTCAGATGGTGCAAGCATGTATGAACAACACTTAACACAAACTATGACTGTCCTTTGGAAACAGGGTTTCCCTGTAGCCAATCATTTAGTTTACCACAAGTAGCTCTGCACCATTAAGAATCTCAGCACCATTAAATATTTCTGTCTCTCACCAGGAATTTTAGAGCTGGGATCCAAAAGTTGGGAACACTGACCTAAGAAGAAGGGCTTTCCTCTGGTCTGGGAATGTATCTGTTTCTATTATGTTTGTTGAGAATGCATATGCTGAAGACCAGCATGTCAGACTCTGTGACAGTTGCCATTCTATCGAGATGAACAGAACTGGGCACAGTCTATAAACTCCAGGACATATGGTCATCCGAGGAGGTTAAGGAGGCTTAGACAAGCCGGGAGCAGCAGTCATCTGGAAATTGTCCTTGCTTCTGGCAGCACAGGAATCCGCTGCAGGAAAACTGATTGTTGTGTGAGTGTAGGTCCAGCATGAGCCAAGGAAGACCTCACTCATCCGCTGATGATAATGAGAAGAGAGAAATTCCCCAGGCTGCAGAGAGCACTTACTGGGATCCAGTTTCCTTTAACTGCCTCTCCTACAGTCTGGTTCACTGTCAGAAGTTTCTTATAGTCTTTATGTGGCCCTCTGGGTCCTAAGCACCCTTGTTCTGTGCCCTGGATGTCAAGTTTAATTCCAAAAGACAACTTTTTTTTTCATGGTTGTCGATTCTGCTAGTTCCATTTTGTGTCTTGCATCTTAAATTAATTCATCAGCAGACAAACATTTTGGCCAGCCTAAGAAAGGGAATGAATATTCCATTTCTAAATTGCAGAAAATTGTTACAAAGAAATAAATGTGATTTCCATTTGTGGATGACAATCCACCATGATCCCAGTGCATTTAAACTCCCCCACCCCATGCATTCAGTTTTGAAAATGGAAAATAAGTAAGCTGCTACCTTAGCGGAGGGTACATGTGTGGTCCCCATAATTTTTGTTGAAAGTAAATTATGAAAAATCAATAGAAAGTTATTTTTTAAAAATTTGCACAGGCACTCTAGCAGTGTTTACCAAGATATAGATGTGGAGGAAGAATAGAGAGTGGTGCATCATATTCATATATGAAATTCTCAAGGAGTTAATAAAAAATACTATGCTTTTCACAAAGAGCAACATGGTCTGGGGTGTGACATAGATTGAAGAGTGTCTCCTCCCAAGTTTGTGTACTGGAACCTTTACTCAATGAAACTATATTTGGATACAGGGCTTTTAGAGAGGAAAAAGAAAGCTAAAAGAGACTATAAGGCTTTAACCCCATATTCACAATGAAGGTGACAACCTATGAGCTAAGAATGCTTCACAAGAACCTGTAATTGTTGACACATCAATCCTGACTCCTAGACTTTAGAACTGGGAAAGAAAAAAAAATATCTATTGTTGAAGACTTTACATCCATGGTATTTTATTATGGTAGTCCTATCAAATCAATACAAGGTGATATTTAGCTCATGCTAAAAGGAAACCTGAAAATTATCTTGGAGAATAATAGGCCTTACTTGTAACTTCTTGAGCTCTACTATAAAATTCAGAGCCTTTGAGCTAGATATTCAGAGACCCCCAAACTGATTAACAACGACATTCTGTACCCTTAAGACACAACACCTTTACAGCCAACCCTGCTACCATCAGCCACTGCCTCAGTGTCACCCACTCACTGATACAAAAAGAGCTGGGAGAAGAGATTTTTCAGAAGTCTGTAATGAATGATTTAGCTTTTTTCTACAGCTTCATCAGAGGGAAAATACGCTGAGACAATGTTTATAGAAATGAAGATTTACCCTATCATAGTCTTCATGCTATGGTCTGTGGCATCCCAGGTATCTTCAAAATTCTTACCAGCAGTTCTGAAAAGTCAGAACTAGCTCCTTGTGAATCTTAAGACATCATTTGTCTTCTGACTACACTGATATTTGTATTGAGGGGACAAAAGAAACAAAGAATAAAACTTCTATGCCTGGTCACAAATCAAGGCATTAGCATCAAACCTACTAATAGTCACAGTGTTCTTTATGGACATACTTGCTGGAAAGAGGAGAAGGTTCCAAAGCATGTCCTTCATGAGTTAGAATTAGCAAATATTGGTAATTTTTTAAATCTTGTTCATCTTTAATATACATTTCTAATACTTGGTCTCTAAGAAAATGTTTGTGAAGCCTATATAGCCACATGTGCTGTATCTTGGAAGTACCATGTTGTCAACAGGAAAGGACTTTCTGCTTGGGTTATGATAGGAGTAGCTATTTTCAAGAAATACCATATTCCTTTTATTGATACTATATGAAATCAATGTAAACATAACGGCTTATAGCATTACAAGTTATTTTAAACATCTAATAGTCAGAAATACAACATGAGTCACGTAAGAATAAAATTTATCAGGATATCTGAATACCTTTGGGATTTATTCCTTTATTCTTTCATGTTTGGGAGGCTGCCTGCACTTCCTCACCTCAGGGCTATTTACTGTGTCTCTAAAGTGAAAGGCACAACTTCCTCAGTTCCCCTGCCTCCTTGTTTTATTTATAAGAACCCCAAGGATTTCAATGGGTCAGCCAAACCTTATATTACAAGATAATATGCTCTTCTTAACTGAAGTATATCTGTCATGTCCCTTTTGCTGTGTGAGGAAATATTAACAGGTTCCAGCTAGGACAGAGCCATTACTCAGCTTACCATAAACACCATTTTCACTTGAAAGAATGAATAACAGATAAAACATGGTTATTCAGACTTGTGGTGTTGGCAGATGTTTTCTCAAAATCAACAATGCTGTAACCTTGAGGCCATCGGGTCATAAATCCTGTTGTGAAAGATCAAATTTCAAGTTTTGAAGCAAAAAGTAGAATGTTGGAAAACTTCTGTCACTATGATGAAGTTGAGAGTTTTCTCACCCTTAGAGACCTTTCTGATAAGACTGTAGTGTGAGATTTACAAATCATTGTGGAAGAATAAGATGTGTTCACATTCAGAGAATCTGAATCAACATTTTCTGGTACTGCATAATGTTACACAATCAGGCATGAGTAGAAGATGACTCAAGACCTAAGCTGGGTGGATGAGTTTTAATGCAATTATGCAACGCTCAGAATACGGTTTTACAGTCGACATTTATATTCTGCAATAACTGTTAGAAGCTGTCACTTGGTCACCAGGTGTGGTGGAAAATGTCTACCATCCCTAAATTCAGGAGGTTAAAGAGGGAGGCTGAGAAGTTGGAGTCAGTGTGAACCACACAGAAAGAGGAGTCGGGAAATCAGTACCTGCAGTTTTATCTTCCCCTTTTTTTGAATAAAGCAACTGTTTGTGGGAAGTGGAGAATAAAATATGGTGAGTACTGGAAGGCTCATTCAAGCAGATGTCTTAGGAGATGAACTACTTCTGTTGCTCATTTTTCTTAATAATGTCCAGAACTTCTGGGATTTCTCAAGAACTATCCAGAAAGAACTTCTCTAGTGGTGATGATTTAGTGGTATCTGCCTAGAGGACCACACTGGGGATTCTGAAGCTACACATTGGCTCTTTAGAAAGGTATAGCAACCCATAGGAAGGTTGTTAGTTGTGGCTTCAGGAGGGGAAACTCTCAGCCTTCCAGTCTCCCGTTTCTTATTCTAATCTTATCCTTTGGCCTCAACTCAGATGCTGTTCTTGAGGAAATCTGAACCACTCAACACCTTCAAACTAAAGACTTCAACTCTTCATTTTTGTGTCATTCAGTGGCCAATCCAACAATCTTACCTAAAAATCCATCTCTTGTGAGTGTGTGTGTATGTGTTCATGTGTGTACCTATGCTGTGTGTAGGTATGTTTATGTGTGAGGAAGCCATAGCAAATTCCCAAATACCATTCACCTTTTATGTTATTTTTTAGACGGGGTGTCTCACTGGTCTAGAACTTATCAAGTAAGATGGATTAGCTGGCAAATGAGTTCCAGGAACCCATCCCTGTCTCCCTACCACTGGCATTTATAAGGGCATGCCAATATTCTTGGTGGTGGTGTTGGTGGTGGTGGTTTTCTATCTGAGGTATGTGAGACAAACTCAGATCCTTGTATTTCAAGGCACTTTGCCAGCAGTTATTTTTTCCCATCCCACAAAGTCTCTCTTGTCAGTAACATTTAACTCCTAGTAACCCAAAGACCACACAGAATCCAACAGGCACCACTAGATCCACAGGCAGTTGTAACAATACTCCCCAACAGTTGTGCTTCATGCCAGTTTCTCCAAATGTTTTGAGCACACAGACCCCAAAAAGGAGACAGCAAAGCGAGGATTCACAACAACAGGGCTGTGAAAGGCATCTCTATTCCTACTAACCCAGCAGGATTAATTTTCCAACCAAGATGCTGATGACATCATTAGCATCATTAACACGTGTGTGTGTGTGTGTGTGTGTGTGTGTGTGTGTGTGTGCCAGCCATTGTACCAGGCACTCCCAATAGCTCTACATGCTTAGTTATCTGCCCTGTTATAAGGAAAGAAGATTCAATGACCTGCCCAAGTTAGCAAGATTGAGAGAGGTGAGTGAGTCTAGAGGCTCTGCTCTAAATGGTGTACTAAAAAAAATACCACATACAGTATGGTTTTGTGTTTCTCAAAGATACAGATTACATCTTCTGCTTTATAATAAGCCTATAGAAACCATACCACTTCCTGACAGCTTAGTAAGGTTGAACCTCTTACAATACATGGAAGCTTTGGTGTCCTTCTTGGGGTACAAACACAAAGTGTAAGAAAAACTACATTAAATCATTGGATTTTATTCATTAATCACCTGATAATAAACTCCACAAACTCAAGAAGATTTTGTTATCTTCCTCACAATTTGTCTACATGAAAGACTGAACAATTGGACAGAGGGTTTTATGGAAATTTTATTTTAGAATTACAGGCAGAATGAAAAAAGTCCATTGGATATGTTTCTGTACATATGAGATGTTTCAGTTTCTATGATATGAACATGAAAATCTCTCCAAGTTTCATGTAGAAATGTTATCACCAACTCAATAGCACTAAGAAAGGGATCCCAAGGGGGTTATAAGTTACTTAGGGCTGCTCACATGTGACTAGGATGAAAGTCCTTCTAGAAGAGGCATCATACAGCATCCATGCCCTTTTTACCACTCTGCTTTCTACCATGTCCTTCAGAGGACACAGAAGGAAAATGCTGGGTGCAAAAGGCAGCTCTCATTAGACAGCAGACCTGCTGCCACTTCCACTTTAGACTTCCCAGCCCCCAGAACTACATAATGATAAAAAAAAATGTATATTATCTTAAATTATATAATCTTGAGATAATTAGAGCATTATAGACATACTAAGACAATGTTCTGGGAATCAGCACATCTTTAAAGCTTTAGGCCCCACCTCTTTCCAATTCAGGTCCACAACCATTGCTGAATTCCTTTCCTAATATCAGTGACCTATTTCATATCTCTATGCTTAGAAGTAAAATCTCTACTCTATAAAAACCCAAAGGAGAAATTTCTCAACTCAATAGAAGCCACTCCATAGCAGACAAATACAATCACAAGCATGACATAGCATATGTCAGCAATATGTTCTATACTGAAGCCAAGTTTAAGATAAGCTAATTCTCTGTGGGTATACCTAACACATTATAAAACATTGCATATTTCTAGCTATGTATCACCTCCTAGGTATGTAAGATTAATCTTTAATATTTGATAAGGGGCCTTCTGAGATGATATAATTAATTCTTAACATATTACATGTGAGTAGCTGGGCCAATAAAAACCCAAAAACCTAAAGTATCCTATCACTTAACTTTGGCAGATGACATTTCATAGGCAAAGTAAATGCAGAAACAAATTGTCTTAGTTCATTTTCCTGTTGCTTCTGTAAAATATCCTGAAAAGGCAACTTCAGGAAGGGTTTCGATCCAAAGCACACCCTTCATAGTGGGGAAGTCAAGGCAATGGGAGCATGAAGCAGCTGGTCCCGTTACATCCACAATTGGGAAATACAGAGAGATGAAAGTTTATGCTCATGGAAGAGGAGAGTTAGATGGCATGTAGAAAATGTGTTCCTAGCTCTTGACTAACTTTACATGCCAGGCTTGAAAGCTAGCTAGCCAATGACTAACCACTCACTGCTCTATCACCTAAAGTGGCCCAGCCAGGCCTCTAGTCAGGAAGAAGAAGAACTGGAGAGAAACAGCATTTGGACTAGGTCAGGCCAGGCAGAAATGTAGACAGTATAAGTCTTCAGCTTCCTGTATCATACACTCCCCACTGTTGGTGGCCAATGTCGCTTACCAATCAATGACTATTTCTTGCTTACTAATCTGACACAAACTATGTTAGCATCACCAGATAAAGTAGAATGACATAGTATCACAAACAGCAGAACTATCTGTCCTGATACTTGGGAAGTAGAAGTCTAAAACTGAGCATCAGCGTGGTTGGTTCTTCTAGAAACTGTGAAGAAACCAGCCTCATGCCTCTCTTCTGCTCTGACATTCACCAGCCAGACTTAGCATTTCTTCACTTGTACTGTAACGCAGATATCTGTCTTCACCTTCATATGGCATTCTCCATGTGTGTGTGTGTGTGTGTGTGTGTGTGTGTGTGTGTGTGTGTGTGTGTGTGTGTGTGTGTGTGTGTGTGTGTACACATGCACGTATCCAAATTTACATTTTTTATGAGGACACCAGTCAAACTATATTAAACATAACGTTAATTTGATCACCTGAGAGTTCCTATTTCCAAATAACTTAATTTAAACGTACACAACTTTGTGCATAGGAGCAAAGGACAGCAAAGGAAATAGGGAACACATTAGCTCCATCCAATGTGTGGTTCTAAACTGGATTCCTGGATGCTTTTGCTACAGGTTACCTATAGGTCAGTGAATCCAGGAGGTATTGTTGTGGTTGATAATGCTTTGATTCTAATGCCAATGCTATCCTTGCGTTAGGATAGCACAGTGTTTTATAGAAGATACAAACTGAAGACTGAAGTATCAACAGTGACAGGGCACCTAGCCACCAACCTGCATTCTGTATTGTACGCATATCTTTACAATGACGCTTATAATTATTTCAACGTTTTTAAAATCCTCTTGAGAACTTCGGTTTTTCTTTCCCTCTTATGTGTGACTTCTGTCTTTCACTGTTTTAGTTAACAAGGCCTTGTAGGCAGATGACCCCCTTGTATCTTCTACAACCTAAGGAGACTGACATGTATATAGATGATACTTAACACACATTTGCTGATTTAACCAATGTAAGAATCATTAGTCCACTTTAGTAAGTCAATGAACTCTGATGGGCAAAGACATATACCCAACTGACTAACCTATTTAAGGCACCATGGTCATTAGTCCATCATTGTGGATGTGGTTATAGATGGACCATTGGGATCATTCTAACCTTAACAGCCGTTTCATTGGCATTGGCTACTAGAAATTTTGTTGTGGTCACTGGGTTACATTTTGACCTTCTCAACAATCCTGTGAGACAAGCAACGTGGACGTCTTACCTGCCTTGTAAATGAAGACACTGGTGCTCAGTCAAGAGATTCATCCCAAGCCACCTTGTTAGTAGGTGACAGAGCACAGACTTGAACTCAGCTCTTCCAGTCTCATACTTCCCACACACATCTTTGAGCCTGAAAAGAGGTAGGAACGAGGTGCTCCTGCAAGGGGACTCACTTGGACACTTGTGCCATAGAGATGAAAGACATAAGCCAACAGCACCATCCCTGTGTGTCAAGGACCTTGTTTCTTCATCGTATATAACAATTACATGCTAAATGGCAAGACCTGACACAGATTCTGTCTACCAACTTAACAACACAAGTGTAATAGTCTCTAGGATAATATAGGTAATGACACATCTGTATGTGTCTTCACTATAAATATTCCTGGACATCAAAAGTCTGATGATCAGTGAAATCTGGAGGCTTTTGCCAATGAATTCTTTTAAATTAAAGAGGAACACATCAGGAAACACAAACACTATACACGTGACGGAGAAAGATCATGGCTATATAAATATTTACATTTTAGTTTTTTAAAAAGCGTTCGTGAGTATAAATACTTAGACTAAATTAGATCCTGTTTGTATTTTGGTGTTTTCCAAAGTTTCACAGATCAACTAGCTGCTCTGTCGCTGGTGCTTTCCTCACAGTGATTAGGTTACCAGAAATTCTAGCTTCGTTTCTGTAGTTGTTACAAAACCATCTTGACAGTGAGCAACTCCGGAGAGAAAGGGTTTACTTAGGCTCACAAATGCAGATTATAATCCATCATTGCAAGGAAGTCAAGGCGTCTAGTCACATCCGTAGTCAACACACAGAGAATAAACGCTTGTACACTTACTTATGCTCAACCCCTTCTCTATGCATATACAGTCAAGGACCCAAGTTGTGAAAATATTGTTTCCCACGATGAGCAGATCTTCTTACCTCAGTTAAAACAATGAAGACCGCCCCTCCCATAGATATGTCCACAGATCAACCTATCTAGACAATTTCTCATTAAAATTCTCTTCCCAGAAATTAAAACCAAAATAAAAACCATAACAACAAAAATACTCTCTTCCCAGGGAATCCCATATTGTAGTTAAAACTACATCATACCAAGTGAACATTTAAGTTAATAAACCAATAAATAATTTCAAAATAGAATAAACTAAAAATGTATAGTCTACATATGACACCGTATTTTAATTTCACATACTTTACTTCAATTCAGTTTGAAAACCTGAATTGGCTCAGACTATGCCATTCGAACAAGAAACATCAAAATTATTAAAGCTGTTATATTAATATTTAAAGTGACATTGATTACCTTTATTCAAGTTTTTAAAATAATAAAAATGTAAAAACTGGCTAGTGAATGTTAATGAATTGAAGTAGATCTCCAAATGTAAACTCAGGAAAGGAAAGGAGGGGAAGGGAGGGGGGAGAGAGAGACAGAGAGTAAGGCATCTATGTACTGCTCTCACCCTGCTTCCTATTCTTTCCAGTGACACTAAGAGCATCTCCAAGAAAGTGTCAGTTTGACTCTAGACCTCACTAATGTGTTATACATTCTGCCCAGTTCTCCCATTTCACATCATTAAATCTGGAGATGGGAAAAGGAGCATAGAAGAAGAGTATCATTTACCTTCGGGATACATTTAGGCAGCAGAAGAAATCTCAAAAATCAATCTACTGGTTGCATTGGAAGCCAGAGTTTAGTTCTGCAAGTCCCTATGTAAAGGATAGAAGCCACAAGTACAGCCAAAACCAGGTCAGGGAACTGGGAAAATCGAGACCTCCATAATGCAACTCCTATGTCACCAAGTCATAGAGTCTGAGATTTGGAAAGGACACGGGTCCCGCTCCGTGCAATGACAGCCTACACTCCACATCGTGAGCCTTTACTGATGAGCTCACCCAGAGCAGGGACAGTTGCTAGGTGTACTCACAAAAGGACAATTCACTTACTGTGACTAGTGCCGTGGTTACCAAACTCCCCATCCAGATTCTACTTCCACATACTTCCCAAAACTCAAATTTCAAATACAGAGGTGATATATCAAGTAAGGGGGTTTTTAGTAAGAGGAAAAAATAGTTCTTAGAAAAGCTTAAAGTCCACAGTCCTTATGCTTTCATATCATCATAACTACTCAAATCTGCCACTTTTGCATGAAAGCCACAAAACATGAGCAAATGGTATTGTTCTAATAAGGCTTTGTTTACAGGGATAGCAAGATGGCTCAGAGGGCAAAGGTGCTTGCCAACAAGCCTGAGCTCCATTCCCAGGACCTCACATGGCAGAGGAAAGACGCCAGTCCTGAAATTTGTCTTCTGACTTCCATGTGGATACCATCTTCACACATACAAATAAATGATAAACAGATAGATAAATAAATGCAATTATAAAAACTATTTTTAAAATTATTTTATAATAGCATGCAGCAGATCTGATCTAACATGTGAGCAATAATTGTACCCCCTGGTCTACAGAAGCATTGTGCTTCCTCAAACTTTTGAATCATTGTTTGCAGTCTATGGGGTAGGTGGAAATGGAAGAAAGAGGCTAGTTTCCACCCATGTTCCTTAAGATGACGTAAAAGTCATCAAATGTTCCCCCAATTAATATAATAAATCATTAAACTCACAGTTTCTCTCTCTCCCTCTCCCTCCCTCTCCCTCCCTCTCCCTCCCTCTCCCTCCCTCCCTCCCCCTCCCTCTCTCTCTCTCTCTCTCTCTCTCTCTCTCTCTCTCTCTCTCTCTCTCTCTCTCTCTCTCTCTCTCTCTCTCTCTCTCTCTCCTCCTCTCCCCCTCTCTCTCCAGGCTAAGCATTCTGCCTATTAATCTTTCTTCCACATTTGATGAACAAGTTCCCATCAGTTATTAACCTTTCTTACTTATTGGTATTTGGGGCACTCATCTGCTACCTATAAATCTCTGCTGCTCTCTGGTGGCAATATGAAGCTGGTAGAAGAGAATCTAAGAAGTACAGAGGAAATCAGAGTCTAAATTTCCAAGTTATTTGGGATATGAAAGAACTAAGGGTGGGCAAGAGTGTTTTCAAATTTAATGGGCAGAATCATAAGACCCAGATCCATAAAGCATTTCTAGAAATGGCTTCCCACCATACCAGACCCCTCCTTTCTCGATCAGACACAAGCCCTGGTTTTCCTGACGTTTGAAGGTACTTGTTTTCTATACACACCATAAAGCAGAAACACTATAATGGATGTACAATACCTCAGAGGAGGCTTTATTTCTTCCAGAACTCTGGCACAAAAAGGTTGAAGCAGAGAGTCAACAGAGATTAAGTGTCCACCTGGCAGCAGGCTGACAACAAAGGAATTTTGATTCAAATTACAATCCCATGTGGTGCCTGTGAGCAGACCAGCAGATTTTAGTCTCTTCGGTGGTGAGGAGAGACTCCCCAATGCTACAGTTGCCTCAGAGTTGCCCAGGGCTTCCATTTTGATTTTCTCATCACTGAAACCGCCCTTAGGGGAAGGACTGGCACTTCAGAGAGGAGGCAATGTCAGACCTGCTGTCTCAGTAGTAGGGTTTGTCTCTGATACACAACAAATAAGGATCAGAAAGATTCCAGAAAACAGAGGAAAGGAGGAGAAGGAAGTAGTGGGATCACATGAGCCCTCGGCCCAGGTCCAAGCACTATGATCAATTGCTTTCAGCTCCTTATACAGAGGTCAATTCCTTGTAGGAACTCAGCATAAACTCACACAGCATCAGGTGGAGAGGTTTGTAGTTGTTTCTTACATATGCATCCATTACCTCAGAATTCTTCAATATCTGCTCTTGTGGTAGTCACCAACTCTAGTGATACAACTCAAGAGTCAGAATTAAATGTCTAAGGTGACATTTGTACTTTAAAACCCCTTAAAAATGAAATATAAAGACATATAAAGGTAGGAAAATGAAACTCCAGAAAGCTCTGCTCTGTGGGTGGCCACTAAGCTGCCCATGGCTTTGATCATTTGAACTGTGTGACTCTGAAGATAATATGAGAAGAAAAGGGGCAAATATTAATTATTATGATTACATGACAAAATCTTAACATTTCCACTGAGCTAAATAAAATGTAATTAAAACTGATAATATCTATTTTTATCTTTTTATTGTGGTTACTTGAATGCTGTGAGATAATGGGATATATACGCTGTGGGATAATGCTCTTGTACATTTAAAGATTTGTCACTCGTATTGGTTCAATAAAACGCTTATTTACCAGTATCCAGTCAGGAAATGTAGGCGAGGCATTCTGGAAGAGGAAAGGCGGAAAGGCAGTTGCCAACCAGATGCAGAAGAAGCAAGATGAGAATGCTGTACTGAGAAAAAATACCAAGCTATGTGGCTAAACATAGATTTTAAAAACTATGTGTTAATTTAAGTGTAAGAGCGAGTTAATAATAAGTGACTGGCCGAGCATTTATAAGTAATATTAAGCCCCCATGTCAATTATCTTGGAAGCAGCTGCTGAGTATTTGAGAGTTTCTGGCAGAACAGAAACTTAACTGCTTATATATTAGGTCAACATTGTAGATCAAACCTTAGGAGGCTGAGAAAGGTGGATCATAAATTTGAGGTCATCCCGAGCTGTCAAGTTCTGGACCAGCCTTGGACACATGTCAAGACCCTGTCCCAAAATCAAAACAAAACAAATAACAGGAAAAAAATTAAAAAATTGTGTGTGTGTGTGTGTGTGTGTATGTGTGTGTGTGTGTGTGCGTGTGTGTGTGTGTGATTTCACATTATCTTCCTATAGAATAGCTTAGTGTAAAAAAAAAATCCCCCCTCCTTAATTTACCAAATCAAATCCAGTGTATTCAGGGGAAACTGACTTAGGAACTCTGATCCACACATGGGATGGAAATAAAAATCATTTATTATTGAATACTGTCTACTCTTTCATGATGCTGTGTCTCTCTCTCTGTTCCTGGCTATGAAACAAAACTAATATTTTCTTCTCTTTACAACCAGAGAGCCACATACTCATAATGAATCTCTCATAACAACTCCTGTTGTCCTGGAAACAGTGTATACACAAGGACAGCCCTTTAGGCTTGGGAGTAGTCAGTTTGTTTGGATGCTACCCCCAGACAGCAGGCAATGCCTACAACTTAGGTCACATTTATCAGTCTCAATAAGAGTTCTTGAGTTGGGGACACCTGAATATTCGGGACAAGTATATTCCTCAGGTGACACATCTTTAAAATCCATCTGAGCATAATTTGCATTGTATATGTACTTGAAAAGGCTGAGCTTTTCTAACTGTTAAACAATCTTTTTAAAATAATTTTTACTGTTTGGCAGTTTCATGTATTTATAAATTTTAGCCATTTTACCCCATTCCCTTTCCCTCCCACAAAAACGTCTCCTTCTAACAAATCCCCACATTACTTTCATATCCCCTTGTGTGTGTGACCCACTGACTTTGATTGGCGTTTCTTGCCGGAGTATGACTAGGAGGTTATTTACTGGAGCCAAGGTTATTTCCTCAGTGACATCGCTGAGGAAAACAAGCACTTGTTGTGTTAAAAATGAAGGTTTCAGTGGTTCTTTAGCTTAGTGCGCATTGCAATGGCCCGAATAGTGTGTTAAAATACAAAGTATTTGAGTCCAAACCCTGGTTTCCAACCCCTCAAGCCTTGAGTGAGATCTGAGACTATGCATTTCTGGTGTAGACCTGGATGACAATGATGATGATCCAAGAACCCCATATGGAAATGTGTTCTAATAGAGATAAACATAAGCAAGAGGTGTTCTTTCCAAACTCAGGTTGACTTCCCTCTTCTTAAAATCTGTTCAATTATTTTTTGTGGAAATATGATCATAGCTACCCCTTTCTCCATTCCCAACCTCCCATATGTGTTCCAGAACGCTCCCTCCAAACTTCACATCTGTTTTTCTGTTTTTGTTTCTGTAACCCACTTAGTGCAGTTAGAGCTACTCATACATTCTTGAGTGTGTGGTCATCCACTACAGCATGAGAAATCTACCAGTGGCCATATCCTCAATAAAGAATGATCTCCCTCCCTTAGCTGCTATCCACTGCCATTAGTTCCTCAGTATGGGGAGAGCATGGGGATCGTTTATTCCATCTGTGCCAGGATTTTAGCTGGCTTGATCATGTGTAGTTATTGTGCAAGTATCCACAGCTGCCGAGTTCATGAGTGTGGTAGCCACATCACATCCACAGCATGGC
Source organism: Phyllotis vaccarum (assembly GCA_033318265.1). Taxonomy (NCBI): domain Eukaryota; kingdom Metazoa; phylum Chordata; class Mammalia; order Rodentia; family Cricetidae; genus Phyllotis; species Phyllotis vaccarum. The sequence continues at coordinate 59,859,622 of JARWLC010000019.1, read as the reverse complement.
TCCAGTTCCTACATTCTTTTTCTTTCCACCTTCTCTTCTGTAATGTCCCCTGAGCCTGGGTGATGGGCACTCATCACCTGAAACTCTTTTCAAGCCACTTATTGAAGTAAAAATAAACATATATCTTGGGTTCAAGATGTCTCAGGAAGATGATGCTTCTGTGTCTAAATGATGGAATTGCTAGTGTAAAGGACAACATCTGAAATGCAGGCATTGTCCATGGAGATCATTTCAGCTGGGAAAGCACTGGAAATATGAGCTCTAGTCCTCAAAACTCAATCAGTGTAAAAAAAAAAAAAAAAAAAAAAAAAAAAAAAAAAAAAAAAAAAAAAAAAAAAAAACTGTTCCCATTTAGTCATTTAATACTTCTTTTGGTTCTCATAATACATTGAAGACTTAAACACACATCTCTGAGTAACTCTAAGAAAATAATGTTAGCATAATCAAATACACCTAAAATTTTATTTAAAGTCAGGTTAACCTTAAAATCCAATGATTTCTTCTAAATTTTTCAGTGATACTTGGGACTAGGATTTGAAATATTTGTAGACTCTGAACTTCAGGCTTGTAATGCTGTGACTTTTACTAACAAAGTTTTCAAATCGTGAACCTCTAAAACATTTACACAACACAAAATTGTACTGAAGTTACTGATGTCACCAAAAAAAAGATTCTAATTAGGAAATAAAAACTCATTCTAAAATGATATTTGGAACACAGTTTTCATAGCACATGACCAAGGTCTTCTTCCAACAAAACGCAATCCCGACATCCTTGAGGTTCTGTTCAGGAAGCACAATCAACCAGAACACAAAGAGATGTCCTTCCTGACTTCAGATGACCTAATGCCAGGGATTCTCTTAATGTCTGCTGTTAGACAAACATTAAAACAGCTGTAGTTTTCAGTTATCTATTTACTATCACAAAATACCTGACATCAGGCTGTTGGGCTGGCTCTGCAGGTTAATGGTGCTTGTGGTGCAAGTCAAACCATCTGAGTTTGATACCTGGAATCTACATAAAGATGGAAAGAGAAAATCAACTCTACAAGGTTGTCCTTGACTTTCACACATACACTGTGACATGAGCAACACACACACACATACACACACACGCACACACACGCACGCACGCACACACATACACACACACACACACACACACATACATACATACACACACACACACAGTAACATGTACATTTTTGAGTACTGTGTATAACAAACTTGTAAGAACGGAGGATTTATTTTGACTATTGAGTTCTAATTTCTCAGTCAGTAGTCTGCTGCCCATTGTCCTTGGGCCAGCGGCAAGACCATACATTATGGCAGAATATCATGGTAGAGAGAGCTGCTTGTCTCATGGCCACCAGGAAGCCAAAGAGAAAGGGGAGAGCCAAGTGTCAATATCCCCTTCAAGAGCATGTGGTCAATCACCTGACTTCCTCTAAGCTCTGCCTCCTAAAGGTTCCAGACACTCACAGTGGTGCCATCCTAACAAAGGCTGAATCTTCAATAGGGAGGCCTTTGGAAAACATTCATGATCCAAACCACAGCAAAGGTCAGGAGAAAGACTGTCCATGGTAACTGTATAGAAACTTGCCTCTCCAAGGTAAATCTGCACAGCTTCTAGCTGTGTGTATTGTTTACTCTTTTCATTGTTGGGACAAAATACAATATGTAAGAGAGGAGAGGTTCATTTTGGCCCAAAATTTAAAGAGAGACTGACTATCGTGGCAAGGAAGGCGTAGTGATAGGCAGCTCCAGTACAGTGGGAGCATGAGGCAGCTGCTGGCTCACATCTCAGTAACACACAGAGCAAAGAGAGAACAGGAAAATGGGTCCAAATATAAACACCAAGGCCCATCCCCCAGTAACACAGTGCCTCTCTCCAGAAGGTCTCCCTCTAAAGATTCCATGACCTCCTAAAACAATGTCAACAAGTAGGGGCCAAAGAGTACAACAGATGAGCCATGGAAACATTTAATATCCAAAGCATTACATTAAAATATTTCTGGGAGCTGCAGAGATGGCTGGGTGGAGAAAACGTTCTTCCAGAGGACCTGGGTTTGATTTATTGGCACCCACATGGTACCTCACAACCTTCTGTAACCCCATTGCAAAGGATCCAGACCTCTTCTGGCCTCCACAGGGACTGCACACATATGGTGCACAGACATGTGTGCAGGAAAAACACTCATACACATAAAATAGAAATAAATAAATTCTCAGAGAAAAAGAAGAAAAATATTTCTGACTACATCTCCTATGTAATACCTCATACACAATCCCAAAGCGGCTGTAAGTAAGGACTAAAACCTTAAAGATGTAAAACAGACCCACAAACTTCACTGACAACAAAGTGATTCAAGAGTGCTAAATATGTGGTATTTCCTGCGTCTTAGACGACCCCTGTGACTCACAGGTTAAAATCCAATGCTGTAGGCAAACTAGGTAACCAATATGACCTTCCAAATTCAGAAAGCCTCCAGTGTTGTTAATCAGTGTTTGATTATTATCCTTTCTCATGCATACAGTATTTATTTCATACCACTACTGCAGAACTTGTCACACTTTTTCATCTTTACCTATGAGCATATCAGTCTTCCATCTAATATAAGTCACACAATACCTCATCAGTATTTGCTATCCAAGGACTTGCCCAGTGCCTACAACAGACATCCCATAAATACTTAACAAGTGACTGAAAATGCCTGGGCTTTTGGATGCTTCTCGACTAAGGAAGTTTTTAGAATGTTTGCAGTTATGTTGGAAATGCCATTTCATGTGCATCCATTTCAAGTTAATCAATATTCCAGTTTTACAGTGTCAAGTACACTGTGAATTCGTGAAGTGTGGCCAAATTTGTCATTGCCAGTGTGTAAATGTCCCTCCTTAACAGGGGCCAGGGCTCTGAGTTGACGTACACACACTCCACAGTATTGTCTTCCAACTTATAAAATAGCTCAGTCCACACCCATGGAAATCTGTATGTGCTTCTTCTTTTTTCTGTTCCAGAAGCTTTTAGATGCAAGGGGCATCTCATGGTCCTTCCACAGAATCCAAATCCTACAGGACACCTGCACGTCTACCAAACCAAAAAAAAAAAAAAAAAGTTTACCTAAAAACCAACCCCAGTTCTTCCTATGTCTAAGTTTTTTCCTGGATGAAACTGAGGCATCTTTCAAATCCCCAGACTTATTAACCTTTAATATGTTTGCTCAAGTACTTATCAAACTGTGAATGTTCCTTTGGTCATTCAATAAATACTTTATGAGTAACTACAGAATATCCCACCGACACAGTGGGGGTGGGAAGATAGCTTTCAACAATCCTCACAGCACATCTATGAAGTAGTCAGAGCATCCAGAGAAGTGGTTCAGCTAAAATTCAGTGCAAAAAAAAAAAAAAAAAAAAAAAAAAAAAAAAAAAAAAAAAAAAATCCTTTATACTCTGAATTGCATCTGTTTTTAAAGAACTGAACTCTTAGAGCTACCTAAAAGTTATAATGGAATTTGAGTGGAAGCAGCAGTGACATGCCAGTCCTGGGAAGCAGTGCATTGCCTTGTTGTGACTCCACACAGACAGGGGTCTGTTCTGTACCAAGTGCTTCTGGAATACAGTGGAGGAAACATCTGAAAAAGAACCAATCTTGGCAGAAGCCTGTTGGCACTTTCACATATTCCAAAGATGACAGAGTTGGGAGCCCTCAAGTCCTTTACTCTGAGGAGAACTAAATTTGACTTTTACATACTTCAGAACAACTTCTGCTTCCAGCAGTGCATGCAGCTCTGAGAGCACAGGACCTACCTGAGCTAAAAAAAAAAAAAAAAAAAAAAAAAAAAAAAAAAAAAAATTACATGTTTTCCATCAGTATTAATTCTCTCAACAACCACCTGATATTTTTATATTTTTAAAGAGCTCTATCCCGTAAACAATGCTTGAGTAGGGAGAATAAAGGATGCTTTTTGTAAGAGAGATTTCATCCATGTAACTTCCTAATTGTCATTTGTCTCAATTATTTGTGATTTTTGTGCTGACTGGGGTATTGTCTACCCCTACAAGAGTTCACACAGAGAGACAGGAAGAGGAAGAAGAGGGGGAGGGAAGGAAACAGAGATAAAGAGAGGAAAAGTTGGCAGCCTGCTTTCTCCTCAACTTTATAATTTTCTTTAAAAGAACAAAACTATCCAACAACAAAGCCTCAAGATCAGTTTTGTATAGTTGAATCTCACACTGGCTGTGCTGTTAATAACAATGGTAAGAAACACTGGGGAATGAGGTGTCCTGCTGCTTAGGCAGAGTATGTTCCCTGTGCGGCAAATCTAGCTTGTTCTCAGGATCTTTGCAAAGCCTGGCAATGCCAGATAGATAACAAGTAAAGGACAATTGTATTGAATAATCAGATCCTTCTTAATCTGTGACCAGTGTTCCCAGTCAAGAAATGCTCTCCTGGGAAATTATTTTCCCCTTCGAAATCCTATTGTTTTATATAAACCTTATTTATCAGGATCCCAGATCTATTAGTGAATAAGTATTAATATACCATACTCTTCATTGACATAGGTAAGGGTGGACATACCACTATTCTCCATTAGTAATGAAGACATGGAAGCTCAAAGAGATAGATTATTTTCCATAACATAACAGTTTATGAAGAAACTAGGATTTGAGTTCACATCCTTTTTGATTCTTGTGATCTTTCTTTACCCTGTGTTATTCTCATCTATGATAAGGTTGGGGGCACTGGAAGGATTGTTCAGTGGTTGAAAGCACTGGCTGCTCTTCCAGAGGACCCTGATTCAGTTCCCAGAACCCATAAGGCAGCACTTAATCATCTGTAATTCTAGTACCAAGGAATCTAATGTCCCTTCTGGCTTCCCTGGGTACCAGGCACACAGGTGGAGCATACACATACATGCAGGCAAAAACCTCCATACACATAAATTAAAAAAGGAAGAAGTTAAAAGAAGATTTGTCAAGTTTTTTAAAGCAAGCTAAAAATAGGTGTGCAATATGAAATGCCCTGAAAGTAAGAGCAACTCTGACAGCAGTAACTGTCTCATTCCTTGAGACAAATCAACAGTTTCTAGGCTTCTTGCCTTACTTCCTCCATATGCTCTCGTCACAAACAGTAGCTATAGTCAGTCCCTATACCTAACGGGAAAAGCTAGACCTGGCAGATCTCTGCTTGAGGACAACTTCCAGCATGTCCATTGACTTATTTTTAATTCAAACTCTGCACTAGCATCTTCATCATGAGAATAAACATTTATGTCTTACCACCGCCATTTTGTCTAATAATACTGGAATTGAGCTCAGCCACAAAATTCCTGCTGTCATGAGCAAGGTATGCTTACTTCTCATGAATAACCTCTTGTCTGAAAAAGCAATGCAATCATATTGATGAAGTAGTTTCTGTGGTTATCACTGGAGGCAAGAATTGCCCAAACATCCTCATATCAAATCTCAAATCCTGACAGTTCTCTCATGGAGCTGTTGGTAGCATTTTTATATAAATAATAATCCATTTCCACCATTTTTGCTACTTTTTGCTCAAAGCTCATAATTTTTTTTTTTTTTTTTGCTTGTGTATAAACCTAGAAGGTCGGAACTCCTTGCTGCTGTCAACCATGCTGTCATATGGAGTGCAGTATCAGATGTGAGGATTTATGTAAGAGCCCTTTACAAGCTGATCCTGGCTGACTATCTCGCGTCTGAAGCTGAGGCTTATTGGAATACTCTGGTACAAACAGTGGCAGAGAACTTCGGTTTTTACGAGTAGGAAACACAGCTCACCTGTACCTTAAAAAAAGACTCATAAGGAAAAAATGCTACATTGTTATCTGAAACACCACTGCTTGAGTAGTAGAACTGTTCCTGAAGATATATTTTCTTCAAACTTTATGTGGAGACCTGACATTGATTTATATACAAAAGACCCTAAGTCATTGGGAAATATGAGGTCCCCGACACTCTATGAAATGGTCCACATAAATTGGCAAAGTACATACATTCAAGAATGTGCTACTGGTTGAGAAAAATCCTCCCAGTGGAAGAAAATTTTGTACTAAGACTCCTTAAAACAGCTTGAAACAATCCTAGCTTAATCTTGCAGAACTATAGAACATACCACTGGATTCTGGAATAACAGACTTTAGCACATCACTCAATCTCTTTAAGTGAATAGAAAGATGATGGGACAATACGCTATTTATTTTTATAGGCATTCCCTTTATTCTTCATGCATAATTCTAAACATATTCAAGGTGGAGAAATGAACACATAAACTCTTATGTGAGCCCCACTCATACCAACTGAATTTCCTGTAAGGAATTCACAATCCAGAAAAGTAACCTAGCCAGAATTAGTTGGGCTATTTTGTGTCTGGTTCATGATTTTACAGATAAAGATTATTCCTAACTGTCTACTTTTCTCCGCTCTGTCTCACAGTGTTCAGAAACTCTATTCACTCTGTCACTACTGTACAGTCCATTCATCTAAGACACTATTAGGAATGAATGGTGCAAAGGACCAAGGATGTTCTGCCAGGAAAGTCATGTCATTCCAAACACACCTCTATGCTCAGCAGCAGAAAGCAGCTCTGCAGACATGGAGAAGGCCCTTAGCTATCTTCTAAAGATGTGTGACAATGACCAAAATGTATATTTTGATTGGCTTTGAATTTTATTTACTTTTTAAAAAGGAAATAAATTGAAGTAGGTTCACTAATGATTGGGGGAGTTGAGTTTTATTATCCATCTATTTCCTGCATCAAAGCAAACTAGACAATAAAGAATTCTTCAGCCAGCAGTCAAAAGCAGGTCATGACCACCTCTACTCTGTAAACCTGGAGTGCTTTTGTTTTGTTCTGAACTGTATTCTTGTTCCAATCTTAGTTCAGGCCAGTTTTCAATCTGCATCTTTCTATTGTAGTTTGTGTGTGGTGGCTTTACCACTTTGCTATCTTTATTATTTAAGGTACAAGCTTCTAGACATTTCCTCCTTGCTGGCTAGCTTTCATAATGCCACAAGTGGCTATGCAGGAAACTGGAAGAAAAAAAAAAAGAGTTAAAATGATCTTTCTCAGCTTTAGATTTTGCACTCTATAATACCAAATTGCCAAACAATATATGCCTACTGGTATATTGGTGGCATGACTGTTTTGGGTATGCCCAACTGATTTCTGATTGGATCTGAGCGGTGTCTTCTCCATCTGAGCGGTGTCTTCTCCATAAGAGAGAGTTCAGGCTAAGTAATGAGACCTGGTCAAAGGCCCATAGCTAGGGAGGTCAAAGATACCAAAGAGAATATACTACTTTTGTTTTGTTAAATGAAGATGCTGTCAAATTGCTGCCCTCAACCTTAATCAATGAAACTTCTCATTGAAGGGAATAGAAACAAGCGAAGTGGTCCATGGTTTACCAAGATGCTGAACACAAGTAGACATTTTGAGTTTTAAATAGTGGTCCTATATTACTCCCTCCAGCATTCAGGGACTATTCAGAGGGATTGTAAAGACTACAAAAGCCACACTATGAAGAGAGGTACAAAGCCCTCTCACACATGTACATGTAACAAGGCTGTGGCCCTCATGAACCCACATCAGTTGTCACTGCACAGGGTTTGCACAAGACTTAGAAGGGACTCACAGGTCCCAGCCCTCAGTCTCAGGCTGCTGGAGAAACGAAGTCATTGTCCTCAGTGACACAGTCACTGGTGACTCACTCATGCTCCGGTAGATAGCTCCACACCTATGTGCACCCAGGCAGACCTAGTTAAACAATGGACCACGAAGCCAAAGAAAACCAAAAGACACGGAAGTGGTGTGGAGGTGACAGGAGGGAAGTCAGTGGAGGTTAGAGGGAGCAAGAAAGGATGAGAACGTGTGAGACCGGGGTGTATTATTTACACGCATGAAGATATCAAAGAATAGAAGAAGTAAAATTGTTAAGTGCTGTTTTTATCGTTACAAAAATAAATGGGTGTCATCCCATCCTGACCCTCAGTGCCTGACTCACCCATTTGTTTGGCATTTTGAGGCCCCCCCCCCTCAAATCCTCACAGAGAGGGACTTAGGGATACATTATACATGGCCAAGGCTGCAGACAGGCAGTATGTGGCAGTGCCAAGTTTATAAGCTGTGAAGTCATTATTCTCTCCCAGGGAAACTTGGCTGCCATTGCTGTTTAATGGTGTGTTTACACTTAGGCTAACCAAGAGCTTGCCTGTCTGTAAAAAGAGAACTGTCTTCTTGTTTTACAAATATTGAAGGTAATAGAGACACTGACACCTTCTATACTCAACGATAAACTAGGAACAGCCTTGAAATGGATTCCAGTATGCTGATTAACAGAAACTGCTCTTGCTGTTCACAAGGAACTAAAAATAATAATATGCTACCATGGGTTAAGGTGATGCCATCCACAGTAACATCAACAATGAAAGGATGGTTTGCACTTGCTTCCACACCTACACCTGGCTCTTAAATATTAAGGCACGTGAACTTAATTTATTTTTATTTCTTATTCCTTCCTTGACATTAATTCTTAAAGATTGCATTAGTCAATAAAGAAATAGTAAACAAATAAATATATTAATCCATTATGGTCTCAGGGCCCTGGAGAAATGTGTGTGGGTTTAGTGTTCTGGTCAACAAATGTGCATATTTTAGAAACATACATTGATTTTTCTCATTCTATTCTCTCAATTCTCAATCCCTGTTCCTACCCACAACTGCTTTTAAAATTACCTTCTCAAAGCAATGAGTTTCAAGAAAGTTCTAAAGGAAGAACAAGAATGAGATGTGATCTAAGTTAGTAATAGACGCTGGAGATGCCTCTTCTACACAAATACATTTATGTAATCATGGAGAACTTTTCCCTTTCTACAGAGTTTATGGATGTCAGTTGAATGGGGCTTAATTCAATTCCTAAAATGGTTTTCTAAGTTTTTGGTTGTGAGCCTAACGTTTAGTGGCAGAGCCATCTCTCCAGCTTGGGTTGTCTAAGTTTTACAGCATTGTCATACAATGAAACAAAGCCCAAGACCTTAAATAAAAACTAAGAAAATTTTAAAGTAACTGAACTAAAATTCATTTTGAAGTGGCATTATTACAAGAAAAGAGTGAATAAACATACAAAACTCATTTGTTCTAACGTACTTTTGATTTTAGAGTAATGAATTAAAGAAACCTTAGATCTCTGAAGTCACTGCTAAGAGCGCCTCCATGTCAAGCAAGCCAGAGGCCTAGTCTGGTTATGCCTTTGCAGTATCTGAAACTCACTTCACTGACATGAGCAGATTGGCCAGATAGAAAAAAAAAAATAGAAGTAAGATTCAAAGAGAGATAAGAAAGGAAAAACAAATATAATAAATCCCTTTACAAATATTTCCTATGGAACATTCAAAAATACAATGGCATGTTTAACAATATTCATTAACAATTAAAATTGGAAATAAATTAATATAATTCATAAGGAAGTAGCTAATTGTACTTTTAGTTCATCTCTCCCATAACTACCAAAAAATAATCCACTAGGACCAGTCCTGTCACCCAGATACATAAAATGAGACAGGTAATGTGAGGTCTTGTTTTAAAATGCTGTCAATAATCCAAATGATTTACAATATTTCAGAAGCCCAACAAAATATGTCTGTTGTCAGAATGTGGCCAAGTTTCTACCTTTCTCTAGGAATAATCTGAAAAGATAATTACCATGTAATCATGAAAATCTTCCTTGCTTAATGTTAGGATAAAATGAGTATTACTCTAATTTCTTAAAATGTCTATGTGTAGTTTGGCTTTCATTGGGAACTATATTACACTTCTTCCACATCTATCTCATCTGTGCTTAACCAATCTGGTTGAGGGAAACTGTTTTAAATCTCTTGGGTTGTTGATGATCAAGCCCCTAACAGATGCTCAAAAGCAGCCATAACATGAAATGCTAATCGCAACTCTTTGAAGAAAGGTTAAATACTAGCCAGACACGTTTGGCAGAATGTTAATACTCTTTGTTTTGTTCTTCTGTGTGGTTCTGCATTTTGCACATGTTAGAGAGTGCTCTGCTAGTTTGCTACATCCTCAACTCTTGGCCAGATGTTTATAAAGTGAATGTTTATCAAAAGCTGTTTCCTCTCCTCTTTTGGCCAAATTTTATTAATTGATTCCAGTCTGTATTTTTTTAGGCTGTACCATTCCAGAACACTTTGAAGAAAATATTTCTGGACAGTTAGGAAAAACATTCTTCTAGAATTAAAGAGATGACATATTAAGTAAATTTGAGATAACTGAAAAATGTTTTAAATGAATCAAGTTTACAAAGTTTTGTGTTTCAATTAGCCAAATATAAAAATTATCCTGCATTCTTCAAGGCCAGACTGAATAACAGTGAAAGAAATTCACATGCCTGTCTGAAAAGAAAGTACATATTTAAGCCAGACGTGGTGGCAAATGCCTTTAATACCAGCACTGGGAGGCAGAGGCGGGTGCATCTCTGTGAGTTTGAGGCTAGCCTGGTCTACATATCAAGTTTCAGGGCAGCCAGAGCTACATAATAGAGAAGCCATGTCTCCAAAAAACAAACAAATAAACTGAGAACTAACATTATTATAGTTAAATTAACTACTGACATATTTTTCAATAATTTCAGAATTTCATACAATATCCAAAGAAGTACCAGTCTCAAACCAGATAAAACAAGAACTTTGGGCAAAAAGGAACTTCAAGACTTGAAAAGTGAAAGAATGGAAGAAAAATTCAAAGCAAATTGTACAAGCATCACTGTCTTAAAATCTGACAAAATAGATTTCAAACCAAAATAAACCAGAAGACATAAGAAGGGCCGTTCATTCTGATCAAGGGAACAATTAAGCAAGAGGACATTAGAATCATAAACAAACTCACAAGTCTCTGGAGCAGCCAGTTTCATAAAAGGCCTACTGTTGAGCTTCAAACCACAGACTAACCCCAATTCAATAACAGCAGGTTAAAAGTATTCCCCTTTCTCAAACTGATGGGTTTGTCTAAATTAACAACGACCATAGAAGTAGCAGAATTAAAAGACATCGTATATCAAATGGACCTAACAGATATGTACAGAATATTAAATACTAAAGAAAAAATACATTCTCAGCATCTCATGAAAGTTTCCCTAAAATAGACCTCATATTTAGACACAAAACAAACCTTAACAAATATGGAAATATTTAAATATCTGATCACCAAACAATAAAACTTGAAATCAATAGCAATTCCAGGGAGATTAAAGAGCACACTATTGAATAATGAGCAATTCAAAGAATAAGCCAAAAATTCCCAGAAATAAATAAAAATGAAAACATAATATGCTAAAAACAAACCTCTGAGATGCATTAAAAGTAGTCCTGAGAGGGATAGATACAGCTCTAAATGCCTACATTTTAAAAATGAGGATGGGCACAAATAAACAACTTAATGATGTATCTCAAAATTTTAAGATAAGAACAAAGCAATCTAATAGTTAGTGGGTTGAAAAGATAAACATAATTGACTCTTAGCCAAATTAACAAAAAGAAAGGATGACAAAATTAATATAATTAGAGATGGACAGGAAAACAAGAGACACCGAAGAAATTCAGAGAGTCACAAGGGAATACATTTAGAATGATAAATAGTTCACTAAAATGGAAAATATTTTTTTAAAAAAGGATGGATTCCTATACACATCCAAAGGACCAAAGTTAAAAGACAAAATCAACAATTAAAACTACTCATGACAAATAAGGAGATTGTAGAACTAATAAAAAGAAATGGCTTAGAAGTTAAGAGTACTGGCTGCTCTTTCAGAAGACCCGGTTGATTCCCAGCACCCACATGGTGGCTCACAACTGTCTATAACTCCAGTTCCGGGGAATCTTCTGCCCTCTTCTGGCTCACAGGCATTGCATGCATGTGGTGCACAGACATACATGGAAGCAAAACGCCCTACTTATAAAATAAAAATAAATCTTTAAAAATAATAAAGTCATCTGACAAAAAGTAGCACAAATAAACAACAGACGCAGGTTCACATGGATTCACAACAGAATTGTACCAGACTTTCAAAGAGCTAACAATAATTCTCAAACTTATCTTAAAAACAAGACAGAAGTAGCACTTCCAAAATTCCTTCTACAACACCAGGCAAAGACGTAATAACTAAAAAGAACTATAGGAGCATATTCCTGGTGATCATACAAGCAAAAGCTCTCCCTGTAAATGTATTCTCCTTTCATATATTGCATCCTAACTAAGATTTTTTCCTTCCTCTCCACATGCCCTCTCCCCCAGATCTACTCCTCCATCTTTCCCTTAAGAAAGACCAGGCCTTTCAGGGATAGCAACCAAACATGGCTTGTCAAGTTATACTAAAACTAGGCAATGTTGGTGAGGATGTGGAAGAAGAGGAAGAGGAAGACTCCTCCACTGTTGGTGGGAACACAAACTTGAACAATATTTGGAGATTCCTTAGAAAACCATAAATGATATATCTCAAGATCCAGCTATACCACTCCTGGGCATATACCCAAAGAATGCTCCATCCTACTGCAATGCAAAAACTCTTAATAAAATCCTTGAAAACCAAAATGGAAGTCAAACATGACCAAACTGATTTTACTCTGAAGATACCATGATGGTTCAACACACATTAATCCAATAAATGTAGCAAATCATATAAATGGAATTTAAAAACAAAAATCACATCATCATTTCAACAGATGCAGAAAAATCCTTAAACAAAATCCAACATGCTTTCATAATAAAATTCCTAAAGAAAGTAATACTGGAGGCAACATACCTCAACATAGAAAGGTTTTATAATATAAAACACAGCCAACATAATCTTAAATGGAGAAAAACTCCCATTGAAATCAGGAATGAGACAGGTCTGCTCACTATCCCTGCTTCTTTTCAATGTCATTCTTGAAAGACTAACTAAAACTTTAAGATAAGAAAACTAAAATAATACAAACAGGGAAAGGGTTCAGATTACCCCAATTTGTAAAGGACACACTATAAGATTCCATCATGAAACTTACAGCAAATAACACTTTCAACAAAGTAGCGGGATGTAAAAATTGACCCACACAATCAGCAGCCTTTCTGGACATCAATAACAAACACAATAAGGAAGAAACAGTGAAAAGACTCATTCACGACGCCCTCTTAAAACAAATAATCTAGGAACGAATCTAACCAAGAAGGTTAAATTCCTCTCAAATAAAAAATTTTAAATCTCTCAAGAAAGAAAGTGAGGCAGTCACTAAAAGATGGAAGGATCATCCATGCTCACGGTCTGGCAGAGTTAAAGTCAAAATGATTGTCCTACCAAAGGCAACTGACAGACTCAATACAAACCCAGTCACAATCCTTATAACATTCTTCTCTATAGAAATTAATTCCCTGGAAGCATAAAACATCTCAGAAAGCAGAGATAATCTTAAGCAAAAGTAATGGTGATGAAGGAATTACCATGCTAGATTTCAAGTTATATTACAGAGCCAAAGTAATAAAAATAAATAAAGAAAAATCATGGTACTGATTCCCCCCGCCACCCCCCAAAAATAAGGAGGAAGAAGAAGACATGTAGATCATTGGGACAGAACAGAAGACCCATTTTAATAGCACAAAATTACAGACACTCAACAAAGTTGGCAAAGATGTCAAAAATACACACTGCAGAAAAAAAATAGCATCTTGAACACACATTACCAAGAAAACTGAACGTCTGCATGGAGAAGACTAAAATTAATCTCATATCTATTGCACAGATAAAGTCAACTCCTAATGGATCAAAGACCTCGATATGAAACATGCAAATGCCTAGAAGAAAACAAAGGCAGTTCCCTATGGAGATAGTTCCCTAGGTAAGTAAGGAAGGACTTTGTTGAATATGGTGTTATTCACTTGAGAATTAAGGCCAGTCATTGACAATGGGACCTCATAAAAGCAAAAAGCTTCTATACAGCTAAAGAAACAATAACTGGGAAAAGAGTAAGCCACAGAGTGAGAGAAAACCTTTCCAGCTATACATCTGATACAGGATTAATTCAACAGAGTCAGTAAAACAAATGAGCCAATTAAGGGAAACAGGCTATGGATCCAAACAAGGAGTTTTGAAAAGAAGTTAAAAATGGCTAAGAAAGTGTTCGACATCCTAAGAAATTTATATTACTTTGAGATTTAATCTCCCTCCAGTCAGAGGGACTGAGATAAAACAGCTGACAGGGAATTCTGGCAAAGATTGGGAAAGTACAACCCTCCTTCACTGTGCACGGGATTGCAAACTGATGTAGCCACACTAGAGACCAGCGTAGAGACTTCTCAAAAAGCTAACAATAGGTCTGCCATATGACCCAGCTATACCACTCCCTGACATAAGCCCAAAGGTCTCTAATTCCTGCTTCAGAGACACTTACTCTGTCATTATCATCCCCAGTCTACTTATAAGAACTAGGAAATGGGAGCAGGCTACACATTCATCAACGGATGGATGGGTAATAAAAATGTGCATATGCACAAGGGCATTCTATTCATCTATATAAAAAATCATAAAATTTGAAGGTAAATTGATAGAATTGGAAAATGTTATACTAGGTAAGGTATACCAGATCCAGAAAGACAAATACACATTTTCTCTCTTATTTGTGGATCCTAACTCTGAATCTTTGAGTGTACAACTTATGGTATACAAACCAATATACTTGCAGTAGAAGCAGGAAAGCAGAAAGGTATCATACAGGGAGAGCATAAGGAGGAATTCTACAGAGGGGCTGGTAGGACACAGATGCTATGAAGTGGGGAAGCTGGGCTGAAAAGATAGCTTAGCAGTTAAGAGCACTTGTTACTCTTACAGAGAACCTAGGTTAGTTCTCAATACCCGCATAATGTTTCACAACTGTCCATAACTCCAGTTCCAGACACTAACCTCATTGGGCACCAGACACACATATATGATGCACAGACAGATAGACAGACAAAACACTCAAATACATAAAACAAATAAATAGTATGGGGAAATGGGGGGGGGGGGGATACTGGAGACTTACCTAGGGAGGGAGGAGGTATGTCTTAGGGTTTCTATTCAATAGCTGTCTAGTTAGATTTAAGACCTGCTCAATAGGAGGGAACTCATATCTGGTACATAGACAGAATAATCACAAGCCCTACGACAGAATCTACTACTGCCATTTTGCTGAATTAATAGTTTTCCTCTGCATTCTAAATACTTGTACGTGTGCCCGTAGATAAGTGCAACTCTTGTGCCTCATCAAAGAACTTCTTTTGTGACAGACGGGGCTATTACGGAAATCTACAACTGGTCAGGTGCAAAAGAATACGTGACTATGGGGTATTTAGTCCCGGTTGGAACATCTCCAGCAAACCCCTACACCTAAGACTCAGGGAACATCACAGAAGATAAAGCAGAAAGTATGTAAGAGCCAGGGCATCGGGATGACTGTAGCAAGAGAGTGTCTTCCAAACCTAGCTGGGATGGTGTGCCATGAACTCTCAATACTATGGTTGCCTAATAAGACCATTCATCATGCCAACGTAGGTGAGGGAAACTTGAAAAGGCCCCAACCCCAAATGAATAGCTACAGGCAGTCAATTACTGCTTAGGGAGGGAAAATCCATTATCTCTAGGGATAAGTTCCCTTATAGGTTTCTCAAAACTTAACGATCAACATTAAACACATGTGCATTCAGGCTGCACTAACTGGACTCATGGTGTATGTGGGGGGGGGGGTAACAATAATTACAGATATCATGAATTTGAGAAGGGAAGGACATTGGGGGAATAGGAGGGAACGAGGGGCTATAATGATATAAATACAGTGTACATGAATACATGAAATTCTCAAGAAGTAAACACTGAATTTTCACTTCAGCTCACACAATATAGATGGTCTCAACAGTGAATATTTTTCGATGCTAATTGAACTTAACACTTTTAAGTCAGGTAGTAACAGAAGCATAATTATCAAAGATAATTAGGCAGATTCAGTAAAGCAACTGAATTGCAAGCCAATACACTTATCTTTGCAAGTTGATAGTGATGTGCAGATGCATGGCTGAGACATCCCACATGGGGGTCACTGTCAGGTTCTGACATAAATATGTCCATGAAGAACATGTTGTATCACAGACCAGGAAATGATTAAGCCCATCAGTCAGTAGCTTTTACCTGGATACTGCAAAAAAAAAAAAAAAAAAAAAAAATACTGGCAAAGCTACTGTGGAGTGTTGCCATAAGAGATGAAAAGTTTGTACAATATGAGTAGAAACAATTGTGCCTTGACTTCTATTACCTGGCTCAGCATGCTGAGAATAATAATTTAGATTTATATAGCTGTCCAGATGTTCAGCTTTATCCTTAGTCAAAGACTGTCTTCAAAATCAAATAATGCTCTAATTGGCTCGTTAATGGGAAGTCCACTTAAGCTTACAGCTTTGCTGCTCCAAGCTCAGTTCTGACTTTGAGACATCGCTGGCAAATCAGTACAGAAAATGAATGACACAATGGAAAATTCTCCCCTGGATCATCGTGCTGAGCACAAGGAATATGCAGCCTGCAGCATGTGTTTTGGAGCGGTGTTTTACCGGTAAGAAAGGTCATTCCGTTGCTTTGCCATGACGACTGTTCCATAAGAAAACAAGTTTCTTTAGAAGTACGTTATCATTACTTTTATATTACTGTAAGAGGACTAGGCAACATTTTAAAAGAGTGATTCAAATGTAAACTCCATATATATGTATGTATATAAAGTCATGAAGTTGAGATGCAATTGTGGGACAAAGAATGAGTTGGAGGGGTAGAGGCAGGAGTTGAATGATATAAATACAATGTAATCAAATGTGAAATTGTCATATAAAATGTTTGAATTACATTATAAGTACAGAAAGTGCAAGCATAACTACTATATGACTCAGCCATACCACTCTTGTGTAAATACCCAAGGCTCTATCCCCCATGACAGAGACACTTGAGCATCCATGTTCACTGCTGTTCTATCAATTGATGGATAGATAATGAAAGTGATACATATACACAATGGGGTTTTATCCAGCTGTCAAGATAAAGGAAATAATACATTTTATAGGTAAATGGGTTGAACTAGAAAAAAATTATACTGAGTGAGGTAACCTGTGCCCAGAAATACAGATGTCTCATGTTCTCATAAGGGTACTCTAGATTCAAATATTTAGTTTTGTATGTTTATCTTGGAGTATCTGTGAAATCCAGAAAACTAGAAATGATCCATTGTGGTAGGGATTACCTTAAGGGGAGCAGGAAAGTAAAACATAGATAAAATGAAAGTATAGAAGGTAAATACTGAGAATCGGAAGGTTAAAGCCCGGAGAGAATGGGAGACAAAAGGAGAATTAACCGAATGGAGGACAAAAAAATCTATATAGAAACATTTTAGCCTTAAAATTAAATTTGAAATATATTTTCTTTAAAAAGAATTATAAGGAGCTACCCTACATGGCTAGATAATGATACTCCTAAAGGCTGTGTATTACTGAACGAAAATTCTAGTACCAGGTGTGGGATACCTGTGTGGGATCCATCAGTCAGGGAGATACCTGAAGCCCTCAGGAAAATACAGTATCTGCATTGGACCTGAAATCCTACAGGCAGATGTGAGAGTCCTGGGTCGGGTGGAGATGCCTCCTTCTGAGAACATCAGCCATTGCCACTAGTGTCTGACTCTGAGATAGGTTGACATAGAGCGTTAATGTCAAGCAGTGTTTTAGAAATTTCTAAATTCATTTGGAGGGCTTTAACAGAACAATATAGGTATGTGAAGGTGAAAGTAAACAGGTTTGTAAAATGTACTGCTATTTGTCATGTCCACTCTTGAAATTAGTACACAGTTCAGTATTAGTTAGGGTTCCTATTGCTGTGAAGAGACACCATGACTATGGCAACTCTTATAAAGAAAAGCATTCAACTGGGTGGGTTCAGAGGTCCAGACCATTCTAGTCCTGGTGGGACATAGTGGAATGCAAACATATATGCTGCTGGAGAAGGAGCTAAGAGGTCTACATCTTTGATCCCCAGGCAACAGGAAGTGACTGAGACACTGGGTGTGGCTTGAGCATAAATGAGACCTCAAAGCCCGCCTCCACAGTGACATATGTCTTCCAACAAAGCCATATGTCCTAATAGTGCCACTCCTTCTAGGCTTGTGGGAGCCGTCTATATTCAAACTACCACACTCATCATACCATAGTGCTACCAGATGACAGTGGATGCCTTTTCAACCTGTAATCAGATATGAACACTGAAAAATGGTAATAAGAATGTATAAAATTTTTGTATTATCAGCTTTTCCTTCTAAATAAAGTAAAGATAGCTGTAGATGGATGGATGGATGAATGAATGGATGGATGGATGGATGGATCTAGATGATAAGAGCCTATTGCTTAAAATACCACATACTTTGGTTGCAATATAGAAAAATCAAGCTGGATTTAAGCCAGAAGCTTCCTCCCTGCTGCCTGTCACTTTCAGATGGTGCTACACAGCCGCTGAGGGAGAAAAGGCATCAGTGATCTCACCCAGCTGTAAACCCTAAAAATTACAAAGTCAATCTGCAGGCAAGATGTGCCATAACCAATTGCTCTCTGATTGAATGGGAGGCCCGTTCCACAGGAGGGAATCTAGGTGTTTTAAATCTGATCAAAAACACATGGCTTGGGAGGCCATAGCCTCTAAGAGAGGAGGGATTTATTACTGTTGTTTTGCTAAATTGACATAGCATGAAACTACTCTCTAAGTATTTATTTATAACCATAGACAAATGCTACTCTTGCTGTTAATTAGAGAAGTCTTTCAGTGCCCTGAATAGTGGTGAATGCAGAGACTTATGGCTGGTTAGGACGCTAGTGATTTCTGGATGCTCAGCCCTAAATAAGATGTTACATGCAATCCCCTCTATGGATCAAAAAACACCGCAAACCAGAAAGAATATAAGATTCAGAAGACAGAGTGAAGGACAAAAAAATGCTATCTTCAGGTATGACACGGCCATCTCAATCATGAATTGACAGCAGCTGTAGTCACCTACCTGGAGCCGGCACAAAATTGACCCTGTCAAAAGTTAGTCATGGATGTGGAGAGGTTCATGAAGCCCTACCCACTGCTACTGCTCAACTTTTGGTTATTGATAGATTTTGGGAGAAGAGGAGATAGTGTCTTTAGTTTTTCCTACCCACCGATGAGGCCATAAGGTTCTAATGGATAGTCCTAAGGCCCTGGGCATACATAAGACCCTGGTTAAGCTCTGTATTACAAAATACAGCAAAAACACATGAAGCTGGAAAACAGATTTGTAGGGAGGAGTCTAGGTGACTTACAGAGATGGCAGGAGATAACTGTGATGTGAGAGTAACCTGAGGGTTCTATGTACATGCATGAAATTGTCAGGGAACAAATGCAGTTGATAAAATAATTAATAAAAACATAAAAGTTTTATCTTTGATAAAGGAAAAATGGTAGGTCAAGCTGTGGGGATATGTTTCAAATTTAATAAAAAACAGTCTGAGATATCAGAGGACAGAGCCATCTCTTCCAGTCCTTTTTATTATTTTAAGAGTTTTTTCTGTGTAACAGTCCTGGCTGTCCTGGAACTTACTTTGAAGACCAGGCTGGCTTTGAACTCACAGAAATTTTCTTGTCTTGTCTTCCCAAGTACTGGGACTAACAGTGTGAGCCACGGCTTCTTATTGCCCCCCACAGCAGACTGGGCAACTGAAATAGTTAACACTTTTTAAAAAGCTGTCTATTTTCAATTAATTCTAACTTAGCTTTTCTTTACACTGTGAAAAACTCCACTCTATATATTTTGTTCCTTCCAAGCCAGAACCATTTCTAATCTAAGCCAGTCATTATAGAACACACCAAACATCTATTTCATCAAATGAGGTCTGGCGCTCTAACAGGAGCAGTTTCATCCCTGTCACAGTTAGGATTACTATTGCTGTGACGCAACCCCATGACCTAAGCAGCTTGGGAGGAAAGGGTTTGCTTGGCTTGCACTTACTTCCGCATCTAGTCTGTCCTTGAAGGAAGTCAGGAACTGGAGGCAGCTGGAAGCAGGAGCTGGTACAGTAGCCGTGGAGAAGTACCACTTACTGTTCTGCTCATCCTGGCTTGTACTTGCTTTCTTACACACCTCTAATCACCAGGTGGCACCACCCACAAAGGGCGTGGCCTTCCCACATCAATCACTAATTAAGAAAATACCCTACAGGCTTGCCTACAGCCAGATCTTACAGAGGCAGTTTCTCATATGAGGCTCTAGCTTGAGTCAAATTAACATAAAACTAATCAGGAAGATCCTAATTAGGTTTTCCCATTATCTAAAATTGACCAAAGCTAACACTTGTTTTCCGGGAACCCAGAATGAAACAGATGTTTCCAACTGGCATCAGGGGCAGTGAGTCCCGGGGGAATTTAGTGTGAAGATTTCTCTTTTTAGGACCTTTCCTTGGCTTATCAGGATGCCAGTAATTCCAGATATGTCGAATTGGAGAACTAAAAATCCCCTCGTGGAAACCTATGGACTCAAATCAACCATTGCTATGTGCAGGACAATAAATGCCATATATTCACCCATGTCCTTTCACAGATGCCTGTATTTTATTCTGCAAAACACAATATAGATGTAGACAAAAATAATCACACTTTATAAAAAAAAATTAAAGATTAATGCCTTCTATATGCATATACAGTTTTATCACCACCTACCCCAGAAGCACCCCAATTTTCACCCTTTCCAGACACAAACATGTTCCCAAGATGTTAAACTAACTGCTTATACAGGCCATCTCTCCATCCCTATTTTGTGGGTTAAAAAGCTGTGTAGTTTAAAAAACTCAGGAAGGTGACTATGTGTGTTTGGGTTTCTATTGTTGTGAAGAGACACCATGACCAAGGCAGCTCTTACAAAGGAAGCATTTAATTCGGGTGTCTTTCTTACAGTTCAGAGGTGTAGTCCATTATCACCACCGTAGGACACAGCAGCATGCAGGCAGACCTGGTGCTGGAGGAGGAGCGCTGAGTCCTACATCTCGATCCACAGGCAAGAGGAAGTGAACTTGTCACTGGGCATAGCGTGAGCATAGAAGGCCTCAAAGCCACCCCTAGAGGGACACACATCCTCCAGCAAGGCCATGTCTACTCCTAATAGTGCCACTCCCTATGAACTTATGGGGGGCAATTACATTTAAACTGTCATAGTTACTTCATCTGAGTATTGTAGTCCAGTGTCTTGTTAGAGCTGCCTAAAGCACACTGTAGATTGTTCAATGAACATAACAGATATAAACATGTAAATCTTAGTTCTTAAAATATTTTTAAATCTCTGCAAACACTTTCTTAAAAGTGTTTTCTAAACCAGACTATAGTTTGTAACAGTATCTAGTTTATAAAACAGCTCTAACTAGTGATTTCCTCGAATACAAACTAGTAATTTGCTTGCTAGTTATAAAATGGGTATCTTTACATGTAACAGATTGTCTGGGAATCATTGAAATAATCATGACCAGTTCTGAATCCATCTTCAAAATAATGAGTAAGACATGACCCCAATGTCAAATAATTTTGTTTAGTGAGAAGCCAATGGTGTAAGTAAAAAGTCACAACCCAGTCTTGGTAAATATTAAAACATAAAGTATGTAATAGCACAGAAAGGTATAAAAAGAATTTGGGGGCTCATTGAAAGATCCATGTGCCAAAATGCTCTAGCTCAAATCTACCAAGATAAAGTACCATATTGACATGGAATTACTCTTTAAGAATAATGAAAATTTTTTTCCAGAAACCCACATGCAATTTGGTATTACCTATAAAAAAAAAAACTGATTCTTCAAAAATTAATTTTTTTACATTAACATGGAGTCACTCATTCTAATAAGAAAGGGGGACACACTGACAAGTGGAGACCCCTAAGCCTCTTGGTCCACAGCTGACTAAGCCAACTAACAAACAACTAAGACTTGACCAAGAACGACCCCAGTGACAACTGGAAACACACAGCTCCATGGCCTACGGCCAACTAAGAGCCAACTAAGAGCAGCCTGTACAATTAATTACTAGAGACGCTTAGCCCTCGCGTTCACAACTGACTAAAAGCTGACCTAAGAGCTGATGAAGAGTGAGCCAAGGAAGCAATGGGCAGACACCAGAGCAAGAATACATATAACAATATAAAGAACAATAAGAAACCACAAGAAGAAGCTGGTTCAACATCAAGACCTGAGAATATAATGATCCACTACTGGCATATACCCGAAGGATGCACATTCATACCCCATAGTCATTAGCTTAACTATGTTCATAGCAGCATTATTAGTAATAGCAAGAACCTGGAAACAATCTAGATGCCCCTCAACTGAAGAATGGATTAACAAACTATGGTACATCTACACAATGGGGTACTATTCAGAAAAAAAAAAATCCTAAAATTTGCAGGTAAATGAATGGATTTGGAGAATATCCTCCTGAGTGAGCCCAGAAAGATAGTCATGGCATGTACTCACTCATAAGTGAATTTTAGACAAAAAGCAAAGCATACCCAAGCTGCAAACCACAATCTCTGAACAGCTTGGGTTCAGAACTTAAGAGAGACATCCAGAGATTCCCCTAAGAAGAGAAAATAGAGATCACCTTAGTAAATTGGGATCATAACAGGTTGCAACCAAGAAGAGGTGGGAACAAATCATGAAAGAAGAAGATTGAGTGAGAGGAGCAACACAGAGGAAGGGAAAAAAAGAGATGGATATCTCGATAGAGGAAGCCAGTGTGGGGATGGAAAGAGACTGGGTGTTAGGGAAACCTACAAGAACTCACAGGATGTCCCTGGCTAGGTCCCCAACCAAGAGCAGAGGTGTTGCCTAAGTAGGACTTTCCCTATAATTAAATGAATAACCATGCTAAGTGTCATCACAGAACCTACATCCAACAGTGAATAGAGGTGGAGGCAGAGATCCATGGCTGAACACCAAGCCAAGCTCCTGGTCCAGCTGAGAACAGAGGAGGAGAGTCTGTATGAGCAAGGGGATAGGGATTATGAGGAAAATCCCACAGTGGTGGCTGGCTGGAGCTCTGGGGACCTCACTGTATCAAGAACAGCTACTGGAGAGCCATAGGGAAAAGGAGCTAGGCCCTCCAAGGGTAGACAACTGTCAATTGGCATGGGCAGTATATGGAGTCTTGAGGGGTGGGATCAGACTGTGTTCTTGGTGGCCTGTCACCTTGGAGCCCATTCCCTGCAGAGGAGCACCCAACCCAGTCTTGATATTGGGATGAAGAAATCAGATTTGCCTGGGCTGGATGCGCCAGGCTGAGCTGACCCTCCTTGGGGCTTCTTACCCTTTTAGGAGAGGGGATGGGTGGATGGGGAGTGGGGAGGCTGAAGGCTGACTGGGAGGGGTTGGAGGGAGGGAAGGGAGGGGGATCAGGGGGATATATGGATTTAAAAAAGACTTTTTTAAATAAAAAATAAAATAAAATGAAGACACAAAAATTTTAAAAATAAAAATAAATATAATATTTTTAAAAAATATGCAAGAGCTAGCTAGCGATCTGCCTGAGCCATAGGCCAAGAAGCATGTAATTAATATAAGCTTCTGTGTGTTTCTGTGGGACAGTGGGTCTGTGAGTTTGGATCCTAGGACAGACAGACCAGAAACCTCTTATTACAGAAGACTCATTAGAGCCTTTCCAATTTGTGGGGTACCTTGGTTTCCCAATCTATAGTCACCACTAATTTTGATGTTTGTAGAAGACAAGGGTTGGAGTTAAACAATGAGGAGATGAGAAGAGAGTCATAGAGATTACTTGTTCCTGGGGTATTGTTCCCAAATGATGCTGTGGCAAACAGCTTTCAAAGGACTCTCAGAATCTGTCAGTTTTTCGATGGGAAGGTACAGGAGCATTCCAATAGTGGAGGGGTGCCTAAGCAGGACTTCCCCTATAACCAAATGAATAGCCACCCTAAGTGTCATTACAGAACCTACATCCCAATAATGAGTAGAGATGGAGGCAGAGATTCATGGCTGAGCACCAGGCCAAGCTCCTGGTCCAGCTGAGAGCAGGGGAGGAGAGTCTGTATGAGCAGGGGATAGGGATTATGAGGAGAAGTCCCACAGTGATGGCTAGATGGAGCTCTGGGGAGCTCCCTGAATCAAGAACAGCCACTGAAGAGCCATAGGGAAAAGGAACAGGGCCCTCCAAGGGTAGGCAACTGTCCATTGGCATGGCCAGTATGTGGAGCCTTGAGGGGTGGGATTAGACTGTGTTCCTGTGCATGGACTGGTACCTTGGAGCCCATTCCCTGCAGAGGAGAACACCTAACCCAGTCTTGATATTGGGATGAGGGAATTGGGCCTGCCTGAAGTGGATGCACCAGGCTGAGCTAACCCACCTCAGGACTTCTTGTCCTTCTGGAAGAGGGGATAAGGGGATGGAAAGGGAGAAGGCTGAATGCAGGGAGATACATGGAAAAAAGACTTGAATGAATGAATGAATGAATGAATGAATGAATGAATGAATAAATAAATAAGTAGATAGATAGATAGATAGATAGATAGATAGATAGATAGATAGATAGATAGATAGATAGATAGATAAAGGAGGTGGCATGATACTAGATGTGAGGTTTGGGTGACAAGTTCAATGTTGTTTTATGGGCCCTCTCCATAAGGACTATCTTGGATGGAAAATGAGTTCATAAAGGCCAGTAAGTAGGCCAGGTTGGTGAGGTTTGAGTTCAAAGTGATGGGAATTTACAAGCCTTGATCAGGGCTTAAAGTCAGGCTATTACTCATTATTCTAAAAATTGGGTCACACGTTGATCAGTCAACAGATGTTCCTTGGGCCTATTTATCTCATCTTGTGTTTTCTCAATATGGTTTTTGAGTTAATTAAAACCACCTTTCCTCCCATTTACTAACATTTATTTAGATTTTCTCATTTCCTCAAGCCAGCAAAACATTATGCAGTTACGAGAGGGAAAGCCCGAACGCTCAGGTTCCTGGTGGCTCTCACATTAGAAATTAACTGCTCAGGTAACTGTTAGCTGACTTTGTCCCATCCCCTCCCATGTGGCCATATTAGGCAGGTCACCAACTGTTTCTCTCCTCAAAGACTGGTACTATCCAGCCCACTTAGTCTTCAATCACTGAACAACCTTGGTTCCATTAATGAGTTAAGCATATGAGAAAGAAGTAAGCGTTTAAAAGGGTAACCAAGGCCAAATGATGACTCAGTGTCATCAACTCTCAACAAAATTCAGACAGCAACTGGGCTCCCTCTTCTTGTCAGATTCTCCTGATCTCACTTGCTAGGATCAGAGTCATTTTCATCTCCTCAAGACATTAACACAATAGGTATCCTTAAATGGTTTGCAATTCAGTTGTTGCTGAACGATATCACTTTTTCTAATTGACAAAAGAAAGGCAAGCTCTTGGAAGACATGTTTATTAATAGTGGATCCTCATACATACATAAAGACTTAAGTGTTATTCCTAATAAACTAATATTAGGACTATAAACTTTCAAAAAAAAAGTAGTATAGTACATTGAATTTGTTTGATTACATGTTGGATAAACTTCCATAAATAAAATGAAAAAGAACAGTATGCCATTAACCATACTCAATATTAATTATATTAATTAGATATGCACATTACTATTTAGGAATTATCAAGTAGTCCAGACACATAATTATACCTGTAGTCTCTTATACCATGATTTTTTTCCCAACTATGCTCTTAATTAATCAAATACAGGAGAAAAAAAACCAGGATTCATAATCCTGAATTTTGGCCTAGGCTGTAGTAGTAACTATGAGGTTGAGAGAAATGTTTTAGCCAGTGGCTTACTATCATAAAGGGAGTGGCTTTATTTGTCTCTTATTGACTTATAAGAACAGTCTACGTATTATAAAATGCATGAGTCAAAAGAATTTCTAGGCAAATTTTTACATCATCAACTACGTTATAATACCCACCCATCTTCCCACTTCCAGGCAGGGTACTTTGTGGGACACAATGCTCTCAATTTGAGGACTGTAACTTTTACATCAGTTTTCTGCATTGACTGCACACTTGGGAATAG
The DNA here is from genome assembly GCA_033318265.1 of Phyllotis vaccarum. NCBI lineage: Eukaryota > Metazoa > Chordata > Mammalia > Rodentia > Cricetidae > Phyllotis > Phyllotis vaccarum. The sequence continues at coordinate 59,833,467 of JARWLC010000019.1, read as the reverse complement.
AATGAGCTAGAATCCTGACTCATTGCAGAGAGACTGGCCCCACCTATTTCTACTAGGAATCACTGGAAACATCTTAGGAGGGAAAAAAATGACCCATATTTTTTCTGGCTACAATTTCTTAATTTACTGAAGGTAAGTTAGTCTCCTGAATCACCATTTTCTTATACTAAATTATTTATTCTTCCAATTCCAGTTTTTGCTGATCTCTTAACTAGCAAAACTTACAATCGCCAATTTAAGAATTAAAAAAAAAAAAAACAGTAATTTTATTTTGTGACCATTGTGTACCTGATCCAAAATAAATAATGAACTTTAAGATAGTTTTAGCAAGCATAAAGGTGTACTCATAAACTGCTTGAATAAATGATGATCTTTTATCTATGTACTTTTAATAATCATGATTATTTTGCCTTTCTCTTCCCCAAATAATCCATTCAAAATAACCATAGGTAAAAAGAGAAAAACTTCCATTTTTAATTGCAACTTATAGAGTATGGATTTTTCCAACCTAAACAATTTTAAGAATATCTTAATTGCAATGAGAACTTTGTCCTGCTTGGGTAGGTGGGAATTCATCTAGACGACAACATTTCACAAAGAAGTAACAAATGGGCTCACGGATGTTATGTGAGGTCTGTACGTGCTGTTTTTCACATCCATACACCAGGAACTACAGAAGATCCTGGAACTGCCAAGACACTGTGCCACCTCAGAAGCAATCAGGGAACCTAAGTAATGACTTTGTCTGTCAGTACATCTGCAAAGCAGTGTCTGTCATTTATCTAACACCCCTTCGATGCCCACAACATTACCATTGTCTAAGACTGATGGGAACCATCTAAACTTCACTCATGGGTACTATTCCTGAAACCTTAAAGGATGGGGTATCAGAGTCATTTGCTTTCTCTGCTGCTGTCATTAAACACTGGCCAAAGGGTTTATTTGGCTTACAGGTTACAGTCTACCTAAAGGGAAGCCAAGGCAGGAACTCAAGGCAGGAGCTTGAGAAGAACCCACAGAGGAAAGTGCTTACTGGGTGGCTTCCTCTGAGTGACTCAGCTACCTTTCTTATAAAGTTTAACCCCACCTCCTGCCTATGGATGGTACCCATTTTCCAGCTGGACCTTGCTAGTTTCAATTAGTAATCAAGAAAATGCTCCACTGTTATGCCCACAGGCCAGTCTGATGGATGTAATTCCTCAGTTGCCTTTTCTCAGGTGTGTTTGTGTCAAGCCGATAATAAAACAGTGGCCCACGTTGATGTAACTAACAGTTGTGGTCTGGATTATTGTGCTCAGAAAGGTTAAAAACTAGGGCAGGCAAATGATGGCTTAATTCAACAGTTTGTTCCCAAAGTCTACTTTTTATTTAAGTGACTATGTAATTTTAAACTATATTAAAAATACTTGAATGCCTGCTCTGACCCATGTAAGTCACAAAACAGTAGTTTACTTAGCTGGACTCCTTTTTGTAAGCCTCACCTTACATTCCTACCAGGAAGCAGAGTTCTTAGAGACACAGCAGCCATAGCTCCCAGGTCCTGCTTTAGGTTTCTGGTTTTGTTTTGTTGGGGGGGGGGGGCTGTTCTGTTTTATTTTTAGAATACTTTCCAGAATCAGAATTCACATTGATTTAAACTTTTTTAGCCACATCTCTTGATCTTCGTAGAAATAAAATTTGTCACAAGTTTTGCTACATTCCAAAAACTTAAGCTGTAGTGGGGATGGGAAGTGTGTCTCACATTTATTTATTTATTTATTCTTCAATAAAAACTGTTCTTCAGCAGGTGTTCAAATTCCAGGTTAATTATATTCCAAACATAATGAACCTTCTCCATCTCTTCCAAGCTTCTAATTGGCTTCAAAACATCAGCATTGTGGTTAAAGTTCCTCCCTGCCATGAGAAAATAAAGAGCAGTTAATGGGGAAAGCCATAACGTACTGAGATGTATTTCTACTGTGGTGTCTCAACAAGCTACCTAAAATCAGCTGTGCTTGTTATGTTTTCTTTAAAGAGTGTGTGTGTGTGTGTGTGTGTGTGTGTGTGTGTGTGTGTGTGTGTGTGTGTATACGCGCGCATTCTGCTAATTTGTTTCTTAAACCTCTACAAATGCCACATGTTTTCATTCATTAACACATTGCGGGGGCTATATGGTAGCTAGGAAAGTGGTGAAGAGATCTGAGTTTGGAGCATGTGCCTGAGTGTTTTCAAAGCCACCTGCTCCCTATGAGCGACCCTGGATTTTCTTTTTTCCTCTTATTTTTTTAATCTTTGACAATTTTACACACACACAATATAATGTTTTAACCATAGTCTCTCTCTCTCCTCCTTCCCTCTCTCTCTCTCTCTCTCTCTCTCTCTCTCTCTCTCTCTCTCTCTCTCTCTCTCTCTCTCTCTCTCTCTCTCTCTCTCTCTCTCTCTCTCCCCCATCCACTCTCACCAAAAGCCTTCTTCCCAGAAGCACCCCTCCATTTTCATCATTTCCTGTTTATGTGTGTGCCAGTGTGCCGAGTTACAGTTGTTTACAAGGGCATGAATGGAAAGTTATTTACTGGAATGTGAGAAACTCATCAGCGGTTAGGTCACGAAAGTGAATAACACCCCTCCCAAGGCAACCCTTAACTATCCACAGTCCCTCAGAAGTGGGTGGGACCTTGTTGGACCTTCCTCCAGTGTAGAGCACCCTTCTGAAGGCTGTAAGGTCTGGATCCACTGTCCTTGGTTTTAGAGGATATTCTTAGTTAAATCTTTGTTTTGTGGGTTTTTAAAAAATATACTTTAATGTTGTGCAGTCTATCAGAAGAAACCATATCGTGCAGTCATAATCCTTAATTAGGATGAATCCCTTCTTTCACTGTCTTGACCCTAAATCTGATATATTTTTTCTTTACTTATTTATTTGATAGAGTTGCACCACGAAACCCAGGCTGGCCTCAAACTCTCAGTATCTTTTCTCAGCCTTCTAAGTGCTGAAATTACAGGTATGTGTTTTCATACCTTGACCCGATGCATTTTTAATCCAGGAAACACATTCAGGTCAGTATCTCTGAAGTACTTGGACAGAGTTTTGAGTGTGGTGATATCTTTCATATTTAATAAAAACTAGTCTGAAATATCAAAGAGATCTACCCACAGTCAATCCAGGAGGATCAGAGAGTGGTAATTTACATCTTTAATCCCAGCAGGTCTGAGTTTGAGACCAGCTTGGTTTACAGAAAGAAAATTTCAGGCTCCCAGGTAGGCAGTGGTGGTGTCAGGCCTTTAATTCCATAACTCCAGAGACAGATCTTTCTGTGTTTCTGTGAGTTCAAGGCACAGAAAGACAGAGCAGGCAGTAGAAGCCACGAGGAGCGAGGCTGAGGAAGCTGGAAGACAGCTGGGTGAGATCTGACTGTGGTGTTTCCTCTCTGATATCTCAGCCTTTCCCTGAGATCTGGCTTTGAGTTTCCTTTATTCATGCAACACATGGGAAACAATGCAACACATTCATATTCTTTCCACTGGCTACTACTAAAATGGATCAATGAGCCTTGCTTTGGCTGGAGCTGCAGAAACGAGTGGGTGTTCTGATCTAAAAGGCAACTGTGGCTTTCAGCAATGCTGTCATCACCTTCTCTGGGAGACTTTTAGAAGCGTCGCTACCATGAATATGAAATTCAAAGATCATCAAAGAGAGAGAACTGCAGACGCTTGCCCTAGATAAATGATTTTAAAAAGTGGAAAGAGAAAGAATGAGGCCTGATCAAACATGTGGTTCAAACCTACTGAAAGTGTCTCGAAAGGTACATATGGAAGACCATGCTGAAGCACATGGGAGATTTATGGATACTCCATAGAAACCACCTATGAAATATATTTTATAGCATCCGACTACTGATGAGATCTATGGTAGCAAGAGAGAAAGGATAACCTAGCCCAAGGCTCTAGGCCAATGCCAATGTGAGTTTGTTTTTAATCTTTTCTGCTTCTTACTGTCAATACCATCACTTAGGTAAAAATCATCTCTGCAAGGTTAATCTTTTTCACGTAAGTCCCATCTATCTTATGGATTAATCTGTGGCCATGCATAAACGCTGAAGAATTCAATAAAGGTTAGTCATTAATAAGACTCTTGACACGTGGGTGGTAATTACTTGCTTATGTTTGTAGCATTAGCGTAAGGCAAACTACTAGGACCTTATATAGTGGGGTTGTTGTGCTGCTTACATTTGATGCTCTCTCACAAAAGCTGCAAACTCAGGATCGTTAGCATACAGTTCCAAAATCCTCATTCTCTCTTGAATTTCCTTGAACAGAAGGGGGAAAGAGGCTATGTAATAGATCTAACATTATAAGGAATGATGAGCTTCTGGACTACCCAAGAAAAAAGTTGAAGAAAGAACTCACCCCCCCCCCCCCTTAGCAGAACAGAAGGCTCTACCTATAGTGTTCTAGATAGTATATGAATTAAGACTGGTCCTGTAGCTCAGAGGTAGAGCACTCACTTAGCATGCACAAGGCCTTGGGTTTAAGTTCCAGCCCTACTGAAAAGAAAAGAAAACTATTTCTGCATAGATGCTATATAAACAATCTAACTCTAACATATATTCCTAATACAGAAATGAATAAAGGATGGAAAATGTTCTAATTGTGGAAAAATAAGTCACCAGGTAGGGAATAAAGACCAGCTAAAAATTTAATACCCTCTTCATACTCTAAGAGATATTATCAGGTAATAACTAAAGATTCTTCATCATCTCTTGAGGCCCAAGCATGGGTATACATACACACCCACACACATGTTCACATAGAGCAGCAGTGCAGCGATAGAAATGAAAGCGTCCTACCTCTTTGGAAAGGTCACTGCTCTCATACATCTGTCTGATTTCTTCTCTGCTCAGGCCACCAAGCACCTCTTCACTAGCAGATCTATAGAAGAAGTGCTGGCCACTGGGCTTCTCATACTGTTCACGTCCAGCCAAGGGGCTTTCATATGCAGGGTTGTACTTCACAGCATTCTCCACAGATGACAGGCTGTCAGGCTGCCTGCTGGAGCCACAGGAAGAAATGCATGATTGATTTAAAAGCTCCTCTGGGTGCCAAGCTATGTGAAAGGCTATTTTTCTGGTACAAGATTTCTGTTAGGGAAAAGTAAGTGGACATAGATGTGGGGTCGGGGAAGCTATGACATATGACTAGATTAGTCTCAGGTGTCATCACTGTACCCAGTTTCATTTATCATGTTTCCCCATAGTACCTGACACTCAATAAATACTGGTTGGGGACAATGTCTGCTGGTGAATAGTATTTCATTAGTAAACACAGCTTCGTCATTTCCAGAGGAACATCTATGAAATAATCATATATAACCACATAGAAAAACCTCACAAAAATTTAAATACTGGAAGACCAAAATCCCTGGGCCTCAACTGAATTCCATTAAGGTTCATTCGCTGAACAGTGATTATGTGCTATGATCTTTCTAAATGCTGATGAGTCAAAGAATCTGTTGGCCTCTGCCTTAGAGAAGATCACAGTCTGTTGAAAATTCAGTAAATGCAAAGCTTAGGAATTGTGGAAGTGTGTCTTGGTACTCTAGGAAGGACCCCAGAAGGGACGCCACCTTGGCTAGGCCAGAGGTGGGGGAGACTGACCTAAAGTAGCCCTTGTGGACTCTAGATATTCACGTGGGCCTCCTTGACCTGGCTCGTTTTCACTCATTGATTACGAAAGTACCCACCCATCCCGCGCAGAAGGACTTTCTCCTGCAATCACAAGGATCACTAAACCTTCAAGACTCCCTAGTTCCATCCTCATTCAGACCTCTTAGCATCTCATTCACAAGCTGCTTGGATTCCTCCAGATATGGCACCAGTGTGAGGATGTTTTCATTCAATTTCATAGCTCTCTGCCTCCACCCAGCTCTTTGCCCAGTATCTGGCACATAGTAAGAAATGAGTAAACAGGCATTCGGTTCCATTAGGAAGCTCTCTCCTTATTTACCTGGTGGGCCTCTGTCTTTCTCTCCTGATATTCTGAGCTTGAAGTGTCTTCACAAGGAAGAAGATGACAGCAGAAGCGACCAGGAGAAGGCTAACCACAGAGGCTATGGTGATGCCTATGACAAAGGGCTCAGACACAAACTCCTCACAGTGTTGGCCTCGATACCACCAATTCGAACCAACCCGGCATCTGTAAATACAGTCACCAAACTCAAGATCTAAATCACTTTGCTCAAAATGATAGCAAACAGAACCTTCATTGGAATGGGAAGGGTGGATATATAAATTCTTATCATGTACATTTTCAGTAAGGACTTGAAGGGAGTCCTAGGGCTATAGTCCAGTAGTAGAGTGCTTGCCTAGTACACATAAACTCCTGGGTTCCATTCCCAGCAAAGCTGGAAAAGAAAACATGCCTCGGCATACAAGTTTAATAAGCCTATGATCGAAGGCTATGCACAATTTAGACGTAGACCAGTAGATCTTGAATAACTTTTTAAATGACAGGTTAAAATATGAAAAGCTTAAAGAAATATTACATTCAGCCTTATCATTTACAGATAACAAAGACACATGGTCAGGAAGGAAGGTAACTGCCACTCAGTCACAGTTACTAACAGTCTCTAGAATGCAGCTTTTAACGCCTCACATGTCATCTCACCACCCTAAAGAGACCCTCAAAGTTTTGGCTCCAAAGACTTGTGCAAAAATGTCTTCAATCCCCAGAATAGTAAGGACGTCACTGCTTTACAAAATAATGTCAATTTCCCTGGCCAGGAAGGTTTTCTAATTAAACCTCATGCTTTTTGCATAAATGCATTTGAATCATCTCCAGCTATTTGTTTCTGTCTGGTGTATCTATGCCAATGTTTACATTTACACATTAACATCTTATTTACATCCCTCCTGATTATTCCCAGCATTCCCTACTCTTTCAGCCATGCATCTGCGGTTATGTGTGGCTGGGAAGTCAATGTTTGGTTTTTTGTTTGTTTTTGTTTTGGACAGAAAACGGTCATCCTCCTATTTGACTTTTGTGTCTGCTTCCCTCAGTAGTTCTGCCTTTACAAATAGATCTCAGACTCAGGAAAATACACTTGCTATCACTTTGAAAATCTTACTTACCTTAGTCCTGAATACTCAATATGCTACAAGGTCGCAAAGCCATTAAGAGTAAAACCAAGATGGTTCATGAGCAGTTAATACCTAGTGCTCTTGTGGAGAAACAGTATTTGGTTCCTAGAATCCACAAGTCAGTTCACAACCATTTGTGACTCCGGTCCCAAGGAATCCAACACCTTCTGACTTATGTGGGCATCAGACATGTATACTATGCATATATTAAATGTAGGCAAACACTCATATACATAAAATAAATCTTTAAAGAATAAAATCCAATCAGGATAAGATAGCCCCTTCTATTTGCACTTTTATATGTAAAGTGCTGACCTTACATATAAATCTTATGTGAACAGTGATGATTGCATTAACCCCACTGAAAACAGCATACAGAGATCCCAGCTAATATAAGTACTACCAATAGGAAACATTCAGAAAAAAGTTTACAACTTCCTAACAGCATAAAATAACCCTAGTGGGTATGTGATTCAGGCCTATTGGGTGACCCAGTCTTCACATGAGAATAAGACATGTGCCAGACACAACAGACATTATTGTGATTGCCCTACAATTCTACTATCAATCTATTCTCTTCAGAACTACACAGAACCTTTAAAGCCAAAATCCCAAATTGCAACATACCTACAAATGGCCCCATGGCCAGGCATAATGTCACACTTTCCATCATTCAAGCAGAAGTCAGGCTGTAGATCACAAAGACTTTGACAAGGCCGGTCATCCACACTCAGGTACCCAGGGTAGCATTTGCAATTCGCATCTCCACTCCATGGATTTACCAAACACTCAGAAAATTCATTACAGGCCTGAAACTTGCATGGGTTGGCGTCATCACCTAAAACATCAAACAAGTCAGAGAATAATATAAGTCAAAACACAGGAACTGAGATACACGAAAAAAAAAAGTTCCTCCCTCAAAGTACCATGGGAAAATCCCCAACCTGAATCATAAAAATACATCATCATCTCTACTCCACACACTGTCGTGTGTCTGACCCATGCTGAGACCATGGGATTAGAAGAGAGCCTAGAAAAAGAAAATGGTGATTTCCTTGTGGGTAGGGGTGCCCTATTTAGATTTGCAGAAACTGATAGAGAAGAAAATCATCCCCGCGTCTCCTCTGCTCATTCCAAACAATACCTTGTCTTCAGTAATTCACGGTTTCACTGACAGGGTAAGAGAAAAGGACAAAAGAAGCCAAGAACAACTCAAAAGTGATGTACGATATGAGCCATGGGTGTGTCTACCCTGGTGCCACCATATCTTCCTCCGAAATGAATGGCAATGGGTAAACAGCAAGTGGGATATTGAGAATAGAGCTAATAGCTGGAAACAATCGTAGATGTCCATATGAGAGGTATAAAGGTTGGCTAGAAAGGATAAAAAGTTAGTAGTCCTTTCTAGCTAAGAGACTACACAGCAGGATCCCACTGTACATTCCCTGGGTATGTGCCTCATTTCTTAGTAATTACTTTGTAACTTTATAATCACAAAATAATTTAATTTTGACCTGTAGTAGGAGGTTTCTGGCCTGGACTTTTGGGCCTAGCCTCAAGGTTTGGACCCACAGACACAGACACGCAGAGACACACAGATGCTTACATTAATTTTAGGCTGATCGGCCTAAGGCCCAGGCATATAACTTGCTAACTTTTTACTCTTAAACTAACTCATGATTCTTATCCTGTCCAGCTATGGGGCTATGAATCTTTTCTCAGAGCAGGATAGTTGTCCTCAGCATCTTCTGGCTTGTCTGGAACTCTGGAGTCTCTGTGGCATTTCTGCTCAGTTCTTCCTGTTCCCAGAGTCTTCTTAGTCTGGTAGCCCTGCTCACACTTTCTGTCTGCCTTTGGCCAATCAGTGCTTTTTATTAAACTCATAGGCGTGACAATTATTTACAATGTAACATCATAAATCCACTACATTGACCCACAATTTAAAATAGGAGCATATACACTGGGTGCTGCAGAGAATCTCTTATTAACGAAAGCAAAATTTTTGAAGACACCGAGTGTGGAAAAAGTTAGGTAAGATACAAGTCATGCTTACCTTAGCCAATGTTAACATAAAGCAACAATAATACTTTAAAATATACATGCAGTAGAGAAATTCTATCCAAAACTTTTAAATTTTGTGGCTACTTTATGGGCTAGGAATAAGAAGGTAACAGAATCTCTTTTCTATAGACACTATGAAACAGTGTGCTTATCTATGGTAATACTCATTTTAAAAAAAAAAAAAAAAAAGTTGACTAGGAGCTAAATATAGCTCAGTGGCTGAGGACCTGCCTAACGCGTTTGAAGCCGTGGGTTTGGACCCCAGAACTTCGAAATGGAAGGGAAGCACAATAACAATGAGTCATAACTGCTCATACTGATAGAGTTATCAAATACTTTTGCATATTTGCTTAGTCCTAAGACTCACCTTATTAGATATATAGACTGGGTAATAGAATGCCTATATAATACATGAGCAACTTAAAGATCAAATGGATTCTCTAAAGTCATAAAAATAATAAATGATAGAGTGAAGGCAAAAATTCTTTCCTTACAAATTATAAGCAATTGCTTCTTTCACATACCACAGAGAAAAGTATATGCAAACAACCTCAGAGGGCTCATGTGACAAGAGATTCGAATACTGGGAGATTAGCTAAAGCAATGAATAACAGTCCTTCCAGAATTTTAAAGGAAAGAATGCCTGCTTTTTTCCCCCTAGCTTAGAAAAAGCAGATCTCATTTTCAAACCAGCTTGAGAATAAAAGGACTACAGAAATGACTAGACATTCCACATGACTTCTCCTTAGATCCACTATCCCCTCATAGGTGGAAGGAAGCAATAAATAAATAAAATCCAAGGCTCCAGTGGTGTTCTCTGCATCAAGTTCTTGCAAGAAGTGGTTCCTTTCATACATGCACAGTGTTTCTCTCAACAGACTACTCTCTTGGCTACTTAGAGTACTCTCTGTTACTCTATGCTCAGTGCTTACTATAACAGACTCGTGTTGCTAAGCACTGTCCACACAAGGTAACGTTATCAAAGTGTGCTACACTCTACAGAGGAGACAGACATAATATCATAGAAAAACTAACATATCAGGACAGATCCAGTGTAGAGTATGGGAATACTGGAAGAAAGATTTGAACTGGGGCCTAAACTAACTGGGAAGGGGAAATAGTTTGGCAAACAAGATAGTAGTGTGCAAAGCCTTCAATGCCACAGAAAGATTCGGGTATCTGAGGAAATGAAACACACAATTTGACTGGAGTATGGTCAAAGGGTTAGATCCACTGGGTAATATTGGAAAAGAAGATGGGGTTCAGACCTTGTGTTCTTGAACCAGGCAGCTATTGATTCATATAAAGCATTGGTATAAAATCATCTGAAACCTGCTTTACAAAGGTTAGGGCTGCTGTCTAGAGAAGAGGCAGGTGAAGGAGCCAGAGAAATAGAAGAAGCAGTCCATTTGAGACATGGTGTTCATTCAGAAAGACTAGGAACCACGGCAATATAGACAAGAGCCTGGATCTGGGATATTTTATAACTGGGTATTAATAACATAAATTTGGTGAATAGTTGAAAGTTGGGTTGATGGAAACTAAGGAATCAAGAGTGACTTTCCGAGGTTTCTGGCATAAGCAGCTAAAAAGATAAATATTCCATTGGTTGGTAAGGAAAAGTATAGATTACTTGAAGAGTAAAAGGATACATAGAATAAGAGTTCACTCTTAAATACTTTCAATTTAGTACACACAGAATACGTCAAATACACTTCAGCAGGGATTGTCCCGCAATTAAGTAATACTTCTGAGAAAAGCTTGATCAGTATAAAGAAACACAGAGGAGATCCAAGCAAGGCCTGGTCTGTAATCCCAACTACTTGGAAGTATGAGACAGGGGTTGCAAGTTTAAGACCTACTTGAACTGCAGAGGTAATTCAAAGCCAGCCTGGACAACTTCGGTGAGCCTGTCTCAACAGTAAACCAGATGGCTGAGGATGTAGCACAGTGGTGGTTGGCCTAGGATGTGGGAAGCCCCGAGTTCAATAACCAGTACCTCACATAAAAATGCAGAAAATTTGCATGAAACGTAAAGGGAATCAATACAGAAACTTGAAGTGTTTATCTACATATCATCTATTGGAAGAAGAAAGGACATACTTAGCTCATGGCAACATAAAGACAAATCAAAGGCAGGTCCTGTGGATAAGTGAGAGAGACCTGGGAAGAATGTGTAGAAAAGGAAATGGGAGGGTAAATAACAAAGGTACCATTGTGTTCTCAACATTTGAGATGCCCTTGAAACACTTATTTCGCTAATTTTCAAGAGGTGGGATTGTGTCTAATACAACACTTCTTCTTCATACACTATCAGATTTACTTTGACTCAATGAAAAAGAAAACACACAAGAATTGTTACTCGATTCTATTAAGAAGGTTAGTTCAAATGATAGGCAGTGTGGTTACCTGATTCCACATCCAGGGAGTATTTATCAATATTCAAGTTCATGGTTTGGTAGGCAGTAGTACAGAAGTCTTCCAGAATCATATACACGGCGTTGTTGACATCAGGAGGGACAGAGTCGGCAAACTTCACTCGGCTGTTCACCACAATGCTGCCGTTTCTGAAGTTCAGGATTTCTAAGTTCTGGAACCCTGACAGATTTGATTGAAGATAAGGAATGAGCTGCAAATAACAGAAGAGTCGCTTTTACGGCCAGAGCTTAGCGTTTTGTTGAATACAGGCCAGAAAGACAAAAGCAAGCATGGACAATGCTCAGGTGAGGTTTTTTGGTTTTGGGTTTTTTGGGCTTTTTTTTTTTTTTTTGTAAGTATTCAACAAAATGAAAAACCTTTGGTCCCTGCAGGAGAAAGTAATGGGTTGAAAGAAATAAAGTATCAAATTTTCTTCATATGTATAACTACATAGTCTTTGCACATACATATCAAGCATAGTTCCCCATGGCACATGTATGTATGCACAGATAAGACATGAAATCAGAAGAGTCCTATTTGGGAAGATAAAATGGACTAGCGGGCGGGTGATGACGAACAGGAGCATGTAATGTAGGGCTAAATGTGAGCAAAGTACAGCAATATGTATATATAAAATGCCATAATAAAAACATGTATTTTATACACCAACTAAAAACATTAATAAATAGGAATGCTTTGATTGCATACATTAAGAATATCACAATGACATTTAGAAATTTTATGGGACTCATAAACCATTTTAGATGCCTAGAGTTTATTCGCTCTGCTTCACTGAAGGGCCCCAATAATGAGGATATGAATATCCACAATAGATGGGTCTCATAGTGGGTTTTAGTTCTAGTCATATTTTATTTCTGCCTCAGAATCCCTGGCACACGGTCTTCAGCATCTAGCCTGTCACATACCCCTGATGTCATGTGGATGTTTTCAGTTCTTGAATTCACCTGCCCTTCTGTTCTCCCATCACACCAAAGCCACGATCTTACCTGGTGACAGGAAATTAACACCTATGGAAAACCACTTCTCTGGACTCTGACTCGGTGTGCTGAGGGTGGAGAGGGAATCGCGTAATATTCCATAATTCTAATGATTTACAATCTGTGCTTACCAATTCTAAGAACCTTTGCTCCAAGGCTTTGTATTCCAAGGAGTTTTTATTAAACAAGTCTTCTGAAAACTTCATGTTTGTCACTCGAAGGCTAAAGAAAACCACCAGTGTTCCTGACGTCTGAGTGTGACTCAAGCCGTCCCCTTTTGTGGGCTGAGCCACAAAAGGCATCTCTGTGTAGTGAACATTCGTAGACATTTCCACATAGCTTCCAATCATGCCGTTTTGTCCTTGGATTAGCTCAGGCTGATAGTAATCTGTGCCTACCCGATCTAGTTCTAATGAAATATCCTGTACGCCCATTATTACTTCATCTTCTAGCTGGGTGGAGCTGGTTGTTGGAGGCAATTCAGTGGACTGTGTCATGGAGGCTTTCAACCAAAGGCTGTTGTCAGTGCTTCTTGGTGTACTTGCCAATGTGTCTCTGGACAGTTTCCTTAAGGAAGAAGTTCTTGCCCAAACGATATCTGATTCTGGCAATACGGTCCACACAGGCTGCATATCTGGCTTCACCACTGAAATCTCACTGGGAAGGCCTCTGTGCCTGGATGACTCTGTTTGTACTGTATCGTCCTTTAGAAGAGCACTAGCTTCATCTGTTTTCCCAGTGGGAGCAGAGGTTGCCATAGCGGCCGATAAAAGGGGGGCTTTGGTAACTGAGTAGAAGTCAGTATCTGTTACCTCTGATGTGCGCTCAGGAAAAATTAGAGATGTGAACTGAGTTGTAGACTCTACAAAGATGGGTATAGCAGATCCCCCAAGGAATTCCTCCTCTGTAAAATGTATAGTTCTATCACTGTACCTATGTTCTGAAGGCTCACTAACTTGTTCTGTAGAATCAACTTTGCCATCTATATGTAATTTTTCTATACCCTCCGTTGGCAAGAGTGAATACTCATCTTCAGGCCATGGCTTTGACAGTGTTTTGGTGGTCTTCTCTAAGGAAATCTTGCTCCCTGGCAAGGTCATCAGTTCTACATTTTTCCCAGACCCAGAGCCCAAACCACTTTCAAAGCTGAACTCATTTTCTTCAGAGGTGTCTGGAAACCATGGACTCATGTCCAGCCGGTCTGTGACTTTGGAAGCCAAGGAGTCCAAGCCAGAAGGTGCAGTTATGTCTCTAGCAAGGTTTTCTGTGACAGAAGAGGTCAGATGTGGTGAGGTTGTCAAGAGAGTCATGCCAGAGTCTTCCATGGGTGGTACTGTTTCTTTTGGCACAAATTGAATTAATGAGCTTGAAGGCAATACATCCATAGAAGCATCTACTGGTACTTCAGTATTGACTAATCCTAAAAATTAAAAGAAAAACAGTGTTTTTCATTAATTAATCTACAAAACAAAACCATAGTTTGCCAATAAAAAAAAAAGAAACTAGCTATCTCCACTTACCAGGGACAATGACTGACCTTAATATCTACACTACATAAAGAGGTGATCATAATTCATAATTTGGGACAAGAATTCATGAACATAATCCACTTCTCTGACATGAAGATTTAATTATTGAAATAATCCTCAAAAACTTAACCTAATATCTACACTAAAGGAGATACCATAAATTCACAGTGTGAGACAAGCATTTTTAAAAGCAATCCACTTCTCTGAGGAAAAGTCTTAATTATTGAAATAATCCTCAAGCACTTGCCTCTTTCCCAATGAAAATAAAGAATTGAGCATATTTTAAAAATGCAGATTGAATCCACTGGAAATACATGAGAATATTTTTCTGGAAGTTGTATTTCTCTTTCTCTTCTATGTTTATCGTCTTCATCCTTCATATTTCCCTCATGTTCAAAATTCTAGAGCCATGATTTATTACTTTATTCACCTTCTCTTTCACACATACAGTCCATTCCACAATATTCACAGCAATTTTCTTTCAGTCTTCCCAGTGCTGCGACTCTAACACAGCTCCTCATGCTGTGGCCCCCCACCATAAATTATTTTCATTACTACTTCATAAATGTAATTTTCTACTGTTATGAATCATAATTGTTATGAATCTTCTAATAGATCTCTACCCCACACCCCCAAGACCATTTCTTAAAATACAATGACTTTTACTTTGCAGTCTTACTAATTAAATCTGATTTTAATCTTCTCTCACAAATTTCTCAAGACGTTTTTCCCTAATGAATGCTACCATGTTTTCTTCTTCGCTATAAATCTCTTCAAAGCCCTTGGCCTCTGATTTAGTAAAGAATTATGAAAAGTTATTAAGGTTCCTCACCATCTTCTAAGATGGAAGATCCGGAAGTCCTTCCCTCAGAAGCCACAGGCAAGTCAATGTGAACTGCTGGAGTAACAGAATGAAGAGTCAAGCTGCTACTCTCTAAAATCTCCGGGGAAGAACTGAGGATCACCTTCACAGGAGATGCTAATTTAGGTGTAGACACTAAATCACCCAAAGCACTTTCTGACTGGAGCTCCCTGTCAGTGGTTGAGGGAGGACCAGAGCTGAAATCAAGTGGTGAAATATTGGTGGTGGTGGCAGTGGACTCTTCTGCTGAGAGCCATTCAGCTTGAAGGGTCTTATCCTGAAGAGGGAGAAAAAGGCTAAATCATATCATGGAGAAAAGAAACACAGAGAAAGGAAATACTGGATGGGAGAAACACAAGAGCTCTTGAAGAAAATAGTCCGGAATCAAATCCCAGTTCAGCTAGTTACTAGTTTGAAAATCTACAGAAAACCTGGGCAACCTCTTAAAATTCACCTGCAAAGGGATTGGGTGAAATGCCATACTTAAAAGACTCCAAACAAAATGTATACATGAGAGATAATACTGTTTCTCTGGCTTTGGGTGTTTCATTTCCTTCTATCTTTTTGGCTTAAAATGACTTTAAATACATAGAAGTTAATAGTATATGTAAGTTTTTGTCAAGGACCTAAGCATACTACCCAAAGCAGGAAGGAATAATTAGCAAATTTATCCATCATTTCAAAAGATGTTTAATTGGGGTCATTATATATCACACCTTGGGATGATTTCAGATAAGACATACCCATGAAATTGTCACATGTTTCAAAATACACTTTTCCACCCAACTTTATATTAATATAGTAATAATTTTACTTCAACATTTGGTTCCAAAAATTGAATGTAGACAGAGATGAAACCCTTGAATGTCCTAATTATATAATCTTAAGAAAACCACTCTATGTAAAATAAATGATGATGTCATTAAGTAAAAGAGTCATGGTATTTGGTGGGAGTTTATATATTTTAATCTATGCTAGACATTAGCGTGGTATATAATATTCCGGTTTAAGTTTTCTTTATATTTAGTTTATGTGTGTGAATGTTTTGCCTACATATATGTAAGTGTACTGCATTTATGACTGGTACCCACAGAGGTCAGAAGGCGGCACTGGATCCCCGGGAACTAGAGTTAGAGATGATTGGAAGCAGCCATGTGGGTGCTGAGAACTGAACTCAGGTCCTCTCCAGAAACAGAAAAATTGCTAAACCATCTCTCACATCTTTGGAGGCCAATATTCTAATGAGCTGGGTTAGTTGGGGAAAATGTATAAGAGAAAACACATGTGTATGAAGGAGGAAGCTGAAGGCCATCTTCAAATAACTCAGTGCCAAATGAGCAAGGGAGGAAGTGAACAATTCCAAGATGGGGAAAATGCATAAACCTGAAGAGAGTAAGATTTGGTTGTAGAGGGGATCTCATCAGGCAGACACACTCAGCACTCACATAGTTGCCCCTAGCATCCTAAGAACCTGGAACCATGGGTAGCACATGTAACTGTGTACTGTAGGCAACTTGCAATTGCTGACCTGTCTTGCACCTGTGTTACTCAGCACCACATAGACACACAAAGCTGCCTTGGTTCTGCCTAAAATGTTTAAGTTATTCTGAATGGACATCATGGAGAGAGTAAAAGCTTAATTAATAAATAATAGGACAATAAATTGAAATTCTGAATGTGAAAGAAAAATGAAGTCAAGGAACAATATAAACTTGTAAACGGCTCAGGGAGTTTACCAATGCATTCATTCTTCAGGAACGGGAGGAGAATAGAATATACATGTGTACGTCAACATATAAATGTATCCAAATTTAAACCTAGGAAGACTGTAGAGATTCATGTAGTCCTATCATGCCGTGTGTACTGTTGGTAGCGATGTTCATAGGAGTGAAATGATCAAATGACCAAAACAATCACACACACACACACACACACACACACACACACACACACACACACACCCCACAAAGAAAGAACATCAAAACTTGAAGCCATGGCTCTGGGTTATCCAGTTCTACTGGGTGGTGTAGGGAGATTATGTTGTTCCATTGTAAATAATTGTCCCTGCCTATAAGTTTAATAAAAAGCTCTTATTGGCCAAAGGCAGACAGGAAGTGTGGGCGGGGCTACCAGACTAAGAAAACTCTGAGAACAGGAAGCACAGAGCAGAATGCCAGAGAGAAGCCAGAAGAAGCAGAGGACAACCATGCTGCTCTGAGAAAAGGTACCAAGCCGCATGGCTGAACAGGATAAGAGTCATGGGTTAGATTAAGGGTAAAGAGCTAGCAAGTTATATGCCTGGGCCTTAGGCCGATCAGCCTAAAATTAATGTAAGCATCTGTGTGTCTCTGCGGGTCTGTGGGTCTGTGGACCTAAACCTTGAGGCCAGGCCCGAAAGTCCAGGCCAGAAACCTCTTACTACAGGGTGGTTTCTTTATTTTTGTATCCATACATGCTTCCAGTAACAAGTTCAACTCGAGAATTCTTTTTAACTCAGTGTTTAATGTTGTATTGGTCAATTTCCCTGGTGCTAACTTCCATATGAAAAAACCTTATAGCTCTAAGGAAAGCATAGTGAAAGCATCTGATTTTCATAACTGCAATGCCAGGGCTTCCACATTCAACCTTCCTACCTCTAAAAAAGTCTAAAATATTAGATTTGATTAACAAATGTCACTTCTCTAATAAAGCAAAGCACTGCAGAAAGAAATGTAACTGTACATTGGAAGTCAATCACTTTATGGCTTATTGTCACTCATCAACCTCGCAATGTCCAAATCTCTCATGTTCTTATAAATCATAGAACAGAACAGTGGCATTGGAGGCTGGGAAAGAAAGGGGAAGCAGGGATTTAAAAGATAGAGGTTCATGGTACAAAATTACAGTTAGAAGGAAAAAATCTATAGTCAACAGCAGCCTGTGGCCCATTTCAAAACAGCTAAGGTTGACTATTCCCAACACATAAATATTTGGTCAGAGACGACCAGTTACCCTTATTTGATCATATTGCATGTTAGTGGAAAATTCACATTGTACTCCATAAATATGCATAAAAGTATTTTACATGCTCTAGCCTCCTTAAATAGTTAATTAATTTCCAACAGTTCTCACTAAAGATCTGGCTGAAGGGACAATGGAGCTTCTGCAGTGTAACTGAATAATAAGGCCAGTTAGTCAGTGTCTTCCATCCCTGACTGGCAGCCAAGGCAACACTCTAGCCACTTTGGGACAGAAGGGAATGGGGACTTCATGATATCAGATAGTCTTAATTCTCAAAAGAAGATAAAAATCTGCATTTTTATGTAAAAAATAATCTAATATTTAGATAGTAAGTTTTTAAAATTAGTTTCAAAATGCATGTCCCTTTATGAATCCAGCTAAAAGGTCCCAGCTGGAAACCTCTGGCTGATAGAGAAAATCTTGTCTTTCCATCATGCATGCATGCATGCGTGTGTGCATTTGTGCGTGCGTGCATGTGTGCATGCACCTGTGTTGTGTGTTGCATTGTGTGCACGTGCATGCATGTGTGTGTGCGTGTGCGTGTGCATGTGTGTGTGTGTGTGACTGGGAGTATGTGAAATGTTGGGGCTAGAAGTAGGTGCTAAGTGTATTCTTCAATCACTCTCTACCTTAGTTATTGAGACAGGGTTTTTCATTGAACCTAGAGCTTAGACCGTCTAGACTAGTGAGCTCTAGGAACCCTGTTGTACCATGTTCTAGCACTAGTGTTGCAGATGAGCACTGTCATATTCACTTTTTATGTGGATGCTAGGATTGTGTCCAGCGCTCTTCATGTTTATGTGGCAGGCACTTTATAGACTGACCTTTATGGTCATCCCCAGATCTTTAAATCACGTTTTTTAAAATACCATCACAGCTCACCTGTGGTTAGAGAAGCTTGGATGGTGTGATTAAAAGTGGGGGTGAGATTAACCTTGCCTCTACACTCTGGATGGACTTCAGGACAGGAGCTTTTGTGATGGGGCAAAATAAAGCAAAGGTTCCTCCATCTTGTATTCTGGATGAAGACCATTCCAGGTTTAAACAGAATCTGATCTCCTTGATGAAAATCCCATGGAAAACTACCCAACTCTATTCTAAAAATCAATGGTCAGAATGTCCTAGCTAACTTATCTTAGCCTTAGTTAAAGCTGTATGTGCAGGGTCTCCTTCAGCTAACCATTCATCTGAGCTGTGTGATGGTGCAGAACCTCCCTCCAGATAGCTAACCATCCACTTAGCTTCTGTTAAAACTGCTGGCTTCAAACTGTGTACTCTGAGAAGGCCCCTGCAGCTGCTGAGCCAGACACCTGGACGAGGTTTCTGCCTTTAAAACCTGGTGTTCTGGACATTCAGGGCCACGCCTAAGTCCCCAAACGCTTGGATACGGTCCCACCTGGCTGGAATAAAAACTTTTAATTGGCTCTACTCTGTGTCTGAGTGGTCATCTTGGTGACCGCCCGTAACACTATGTCATTTTATTTATTAGGAAATCTGTCTACTACTCATCTGTGAACTTCTCACAGATAGGGCCACACCTTATTCGGCTTAGTTTCCCTGGTACCTGGCACATAAAAATCACAAAATAAAATGTATTTGAATGGGTAGGTAAGCAAAGACTTAATTAATGTGCCATCTGATGTCAGTATCCCCAAAGGCATTCTTCCTCTAGTACAGCGCCCAATGGAAAGGGTATTTCTAATGACCCCACACTTTAAGTTGCTCAGTGAAACAGATGACCATATAGATCAGTGTTCAAACTAATTTGCTTTCTAAATTTTTGTTGTCCTGAAAATATATACATATTTCATGATTCTACTTGGTCTTATTAATAAAAACCCAGAGCCAGATATTGGGGAAAAGCCGAAAGATCAGAGAGAGAGAGAAGAAGAGGCCAGACACTTCTCACCCAGCTGCTCCTCACAGATCCTCAGACTGACACAAATCCCAGGTGAAAGGCTGAAGTCCTGCCTCTTCTTTCTCCCCCTGCTCTCTCACTTCCTCTTTCAAATCTCCTAGTGCTAAGATTAAAGGTGTGTGACACCACCACCTGGCTCTCCTTGGCCTCAAGTTCACAGAGACCCAGAGGATCTCTGCCTCCCAAGTGCTGGGATTACAGACCTGGGTCACCACTCTCTGACCTTCATGGCAAAGTGTGGCTGGCTCTGTCCTCTGAATTTTCAAGCAAACTTTATTAGATATACAGTATATTACCACATATACATACAAGTAACATTATATGAACTGAGCAAGTTGTATTTGTGTATTTAAGAATGTGTATGTGTGTGATTAATAATCAAAGAAAAAGGGTCCATAGGTTTGAAACAAAGCAACATTAGCACATGGAAAGGTTTTGAAGGAAGAAAGTAAAGGAGGAATGATATAATTTTTATCTCAAAACATTTTTTAATATTTTCCATTTGAGTTCTAATAGCAAGAAACAACTATTTCACACAGTTGGTATTATACAACAAAAAATGACACTTTAAGAATGAGATCTGTGGCTGCTCAGTACTCCCTGTCCTGCCCCATGTCCCTGTGCTAATAAGAAACCACTGAACCACCCCACACAGGGAGTTCCCTGTTGTCATGGGCGGTGTCAACCCTACTGCTTCAACCACACTTGAAAGATTTCCTTTCTCCTCAGCATCTCCCTGTGAGTGAAATAGAACCAGATGTGGCTGGGAAAGAGCGGTAAGAACAAAGGGGAAGGTTCATTCCATTCTGCTTATGTGCACATGGAGATGCTTCACTCCAGTTGAAAATGGGGCTGTGAGGAGGTGAGATGGTTCTTTAAGGTAAAGATGCTCTCTGTAGAAGTCTGTAGCCCAGACTCAATGGCCCGACTCCACAAAAATCCCTACCGTTGTCTACTGACCTCCACACATTACGTGCATCTCCCACACAGAGTACGGGCAAACACACACAAAATAATAATAAACAGTCCCCCTAAAAGAATAACTAAGTCTAGGATACCTCTTATTTTTCAGCTAGTCAGTATCTTCACTCTTTTTATTTCATACATGATTCCACTACCCTAGCTCAACTTCCTTCAAAAAATAATCCTTGAAATAAAAGATGTCTACTCTGCACTTATAAACATCAATTTGCGGTCTTGGCTACTTAAAAAAAAAAAAAAAAAAAAAAGACTATTTATAGGTAACTTCAAAACAACTCAGTGGGCACTTACAGCTTAACCAACCTCCAACAAGTATGAGAAATACTTTTCCCACCACATGTGGGGTTTGGCAATTCAAAAACTTCATTTAACCACTACGGAAGGATTAAGTTTTCTGAATCAATACTTGGTTCCTGTGAGCTGACCACTATGAGCAATGACCCGGGAACATTGAAAAGGGTATTTGAATTGAGAGCAGTGAGGTAAATTCTCAGTCTCAAAGGAAGCAACAAGGGTTTCCAAGAGAGAGGTTTCAGGGCTAAGTTTGGGGTAAGGCACGGTAGCTTACCAGAAGAGAGGGTGTTGCCACCTGAAGACTTGAACTTTGGGTGTTCCAAACTATGTCTTCTGTTTGGGGGAGCAAAACTCCTCTCACTAAGGAAATACAATGTAAAACATCATTTTTGAGAACTGTTACATTTGAGACCCACATATATCAGCACACATACACTCAGCTGTTGGAAGAAAGTTGTTTTAAAAGTGTTACAGGCAACTAACATGCCCTAAGCAAACTGCTGTGCTCACAAAACTCAATCCTTCCAACCCTGAGCTGTAACCTGATTGAATTAGTTTATAAACAAAATGCAAACCAAATTTAGAAACACTGAGCAGATGGCCAGCCAATCACAAGAGCTGGGCTCCCACGAGACGATGCTCAAAAAAGGCAAAAGCTAAGTTTTAAACAATCAATCCCTCTCTGTACCTTGGTCCTGTTTCTTACATGTCACTTTCCATTTTCTCTCCACAAATATTCTGGAGCGTTTGTTGCAGGACATGTCCTGGGTCTCGGGGATACATAACCCATAAATCACTCCTTGATCAAATAGAACCAATCATTAGGGCCAACAAGATGGCCTAGTGGGAAAGGTACCCACTGCCAAGCCAGACACCCAAGTCTAACCCACAGGATCCACGTGGCTTAAGGTGAGGATAGATCCCCTCAGATTGTCCTCTGGCCTCCATACATGCACCGTACTGTGCACACACACAAATAAATAAATAATTTAAGACATCATAAGTACATTTCTTACTTTCCACTTTATATTGATTCTACTTTCTCACATGAGTAAAATACATTACGCTGGAAGTTTTAAAGGTTAAAGGACTCATAAGTGAAGGCATCATGGCAAAGCAACCAGGAAATAAGCAATAATGCCAAATAAGGTAGAACTCTGTCTCTGTTGAACGATGCTGCCATCTTGAAGAAAGCACACTTTGTCCTGGGTGACTGGAAAACCGTTCTAGCCTCCAAACCCATGGTGGTCCCCCTCTCCTTTATGATCCCAACTCTACCTGCTTATTATGATCCATCACTGGATCACCACAGCTATCGGAGGTCAAACCTAGGGTTGAGCTATCTGGGCTCAGCGTGTGGCTCTTTGGGCCAGCTTCATTTCTTCCCTTCATGGTTCCTTCTTCTCGGCCAACTTGTAAACCTTAATCAACTGTCCTTTGGAACAGATCACACCACAGTTGCCTTGTGGCACCACAGCCTGTTGTGATTCAGATTTTCAGGCTCTACTTTCCTCTTTCTTCCCATCCCCTCAATCTGTTTCTAACTGCCATGCTGTGGTCCCCTTCTCCTACTCCACCTTCTGTGGAGATACACTCCAGGAAGTCCACGATAACTATCCCAAATAACTACAGAGATGAAGCTCTACTTATCAGAATAGGTCCTGTCTTGTGCAGTCTAAGAAAGGGTAGAACCATATATATTAGCGAGGTTAGTCTTCGTCGTGATATATTGAATAAGAAAGGAAAACTCCAAAAGGATGTCAGGAGTGAAATTCAACTCACCATTAATAAGCTGGAGAGACTTGGGGTCTGGATTCAAAGACGAATTTCCCATCAAAAAGTTCTGGTGCAGCGTCTCAGCGATATAATCTCTGAAGTTACTAATTGTGTAAACAGCAGTGGGTTTATCATCCAGCTCTACAAGGCCATGGTTTTCCACCTTGTTGGAGTGAAGGCTTATGAGGTCCCAGGTGGTATTGCTGATGGCCTCACCATTGAAGGTAACCGCATAGTGAATGTCTATCCCGCTGTAGATGACAGGGGAACAGATTAGGTCCAGCTAAGAAAGCACAAGAGAGGAGCTTTGGGTCTATAGACAGCATTAGGTCAAGAGGGGAAGTCTGAGAAGGTATGGATGCTATCAAAACCTCCTGGCACCTCCTCTCCCTCCACAGAGAATGGAGGGTCACAGCTCTAATAGTGGGACCGGAAGGAAGCCACAGCATTAGCCTACCACAGTACCAGAGACTCTTCATGCCCCACATTTTGAACGGCTTTTCTTTCCTTCTTTCATAAATCCAACTCCTTCCTTTGCACTAATGTCCTCCTTCCTTCTTCTCCTATGGGAACAACAGTCCCTAGAGAGAAGACGTAACTCCAGAAGCTGACAGACTAATTAGAACTTCAGTGATGGAGAGAGGCTGAGATATCACAAGTCCAGAGCCAAATCCATCACCATTTATTGTCCATCTCTGTGTGTGACCTAACACCTGTGTTACTATTCGATAAATCCTTTGGAATGTACAAACAACCCCAAAACGAACATAGCATCGAGGGCCTTTAACAAAGATTTTCCCAATATTTCTACCATTTTATTTTTAAAATATGCTAACTTATGACTTCCTTTGTTCTAATACTACATGAAACTATTGTCATGATAAAACCTGAAATTCGATGCAACTGAAACCTATGTTTCCAGGTCATAGTCAATTTATATATGTCTCCGGAATGAGCTATCTCTTATCTTCTTTTAGGGATGCTTCTTGCATCAAAACCTTGTTTCAATTTATACTTCCTGGTTTTTTGGGGGGTTTTTTTGGTTTTTTTTAAGATATACTGGTCTGCTGAGATGGCTTGGCCACTGAAGCAGTCTGTCAGCAAGCCTGACCTAAGTTCAGTCCCTGGACCCACATAGTGTGAAGGAGAGAACCAACTTACACAAATTGAACCTGATTTCTATATACATTTTATGGTATGCATGTATGTACACACACGCACACACACACATACACACACACATGCACACACACATCTATAAACTCCCCCCAAAATAATATAAATTTTTTCTCATATTTTATTATTGCTATCAGAAAAGTTAGGTACTAAACCATAACTATTCATTGAAGACAGGAAAACTTCAAAGTTTTAGGCAAAAAGTTAAATGCAAAAATAAAGCAATTTATGTTTTTAATATAAATGATAGATGATAGATAGATAGATAGATAGATAGATAGATAGGTAGATAGATAGATAGACAGACAGAAAGATAGGCAGATAGAACTAAGGCTAGAATATTTTCTAGAATGACAGGCCAGAGAATGTACAGTTTAATAAATTTAAGGCACAATGCAAAGGCTGCTGTGAAATGATTTTTCTTTTGACCTGTTTACAACACTCTGACACTTTCTAATTCTATAATTAACTTAGAAATCCTTATGGGTTTTTCTCTTTTTATCTTCTTCTTTCTTTTGATGATTCCTTTGTTAATGAATTAAGTGAAACAGTAGGCAGTTCTAACAAACAACTATTTACAAAGTAAGTTTTTTCACTAGCCCTCCGTACAAGCAAACGAAAAGACAGCAGAATAAGGAGGGAGAGCAGACAAGCAATGATTGGTGCATTATTTTACATTGTCTTAGACATGTGAAGACAGACTGTGAGAAGATAAAGTTGGAAAGCAAATAGGAATGTGTCTCCTGGAGTCATTCACCCATTCCCTCACTAAGGCATCTCTAACAACTCAACATGCTAGGCAATCACTAGGCCCTTATCTCATTTAGTTTTTACAATAAGCTTATTAAAAGTTTTACCATTTTCAGAATATTGTTAAGGAAACTATTAAAGTTATTTTTTAAAGTTTCTTACAATCTTGCAGTGAAGGCATGGTGGAGACAGGCTTCCACTTTCAATGCCTGCATGCTGAACTAAGTGTGACCAAACTACTGCCCAGCACCTCTGCGTCAGTCACCACACTGGTCCACTTGTCTCTTCACATAGTCTTCACATCTGGTATACAAGACACCTCTGGAGGTCAGAGCTACCTTGAGTGGGAAAAATACCACTCAAGTCATGTGTATAATGGGAGATATCTATTTCAGACATTCCACGGCAGCAAATGACTCCCAGCTCAAAACATAAAAACGGACAGCATCTTTCCATGGAATTAAATATTTGTGTGTGCATATATAGGTGTGTGTATGAGTATATCATCATATGTGTGTGAGTATATACATGCATAACAGAATGTGTGCCTACTTGAATATAGTTGTCATGTGATTGTAAAAGGATTTTGTTATTGTGACTGCCTCTCTTTCTCCTTAAGTTTCCAGCCCCAATATTCAGTGTGGCAACTCATACTGAGAGCTACCCAGTTTATTATGCATTCTAATTGTTTAGACATCTAAATAAAAACATCAACAGAAGAAGACAGCATTGTGAACCCTAGGGGTAGAAGGACCTGGTCAGTCATGGTCAGTCGTTTATGTTCAGTGGAAAGTTTCTGACCAGCATGAAGCAAAGTTCCCTGAACGACCATCACCTTTACTGAACCTTCAGGAAAGGCTGATCAGCTGACTAGGACTTTAATGATGGGAAAGTTTGGAATGTTTCAAGACCAGAGGTAAATTTTCTTGGACCATCTTTAGTCCTATCAATAGACATGTATTATCAACCTCTGTGTGTGACCTAACATCTTTGAGACTGTTAGGTAAATCTTTGGATTGTACCAACAGACTCCTAGCTTCCACAGGCTAAGACTGCCATCAGATTTAATCCTAGCACACAGGAAGCAGAGGCAGGAGGACCTCTATGAGTTCATAGCCAGCCTGGGATACAGAGTTTTACAGGACAACCAGGAATGTTACACAGGGACACCCTATCTTGAAGAACAAAAACAAAAAAGAATGCTATTAGACACCATCTACGGCCTACAGCTGACCATTTCCTGTGTTTCTGTGCCCTGTTTTATCTGTTTGCTATGGTATTTGACACAGCTTCTGTTACTGTTTATTCTGTTACTATAAAACTCCATGAAACCTTTACCACATCTGAACATGGAATCTGAGTAGCATGAATCTGTGTTCCTAGGACAGAGACACTCATATCTGACTCCAGAATTAACTTTCTTAACCTCTTAGAGGTGAAACCTTTACATTCGCATGGGCGCTATGTATTGGGGCTTTTAAAAAGGCATTCCCATATTCTGAAGACAACTATAACCAAGTGCCTTGGCTTGTGACATGGTCATTCACATCACCCAGCTTACTCTGAGTTTGGGCTTGCAAAAGAAACATTTGATTGTAACTCCTCAAGGATTTTTCTGTGGGAAAAGAATACATGAGCCAACCAACGCAAAAATCACGCAACTGGTGGGTACATTTCCCATTTTAGAAAGATCAATAGGAAAGGATTGTCTTTTGCGGTTTAGGAAGCATGCAAGTGGTCTTAAGGAATTTTTCCTTCCTTTAAATAGACTGGTTTGGACATGTGCTGATCAGCATAGTGCCGATGACATTCTAGTTTATAGTGGATGCCTGAAAGGAACCAGACCTCTCCAGTCGCCCTCCATTACTACAGGAAAGCACTAACTGCTTACACTGAGGAAAAGAAATTCTGGTTCTTTTCTCTATTGTTTTCTTCCCAGATCTGACGAGCTTCCTGCTTTAAAGGGTAACTTAGGGCTCTTGAAAGTGGTAACTGATACTCTTGTAAACGGACCCTCAGTGGCATTCAAAATAAGAAGACTCCAAGGTAGAAGGGAGCTGGTGAATAGAGAGAGGGGGTTGCTGGGAGTAGGAGAGGACCAGAGGTCCTAAGGGGCTGAACACTAAAAGGGCCACGTCCTCAAGCCCTCAGGCCATTAAAGCCTTTTGATTTTTTTAGACAAGCATGTTAATCTGTGAGTAATTTTCAGACTCTCCTGTAGGAAAGAAATTATGTGATGATTTCGAGGCACATAACAAGAGGAGGGTACCTTCTGGTCATGTCACACTCCCCGTTGCTCTTGGGAACCTCTGGCCTTTTGACATACAGGCAGGCCACAGGTGTCACGTACTGATCATCTCCAGATCTCTGCTCATTCCATTCCTCCCAATCCACATACCTCTCATACTCACGTACACTCCTGTACACACCTCCTTCACCTGCCTGTTTCTTTTATGCCTCACTTAAGTGCCACCTCCTCGGGGAGGCGGGGGGTGGGGGGGTTCTTTCTCACACTGACAACATGGGTTATTTGCTATTACCATCTGGATAGAAACAACTGTTCTTCCAACCATTAGACTAATGCATCCAGAACAATGCCTGTCAATGTCACAGTACCTCAATAATGTGATATGATGACAAAATGATTGATGTTATCACTAATATAAACAGATAAGCTGAATTGTTGTCATTTAAATGGCACTTTATCTCTTCAGCTGAAATATTTTCTGTCCCTAAATATAAAAGGAACAACTTTTACCCTGCAGAGAAAGTCTATTTTCTCCATGCATTTGTGTCTTGGTTCTCATTTAGAGACACTGTTTCTGGGCATCCACAACTCGGTGAGGATGCCACACTCTTTGCAAGCCTGGAGGGGGGGGGGGGGATCATCACATCTGCATATCCAGAAAGTTGGGCTCCTCCTCAAGGTAGCTTCACAGCCTATTAAACTTTCTTACAGTGTTAGCATGACTCTAAGACAGGAATCAAGGAAGAAAGGAGAAAAGGAGGGAGGAAAGAAGGAGGAAGATGAGGGAGGAAGATGAGGCTGTGACTAACACAATTCAGATGGCTTCCTTATTATAATGTGAAACACTGGGCAAGGATAGCCAAGCAATTATTGACTGGAAGCCTAGCACATGCCTTGCATGCTTTTTAAACATGAAGAAGAGATCGTGAGGAATGTTCTTGCATGAGTAATCTACGCAAATTAGTATGTCTGTGCTAGATTACTAACCTTGTCCAATATTGATAGAATATCATCTTGCCTCCCAGTGCATTGCTAACCTAAGGATAATATTTCTACCATAGCATACCTTTCTAGTCAAGATAAATTCATTAAGAAAGATAAAGTCATTTATTATCATGTTTTTGTCTTGGAAGGAGAACCAAATACTTGCAATACCAAAAAACCATGTATTCTTAACACCAAGCACTTCACTGTGGCCCAGGAAGGCCGTATTCTGGCAAGCCACAAAGGACGAAGACTGCTCAGAATGAGGGAATTTTTTTTAAAGTTTCAAGAGGTCAAGGAAGTCCATAAGAGGGTAGACAGACATTTTTGATGGAAGAAAGCTGTGCTGGCTCACACTTAATAACCTGAGGCAGCCAACTCCTCTGGCTCCAGGTACATTTCAGTGTGAATCACCCTGGAACCCATTAGTTAGGCATCAATCATATGCAGAAAAGGTTTGCTCTTATTCTCTTACCCCAGATATCCCACCTGGCTACTTGGACACATATTTTACATGTCATCATTAAAGTTAAATTAGAGTCATATATTTTAGGGGAACTCAGACTATGCCTCTCTAGTAACATTTGTTCTAGAAAAGAAGGTGTATGCTTGAAGCTAAAGTTTGGACATGTTTTGCCAGATCAATATATTATGTATTCCTTTCAAATGGGCTCTACTAAGTATGTGTAATAAGTGGGGACTGCACACAGTAAAAAGCAAATCAAAACTTTCACATGCATCTAAATGCTGGTGGGAAAAAAAGGACTGTTCTTCATGGTCATTCATGAACAACTTGAAAGATCAGCATGTTACATTCACAAATAAATTCAATTAACTGTTACCACCAGATAACCCTACACAATTTCGGAAACTGTGCCTTGGCTAACATTCTATAATATAGTGCCTTCATATTTAGCTGTTTTCTGTGTCTTATACAAAAATGTTAGAAGTCAGCAAACGGCTACTTTCCTTTCAATACTGGGGTAATCTCAAGATTTAGGGTTGTTTTCACAGTCTTATTACTAAGAGAAGTAGTAACTAAATAGTTGGATCTCTTGAAGTAACTAAACAGCACTATATTAATAATACACAGTGCAGAGCAGGTTACAACCACAAAAAAATACAGAAATCCAATTCTGACTGGTCAAGATGTCTGATATCTGTAACTTCTCACAGGACAATCTGGCTCTCTAAAGCAAAATGTCCTCATTAGCCAAAAGGAAACAAATATGAATCCTCATTTTACTATCCCACAAGGGTACTGAGATGATAAAATTAAAAAGAATAACCACCCTATGCATTTCTAAAAGATAAAACCCAAAAATTATTCATCTCTCTATGCATAGGGTTTTCCCAGTAACAAGGCATTTCAAAAATATGTCTCAAAATAATGTCAATGAGATCAAAAAGTCTTTGTAAACCAAGACATTCTCGTCAACCCTAGGTGTTTATTGGGGGTTGGTTCCAGTGATCTCCCTCATTCCATGCAATGCCAAATGTCCACACCCCTTAAATGCAATAGACACTTTCATGCATCTTCCAACACTTTAAACCAGTGATTCTCAACCTTACTAATGCTGTGACCTTTTAATGCAGTTCCACATGTTGTGGTAGACCCCGACCATAAAATTATTTTGTTGCTACTTTAAAACTGTAATTTTGCTACTACTATGAATCGTATTGTAAATATCTGATATGGTTGAGAACCAATGTTTTAAATCCTCAAGAATGCTTTCCAACGTCAATGCTATATATAAACACTTTTTATTATCTGGGACATAATAACCCACAAAGCCTGTACACATTCACGCAGACAGTAAAGTCTTTACGATCTTTGTTTTTGTTTTTTGTTTTATAAATATTTTCATGAGCAGTTGGTTGAATCCATAGATATGAAAGCCAAATATGCTGAGCTAACAGCACAATGAAGGAATGTTTCTGTAGTCGCTAAACACGTCTATAGTTAGCCTATGAATTTGCTTCACAGAATTCATCTGTAGTTACCAGGCTTTTAAAAGAAGTGAAGATTCCGTGGACAAAACCAATTTCAAGAACAGTTATTTTTACAAATGAACTATCATAAAGTTTAAATGTTCTAAAAACAATTATTTAGAAACAATTATTTTGGTCTTGGCAAGTTTGTTTTGTTTGGACAGAGAATTTCACTATGTAGCCCAGGCTGGCTTTGAACCAGCATTCACCCTACATCAGATCTAAGGCCTAAGAGTACACATACGTACTACCACTCCTGGTGAATAAATAGAGCTTCCCTGGGGAGCCGCTGTCCCTGCTAGTTTACAGTGAATTTCCTGTGTCTACGTTCACCCAATGGCGTTGAGAAGTTACAATAGGGACTCTGTGGCCCTCGAAGGGCAAAATACTTCTCATGGCTCTTTGTAGCTGGCAAACTTCGAATCTATAAGGAGCAGTTCAATGAGACGGGAAAGACTGGAGAACTGAGTGGTGCTCCTCCATACCCTGGCCCGAGATACTACCAGGGACAACACAGAGAGTACCAAAATGAGACTTTTACCTGCCATTTTCCTTAGGGGACCTGAAAATAACAAAAGGATCAGTTAGAGTTCAATTATCTCTATAACTGTCACATCATTCATCACTGTATACATTCTCTGTCATGTCTTCTGATTTTATTTGAAATGTCTTCTTAAGGGAAATATACCAAATCAGATCTCCATAGTGCTAGAAGTTAAAAGAAAAAGTGAGCTTGAGGCCAGCCTTGGTCTATACACCAAGTTCCAGGAAAACCAGGCCTACACAGAAAGACTCTGTCTCACATACAATAATGATGATGATGATATCAGATGATGAAGAAGCAATTCATCTTAAAGCCAAGTATTTTTACAGTTTTTTAAATTTATTCTAAAAATACTTCTTAAATGCATGATTTATCTCTTTGTAGATCAACTTTATAGCAGATCATCAGAGGACTTCAGGTATTGGCATTAAAATCAGGAATGGTGGGCTAGAGAGATGGCTCAGCAGATCAGAGCACTTTACAAAGACCATCGCTAAAGGTCAGAGCAACTAGCCTGCAGCATATCGCACGGCTTTTGGTCTTTGTTTATTTTATATAACAGGCATCAAATAGAACTTCTTGGTTGGAAGGATGATCAGTAGTTAGGAGTACTGGCTGCTCTTCCAGAGAACCCAGATTGGATCCCCAACACTCACATGGCAGCTGTCTGTAATCTAGTCCCAGGGGATCTGACAACCTCGGCTAGCTTCTGGAGGGAGGGGATCGCACAAATGTGGTGCACAGTCACATGCAGGTAAAACACCCAAATACACAAAATAATAGAAAAATATTTTTAAAAAAATAGAACTCCTATGCCTGGAACTGTGCTAAGCACTTTATAAAAGTTGATCTACTTAACCTTCATTACAATTCATTAAGGACTGCTAATATTCATATTGTACATGAAGACCCTTAAGAACAAAGACACTATTAATTTACTCAAGTATTGCAAATACATTTTTAATAAAGCAGGATTCACAGGTCAAATTACTTTATACAGATGAAAAGTCGAGGTCTAGTAATCCACTCAAAGCCCTCCAAGGCCAAGGTGCACAGGCAGCGTTCCCAGCCAGACACGCCATACTGTGCCACAGGCTACCATTGTAAGATCTCCAGAGGCTCTCATTCTGACATCATGGAGGAGCATATGTGAAAACTGCAGAGGCTCAATTGGAAGGTCTGTTGTAACATGAGGTCAAGGAGACAGTATAACAGACATGGTCTCTCTGCACTAGGTAGCTGTGGGCCCTTGGGTTAGTGATTTCCATTTTCTCTCCTCTGGTTTCTTTAGCAGAAGAAATTTGGGTCTCTCTCTCCTCTCTCTCTCCTCTCTCTCTCTCTCTCTCTCTCTCTCTCTCTCTCTCTCTCTCTCTCTCTCTCTCTCTCTCTCTCTCTCTCTCTCTCCTCTCCCCCCCCCTCTCCTATATAAATACTTGCTGAGCAGCAGCTATTTCCCAGCCCCCAAATGGAAGCCTCTCACATGGAGGCTAAGGGCAAACTGTGAGCTATGCGCCATTTCATTTCAAAATCCCTCCTTCACCCTTAGGTGAGAGTTGCTTTCCACAGTAGGCTAGTTCATTCATTCAACCTGTTATTTTCCTCTGGAAAGGAGGATTGGAAGGGTCTGCCTGAGGATTGATACTTACATCTCTACAATACTGAGAAGCTTCGGAGAGAGACTGAAGTCACTTTCAATGTGACTCCAGGGTCTAGTCCCAAACGAGAGCTTCATAACTTGTCAGCACAAAGCCCAGGTTCTTACTGTGGTCCAACTAAAGACCGAGCTACATCTTTACAAGCACATTGCTTGGACTCTCATTAATAGTGTTAAAATATCAATTTACCACAAATAACATTATTACAGCACTCCAATCACGTGCCTCTAGAATATATGTGATGAACACCAGGCTGTTCCATCCAATGAGCAATACTGACCACATGCATTCTTAGAATAAATCTCTTTACCTGAATTCAAGAACACGGATGTCTTTGTATCCTGGTAACCCTGTGAATGCATTTTCAACCTGTTCAGAACATAAAAAAAAGACAATAACTATGTAGAATATGCTAAAGAATATGTCAAGTGCTTACAAGAGCAGAATGAAAAGTACAATTGTATCTTGCAATGGTCAGAGCTTCTACACACAAGTTAAAGGTTACAATGTTAGAAAATGTGTTTTCCACATTCTCATTTCTTTCTTATTTTATCTTTCATGATTTTAATGTGTTTTAACTTTATTTTTTAATTTACAAAAAGCATACTTCTTATTAGTAAGAGCAATGTTTTCCTCCTTTTGTATGAAATAATTTTAAAAACATTCATTTCAAAAAAAGCTATAATAGCATTTATTTAGCAGCATTTTTAAATGTTACTGTTCTGGTTGGGAGTCTGGCCTCAGTAAGGACCCTGGCAGAGTCAAGTGCCTGTTTCCTCTAAGTGTGAATATGTCTTGGAGTCTCTGTTTCTTCTCCCATCACAAGAGAACTAGAAATATACTCAGCATTCAAACAAAGTGTACAAGGCTGAAGTTATCCCCAGAACACACTGGTCATCACAAAATAGACTAAGACACGGTGGCCAAACGACTCTACTGGCTAACAATTTCAATTTATGAGCATGACATCTATGAGAGCTGGTTTTAACACCAAGTCTTGAAACTGCAACCACATCTGAGTTCAGTGTCTGAAGAGAGAAAAAAAAATGCCAACCAGCCTGGAGATCTAAAAATAATCTGATTATATTTTTTAAATGTATTTAAACAAAACTTAATAGAGTCCATTATAACTCCAAAGGTCATTCACCAGATCCATAGGACCAACAAAAGAAAAGTGGAGATGTTAGGGAACCTTAGACTTCTCTAAGAAGATGCTTTTAACCGCAACCTTTCAAACCAGGGGAGTAGAACTTTTAAAAATCTTGCTTCACTGCAGATCTTGTTTTAACAATAAATAATTCAAGGAGTTACAGCAATGAGTCAGTTAAGTGCTTGACCTCCAACCCCCACAGAAAGCCTGTAAATCCAGTGCCTGGTAGGCAGAGACAGGAGGATCTCTGTCTGAGGCTTGCTGACCATCCTGAGTCAGTGAGCTCCTGTCTCAAAAATTAAGGTGGAGAGTGAGGAACACTCCGTGTCCATATACACATTCATGCATACGTATGTACTCTACACACAGGAACACACGCATGTGTGCTCACACAGATGTGTGTCTCCGTGTGCGCCTGTATAGCTTTCTTTGTTTTACTCTTTGAGGGGGAAGAGTAAATACTTGCAGGATAAGGACAGAGAGGTGTCATGCAAGTGGGAATATGAAGTCTAGGGTTGTATGTGCATCAACTGATGTGCACCAGCTTTCCTCTGGAATGAAGACTTCCCTGCCTTCTACCACATCAGCCTTTGAACATTAAAATGAATGTGGCTGGAATTAACTCAAAATGCCTTATTACCAAGGGTTCCTAGACCTGGGATTGGCTGTCCCTTGGATTCAAACATATATAGGCATTCTAAATTACCACATGCAGTTAGCTACCATACAGAGAACCAGGGCAAGAAACCATTTCATTTTATCAGCACTCATATTAGGAACAAGTACAATTTACTGAGTCACCACTCTATCCGGTGCTCTGCAATTGTACTTCTAATCTTTGAAGCACTACCAAGACATACACATTACCCTGATCTTACAAACGAGAAAACTAAGACACTAAGATGGCAGCTCATTTGGCCAGGATCATGTAGATGCTTTCAACCAGTCTCTCATAATGTCAGTGAGAGACTGTTTTTAAATCTTGGTTCACTGAAGATATTCCTGTCTTAACAATGAAAATCTCAAGGGTGGTTGGCTCAGGAGTTACAGGCAAGAAAACTATCTCAAACAGTGCTGTCCATATTCTGTCCATTGAGCTACATTGTCCTTCCTGCCTCCTGATACATTTGAAATTAAGAAACTCATTATAGTTTCTGAAGAAGGACAAAGGAAGGACCACTTTGAAAGGTAAATTGATGGTTTAAGAAACGGCTCAGTGAGTGAAGAGTTTGCCATGCACTTGTAAGGACCTTAATTCAAATCCCCAGAAACTGACATAAAGCCTAAACTCATAAAGAGTATTTGTAATCCCAATACCACAAGAAGAGTTAGAAACAGAAGGCTCCCTGGGAGCTAGCAGGCCAGACAGACAGTCTAATGCACACATCAGCAAACAACAGGGACCCTGTCTCAAAGAAGATATAAAGCAAAAGCCAAAAGCAGAGGCTTCCTTCTGATCTCCCCAAGCAGGTTGAACCATACACACATGCACACATGTGCACACACATAGAAGACCCCATCTTACATTCTGCTCATTTAGAGGTTGAAATAACCATGAACAAGTTCTGGCCTCCTGAGCCTCAGCTAATAGGTAAGGATACTTATCTGCATCATCACAGACAGTTGACAGCAGCTTGCAGAAGCACTGTAGAGACACTACCTTGATATCTCTGCCTGCCTTCCTCGACCCTCCCAGTTGTCATAAAGATCCTGGGACCTTTCTTTCTGTCATACTTGATGTGGCCTCAGGTTTACCATGTGCGCGTCTCTCTCCTGTCCCCCTCCCCCTCCCCCTCCTCTCCCTCTCCCTCCCTCATAAAAAAAAGAGTTATGGTGTCTGAACCTTTTTCCTTATAAGCAGGCTTCCACTTCCCTGTCTTCCAATATTATTAAGGAGGCAATACAAGGGAACAACCTGTGTGGGTATGTCATGGAAGGAGAGAGCTAAGTAGGCTGGTTTAGTTTATAGTAGGTAGAATGGCAATTTCCTTCAGGACATCCCCCCAAAACACACACAAGCACACACACACACAAACACACACACAACCCCCCCCACACACACATACACTCTTCTATACAGAGCACATGTCACTTCAGGTCAGAAGATGAAAGCAGCACAGCAGCTAGCCAGAGAAGGAGAAGGGGGTGGCTCATGTTTGGCCCAGACCATTCATCACCCTCAAATCTTACCTCAGTGGCCACATATCTCATAAAGCCATTATTGAAGGAATACCTTTCAGAGTGTTTATTAGATTTCTTCTAAATCTCCAGTCATTCCTGCAGCTGTTTACTGAAACGCTGGGGCTTACTAAAGGTTCCTTAATCCAAGCAGAAAGGCCAGACAGCCAATTCAAGACAGTATCTGATGCCAGGTGGCCACTGGCCTGGCTGACATTTCTCCCACATACCATACAACCTTGCACCTTGGCTGCACAGTTAGGAAAATGAATTGTCTGGCCTACACTCCTCCCCATGTCTGATGGCTGCAATGATGCTATTTGGCTGACAGATTCATATTTTTATTTCCCATCTGGACACAATGACTAGGGAAGGAAATTTAGCCGAGGTAATGGAATTAACAAACTTGGTCAAGGAGAAACCAACCTAGTAGAAATGAAAAAGAAGTGAACAGGAAGAAGTGGTGTGCCCCACGCCCCATCATCACATAGGAGAGTGGGTGACATTCACAGCGATGCTGCATAAGAACAAAGACACGCCAGAAGGACACCAGGCATGCGTTACGTTTAATGGAAGAACTCTGAGTTCACATTCTAACCACAGTCCTTTCAGAGGGTAAGTAATGGCATGCTTTAACACATGCTTTATTTAGAAAAATTCCTTAAAAACAAACCCTCTCACCAGAGCCAGAGGACAGAGACAAGGGGATTTATTTCCCACATTCCCTCTAGTGCTTCCCAATTTTGCACACACTTACCTGTGAGTTTACTACTTAAAAGTGTTCAAACTAAGGGGAAAAGAAGTAAAATAAAATTTAAAGAAATTAAACCTAATGATTTCTCCGGGGTGGGGGTGGGGAATAAGCAGTGCATAACTGTTGAGAGACATTCATTTCTCCAAACATTGAAGAGCTGAAATTAAAGCATAGAACCCACTCTTCCTTCACTGTGGTGAGTTACAAAGAGAATTTTCTTGTTGATGTGTAGAAAGATTTTGCTTCTTTGAAAGAGTTGACCTATATCTGAAACTTTTCGCAACATTTTCTGAAGTTGCAACCCTCTGAACCTAGTAGACAGTCAGCTTGAATCCTCCAGGTACCTTTCAGCAGTGTTGTGGTTATGAGAAATCTAATCAAAAACAATCATGTTATCCAATCACATGAACTACCCACATGAGGGATGTTTGTTTCCTATAATGCACGTGCTTAAAATAAACATTTCTTTAAAAGAAAGAAAGGAAGGAAGGAAGGAAGGAAGGAAGGAAGGAAGGAAGGAAGGAAGGAAGGAAGGAAGGAAGGAAGGAAGAAAAAGAAAAATCACCCACCTCTGAAATAAACTCTTCAACAAGAAGTCGGTAGAGGGCGCTGGAGGGATCTTGTAGTTCTTCACTGTATTGCTTCCCCAGAATATGGATACTGAATTCAGCTATCTGTTCCTCAGCAGGTTGCGTGGGCTTTTCTGTGACCTTCTCAATTTCATTGCTGATCTAGATTTAGAAATAATAGTAAATAACAGTATTTATTCATTCAGTCAAAAAATATTTATCAATTACCCTCAAAGTTCCAGACACTGCATCTATGATGACTTTTTATGTAGTATTCAATTTTACAATAAGTGGAAAGACCTTTAGGGTATAAGTGAACATTATAATCACCATATACTTAGATGTTTTCAGCACACATTGGCAAGGAAGCACAATAACATTTACACAGGAAACTGTCAAGGTAAGAAAATAGTTGAATATTTTATAATTTGATCAAAACATAGCTTACAAAGATGGTTTAGGAACATTTTGGTGAAAGAACCCCTTTAGACTCTTGAAAAGTTTTATTAAATTATATTACAACTATAAATATTTACCAACACAAATTACAAAAGATAAACTTGAAAAACATATACTAACTCATTTAAAAATAATAGTGCAGTTGGGTATGGTGCTACATGCCTTTAACTCCAGCACTAGGAGGCAGAGACAGCAAACTCTCTGTGAGTTCAAGGACAGCCCACATGGTCTACATGGTGAGCTCCAAGCCAGCCAAGACTGCATAGTGACACCCTGTCTCAATAATAATAAAATAATAATAACAGAGTAGGCACATTTCATACAAAAGTCAAACACATGCTGTTAAGCTCAAACAGTGGGAGAGCAGCATTTTTAATATTCCTGCAAATTCTGGAATGTCTGGATTAATAAAAGATGCCTGGATTCTCATGTTTATTTCTGGATTCAATAATTCACAATATGTTATTTTAATGGAAGCAACATGAAGAAAATCTTGTCACATAAATATGTATTAGGGAAAAATCAACAGAGCGATAATTTTTCAGATAACTTGGAATATTCTGTAATGACACTACACCAGCTTTATGGAAGAAAAGGGAAGAACAGGTATTCCAACTGGGAGGAGGGAAGTGAGACACAGTATGTGTTTACGTATGATATGGCTGCATATGTGGGCACAAACGTTGAACACACCTACAAAATAACTGTCAGAACTCACAAGCAAATTCAAAAAGGTTGTAGTACACAAAAATAACAAACAAAAGCCAGCAGTACTTTAAAAACTATTAACAAATGTGTTGCGAAAGGCAGCCTCATTCTTAACAGCTACCAAAAGTTAGAATTCCTAGGAATAAATTTACCCCAAGAAGTGAAGCACATCTCCAATACTATAAAACACTGAATACAATGATGTACACACAAAGAGAAAAATATCCAATGTTCATGGACTACAAGAATTAATATTACTGGAATTCTGTACTACCCAAAGAAATTTCAGGCTTAATACAATCTCCATAGAAATACTGGTAAATTTTCAAAAAGACAAGAAAATTCTCACAGAATCAGAAAGACCACAAATAGCCACAGCAGTCTGGAGCAAAAGACCAAAACTGAATCACAATACATAACTTTGAAACCAAGTTGCAATAATCTAATAGCATGGACCAAACACAAAAAAATGACATATAAATGCATGTAATAAAGAGAATTTAGTCCATTCCCTTATGACCACTTGTATTTTGGCAAGTCCCCAAAACATACAAGAATGAACAACCACATCAATAAATGGTTTTGGGGAATCTGGAGCCCAGTATGCTAAAGATCAAAACTCCATCGTGCATGAAAATCTATTCAAAATTGGTCAAAAGGTCTCATGTAAAGACTTGAACTATGAAATCCCTGGGAGAAACTCAGAGATATCGGTAGAGGCCAGTGATTTTATAAGATCATAAAAGCACAGGCTACAGAAGCAGACTAATGACAGTAATTTTCAAATCATTTTATAAATGTGTGTGTATCTATATATATATATATAAATCATACCTCAAAGTTCAGAACTATAACACCATTTTATTATTCATTATTCATAGATACTAAAATGTGATTTCTAGACTTGATTATTTTGAATATAGTCGTGCTTAGAATGAAAGTCTTGATTTATGCAAGATGACTCAGCAAGCAAAGACTCCTGTCACCAAACCTGACAACACAGATTCAACCCCTGGAATCCTCATGGTAGAAGGAAAGAGCCTGTCTTCCAACCTACACGTACATGAGCACACAACACACATACATACAGAAAGAGAGAGATGGGGAGAGGGGGGAGAGAGAGAGAGAGAGCATTGGACATTGACCAAAGTGATTCCAAGTCATTCTCTTATTGACTGGGAAGGAAGAAGGCAAATGGAACTCCTCCACCTGACTTCACAGGAGTTATAATGTCCACACAAGGAAAGGAGGATGCAAAGTAACCAAACATCACCTTCCTGAAGAATGTCTTCATAGTTTGCTCCTTAATATATGGGTCACTATACGTCGAGCTCTTAAGGTCTTAAATTCAGAATTTAGTGTAAGGGGAAGATGTGTCCATGTGTGCATGTGTGTGTGTGTGCATGTGTGTGTGTAGTCTAGTGTTCTTTGGGGAGGGTACCTTCCTGTTCACAGGCATCCACGTGCATGTGTAGGGAGGCCAGAGGTTGATGCTAGGTGTATTCCTCAACTACTCTACATTTTCCTTACTGTGGGTTTTTTTTTTTTTTTTTTTTTTTGACAAGACCCAGAATTCATGGATTCAGCTACTCTAGCCAGCCAGCTTTGGCTAAGAAGCCAGCTCTGGGACACATATGGGCTGCCTGGCTGCTTAGCTTCTATGTGGATGATATAGATGTGCTGCCCGGCTACCTGCCTTTCTGTGATGATACATGAGAGCTGCTATGCCAGCCTAACTTTCTGCTATGCTTCTTTGGTCTTCTATGAGGGTGATGCAGGTGAACTACCAGGCCTGCCTGGCTGTAAATGAGAGTAATACAGGTGGGCTGTGATGGCTGCCTGGCTTTTTATGTGGGTAGTGGGGATTTGAACTCCATTTCTTGCTTCTGTATCTCTAGTGTTCCTCCACTGAGCCATCTCCCACTCTAGAATTTAATAAAACTTTTAATAAAATGCTTCTATCTGTCTGGGCAAGGTATAATCCTTTACTTACCCTGTAATCTTTGGTAGTGGACCCTCATCTGTAAGTACCTTTTAGTAGGCAGGCTCCTATTAATGCTGGTGTATTTAAAAGGTGTGATCGCTTCCAGAATTTTTAACTACATAAAATCTATTTCCTTTCTCTCTAAAAATGTTACCGCCCAATCTACTGAGGATTAGGTTACATTTATCACCATGAGAGTTTCCCATAAATCCTCTATCAAAAATTTACCAGTATGATAAAGCTATTCAGCTCTTCCAAGGGACAGCAGATTTCTGAATAAACCAGATATAGAATTGATGATATTTTTCAGACCTATGCACTGTGTGAAGTCCTGTGCAGTCTAGACAGGCAATAAACCCTGTTGACTCCCACCCTCCATGTTAAAAAGTAACAAAACAGAGATGAACTTACACTCTCATCTGGTGCTACCACATCGCTCTCTGAGGCCACCCCTGGATATGAAGCGCTGGCAACAGCATCTTAGCAGGAAAACAAAACATTAGTCCTTGAATAAGCCAGAATTCAAGTCAGGAATTAAAGACTTACTTTAAAAAGCTGTTCTTCCATGTCCTTTGCTTTTTTTATGCTGAAGGTTTTTTTAGTTATAAACTCAAGAGACATTTGCAGAGGCTTCCTAGAATCTTAATAATTGTGACTCACTGAACAAGTGTGGTTTTTTTGGGCGAAGTCTTGTTTGTTTATTGTACCTGACTCTAGTGTAGATGGTAGGGCACAAAAGGAAAGTTGCTACTGCTAGGAAGTTACTGTGCTACACATATGGACCTGTAGCTTGGCCATTATCTAACAATCATGCTATTACATCATGCTATTCTATTTTTGTATATGCTCAAAATTTCTAACACAGAGAAGTTTATAATTGTTATTAAATAAGGGCATTGGGTGTGGTGAACATGCCTTTAATCCTAGCTCTTGGGAAGCAGAGGCAGGCAGATCTCTCTATGAGTTCAAGACCAGCCTGGTCTACAAAGCAAGTTCCGGAATAGCTAGGAACAATAGATAGATAGATAGATAGATAGATAGATAGATAGATAGATAGATAGATAGATAGATAGATAGGTAGATAGATAGATAGATAGATAGATAGATAGATAGATAGATAAATGAATAAATGAATGAACATAATACATACATACATACACACACACATACATACATACATACATACACACACACACACACACACACACACACATACATACATACATACATACATACATACATACATAAGGGCTTGGGTGTAGTGCTTGATAGAGCACCTCCCTAGCATGAAAGTCAACGTTGGGTTAAATCCCTAGCAGAGAGAAAGAGAAAAAAAGAAGAATGGGGGAAAGAGAGGTAAGACAGGAGACAGGAAGAAACAGGGAGAGAAAAAGACAGGGAGGGAAAGATACTGACTAATTTAATTCACATGAAATACGTAACTTGGGCTGGAGAGATGGATCAACAGAGTACTTGCTGTTTTTCCAGAGGACCTAGTTTGGTTCCTACCACCCATTTCAAGCAGCCTGTAACCCCAGCTCCAGAAGATCTGACACTGTCTTTGAAGTCATGGCCTTCTCTGACCTTCCCAAGCACATACATATATATTGTATACAGATACACACATATACACACAGAGAGACAGAGACAGAGAGATACACACAGAGACAACAAATTTAAATTTAAAAAATCAAAATTAAAAAATAATGAAAATCTTATAAATTAAAAAAAAGAGCTCAAAGGATGTTCCACATGCCAGGATGTGTCAAAAAAAATCCTTATTCTGGGAAAGCCCAGGCCAAATAATACAAAGTGATACCACAAAGGTTCTACCTTCCGCTTAAGTGTCTGTCTTAAAGTAAAACGTGTCATACTCATTTTTTAAGCTACATTCTGATGTTTAAAGTATCGCAGCATAGTATCATGAACTAAGTGAAAAATAATTGTTTTTCTTGAATAATAAACAAATATAAAAAGAATGATAATTTTTAAATATAAGCTGGAAACTTATACCTGCTTGAAAAATTGTCTCAAGTCTTCAATAACTAAGAAATAAAAGTAAATGAAGGCAAAAGGCATACCTGCCAATGTTGAAGTATCACCAACAGGAACTGGAGATGATAATTTAGGTCTAGGAGAAAAAAAGCACAGCTATTAAAAATTGCAGAAACCTGGGAAAGTATTATAAATTTGGAACTTGGACTCTGTGGTGGTTTGAAAGAAAGAAAAGAGTCCCCAAAGGGAGTGGCATTATTAGGAGGTGTGGCTTCATTGGAGTGAGTGTGGCATCATAGGAGGAAGTGTGTCACTGTGGGGATGCGCTCTGAGGTCCCTTTGTTCCAGCTACACCCAGTGTGGTAGACAGTTCACCTTCTGCAGACCAAGATGCAGAACTCTCAGCTCCTTCTCCAGCACCATGTCTGCCTGCATGCCACCATGTCCTGCCATGATGATAATGGACTGAACCTCTGAAACCATAAGCCACCCCAATTAAATATTTTCTGTTTAAAATTGCCATGGTTATGGTGCCTCTTCACAGCAATAAAAACCCTTATCTAAGATGGGATCCCAAAGGAATTCCTTAGATCAGTAAATAAGTGTTCCTAATCTAGTATAACAAATTATACAATCAAAAAATTATAACCTAATAATTTACTTATTTTGTATTTATTGATGCCTCATCAACATAGCCATTCTATATAAAGAACTTTCCTAGGAAGAATACTATGTCATTTCTGGAGCATAGTAATGCAGTGACAAATTGATTTAAATGTGTATTGTGATTAAAATGTGTATTGTGATATCCATGATTATTTAATGTAGAAACCATAGTCTTTGCAAACTACATGATGTAGACAGCTTAACCACATTACAATGCAGAATTAATAAAAATACAATGACAGTTACCCTGGTGAATTAATTCATCTTCTCTCTGTGTGCATGTATGTACAGAGAGAGAGAGAGAGAGAGAGAGAGAGAGAGAGAGAGAGAGAGAGAGAGAGAGAGAGAGAACAACACAACACAGCACCCAGCAC
Source organism: Phyllotis vaccarum (assembly GCA_033318265.1). Classification (NCBI taxonomy): domain Eukaryota; kingdom Metazoa; phylum Chordata; class Mammalia; order Rodentia; family Cricetidae; genus Phyllotis; species Phyllotis vaccarum. The sequence goes on along the minus strand of JARWLC010000019.1, from coordinate 59,790,329 downwards.
AAATATATGCTGATTTTGCTTTGGTCGCTTCAAAAAAAAAATCAGCAAAATTAACATATGCTGTGCATGCTGAGATGCTTGGTGCTGGGTTGCGGAATTGGTGAAATACGAGAAAAGAGTGGAAAAGATAACTAGAAATAGAAGAGAAATAAAATAAAGAGAGAGCGTGATGGCAGCAGCTGGGAGAGGGATATTCATTTTTGTTTGGGGTGTGTCCATGCTCCTGCAGAAGACCACACAACCATGTGCATATAGGCAGCACTGACCAGACAGCAGGGAAGAACAGAACAGTAAGCTGGACGGGGTGTGCTGGAGGGCGAGGTGGATACGGCCAAGCCACCTAGTATACACGATACACTGATGAAATTCTCAAAGAATAAATCGTTAATGTTTTTTTAAAAATAGAAAATATATTACTTTAAAATTAAAAATAAGAGAGAGTGCACACTGGGCAAGGAAACGATGACGTGAAGCAGAGTCAGGCATTCTGGGGCCAGCAGACTGCGGATATGGAGGAGACGGTTTCCTCAGCTCTACCATTAGGACCAAAAGTTTCACCAACAGAGAACATTGCTAAGGACTTACAGGAAGTAAAAAGTAAAGACATATTACGATACGGTGTCCATCAGAAGGAAACAGATGAGATGCTTCCCTATGGAAATACGTTTTTAAAAAGCATTTTCTTAAGATAATTTTTCACGTAGAAAATCCGGATCTGTAACCTACTGAAAGTTATTCCACCTCTTATCCACCTCTTACAACATTAGACAGGGGTCAGGGGGGAAGAAGATGATTAAAAGGATCAAGCTCTCAATGAATAAAATTTTTAAATTAAAATTAAAAAGAACATGAGACAAGATTCCATGTGAATATCTAGACACTGATGGCATAAACACGTTAGCCTCTATCAGTCCCTTAGATAGTCTCTAGACACACTCTAACCTCTGTTCTGGAACATGAATGATGCTTTGTCCTGGCATGTGTGCCTTTTACTTTTATAAAAGCTATTTGTTCACTATAAACACACACACACACACACACCACGATGCTGATAGTTTTCAATATGAGCTGCTCATCAGAACAACTGAAAGTTCTTCACAAATCCTCACAGCCGAGCCACATCTCAAAACTATTACACCATCATGTCTAATTATAAACTTAAAGCCTCCTAAGTAAACAAGGTCTTCTTTGGGCTGAGAACAGAGAACCAATACCAACCAGTGCAGCAAACTCTCAGTCAATAGATGAAAACCCTGCCCTTCACCAGCACATTGTGGAACGCTTCATCATCAAAACAGATTCGTGAAGGTTATTACAAAGGACACCTGCTCCATCTCCTCCTGTTACCCCTGACCTGCATTTCTTAGGAAATTCTTAGACCCCAGAAAAGGAGACCAAGCATCTCAGAGAACGCTGAAATAGCTGGGCTGCCAAGATCAGAACTAGCCTAGTCCCTCCGTGTTCACCATCATTTCGAGCCCATTATTCAGCCGTCCAGCTCTCTCCAGATACTGCTCATCATTAGGACTGGTAGGACCAGCCAGTGAAGTCAGTCACTGTCACAACAGCAATCACAAAGAGCTTCTGGTCTCTATAGGCAACCAAAGAGACTCTATGACCCTGGATCCAAACAGATGCCCAATCTTAAATCTTAACACAGACTCAGTGGTATCAGAAGACATATGAATGACCAAGGCCACAGAGTTCACTCTCCCTGCCTTCTTGTGTTCTATTCAAAAGTTCCTGCTCTATGTCTTGAAGCTGAATGTCTGGATACTGGCTTGTTTAGTTAAATTTTGAATCTACTGGGGACTTACTGTGTTGTCTCCCACATGTTGGTATACTGAAGTTGACATTCCGAAGATGAGTGGAATTCAAATTCAGTCATTATCCTTTACCTTTTGAAATCTGCTTCATATCACTACTGCTTAGAAGCCATAAATCATCCTGAACTGTGCCTAACGGTTGGCCAAGAAGCATAATGACAGATTAATCTAGAATGTACTATTTTTTAAGACCATAATCATAAAGTCAAGAAAATAATCCAAGCAATGATCTATCACTTGACAAACTAACCCTCTCTAAAATAAACCTTTTCATCTCTATTATTAGCCTTAACCTCAGCAAGAGCAGGTCATTCTCTATAAGGCAGACTTCCATTGAGCTATCCAGGAAAGAAACGAGTCAGCTTCTGGTAAGGTCAGACAGTGGCTACGGTGGTATTCTGGGAAGAGAGACGGCCTCAAGAACAGCATTTGAGACTTACCCACAGGCCTGGTCCTTGCAGGAGCTGAAATGGCATAGAAAAGGAACACCGGGGTAAGTGTTGGCATTCATGTGACACACCTTTGTTGCCAAATTGAATTTGCAGGAAAGACATACCTGCTCGCAGCTTCCTTTGTGTGAGTCAGTTTCTGAAGAAAAGAAGGGACAAAATGACTGAGTTAATAACAGTGATTAAATCACACATAAAACTTGCTGCACAGAGGTCACCAATGCCCTGACGTGGCAAAAGCTAGGCCACTCTTCTCTAAGGACACGTAAATAATGAAAGCCATTGTACTAACAATGCCACATTAGCTCTATAACCGTGCGAGCATCCTAGCATTCTGACTTCCAGGCAGGGAGAGTAAGTAAGCAGGAGGAGGAATTTAGGTTGGGGGTGGAGAAAAAGAAATGTCAGGGAGATACCAGGGGCCAGACAGACACACAGGAAAGCAGGAAAGTAGGACATACAGACTGAAAGAAAAGTAAAACGTCCTGAGGAAAAACGTAGGTGAATAGAAAGAGGTCAAATTAAGTTAAAAGAGAAAGGCCTGAGCTAAGGCCATGCGTTCATAATTAATAATACGTCTCCATGTCTTTATTGGGGAGCTGGCCCAAAGACAATACCAACTACAAGAGCCCCCACAAATCCTGTCTCTTACTTTTGGCCATCATGTTCCCTTTCTCTGTCCCATGGTCTGGTTAGGAGCCTCAGTGGCTTCTTACATGGTCTCTCTGTCAAGCAATTCTCTGTAACCCTTTCCTATGTGTCCACAACAACACGATCTTTAAGAGTTCAAAACTTGGCTAGAGAGATGGCTCAGCAGGTTAAGGCACTTCCTGGCAGCCACACATAGTGGAATGAGAGGTTGTCCTCTGCCCTCCACAAGAGTGTCTTAGCATCCCTTCCCTCTCTCTTGCTCTCACTCTCACAATAGATGACAGACCGGTGATGATGCTGATAGATAGACAGACAGACAGATAGATGATAGATAGATAGATTGATTGATAGATAGATAGATAGATAGATAGATAGATAGATGATAGATAGATAGATAGATAGATAGATAGATAGATAGATGATAGATAGATAGATGACAGACAGGTGGTAGACAGATGATGCTGATAGACAGACAGACAGACAGATAGATAGATAGACAGATAGATAGATAGATGGATGACAGATGACAGACAGATGATGCTGATAGACAAACAGACAGACAGATAGAAGATAGATGGCAGACAGGTGATAGATGATGATAGATAGACAGACAGACAGACAGACAGATAGACGATAGATAGATAGATAGATAGATAGATAGATAGATAGATTGATAGATAGATTGATAGATAGATGATATATAGATAGATGACAGACAGGTGGTAGACACATGATGATGCTGATAGACAGACAAACAGATAGATAGATAAATAGATAGATAGGTAGGTAGGTAGGTAGATAGATAGATAGATAGATAGATAGATAGATAGATAGATAGATAGATAGATAGATAGGAAGAAGGAAAGATAGAAAGATGGATAGACAGACAGGTGATAGACAGATGATGATGCTGATAGACAGACAGACAGATAGAAGATAGATGGCAGACAGGTGATAGACAGATGATGATGGATAGATGACAGACAGTTGATAGATAGATAGACAGACAGACAGACAGACAGACAGACAGACAGATAGATAGATAGATAGATAGATAGATAGATGTGGATTTTTAATTCCAACCTTTTAAGGAAGCTCCTTTTTCTTATTCCCTTATAACCCTGAAGTTTCCTGTCATCCAGAGAGCCAAATCCAAGCCTCCTAACACTCCCCTTCTCCTGTCTGACCTGTCATATCTAGCCTGTCCCTCTAGTATATCGGTCCAAACCATTCCTTACAAACACAGTTCATGCCGTTCCCTCCATCTACCTTGTCCATCCTCTCCTCCGACAACTCACATTTATCACATTAGACTCAAGCCAGATAACATCACCTGTTTAATGTATGAATTGTAAATAATCATTAAAGCTTATTTCCTAGACTTTCAAGTTAAAACTAAAGTCCTATTTGTAAAAAACATGTTTTAATGTAACATCACAAAATTCTATTATTAAGTTAATAACTTTTTGTATATGTTTTTTGATTTTATAGCTGATCCAATATTGTGGACACAATCTGAAATATGCCATGCTGATATAAATATATCATCTTCATTGAAATCTTTAAAATCCATAATTACTGGAATGGAAGTTCCATAACACAGAAGGAAAATATGCTTTGAGAGTTCTTTTTATGCAATGTTGCCAAGCTCTGTGTTGCTGAGTAATATTCATATCCAAAATAGAAATCTTAAAAAAAAATGGCTCTGGGTTTTAAGATCAGTTACAATTGATTTTGTAATAAAGGGTAAGCAATTTATTTATTGTCTTTATTTACAAAATGGAGAACACCTTGTAAGGTTGCTGTTTATTAGAAATAAGATATGGTAGGCATGGATGGTGTAGTAAATATTTTCATAATTTCTAAGCAGAGACCCAACAGGTTGAGCTTCCAGTTCAGCTGAAGAGAGAGACACAGAGGAGAGTGTATTTGAGCAAAGGGATCAGGATTGTGAGGAGGAGACGCACAGAGAAGGCTGACTGGAGCTATCGGGAGCTCACTGAATCAGAAAAAGACACTGAAGAACCTTCAGGGAAAGGAACTAAACTCTCCAAAGGTAGATGACTGTCAAATGGCGTGGGAGATTTGTGGAGCCTCTTGCTTAGGATCAGAGTATGTTCCTGGTGCATGAACTGACATCTCAGAGCCCATTCCCTACAGAGGAACACCTAACCCCGCCTTAGTACTGGGATGAGGGACTCCAACCAACCTCAAATGGATGTGCCAGACTGAGCTGACCCACTTTGAGACTCCTTGCCCTCCTTGGGGAATGGGTGGGGGGATGGCGTGGGGGAGGCTGAGGGAGGACTGGGAGGGGCTGGGCGTAGGGAAGGGAGGGCAAGCGGTGGTATATATGGAAAAAGCCTTTCTAAATTAAAAAAAAAAAAAAAGGTTTAAAACTGAAGCAGTCAAAAACATAACAGAGAAAGGCCGATGCAGTGTCTTGACTCGAACACCACGATTAAGAGATGAGTTCATTTTAAATCTGTCTTTGGTCTGCCCATGTGTTGAAGACGATTCCTCTACCCACTTTAACAAGGTCATGTTGTAGAACCAAGTGTTTAAGAGAAATTCTTATGTCTTCTTTACTAGAAGTAAAGGCTTAAAAATATTAAGAATGTGATGATACATTTTATCTCTTTTAGATTCACTGTCATATTTTATAAGAATCAAATAAAAATGACTCAGAGCCATTCATGTATACTTTTCAGACCTACTTAAACACATGGTTTCGGCTATTCATTCAACAATTATTTTCACTATATAATACTTGCAGTGAGTACTTGAAAATGATATTCATAAACTTCATAGTTTGCAAGGAGTAGAAAAAAGACGTGGCTATTACCTTTATAATTTTATCTCAAAGATATATATTATGTATTTTCTATAACATAATAGTAAAAAAAATAGTGAATATGACTGGCAAGATGACTCAAAATGTAAAAGTGTGTGTCATGTGGCCTGATTTTGAGCCTTGGAACCTATGATAGCTAATATCGGTTGTCAACATCTAGAATCTTGGTTGGCTGTGTCGGTAATTAATTAAGACTCAATCCACTGGGTAAACCTGTGTGAATATATAAATGAATTTGTCAATAAAGTTTTAACTCACACATAAGATCCATATCTTTACATTTTACATAATATTATTTTGATACATTTACATCTATATACAAGGCTGGGGCTGTTTCTGGATTAACAGTGCTCATTATAAAAGGTCAGAGCTAGGGACTGAAGACTAAGCTATACCCTAGGGCAGCTCACTCAGAAACCTTAAATCATGTCCTTTTCTGTTCCTTTAGCTTTTAGACATGCACAATAATGCCTACAACATTCTAATAATTCCTTCTCTCTTTGAGATACTTACCTTCATGATCAAGCTTCTATGTTCCACAGACTGACTAAAATGTGTGCCCATTTCAAATACACTTGTGATTCCATGCTCACATGAGTCCATCCAGTAACTATATTCCTCACGCCCAGGAAGTCGATCCCAAAATGTCCTGAAGGCTTCCCAGATGGCTTCCTGGCACACTGGCAAGTAGAGAGAGGGAAGTTTAGAAAAAAGATAACATACTTTGTGGTTCTCACAATGATCATGGAACAACTCCCTTACATTCCTCTGAGACACTTTTGGCCATACCATCCTTTCTAGAGGGCCATGAGAATGGCATTCAGTTTCAGATTTTCATTTCTGAAAAAAAATACATTGTACACTCCTCAACTATTCCTTTATAAGGGGCATTAACTCACCTCTTTATGAATTTGTTCCTTGTTGATTTATTAAATTCTATATTCATATCTCATGAGAATTAAACTTACATTTAATATAGTATTTAACCTGTTTTGTTAATACAGTAATTTTAAGTTGCTCTGATTTTTTTTAACTGAAGTAATGACTTCAAAGGACAGTTGTGTTTCTCAGCTTTTCAAAAGATGGTGATAATTTTGGACGCAGCAGTAAAATGACTTCTAATGACTTAATGCTGTACCCATAGATCGGTCCTCATCAGAGGAGCTTCTTCTTGCAATAGATAATTAATTCAGAGACCCACAACTGATCCACATGTAGAGAATAAGAGGCATCAGAATACTCAGCCTTATGGGATGTCACACTCCCCCTCAAGGTGAAATGATCTATGCAGAAGAGAAAACAGTAAGATCGTGAAAGCCACATGAAGTGGATGTCTCAAGGAAAGTGTCTGCAGACATGAGATGGACATATGAACCCACAGGCTATAACAACATTCACAAGGAAATGCCAGCACAGAGAGGGGAGATCTGGACAAAGTCTCACTTCCAGCTGCAGTGAGAGGAAAGTCAGTTTTCTTCAATAGAGTGACATCTGGTAGACCAACCATACTCCAGAACAGGCCTCACGGCCAGGCGTAGTGACCTTGAGAGGTTTGGGGGTTTATTTTCTTAAGAGAGAAAGAATATGAAATTGGGTAAGTTGTGAGGTGGGGGAGGATTTGGGAGGAGTTCGGGAGGAGGAATAATATGGTCAAAGTATATTTTATAAAGTTCTTAAAAACAAATAAAAACTTTAAAAAATAATAAAAGAAAGAGAATGACATTTTTAAAAGAGCTGAGAGTTTACAGAAATACAAATGAATAGAATCAACTCTTTGGGAAACTTATCAGACACTTTAAGAAGGAGCATTTGGAACTCCTCAATGCTTCTAAATTGAGGGCACTCTGTAAACCAGGGAGAGAACGTTCACTTGAGCTGTCACTTTCTAGCAACCTCAGTCACACCTAAACACAGGAGATAATTGTCATTCATTTTTACACAGAAAACAAATTTAGTTCAGGTTTACTCCTCTGCATCTACACAAACAAAGAAAAAAGTATAAGATTGCAGAAGAACTTGCACAGAGTGTTTGAGATGGCCTCGTTTATACTTGCCAAAGCCTAGAGGCAATGAAGATGGTCTTCAATAGATCGAATGGAAAATCAACTCTGGCAAATCCACATAATGAAGTATTATTCAATTATTACTTAAAAGCTTTCAAAGCATTAAGGCTATGCAAACTGCCAACTTATATGCATATTGCCAAATCAATAAAACCAATCTGTATGATTCTGATAAAATTCTGGGAGACACCAAAGTATGAGGGATTAGAAAATGATGAATGTTTCAGGGGGTTGGAAAGGAGGGGCGATGAATAGGTGGAGATGTTCTGAATAACCCTGTGATACTTGGTAAACACCATCATACATTCGCCAAAGCCCAATGAATACACACCTCAATGAACTCCAGTGTAAACTATGAACTCATTAATAATGCACCAATGTTGGCATATCAATTGTAGCAAATGTACTGTATTAATATAAGATGTTAACACTAGGGAATTTAAGGAAATTTGTGCTGACTTTGTGGACACCCTGCTCAATTTTTCTCTGAACTTATAACTACTCTAAAAATAACTTATATTGATTTTAGAAACACATTTAAAAGAATAATTAAAAAATTATATTCAGGAGGCTGGCAACAGCTCAGCTGTTAAGAGCACTGTCTGCCCTTGCAGAAGAATGTAATTCAGTTCCCAACATACACACGGTACCCACAGCCACACTTAACTACAGTTCCAGGGAATCCAGTGCCTTTTTCTGGTCTCCAAGGGCACTAGGCATTGTCTATGTGTATACATACAAAAAAAGATGCTCATACATATAGGATAAAAATTAAAAAAAAAATTTCTAAAAAGATTACTTGTTGCTCTTAGAGGCCCCAAGTACCATTACCAGCATCCATATCTGGCAGCTCACAACTACCTGGAACTCCAGCTTTGTGGTATCAAACACCCTCTTCTCGCCACTTCATGAACCCACATACATGACATACATAAACACATACATATAAATTTATTAAAATATATATATTTGTGAAATTTTGCTGTGCAAAAACAAAAACTAATCAAATATACTGGCCAATAGCCCCAAGCATTAAATCAGAAGGGCCATTAATACACTTGTTGCTTTGGCATCACTGTGGGCACCGCACCCTGATGTGGGAGTGTCTGTCTGTATGCTGTGAATATCAATCTTCAAATAAAAGAGCTGTTTTGACCCTTGGCGAACACCGTAGCCATAGGCAGGAACCTATGTATGAGAAGAAAGGCAGAGTCAGACACAGATTGAGCCCAAAGAAGAAACATGTAAGGAACACAGGTAAACCACAGGCCACATAGCAGGACAGATTAATGAGAATGGGTTAAGATGAAAGAGCTAGCTAGCAATGTGCCTGAGCCATAGGCCAAAGATCATAAACTTAATATAATCCTCTGTGTGTTTCTTTGGGACTTTGGGATTGGTAGTCCAGATAAGCGGTGACAGGCAGGTCATAAACCTAATACAACAGTACCCTTAAGAGAGGAAAGATTGACATTGGGTCAAGATTTCAGAGTTTCAGTATCTGGAGGAATGATGGTATGAACAAATACATCACCACAGAAAGTCTTATGCTCAATGCCTATGCATCTTTATTCAAAATAACTTAAAAATTAAAACAATCCAAGTACTCACTGATATTAAATGAAGGGAGGAAATTGCCATATAGTTAAGTCAAAGTGAAATTTATTCTCTTAAATTAATATTTTGTGTCTCAGAATCTACTGAAATACAATACCCACAGTTTTGTGTCTAACATCAGAAACCATAAAACTATTCAAATCTATTCTCAATTCAAACAGTCCAAAGCCATTTTAAAGACATCTGTTGACCGTCTCTGGGAATGATCCTGGGGCCACACAACAAATGAAGAAATATTTGCTCAAGAAAATCCATCAGAAGTTGATAAGGAAAATGAGTCAGCTGCTGTGAACGAGAAAGGGACAGAAAAGGCATCTAAACTGTAAAGGCATAAAACTTCCTTCATCTGCAGGTAAGAGCTGTATACAGGAAGTCCAAAGCTGTATACGGGAAGTCCAAAGCTGTATACGGGAAATCCTAAGCTGTATACGGGAAGTCCTAAGCTGTATACGGGAAGTCCTATGGAAGCCATGTTATGATGATCTGAACTAATATGTAATGATTCGTATACAAAATCAGTATATACTACCTATGAACTGAACAAAGAGTAACTAAAATTATACATAAAAAACTCCATTAACAAAAAAAAAGCATAAAAGAAAGTAAAATACATAGGAAAAAATCTAACAAAAGAAGGATCCTGGCTTGGTCTCTACTGCTGTCATAAATACCATGACCAAAAAAAAACTTGGGAACAAAAGGACTTATTTGGCTTAATGTTCTTATCACAGCTCATCCCTGAGGAAAGTAGTAGAAATGATGCTCTGAGAAAAGGTACCAAGCCACGTGGCCGATCATGAGTTAGTTAAGAATTAAGAGCTATCAAGTTATATGACTGAGCCATAGGCCAGTCAGCATGAAATTAATGTAAGCTTCTGGGTGTTTCTTTGGGACTGCTGGTCCAGACATTGCGGCTAGTCCTGGCCAGAAACTATTTATTACATAAGGGTCCTAATAACACCAAAAAACCATTTTTTGTATAACTAAAATTCAAGTTTTAACTGAATGCCCTACATCTTTACTTCCTAAAACCGGCAGCCCCATATATACTTCATGAAAGAGTTATGGACAGCTTCATCTCATCCTATGTTACTCCCACACAGAAGCTTTAAGCAAATAGAACTACACTCAGCTTTTGAGTTCCCATGCCTTGCAGGACCACTGGAAAATGTTGGTGTTCACCCAAGTAGGTGTGGATGGCTCACCGCTTAGAATGGTCTTCCAGTATCCCATGGTTCTGTGAGCTGTGCTATCATCTCATTCTAATTTACAGAGATTCACCTGCCTCTTCCTGCTGGTTCCTGGGATTAAAGGCATGTACCGCTTTGCCCAGCTGAGTTATTTGATTTCTTGTTGTTTCATGTTTTGAGTTCTTTGTATATTTTAGATCTTAATACTGTTAGGTATGTGACTAGCAGAGATTTTCTTCCATTCTGAAGATCTGAATAAAAATGTTCTTGTCACTCTGCAGCGTCTTGTTCTCTGCCCCTTGTCAGTCGTGGGTCTCCATGTAATCAACATCTACTGAAAACAGAAGCTTGTCAGGGAGAGTTCAGAGATGCATTTATCTATAGGTATCATGTAAGTCAGTAGGAGTGCCCACTGAATAGCATAATAATAGTAGGCTCTTCCTGGGGGCCTATGATGTGTCTGGCCAGAGGCTCTTGGCCTTACAATGGTGTTTCACCTTGTGGCTTGGGATTTAACTTCCATTTAAAAGTATTTGGTTAGGCCTGCCTGATATACAGAGCAAGTTCCAGGACAGGCTACAAAAAAAAAAAAAAAAAAAAGTAATTGGTTGCTCCCATGATTTTCATGCCACTATTGCACCAGTGAATGTATCATTACAAGCCAGGCATTACTGTAGCCTGCAGGGTTTACTTACAGTCAGGTAAATTTTACCGCAACCCTTCAGTGACTACCGCCAAAGACTGAAGTAGAATACTGCACCAGAGTGCCTTTACTATCATTCTAGGCAGCTTTTATTCCAGAGAGTTTGAAGTTCAGGGACAGAGAAACAGTGAACAATATACAGACTAGTTCTCACCACTGTCACAGATGTGCTCAGATACAGAATGCCTCTGGGCTGCGTGGGGGCTGTTTGTCTGTGGCCCTTGAACATGCTAAACTGAGGAGGAGGAGGAAGCATCTTGCCTGTGGCATTCCTTGGGCAGGCAGAGATATTCCTCCAGGGGGAGTAAACAAAGTTTTATGGGAACGAGCTCACACAGCAGGATAGTATAGAAAAGCCTGTTATATGGAGGCTACTAAGATTGATGATTCCTTGTGCCTTCTGAGAGTGTGCATAGCACCATGCAGCACTGTGAAAGCTGGTCAGGAAGGGACGAAGCTTCTAGGTCAGTACCAGCTTGATGTTGACATGTTCTATGACTTAGACATGTGGTGCTTTCAGTAATAGGTGTTACCATCGAGTTCTGGAGGGTAACCAAGAGCAATGGCAATGCCTGCAGTGCTTAGCCTAACGGGAACAGACTCTTGCAAAATCCCAAGGCTCAGGGATCATTTTGGAAGAGGGGAAGAAAGCCAGAGGTGATGGAATGACCACAAGGACACATATCCTGTAGGCAGAGCAGGGAAGCTACTCATAGGATCTCATATTGGTTATGGAAGCCTGCATCAAGCCTGTGCAGGCCCAAACCAGATCAAATCCCAGCGTGGACATCTGTGCACCTCGTGTGTGCCCAGTGCCCAGAGAGACCAGAAGAGGGCGCCTAATCTCCTGGTAAGAGAGTTACAATTGGTCTAGCCACTGTGTAGTGCTGGGAATCAAAATCTAGTCCTTTGAAAGAGCCATCTGGGCCATATCCCCAACCCTCCTCCAGTTTTCAAAAGCATAGGAGGTAAGGTATTATTTTATACCATGATCATAATAACAAATGTGTCATAATGGCTGTGTCAACCTTTTACTTTTCTGAGATGCTTGTTCATCCTAATTTTTTAATTATTTCTTTTATTTTTTGAGAGTGAAATATAATTACATCATTTCCTCCTTCTTTTCCTCCCTAAAAATACTCCTATATACCCTTGCTTCCTTTTTCAAGTTCACAGCTTTTTTCCCATTAATTGTTGTTATGCACACAATACACACACACACACACACACACACACACACACACACACACACAGAGAGAGAGAGAGAGAGAGAGAGACTGGCATACAGACAGACAACAGACAGGCATGTAGACAGATGGACAGGCAAACAGATAGATGTGTGTGTACTCCTAAATACGTAAGTACAATTGTTTAGTATATATGTTACTTATATGTATATTTCCAGGGTTCCTTTGCAATTACCTGACTCACAGCACCTGTACTTTTGAATTATTTGAAGAATGTTTTATTTTTCCTTTCATCAGCTTCTATTTGGGAAATATCTCTTGACTTTATAAAAATAAGAGCAAAACAATCACAAAACAGGGGCAGATTCCTTAAAAATTGGCCCTTCTTCTTTACTGTGGGATAGCCACAACAGTTGGAGATTCTGATCCATTTAAAGTTAAAATCCAAGCAATGTAAAGCATCTTGATAGATCACCCACTGTCATTCTCTGGTCCTGTGTGTCCTCCATCACTTTGCAATTTCACTTCCAACCTATGGTTCTACATAAAACTTCTAGCTCTGATTCCCTCTTAAAAACTAACAGAAGAGCCCAGTAAGGGATGGTGGTGCACACCTTTCCTCCCAGCACTTGAGAGGCAGAGGCAGGCGGATCTTTGAGGCCAGCCTGGTCTACAAAGTGAGATCCAGGGCTGTTACTCAGAGAAACTCTGTCTCCAAAAAAAAAAAAAAAAAAAAAAAAAAGTAAAGCCTATTCCTGAGTAACATTTGATAGCCTTCAAATACAATCAAGACTGCAACAGATTCATAAAGGAATTGCTAATACACCGTGCCGTGTTATATTAACATGTCATGTATGAAATGTTTTACCTTATACTAAATTTTTATTTTAAAAAACTTTAGTGTAGAAGAGAACAGAAAATTGAGATAATAAAGTAGCAGCTGAGAAAGACAAATTGGTGCCAGGGAAAATAGTGAGTCCTCAATAAACATTTTTTGGACAGATGGATGAATGTTTAATAGGACAGTCCTGATTTTTCAATAATCTCATCATCAATGTCTACAATTATCTTACTAACATCACATTCATATGATGGCACTTTTTACTGGCTGCTGAACACATAAAATCAAAATTTAAGAAGTCTTCATATGTTTAAGGTATATGGGCAATATTCAGTTAAGCAATGTTAGTAAGTGTAAGAAACATAGTGTGGTTTCATACAGCAAAAGATATAAATCTGAGGACCATATTACCTAATCAAAAATAAAACAAAAACCCAGGTGAAATCACTGAGACAAAGATTGTTTTAATATAAAAATTTTTGTGTCCCTAATCAAATAATCTGCATGAATCTATGGCATGTCCAAGGTGCATAATCAAGAAACCCATTACATTTCATCTATAAAATAAGTAGGAAAGCATGAGAGTCTTTGTTTTTAAATATATGTGTGAGTACATATTGGTAAATTACCATAATGAAATTGCTAAATTATATTTAATATATCCAGTAACACAGTAGTGTTTTTAAATACTCCTCAGAATAGATATTTTCTCTTACAATAGTGTAAACTTTTTTCTCAATTTATATTAATTTGATTAAGACCTTTTCTCGCTAATATTTGGTTTATTTCTAACTAAATTATCACATTTTTACTATAGAAATGCACAACCAATGGGATGGTTTGTGTTTCACAAAGGAGCCCAGGAATCTGGACATCTGCTTACCTCGGGTTTTATAGTACTTCACATGGTTGGCCACAGCCTCTGGAACACTTTCATTGGGGCAAACTTTGACTCCATTTGGGAACAGAATGGATCTCCGCCTTCTAAGCAGCCACCTCCTCTCTGTCTCTGTGGGCTCCAAAAGCTGTCTCTTTCTGGTACGCAGGGAAAGGTCCGTGGTTTTCTCAGGCAGGAAGACAGAGACTGTGCGCATGGGTTCTTGTGTCTCTTCTGCAGAAAAGATGCTCTGTTACTGCAGAGAACAGACCTGGAGCATAACCAGGGAAGAAGGCACAGTCCAAAAGGCAACGGAGACAAGCTGACGTTTGCATCACATTTTAAACTTTAAACAATGCTCAAAACGAATGCACGCACATCGAACGGAGAAGTAGTCAAGCTTTTTCCCGTTTTACGAAACAATCCTTTAAGATTTTTTTTTTAAAGTAAATATACACCAAATATCAACGCAAGGGTGTAAGGTTTGAACCAGGAATTATTAATGAGGAAGGGAAACCCCAAATCATGGGAGATATTCTAAAGCAGCTCAGTAAAGAAATGGAAAGATTAATAGTCATATAGTCTAACAGCAAGCACATCAAATAGTACTATTTTAAGAATATGTTAAAGGTCCCCCAGAAATCTGAAAAACAAGTATCAGTGTTGAATTACCTGAGAATGATAGAAGGTTTCCTCCTGTCAGGAAAAATATCAAAACACCCAGAGAAATCTTCCCTAAAAGAAGAAACATAATCATTTGGGCCAAAACCAAAGAAAAGTGATGACAAAATCCTTAAGTGAGCATCCGGAGTTTTGAAATTCCCACTAACAAACCTTCACCCAAAAAGACCTTTCAGTTAAAAGTTTATGTCTGGGAGTGCTCAACCACTCTAAAACCATTGTCAGTTGGCGTAAATTTAAAAAGTCCTTTCAGAGTACGCCTGGCTTCTTTTCGGACTTAATAGGGGCACTGTGGAAGCAGGTAGGTAAGCTAATTAGGACAGATGGGCAGAGAGAATTCTAATCTAGCATCTAAGCGCCTTACTAAGCCCCGCCCCCTCACAGGCCGAGCATTTACAATCAGCGTGCTTCACAGGTGTCTTTCCTACGAAATGTGGAAGATTTACAGTTCTCTGTGTTTTCCGAGGACTCCGTTCTATAAGCCTGAAGTACACAGAAGAAAATCCTTTTTAACCACTTCTTTTACCTTCTGCCTTGTGCACAGTGAGGGAATAATAGAGACCATGGTGGAGCTGTTAAGAGAATTCAATTAACAAATCAACTCATTTTATCCACAATGTGGCTTAAAAACTGCCTGATAAAATATTAAGCGTACAATATAAATTATGTTAAAAATAACTGTCGCCAAGTTTTCTATTAAATGTGAAGTTCATGCCATCTAAGATGGTAATGACATTCCAGTGAAAGAATTCACCAAGACAGAAAAAGGAAGAAATACATTATTTTTAGAAGCAGTATGGAAAAGCCGCAATGAGCAAGATCTACCAAGAATTCTAAGGGGCTGTCTAGATGGGGTTCTGTTCACAGCGAAGTGTTTCAATGTCCTAGTGCCCTTGAACAATTACAGTCAAGTTTGTTACGATTGACTCCTTCTGATGGAAGTTTTTCTTAGTGGCCTTTCCATCCTGCCCTGAGGTAATAACAGCATATTCTTGGGATAAAATAGTTCAACATAGCCTAAAATGGCATTCACAGGGTATTCCCCCATATACACATAAAACTGTTAGTCTACAAATGGTGTCCTACACCAAATGCAGTCAGATAAAATTCTATACTAGTAAAGTCTTCCATCTACCTAAGCAAGTAGCTAAGCAGAAAATCCCTGTGGGATCTTGGAATTACTATTTTAAAATATTACAATTTTGTTTTACATATTCTGGTGAAATTTTTGAAAAAATACTTAAGATCTAACGCACATGCCTCTTAGAATCTTTAACTGTGTCATTGCCAATGTTTCTATGTTATGAGAGCTTATCAATTAATAAATGACATCCTCAAATAATCAATTACAGCCCTTCTAAAAAGTTGTATCGCATAGTCATCCTGTAAAATATTAGCAGTGTTATAAGAAACTTGAAAACTTGAGTAGAGGGAAAAATAAATAAATTAAGTCTTAATATTTGTTGATGATTGCAAACACAGGACAAAACTATTAATTAACAAATACTGGTAGAAATTAAAAGTTCCTGAGAACCAAGGCAGTCTGGAAGCATTGCTGTAGTTTGCGAAAACCTTTTCAAATGCAAAACATTTCCAGTATTTGATGGCCTGTAGCTCACAGGTAAAACCCTATGTATGTGGAATAAAAATTATTAAACTTTTATACAAATTTCTATGAAGGAACAAAAGGATGAATAATTCTGTGTGATTATTCTTTGAGCATGTTAAAAGGGGTATTTTAGGAAGGGGAGTAGCAATGTGCTCTGTTACTTGGAAATGAATATTCACCAAAATACTAGCATGAATGGGGAAGGGCATGATGCAAACGTCAGCTTGTCTCCGTTGCCTTTTGGACTGTGCCTTCTTCCCTGGTTATGTTCCAGGTCTGTTCTCTGCAGTAACAGAGCATCTTTTCTGCAGAAGGACCCTTGGTTGGCTGCTGTGGAGAGTCACTCTCTTTTAGGGACATGACTACTAGTAGATTGTCAATGTCCCAATGGGTGGCCTCCATACCCATGCTAGCATGGGAAGCACTAATTAGACCAGGGAGCTATTAATAAACAACAAAAACAACATAAAAAGAGGCCATGAAGTTGAGTGAGAAGGTAGAGAGTACCTGGGGGTATTCGAGAGAGATACTGGTATATAGATATAATCAAATGTATAATTTTTAAAAAATTATTTTTTAAAAGTATTTGCTTTCAAAGAGGAAAGTTCACTCTGTGTGTATGTGTGTGTGTGTGTGTGTGTGTGTGTGTGTGTGTGTGTGTGTGTGTGTGTGTGTATGTAGCAAAATGTTGGATAACAGACTTAGGTATCATTTGTCCAAAAGCGCTTGGGACCAGAAGTGTCACAGTTATGAATTACATCAAATATCAAGTTTAAATGAACATATTAGAATGATTAACCTATTAGAAACAAAACCCAACTCCAGGCTTGGCCTTTAAAGCGGCATTCACACTCACAAAACAATAGTCCATTACCTGATTCTGCATACACCTTATTGAAAACTACCTCACACTGTTGTTACCATGGTAACTTTAAGTAAAATATATCTTCAGGTGAGGTCTTCCCCCCAAAAGAATACAGTTTTACAGATGAGATCATCTTGAATAAATGTAGGCCACAGCAGCGGCCTCATATATAAAGAACCCTGTCTTCTAACACGTGATGGGCAAGGTTTACAAAATTCCACAGAAATATGCCCCTTTAAAAGAGCAAACATACAGGATGAGTGAATAATTCTGTACAAACTGGCTGGAACAGGATGAAGATAGTTCTATGATAATAGGACTTAGTCAAATCAAACAAATAAAAAACACTAATTTCTTTTCTCCAAAATCTCAAGAGTTTTAAGTTAAAATTTGTATCTTCTCTACAAATAATGTCTGGCCATGAGCAGGCTTTTCATGTTCTATTGATTCACTAACATCCTATGTTAACAAAGTTATACCCTTTAGGCTGGGCTTCACCACACGCTCAAAGAAACTCTATTCTTATCAAATCTTACCAAATTATTAGTTTTGTTCATCTGTCCAGAAACAAGTGTCTACTTTCAAAACGGAAGAGTTCATTTCTTAATTTATGATCAGTGTGTGTGTATATGTATGCACATTACATAATGTGGATGTGGGCCAGGGCACAGTTCGCCTGTGGAGGTTGGAAAACAAGTTACAAAATCAGTTATCTCTACCTTCACATGGGTTCCAGAAACCCAACTCAGGTCACTATATGTCCTGGTTAGTTTGTATTGTCAAGTTTATATCGTCAAGTTACCTGGAAAGCGGGGATTTGAGGAACTGACCAGATCATTACTGGGGGAATTATCTAGTTTGTTGATGTGGGAGAGCTTGGCCCCCTGTTGTGTGCAATACCACCTCTGGGGAGGTGGACCTAGGCAGCAATAGGAAGCTAGATGGTAAAAAGGCTCATGCCCCAGTGGATGGCCCCATACCTGTGCTCAGATGGGAAGAGCTAAGCAGACCAGGGGGTATTAGTAACAACAACAAAAAGGCCGTAAAGGTGGGTAACAGAGTGGAAGGCACTGTGGGCATTTGTTGTGAAATACTATTTTAACTATGTAGAAGTGTGTTACCTTTGTTTACGCTACATTTGGTTCCCTTTGCCTGCCCAGGGCACCTGATTGGTCTAATAAAAAGCTAAATGGCCAATAGCTAAGGAGAGGGATAGGTGGGGCTACCGTGAAAAGACTAAGTAGGAAAAGAAATTTAGGCTGGAGAAAGGAGAGAGAGGGATAGGCCCCGGGGCCAGAAGCCAGGCGTCCACCAGCCAGCCCTGGACACAGCGGGAAGAAAGATATTTAGGAGGAAAGGAAGATAAAAAGCCCTGAGGCAAAACTTAGCGGAAAAGAAACACTAATATGTTAAAAGCACTAGTGACAAGCAAAGGCAAGGCCAAGCATTAATCTCATGATTTGTGTCATGATGACAGAGCTGGTTGGTGGCCCAGAAGAAAGCCTGCTAACAGCATTAGAAGGGGTATACTAGTGAACAGATATAAAAATCAAAATATATAAAACTTTTCATTAATAAATACAAAGTATTATTTTTTAAGTATTTGCTTTCAAAAAAGAAAGAGTTTTTGGTGTGTCTACCTAAATTCCGGCAAAGAGATGGAACCAGCAAACAGTGTTCTTCCGGTTTGGGCTTCAGGTTCCTGCCCTGATATTTTTCCCTTAAGAAGTGACTGGGAAGTACACTCTGAAATAAACCATCCCCCCCCCCCAAGTTGGTTTGGTGATAGTGTTTACCACAGCAACAGAAAGCAAACTGAGACACTGGGCTTACACAGTGTCCTTTACCCACTGGGTTCATGACCCCTGCACTCAGTTAGTTGTAGTACTAGCCAGCAGGTGATGGGGAGCTGGATATCACAGGAAATAAAAATACCTGGGAGCAGAGGAGCTATGTGTTTTGAGTCTTATAATGTTTGGAAATGCATGACTATTTCCTGGGGGAAGGATCAAGTCTATGCATGATACATATCCTGAGATAACTGTATACAATGCTTCTAGTGCTTTGACAGTCACCACCACAGGTCAAGGATGGAGGGTTCTACTTGTCACATCATGGTGGTGCTCAGAACACCTCAGATTTAGGAACATTTTGGATTATGGATTTGGGGAATCATTCTTTTGCTCAAATTGAAGTAAAACGTATTTTCCTTTAAACAAAAAGACAACCAAATTCACTGTATATTTGGTAAAATGTGAAGAAAAATTAATTTAAACATTCAATTACATAGTATATGCAGGACATAATAAAATTAAAAATTCTAGCATAATAAACACAGATGTTCACTTATGTTTCATATATACTTCCCATACTTATCCTGAGGTGAGTTTATATAATACTTGTAGAGTTCTGAGTGTTATCCATCACAGGAGGTGATTTAACTGTCACCCATCAAATGGGTGATCACATCACCCATTTCTAGCAGTACTTCATATTTAAGAAAAGATTACACTTCGATTTAATGAATTGAAAACATGTTTAATATAAAATGTTGACATCCTAAAATCATTATTTCTACATGAATTTAGGAAAACAAATTTTAAACAGTCTCCAAAACATGATGAAGGACAGCGGTATCTTCCAAAACACACAACAAAAGTTCAGTAATTACAGGATATCCTATATACTCATTTTGCAAAATTAGATATACAAAACAATCAACAACCACATAAGCTGGGAATGGAATATGCAATCAGTAACCATTTTCATGTGACCTGAAAGATAAGACCAATCAACAGACACTGAGGACCCTAGGGCTAACTGACAACCCAAGTCACTTCTTGGCTTTATCTAAAATTGCCTTTGTTTCAGATGCTTTACACACAGTTATAACTGTAAATCCAAGAGATGTTTAAAATAATATTCTAAAGCCCATTATCTGAGAAAACAATATAATCAATCATGTCTCCCTCAAAATATTTCTGATAGCATAAGATTCTAAAATGTTTAATATATAATACCACCATCATCACATAAATTCAGTAGAACTGTTACCTGAATATTTAATAAAATATTAAGTGCTATATGTATGAGATCCTTGGGGGATCATACATCTTTAAAATCTATAACTTAAAAATATAAAAAACATGAGAAATCTGGCTTTGCAGATGAACAGTGGGTAACCAAACTATAAAATTACATATTTGGTTCTAAATAATAAATAGAAGTTTAAAGGACACCAATTTTATCTTTTATAGAAAGTGTATACACACATTCTGGGGAAATGTAGGAATGAATGAATATATAGCTATACCTCAAATAAACAAAGCTTCGCTACATAACTTTTTAAAACTTATTTGGTACTTAAGTTTTGCTTCATGATTTTTTCTGAACAATGAATTCATTTCTCAAACTCTATATATGACATTGAGAGAAGTGGAAGGGGCTTAGAGCAGAGTAATTGCATTTATCAATTGAGAGTAATAAGCTGCACTTTGAAAGGGTAAATTTTTATTTAATGGTATTTATTTTTCACACTATACAGAAGGGATGCCGTGAATGGCATTTTCTGAAGCCTTGATACTAAGTTCTTTAAAAAAAAAAAAAATACACAGTATTCATACTGCATGCTTGAGCTGCAAAGAATAGAATTATAATATAATGTGACTTGTCAACAAATCTGACAAGTACTGGGGCTGGCACCAGGGAGAACCAGACTCCCATCAACACCCAGTCATGTGGAAGTACAGATCACAGGGTTTTATTACTTACGAAACATTCCCACATTACATATGCTATTGCATAATCCAAGCATATTTAATCATAAAAATATATTTATGAAATTTTAATTTCTCTCTTATAAGTGCTTCTGTGAGAGCCCAATGACTCAAACAAGACAGATACCACCTACATTTCAACAGTTTATGAACGACCAGTTACTCTCCTCTCTGTAAGCTGACGCTAATGCTGCTAAGCCGCTTTCCAGTAAGCTCAGGGAGCATGCGCCATGTCTGCACAGATTAACTAGCTACTGCTGCCCTTCTGCTGCTGTAAATGAAGTTTCAAAATGAGCTCTCGAATATCTTCTCTCTTGGTCTTTATTACATGGCGAGGAAACCATTTCTCCAAGTGAATTGGGAGTTCAAAGTTAACAATGGGATCCTAATACCAGAGAAGAAAGAATGTGTTAGTATGACATCGTGACTTCAATTTCTTTTAAAAATCTCACTTTTATAGAAAATGGAAAAAACCAACAGCTTGCTGCATACCAACACCACATCATTCACATAAAGCATACAATTAGTTTTCAGTTTCTCAACTGGGTAACCACAGCCAAAACAATTATAGAACATTTTCATTAACTTTTGAACTTTAAAATTAAATAGTTTACCCTGTTACACTGCGTGTCTGAATGGTTGTAACTGTAAAAATGAGCACAGAGCTCTGAAAGCAGATCACTTTGAATGCATGTTAATACTGTTAGACTATTATGGAGAAAGCCGTATGATGAAAAGGTTGGGTATGCCACAACCCACCTGTGATGAATGAAGATTTCCAGAGTTGTAAACATGGAAAATCCCACTAAAAGTCATTTTTTAGGGTAAGAAACAGTTTCCTGGACTGTAGTAGGAGGGTTCTCAGGTCCCGGGAGGCCAGGGGCCTGGACCCTTCCCACATCACTGGACAGCTACATTTCCCGTGTTAATTGAATGGCAAAGTGAAGTTATTTCTCCTTGCATTTAGCTGTTTTTAGTTGCTAAGGAAGGCTACCTTTACCTGGGGTTTATACTTTTGAAGAAATTGTTAGGAGGCTAATGTAAGGACCTTACGTCTTGGATCTCAGGATGGACTCATTGACAGTGACCCTATGGGCCAATGCCTATAGGGTGACTGACTGCCTGATATTTTTACTAGAATCTATTGTTTTCTTTAGGGAAACACACTGGTTCCTCAAGCCTCTGCTTTTAACCTGGTCAATGCTACATTAGTATACAAAACCACAATACATAGGTTTAGAATATTTAGCTTCCCCAGGAATTTTACATGGTGATTCTGTATTTAACATGTATTCTGTTTACTGAGGACACCTTAATTGGAATTATGTAACAATGTAAGAATATGTCATTAACAGGCCTGCTGGGTATTCTAAACCTAAATAAAAATATACTGGAAACAATCCTAATGGAACAGAACTGTCACTGTATAATGAAGTTCCGATGTGGATTGATATGTGGGGGAACGGAACAGTAAGGACAATGTAACAATTACATGATCATTTCTATAATGTGCTGCATCTTCTACTATGCAGTATCATCCCTCCCAATAATAAAGACACATGAAAGTCCTAACTGAAGAGATTCTGATCAATGAGTCTTCCTAAGTGACTTCCTAAGTGAGGAACCTGGGTGAGCGGGACTGAAAGGCCTGATTCCCTGCATTTAGGGATCTGCCTGTCATGTTGCTACATTCTAACAATGTCTCCATGGCTTAATAATAGTAAGAGCCACGCTTTAACTGTTTCCTCAGCTATGATGCCCTCAGCTTCTCAGACAAATGGGTATTTTTGCATCTGCCCTACTGGCTCATTCCAAGTCTTCTAAGACTTGAGTTATATGAGAATGAGACCTTCATCCTATTAGACTTTTCTCTTCAGTACATTCTCTTACTACATGACCTTTGGA
The DNA here is from genome assembly GCA_033318265.1 of Phyllotis vaccarum. Taxonomy (NCBI): domain Eukaryota; kingdom Metazoa; phylum Chordata; class Mammalia; order Rodentia; family Cricetidae; genus Phyllotis; species Phyllotis vaccarum. The sequence continues at coordinate 59,767,235 of JARWLC010000019.1, read as the reverse complement.
CACTTTCCATTCCCTTCAAGTTCTCTAATTCTATCTTCTTCTGGACCTGCTGTGCTACCAGGTGTGTCCAGCTTGAAGCCCTGAGGTCACCAACATCCCAGAACAGCCATGAATGCAGCACAACACACAGGATCGTGTCTGAAAAGAATAGGTACCCTGCAACCCACCCGAATGAGGACCTTATCCTTTCAAGTGAGAGTTTCTCTGTTTTTTTCATACTCTTGGCTCAGCCACCTAATCACATGGGAATACATACATGTACCACCACATTAAGAATGACACATAAACTCTTAATATATTATTACATGTTTTCAACTCTAGAATGTTCATTTGATATTTTCTGTATTTCACACCTTCATTTTGTTCATCAATGGCTTCATTTGATTTAATATAATAATCAAATAATTATAAACTCGAGATTCTCCTATTGGGGTCAAGTGTAGCCTCTATTAACGTCTTTTCTATTCACATTTTCCTGCCTCCTTCTGAGAAGAAATTGGTAACTGCACATTTGTACATTGATAACTGTGAATTAAAAAAATCTGCATCTGCACATACCTGGAAGAAGCTTTCCACGTACTGCAATAAGTAGACTCCACAGTCGCTGCTATTATCCTGTTTAGGGACCTTAGGGCACAGGTCTACCATGTTGGTTTTACTGAATTCACGGTGAGTTTTTCGTTTAACTTCCCACTCTACCTCTAAGTACCTAAAATAATCAATATGGAAAGTGAACTGAGTAGAAATCTTCATCAGTCTGCACCACTTACTACAGAGGAAGAAAACAACTCCTTTACAAAATCTCTTGCCTCCAGTTAACTTCAAAAGACAGAACTTCAACAATACAACTATAGTTTATGAGCCTTCACAAATGCCACTGTGAAGAAAGTGGTATGATTTTAAATAAAACCTACAGCTTTTTGTTAGCAACTTACTGTTCATAATTCAGATAACACAAAATTTATTTGTTTTCGGCACCTATATTAAATTATGAAATTCGACTCTAATGCCAACTGGTATAGTCACTTTCTATCAAAGTTTCCTGCTGTGAAGTCTCACAACCTCGGGTAGATCTGATCACCACCTACAAGTCATCTTCCATCCTCCACACAACGCCGAAGCAAAAGTGCGCCCATCTCACAATCCATCCACATGATTTTAAAATGGTGTGTGAAGATTACACACACACACACACACAAGCAGAAATTTTCAGGTTTCTACTTTATTTTCAAGTTTTATTTTTGATAACTACTATCTGCAATATTGTAATAAAATTAGTTTTATTCAATTACAATAAAAATTTTGAATTATCTTTGATAAATCTACCCTCTTCACATAACAGAGGACATTGTTAGCAATCAGATTTTCAGGTTCATTTAAGTACATGTTAAAAATATAATTACTAACATGGCGTCATCAATCTTTCTTCAGTGTAACCAGGATCTACTGTCCTTCAAAGCCAACCTTGAATGTATGGTTCTCTTTCCTGTTAGGCTGCAACACTGCCTCTGAGTGCTAATGTTATGCCACCCAACCCCACAACTCCAGGACTGTTTTATTAATACTCGAGGTAGTTTCAAAAGTGCTGAGAAATGTAAAAACTGCCATTACTTACTCTCGTAAATTCTGAACTGTATTTTGTATAGAAGCAGCTTTCAAGGAGTCTAGTATGAGAATACAGGGCCTTTAAAACACAAAGGAAGAAATCAAGAAGTTACAAAGGAAGAAACATTCAGGGCTGGAGAGATAGTTCATCAAGTAATTGTCTGTAAGTCTCATGACCTGACTTCAATACTGGAGATTCAAGGAAGAAGAGAATCAATTCCCAAAAGCAAAGCTGTCCTCAAACCTTCACATGTGTGTGATGTGGGAATGTCATTCTGTATTGATACTGTGAATATCAATCTTTAAGTAAAGGAGCTGTTTTGGCCCATGATAGGCACCATAGAAAAAGTAGGAGGAGAAATCAGAGCAGAGTCAGAGACAGACTGAGTCAGCCGCCAAAGAAGAAACATGTAAAGAACACAGGTGAGCCACGGGCCACGTGGCAGACAGATTAATAGAAATGGGTTGAGTTAAGATGTAAGAGCTAGCTAGCAATGTGCCTGAGCCATAGGCTAAACAGCATGAAGTTAATATAAGTGTCTGAATCATTTTTGGGGCCTGAGAGCGGCCGGTGGCTAAGGGGTCTGGGGCTGCAGGTCTGTGTGTCTGGACCTCTGGCCACCCGGGACCAAGAAACCTCATTGTAACATGTGTGCTGTGCCATGGTGTGTGTGCAAATAAACAAACAAACAAACAAACAATAAATATTGAGGGCTAGAGAGATAGCTCTTTGGGTCCGAGCACTTGCTCTTGCAGAAGATATGGGCTCAGTTCCCAGCATCCACACAACAGCTCACAACTGTCTATAACTCGAGTTTTAGGGTATCCAACAACCCTCTTTTGACCACTGCAGTGACATCAGGCACACATGTGGTACATATATATACATGCAGGCAAAACATTCATACACATAAAATAAATAAATCTTTAGGCATGTATGATTTTTAAAACTTTGTGCTATTATTATTATCATCATCATTATCATTATAACATGTAAACATGTACTTACCTTTTACACATTTTCTTTGGTACTGACATATTCATCTCGATGATCTGAAATAACATGGATTTTTGTGTTTGCAATTTAAGCTAGTTTAAGTACATTAATAGTCACTTATTCCTTAAAGTGTTTCAAATACTGAAATTAAGTTTTCAAGTAAAAGTTCTTTTTCAACAGTTAGCTTCAAAATAAATCAAGCTAAATCCATTTTCTAAAACTCACTGACTGATATACTCCACACTGACTCACACGCTTTACTCTGGCCTATGCAATAACATAAAATTTTATTTTTATTCAACTATTATACTAAATATAAATAAAATAACTTGTACACTGTCTGTAACTCAGTTGAGGCTGCAGAGACATGTTTCCTCCTTTGAGGCACAATAAACGATTTGAGCCAAAGGCTGGGAAGCAATCGGGGTGTTTAGGATGAGAGGAAAAGCATTAGCAATTGTGAGCTCTGCTGACCATGGTTTTGTTCATAGGTTCCTGGATGAATACATCAAACTGACTTCTTTAAAGACTGTCTCAGTGCCATTATGTTTTAAAGGACACAATGAATCTCTGAGAGGAAGTTAACACAAACTGAACAAATCAGCAAAACTGGCATCTTCATGTTCTTTCCCTAAACTGCTGAAATAATCAAAAGGAAGCACAATTTAATAATTGTTAGGATTTTCCTTTCTCCACATCTGGACAGAACACACTTACTTGGGAATCCTCTGTTCTCGCAGACACTGTTGAAGTGGCATGCAGGTCATTGTCTAGTAACAAAAAAGGCACTATGAGTCTTTACTGTGTTAGCAGAGATAATTTAGATAATCTCAACTTCAAGATGTATCCACAGCACTAATTAAAGAAAAAACATTTATGGTCAGTCAATGGATAAAACTAGTTAAGGGTTGGCTGTTATCATATAATATAGGAACCTCAGAAGCAAAACCCATTTCCTCCCAAAACACTATCTGCAAATACAGCAAACTATTGAAAATGTGTACGCTAAGGGGTGGGGCTAAATTCTCATGTAATGAATCTCAAAAAATAAGCAGGGGTCCCCACAGTTCCCTTTCCAGGCTCTGGGTAGAATGAGTGAGGAAAGCTACTATCAATTTTGCTTGTTATTTAGGCTACAGCTACAAAACACTGAATGTTTATCTTTTTTTTTTTCAAAGAAAATAGCTTATTTGCTTACTTAAAATTTGATGTCACAAGAAAATTATAGAATAAATATGAGCTACTATGTTGCCTCTGGACTACGAGCATATAAGAATATATTACATTAGAGACTATACCCTATGCAGGAAGAGTTGTAACATGGATTCTGAGTGATGTTAGCAGGCTATTATTCTCTTCGAACACTATAATAAAGCTTAGCATCAACAGTATGATTAGAATTTCAAACATTTATATCCCTTTTAATAAGTTACTACTACCAAATGGATAAACTGTTAACTTCATATTGTTTCCCTTGGTCTGCTTACTATTGTGATCATTATTAACAATGTCTCCCACCTGTTTTGTCGTCCTGTTGAGATTGCTGATCCTGGGATTGTTGGGAAACAGTTTGAGGAAAATCTTCATACACGGCTTCTTCTAACCATGGAAAACAAATGACTGCGAGATACCAGTGAGACCTGTTGAAAACACACCAAACACATACAATGAACATGTGTGACAGTAGATACAATAAACTTATGAAGACATGTGCATTTCATGCTAAAAACCACAATTTACCAAAGACATAAATAAAAATGTGTAATGTTGTCTGAATAGAGCAAATGTTATCTACCTCATATATTTAGTATTTTCTTTTCAGGATCTCTATTAATTAACAGAAGAAATGTATTCTCGTCTGATATTTTTAGTTTACAAAATATTTTTAAAACAAAATATTAATTGCTTTGGTTATTACAACATTGGAGAAATATGTCATTTTTTTCTACTAAAAGCATAAGTGACCTCTGCATTCATATGCCATATTTTTATTGATTATACCTCAAATGTACTCTTCTTAAATCCTAACTGGCTTTTAAATGATCAAAATACTCACGACTCATTTACAGGTACAAAGATGTAGTCTTTGTTAAAAATATTTATGTGACGAGTCCACGTTCTTACTCTCTTGTGTCTTCTTTGGGCCATTCTAGGGACAGACAGAGATTTATTTTAGAACCTGAAAGGTTTACTAAGCCACCATCTTCAAAGTATATAATCTAACATACCAGAAAGAGGTGGAATAAGCAGAGTGAAGGCAGCACACTGCTAATCTGTAGATTCCAAGGTGGTCAGCAATGGAGTATAAGCACATTCAAATCTAATCCCTCCTGTTTTGCTCCACTTAGGGATTATGTAAAGAATCACCAAACTTTAACAAAACTACACAACTGTTCTCTTTGTGGTGGTAAATGTTAACACCTTGTGGGGGAGAAAAGAGTGAGCTGGAGTTTCCTTTGTCTTTAATTTCAAAACATAAACTTTATCTACCTTCATTTCACACATACGTGTACCTACTGATCCTCATCCAATTTCCTTTAGATCTCCAGCAGATATTTGTTTCCAAAAAATAAATACTAAAAATAACCTAAATTGTCTACAACAAATTTATAATTTAAAGAAAGCAAAAGAAAACACACAAGAAATAACTAAAACACAATGCTAAAAGAAGATACAAAGTGTTATATTAAATCATCTAGAATAGTCACCTTGAACATACACACATATTTGTTATGATTTATTTTTTTAAACATTGGGAGTTATAGCAAACCAGTTTTAGATGGTAAAAAAAAAATCTACAAAGAAAATGGGCATTTAAAATGCCACAAAGAAGTGTTCTGATTTCTGGCTCAGTCCTTAAAAGTAAGTCTTCAATCTCTATGTACTATATATCAAGTAACACAGGAAACACACTGTCTTTGTTCCAAGTTCATCTGAACAATATCTAACCATATGAATAAATATTATGACTAAAAATATCCAGAATGAGCTAAAAAGATATGACAAATTACACACCATATGAGAAACTAATTATTATAAGCAAAATAATCAGAAGCAATGTTTATTGAATGCTCTCGTTTTAAATCAATAATTATGTAAAATTAGGAACAATTACCTCAACTAGTACAGAAACCATTAATTTGTTTTCCATTTGAGAGCATTAAAGATGAGCACCTAGTTTGTTTCGTTCTGCTGGTATTTGGTAGGTTTCATATTTACGCTAACGGTATTTGGGGATGTATCAGACATAGAAGGAAGCAAGAATGACAGAAGTACAAGGTGAGGATCTGGTGAGAGGGCTCCGCAGACAGAAAGACCTGCTGTCCAAGTCCAGTGACCCCAGATCAGTAAGTACCCAGACTCCAGAGAGAAAGGAGAGTTAACTCTTCAAAGTTGTCTTCTGACTGCCACCTACACATGCAACACTAAATAGAGAAAATATGAAGGCTATATCCTGTGGTGCTATTTTGTGTATCCTCTAAGAAAGCTTGCCTAAATAAAGATCAGAGGGCAGAGCGGGCCACAGAGTTAGCCTTAGAGGTCAGGCAATGGTGACTCACACCTTTAAACTTAGTACTCAGGAGGAAGAGATCTGTCTGGATCTCTGTGAGTTTAAGCCCAGCCTGGACTACTCAAGATTAATCTAGTGAAAATGAGAAGCAGAGCCAGGCAGTGGTGACTCTGCTAATCCCAGCACTATGAAGGCTGAAAAAGGAAGTGGTATGGCCGGGCAAGAAAGGAATATAGGAGAGGAGGAGACAGGAGTTCTGACCCTTGCCTCTATTTGTTTGCCTTACCTTTAGACTGAGGGCTAAAAGGCATTCAGTCTGAGACTTCATGGCTGCAGGACCTAACCCATTCAGCTGACAAGTTTCTCTAGTGGCTTGTTCCGTTTCTCTGATCTTTGAGTATTTACCCCAATATCTGGCCAATGAGGACTCATGATAACATCATATGATTTCCTTCTCAGATCTTCATTGTGTAAAATACCTCCAATTAAATATCTAACAATAGGCATTACTGTCTTCTGTTTTGACTTCCCATTATGCCCCAAGATGTAGCAGACTTTCTTTTGGGCTACCAGCCAGCTGCCAAATTATGACACAAAAACTTAATATTAATTATAAATACTCAGCCTTAGCTAAGGCTCATTTCTTCCTAGCTTTTATAACTTAATTTAACCTGTTTCTCTTCATCTGTGTTTCATCAAATAATGTAAAGCATAAACAAATGTAACATATCTTTGCCTAGGTAAACAAATGCAACACACCTTTACGTAGTGAAAGTAATATTCCACAATACCAAGCACTAAATAAGTCACTGGAGTTGGTCTCTGACCTCACAGAAAGCAAAGATAATAGAAAAACAGCATAATTATATAGCTCTCTCTGAAACCTGAGAAGAAGAAGGCTGACTCCAGATGAGGAAGTACTATGAAGTAAGTTTAGGGAGAATAGAAAAAATGGCAACTGTGCATAGTAATGAGTGCATATGCCATTTATCCTACAGTTGCTTAACACTAGCACTTTGGGACTTTTGTTATGAATTGATACTAAAATGTTCCCCTCTAGTTTGTAGAGATTCTTTTCTGAATACTAATTAAGATATACACATATATTAATATATCAGACTAAGCATCAATAGGGGGCATGTGTGTGTGCATGCCTATGAATTATATTGCTCTTCCTATACTATAATATACCACTCATGTAATATTATTTTTATATGATCAGATAAACATAAGCTAGCTTTTTCAAACCTAGTAATACAGCAGAATCTTCCTTTCTCCTCCTCACACAGAAGATTAATATGCCAATTTATAAGCCCAGCATCATCATTTTTAAGGCACTGAAAATGTTGGACCAAAAATAAAAATAAGGGCTTAAGTCATAGCTTAAATCTCTAGCTATTTGTCCTTTTCTAAATATTCAAACCTTAGTTAGGCTTTTTTTTTTTTTTAATCTAAGGAATTAGGATGGGGCTGGAGAGATGGCTCAGAGCACTGGCTGCTCTTCTAGAGGACGTGGGTTCCAAATCCCAGCACCCACAATGCAGCTCACAATTGTGTGTAATTCCAGTTCCAGAGTGTCTGACGCCTTCCTCTGACCTCTGTAGGCACCAGCATATACAGACATATATATAGACAACGAATTGGAGTGTACTATATGGGTCCTATATATCTAAAGACACTATAATCTGAAGGAGAAAGGAAATGATAAAAAAAAAAATGTACCCTGGAAATTTATAAATTGGCAGGCAGATATTTAAAAAAATAAAAGCTCAGGGATCTATTCATTGAGTTTTAATATAAATTGCTGGACATGGGGTCAGGGTTTGTGAAGATCTACACTTCAATGGCTACCTGTAACCATTTCTTCATTTTTGCCAATCCACTGATCAATAGCTTTGATTCTTTTCAAAACATAGTTTTAAAATACTGAATAGAAAAATTAACAAAACTGTACAAATAAGAATGGTTCTCATATTATGTCAACTTAATGAAATAGCATGTCAGCAAGGAATCAGAAAAAAATGATAAAACAAACAAACCATAGCCCTACATCTCTGTAACAGAATAGAACACAGGCAAAGTACACATCTAAAAAGTCCAGTGAGGCAATCAGAGATAAATTAGCAGCAAGGAAAGCAGCAGTGCCCCCCAGTGGGCGCTAAAGGACTGGCAGCCAGGTCCTGTAAGAGATTCATCCAGAGGAAAAATCACCTCTAAAGCCAAAAGGGTAGCCAAGAAAGTCTGGCTTTTTTATTCCTTGCTCTCCTAACTCATAGTACCCACACTGGTCATGCAACTGGAAACGCAGCCTGAAATAACCAGCCTTCCTCTTACAGAGCAAACAGTGAAAGGTAAGAAATGGTTCTTACAGCTGACAAACCAGTGACCTGCAAAGATGTTAATATGCTTGCTCTTGGGATTATTACAATGAAGCAACTTCGTAGAAGCATGAAAACTTAAGAGTTAGAGAGCTGTCTCAGTTGACTGTGGCACCTGCAGCCAAGCCTGGGTACTTAGTTCAATCCCCAGGGTCCATGTGGTAGAAGGAGAGAATGGATGCCCTCAAATTGTACCCTGACCTTCGCATGCATGAAGCACCCATACACACACACACAACAAACGGCTTTAAAACCTTAGTTACAGTAGACTGACTTACGAGAGTTCTGGATTATCTTCTGTTAAATTATTTTCCTTTCTTGTCAAGCATTTATAGAAGAAGCTACTAAAAATGTGACTTCGTTCAACAAGTTCATCTGATGCTTTCTCCAGTAAAAGATACCTGCAAAGCAGCAAGCCCACAAAGTAAACTGTTTACATGTTACTATTACTGTGACATCCATGATTTGTGCTTCAGCTTCTCTTTTAGCTAGCTCTTGCCTCTCAGAAAAATGACTTAGAGTAGAAACTTCCCACTTATTTAATAAGCATTTATCAAATTCCTACCATGTATTGGGCACATTTACAGTGGAGACACAGTATAAGAGTAGAATATGAAACCTACAGAAGTAAACACAGAAGAAAATATTGACCAAATAATCACATGGATGTGATTAATATAGGACTGTGACTCATAAATCTAGGAAACATTCAGTAACTGGACTATTCATAGCTTAAATTCTTAATCTACTTCCATACTAAAATAATTCTTCAGTATTACTTTATACCTCACTTAGTGACTACATCTTCCATAATCAAAAAGCTGCTGTGCTGGATAGTCTACTCAGTTTTAATAGTTTAATAATTTCAGACAACAAAGTAGCTGAAGTATACAGATCAGAGTACAGGAAAAGAAAAAAGGGCAGAGACAGAGAACTCAGGACAGCTTGCAGTTTCTCACATCTTCGGGGTGGCTCTGATCTCCCTGCCCGGCCTTTAATTCCAACATTTGGGAGGCAAGGCAGGTGGATCTCTGTGAGTTTGAAGCCAGCCTGGTCTACAGAGGACAGCCAGGGCTACACAGAGAAACCCTGTCTCAAAAAGCCAAAAAAGATAAAAATAATTGATTCTAATTCATAATTCACACAGACCAAACAAAAATATATTAAATTAATGGTGATTGGCTAAAGGCATACAGGAAGTGTGGGCGGAGCTACCAGACTAAGAAAACTCTGGGAACAGGAAGAACAAAGCAGAAAAGCCACAGAGACACCATGATGAGATGCCAGCAGATGCAGAGGAAAGAAGTTGAAATGCTCCTCTGAGAAAAGGTACCAAGCCCCATGGCTGAACAAGACAAGAGTCATGGGTTAGTTTAAGAGCAAGAGCTAGCAAGTTATATGCCTGGGCCCAGGTCAATCAGCACACAATTAATACAAGCGTCTGTGTGTTTCAGTGGGACTATGGGACTGTGGGTCTGAAAGTCTGGGCCAGAAACCTCATACAACAGAGGCTTTAAAGTGTATGTCTATAAATATGTAATAATGAGATTCTGAACCTTTGTGACTAGAATAAAATTATGAAAAATGAATCTAAATGATAATAAACATTTTAAAACAATATTTAAAACTTAAATCTTTCAATTAAGTGTTAAAGTTTATCAGTCTAGGAATCTGGTGCAAAATGAAGGGTAAAAACAAATGTCTTTTGCCCAAAAAGGCTTTTTGGTTTTTGTTTGTTGTTGCCTGGTTAGGCTTTGTCTGGGTTTATTAAGACAGGTGTGTTCCATCGAGCCAGCCCCCTGGGCGACAAGATTAAAGGACCGTTCCCCCACACCTAGCTGGCATGGATATTTAAAGTGCTTTCATAGCTGTTCTTTAGTCCAAAAGCTGATCTTTTTTTTAAGTTAAAAATGTACTGCGATGATGACAGATTTTTCTCAATGACAGTTAACTGTTAGGTGTCAGACCCAGTCCGGGAGGGAAGCCACGTGGAGAGCCTTGCCTGTGAGCCTTGCCTGTGAGAGCACCCAGGAAAGTAAGACATGGACGCGTTCTTGCAATGCCTGTTCATGCCTCCCCCAGATGCAGCAGATGGGACTGAACTTACTCCAGATCACTGTTAAAGTAGCCTTTATATGCTCTTTGGAAAAATATGTTTTGCCATTGGCCTGTCCTTATGATTGTTCACAGCTTGATCTTTACTCACATGACCATTCTTAACCCTCAGAGTATAAAGTGTCTGATGCTCTGAATAAATGAGACTTTAACCGGCCTCATTTACCAGGTCCTGCTGCCTCTAACAGTGGTGACAAAAGATAGTTGAATAGAGTTCTTTCAATTCTATTCCCAAGGTGTTTTAAATTTTGTAAATGCTTCCTTCACCACAATACACAGTGTGCAATAAGTACACATCAGAAATCAACACATAAAAACTAAGTCAAAAGAGCAAGCAGTAAACTCTTCTGAGATGTGAGAGAACACAGCTGAATTAGCCAACTTCAGTAAATTCTGGTAGGTAAAATTCTTTCTGAATCTGAAATCCCACCAGGTTACTTTTCACTAGAGAAGGGTACAGCTCGACAGCAGCAAGGCTCTAGGTTCAATCCCAGTACAACTGAAAACAACAAATCAGATCACTCTTGTACTCACTTAAGGTAAAAGTCAATGATTACATCGTTAAGAAACTCTCCTTCTTCTAAACACTCCAAATCTTCATTGGTTACTCCCAAGCCCCCCTTGGTAGGTGGTGGTGGATAAACAATCAACCTTTAAAAAATTAAAATAAAATTAAAATATAGCTTATAGAAAATATTTACATATGTAACGTAATACATTTATATGTCATATTAATATATTATCAATTAAGAGATTTTTATGAAGCAACTATGAGGCTGTAATAGCCATAGCTAAACTTTATATAGTAAAACAGCTCTACAACATAACTGATTATACTGTTCTACACTTTCATAAATCTCTTATAGTACACTAGTTGTTAGCTTTTCCTTTCCATTAACTCCCACGGGGCTAGTCCCAAAGAACTAACACTAATACGTGTCTGGGCAAAGGGTATATCTTATGATCAGTTACAACACCCCTAAGGATGTCTCTCTTTTACATAATTTTTAACTTTCAGCCGCTACTACAATAAAGCAAAAATTCCCTAAAGCTCCAATTTGCAATTCTAATAGAATTTAAATCTAAAATGAATTTATTTTTCTGTTCAGAAAAGCTAGCACTCACTCAAAAACTGCTTAATCTTCCTGGTGGCAGGGGGTGGGGGTGGATAATAAAGAGGTAACAAGAAAACTTAGGGAGTACATCCCTAAGGAAGTGCACACAATGGAAACAGCAGAGCATAAAGAAGACAGAGGACAAGGGACAGAGCCCCTTCAAAGTCAGGGAGAGAGCCAGGGATGCCGGGGAACCATGGGGCACCATTTGATGGGCAGGGAGAGAGCCAGGGGTGTGGTAAAATCATGGGGCACCATTTGATGAGCAGGGAGAGAGCCAGGGGTCCCGCGGAACCATGGTGCACCATTTGATGGGCAGGGAGAGAGCCAGGGGTCCCGCGGAACCATGGGGCACCATTTGATGGGCAGGGAGAGAGCCAGGGGTGCCGTGGAATCATGGGGGCACCATTTGATGGGCAGGTGGAGTCATTTCATAAAGTTAGGATGCTTATATCAGAAAAAGTCATGGAATCAAGTGTTATCCACAGTTGACTTCATCTTGATACCACCAAAGCATTTAAACAAGAAAACTGAATTTTTAAAATCTAATTTGATAGTTTCTATGTAACCAGTTATTGCCTTATCCTGTGCTTTCAACTGCTTTAAAAAAGAAAGGAGAAAAAATACTCAAAGGTATAGAAGTGATTTCCAATGTACAGAACACTCAGCCTTATCACAAACAGAAAACATATAAAAGATAATCTATCAAGAAGCACCTTTTTAAAAAGAATGTAAATAAACACTAAACTGAGATATATTTTAATAAGTAAGTCATTTCCTTATCATATATTCAAAAGGTAAAATTTCCAAAACCATTCATTGGTATTCCAAGGTTTTCAATAAGTTCTTTAATGTTTCCAAATTGTGATGAGCCCATTTTTTATACAGACACAAAACTAAATTACACCTATTATCCCATGATAATTTATAAGTGCCTCATAAACAAAATTATTTGCACCAGTAGCCAGGAGCATAAAGGCAAAGCTGAAAACATCTCAATAGATAAACTGCTTAAAAGCTGCAGCATGAGCAAAACCAACTACTATGCGTCTGCCACAATCAGGACGTGACAGTGCTCCTACTTCTGAACGGGTCCAGCATGCCTGACTTCTCGCCACTCTTCGTCTGGACTTGAAGTAATCGAAAGCGAGTAGCAGCCACTGCTTTGTTTCTGCAGGAACGTGTAAGTAGGCTTGATGGCATCCGAATTTGAGGGCTGGAAAAAAGACTCCCATGAGTTCATAAAACAAACATTCATTTTGAAAAACACAGAGGAAAAACACAGACTTGTAACTAGAAAAACTATGACTCAAATAAATGTTTGCCAAAGAGTAACAAGTACACTTTTAAAATTGCTATACATATATAATCAAATGAAAAATATTACTTTGTATCAAAAGATTTCATATATAATATAAGGGCTAAAGTGAGTTCCACAATTAAAGAACTATTTAACCTGTGGTTCAAAATAGACAAAACAGGTAGATAGTATTAGGAAAAAATAAAATTTTTAAATTAAAGGAGACTGTGCTTACATCAAAACTGATAATTATTAAATAAAAAGTAATATATAAATTTGTATATGCAATATAGTTAAGCTTTATGCTTTACCTAACACTATTAATGGGTTTCTACGGGCTTGAGTAAAAGAGCCTCAGAACACACTTGGGCATGTATCTATATGTGTGAACAAATGTGTGTGCCTTAGCTACTTAGGAAATAGTTTTCCTTCTAGATATAATTGGCAGTTAAGTCACAAGTGTATTATCAATTTACAAAAAGACATAACTTATTTTTTATTTCTTTTAGTTGCCATTAGCACTGTGCATATGTGTGTTTATGATACGTATGCATGGGCATGCATGTGTCATAGCATGTGTGTGGCAATTGGTTCTCCCCTAGCTTTCTGTAAGTTCCAGAAATATTCACAACAACCAATAAGCCATATAAAATGCCTCTATACATAACATTTTTAATTATTATTGCTTTGAGATGTTAGACTTACAGAATTTTGAAAAAGGAAAACCGTGTCTATATCATCCTAATCATCATATCATAAATCAGTAAAATCTATCCAAACTAAAAAAGTAACACTGAGAGAATCTTACTAAGGGCTTTGGTCGGGTTTTACCACTCATGTCCTTATTTCTATTTCAGGACCCTACTCCTCGGTCTTTTCTTGTAGCTCAGCCCTTAGTAGTTCAGAGAGCATCGGTCATGTACCTTGTAGCTGGCTGGTCTCCTCCTTCCACTGGGTTATACACTGTTGAGAAGACGACTAGAGAAGAGCTTTGCCCTGCTCATTGTGAGGGGGCATGGCTACTGTAAAACCTGCCAGGTCTCTCCACTACAGAGCACTACCTTCTATTTTCTAACTTAATGAATATTTGGGGTATGGGACTTGAGGTTATACACACATGCTAGTTCTTCATGAGTTTTCACACATTAAATTCAAAATGCATGAATGAACCTGGCCAGCCAGCAACAATCATAGATACAGTGTTTTAGTTGTCCTTGTACTTCCTTTATTTTTTTAGGAATTATTGAATTCTACTTGAATAATTGTCCCCATCACTTATTATTCATTCAAGTCTTTACTTCGTATCTGCATCAGTACAGACCCAGAATGTCTATGTGGTTATACTCTCAACCTATCACTACTGAATTTTTTGGAGAAACTTTCCAGCTTTGACATTGGGAATTGCTTTACATTCCTGTGTGGTTTGAATACAATGGCATTTGCAGCAGTGGGACCATTTTCACTTCTGTGTCCTCGGTCAACTGTATTGATCAGATGCTAACCTTAGACAGTGACTTCTGCTTCGTGTCCGTGTCAGCAGCAACAGGGAAAGAGCAAGCTGAAGTATGGTAATAATGAAGAAAAGAGCTTTCTTTTGGAGAGAGGTCCTGAAACAAAGGCAATGCCTGAGCCCAAGACAATGAATAAGAGAGTTCCGATTCTCCATTGGTCAGACTTATTTCCATCATAATATCGTTCAATTTCAATTCTTCTTTTTGTGAAATGGAGCTGTTTAACTCAAGGAAAATGAATTCACTGGCTTTTGCTATAAAAGAAAAAAATCAATTTTTATCAATACTTTTATAAAGACAATTACAATTAATCTAATTGTGAATAAAAATATGGATTTTATGTAAAATACAACCAAGTGTTTTGTATGTTAGATAATAACAGACTAGTTTAAATTCCAAAATAGACAGAGGGTAATCAAAATCCCAAATTCACAATTTTTAGGCTCCTATCATACTTCATTGGGATGAAAACTCCCAATGATGCTGACTGATCCATCTGCTGTAACTGGCATTTAAAGGGTGCCACTGAGTATTTGCTTATGAGTGTATAAATGATGAGACAATTAAGCCATTGTTTATTTACTCTAGCCTCCACCACAAACCCACCCATCAACTAAGAGTACTCTGATTAAATGCTTCCTTTTAAGCCAGCCATTTCAACAGTAGTCACACACAAAAAAAATACTATGAATCCACCCATGATTACAAACAGGTCTTTATAATTCCACAGCCTCTTGTTATCTGATTATGAATTTCTTTATTGTATGTGATTAGAACAGGAAACTACTAATTTTATGAGTATAAAATTTAATTCCCTACATCTAGCATATGCATATGTATGTATGTATATGTGTGTGTGTGTGTGTGTGTGTGTGTGTGTATGTATATATATGAGCTAGAGCAATCAGAGAGGTAATGACAGGTATTACTGACTTTATTTACCTAAATCTAAAGCAAACTGGGAGCTGAACAATAAATAAAGTTGGTATTTCAAGTACATCATGTAGCTATGTATGTACTATCAGTACATACAGAAAAGCGTTCAAGTCTTAGAAGTCTGCTATGTATATAACCCAAACTTATTTATTAGAAACTACAAAAACATAGAATATAAAGATATTTATATGTTTAACTTGGTTATTAGTTATGTCACCATTTATGATTAGGAAAAGTAACCAAGGATGATAAGACTTTCTCCAAAGTCATACTTAAGCCCATAAAGTCAGTCTTAGCAAATACAAAAGAAATAATTTCTTATATCAGATCAGATCATAAAATAAATAAAACTATAAATCTAGAGCAAGAGAGAAACTCAAATACTTGAAGACTAAGCACTTTTGCGAAACTAAGCACTGGGTCACTAAAGAAAGCAGGCAGGAAGGAAATTCTAAATTCCTAGTCACATGACAGGAGAAGACAACTTGTCAGAAACACTGGGATATGGCAAAGGCAGTTCCAAGAGTTTATAGCAGTAAGTTTTTGCATCAAATTTAAGAAAAAAAAAAGAATTCAGAGAGATCTCAAATAAATAATACAATAGTATATTTGAAGGAACAAGCCAAACCAGAAAGCAATAGATGAAAAGAAGTAAGGATCAGGGCACACTTAATTAAACAGACAGAAAAGAACAAGGGTCTGTGCTCACACGAAATACAGAGACGGGATCAGTAAGATGAGTCGTACCGAGAGAAGGCAGCCACCAAACCTGTGGAGATGAATGAGTTTTACCCCCAGGAGCCACATGGTAGGAGAAAAGTGACTCTCAGAAGGTGTCCTCTGACCTCCACACAGGCAGTGGGGGTATGTGTGTATGTGCATGTGTGCTGCACACACACACACACAAATAATTGTAAAAAAATTAAAGAAAAGAGAAAGCTCAACAATACTTAGTCAACCTGATCAAAGCAAAGAAGTCATAGATTAATAAAATTAGATATGAAAAGAAAACCATTAAAAAGATACCTATGAGATCCAAGGTGTCCTCAGGGAATACTTTGAACACCACATCAAGTAGCTCACAACCACCTGAAAGTCAGACTCCACGGGATCTGACACACTCTCCTGGTCTCCATGAGCACCTGCCTACACAAGCATATAGACATATAAACACACGCGCACACACACACACACACAGGGAGGGAGGGATGAGGGTGGGGAGGGAAAATTAACACTACTGCTCCACAGAGAAGTCCACAAAATGGAAAGGGAGAAGGAACACTACTCATCTCATTGTACAAAGTCAAGATCACCCTCATATCAAAACCTAGTAAGAGCATAGACATAAGAGAACTGGACACCACATTCTCTAATGAACATATGAAGTCGGTCAAACAAGTCCCTGCATCCTGATAAAATTCATACAGCATGACCATGATGATAATATTCGAGGAAGACAAGGATGGTTCAACATACGCAAATCAATAGCTGTAATTCAAATGCATGAATATATCTAAGGGAAGAACCACAGGATCATCTTACTCGTGGCAGAAAAGGCTTTGACAAATAAACACACAACATCCTTTTGCCTTGAAGAGACCAGTAATAAAAAGAATATTCCTCAATATAATAAAAGCTAGATACAACAATCCTGTCCCTAAAACTATACTCCTTGGGAACATGGAAAATACCCTGCAATCAGAAATAAGATAAGGGTGCTCTTCCCACTCCTTTCAGGCTAGGACATGCAGTCTTATCAGAGCAACAAAGTAAGAGGAAAACCTAAAAGTGGTAACAGGAAAGGAGGAAGTCAAATCGCCTTCACTGCTGGTGATGTGATCTTAGAGTTTCAATATCCCACCAGAAAAATCTTAGATCTGCTAAACACTTTCATCAAATGAGCAGCATACAAAACCAACATGAAAATCAGTAACTTTTCTACACATCAACTATGCATCTGCCGTGTACACATGACATAAAAGCAGAAGCAGACTATTTGGAGGTGGAAGGGGGCCAGCAGGAGATGGAAGGAAGACGGGGAAATGGAGAGTAAATACGATTAAAGTATATTGAATATTAAAATGTCATAATAAAACAATTGTTATGGATACTAAGTAAAATAACTAATCAAAAAAAGAATATAACCAAAGATAATGGAATAAAAAGCAGTTTTAAGAGTACACAAATATTTTCTCTTCAAAATAAACATTTAAGACTTTTTAAAAGTTATTTATCATTTTTATGATAATTTTCCATAACTGAATAAAATTGCCAGGTAGAATCATGTGACTAAGTAAAATAGTTTATCTAATGTCAGTAGATAACATTTTTAATTCTAAAAGTTAATTTCAATCCAATGAAATAAAGAGTTTATTAAATTATCTTAGAAAACATTACTTCACATAAGTTTTGAGGTTCTCCTAAAATTTAGGAATGACTTTTATACTCACATTGCTGGCTTAACATGGCATTTTCTAACTGAGTATGAGTCTCTTGAAGGTACTCGGAGGAAACCCAGAGGAAAAGGATTGCGTGGTTCCTCTTACTCTGGTCATCATCTTTGCTCTTCCATAACCCAAACTTCTTTAAATGGGTGGTGTCCACTGACAGTGAAACCTCATTTGTGGCCACTGAAATGAATAAAACAAGCAATTACAAGAGTAATCTACTAGGAATACATCATCTCTGATACTTCTTGATGTACTGTATATCTTAGGAAGGGTTTTCCATTGCTGTGATGAAGCACCATGCCCAAAAGAAATTCGGAAAGATGTATGTGTGAAATTGCCGAAGGAGAAATGTGAATTGTCATCTAAGGAACAGTAAGAGAAAAAGTCTTCCCCAGGGAAGAACATACCAACTGGTTATCCATGCCTAATGCTCAGCCCTGAGAACATAGACATATGAGGAACATTACAGGGATTAAATAGGTCATAGTGATGTGTGTGTGTGTGTGTGTGTGTGTGTGTGTGTGTGTGTGCACGTACATATGTGTATGCATGCGTGTGTGCATGTACATGTGTGTGCACACATGTTTATGTGTGTGTGAGCATACATGTGTATGTATGTGTGCACGTGTGTATGTGTGTATATGTGTGTGTGTGTGTGAGCATGTACATGTGTATGAGTGTGTGAGTGCATACATGTGTATGTATGTATGTGTGCATGTGCACATATATAATATTAAAGGAAAAGAGGCCTTGACTTTGAGAGAAAGGGATACATTAAAGTGGCCAAAGGGAAGAAAGGAAAAAGAATGATGTAATTTGATTATGATCTCAAAAACAAATAACAATCATTCATTTGGAAAAAGAGGTGAACAGTAAAGAAAGCACGGCATAGCCTCTTGACAAATACGGAAAGCACTTGGCATCATCCTCTACAGATCCCTGCCTAGCCATGTTCACTGCTTTTCTATCCCCAACAGTTAGGAAATGAAAACAACATAAATCCCTACAGCCGGCCAATGGATACTTAGTATGGTACATATACACTATGGAATACTATTCAGCTTTAAACAGGGAAAATCATCAACTTTGTAGGTAATGGACAGAACTAGAAAAGATCATACTGCCCAGGTGATAGTGGTGCTCGCCTTTAATCTCAGCAGTTGGCAGGCAGAGGCAGGCAGATCTCTGTGAGTTCAAGGCCAACCTAGCCTACAGAGTGAGTTCCAGGACAGCCAGGAATACACAGTGAAACCCTGTCTCAAAAGAAAAAAATCAGATTGGGTGAGTTAACCAGACAGAGAGAAAAAGGTTGCGTGTCTATTATTGGACACTCCTAGCTTCAGAAGTGAGTGCACAGCCTGCAGAAGAGCAACAGAGAAGGGTACACGTGAAGGGGAAAATGAGAAATGAAGACCTCTAATTGGGGAGGGGAAGGAGACGGTAAAATAACAGTAAAGGTATCTAAAAAAGTCTTAAAGAATCATATTATTACCTACCAATCTAAAAATGTCTGCTACACATAGTGAGACTATGTATAAATATATAGTTTAAATGAAACTTCCCATCTGGGATGACAATGCTCCCTCCACGAACCACCCCATCTAGCAAAAACCCCAACACTGAGGATAAAAAATCTCTCTGGAGTTGTTGTAAGAGTTGTCCAAGGGACATTATTATTATTAATAAAACAGCATTGCCCTTGGCTGCCCCTGAAAGGTGAAATTGCTGCTGACATCATACACATCAGACATGACTCAAAGACCCCGGACTGAACTGATCTGAGTGTTTCCTCCCTCAGGACTAGTTTCATGGTACCAGAAGCCACCACACCAGCTTCCAAAGGAGGGAAGCAAGCAACAGTGGAACCCAGCTCTGATGTGTATGACCCACAGTGACTGCCAGCATGGCACAATAATCTGAAGGGGAAGCAATGGTGTGCGCACCTTGGTGGTAACCAACAGCCCTCTTAGAGGACTTAAGACCCTTCACCAAGAAGGAAATCATGCTTGGTTCTAGAAACCTAGCCAACTATCCAAAGCTGGATAATCATAGATCTTGGAGGAGAACCTGCAACTGCCATTGTCCCTAACTACATTTTAAATATTTGTCTCTAGGCCCACAGATAGGTGTATTTCTTACCCTGCAAAGACCGTTACAAAAAACCCACAACTGATAAAATCGCAGTTGTGGGTCTCAGTCCCAAGTGATCCATCTACATCCCAAAACCTGCACTTAGGCCCTAGGACCACTGTGGAAGAGGGGGCAGGAAAACTCTAAGAGCCGGAGGATCAGGGAGTTTGTGTGAGACTGTGTCTCCCATGGATGTCAGAAGCTGCATCCATGAAGTCTCACCAACATGAGAGTCTGCCTAAGCATGAGCTGAGCAAGGAGAACTTAAGTGGTGATCCAGTCAGTAGATTAGTGTGACAAGACATCTCAACTCTGGACATGCAGGAGCTGAGGAGCTCACATCTTCAATGCCGTCACCAAGTCTCTTTTAATCTAGTATTATTTGTGTGTCCTTTTTCTTCCCTGGTCTCTAAAGAGGTTATTCTCTATCCATTATTATTTTTCATCACTAATTCTGCAATTTTTTGTTTGGGAAAGAATGAGAAAATGGTCTGCATCTCTTTAAGCTTTCTGCTTTACATAATAAGATAGAGCATAAAAAACTGTCTGTGCAAACGTGTGTGTGCTTTTCCCTTTACTTTTTATCTCACTCACTCTCGTGTACAGAAAATACTTCTGCCGTCAGACTTTCACCAGAGTTCTTTATGATCATTCGACTTATATTCACTAAAACAATTAGTATGTTCTTTTGGTACGCACGCATTTTTAAGACTGCCTTCTGTTTATCTATTATCCATGCTGAAAAGTGATGGCAAATTTGTGAAAGTATTTCAGAACTTTTTCTAATCAATTACTTTATACTCAAAATTACAGTGAAAAATTGTCATTAAGAGAAAATGGCTTACCTTGAAATGGGATTTTAATATACTTCGTTGTGAACTAAAAAAAAAAATATAAAACAAAAAATGAATTATTACTCCAAGTCATTGCTATTCAATTTTGTTTCTAGTATTCAAGTATTTAGTACAACTCAATTTTTAGTACTTCAAAGCAAAGAATTATCTCAGTGTAAAGTTTTAGTTATAGGGTTAAGAGTCTTTAACTGTACAAGTAACTTTACCAAAATGCTTATTTATGAGAATTGGTAAAACCCTACTTTTCAGAAGTGTGTTCTGAAATTTTAAGAAATAAGACAATGTCTGAAGAAATGCCAGAAGACCACAACAGTCATCTCCTTGGAGATGACTGTTCTCTTAAGGATTAACCAAGCTCACAAAAGACTGCTGATCAAACAAAGGTGCCAATGTACTATTTACTTGTAATGAGATATTAAAATTCTCAGAAGACTTAGCTATACCCCACCCGCCATGGACTTTCTGCCTTTGAAAACTAACTGAACCTAGAAGATTATTTTTACTACACACAAACACAACAACAAAAATTGTTTAATAAGGCTGGCTTCAGAACAGCGATGCGCCTGTCAAAGGGTGGCGTAAGGTAAGTCTCAGGCCAGCACAGCCCCCTGCTGAGGAACTTTGTGTCCATCATCACCATCTAGGTCCTTGCTCTTTCTGATCCTTCTACTTCATTACACTGCTTCCTCTGGTTGTCTTCTGTGTGTCCTTACAACATGAACTACCTAAAGCAAATAAATCTGCCTATACTTGTTTGGTTACGTTTCTCTTCTGATCAATACACTTATGAAATTGTTGACTATTATCAGAGATATAACTTGTGAACACAAGATAAAAATCAAAGAGACAGCATATGAGTTCTAAACAAATAAAGTGTCCAATGACAACACTGGTTTACTTGTATTCCATTTATTTTCTTAATTTAAAAATTACTACATATTATATTTTTTTAAAGTACAAAACTCATATTCCACAGGGTAAGTTGGCCAGTCAAGCCAACTGTAAGGCGACAGGGCACACTGGGTAAGTGCTGAGTTTTGAGTTCCCATTCTGCTTCTACTCTTTCTATCACTACTGTTAAAGAAGTAAACAGCTAAATCACTGAACCTCTCACAGATTTAATTTAATAAGTCCCTCACTCCAGGGGTACTGTCAACACAAAAAACTGCATCTAGTTAAGATAATCTAATCTTCTGTTACCAAATATACTTTGTCAGTCTTAGGTAACTGTTTGATACATGTACATATTAAAACATGCATCTTCCCTTACCAAATTCTGACATTTTACTGCACACTTAATCTCAGAAAATTTCAGTAAATATGGGAAATTTCAAATTATGGGGAATATTGTACCATGATGTCCCTAGTGTCAACTTTCTTACACACTCTGTCTTCCTTGCCATACCATCAAATATTCTTGTTCTACCGAAACCTACTTGCCAAGAATCTAGTATGGATCGACATCTCAGCATGCTTACTAAACAACATGTGATCTATTCCTGGCTAATTTTAAAGCCCAGATAAGAAAATAATACTGAAGTCCAGTTCTTAAAATCTTACATATATCCGAACAAGAATAAAACTGACTGTAATGCTAATCTATAATATCTTTCAACAGTCAGAACAGTACCCTGAACATCATCTGTGCCTGTAAGTCTTTCTCATTATCACCAGGGTTAACATTTTAAAAAAACTATACTTACTGTTGCATTTGCTAAGGAAACAAATGACTGACTCACAGAAGCTGCTCTGATTAACATAACTTTCCATCCTTAGTTTCCTAATCCAGCTAAAATCATAACAGTGAAAAATTGATCTTAACTACAATAATGTCTAACGTAAGTACTCTGATGTTCGAAAGGCTAAATTTAATTACCTAATATATTTACCCACCAAAAACATTTCTTTCATTTGTTATGTAAGAATCATGAATTCTGTCTGAAAAAGAATGCATATAAAATATCTTTCAAAACCATAAATGTTTAAGACTTTTCTCTTTTGTTACTTCCTATGTTTTAATTTTTAAAACTGTGTGCATGTCATAATTTTATATACTATAGAATCCCTCTCAATGTTTCTTCATGTATATACATTTATGTTGACTTATTAAGCTGCTTTCCTGAAATGAGATAAAATTGTTTGTTTTGAGCCAGGGTTTCAAGCTCCTGGGCTGAAGTGATCAGTTCATCTCAGCCTCCCAAATGAGAACACAAATGGATACACTATGGCCAACGTGAGCCCAACAATAACTAAACCAAGAAACTAGGACAATTGAAATAAACAACACATGGAAACTCTAACTGTAAAAGACATCCCAAAGCAGAAAGGGAAAGCAAATTAAAATAACTGTAGTAAACTGCAGAATAATATATATAATACTGTTTTATATATGCACATGTATGAGAAATATGAAATTACATTTATTCCAAATTAGCAGCTGCTGTCTTGGTATGCAAAACTGTCTGTGGTCTTTATGTATTTTTTTTTTATTTGGTTCTGGTTTTTTGTCTGTCTATATCAAGTGTTACACTGTTCTAAAAGTGAAAAAATGGTCACTAACATATTTTATAGTTTCTTCTTTTATTTGGAGATTATAGTGTAATTCCATCATTTCCCCCTCCCTTCCCCCTCCTAGCCTTTCCAATTCATAGCCTTCATGTTCATTCACTACTGTTTCCATGCATACTTGTATATGGAGATATACATGTACTTCTAAACATAACCCACTCAGTCTATAACGGTCTGTGTTTCCTCCGGGCACTCTTAGGTGGCTGCAGTCTATTGTTGTCCCGTGTGGTGAGACATTATTGACATTTTTCATATAAAGTTACAAGATCAACTTACCGTGACACAACCTTTTGCAGCTCCTTTTATTTTACCAATGTATACAGAGGTAAAAACAAAATCCAGTTCCAGATCCATTTCACTACTGGATTTAACACAGGAAATGCTTTCCATGTCAGCACTGTATGGACATAATTCAGATTCCTAACAAAGAATAAATTATAGATGTATATAAATCTCTAAGAATTAAAAAATGCTGAATATTATGTTCAAAGACAAAATTCTTCTTTAAATTCTGGTTAAAGAATTTTATATTGTTTTTAATATGAAGAAATAGTCCCTAATTTATTTTTCTATTTTGAATCTTGGACATTTTTAGATTTTGTATGTGGATATGTAAAAATAAAAACAGACCTGAGATTAATTTTATGGGATATTTTGGATGTGTTGAATTCTAATACCTCTCTTGCCTGACCGTTACTCACCAAGTCTGTTGACTGTTTGAGTTGGAAGAAGCAGCGGGGAGAAAAGCCAGTAACTTGGGGGCAAGTTGTTTGGGTAAAGAAAACCAAACAAGATGCTACCAGAATCATTTTGTGCTTTATGATTCCTTGTATTCTTACATAAACATCCTCATTAACTTTCAGTTTCTTAGAATAAAGAGCTATTCTTTTTCTCCTTCCCTCTTAAACCTGGAAACAGTATAAATTCAAGTGGGCATTTACAGGTATTGTTGGATTAAATTGACTATATTAGATCTTAATTCAAGTCAAATATTTGTCTAATGATTTTTATTAATTTTCACTGTGCTGGAAATAACAAAGAATAAAAATGTTGGGATATGTTTTTTTGTTTTCAATAAATTTTTTAGTTTGATAGAAGAGACAGATATGTAACTAATTATTCCATTATGGTAAACTGAACACTAGAAATTTTTACAGGATAGGAAGATATGGAATAGGAACTTAAAAGCCCCTGGAGAAATCAGTGAGAGCTTCACAAAGAAGACATCACATGGGTTAAAAAAAGAGAGAAACATGTACTAGGTGGCCATGAAAAAGAAGACCTAATCATATTACAGTAAGCACGATATACAATTGAAAATTTCTAGAAACTACAAATTGTGGTGAATACTGATGTAGTCAACTTGTTTAGACTGAAAGTTCTAGTTGGTAAACTGGAGAGACTGCTCTTCCAGAGGACCAGGCTTGATTCCCATAGCCTGAATGAGAGCTTGCAATTCCAGAAAACAGGTACCCTACTCTGATCTCCACAGGCACCAAGCACACAGGGTGCAGAGATATGCGTACAAATAAAACACTAATGCACAAAAATTAAGTAACAGAATAATGTGATTTAAAGCTAATATTATCTGGCCACATATCCTTATTTTTCTAATATATTGAATATTTATCAGTTGCTGTCATGGCTGAGATGGAGCACTTTGCTTTTCTCAATAGAAATTTAGGTTTAATCATTTCTGTACAATTCCTTGTAACAGAAAAAAAAAAAAAAAAGATAAACTAAATAACTGATAAGTCAGGGAGAAAAATCCAACACAGATGTTGAGTTTGGAGATGCTTTAGTAAGTTCAAAAACACAAACCCAAAATCAATCCCAAGACTAATACATGTATCTTCTGCCACTGTTTCCAATGCATTATTCCCTAGCTGATTCTGTCTATTTTTACATTAGATTTATATAGTGCTTTAGTTTCAAATAAGTATTTAAATAATTCAGCTCTTTTAATCTCTATGACTACTGACCAAACAGTTTCCCCCACACCATTTCAAAAGTCAACAGAAATCTGGGGTGGTTGGTTGAGTTAACTTGCTTGTTTGTGGTTCTGTACTTGGCAAGAAGAGAATCTAAGACACAAACTCAGGTTTATCTACTCAGGCCAAGTATCTAAACAAACAAAATTGCTTCTGTTAACCAGAATAATATTCTTGCTATTGTATTTTAATATGTTTCAATGACAAAAATGAAACTGTAATCAATTTTATACAGCATTGAAAGCACCAAGAAATAAAGGGTTGTAAATAAAGAGTAACAAATGGGCACTGATTGGCAAGAAACGTTTTCTTGCACACATATTTTCTGTGTATACTAAGCATACAGCATTTAGACACAAGCCACTGATGCACAACAGTGTATCTGAAGAAGCTGAATCAGAGTAAGGCTGTTTTATAGACTGAATTTGTTTAGTGTGTGTTCTATATAAAACCAGATTAAGCTTTTAAACTGGCAGATAGAAGATACCTCTGCCAAATTCTACAGGTAAAGCCCCTAGTTCAGTGAATAGTTCTAGACCGTCCGAATGCACAACAGGTTAACAGTTACTATACAGAATTATATAATACTATAAATTGATTGAGAATTTCATACATGCATACATACAACGTATTTTGGTTATAGTCACCCTCGACTCCTCCTCCTAACTCCGCTCAGATCTAACCCCAACCTCCTTGCTAATGCATTTTAAAATTAGCAATTCAGAATGTAAGTGGTTGACCAGGCAAGATGGTTCATTAAGTGCTTGCCTTCAATCCTGATGACCTGAGATCCATCTGATCCCTAAAATCCATATGGTGGAAGCAGAGAAGCAACTCCCAGAAGTTGTCCCTGGGATAATGGTGCCTTCCACTAAGCCTAACAACTGAGCTCAATCCCTGGGACCTACAGAACAAATGAAGAGAACTCCTGCAGGTTGTCCTATGACCTCCACAATTGTGTCATGGCCTGCACATCCCCTCACACACGCAAATAAGTAACTACATAAAACAATTGTTTAAACTTTGATAGTGAACAAAAAGGAACTTGTTTTTAAAATGACTCTATAAGAAGCAGAAGTGAATTACCTGCACAGATTCACATGCACCCAGTGATAGTTCTGACAACTGTGCTTCAGAAGTGTCTTGATTTTCGCTTGCAATATCATAATCTTGATTAGGCTGTAACTTTAGAATTGCTGAATTCGTATGTTCAATGGGTCCTTCTTCATCACTGGAGACAACAACTAAAAAGGAAAATGTATTTTAAATGTGTCCCAATAATGACTTAAACAAAGATGACTTTCCATTACCTTTAATAACCTTATTACACTCAACTGAAATCCAACCTACCTGATTAGTAGTAGTTGTATACAGATTTCATATTGGCTTTACTATTCAATAGATTCCTACAAGCTTACTTTTTAAAAAATAAAGGTATTTAAAAATGTCTAAAGCCATAAGTAAACATGGTGCACTCTGGGCACCAAGTGTCCTCAAAGATTTGCGAGTTAAAAGCTCCAGCCCATAGGTGTTCCTTCTGAGATAAAATAGAGCCTTTCAGAGGTGGGGCCTAGCAGTGAAAAATCCTCAGGACACTAGACATCCCGAGGTCAGTGGGGCTTGCCACAAGGGGATATGAATTGCTGTTCACGCCGTTCCCTTTGCTCCCTGGAGAATGAAATATGCGGATTTACTCTACTACATGCTCCCCTACATTTCCTGCCATCTAGAGCATCCACCCTCAGCAGCCCAAAGCACTGGATCCACTCAATCTTGAACAGAAGCCTATAACTTTAAGCCAAAATAAACCTTTTCCTCATCTCCCTCTCTCAACTCTGAACCAAAATCAGCATATTATTCTTTCTTTCCTTTTCCTTTCTTTTTCTTTTTGCTGGAGATTGAATCCAGAGTCTTCTAAATGCTATCTAAACACTATACCACTGAGATACATTCCCACCCCAGCCTTAATTATGTAATTCTATCGTGTATTCTGTTACAGTAATAGAACAGACAAGTTTACACAGTTTCTAGTTCTAACCAAGTGTTATGACACCGCTCTAAACTGTGCCCTGAGTACTTTCACATTACTATTTTGTAGGAGGGGAAACGGATGGTAGGAAGGTACAGATGCAACTCACTGTGGCCCTGAAAATCCTTTTGAATTTTTGTGTCAGAGGAAAAGCAACAATTTGTAAGAAATGACTGAATCAAATTCATGACAATCAAACTGAATTTAAATTCCACGCCAACATCATATAATAGTCTTCAGAGAATCTTTTTTTTCAAGTTTCTGGATTTCTTCATGGTAAATACCTTTTGAAACTTACTCTCAGGACTGGAGAGATGGTTCAATCACTAAGATCAGTTAGTGCTCTTACAAAGGACCTGGCTTTGGTCCAACAACCATCTGTAACTCCAGTTCCAGGGAATCTGACACCCTCTTCTGGCCTCTAAGGGCACCAGGCATGCATGTGGTGCACATACATTACATGCAGGAAAAACTGTCATAAAATAAATAAATATAAAAGACAAACCCAAAACAAACAAACAAACAAACAAACAAACAAAAACCTTACTGTTTCCAGACTCCACTTGTTTACCTAAATTAGTACTACAGGGTCCATAAGGTAACCATCAAGGATGTTTTTCCTAAAAATATATTTCCCAGAAGCTCAAACAGCCTATGGCTTTAGCAAAACCTGAGAAAAAATGAAAGCCCTGAGGAGAGCTTTAAAAGTGAGCGTCTACAATCTTCCTTCCTTACTTGGCTCAGCTGAGATCAACGGTCGGTTCTCCTCACTGTTTCCACCTATAAAGGTTTGTTCTTCTACGGTCGGCTCCTCGCCCTTCTCGACCAGGGAAGAACTCTCCACCTCCTTGTGAGAAATGGAGCTCTCTGAGCTTCTGGGGGGTGAGCAGGCCCTTCCAGGGGTCGCCTCACTCTCCAAAGGTTCAGGTGTGAGTCCTTCAAGTGGTGCTGCCCCGTGGTGACAGCTTTCACTTGCCCATTCAAGGTTACTGGACACTGTTGAATCATTTTCTTCTTCTTTCTGAAAAATTTTTTTAAAGTAGAGAAATTATATTTTTCCATTTTGGTTCCCCTAATGCATACTTCTAAGGCTGAAATTCATAAGGAACAACATAAAAATGGAAATGTATCACTGTTTAAGTATATGGACATATAGTATACAGCTATACTAACTATGCTTGGCATTAGCACCCAATACAATGAATTTTTGTGTCAGAGGAAAAGCAGCAATTTGTAAGAAATGACTGAATCAAATTCATGACAATCAAACTGAATTTAAATTCCACGCCAACATCATATAATAGTCTTCAGAGAATCTTTTTTTTCAAGTTTCTGGATTTCTTCATGGTAAATACCTTTTGAAACTTAACTATTTAGCCTATTAAATCTGATGTACTAATCATTTTTAAAGGGTCAAATAAAGAAATTTCCATTTACTTATGTGGCAAAGTCAGCTAAATGAACTTTAGTGTGGAAGACATTTTTAACATTTTGATTTCCAAAAGTAGTAACAAAAATTGCTTTTAGTAACAAAGAAAGAACATCAAAAACTATGAAAACTCTTGCCACCAAGCTTGTCAACCTGAGTTTGATCACTGGTGAAACATGGGAAGAGGGAGCCAACTCCCACAGACTGTCTCAGAGAGCCAGATACACGTATGTGCATACGTGTGCATTCGCATGCAGAGAAGGAGGGATAATAATGTGAAATAAAAGTACGACATTTAAATTTTAAAAATGAGGTTTACACAAAACTAAAAATTAAAATCCAGTAAGATAGAAAGTTCAAAGAACATTCATTATCTGGCTACAATGAACTCATTTTATTATAACACAAAATCTTCTATAGCATTAAATACATCTACTTACTATATATTCTGGTGACTTATCCAAAGAAGATTTAGAATTATGAGAATCATGATTATTACTTCTAACCCTTTTCTTTCTCTTCCTGGAAACTGGAGTGTGTTCCATTTCTGAAGAAAAATAAGAAGCATTCTTGTTTCTGGTCCCCTCTTCGAGATAATCACATCCTTTATTTCCACTATTAAAGTCTTAAAAAAAAAAACAGTTATGCCCAAAAAGCACACAAAAGTTCCTTTTACATGAGTTTATAGTCATATCAAAATTAATATACTGCCTAACGCTCATTTTAAAAACCTCTATAGTGACAGTGAATGAAAATATAAAAGGTATATCTTATACTAACCAGCTCTGTTCTTTAGACAAATAAATGTTGAGGGGCATGTTACAAATTTTATGGGGAGAAAATATCCTTTCAAGAAATAATGGAAATGAGACAACTAACAATGGCTTTTCTATTTGGTATAAATACATTTTTGTTGTTTTGGTTTTTCAAGACAGGGTTTCCCTGTGTAGCCCTGGCTGTCCTAGAATTTAGTCTGTAGACCAGGCTGGCCTCAAATTCAGAGATCAGCCTGCCTATGCCCCACAAATGCTGGGATTAAATACCACTGCCCAGCTTATAAATACATTTAATAATAATATCTTTAAAGAGTCTTACAAAAGTATGAAAATCTGTCTTTTAAAATGTTTGCATGATTCACGATTTTTAAAAGTAGTCACAATATATTTAACTTTAAAATAAAGGCACTAAAACTTAAGAGTAAAACTCTGATTGTCAAGTATCTTTCCTCAACAGTTTTCTGTGGGGTATAATCATTTACAAGAAAATAAATATGCTTGATAATTTGTTTCTTCTTTTAATAATCAAAACTCTCTCAATCTAAGTATCTAATAAATCCACCATTCTTAATTGAAAGAACTTAAGAAAAGAAGCATCATTTTAGGAAACTATGCCAATTATCACTAAAAATGCTTTGTATTTTTACAAATATATGCTGCACAAAAAAATCTCCCAATACATCTTAGTGGCAAGTGTGAATTATTTAACTTTCTAAATCATCATATGAGAATCAACTCCAAATTTACATACTCAAATCACAAAGCAAGCTCCATTTATTCACAACTTACATTAATTTTTAAATTACTAGATTCAGGCCTGGTGGTGGCCCACACCTTTAACCCCAACACTCAGGAGGCAGAGGCACCAAGATCTCTGAGTTTGGGGCTAGCTTGGACTACATGAGTTCTAGCATAGCCAGGGCTTCATGAGAAAATTCTGTCTTGAAAACCCCAAAACAAAAGGGGGACAAAGGGTGGGAGACAGAGAGGGAGGGAGAGAAGAAAAGAAATATTGGCTTCTACTTTCCAACTAAAAAAAAAGGAAGAAAACCCAAAAGCTATTCTATCCTTCTCCCAAAAATGATTAACAAATACTTTTCAAAACAGAGTAAATTTTACTTGTATTTCAAATCATTAAAAAGTCAGATATCATGCAGACAGTCTAACTTGGGAGTCAGTGCGAGGTTTTAAATGCCTGGTACAGGGCGTTCAGAAGAGGTGAGCATGACTCTGGGAGACATTAGAAAGAGGAGTGGAGGGGAATATGTCAGAACATATTGTGTGACATTCTCAAAGACTAACAAGTGTTTTAAAAGAACAACTACAATTTCTTAACATAAATACTATATCAAATTACAATCTGTTTTAAAAGAGAGAGAGAGTTACAGTGCAGGCCTAAGAAGAGCCAGGAGCTGTGGGTACCCTTTATCCCAGCACACAGAAGGCAAAGGCAGGTGTCCTGCTTTAAGGTCAAGGCCAGCCTGCACTACATAGTGAGACCCTGCCTCAAAACCAAAACAGTGAATAAAACAGGATTAATTAAAAAAAGAGAACTTAGGAAAAGCTGAAGAGAAATATTTTATAAGAATCTACCTTCAGATAATTCACTACCTATACAGCAGTAAGGCAAACAGGAATAAATTTATTATATAAAGCTGGACACTGTAAAACTAAGGTTCTGCTACTATATACTATGTACAATTTAACATGAAAATATTCCGAGCAAATACAATTCAAAAAGTCACACAACTCCTACCAATAAAACATATTAAGTATTTTCAATGTATTCTTATAGCTTAAAGGAAAATAAAAATCTTCAAGGCAGATTTCTATCTCTACAGAAGGACTACTATCCTTGTAATTTACTTAAGAATGCCCTTTGACAAAGCTTCAAACAACTGGTATCAGAAAATTATCACTTTCTTTAATTATCTTTCTTTTGTTGTTTTTCTTTGTCTGGCCCTGGTCTGGCTTGTTTCTAGCCAGCTTTCCTAACTTAGATCATCCCGTTTCTCAATAACTACACTTTGCCTCTGGGCCTTTTCCTTTCTTTATTCTGTCTATCTGAGGCTGGCCCCTGGCGCCTTCCCCTCCTCCTCTTCTGGAACCTCACTCCTTCCCTGGATTTCTCCTCTATTTACCCTTCCTCCCAGGTTGGCCATTCCGCTCTATTAGCTCATAAAGTGTTTGCAGGCAGGCAAAGTAACACAGCTTTACAGAGTTAAACAAATGCAAAGTAAGATAAGACAACACATCATTGAACAAATATTCCACAGCATAAATGAATGTAACACATCTTAAATTCATATTTTGCAATCCCCCTTCTGTCTAAATAAAAATGAAAGGTTTTAACACAGTAAAACTATAAGCAATGAAACAACTATCAGCAATTACATTTACAATCCCTTTGTATTTAGCAAATTCAGAGAAAATACACTGTTATCTCTATTTTTTTGGTTTTTTCAAGACAGGGTTTCTCAGTGTAGCCCTAGCTGTTCTGAAACTTGCTCTGTAGACCAGGCTGGCCTCAAAATCCCAGATATCTGCCTGCCTCTGCCTTCAGAGTGCTGGCATTAGAGGTGTGCATCACTATGGCCCAGTAATTCTCTGATTATAATTTTGTATTTATTTTAATTAGCATATAAGGTGAATTAAGCTTCATTATACTTTTGTTTCTGTTTGTTAGTCCTCCCAGTACCCTGTAGCCAACCTACTTTCTAGTTTCTGACCTATACTCAAACTCACTCCCACATACACACAATATTCAAATGTGAGCCCAGGAAACCTTATACCTTATTTAATATAATAATCTCCAGATCCAACCATTTCCTGGCAAATTCCACAATTCCATTTTCTCTAAAGCTGCATAGATTTATTTCTGAGCCTTTGATTATGCTCCACTGGTCTGGTTCTGCTGGCATGCCATGCTGTGTTTGCCATGTCAGATACTGTGACACCTCCTGGCAGTGTTCTGCCTATATGTACTCTTGGTTTGGCTCTGTTTTGTTTCCATATGAACACTTAGGCTATTGTGTTATGAAGAAGACCACTGGGATTTTGGTGGGGATCACACTGAATCTTTATATTACTTTTGGCAATATGGTCATTTTCATAATATGGTGTTAATTCCTAGAATAAAGTAAAACCTGTAGCACAACCTACCAGAGTTTCTGAGAGAGAACCAAGGCATTATGACAAAATAACAGCCATGTGTATGTAATTATGAGAGTGCGTGGGAAAAGTTAAAACAAAAAAAGGGATAAGTAAGAGAGAGAGAGCTGGAGCTAGTCAGTATCAACCGCACCACACCACTCACAAAATCCGAATATTCAAAATAAGACGCAGCCAGTTTCAGTTACAAATACATTTGACTAAGGTCAGTTCGCTCTCCACATAAATAACACCATACTGACAAGTTTCATAGTTGGTAAGAAATGTTTCCACTGCACACTAAGAATCTCAGTGGCTATGTGGAGGCTTTTCTCCACAGAGTTGCAGTGCTTTCTCTAATAACTGCTCTCAAAAAGAAAAAAAAAATTCCTCTGGCCTCTTGTGTATGTAAAACTGAGGTCTGCTTTCCTTTGTTTTCATGAGGTCTATTAAGAAAATACTGTAGGGGATGGAGATTAAGATTACTTGTTACCCAACTACAAGGACATGAATTCAATCCCAGAACCCATCAAAAGGTCAGGCAAGGTCTTGCAAACAACTGCAACCCCAGCTCCAAGAGGGTGAAGGTAAGAGGTTTGCTGGGGCTTACCTGGCTGCCAGCCCAGGGTTTAGGGGAAGAGCCTAGGTCAGAGGAGTATGACAGACAATGATAAATAAGCAAAGCTCGTATCTGTCACTGGCTTCTTCAGGCAGGGGAGCGCGGGCACGCACACGCACGCGCGCGCACACACACACGCACGAGAGAGAGTGAGAGAGAGAGAGAGAGAGAGAGAGAGAGAGAGAGAATTCTCATAGTTATATTTGAAATTAAATCATAAATTGTTGCATAGTGTGATTAAAGGATTATTTTTCCTCATGAATAATTTATAAAATTACTCAGAAAACAAAATATCTGTTTTAAAATATCAGCAATCCAAGAGAGTTCTAATGACTAAGGTAGTAAACTAGTTTTTCATAAATTTGATTAAGAAAAGTTTTAAATCTTAAAAGAAAAATAAAAAAGGAGTTATAATATTATTAATTATATATATCAGTAGACCTATGAAGAATGTTTAAAAGTCTAAGATGCATTTGCCTTTATGTTTGCTAAAACTGGCTTAGGTGGGCATCCTTTGAGAGTTTAAACAAGTTCTGACCAATGTGTTTTATAGCAAGAGAAGACAGTGGACCGCTCATAATAAAATTCCAGATAACAGTAACATTAATATCCATGAAAACAATCTGAATAGCCAAACTAACATAACTTCATAGGCACTTTACTCCATATACACATAAAAAGACAAAAAGCAATATTCAAATTTAACTTTTGGGACTGGCATATAAAGAAGTATATACTTAGGTACATAAATAAATGTTTTGGCAATTTTTATTAGATAACTACTACTGTTTACTTTTACATATTATTCCACTATTACTATAAAATATTCATATCAAAAACTGCTGTAAATACAATAAGGAAAGTTCTAATTTCAGTTTTCTAGCAATCACAAACCTTTAGGCTGAGTACCGAATGTCACAGAAATGCCACCATCAGCTCTGTGCTTCTCTTTCACACATGGAGCCTGCTTTGCAGAAAGGTTATCTGTCTTCCTTGGTTTTAAGCCTCTGTAAAACAGAATTGTATTAAACTTGTTTCTAATGAGGCTCAAGTGAATTTAAAAGACACCTGACACAAATTCAAATAAGAATTCAATAGGCTAAACCTACATTCTTACATGTAATACTATATGATACAGGTACCTTGAAAAAAAAAAACACTGGGGCTGGGTGGCAGGGGGGGGGGTGCACTCCTTTAATCCCAGCACTCCAAAGGCAGAGACTGGAAGGTCTCTGTGAGTTCAAAGTTAGCCTGAGCTCTACATAGTGAGCTCCAAGGCAGCCAGGACTACACTGAAACACCACCACTGCAAAAGCGGGAGGGGAAGAAAAGAAAAAAGAAAAAAGAATCCATATAAAGAGATTATGAAGCTGGTGTAGAACTGAAATCTGTCTACGCTGTGGACGACTTAAAGACGGAGAATGAGAAGACGGAAAGTACAATTTAATACCATCTTCACTTTGCAGTAATTTCTTTTTAAAATATGAGCAGCACAAATTTGATAAGGGTTATACTAGTTAATAAGGAATATATTAATTAAGTCTAAATAAATGTAATATAATAGCCCCTATACCTAAAGATATATCTGAAACAGTTTACAATTTTAAGATACAAGGCACTCACAACAAAGGTAATTCAAATAAGTGAAAGAAACTTCAAAAATGAGTAAAACATAACATAAAAGAAAATGACTAATACATTTACAATAAATGAATTATAAATTTAAAAACTATAGTAGCCAAATATTACCAATGTACTCTCAAGTATCACTTGTTGCTATGATTAGACTATTCAGCCCTTTATATTTAATAATCTTTACTTATAAATTGGAAACTATAATCTCAAATATTGAAAATAAAACTCAGCCAGTTTTACTTGCAAAAAACATTCTGAGTAAGTCAATCCATTCTAACTAGTCTGAAGCCTCAGCAATCAAGTTGAGGCTAAGAGCATAAACAACACTGTACCAGGAACTTCAGGCTAAGGGCATAAAAGACACTGTACCAGGAAGTTCAGGCTAAGAGCATAAAGGAACTGTACCAGGAAGTTCAGGCTAAGAGCATAAAAGACACTGTACCAGGAAGTTCAGGCTAAGAGCATAAACGACACTGTACCAGGAAGTTCAGGCTAAGAGCATAAACAACACTGTACCAGGAAGTTCAGGCTAAGAGCATAAACAACACTGTACCAGGAAGTTCAGGCTAAGAGCATAAAGGACACTGTACCAGGAAGTTCAGGCTAAGAGCATAAAGGACACTGTACCAGGAAGTTCAGGCTAAGAGCATAAAAGACACTGTACCAGGAAGTTCAGGCTAAGAGCATAAACGACACTGTACCAGGAAGATCAGGCTAAGGGCATAAAGGACACTGTACTAGGAAGTTCAGGCTAAGAGCATAAAGGACACTGTACCAGGAAGTTCAGGCTAAGAGCATAAAGGACACTGTACTAGGAAGTTCAGGCTAAGAGCATAAACGACACTGTACTAGGAAGTTCAGGCTATGAGCATAAAGGACACTGTACTAGGAAGTTCAGGCTATGAGCATAAAGGACACTGTACCAGGAAGTTCAGGATATGAGCATAAAGGACACTGTACTAGGAAGTTCAGGCTATGAGCATAAAGGACACTGTACTAGGAAGTTCAGGCTATGAGCATAAAGGACACTGTACCAGGAAGTTCAGGCTAAGAGCACAAAGGAACTGTACCAGGAAGTTCAGGCTAAGAGCATAAAGAACACTGTACCAGGAAGTTCAGGATAAGAGCATAAAGGAACTGTACCAGGAAGTTCAGGCTAAGGGCATAAACAACACTGTACCAGGAAGTTCAGGCTAAGAGCATAAAGGACACTGTACCAGGAAGTTCAGGCTAAGAGCATAAACAACACTGTACCAGGAAGTTCAGGCTAAGAGCATAAAGGACACTGTACCAGGAAGTTCAGGCTAAGAGTATAAACAACACTGTACCAGGAAGTTCAGGATAAGAGCATAAAGGAACTGTACCAGGAAGTTCAGGCTAAGAGCATAAACAACACTGTACCAGGAAGTTCAGGCTAAGAGCATAAACAACACTGTACCAGGAAGTTCAGGCTAAGAGCATAAACAACACTGTACCAGGAAGTTCAGGATAAGAGCATAAAGGAACTGTACCAGGAAGTTCAGGCTAAGGGCATAAAGGACACTGTACCAGGAAGTTCAGGCTAAGAGCATAAAGGACACTGTACCAGGAAGTTCAGGATAAGAGCATAAAGGACACTGTACCAGGAAGTTCAGGCTAAGAGCATAAAGGACACTATACCAGGAAGTTCAGGCTAAGAGCATAAAGGACACTGTACCAGGAAGTTCAGGCTAAGAGCATAAAGGACACTGTGCCAGGAAGTTCAGGCTAAGGGCATAAAGGACACTGTACCAGGAAGTTCAGGCTAAGAGCATAAACAACACTGTACCAGGAAGTTCAGGATAAGAGCATAAACGACACTGTACCAGGAAGTTCAGGCTAAGAGCATAAAGGAACTGTACAAAGAAGTTCAGGCTAAGGGCATAAAGGACACTGTACCAGGAAGTTCAGGCTAAGAGCATAAAGGACACTACACCAGGAAGTTCAGGCTAAGAGCATAAAGGACACTGTACCAGGAAGTTCAGGCTAAGAGCATAAAGGAATTGTACCAGGAAGTTCAGGCTAAGGGCATAAAGGACACTGTACCAGGAAGTTCAGGCTAAGAGCATAAACAACACTGTACCAGGAAGTTCAGGCTAAGGGCATAAAGGACACTGTACCAGGAAGTTCAGGCTGAGCATAAAGGACACTGTACCAGGAAGTGCAGGCTAAGAGCATAAAGGACACTGTACCAGGAAGTTCAGGCTAAGAGCATAAAGGACACTGTACCAGGAAGTTCAGGCTAAGAGCATAAACGACACTGTACCAGGAAGTTCAGGCTAAGAGCATAAACGACACTGTACCAGGAAGTTCAGGCTAAGGGCATAAAGGACACTGTACCAGGAAGTTCAGGCTAAGAGCATAAACAACACTGTACCAGGAAGTTCAGGCTAAGGGCATAAAGGACACTGTACGAGGAAGTTCAGGCTGAGCATAAAGGACACTGTACCAGGAAGTGCAGGCTAAGAGCATAAAGGACACTGTACCAGGAAGTTCAGGCTAAGAGCATAAAGGACACTGTACCAGGAAGTTCAGGCTAAGAGCATAAACGACACTGTACCAGGAAGTTCAGGCTAAGAGCATAAACGACACTGTACCAGGAAGTTCAGAATAAGAGCATAAAGGAATTGTACCAGGAAGTTCAGGCTAAGGGCATAAAGGACACTGTACTAGGAAGTTCAGGCTAAGAGCATAAAGGACACTGTACCAGGAAGTTCAGGATAAGAGCATAAACAACACTGTACCAGTAAGTTCAGGATAAGAGCATAAAGGAACTGTACCAGGAAGTTCAGGCTAAGGGCATAAACAACACTGTACCAGGAAGTTCAGGCTAAGAGCATAAAGGACACTGTACCAGGAAGTTCAGGCTAAGAGCATAAAGGACACTGTACCAGGAAGTTCAGGCTAAGAGCATAAAGGACACTGTACCAGGAAGTTCAGGCTAAGAGCATAAACAACACTGTACCAGGAAGTTCAGAATAAGAGCATAAAGGAATTGTACCAGGAAGTTCAGGCTAAGGGCATAAACAACACTGTACCAGGAAGTTCAGGCTAAGAGCATAAACAACACTGTATCAGGAAGTTCAGGCTAAGGGCATAAACAACACTGTACCAGGAAGTTCAGGCTAAGAGCATAAAGGACACTGTACCAGGAAGTTCAGGCTAAGAGCATAAACAACACTGTACCAGGAAGTTCAGGATAAGAGCATAAAGGACACTGTACCAGGAAGTTCAGGCTAAGAGCATAAAGGACACTGTACCAGGAAGTTCAGGCTAAGAGCATAAAGGAACTGTACTAGGAAGTTCAGGCTAAGAGCATAAAGGAACTGTACCAGGAACTTTAGGCTAAGGGCATAAAGGAACTGTACCAGGAAGTTCAGGCTAAGAGCATAAAGGACACTGTACCAGGAAGTTCAGGCTAAAAGCATAAAGGACACTGTACCAGGAAGTTCAGGCTAAGAGCATAAAGGAACTGTACTAGGAAGTTCAGGCTAAGAGCACAAAGGAACTGTACCAGGAAGTTCAGGATAAGGGCATAAACAACACTGTACCAGGAAGTTCAGGCTAAGAGCATAAACAACACTGTACCAGGAAGTTCAGGCTAAGAGCATAAAGGACACTGTACCAGGAAGTTCAGGCTAAGAGCATAAACGACACTGTACCAGGAAGTTCAGGCTAAGGGCATAAAGGATACTGTACCAGGAAGTTCAGGCTAAGAGCATAAACAACACTGTACCAGGAAGTTCAGGATAAGAGCATAAAGACACTGTACTAGGAAGTTCAGGCTATGAGCATAAAAGACACTGTACCAGGAAGTTCAGGCTAAGAGCATAAAGGAATTGTACCAGGAACTTCAGGCTAAGAGCATAAAGGACACTGTACTAGGAAGTTCAGGCTAAGAGCATAAAGGACACTGTACTAGGAAGTTCAGGCTATGAGCATAAAGGACACTGTACTAGGAAGTTCAGGCTATGAGCATAAAGGACACTGTACTAGGAAGTTCAGGCTATGAGCATAAAGGACACTGTACCAGGAAGTTCAGGCTAAGAGCATAAAAGACACTGTACCAGGAAGTTCAGGCTAAGAGCATAAATGACACTGTACCAGGAAGTTCAGGCTAAGAGCATAAAGGACACTGTACTAGGAAGTTCAGGCTAAGAGCATAAAGGAATTGTACCAGGAACTTCAGGCTAAGGGCATAAAGGACACTGTACCAGGAAGTTCAGGCTAAGAGCATAAAGGACACTGTACCAGGAAGTTCAGGCTAAGAGCATAAAGACACTGTACTAGGAAGTTCAGGCTATGAGCATAAAGACACTGTACCAGGAAGTTCAGGCTAAGAGCATAAAGGACACTGTACCAGGAAGTTCAGGCTAAGAGCATAAAGGACACTGTACCAGGAAGTTCAGGCTATGAGCATAAAGGAACTGTACCAGGAAGTTCAGGCTAAGAGCATAAAGGACACTGTACTAGGAAGTTCAGGCTAAGAGCATAAAGGACACTGTACTAGGAAGTTCAGGCTATGAGCATAAAGGACACTGTACTAGGAAGTTCAGGCTATGAGCATAAAGGACACTGTACTAGGAAGTTCAGGCTATGAGCATAAAGGACACTGTACCAGGAAGTTCAGGCTAAGAGCATAAAGGACACTGTACCAGGAAGTTCAGGCTAAGAGCATAAAGGACACTGTACCAGGAAGTTCAGGCTAAGAGCATAAATGACACTGTACCAGGAAGTTCAGGCTAAGAGCATAAAGGTCACTGTACCAGGAAGTTCAGGCTAAGAGCATAAAGGAATTGTACCAGGAACTTCAGGCTAAGGGCATAAAGGACACTGTACCAGGAAGTTCAGGCTAAG
Organism: Phyllotis vaccarum; assembly: GCA_033318265.1. NCBI lineage: Eukaryota > Metazoa > Chordata > Mammalia > Rodentia > Cricetidae > Phyllotis > Phyllotis vaccarum. The sequence goes on along the minus strand of JARWLC010000019.1, from coordinate 59,727,261 downwards.
AGCATAAAGGACACTGTACTAGGAAGTTCAGGCTATGAGCATAAAGACACTGTACCAGGAAGTTCAGGCTAAGAGCATAAAGGACACTGTACCAGGAAGTTCAGGCGAAGAGCATAAAGGACACTGTACCAGGAAGTTCAGGCTATGAGCATAAAGGAACTGTACCAGGAAGTTCAGGCTAAGAGCATAAAGGACACTGTACTAGGAAGTTGAGGCTATGAGCATAGAACTTTACAACCCTGAAGAAAGTCAAGACATGAGAAGTCTGGAAAGACCTCCTTTCTTCTGGACTGGAAGAATTAATGCCATGAAAATGGATATGTCACTGGGAAGAATCTACAGATTTAGTGTAATCTCCACCAAAATTTCAGTAACATTCTTCTAAAATTAGAAAAAATATAATCTTAAAGTCCATCTAAAAGCACAAAAGAATCTCAAATAATGAGAGCAATCCAGGACAGCGATGCTGGATGTATCACAATACCTGATCTCAAACTACACTACAGAATCATATAGTCTATGGCAACGGCAAAAAACCCATACATGTAGACCAATGGAAAAGAATAAAAGATGTAACAGACACGACCCTGAACATTCCTCATATCCTCTGATCTTGGAGTTAACCAGGGTCTGGCCTGGTCAGAACATGGAAGTGAGGACAGACAATCCAGAAACAGATGATACAGCCACCTCATTTTCAACAAAGGTGAAAATAAAACACACTGGGAAAAAAAAAAAAAACGCCTCTTCAACATATAGTGCTATGAAAATTGAATACCAATATACGTGGAAGCATGAAACTATGTCCATATTTCTTACCCTTCACAAACACCAATTCCAAATAAATCAAAGACATAAAATCTTGAAACTGTTAAGAGGAAATTGTGGGCAAAACACTTCAAGATATAGGCACAGACAAGGATTATTATGAAAATAATTCCAATATTATAGGAAATACTCTCAAAAGCTGGCAAACAGGATTACATGAACTTAAGGCTTCTGTATAAAGAAATGAAACAATCATCAAACTGAAGAGAAAAACCATAGAATAGAAAAGAAGCATTAACAATTAGATATCAAACAGTGATTAACATTTGCAATCTTTTAAAATAAAGCAAATAATTCACTTAATAAATAAACTGATGAGTTAAACAGACAGTTCTCCAATGAGGAAACAATTAGTCTACACATTTTTTTGAAGTATTCAAGATGCTATGCTGGCAGTGGTAGTGCATCATTTTAATCCTAGCAGAGGCAGGTGGATCTCTGTGGGTTTGAGGCCAGCCTGATCTACAGAGCAAATTCCAGAGCAGCCAGAGCAAGAGAAAGCCAGGAGCACGTTGGGGGACGGGGATAAGAAGAAAAGGGGGAGGAGGAAGGGTAAAAAATTCAAGATCTTTAAGCCTACCAAGGAACTCTAAGTTAAAGATACAAAGTCAGAATCACTACCATCAAGAAAGCAAATATTGGCAAGGTTGCAAGGACAGGGGAACCTTTATACATTGCTAGTGGGTGTATAAACTGGCTTGGCCATTACAGAAATCAGTATTGAAGATCCTCAAAATACTAAAAGTTGAACTAACATACAGATCTAGCCACACTGTGCCTGGATCTATGCCACAGGAAATCTAAACATAACACAGAAAGACTCAAACACACAAAATTATTGCTACACTAATTCATTAAAAAGCTGGGATTTAGAAAAAGCCTGAAATTCCATCACTAGAAAAATACATGAAAAGAATATTATATAACACAACAGAATTTTTATTCAGCTATAAAGAACAATGAAAATATAACACTTGCAAGAAAATGTTAAGTGCATAAGGCAGACACAGAGGCACAAAGGCTGTGTGTTTTCTTTCAGCTGAAGAACCTAGATGTAAATTTCAATACGTTTGATGGATGCTAAATACATATAGAAGACACGAAAGTCAAAAAAAGGCTATGAGAATAAACAAAGCAGTATAAGAGGAGGTGTGAGGGACAAGAGAGAGGGATAAATACATGCGACATGAAAGCAGTAAAGATATGTGAACAAAGAAGGGCACCAGCAAAATAGAGAAGGGGAGTAAGATCAAAGTATAATGATATATATGTATAGAATGTCACAGTAAGAGCTCCAGAGATGGCTCAGTGGTTAAGAAAACACATACTTGCTCTTGCAGAGGAACCAAGCTCAGTTCCTCCAGAGGATTGGAGTTAATTGAGAGTTAGGCAGCTCAACCACCTTTAACTCTGATCCAACACCTGTGGCCTCGTGTGCACCTGCACTCATGCACACACATGTTCACGCACACACATACACACAATTAAAAATACACACACACACATATATACATATAATCTTTACAGAATGTTACAATGTTACAATTATTTTGTGCGCTAGTAGTTAACAATTTTAAAAATCACTAAGTGAATGATTTTGTGTTATGCCTTAATGGGAAAAAGGAAATAATGACAACAGAAAGAAAAAACAGTAAAAATGTCAACAGATCCTAGACTAGGAAAGCAGTACAAAAGACCAAGACTAAACACTGTTTATTTGAAAAGATAAGTGGACAAGCTGTTAAGTACCCTTAGGTAAACTATGACAGACAAAAATCAGAAGTAAGAACAGAGCTACTGCAACAGATAAATCCAAAATGAAAAAGACTCTGAAAATATACAAATTATTATATTCCTCAAACTGGAACATTCTGGGGGAAATTATAAATTCCTAGACATAAACAAACTACCAAGACTGAGTCAGAAAGAAATAAAACCTAAGTAGACCAGTACTGAGCAGTGAAGTTTGATCAGTCCATAAAAGTCTAAATGTTAAGGCTTCACTCCAACAGCCCTATCCTCAACAACATAGGCAGTACTAAGGCAGCTCTGTGAGGACCACGAGGCTCCCAAGACTGTACAGACTGCTGACACCACCACTGACCTGGAAGCCTCAGTATCTGAAGGTGCTATGCTAACTGCCAAGGGAGAAGAGCTGTAAAGTCTGTGGGCATTGAATTACCCATGGCTAGTGAGGTCATGAACTCTAGACGAGAAACTGTTATCAATCTCCTAAACTAGTCTAAGTGTTTACCCTAACACCCACAGATAAGTGAAGTTCTCATTCCTCATCAGAGAAGCTTCTTTTTGAGCAGATAAAGATCGTTTAGAAAGCCAAAACTTATAAAAATACAGAGAACAGATGACGGAGTTCCCAATACCTACTGATGCATCTAGAACACCAACCCTACACGTAAGGCTCTAGGAACATCACAAAAGGAAGCCAAAAGGATCAGAGGGCCAGAGGATCAGAACTTCTGCTGCAAGGCAGCATCTTCTTTATATGACAGGAAGCTGCACCCATGAAATTTCAACAATATGGCTGCCTAAACTAGACCTGAACAATGACACCACCACTTCAAATGCTAACATGGATAGGGGAACTCTGAGGTCCTTCTGGAGATAAAAAGCTATAGGCAATGAATGGCTGCTGACATAAAGATTCAGTATTTTCTAGGGATGAACCACGATAGGCTATGCAATCCCATGTCACTAGCCCTAAGGAATAAATAAATACTAATGACTCAGCAGATTACAATTATATAACATGTCTGCACATATGTACGAGAGAATAATTAAAGGGTCATGACACCTTGCACAGCCTTAGTGCATGGGGGAAGGGCTTAGACTTGTCAAAGGAGGGGAAGAGAGTGAATAAGGAGGAAGGCTTGGGGGGGAGGGGGCAAAAGGAGGGATGAGAGAGGGATCTGTGGTTGGTATGTAAAATAAACTAAAAAGAGGAGGTCATGAATTTGAGGAAGTTAGGGAAAACAGGAATAACTGCAATACGTAAATAAATTAAAAAGGGAAGAAGAATGAGTAGTTACAATTAATCTAAAGCACAGTAGTTAAGGTTTCTATGTTAAAATCGTGGAAACTGTCATGTTGAATAAGCAAATGCACTACCTAAAGTAGATAACTTGTTTTCTGTTCACCACTGGTATTTTCTACCATTCCTTGATTTCTTAGTATCTTCTTTCCCATATAACTCTATTACAGTTGTCTGTGACAGGGAGTGGTGATCATTCTTGCCATGACAAGGCTAAAGCAGAGCTTTTAATCTTCACATATCATTTGCTCATATACATTCTGAAGTGTACCAGTGAGAAGTTTTCAGAGGAAAACTCAGTTTCCATGGCTGCAGCCTGAAGAATTCTCCACCCACAGAATGATTTTGTACTTGATATTACATATAATGAGAGTTGGCACGTTACCACATTTTTTATAGCAGAATAACAACAATTAAGACAGCCTGTCTCTCAGAAGCTCTAAATAATTTCTACATACCTATTCTGCTGTTCAGAGGAAGTGGTAAGAAGGTTGTTACAACAGATGCCTACATTCCATACAGTCTGTGTTCATCTTGAATTTCGGTTGTATTGGAACATACCTACTAAAGTGATAGCATAGCTGTAAGTCAATGTATTTCCACTAAGTACTCTGCATTCTCCCTTCAAAATGACTCACTTTAAGAAAAGAGAACAAATGTTTCACTTGAGAAGTTTTGGATGACTCCTTAAACTAAATGCTGAGGCTGACCAAGCTCTAATGAGTGTTTGGGTCACGTTGCTATTGTCAATAGTGGTCTCAGATCACTCTGGCATTTCCAGGACTGAAGACTTCAGAAGCGACTTCAGAAGCATCAACTAAAGCAACAGTGTCTAATACATTTTTTTTAAATTAGCAGCAATAAAAAAGGCATAAAAATAATGCTGACACTTATTACCAGACACTAGATTGTGTATTTTACTCTAAACATCAATCCAAAAAATATACATTCATATCCATGTGTTAAAGATATAAGGAACTTGCCAGGTAACTCAGTACTAGAAACACAGAGAGCGAGTGCTGAATCCAGGTCAGGATAATGTTCGTGTTTATTCCAAATATAAGAACTAACAATCAACAACAAAAAAATTGACTTTCAGATGGCACATCAAAGTCATCGAGAAATTTCACTACTTATAAAGAACTTGAAGAGAGCTAGGTTCACTAAATAGATTCTGGAAGCAAACAGATACTTAATACTATCATTTTTCCTCTTTAGTATAGAACCTGAAAAAAACAGATTATAATTTGATAGTTTCCTAAGTTCCTCACAATAAAGCTATTTCTCTAGCTATATATGTACCAATATAATTTGTATTCTATGGAAAATAACACCACAAATTTCAACAAAAAGTGCTTAAATTACATCATTTGTTTATTACATTTTATGTGTAGAAAATGTTTCACTTTAATATTTTAAAGATAACTTAATAAGGCTGGAAGATAGGTCAGAGGCTAAGAACACTGGATGCTCTTCCAGGGGACCAGGGTTTAATTCCCAGTATCCACATGGCAGTTTACAACCAACTGTAACTTAATTCTAGGGGACACAGCACCCTCTTTTCATCTGTATGGGCATGGCACATGGTGTACACACATATACACAGGCAGAACATCTAAACAAAGATACAATGTAAAAATTTCAGTGATAATGTAACAACTGTATAAAGTAGTAGATGCACTCTAAATTAATTCCCTCTATAGTTCAGGAAAATTCATATGCACTGAGGTGAAATAAAGATAAATATGGCACAATGCCTGTCCTTAGGTAAGGTGCTTTCAATCTACTAGGACAGGCATGAACAAACAGTTGCAAAAATAATGTGATAAGTGCATTTTTAAAATCTTTAATTATACCGTCAATCTACTATCTGGATAGTAATATTTAATTTGTTTTAATTTATTTTTTGCTACATTTGTTTTATTTTACGTGCATGAGTATTTTGCTTCCATGTATGTATGTATGCCAGTTGAATGCCTGGTATTCATGAAGGTCAGAAGAGGGCATTTGATTCCCTGAAACTGTAGTTATGGATGGTTGTGAGCTGTCATTTGGATGCTGGAAACTACACCTGAGTTCTTTAGGTGCTCTTACACTCTGAGCCATCTTTCAAGCACATCACTGAAATACTTGCTTGGAAAAGGGACAATTTTTAAAAGAAGCTGTCACACTAGCTTTAATTGTTAATTTCATATAATCTAGAATCACATGGGAAGGGTGTCTCAATGAAGAACTGTTTACTCTGTGTTAGCTTGTGGGCATGCCTGTGGCAGATGGTCTTAACTGTTTTAACCTTTATGGAAAGGCACCATTCCATAGGCAGGGGGTCCTGAGCTATGAAAGGCTAGAAAAAGCAAGCTGAACACAAGGAAGCCAGCAAACATGATCAAGCATGAGCACACATACATCTATTTTCCCTAGTCTTGAGTGTGGACACGGTATGGTAGGCTGCTCCAACCCATCACCATGACTTAGCCACAGTGATGAACTACAAACTGGAATTATGAACTAAAAGGAATCTAAATATCTTTTGCCAGGATATTTCTCCACATCAACAGAAAGGAGTAGAACAGAGACTAATTATATAAATTGTCTTTGATACTTCATGAATTAAACATAGATACGAAGAATTCAGAAATTGATAAGAAATAGTTTTAGAAGGTACTCTTTGTTAGAAATGTTAAATTTTTTTCTTACAAGCCTTTAATGGGGGAACCATAAGTATGAGGCTTATAGTGAACATAAAATTTGGAAAAAAAATAGTTGGGGGGCCATTAAGACAAGAACAAATCTTCACTGAAATGAAAGCACTGAATTCCATAGACTAAAAACAGAAAATAAGTCTGACTAGTCTATAGCAAGTGATCACTTAAAAAATCTATAAGTCATACTTGGTGGTGCGCACAGTAAGCCCAGCACTCAAGGGAAGACAAAGGGTCACAAGTTCAAGACTGGGCTACATAGCAGAAATCCTGTCTCAAAAACAACAACAACAAATCCAGTAGAATTCATTAACTGTGCATCTTCTGGGGTTTTTTTTTTTTTTTTTTTTTTTTTTTGGCAAATCATTTTCAAAGCTCTTAACACCCCTCCTAGTACCTGAAACAAAGCAATTTAGTATCTATCTCTTTTAAATAGTACAATAAGCTGCATTTGCTACTATCTATTGTAAGAAAGTACATCAAGCTGCACTTGTTAATAGAATTCAGCTATTGCAAACCATTCTTGCCAGCAGTGTGTTCATCCATTTGTTCAATATATGGAACGTTAATGCAAGGTTCAGTTTTCCTGGTATAAGTATGGTGAATAAAGCATGGGTGGGTGAATATGCATGGATTCACAGAGAAATGTGCAGGGAGGTGAGTAGAAAGACAGGAAGAGAAAGGAAAAGAGAAATGGAATTATTTCCATTATACCACATAAGCCAGTAACTGAAGTTTCATTCAGTGTTTGCATCCATTTTTCCAAAATGTAAGAATGGATTTTTAATTCTGATTATAAGCCATGAACTTCTAACTGCAAAGCCATCCTACCCAGTGGGGGAAAGTCATACCAGCCATTAAAGCACATTTGTCTCATATTTACAATAACATATTTAGGAGGAAAAATCAGGTACATGAGAAAAACATATTTTTAGTAAAGTTATCACTAGACATACCTTTCAGATAAAAAGCTCTTGTGATGATTTACATTCTGACAAGACTCTAAGCTGCCATCAGATGATGAAGAAAGTTGCTCTGACTCCAGGTTGGCTGAACCACTCAAACTGGCCTCAGTTATGGGTGGGATCTTTAAGTATTTTCTTCCTACCTCGGTTCGCAGGATATCCGTCAATATAACTCTGGGTATCCTGCCACACAGAATGACAAAACACTGTACTGTACTAGAGTTTTCAGAGGGGAAAAAAGCAGAAAAAGAAAAAATGTATCCCATGAAGATGAATTTTCAGACTTGTCACTGCAGTTCAAGTAAGCTCTCTTAGAATTGTAATGGTCAGGAAATTAACACACGGGATGCTCAAAATCTGAGGTAGATACAATCTTTTGTTTCTAAAAGTACTGTTTCTTATAAATTATGGGACAAATTATAAGCATGTGAGTACAATATTTTTAACTTTACTAACAGATATGGCAGTACTTAAATGTTTAACCATTTTTTCTCAACAAATGCTTTCCTTTTGCAGTATTTGTTAAAAACACATACCACCACAAACCATGCATAAAATTTATGTTTCCACTTAGCAGGAAGGTCCTTCATAAAAACTTGTGATCATCAGATGACGAAGGGACATCCAGTGAGAAAGACAACACTCAGGTTACATCCATGGCAGTACTCCATCCCACAAATGAAACAGGACAAATATTACAGTAACATCAAGTGAATGAGCTGATAGGCTAAATGTTTACAAATATAGTGTATTTTTGAACACTTAAGTCTTCTAAATTGGTGGGCTGTATATACTGTATGTCTTGTATCTTCATAATCAAACACCAGTGGCAGAATCTGCTTGGTTACTCAGCTTCCATTATGAACAAGTGATGTGTTGCCACACTACAAAGATCTCCACAGACTATTTAACTGGCATGTGCAAGGTCTAGGGAAGGAGGAGAAGGAGGAAAGACATTGAACCAACTAACTTGTTTAAGCCAATTGTTTTCATTTGCTAGAGCGGGGGAGTTGTTTTGTTTTATTTCGCTACTGTAGTTTTAAAATATGTATTTAGTTATTTTACTTGTATATGGTGGGAAGCCAGCAAAGGGTGTCAGCTGTCACAGAATTAGATGGTTATAAGACACCTGATGTGGGTGCTGGGAACCAAACCGGGGTCCTCTGCAAGAACAGCAAAAGCTCTTAACCACTGAGCTTCTTTCTAGCCCCAACTTCTGCTTTTACTTTGTTTTAAGACAGGTTCTCATCATGTTGTCCAAGCTGGCCCCAAATCTGAGAATGAACCAGTCGGCTTCAAGCTCTCCAGCAGCAGGGTCTAGAGGAGTCTTGTCAGTGCTGATTAAAATGCTCTTGCTTAAATGCTCTTGCTTCTCCGTTACTGGTGCCCTGCCTTCCCTTAACCATTACTAATATGTGGCTACCACACTTGGCTGGTATTCTGTAAAAACAAAGGATGTGTTTTGAGAAGTTTTACGTACTTTTACTTAAATAAAAATGAATTTTGTTAATGTTCAGAAGTTTTATTTACTTTGATTACATAAAGACACTGTGTTCCTTTCACTATACTGCAGACCTTTTAAGGTGTGGGACCTTAAAATAACTTCAGGATTGGTAAGTTGGCCTGGCAACCTGAGTTCAATCTCTAGATCTCCACAAAGTCCCCGAAGTGGCCCTCTGACCTCCACAGATGTGCTGTACTATGTATGAGCATGCTTATATACTCTCACATTATACACATTAATAATAACAAATAAAATTAGCATCAGATAGTCACTTTAAATTGGTTTTCTATTTTAAACACTGGGATCCCAACCTCCGAGTGTTGAGTGATGTCACTTCTAAGTAACTCTTCCCTCAGAGCCTGTTGTCTCTGCACACCTGCCTCTTTCATTCTGTAGCAGTGGGTTATGGGTAACCACAGGTAGGTACTTCAGGAAATCCTTGACTATTTCTAAAAAGTTCTATTTTGTAAAAGTTCTACAATGATTAAACAAGATCTATGATCTAAAACCAATGCTGATAGTAAGTACAACTCCCTTAAATTAGGCCTAAGATTTAAAAAAAAGATGGAAGTCCACAACCTAGTGCACTCTGATCTGGGGGAAGTGACAGAGGCATTTTCATTATTGCTGCATCATTTAAAGCTCCAAATGTCCCATGAGTATTGTCTGTTTTGTACATCTGGTGCCTGAGGACCATCCTCTTAAGCTCTAGACTGAGAAGAAATGCTAAATTCAAGTGGAGGGAGCAATGAAAAATCAAAAGAAACCTCAGGATTCCCTTTAGCTAAGTACACTATGTACTGCTCTAAAATAAAATTCAACGATGACTTTAAAAGAACTATTGATCTGGGTATGATAGCACATGCCTTTAATTCCAATACTCAGGGAACAGAAGCAAAGAAATACCCAAGTCTGTATAATGAGATCCCAACTCAGAAAAAAAGAAAGGGAGGGAGAGAGGAAGGGAGGAAGGGAGAGAGGGAGGGAGGGAGGGAGGGAGGGAGGGAGGGAGGGAGGGAGGGAGGGACGGAGGGAGGGACGGAGGGAGGGAGGGAAAGCTGGAGTAAGACAGAAAAGCACTTATCATCATATTTTTCAACAATAATGCTTTAGTTCACATAAAATTTCATTTACTGTGGTGGTAATGCATGCCTTTAATCCCAGAACTTCGGAGGCAGAGGCAGGTCTCTAAGTTCAAGGCCAACCTGGTCTGCAAAGTGAGTTCCAGGACAGCCAGGCCTGTGATACACTAAACTGATAACTCGTTTTGAAAATCAATTAAGGTGTTTTCCATTTTATAGAAAATGAATCCAAAAGTTGTTAAGAGAAATTTGCAGGCACATAGGAAATATATCAAAGAAATACCACTATTATTTCTTATCTCTGTTTAAGTATCTGATAATAGAATAATTTAGAGATGGCCTCAAGTGTTCAGTACCTACAATGAGCATTTTCCCCAAGAATTTCAGTACTTAACAATGCTGACCAGATAAACTGACCTAAAAACCCGGCAAGAAAAGGATATTGCTCGGAATTTTCTTTTGAATAATAAATGTTATCCAATTCTCCTGAGCTTGTCTGGAGTCTTGAGCACAGAAGCACAGCTATCAATATCCCCTGACTGATTTCTATCAACTGACCAGTCCACCCCTCTGAGGGAGATCAATCTGGCAGCTTCAGGAGTGATGCTCACAGAGTGGTGAGGAAGGATCAGATCTACCAATCAGCCCTGGCAAACAACGGGGTAACTGAGGTTGTAGCCAGAGGATCCTCACACATCCTATTTTTGTGTGACTTGTTATGCTAGTAACGTTTGAAGAAAGAAAAAAAATCAAAGGGGGGGGGGTGAAACTTGGAAAGATAAATACATGTAAGCTGAATACAAAATGCCAAATAACAAACTCAGAATTCTTTGCTACAACAGAAAAACAATAATTATTTTAAAAGATTAGACACAAGAAGCTGCATTCCCTCAAGTGCTACAGACCTTGAAGGTTCCCGAAATGTCAAAAGGTTCAGGGCATATCCCGACCTGTCCCTAACACTTTGCTTTTCAACTAGAAAGCACTCTACTGTGTGAACAAACGCTGCTGAACAAAACAAAGAGTAAGTGGAACTCCAAAGGTTAGTGGCCTAAGTACCATATGAAATATGTAGTGAAGCCCAATTCCTCCTTTACTGCAGAGAAAACTATTAAGATCCAGGGTGAACAGGTGAAGAAAGGCAGGCACCATAGCTTAAGAATCCAACACCACCACCCAGTCACACATTTCTGCTACTGAGTGCTCATCACCTCATATCTAACCCGGGAAGAATATCTACCTCTGACTGCAAGAATTGAACAAAATCAGATTTAAAGCAATTAGCACAATTGCTATCATGTATAGTCAAAGTAAATGGAAACTCGGTTGAATTCTCCTATTAATTATTGAAGTCTTGGTCAATGTTAATTTTAATAGCTATTAAACTCTGCAACCTTGATGAAAATTGAATCTTTTGAAAAGTAGGTGGAACTTACATCTAGAAATGACTATGGTCATTTCCTCAGCTCTTCAGAATTCATAGCCATTTTCCAATATCTTCTATAAACTATGGATAAAATCCACTTTGACTACCCTGAGGAAGAAAAGGAGCTCTGTGTGATGGCCCTAGAGAATATAGATCTATAGAGTAAACGTATGGCAACTAATCTGTCTTTGGGGCTAAAACTCTATCAATTAGTAGTACTGTAGCTATTATCCAGAGCTACCTTGTATTTCAGTAAGTTCTAAAGTTTTATTAGCTATTTCAATCTGGAATGAAGCAAATGAGAGTTGTCAAGTCATATACTATATCCAATTTTCTATAAAAGTGTGTTTCTGCTGTCTCAGCTTCTGACGGCTCCACTGCAGGTACATACTGACAACTGTCTGTTACGTTATGGCGTAAGTAAAGGAAGGTAATTATGAGGTTCAGATATTTAACAAACATAGGGAGACATTGAAAAATTAATGATATATTAATACACAAGTCATTTTAAAAGCCATTCTTTATAAAATAAAATCATCTGAAAAACAGTAATTAGACCTGCTAATATAGTGGCAACATAAAAAGTTACATAGCTAATCCAATGTCATTTTCTAATTTACAATAATATCATCATAAAAGTAAAGTATGCAGCATTTTTAACAAGTACATCACAAATCCACCTACCTCTCAACTGACATAAATCAAACTACACTTTCTAAATCAGCATCTTAAAGTATGTAAGAATTATAAGTTTTGTCTATTTTCTTTTTTAAAAACATTTATTTTTTATCTTATATGTATGCACATACCAAAGCACAGGTCAGAGGGCAGCTCTCAGGAGTCAGTACCAAGTGCTTTTACCCAATGGCTACCTTATCTGTATAATGGTCTATAACCTTAGGAGATCCACAGATTTCCTTTTCTTCCCCCCCATAACCTCCATGTGTGTTTGTGTGCATGTGTGTATGTAGGTATGTGCATAGGTATATGTGTGTGCTCATGTGTAGCTGGACACATGTTGGGTGAGTGTATGTACATGTGTGCATATGTGTACATGTGGAGGACAGAGGACAACCACGGGTGTTGTTCCCCAAGAGCCTTACACAGTACTTTTTGTACAAAGTTCCTCACATGGGACCTAGGGCTTGCCAATTAAGCTAGGCTGGCTGGGCAGTGGGCCTCAGCAATGTTCCTATTTCCACCTCTCCAGTGCTGAGAGACTGCAAACACACGCCATTACACTCTGCTTTTTACATGAATGCTGGGACCTAAATCGGGCTCTCATGCTCGAGTGGCAGACACTCTACCAACTATGCTATGTTCCTAACCCCAAGAGTCACAGGGTTCTTTTTTCTTTTACAAAGCTAAATTTTTAAATCGATAAATTAAATTAGCACCCAATTACAATTACTGGCCTAAGAATTACAAGGTAATCACATTATTTGTAACATGATGTATTTTTTGTTTCAAATATATAATTTAAGAAAAATAAAAAATATGCCATTTAGATCAATTCCAGGTATCAGTAATCCTCCTTAAAATATTATGAATATATCATGCCCTGTACTTCACTAATAATCTCTGCTGCTCATAAACAAAAGTAGGAGTAAGTTCATCCTCTGTGTGTGTCCCACTCAGCTCCTGCTGACCAAGGTTAATAAATGTCTAGAAATTTTCAACCAGGAAAACAGATGTGAACCACATGGGAAATAAGCTCTATAGAATGTATTAGCATGTCCTCTAGAAGGAGTCAAACACATCAGAAGAATCTGTTTTAGAACAAGCCCCATTGCTTTTTGGTTTGGTTTTGTTTTTTGAACATTCACTACTAGTTTAGCATCTCTGTAATTGCTGTCTTTTCATTTTCATTAACCATACAGCTGTTTGAAGCATGTGTTTGCTATTTGTCCCATTAGTCTTACCTGTCCTTACATAAAAGACAAGATTCTCTGTCCAGAGACACCAGATTTTGTTAACATCTGGAGGAAAATTGAAGCTTCCTTCCAAAATAGTCAAAAATATCATTAAAGTAATTCTTCTAACTAGCTCTTTACATATCAGCACTGTTGGAAATTAGTTTCCCAATACTCCAAAACACCAAGAACAATCTGATTTAAACTTATACCAAACTATTTTGTCCTGTTTTTAAAAGTTACATTTCTATCAAATATGATTTATCAGGGCAATCTCAGTAAACATTTTATGATTTTTCCTTTAAAAGAGGTATCCATTTTAAATTTATTGTGCTATTGTTTTATGAATATGAGTATTTTGCCTGCATATGTGGCTATGCAACATGCCCATGCCCTGTGTCCACTGAGGGCAGAAGAGGGCAATAGATCTCCTCAAAATGGAGTTAGAAACAATTACAGGCCACCACATCAGTGCTGAGAATGCAAAGCAGGACCTCTGAGAGTGGCCAGAGCTCTTTCTAGCCCCAAATGTTCTTTTCTTTAATGTGTGTGAGAGAAGGACAGATAGACAGAGATTTGCACTACGTGTTTTAAGAAACTACCATTTTTATGTTTAAAAAATAACTGCTTAACATTGGTTGTCTTATCTGGACTATATCTTAAAATATTTACTGTCATCCAGATTACAAACCACAGTGGCAGACAGATATTTGTGGGTTCAAGGCCAGCCTGGTTACAAAGTGAAGACATAACAAGAACTTGTCTTCAAAAAGAAAGAGAGACTCCTGATTATCAAGACTATCAAAGCACTACAACGGAAAGGATCAAGTCATCCTTATACTAAACAATGTACCAACTCGAAAAATTGAGAGCTAAAACTGTAAATGAAAATATAAAGTATTATATCATAGATTATAAATTCCTAATGATTCCTACTTTTAAGCACCAAACCCAACATACAATTTTTTTTAAAAAAGTGGAGGCTGCAGCTACATACACCTCAGTGGTTAAGGGACTTTGATGCTCTTGTAGATGACTAGAGGTTAGTTCCCAGCACCCACGAGATGGATCACACTATCTGTAACCCCAGCTCCAGGACAGACAACACTTTCTTCAGATGTCTGTGGGCATATGCATATACATACAAATAAAAATAAATCATTTTCTTAAAATCATTTTCTCAAAAAGAGTTTTGTTGTTTTATTTTTAAAAATTAAACCGAATATTTACTATTTAAAATATGGAAGTGATATTTAATATCATTTCTTACACTAAATCAATATGTGTAAAATATGGGAACCTTTACAAAGCCAAAAGTAGTGAGGATCCAGATTAAGTTATGTTTATGCTAAAATTCAGAATTCAAAAAATAAAAAGGAATCATAGTGGCAGAAGAGCTCTGGAAACAGAAGTAGCCAAACACAGGAGCTACAAAAGCTGAGGGACATCAATGACACTATGGATATTTTAAAAAGCTGTAAGGAACTATATGGTTTTATGGTTACTCAAAATTAAGTACATGTGAGTATTACAGAGATACTATTCATATTTATAGTTATATATGGTAATAAAGAAAATTATACCATTTGGGATGATAATGCCCCCCCTCCTCCCCCGCAAGAGCCATAGACTAACAAAAGATCCAGTACCAGGTATAAAAAAAAACTCCCTTTGAACTGCAGCTCAAGTGCCTCCAAAACAATACAGGCTATTGTCATTGCCCTGGTTGTCTTCCAGAACTTTAAGGGAAGACCCTATTCAGACACAGGACTTGGAGAAATCCGCTGGATGTGACCTGAAGCCTCCTCCCTGAAGTCTAGTTCTCATAGTATCTCAAGGTGCTAGGTAAGTAGGTAAGCAGCCAAGGGAGAAGAGTGATGGTCCTACCCAGCTGTAAGGTCTATGAACTACAAAAATGAGCAGCATGGCAAGTTCTCCCCAAGGGTACAACAGTGGCACTTATATCTTGAAGGTAAACAACAGCCACATAATTGGACTTAAGACATATTTAATAATAGAGAATACGTGCCTGGTACTGTAAACCTAGGGACCACATACAACTAGTCTTAAGTTGTGGAACCTAGAACAACTATCTATTACTGCCACTTCCCCCAAATTGGTATAATCTGTCTTAATATTTATTTTTATACCTTACAGTGAGTGTATTTCTCATCCTTCATCACAGAAGCTTCTTTTTGCAGCAGACTAAGGCCATTACAGAAAGCCAAAATTAGTCAAAATGTAGAGAACTGAGCACCAAGTACCAGCCCTACTTCATATATCTACAACACAACCCGTACACGTAAGGTTCAAGGAACATCACAAATGATGAAGCAGAAAGGCTGCGAGTACCAGAGGATCCCAACTTCTGCTGCAAGACAGCATCTTCTTGATATGACAAGGATGCTGTACTCATGCCATCTCAACACTATGACTACCTAAACTAGACCTGAACGGGTCCCCGCCCCTAGATGAAGAGCAAAAGGTAATTAAGGACTGCTAAGAGAGGAAGAATTAGTCTTCCTCAGGACCCAGTAATTAGTTATCCAATACAAAACGGTCAGCCTTAAAAAACATATCCATACACAAACACTAAAAGAACTCAGCAAATTGAATTTGTCTATATATCCATACATTTGCAATAATAGTAATTTTAAAAAGGAAGTTATGAATTTGAGAGGGAGTAGGTAGAACCTGAAAGTGTGTGGAGGGCATAAATGAGGAGAGAAAATGATGCAAACACAGTATACATGTAAAATTTTAAAAATAATTTTTTAACATAAAAGGTAAAAAAATAAATAAATGTATGCAAACAAACAAGAATATGCACATATATTCAAATATGCATACATATTATCTTTTACATCATAAAATTCCTAAAACATAAACATCAATTAATCATAAAGTAAGTTAAATGGAATTAAGAAGCCTTCTTTAATCCCTTGTTAATCCCTTTGGTGAAGTACAGAACCATCATTTAACTGAAAATGGGTGTGGCAAACTCAAGTTTGTTCTAGAGTGAAGTATACTGTATGCAGCGACCTTCAATATCATTTCCAACAATCTTGTTTTCAAGAATATTGGATTTACACTATTTCACATGTAGTAAATTGAACAAAATCAATACTAAGTAACATACCTTTCAGATAAATTAAGGCTTTGGTGAAGAGGATCTAATTTCTGACATGTCTCTATGCTGCCAACAGATGTCGAAGGCAATGGGTCTGATTGCACCTTGCTGGTATCACATAAATTAGCATCATTTCTAGGTAGGGTCTTTCTGAATTTTCGTCCTAAATCCGTCCATAGAACATTCGTCAACATAACTCTGAGATGCCTGTTATATACATAAATAATTAATACATATGGTTCTAAATGTTGTATAATACATGAATTTATTACAAACTGTAACAAGTGAGTATCCCCTAGAATTCTGAATTTCACTACTTCACAAAATTTAATTAGTTATAAACATTTTAAGTAAAAAACCAAATGCATACCCACACTTGATGACACATTAAAAAGCAAAATCTACTTCACTTACATTGGGATTTTTTTCAGAATTACATCCAACAACCTATAATCATCCTCACAAATATGTACAGCTGTTTGTTTCCTAGAAACTCACCTATGCTTTTCCAGTTAGTGGAAGGTGAATATAGATATGTAGATTTTATCTCAGAGACAGCCACTGAATTACATGTGTTTTTGCTTTAGTGCGCCGTAATTAAAAAAATATATTAAAACTAAGAGGAAATGATACTCTTATTTTAACATGGATAAACATTTGTTTTTGTGAGAACAACTGTGGGGTGGGAGGGGTCTCTGCAAACACCTGAACTGGCAGAGGACAATCCTTGAGATAAGAAGAAAATCTGGTTCAATGCATATTAGCCAATGTTGGTTCAAAATTCTACAGTCTGACCTCAAACAGTTTATTTTATCCATATTTAAGCACAGCACACACAAAAAAGTTTCTTTATGATAATTAACACAATCCCATATGTACAACAAAGCTTAAGACAAGCTTCCAGTGAAACTCTTAAAAAGTACATAATATGACCTCTTCCATAAAGTAGATTCTGTTGACTCAGAAAGATGCTCAAGAGTGTAGGGAGAGTGACTTCAGCAAACATGATAGCCTGGAGGATTCAGGTGAGGCCTGGCCCTACAGAATATATAAACTATTTCCATTTCCAGTTTTCTGTGTGGAAAATAGGTCAACATCTTCTTCCTTTGAAGAGACAAGCCTGTGTGTTTAACCTCGCTGGTTTCCCTAGTGCTTATCTGTGCATACAGGGACCTCATACCCTCAACAAACAATATCAAGAGAAAGTCTGATAAACACAAGCAGTTTCCAACTTTTGCTTCATCACATTTGTGCATTTATTCATTATACATATGTACACATATACGCACACATGTTTATACACACACACACATATATATATACATACATATATATATATATATATATATATTGCTGACAGTATCTAAAAACTATGTTCAATCCTCATGCCACTGAATAGTTATTGCAGGGGTATAAACAGCGTACCACGCAGACTTTAAACAATGTCAAATAAAGAAAAGCTAAAATGTTAATCACCGGTGTTTAATAAGAAGAGTCTATCTGATGTCAGACGAAGCACTTTTAGACATCTTTTCATTATTTAACAAATACAATAATATTAAGAAACAAAAAAAAACAAAATGCTCACATATTTTTATAATAATACAGAAAATTTCCAAATGAATTTTAAAAATGTTTGTAGCAGCTACTTGGGGATAGACAGAGTACCAGATAATCTAAATGAAAGAAGGGTTACAGAGAACTTCCATAGGAATATGCTAAATTAAGAAAAACAAATTAAGGTATAAAGAATACAGAAATTAGTTGATATCTCTTTAAATCAGTAATAAAAGTGTCGAACAAATATTCAATATTTATGAAACATTTAACAAAACAACTATGCTAGTAGGAGTTAGAGACAGGTCAGCAAACATGAAATGGTTCTAGCTAAACCATTATTCAATCTAATCATGAGAACAGGAAAGAGAATTGATGCTGTCACGTCTTCTGAAGCAGTCAAGAAGGGTTTACTATGAAGTTGGCTGTTACAAATCTGAACATAAACATCCCACAGAGGCTCATGCCTAACAACTACAGATGTTCTGCAAGGCAGTCGGACCTGACTGACACACATGGCTCTCTAGCAGTCAGCTTTAAAGGTTTAGCAGCTTTGTCAACAACCCTGGCAGCTGACATGCAGCTCTTCCCTCATTCATGACCCACCAAGATGAATGAAACCCTGAAACCAGGAGCTGAAAATAAACCTTTCCTGCCACTAGGTTGTTAACAACCTTTAAGCTAAACTGTTAAAGAATGCTAGCCACTCCACCAAAGAAAATAGACAGAAACTGAAAAAATAATATTTTTTGAGACAGGGTTTCTTTGTAGCTTTGGATCCTGTCCTGGAACTTTCTCTGTAGACCAGGCTGGCCTCAAACTCACAGAGATCTGTCTGCCTCTGCCTCCTGAGTACTGGGATTACAAGTGTGTGCCACCAACACCCAGCAAAGAAAAATTTTTTAAGAAGACATAAATGTTCTGGGGAGGGGACTTTCTTCTTTCATTTCCTCTAGACTCCTCCTTACAGACTTAGCTAGCCTCCCTCCTGTGGACCCTCTCAATGCTTCCATGCTTCTAGCCCATCCCTACTTTTTCCTGTCCACTCTCAATACCTAGTGGCCACATCTGGTAGGAACTCAGAAGCACACCCTACCAGGCAACCCACAACCACCACAAGCTCCTAAGAACCAAAGAGGGTAATAGAATCCAGGGAATGGAAAACCCTCCAAAGACAAGAGTAGATATCAATACCTAGAATTATAATCATCCTGTGGCAATTTCAATGTAATAGGCTCCCAATAAGCTCATAGGAATGTGATGTTGTTAGAGTAGATATGGTCTTATTAGAGGAAGTGATTCACTGTGGCAGTAGGCTTTGAGGTCTCCTTTGCTCAAGCTATGGTCAGTGTGACACACAGTTCACTCTCTGTTACCTGCAGATCAGGATGTAGAACTCTCAGCTCCTTCTCCAGCACCAGGTCTGCCTGCATGCTGCCATGCCCCACCATGATAATGGACTAACTCTCTGAAACTGTAAGCCACTCCAATTAAATGTTTTAAGAGTTGCTAAGGCCATGCTATCTCTTGACACAACAGAAACCCTAGCTAACCCAGAACCAGAAGTCTACACTCCAGTGTGAAAACACATTCAGTAACAGCCAGGACAAACTATCTACAACAGAGTCAAGCAGCCCTACTTACTGCTCTAGGCCCCAAGGACCATAAGGAGTATACAAAGAACTCCATTAATGAAATCTATGAAAGTACTGACGAGAACTGCTCAAAACATGAAAGTGGAAATGGATCATTAAAGAAACGCAACTGTGAAGAGAAACTGTAGATGAGAAATTTAAGGACTTAAACAGGAACCTCAGAGTCAAGCCTCACCAACACAATACATGACATGTTAGAGAGAACCTCAGGCATTGAAGACTAGATAGACGAAACCGATCCTCAGTTAAGGAAAAATGCTAAATCTAAGGAAAAATCCAAGCACATCAGGGAAATGCAAATCAAAACTACTTTGAGATTTCGTTACATACAGTCAGACCAGCCAAGATCAATTAAACAAATGACAAATCATGCTGGTGAGGATGTGCAGTAAGGGAACACTCCTCCATTACTGGTGAGAGAAAAACAGAAATCAGTGTGGCAGTTCCTCAGGATGCTGGGATGAATCTACCTCTTGATCTGGCTATTCCATCCTTGGGCATATAAGACTTGAGCGCATTCCCAAAAGACTCTACAACCTACTACAGAGAAGCTTGCTCAATCATTGTTCATTGTTGCTCTATTCATAACAGTCAGATATTGGAAATAGACTGTCTTAGTGTTTCTATTGCTGTGAATAGACACCATGACCAAAGCAAGTCTTACGAAGGAAAACATTTAACTGGGGTGGCTTACAGTTTCAGATGTTTCATCTGTTATCACCATGATGGGACATGGCAGGACATGGCAGCATGCAGACAGGTGCTGGAGAAGGAGCTGAGAGTTCTACATCATGCTGGGCAGATAGGAGAAGCAATTGTGACACTGGGTGTATCTTGAGCAAAGGAGTCCTTAAGGAAAATGCTAAGTCTAGAGAAATCAGAGCCTACCGCACAGGGCCTCAACTACTCTAACAAAGCCATGCCTCCTAAGACTGCCAGTCCCTATAAAAGCCATTTTCTTTCAAACCACCATAGTCCACTTCCTGGCCCCATATTCTTGTATCCATATTATAATGCAAAAGTGCATTTATTCCAACTTCAAAAGTTCCCATAGTCTCTAACAGTCTCAAACTTATTGAAAAGTCTAAAGTTCAAAGTCTATTTTGAGGTTCATGCAATATCTTCACTGTATTCCCCTGTAAAATCAAATTCAAAAGTAGATCACATATTTCCAATATATAATGGTATTCCAAAACATAGGGAAAGGAGTATAATAAGGAAATATGGGACCAAAGCAAAACCAATGTCAAAATGCTCTTCAGATCTCCAACGCCTTTCAGCTTTGTTGTCTGCACTAAAATTCTCTCTTGGGCTGGTTACAATCCCTGTTAGCAGTCCTCCTCAACAGCTATCCCAGGGCTCTGGCATCTCCAACATCTTGGGGTCTCCAATGCAATCCAGTTTTCACCTTCACAGCTTTACACAATGGCCTCTCTAGACCTCCATGAAAGGGTACCCCTCACATATGGCTGGCCTCAGCAGTTTTCCTTAGTCTCAGAAGAAGATACCATAACCTTTTTTCTTCTATTCTTGACTCTAGAAGCTGCCAAGTTATGCTGCTGGGGTTGGACCACGGCCCCTTTCTTCAATTACATTTACGCCAACCTTCATTTTTCGATGGTTTCCTTCACAGCCTAAGCTTGGCTGCCTTGAATCTCAAACTGTAGACCAGGCTGGCCTCACACTCAGAGATCTGCCTGCCTCTGTCTCCTGAGTGCTGGAATTAAAGGCAAGGCCACCACACCTGGCTCTAAACTGTACTTTAATTCCTTTTTACAAGTTGGAAGCTTAACTGTATGGAATCTTGCCTGGAGGTAACCTCTCCCTTTATTCCATTTCCTAATCTGATTATTTCTTTGAACATGGGACTCAGCTCCATTCCACTTCCTGGTGCCCCTTTCCTCACCAAACTGTACATTTTACATTTTTCCTGCTCAGCTTTCTTCTTTTCATTACAAATCTTCGTAAGAGTTACCAGTAATAACCACATAACAGAATCTAACTAGGCTGTTTTGAGATTTTTTCTGCCAGCAGAATTAATTCACTTTAGTCTCAAGCAGATTCTTCAGAGAAGGGCATGAAGCAGCCACATCCTTCACCAAAGTATCACAAGAACAATCTCTAGGAAAAGTACTAAATTTCTTCTTCAAAACCTCTTGAAGGAGGCTCCCACAGTTCACTCTCAGCACCACTGTCTTCCACACTTCTACTAATACAGCCCATTGAGCAGCACACTGCTTTTATAACCAAACTCCTAAGGTCCTAAAACCACCAAACGAAAGCATGGTCAGACCTATCACAGCAATATCCCAGTCCCTGGTACCAACTTCTGTCTTAATTAGGGTTTCTACTGCTGTGAAGAGACACCATGACCATGGAAACTCTTATGAAGGAAAACATTTAATTGGGGCTGGCTTACACTTTCAGAGGTTTAGTCCATTATCATTAGGGTGGGGCATGGCAGCCTGCATGGAGACTCGGTGCTGGAGAAGGAGCTGGGAGTTCTACATCTTGATCTGCAAGCAGCAGAAGCAACTGTGACACTGGGTGCAGCCTAAGTATAGGAGACCTCAAAGCCCACAGCCACAGTGACGAGGCCACACCTACTCCACAAAAGCCACCTTCTAAGTGTCACTCCCTATGGGGGTCATTTTCTTTCAAACTACTACAGAGACTATATATGTGTCCATCAATAGCTGAATAGATAAAGAAAAGGTGATACATTTACATAATAGAATATTACTCACCTGTTTAAAAAAAAATAAAATCCTTAGGTAAATGAAAGCAGCTAGAAAAAAAAATCATCCTGAGTGAAGTAGCCTGGACCCAGAAAGACAGTATCATATATACTCACTTATATGTGAATGTTAGCTGTTAAGTCGCAATAAGCAAGCGACCATCCATAACCACTGGGGTTAGGTATAATGTAAGGAAACAGGGAGAGGACAGGCTTGCCTTAGCAAAGGGAAGAGTACATAGATATGAAAAGATTAGGAGAAGAAATGGAATGGGAGGATCAAACAAACAGGAAGGGAGGAAATACAAAGAGAGACAGCTAAAGCTAAGGACCATGTGAGGGGTCATATGGAAACCTAACACAGTAGAAACTTCCTAAAATATATACATATATGAAGGTAATCTAAATGGAATTGCCAAATAAAAAGGGAGATGAAGCCCCATCTTGACATCTCTCATCACCAAACAAAGCCTCTAGCTCCAGATGGACTCCATCTAATTGACTGTTGGCCAAAGGGGCCTCTGGGATACCCTAAACAATCCAGGCTCTTGCCAAGGCCACTGGTTTCTCCCACCAAAAGAAGGAGGAGGAAGATGAAGAGGAGAAGAGGAGGAAGAACTCACTGAACATAGAGAAGTTGAGCTGGTACCTACCTAGAACCTTCACCCTAATGACTAATATCTGTGGTACTAGAAGGTACTCTGCATACGACCAAAGAAGAGAGGCAAATACCAACCCAGCCATAAACACGCCAATCTAAAATGGCAGCATGCATACAAGATGCACTAGTGGAACAGCGGCATAAAGCTTGTGGCAGTAACTAACCAGTACCTGACTGGATTTAAGGCAACTCCATAGCTGGAACCCATAAGCTTTGGTCACAGTGTTTCTTTATAGCAACCTATGATGTAACCTAGTTAGGAACTCTAAGACATGATGACAGGCTCTTTACCTATAATGACCTCAGTGCTGTGACTGCTTCCTATATTCCTGACACACTAGGCAAATACCCTGGGAATATGACCTAGAACACTCCTAGAGGGTGAAGAACCCACCTAGCTATAAGAGCTGCTGAATGATGTACCTTTTAGACCACTAGTGACAAATATGAATCAAGAATTACTTATCAGTCTATAATCCTTATGTTGTCAGTTAAACCTTATCAAGATGTAGCAAACACACAAAACAATTAGTAAAGACCATCTATAGTTACAGAAAGTTACATCTTAGAAGGAATCTTAGAGGACACTTAGTTCAAACCCTCTGTCTTAAATGTTAACTGAGATTCAACAAGCATCAAATATTCATTCCTGGTCACACTATTTATGTGCTGTAGAAACCCATTTATGTCGCACATAAATACCTATCTTACCTTTCTGGTGATGCCTTAGAAGTGACAGGATGCCCATGGACACGTTTTTTGTTTTTGTGGTCTAGACAGATGACTTTATTTCTTAGGCTTCTTGTCCACTAAGAAAAAATAAAAAACATTTTGATAATATAATAGAATAACTAAAGGCACTTTTATTTTTACTTATTCAAGACAATCAGCCAAATTCATTTTTGTTTGTTAATTTTGTATCTTATGTGTATGAATGTTTTGTCTACATGTATGTCTATGAGTCACGTTGAGTGCCTGGGGCCTGGCGAAGCCAGAAGACAGTGTCAGATCCCCTAGAACTGGAGTTACAAATGGCTGTGAACTACCATGTGGGCACTTAGAATCAAACCTGGGCCCTCTGCAGAAACATCAAGCACTCTTCACTACTGAGCCATCTCTCAGCCCTCCAGCCACATTCTTGTAGTACAAAGAGAAAACTAAACGTGATCTCCAAAACATCTGCTTTTTTCCAAGTGTTGAGATACAAATATACAAAAAACAATAAAAAGACATTTTAAAATGCTAACATTAATCAAAAATCAAGACTGAGTTGACAAAGCATAAGTAAGAATAATAATTGTAACTATGTTGGAAGGAAATGGTAATTGGTTAAGACAGCAGCTCAGTGCTACAACACGGGCCTCACATGCACAAGGCCAGGAGTTCACTTATGTATGTTTTAATTACTTCATCTTAAAATATGTTAAATAACATACCAAAATAATTAAATGCCATATTACATAAGGCTTTGTCTATCAAGTAACTATGGTTACCAATTAGGGAAGAGTAAAAGTGGTTCTTTGTAAGCTGCTGCAGGAGGAATAGCAAGACCCCTGAGCAGTGCTCAGATTTGGTTTATTAATTGAAACTGTGGCACATGACTGTAACTCCAGTACTCAGCAGGAGAGGCAGAAGGAAAGGGTCTTAGTGAGTTAGGAGGTCATCCTAGGATACATGAGACTCTGTTTTAAAAACAAAACAAAAAGAAATTTAATATATTATATGGGCCTGAGGAACAGAAGTTATTTATATTCTCTGGGCCTTTGTTTCCTTATTTAAAAATAGGCATAATGATAACTACTTTATCCTGTGAATGTGTACATGTATATGCATGTATGCGGCAGGAGTTATGGTGTAATATGCATGTGCACACCTGTGTGCAAATGTGGAAGTCAGAGGTTGTAACTAGCTACCTTCCTCTATTGTACTCCACCTTTTTTGAGGCAGAGTGTCTTTTACTGAATGTGCAACACAGCATTTTAGTTAGGCTGGCTGGCCAGTAAGCTCCAAGGACTGTTCTACCCCCATCCTCCAAAAGCTAAGACTCTGGGCATAAAACATCACTCCTGTTTTTAATGAGGGGATTGGAGACCTGAACTCTTGATACTCGTGATTGCACAGAGCACTTTTACCCACTAAGCCATCTCCACAACCCATTAGAAGCTTCAGTGAAAAGATGTAACATCATCTCAGATTAAGTTTTAATGACTTACATACACTTCATCTAAAAGGTATTTTTAGATGGGCTGGAGAGATTACTTGGAGGTTAGAAGCACTGGCAGCTCTTCCAGAGGCTTCCAGAGATCTTGAGTTCAATTCCCAGCAACCACATGGTTGCTCACAACCATCTATAATGAAATCTGGTGCCCTCTTCTGGCTTGCACGCAGAAATATATACAGACAGAGCACTGCGTATATAATAAATAAATTTTTAAAAGTTACTTGTACATATAGTTATAGTAATATTATGCATAATATTCAAAAGATGAAAGCAAATCAAATATTATCAACAGATGAATAGTTAAACACAAAGAGGCATATGATTTATGTGTAAACGCATGTACATTTAACTAGTAAGACTTACAGAAAAAGGCAGCTTCTGAGTCTGGTAGCATATGCCTGTAACCCCAGCATTTAAGGAAGTGAAGGCAAGATAATCATGAGTTCAAGGTCAGCCCAGCCACATGGTAAGTGCATGCGTCCAAATATTTTCTTAAACGAAGGAGATTCTGCTTACAGGATGAACAAGTCTAGGCATTAGTCTAAGTAAATAAAGCAGCAATAATAAGACAAGTATTGGAACAGTTCTATTCAAATCACATACATGGAGTAACCAAGTATATAGACAGCAGAGTGAGACTGGGTAGAGTAGTTCATTTTTCAGGATGAATGGTCTGAATAGCTAAATAACAATAAAGATATGTGAAATGTCACTAAACTCTTAAAATGATTAAGGGGGGCTAAAAAAATTGGCAGCCTCCATGACTTGGGAATTGTCCTGCTTATCTAGGACTTCAGAGTGATAATCTCAGCAGCCAGTTTTGGTGACTAAGTCCACAGCTAATTTTACCCAAATACAGAGCAGCTACTTTGGAATAAGCCAAGAAATCAGAGTTGCATAGTCTTCAGGACTGCATGAACCATCCCATACACCTGACGTATTTGGTTTCCACACTCCCCCTGAAGGGGATGCTTCAATGTCATGCCTTTCAAAGGAAAGAATAACACAGTCTGGCCCTGAGCAATTAAACGAAGAATATGGTATCACAATTGATAATCCAAAAGATAAAAGATTTTGACACTACTTTTAAAACAAAGGGCTTCTCTGAAAAACCTAACAATATCGTCACTGAGGCTCACCTTTGTCTAATCAACTTAGACCATGACCAGCTTCAAACCTTAGTACTGAACACTGTTTTCTGGACATGGCCTGGGACTTGAAATATGAAATTTTCTACTGGAGCTTTGTGGAATCAGGCTAGATAGTCAAGCCTGGAGAACTAAAGCAATGTATATAGCTAGGACACCACACACCTGCACAGGAGCAGACTCTGGTCATCTATGATCTACTTGGCTGGCTGATATATGAATAAGATGTGCTCAAGGTTGCCCTGGAACATTTTGCATCTGAACCTGATGAACATACAATGCCCACCACCAGGCATTGATCCACATAGATTCTAAAATGGAGCCAAGAACAGTCTCCAGTTCATGTTGCTCAATACAGGCAATAAAGAAGCATGCCCGGATGGCAACATGGAAGACTCCAAAGGCCTCTTTCCAGCCAAGGTAGAGAGAGGCTACTCCCAGCTGCTGCCTTAGAGATTGAGAGCATAGCCACCAGTTTAGAAATACAATCCCATGATACTTAATACTGCTTTCCCAGAATTGAGGAGGTCAACCTGATTCATTGTTAAGTGTACCATGCTGGAAAGCAGAGTGCAGCAGAGCCAATAGCCAAAGCCTCCACTTTGAGCAGCTAAGCAATTAAAAAACTCTCCTGGTCAGAAACGGATTCCAGATATATAATAAAACAGATTCAGATGGGGGGGGGCCTATAAACAGGTTACAATGTGTGGAAAATATACCTAGGCTGGGAAGAAAGAGGGAAAGGAGTACACGGAAGTAATATAAAGAAATAGTTTTTAAAAATAAAGTTTCTAAAGAGACAGTAAAAGTAATATTTTAAGAAGTCATATAAAGAGAGTCTAGATTCTATATATTATTTTGTCGTCTTTGGAATTAACTGCACAGAGACATTTGATAGTGGAGGGCTGCTAAGATAAACCAACATAGATATATTACAAGTATTTTGAACTTCAAAATTTGAGTCTAAGAATATGTTGCTTTGAAAAAGAGGTTCTGTTTATATTTTCACAGAAGATGAGAACCTATGGATTGCTTTGAGGCTATTACAGTTCGATCAACCAAGATCCCTTGAAAGGTCTCTGATGGCATGATAATCCAACGTCCACGCCAGCTTTAAGGCAATTGGCTGAGATGATTCACCTCACAGACTACTACAGCCAAGACTTAACCATAATTCTAAAACTTCTCAGAATCCCCATAAGATTGCCAGCACACCAAACCAATAAGAAGTAGTACAGAAACCTACACCCAAATTCCCACAACATTGTTTGTTTGTTTTTATTTAGAGGAGGTAGATTATATGTGGTTGATGATTACAAATGCAACCTCTAATTAAAAAGGGAGATATGATATAGAAATGATTTTAAAACAAAGATTATTGAACCTACTATAATCCAAAAAATAACTCTTAATCTCAAAATTCTTTGCAACAGTTTATTAGTTTGTTAATTATAAATTTAAGGTCCATTTTTTAAAATGTATGTATAGTTCTACTCTTGTTTAAGGTATTTTAATTATGTAACTCATTTACAATTGTAAAGTATTATTAAGAAATACAGATTAAGAGCCATTTATGATAATCAAACTTATAGTCATGTTACTTAGGTTTATTAGGTATATAAAGATATACTTCACAAATCTTCAAACACTTTGACATTTAACATGTTTTAAGAATTTAGACAATTCTGAACAGTGAGACATGTCTGCTCCTGGCAGCACCAATTACTTCAAAGAGGATGATGAGCATCAAACAAATTTGTTATGGACTTTGTTTACAATATGGAAAAGGTTAGCCATTGGACAAGAAGCTGCTCTTGCCTGGAGTGCTTGATAGTATTTTGTATAAACTGGACATGCAGGACCCACAAGCAAGTGATCACTGAACTTTGGCAAAATAAGGCAAGATGGTTCTTCAGGTTCCTGCTTCACAGAAGAAACTACCAAACATTCTGCAGGACACAAAGAAAAGTGACTGATGAAATTTGTCAAAATAAGTGGAACAGTCCTTCAAATTTCCTGCAAATATTTCTGAAAAATATTCCAGAGACTCTAGGCCTTCAGGCTGAAGATAGATGCTCCAATGTTACAGAAGAACCTTGGATGACTGTGCAGCAAGTCAGATGTCTCTGTCATTTCTAGAGTTTTGGAAGTTGCTTACAATGCACTTCCTGTTTACTCAAATAATATATTATTCTGGAGTCGTTGATGGAGCTGAAGACCAGACAGTTATAATTATAGTCTTCCTTTGTTATAATAAAAGGTAAATTAAAAATGAAACTTTAGACCCACAAAAAGATAGATGATAAAGTATTTTCTTTAATTTTTGCCAAATACAAATAAACTAGATATTATAACTATAACTCTTGTTTGATAACTGTTTTGTTATATGTAATCTTATTATGTTAAAGCTAAAACCTTCCTTTTGATTAGAAAGGGGGAAGTGCTGAATATGTGTTGTTACCATTGGTTAATAAAGAAACTATACTGGCATATGGCAGGACAGGAGATAACCAGGCAGGGAAACCAAGAGAAATATTGGAAGAAGAGAGGCAGAGGCAGAGCAGATATTATGAGCTGCCAGGGGAGCAAAATGTAATGCTTGCCAACCAGACATGTGGCAATACATAGATTAATAGAAATGGGTTAACTTAAATCGTCAGAGCTAGTTACTAATAAGCCTGGGTCATAGACCCAACAGTTTGGAATTAATATCAAGCCTCTGAATAATTATTTTATAAGTGGTCGAAGGATGGGGGGTAGGAGAGATTCGTCTAGACCATAGGTCTAGGCAGAACCATGAAACTTCCAGCTACACATACATTCACATAAAATACATAAAACACATGCACACACACACTAAACATACAAGTGTTATTTTAAATTTTTATAAAGAAAAAATGTGTCTAAAAAGATATCTATTCAAGATCTACGAGACACTGTAAAAAGAACAAATCTACAAATAATTGGCATAGAAGAGGAATTTCATACTAACATCTAGAAAATATTTTTAATAAAATTATGCAAGAATATTTATATCCAGGAGAAAGATAGCCACTTAGGTACAAAAGGCATTTAGAACACAAAACAGACAAGAATGGAGATGTCATATTCTAGTCAAAAAATTTCATTTCATTCAAAATAAAATAATGAAAACTGCAAAAGAAAAAAAAAAGTCACTCAGAAAACAATACCAACAACTGACACATGGGATCTCATGAAATTAACAACTTTTTTAAAATCAAGAAAATGTTTATTTTTTTGAGAGTTTTATATGTGTTGATCTACTTACCCCAGCCTCCCTACCCACTCAACTTTATCTCTTTTGTTTTTAAACTTCAAGACCAATTTGTGGTGCCCAAATATTGCTCATTGGTTAATAAAGTTTACTTCCTAAGAGCTACACTCTTAGAGAAAACACTCTCCCCCTTCTAGTACCTAACAATTCACATAGCTAGGGGGACTGTGTGCCCAACTCCTCTGTCCATGCTGGGATTTGATCTGGTTTGGGCCTGCACAGGCTTGATGCAGGCTTCCATAACCCATATGAGATACTATGCATAGCTTCCCTACTCTGCCTACAGGATATGTGTCCTTGTGGTCATTCCATCACCTCTGGCTTTCTTCCCCTCTTCCAAAATGATCCCTGAGCCTTGGGATTTTGCAAGAGTCTGTTCCCGTTAGGCTAAGCACTGCAGGCATTGCCATTGCTCTTGGTTACCCTCCAGAACTCTATGGTAACACCTATTACTGAAGGCACCACATGTCTAAGTCATAGAACATGTCAACATCAAGCTGGTACTGACCTAGAAGCTTCATCCCTTCCTGACCAGCTTTCACAGTGCTGCATGGTGCTATGCACACTATCAGAAGGCACAAGGAATCATCAATTTTAGTAGCCTCCATATAACAGGCTTTTCTATACTATCCTGCTGTGTGAGCTCGTTCCCATAAAACTTTGTTTACTCCCCCTGGAGGAATATCTCTGCCTGCCCAAGGAATGCCACAGGCAAGATGCTTCCTCCTTCCTCCTCAGTTTAGCATGTTCAAGGGCCACAGACAAACAGCCCCCACGCAGCCCAGAGGCATTCTGTATCTGAGCACATCCGTGACAGTGGTGAGAACCTGTATATTGTTCACTGTTTCTCTGTCCCTGAACTTCAGACTCTCTGGAATAAAAGCTGCCTAGAATGATAGTAAAGGCACTCTGGTGCAGTATCACCTGGAGGCCCCTGGTTCTGTTTAATCATGAATTCTATTGTAATCCTTGACAGTGGTCATTGAAGGATCTCAACAAATACTTTATAGCTGTAAACCCTATAAGCTACAGGCTAATTTGCCTGTCAAGACATGTCCACTCGTGTGATAGTGACATGAATATCATTGGATCAATCAACCACTTTCTAACGAAATTTAAATCCTGATACACAAGATGTAACCCATACTTGGAACCATTATAAGGTCAAGAATCTATGGCCAGACACATCATAGGCCCCCAGGAAGAGCCCACTACTATTATGCTACTCAATGGGCATAATAATAAACCAACTCCTAAGGACTTATCATGTACTAATAGATACCATCTCTCAACCCTCACTGACAAGATTCTGCTGTGGGACTAAGCTCTTGTACATAGTAAATATTTGTCACAGTAAATATTGGTTTAATAAAATGCTGATTGACAAGAAGATCCAAAGGAAATAGAGACAGGGCAACCAGGCTAAGAGAATTCTGGGAAGCAGAAGAGCAGAGGCCAGCCAGAACAGAGGAAGAAAGATGAGAACGCTGCTCTGAGAAAAGGTACCGAGCCAGGTAGCTAAACAGGAATAAGAAACATGGGTTAGTTTAAGAGTAAGAGTTAGCAAGTAATAAGCCTGAGCCATAGGCCAAACAGTTTGTAAATAATATAAGCCTTTGTGTGATATATTGTGTATAATAAAGTTTGACTGAACATCAGAGGACAGAATCAGCCACAGATTTAGTCATAAAGGTCAGACAGTGGTGACACATGCTTTTAATCCTAGCACTACACAGTTAAAACCAGAAAGTGATATTGCTGGGCAGAGAGGGGTTTATAAAGCAAGAGGAGACAGTTTGTCCCTTCCTTTTTGGCTGAGGACTCTGAGGAATTCAGTTTGAGGATTTGTGGAGACAGGCCTGAAGTGTTGGCTGGGTGAGAAGTGGCCATGGATTGTTCCTCTGTCTCTGATCCTTCAGGTTTTCCTCAAAATCTGGCTCCGGTTTTTATTGTAATATCAATTAGAATTTGTACACTATTTGGTGCCCAACTTTTGGGGTACAAATTCTCAAAAAAGCCACTTGCCTGTGGCTTTATAGCCACCAGCACAGGGCAGAGCTACATGAGGCTGGAGTCACTACCCAGCTATCTGGGTTTTCCTTTCAGAGTTAGCCTCTTACAAGCCAGCTCTATCTTTTAGGCAGTTCCTGACCCATGTGTTTCTTCTCCACAATTCCCTGGGTGAGTTTTTCAGATAGTGGGTTCCCTCTATCTCTATATTGTGCTCCTCAAGTTGCTGCCACACTAGGTAGCTGCCTCAGTTTACCATCAATTGAGTCAATTGGAATTTCTTAAAAAGGGGAATTTATGTGTGAATGTCTTTCTGTATGCTGTGAATAAAAGACTGTTATGACCCTGACAGGCACCATAAAAAAAAAAAAAAGTAGGCAGAGAAATCAGAATATGTAGATATGTAATTTTGCTAAATTGAAACCTTCCTTTTTGATTAGACCGAAATGGGGAGGTGATGTGGAAATGTTTTTCTATATGTTGTGAATAAAGGAGTGTTTTGGTCATGGCAGATAACATAGAGGTAGGCAGAGGAATCAGAGCAAAGGTATGAGAAAGAGGGGAGTCTGAGACAGATCGAGCCAGATGCCCAAAGAAATCAACATGTAAGGAACACAGGTGAACCATGGGCCAGAGCCAAGTGGCTGACAGATTCATGAGAATGGGTTGACTTAAGATGAAAGAGCAAGCTAGCAATGTGCCTGAGCCTTAGGCCAAACAGCATGAACTTAATAAAAGTATCTGTGTATTTCTTTGGGACTTTGGGATTGCTAAACCAGATTAAGTGGTGGCGGGCGGGTTCAAAGCGTGGAGCTAGTGGGGCAGAAAACCTCATTGCAACAGGGAATTAGTTTAAGATGGAGAGGGAGTTTTTTCCCCACAGTAAAAAATGGGAAAGAGTATTGAAATGGAAGTAATTTGGTCTTCATTTGATAATACTCTAGATGGTCTGAAAATGGAACCATTAAGGGACTTGATTAATTAATTAATGTAAATGAGATTAACATAATGACTATTACATATTCTTTGTTTGATCATTCTTGTCTTACCCCTAAGAAAGTTGGTTTATACCAGTGTCAAGTTGGTTGACAGAGTGCCAAGATACAAGTATTAGAAAACCTTGTTAAAACAGATCATAGACAGACTCAGATAGAGAAAGTTGAAGGAGAACCAACCTCAAGATGGCCTTATAAGGTTACAGAGAAACAGCCTAAGGCTTTCAAATAGCCAGCCTTAATTTATCCAGTAACCTTACAGCAATTGCCAAATGACAGAAATCCCTTGACTGTGTAAGAGCAAAATGGACTCCAGTGCAAATGTTAGATTGGAGATTCATGGAAGCAATAGTCTCACTCACCCTTTGTAAAGCAGATGTTAAGGTCATGTCAATTTGTAACACAATTACTCTTAGACTGGACAGATAAGGGTACAGTGGTTTTGGAGGCTGGTCCCCAATTACAGTGATACAAAAAAGGAGACAAAGGCCATTGAATAAGATCAGGAGACTATGCTGATGAAGAATGGCAATCTTTATATGATATATACCACATGGCAGCCTTGAATGCTTGAAATAAAATAATTGAGTCATTTACAAAAGTGATACAGGTCCAAAAGAAACGCTCACTAATTTCTTACGAAGACTGACTTCAGCAGTAAATAGAATGGTAACAAAATCAGAATCTAGGAAAATAATAATTGAATCTCTGGCTTTTGAAAATGCTAATGCATAATGCAAAAGAATAATGAGGCCATTAAAGGCAAGGTTAGTACCCTTGGAGAAATGGATCCTAGATACAATTAATATGGAATCTCATAACTATGAGGATGCTTGGGTAAGAGAAGTTATTTCCAGGGGTTTAAAGAAAAATGAAAATTTATAATATTTCAACTATGGAAAATAAGTCACCTTAAAAAAAAAAAAAGAAAATACTATAAGCAGGGCATTCCTAGAAACAATGTTTTTGCTAAGAATAACCCCAACAGGACGTTCCTCCGGGAGATACAGAAGGTATGGCAAAGGCAGGCATTGGACTAACAAATTTAGGTCAACAAGGGACAGACAAGGTAACTTTCTACATTCAGGAAACCTCTCACAGGCCCCATATCAAATAATAAGAAAGACACAATATCTAAGAATGGGGTGCTGGAAATAAACATGAAACATTATTTCAATGTAGATGTAGTTTGAAATCAAAATAACTAGACATAGTAAATGATGGGATGTAAGTGATTAAAAAAAAATAAGAGAGTTAAAGGCCATTCCCAATTCTAATTTATAGAACTAAGTATATTGGTAAAACAGTCCTATCCTATCATCATGGAGAAAACATCTTCCCAGAGCAATTAAGGAGCATAATGCCCATTGTAATATATATATATATATATATATATATATATATATATAGTTCCTGATTTTAAAAAAAAAAAAGCTGTAGAAAAGAAGGAAAGAGAGAAAGAAGATCCATAAATCAAAATTGATAAATATTAGATTTGGAAACTTCCCAAAGTTAGGGTTGGGGAAGGGTTCTGTTTTTGTCTTTATAGAAAAACAGAAATACTCATCTTCAATAAGTCAAAAGACCTTGGACATCTAGATGTCTAAAGCAGAAGGGAAGGATATCAAAAAAAAATTAACAAGCAAAAAAAAAAAATCAGGCTTATTGGTACCAACATACTCTACAGGATAAAAATATCAGTGCTTAACATCTATATTTCTTTACTTTTAAGAAAAGTTGGAGTCCCAATTCAATTAAAAATTAAAGCTGGCATTATTGTTGGAATATGGCTCTCTCCTCTAAACCCAAGCAAGCTTGTTCAAGCAAAATGCAAATCCTCTGTATCATATCAGAAGAGCCACCTGATATAGGACAGAAGAAAAATAAAAATTAGGGGACTATCTTATTGCTACTAATCTCATGATCTTTTAGTTTTGACTCTTTAAAACTTTTATTGGGGTACGAATTTTATATCAAAATGTGTAAATTAATAGAGACTAGGGAGATGGCTCAGTGGTTAAAAACACACACTGCTCTTCCTGAGGACCTGAGTTCAATTCCCAGCATCCCTAACAGGCAGCTTACAACTGCCTGTAACCTCAGCTCCAGAGTACCTCACATCTCTGACCTTTGTGAGCACTTGTATTCATGTGCACATACTACCCCCTCCCATGAATATAATTAAAATAATAAAAAAATTTAAAAAGAAAAATAGGTCTAAGATTAAAATATATATATTAAACTTTTTCTCATGATACTAATGGTCATATAAAATACTAACTAATTCTAGAAGAAAAAAAAAGCTTCATCTAGCTTCCTGTACATTGTTTCGGGTTTGAGTCTCTGAGATTTCTGCAGTGATCCATGCCTAACTGCAATCTTTGAAGTCTCCAAAAGCAGAATGGGACCCCGCAACAATGATTTCTCATGGACTGTGCTAATGCCATTAAGCTGACAAACACCACCTAAAGATTAGTTTTGGACTACAAACTGCTCAGGACAATTTTGAGGTGGCTAGCTGAGATGATCCTCAGAGACTGCTCTAGCCAAAACTTGAGACAAACCTTCCACTTTCCCATTATGCAGAGACTGGACAACAAATGATACAGCTACATATCCCAGGAATTGACAATTAACCAAAATGTTTCTTTTCAAGATCTCCTAAGAAGAGGGCTGGAGAGCTGATTCAGTGGCTGCTCTTCCAGAGGTCCTTAGTTCAATTCCCAGTACTCACATAGTGACTCACAACCATCTATAGTGAAGAAGGTCTGATGCTATTTTCTGGCATGCAGGCATATATACAGATACATAATTTTTTTAAAAAATAAATAAATCTTTAAAAAATAAAAAAAAGATGTCCTAAGAAGTCCATTGCCCCAGACTGTAGAAAGTAAATTTAAGAAAACAATACACACATGTCCACATTCCCAAGAGGTAGGGTTTTGGTCTTTTAATAGGTTTTGGATAACTGTCATTGTTTGGGGTGGTTAATTACAAATTGTTATTGGTAATGGTCAGCTCAAGAAACAAGATTAGATTCACAGTTCTTGTTAGAAAAAGAAAGTACAAAGGAAACACAGATATAATGGGATAAAAGGGTAGATTACTGATTCTACTCTGAAAAGAGAAATGGAAAATACAAATATGACAGCACAAAAGGGTAGATTGCTGAATCTACTTTTAAAAAGCAACTACTAGTTTTAAATAAGTTATACTGGATTTTTGTTTACTGTATATAAATTGTGTATATTGATACAAAGTTGAAATTAATTTGTTACTGTACATATATTTCTACTCTTGTTCAAGGTATTGTACCTATATAGTTCACTTAACAATATAATGCAAATTGCCAGTACTAGAAAATTATTATTACCAACTAATTAGGATATAAAAAATGCAAGTTAGCAGTCATTACAATCAAACTTATAATCATATTAAGTATGTTTTCAAGGTCAAACAGAGATATATCTTAGATAGTTTGTCTTCAAACACTTCAGTCATCTACAGAATATGGCATTTGAGATATTTTAACTACAAAGGTTCTTTTTATTCTTATGACAATGAGATATGTCTGCTCCTGGCAACACCAATCTACTTTAGAGATGATGGGCACTGAAGAAACTCCATATGGAGTGTACTTTCTTTATGACAAAAGTTAGCTACTGAGCAAGAAAGTGCCCTTGTCTCAACTGCTGACAGTGTGATGTCCACAACAGACAAGGAGGATTGCTGAACCTTGCCAAGAGTGACGTCCAGACAGCCAGATGTTTCTCTGATGAAGTCACTTGTTTACACTTCTGTTTACTCTCTGAAGGAGTTGATGACTAGACAGTTATAGTTTTCTTAGTCACAGATTCAGAAAAGAAACTCACTAAGAGGTATAAAGTGTATAAGTTTGAGAAACATCAAAAGATGGTTTTAGGTTGGTAGTACCAGACAGAAAGTGAATTAGGTACAATTCTTTGGACTCGCCAAGATAGGATAAATAATGAAATATTTTCTCTGAATTTGTCAATTGTTAATGGACTAAACTTTATTGATGTAATTATTGCCTGTATATATTGTATATAGTTATTGTACTTATTGTATGTAGTTTTTTTATTATATGAGTTATAACCATTTTATTTTAGACAAAAAAAAAAAGGGAATATGTGGTGATACATATGTACTTAATAGAGTTTGCCTTAAGATCAGAGGTACAATACTTGCCTAGAGAGTGCAAGGCCCTGGGTTCAAACCTCACTACAAAAAAGTCATAAGTTATTTCAAGCAAAATGATAATAATAATTAGTTGTATCTTTTTTAAATGACCAGGGGATGGTAAAGAGCCTGCCTTGCAAACACTAGGACCAGAGTTCAATGTCAGAACCTACATTTTCAACAAGGAGGGGTGGTATCATATATTTGCAATCCTAGTATCAGAGGATCCCTTGGAGTTCGTAGGCAGCCAGCCTAACTTTCTTGGTAAGGTCCAGGCCAGTAAGTAATCCTGTCTTTTTTTCCAAAGGTAGCCCCAAGGAAGAACAAATAAAGTTGTCATCTGGCCTCTGCATGCTCATGTATATATATCCACACACACAATAACACAAGGCACATACACATACAGAAAGGGGGGTGGGGGCATGGGAGCAGTATTTAGGAGGCTGAAATAGGAAGTTTAGGAATACAAGACCAGCCTGGGGTATTTTGTAAGACTGTCTCAGAAAACAAAGAGAAGTAAGTGCTGGGCCAAGTGCAGTAGTACATGTCTGTAGTCCCAGAACTCAGGATGCTGAGTCTCTCTTTTTTAGTTTATAGATATACTAAATTCATATCTATGAATGTGTGAGTCTCTCTTTTTTAGTTTACAGATATACTAAATTCATATCTATGAATGTGTGAGTCTCTCTTTTTTAGTTTATAGATATAGTAAATTCATATCTATGAATGTGTGAGTCTCTCTTTTTTAGTTTATAGATATACTAAATTCATATCTATGAATGTGTTAGTCTCTCTTTTTTAGTTTATAGATATACTAAATTCATATATCTATGAATGTGAGTCTCTCTTTTTTAGTTTATAGATATAGTAAATTCATATCTATGAATGTGTGAGTCTCTCTTTTTTAGTTTATAGATATAGTAAATTCATATCTATGAATGTGTGAGTCTCTCTTTTTTAGTTTATAGATATACTAAATTCATATCTATGAATGTGTGAGTATTTGGATTCACGTATGTCTATGCACCATGCACATGGTCAGAAGAGAGCATCAGGTCCCCTGGAAGTTAGAGACAGTTGTGAGTGTCATACGGGTACTGCAAACTGAACCCAAGTCCTCTAGAACAGTGACCAGGGCTTTGAACCACTATCTCTCCAGCCCAGAGTATCTTAGCACCAGTTAAAAGATACCCTCTTGCCAGGAGTGGTGGTGCACATCTTTAATCCAAGCACTTGAGAGGCAGAGGGAGGTGGTCTCTGAGTCTGAATCTAGCCTGGTCTATAGAGTGAGTTTCAGGACAGCCAGGACCACACAGAAAAACCCTGTCTCAAAAAAGAAAAGAGAGAGAAAGAGAAAGAAACACTTTCAAACAAATTAATTTTTAAAAATTAGCAAAGAACAAAATTTTAGATATTATTAAACCTAAAATTAGTCATCTTAAAAAAATTAATTTTATAATGAAATTTAAATTTCATAAATCAACCATGCACAAGGTATACCAAAGACCCAAGATCCTATTCTCCAAGCTTTATTTTAACATATATCAGAAATAAGCTACTGTAACATCTTTAATTACATAGATACACCAAAAGGGACACATAAGAAATAAAACTTTATTTACTAAAATATTTTAAACATTTCAAGCAAAACAATATACTTTAAAAGTTAATTTACCCCCTTCGGGAGCTCCCAGCACTCTGAGCCTCTGAGTTTGGACAATGGTGACTGAGCAAGAACATCCTCTGACTTTACAGCTAACAACTTTGTTATCTGAAACCAGGATAAGAAAATAATTAGTTTAACTGAAATATATAGAATAACTGAATCAACTAACAGAGGTACTGTCTATTGCTCTGCATAAATATTCTAATATTTTTGAAGATTTCAATTAAATTCTTAATTTATAGGCAGTTAAATATAATTGTATTAAAAATATCTTCTCATGAACATAAAATTGCATAAATGAAGAATCACACTAGCTTCCAAAATACTATTCTCTTGCCTGGTCTCTTTCCCTTCTAACCTATCTAACACAAGCTATAGTTTTGTAACACACAAATCTATTCATAATTGTAATGTCCAAAATATAATAATGGCATCCATCACTTATATGTAAAACTCTATACATTTAGGGCTGTTTCATATCACAGATTTTAAACTCTGCAACAACTTTCTTCAGACATGTTGTATTATTTTATATCTCTACTATTTTTATATACTATTTCTTCAACCTACTTGTTCTTCCCTGTATTTCTTTTTATGAAATACTCTGGACTTGTTTGAAAATTATTTTCATAAGCATCATCTTTATTTTAAACCACTCCTTTCTCTGTATGTTGGTGCTTAGCACATTTAAATTATTCATATTACTTGTGCCTTATCACAGTTATCTGTCAATATAGCTGTCTTGTGGTGATATTTTGTGCATTCTAACAAATTAAATTTGCCTAAAGATCAAAAGGCAAAGCCAGCCATTAGCTAGCCATAGATGCCAGGCAGTGGTGGCACACACTTTTAATCCCAGCACTTAGGATCTCCTGCCTTTGGTCCAGTATTTGGGAGGCACACACCCCTTCAATCCCAGGGCTAGAGAGGTTGAAACAGAAGGTGATATGGCTGGGTGGGGAAAGGAAGGCGAGAGGGGACAGCTCAGTCCTTTTGGCCTGAGGATTCAGTAGAGGTGAGATGTCTCTCCTAGTGGCTGTGGCTGGCTCTGCTGTTCAGCATTTACCATGATATTTGGCTCTGGCTTTTTATTAAAACCAATTAGGATTCGTGCTACACTGTCTTCTTCTAACTGCATAATTCATTTCCTTTCTTTTTTGTCTGTGTTTTAAGAAAGAGTCTTTCTATGTAGCCCAAGCTGACCTGGAACTTACTATGCAAACCAGACTGGTCTTAAACTTGTGGCAATCCTCCTGTTTCTGCTTCCCATGAGAATTACAGGCTTCTGTCTACTACACCCTGTACTTTACAACTTTTGTATCTCCAATGACAGCTAAACTTTAAAAGTGAATGCATGAAATGCAACAACTTAGAAATCATCTGTTTAAAGTGTAAATACCTAAATTTGAAAATAACTAAGTATGAAATAACAAAAAATTAATTGCTGACAAGAGGGCCCCAGCTCAGTAGCAGAGTACCAGCATATCAGGTGCATAAAGCCACAGGTTCAATTACCAACACCTCCTCCTCAAAAAAGATGTAACATCTTTCATCCATAAGTATTTCTATGAGAAGAAAGCCTAAGTCAGGAGGACAGAATAAATCTGAAGTATACTTTAACTCAATAATCACTAGAGGACAGTTACTCTTCCTGAGTACCAGTAACATCCTATTTATTGCTTTTTTGTATTAAAAAAGTATTTCTTTATAATTCTTCACTTGCAAAAAACAGTATCTCTAAAGCATTTAATTAAATTTTATGTTTATGTTTACTGTTGGGAATCAAAATGAGGGCCATGTGCATGAGAGGCAATTACTCTACTACTAACTAAGCCATATCTGTACCCCTTTTGTTAATTCATTAATTTGAAGCATCATCTTACTAAATTACATAGATTGAAATTAAACTTCTCAGTAGAACAGGCAGGTATTAAATTGTCTATGTTACTACCTCAGCTTCCTGGAGAACTGGGATTACAGGCTGGCTCCAGCAGGCCCACCACTTTATATTTTCAATTAGGAAAGGACAGGAGAAAGACAGAGGCTTCAGGATGTTCAAATTCATGGAACCTTTCTTACATAGGTTATACTTTCCAAGAATAGCCCTGTCAATATTTCCCACACCACATGGTCATCTTATATTGTGAACATCAAAATCATATTTTTTCTGCTTGAATCTGAGCAGACCTATGACTCTCAAAGCTAACTACAAAGCCAATCGTGTTAGGTACAGTAGCACACCCCTACTCCCAGAACACTGGAAACTGAGGCAAGAGGATCTTGAATCACTCCTACTCTGGGTTACATAACTAGGGCCTGTCTCAAAAACAAAACAAAGCAATACAGCTTCAAAACAGTTCAAAATGGTTCACGGACTCCTTCCTCCATGTTTCCTCCTCTTCTGTGTCTGCCTCTCGGAACTCACACAGTGGGAGGGAGCCAGGGTGTTTTTTATTTTTAAAATCTGGCTATTCTGAAGCTACTGAACTATAAGGATCCCATGAAAAGACTCAGGGTGTGGAGAGTACTAAATAAAATTATACATCAGAATGTCTGAATCTAAGTTGGGGATGCAACTAAGTGTAGGGATTGGCAATCATGGAAAAAGCCCAGGTGGAATCTCCAGTACTGTATAAACCAGATTAGACATACTTGTAATCTCACACTAGGGAATAAGACAGGAAGCTCAAAAATTCAGGATAATCCTCTGCTACATAGCAAGTTTGAGAGCAGCCTAGACTACATGAGACTGTCCGTAAGGCAAGAAAAGAAGACAGCTCAGTGTCGAAGCACTTACTGCACAAGCTGGATGAACTGAGTTCAACAGCGGATCCCACTGTGGAAAGAGAGAATTAACTCCCCCCAAATTGGCCTAACCTTCACTCATGTGCTAGAGCTCATACACATCATATTCAGGAAGCCCACACAATAATAAAATAATCTTTAAAATGTTTGGGAGAAGTACTGGAAAAAATGGCTAGATAATTACCACTGCTGCTATTCAGGAGCGGAGTTCAATTCCCAGCACCCACATGGCAGCTAAAGACTATCTGTATCTCCAGTTCCGGAGGTTCTGACACCCTCACACAGACATATACATAGGCAAAACACCGATACACATAAAATAAAAATAAACAGATTGTTCTCTTAAAATGTTTGCAGGAGTGAGATGCTCAGCAAGTAAATGAAGCACTAGCTGCCAAGCCTGCTTTCAATACTCAGAGCATTCATAAGGAAGGAGAGAATTGACTCATGCTGTGCACCACTGCTCAGTTTGTTGGACATAGATCCAGTCTGATGGAACCCAGGCTGGTCTACCTTTCTAAGCACTGGGAGGCAGGCATGTGCCATCATGCCTAGCTCACACCTGGTTCTCTGGACAACTTGTACATATAGTTGAGACAATGATTAAAATTAACGAAGATTTTAGACTACAAATGATTCTGTAAAACCTATAATTCCAAAGCAATAATCATCACAACTTACAATTTAAAAGAGCTCAACACAGTTATAGGATTGATTAATTAACTATGATGTATGCATACAATACAATATAAAATAGACATTATAATAACCAATGCTGTTTCTCAAACATTTATGGTCAGTACGGCATATGATACATGTCAAGTACCCAATACACATCTAGTGAGAAATGCTTTAAATAAATTTGATTTCATAAAGTAATGGTTACAATAATTTGAATACAGTATTTTGTGGCTTTCTACTTTTTAAAGTGCTTACCACAGGGGCTGGAGAGATGGTTTGGTGACTAAGAGCACTGGCTGCTCTTCCAAAGGACCTGGGTTCAATTCCCAGCACCTACAAGGCAGCTCATAACTGTTTGTACACCAATGAAATTATTTTTAAAGTGTTTATCACTGATAACTAGGTAGGCAGACAGAGAGACAACAGACACATAAAACAGAAGGATGTAAACCAAAAATTCTCATTGTGTCTCGTTAGAATTCTCTAAAGACAAAAATTTATTTTTTATTTATGTTTGTTTGTGAACTTGTGTGACGCTAGAAGATGGCATCAAATTCCTTAAAACTGGAGTTACAGGCAGTTAAGCACTACCATGTGGATGCCAAAACTGAACCCACATCCAGAGCAGTAAGTGATCTTAACTGCTGGGCCATTTTCTTTAGGCTTAACAGTGGTCTTTTTTGTTCAACTAAAATGTCTAATATTTTAACGGAAATGAAACAAACAAACCACAGGGCTGGAGTGATGGCTCAGAGGTTCAGAGCACTGGCTGCTCTTCCAGGGGTTCTGAATTCAATTCCCAGCAACCACATGGTGGCTCACAGCCATCTATAATGAGATCTCGTGCCCTCTTCTGTATTCTGTATACATAATAAAGAAAGAAAGAAATCTAAAAACTTAGTTTTGCTGTAAAAGTAATTTTAGGTACCTAGAAACTCAAAAGTATCATGTTTTACACATCTAAAAGGTGTTACCCTTTCAGTGATTTGTTGATACTGGCTACATTAAGAGAAAAAGGGACCACAGAAACTAATCACTATAAGAATTTAATGTTAATTTCCAAAAGAACTCTGGATTTGGTCTGGTTTGGTTTTTTGAGACAAGGTTTCTTGATGTAGACCTGGCTGTCTTGGAACTACCTCTGTAGACCAGACTATCCTCCAACTCAGAGATCTACCTGCCTCTGCTTCCTGAGAGCTGGGATTAAATGTGCTAGTATATTTTTAGATGTATATTATATAAGTTATAGTTATAATAAGAAAATATCCTGTTGAGAGGGAGAAATATGATGAAAACATTTAATAAAATTCTCAGAGAATTAATAAATTTTAAAAAAGAAAAGTGTCGATAACAGACAGAATATTAAAAGTAAGAAAAAAGGAAAGTTAGAGTAAGACTAGTGGGCTGGAGTCTAAAGCTCACTACTCAACTCCTTCTCTTAATATGTGTACAGATAGAAAGACACAGAAACAAGTACAGAGAGAGAGAGAGATGGGGGAATTCATGCACGTATCCTTTCTATCTATCTCTGACTGCTGAGAATAAATACCTGGAACCAACAAAACCATTTCAGTGCCCAAAACAACATGCCATACCTAGATCTGAATTTCTAAATTTAATTCAATTTTTAATTCAGAGTTGGCTGGGAGTAATGAGACTCAACTTTAATCCCAGCACTTGGGAGCAGAGCAAGTGAATCTCCTAAGTTAGAGGACAACCTGGTCTACAGGGCTAGTTACCAGACAGCCAGACAAAAAGAGCAAACAAACAATAAAGAGAGCTAGAATTCCTTGGAAACACAATTGATTCCAAGGCTTAGGAAGGAAAGGGTGAGTGTGAGAAGTAATCTTGCAGGTCGAGTGGACTGAGATGTAATGTGGGAATGCCTTTCTGCATGCTGTGAACTATAGGGACTGTTGTGGCCTATGGCTGTCATCTTACAAGTAGGCGGAGAAACTGGAGCACAGACGGGAAGGAGGGCGGAGTCAGAGAGAGACACATGATCCAGCCACCCAAGAATCAACCTGTAAGGTAACACAGGCAAGTCACAGGCCACGTGATAGGACAGAATAATGGAAATGGGTTGAATTAAGGGGAAAGAGCTAGCTGGCGATATTAATATAAGCATCTGTGTATCTTTGGGACTCGGCAGGGGCGGGTCTTGACTGTGGGGCGAAGCTGGCCGGGAGCCTCATTCTATAGTCTTGCAGGTCAAGTGAACTGAAAGATCAGAAGAAAGCACATCTGAGAGCCTGTGAGGGTACTTCCAGAGATTAACCCCAGGGCTGGCTTACTCCATGATGCAACTACATGATGGGTTCAAAATCTCCAGAGTCAACTGGAAAACAGAGGAAATGTCTTTCCTAGCCTAGCTAAAGAAGTATCTCACTGGATCACACCTTTGCAGCCTGAGATTCTGGCCCTGGACCACTTGTTATATTCCTCTTACTTCCTGACTGCCTTGAAGTGAACAGCTTTTCTTCACCATGCCTTTACTCCATGATATTTCTACCTTGTCACAGCCTGAAAGCGATGTCTAAACTCTCTGAAACTGTGAGGAAAAATAAATTTTTCCTCCTTTAACTGTTTCTCTCATAAGTATGTCATAGCAACGGTCTAACA
Source organism: Phyllotis vaccarum (assembly GCA_033318265.1). Taxonomy (NCBI): domain Eukaryota; kingdom Metazoa; phylum Chordata; class Mammalia; order Rodentia; family Cricetidae; genus Phyllotis; species Phyllotis vaccarum. The sequence continues at coordinate 59,682,409 of JARWLC010000019.1, read as the reverse complement.
AAATTAGCATCCTGCAGTGCCAAAAACATTTCTTACAATACTAAGAAGAAGGCAGACACCTTTAATCCCAGCTCTCGAATGAGTTGCAGGATACCCAGGGTTAGATGGAACAACCCTGTCTTGAAAAAAAAAAAAAAAAAAAAAAAGGGAAGAGGGAAAGACAGAAAGAAAGGAAGGAAAGAAGAAAGGAAGGAGGGAGGGAGGGAGGGAGGGAGGAAGGAAGGAGTAAATAAATAACACTATGTCAAAAGGACTCAGGAGGGAAAGGGAAATAGATTAGTCAATAAAACTGCTTACTTTGAAAGCACAAGAACCTGAATTCAATCCCAAGAATTCACATTAAACATATATATGTTGATACATATACATTATAAACATATATGTGTATGTATGATGGCTCGCACTTGCAATCTTAATACTGGAGAGGTGGAAATGCAACCCCATACAGATGAACACACAGTGACACACACACACAAGGGAACACAAGAGCCATTCTGAAAGATACCCTATTGCCAAAACTGGAAAACTTTGATGAACAAAATCAACAGTGGATTATAATAAACATAATGAAATAATAACCTGAGATCAACTTGAAATAAATAAGTAGAAGGACAGCTCTCCCTTACAGAAAAAGTCCATTAAGAAATGAAGGAGGAATAAGGAAGATAGAGTATATACTTGATCTTGGCCAAAAAGCAACGAATAAAGGAATAGAAAATGCTGAACAAAAATATAATACCACATTGCATTAAGTTTTAGTCTGTTCCTATTAATCATTAAAAAACATTTAAAAAAGGGTAACCATATAGGGAGTAAGCAAGAGATGCTGCCGTAACCAAACAATCAGGCTGACATCATCACCAATAAGACACACACGCACACAGGTTGAAGAATATTCTACACAAATTACTATCTAATACTTTTTCAAAGTGTCATGGCTATAAAAGTAACAAGACTAAAGAAATGTGGTGGACAAGGAAATTAGAAAGGCATAACAAATAGACACAATGAAATATCGTGGAATGAATACATAGGTTAGACTATTAGATTAAGATTAATTTCTTATTTTTGATAATCATACATCATTATATAAGATAACATCAGAAGAAACTGAATTAATATTACAATTCTGCCAAATTTCTGTAAGTTTTCTGAACCATCTCACGGACCCAACACTGTTTTCTTTACAAATAGCAGAAAATAAATCACTGAGTCACTAGATACTGTATCTGATCCGGCAACAACAGGAACAACAAAGGGAAACCAGCTCTACCATCCACCTAACTAATCTAACTCAGCCTTTTAGATGGAGACAGCACCCTTGCAGATGAGAAGAAAGCCAGTGAAAACCAATACCTAAAGCAATGTTCCTGACATGGTCATCTAAGGCACTCTGAATTCTCATCACCCTCCTTTGCCAAGTCCTACAAATGCTAAGGTAAAATGTTCTAAATAAAAGGCAAGCATGTGGCTGGGATGGCAACACATGCCTTTACATTCAGCACTTTGGGGGCAGCAGATCTCCATGAGTTTGAGGAAACCTAGTCTACATAGTGAGTAATGGGATGGCCAGAGCTACACAATAAGACCCTGTCTCAGAAGGAGGGGAGGGAGGGAAGGGAGGGAGGGAGGGAGAGGGAGGAGGGAAGGAGGGAGGAGGGGAGGGAGGGAGAAGGGAGGGGGGAGGAAGGGGGGAAGGAGGGAGGGAGGGGGAAGGGAGGGGGAGGAAGGGGGGAAGGAGGGAGGGAGGGAGAGAAAAGGGGGAAAGGGAGGAGGGGAGGAGGGAGGAAGGAAGGAGGGAGGAGGAAGGAAGGAGGGAGGGAGGAAGGAAGGAAGGAAGGAAGGAAGGAAGGAAGGAAGGAAGGAAGGAAGGAAGGAAGGAAGGAAGGAAGTTTCCAGCTATACATAAATAAAAAAGTGCGGATGAAAGAAAAACAAGCTATCTAATAAATAACTATTATGTAAATCAGGTTATTACACTGAAATCACAAAATGCAGGAGGAATGACCCATCTTTTTTTAAAACTTGTCATTTAAGTAGAAATTAAAACTTTTGCTAGCTTGGGCTTATAGAATAATCAAACAAAGGAATTTTTTTCTTTCTTTCCTTCCTTCCTTCTTTCTTTCTTTCTTTTTTTTTTTGGTTTTTTTTTTTTTTTTTTTTTTTTTTTTGGTTTTTTGAGGCAGGGTTTTTCTGTGTAGCCCTGGCTGTTCTGGATCTCACTCTTTAGACCAGGCTGGTCTTGACGTCTCAGAGATCCACTGTAGTGGTACTATGCTCTGTTACACTGTAAATAATTGTCCTGCGTAATGGCTTCATAAAAACACTGATTGGTCAAAGGCAGACAGGAAGTGTGGGTGGGACTATCAGACTAAGAAAACTCTGGGAACAGGAAGAACAGAGCAGAGATGCTATAGAGAAGCCAGAGACACCACAGAGACAGCACAATGAGAAGCCAGCAGAGCAGAGGAAAGAAGTTGAAACGCTGCTCTGAGAAAAGGTACCCAGCCGCATGGCTGAACAGGATAAGAGTCATGGGTTAGTTTAGGGTAAAGAGTTAGCAAGTTATATGGCTGGGCCCTAGGCTTATCACTGTAAAATTAATTAAGCATCTGTGCATTTCTGTGGGACTGCGCGACTGCAGATGAGCAGGTCCAGGCCACAGGGCCAGGCTGGAAAGTCTGGGCCAGAAACTTAGTAATACAATCCACCTGCCTCTGCTTCCCAAGTGCTAGAATTAAGGCGTGGGCCATCACTGCCTGGCTCCTTTTAATGCAGTTAAAAATAACTGTAAAACTTTAATCAGTGTTTTAGGGAAAAGCCCAACACTCAAAAGGCAGAGGCAAGCTTGGTCTACAGAACTAGTTCTAGAACTTACAGGACTGTTACACATAGAAACCCTGTCTCCAAAAAAAAAAAAAAAACCATATATGTATATTAACACATTAACACATACCTCCTGTAAATCAGCTGGTGATGACTTTTTTCTTTTTCTCTCTGTGACAATCTCTACAAAACCAAAGGGACATAATAAATATTAAACATATAAATGATATAAATTAATGAACAGCATCCTTCTATATCTGTCCCTTATTTAAAATTAAAATACACTGGTGTTTTACAGACGCTAAAGGGCTATGCCTGAAGACCTAAATTTTGTCATGTGCTAATGTAACAGTCACAAATGTCACTAGTAAACATATACGAGAGGTCAGTTTAAAAGACAATTTAAAAAGAAAGCACTAGCCCAGCAGTAGTGGAGCCCATCACTTTGGAAGCAAAGGCTGTGGATCTCTGTAAATTGGAGGCCAGCCTTAAGCAAGTTCCAGGACAGCCACCAGTTTCAAGAAATCCTATTACCCCACCAAAAAAAGAAAAGAAAAAGAAAAGAAGAACTAAACAGAAATTTCCTTCTAAAAACCTCATACCCATAGTAGAATGGTGGAAAACAGGTGAGATTATCTAGGAGATATCTGAATTCTAACATGTCCTTCCAGTTCTATCACATACACACATGCTGCACAGATGGACATACTTAACTCTTTACTCATCAACATTTTTCAGATTTCCTGTGGGTTTTCTTGTATGAATTCTCTCATTCAATCAGCAAATATTTACTTAGTGGCTATCATGGCTCTTCACTGTGCTAAGCATTGAATACAAGTAACATTGAGTAAATCAAACAGTCCAAGATTTCTTAGCAATTATAACCACAGTTTGGTGAAATGCACCTTTAATCCTAACACTCAGTAGGAAAAGACAGGTGGATCTCTGTTAAGCTCAAGGTTAGCCTGGTGTTCAGTTTACAAAGCAAATTCCAAGACAGCCAGGGCTAATGATGAAGTATTTTTGATAATTCAAAAATACTGTAACTTACTAAATTATATAGCAGATTTTTATAATAAAAATAAACGGTAGCATACATTACACACATAACACCAAGTCATCTACTTTGGGCGTATTATTATAGTTCAGTAAGAAAGAAATGATTTTTGCCTGTAAACAATGGTGAAGCATTTTTTATGTTTGTACATTTGAGTACATGTATGCAGACATGTGGGGTGCTTGCACGCCTGTGTGCAAGATGCAACTATCCTTGCACATGTGTGAAAAACAGGAAGGCACTGGGTATACTGTTTATCTCTCTCTGCCTATCCTTTCAGGCTAGGTCTCTCCCTGGACCTGAAACAGGGCCAGCAGCCAGTGAGCCTGTGATCCATGACAATGCTAAGGATTACAGGCACACAAAGCTATACTAGGCTTTCTCAAGGATGTTGGAGATTTGAACTCAAATCCTTATGCTTGCTTAGTAAGCATATGGAAGCAATGTGATGACAAAATGAAACAAAAACCTTGCTCCCTCTACCATATATAGAAACTAATTCAAATGGATCATACCTGTAAGTGTCAAAGATAAAATAAGGTTTATACAATTAAAAACTAGGATATCTTCATAGCCTTGGAGGAGGCAAAGATTTCTCAAATAGGACACAAATATTACCATAGATTAAAAGATCAGTAAAGAGGGCTTCATCTAACTTAAAATTTTGGTTTAGCCAAACTCAACATCATGACAGTAAATAGCAAAGTCTCATACTAGAACCTAAATTCTAAACCATTCTTTGTCAAAGAACTTATAACCAGTCTATATACGGAACTGGGCTGAAGCATGTTCCTGGTAGAACACAAGCTTAGCAAGGCAGGGGAAGGCAGGAAAGAGGAAGACAGGAGAAAAAGGGATAAATACAATAAAATTCATTCTAATTGGACAAAAACCTTGAGTAAGCATTTCACTACACACACACACACACACACACACACACACACACACACACACACATACACACACACACGAGAGAGAGAGAGAGAGAGAGAGAGAGAGAGAGAGAGAGAGAGAGAGAGAGAGAGAGAGAGAGAAGACAACCATTAGGGAAATGACAGCTAAAACAGCAATGAAATTCATAGCCCTTGTAATAAGTAAAATTTAAAAACTAACATTACCAAGTAACTCTGCCAGTAAAAGTTAAATGAGTGGATCTGCTTTGCCAGTGTCAAGATATTTACCTGCCGGCCCTCATCTAACAATTATACTTCTAAATAAATAACCAAGAGAATGTTCATGCTGTCTTCGTCCTTAATAACCAAAGACTAGAAATAACCCAAATTATCTACCACTAGTAATGTATAAACGTATTTGTACCAAGGAAAACTGCAGAATAATAAAAGACAATGAATTACTGGCACCATATGGATATATCTCACAGACATCCTGCTCCACAGAAATCAGATGCACAACTGTGAAATTTTATAACAATTCATACAAATCTATAATAATACTATTCTGAAAATGGAAGGTATAGAGAATAAAGGGAATATTAACTGAGGAAGAGTGCAAGTTAAGTCTGATAAGATGTTGGAAATGTTCTATATCCTGAGCTACATGACTATATAAGTAAAGGCATGCAAATATGAAGAATCCTGCAAATAAAGCTTTATCCCTACAGACTAGCTTTCATAGTGCTGAAAGGTGCTGTGCTCACTACTAGAAAAGGAAAGAAGTCAACCTTACCTACTAATCAACTGTGATGGAGTAATGACTAGCCTGACAAGGCATGTCCACTGGGATAACAGTGGCAGGAATGCCATGGGAGCAGCTTTCTGATGGAACCCATACCTGGACACCATTATCTGGGCCAAGAACTTGAGGCTACATGGGTCATAGGACCTAGGGGAAAACCCATTTCTATTATTTTGCTAAAAGAACATAGTATTAAACCATTCTTGACTTATCATTATACTCATAGAAAAGTACATCTCTCAATCCTCATCATAAAAGCTTCTTTTTACAGTAGATGGTGATTCACACAAAGATTCATAACTGGTCAAGGTATAGAGAATACAACCCATGCAAGTGCAAGCCAGACACAAATCCCTACACGGAAGAAGGAGGTAATCTCAAAGTCTCATTCCTAGCTGAGGAACTACAGACAGCTGATAGGTGATGGGAGAGGAAGTCAGTTTTCTTTAGAGCTGTGACCATTGGTAGAGAAAGGACCCCACACCTTAGTATTTGGACAACACAAACTATCCTCCATGGGCAAAGGAAGAGAGACAGCAGCAACAAAACTTTGTGGGTAGACATGGATCCAAAAGGAAGTGGGAGGCTGGAGGACAACTGTGTGGAGCCTATCTAATCCCAGCACTTGGAAGGCCGATCTCAGTGAGTTCAAGGCCAGCCTCATCTACACACCTAGGATAGCCAAAACTACATACTGAGACCTGTCTCAGAACAACAACAAACACTCCAGAATACAGGGAGAAGGAATCAGCTCTAATTTTGTTTGTTTTGCTTTGTTTTATTCTGTGTGTAAGAGTGTTTTGCCTACACATCTGTACACATGTGTATGCCTGGTGCCCAAGAAGGCCAAAAAGGGGCTTGAGAGCCCCTGGATCTGGAGTTACAAACAGTTGTGAGATGCCATGTGGATGCAGGAAATCAAATCCAGGTCCCCCAGAAGATCAGCCAAAGCTCTTGACTGCTGAGCCATCTCTCCATCCAGCCTTTGTTTTGTTTTCGTTTTTTTGGGGGGAGGGGAGGAGCTTTGGGGGAAGGCTTTGTTTTCTGGAGATTTTTTTTTTTTTTTTTTTTTTACGATCTATATTTTCAAAATGACTACAGCAAATTCCCAACATGTAAAAACAGCTAATCTTTGAAAAGATAAAAATTCTTGTTACTGAGATTTGATACCTATGTATCATATACAAGTCATCATCATGCCTACTGTATAGATAGATATACTAATGTCATGATATAAAATAAACCTTCCATAACCTCACTATCTTCTCTCACCCACTTCTCTGACTGTCTGACAGGTCCTAGAACTCTCTCTTGGTCCATAGCTTTTCTCTATCATTACCGTGAAGCACTAAATCCCCAAATCGACTCAACACAATAAACTCATCCCTGCTTCAACTTTCATGATTATAGTTAAGGTAAAAGATTTCACCCAACCTTTTAGTTTTGCTTTTTGTTTTTGTTTTTAGACAAGGTCTATTACTTAGCTCTGACTGTCCTGGAACTCACTATGTGGGCCAGGGTGGCCTAGAACTCAGAGATCTCCCTGCCTCCCAGTGCTTGGATTAAAGGTCTGTGCCAACAGAACCAGATTCACCCAATTTCTTGGATAGTACCAATCTGAAGTGTTCAATTTGTTGAGCCTCTCATTCAAGAACACGCTGTCCTTTGCCCCACAACTTTCCCACTCCCCCCAATCCACATCCTTTCACATCACTTTATCCAAAGTTAAACTAAACTTTTCTCCAAGTACTTACCTCAACCATTGTGAATTCACTTTGTTTTTCTTTTCAAAATAGGGCTTCCCTGTGTAGCCCTGGTTGTCCTAGAACTCACTCTGTAGACCAGTCTGGAACTCAGAGATCTGCCCACCTAAGCCTCCCAAGGGCTGAAATTAAAGGCATGTGCCACCACATCCACATGCAAATTCACAATTTAAAACTCTGAAATTACTTACTTTCTTTATTAATCCCTGCATGACCTCAGATTATTTAAGAAGTCCTTTTTCATAATACCTTACCTACTTCACAGCAAGCCATGACTACAGGACCACTAATTTTTCAAATTTTACTTATATTCTTCTTCAATCCATTTCTTCATGTCAATTCTACTCTTCTACTCTAGTACCCCACTCTAACGTCTATGAAGTAGTTTACCTTACACACACACACACACACACACACACACACACACACACACACACACACACACAGAGAGAGAGAGAGAGAGAGAAAGATAGCTTACCTGATGTCTTTAGCCATTTTCCTCTCCACTGACCTCTTTACCAACAAATCTTTCTATTCTTTTCTTTTTAATCCTTTGCTTCTCTAGCCCTTACTGGCCTACAACTTATTATTTAGTTTAGTTATTTTAGACTTGCCAAGACCAACTTCTTGGGAAGGCAATCTTTGTATGATGACCACTCCCTGGATTTATGTCACATGGCAGCCTTGAATGCTTGGGATAGAATTTTAAAAGTAAGAAAGAAAACTGAGTCCTTTACAAGAGTGATCCAAAGCCAAAAGAAACCTTTACAGATTTCTTACAAAGACTGATTCAGAAGCTAGGTAAATAATTGAATCTCTGGCTTTGGAAAATGCTAACTCACAATGCAAAAGGATAACTAGGCCATTAAAGGCAAGATCAGCACACTTGGAAAATTGGATCTGAGATACAAGTATTATAAAATCTCATAATGATGATGATAATTGGGTAGAAGTTACCTCTAAAGGTTTGTGGAAAATGGAAATTTAAAATGTTACAACTGTAGAAAACAAGGTTACCTAAAAAGGAACTATAAACAAAACATTCCTAGAAACAATGTTTTTGCTAAGAATAACCTTAACAGAACAACCCTCCCTTCTGGAGTGTAGCAAAGGCAGGCATTGGACCAATGATTGCAAGTCAAGGGACAGAAAAGGTAACTTCTTGCCTTCCAAAATGCCCTCAGGGGCCTCTAGCAGCCCACCCCCCATCAAATTCAGTTCAGTCCTATCCTGTTACCATGGAAAAAAACTCCTTTCCACATCATTTAAAGAATCTCCTGCCTATTGTAAAAGTCACACTGCTCCAGATGATAGAAAAAACTATAAAAGAGAACAAAAAAATCAGAAAACCATAAATAAAAACTGATGAAGATTAGAAAGGGAACCGTTAGGGTTGGGGAAGGATTTTGATTTTGTTTCCGTGGGTAAAGAAAGCTATAGATACCATCAAAATTAACAAAGACGATTCATACCATCAAAATTAACAAAGACGATTCAAACAGGAGAAACTTGATAAGGAGAAATGAGACTCATCCACCAATGTGACAATTCTTTAAGTTGTAAGAAAAGCTCACCAAACAAGGGTTGGGGCAGGGTTCTGGTTTGGACTTTACAGAAAAATACTCATCTTCTACAAGTCAAAAGACTTCGGACACCTAGATGTCTAATTCAGAAGGGAAAGCTATCCAGAAAAAAAAATTATAAGCAAAGAAAAATCAAACCTACTGCTAGCAATTTACTCTACTGGGTAAAATCTCACTGATTAACATCTGTATCTCTTTACTTATAAAAAAAAAAAAAAAGTTGAAGTTCCAGTTCAATTGAAAATTAAAGCTGGCTTTGGAGTTGGGGTATGACTCTCTCCTCTGAGCCCAACCAGGCTTGCTAAAGGAAAACGCAAAACCTCTGTATCACATCAGAAAAGCCACCTGGTATGGGACAGAAGAAAAATCAAAATTAAAGAACTATTCTATTACTAATAATCTCATGATTTTACACCAAAATTTATAACATTATATAAGTGTGTGTATATATATTAAACTTTTTGTTTAATGCATATAGTACTAATTGTAGGGAGAGAAAAGGCTTTATCTAGATTCCTGTACATTGTTTTGGGTTTGAATCTCTTAACAGTTTTCTTAAGTGAACCATGATGATGCCTAACTGCAGCCTTTGAAATCTCCAAAAGAAAGATGGGGCCCCACAACAATGATTTCACATGGGCTATCTATCACAAAGCCACTAGGCTGACAAACACCAACCAGAGATCAGTTCTGGACTACAAACTGCTCAGGACAATTTTGAGGTGGCTAGCTGAGATGACCCAGCCTGAGACTACTCTAGCAAGGACTAGGGACAAGCCCTGCACTTTCCTGTTATGCAGAGAGTAAACAACAAATGATACAGATACTTATTTCAGGACTTTACAATTAACATGTTTTTTTCTTTTCAGGATCCCCTAAAGATGCCATTGCCCCCAGACAGCAGGAACTAAATTTAAGAACACAATACCCACATTCCCAAAAGGTGTGACGGTGGTTTTTGGTCTTTCAATGGGTTATGGATAATTGCTATGATTTAGGATGATTGATTACAAATTGTTATTGGTTATGGTTAGGAAAAAGGCTACAAAGAAAAATGGGGAATACAAATATGATGGAACAAAAGGGTAGACTATTGAATCTACTTCTTAAAATAATTTATTTTCATTTTATATGCATTGATGTCTTGCCTACATGTATGGCTGTGTCTTGGAGTTACAAACAGTTGTAAGCTTGTGGGTGCTGGGAATTGAACCAGAGTCCTTTAGAAGAAAAAGTCAGTCAGTGCTCTTAATCACTGAGCCATTTCTCCAGCCCTTGGATCTACTTTTAAGAAGCAACTAGTAGTTTTAAATAATTTACACTGGATTGGATTTTTGCATACTGTATACAAATTGTGTATATTAGCACAAAGTTGAGATTAATTTTGTTACTATACATATATTTATCTTGTTCAAGGTTCTGTACCTATACAGTTCATCTAATAATGCAATAATGCAAATTGACAGATCTTAAAAATTATTATTACCATCTAATTAGGATATAAGAAATGAAAAGTTAATCATTACAATCGAACTTAAAGGTATGTTTTCAAGGTCAAACAGAGATATATCTTAGACAGGTCATCTTCAAACACTTCAGTCATCTACAGAATATGGCATTTGAGATATTTTAGCTACAAAGGTTCTTTTTATTCTTATGACAATGAGACATGCCTGTTCCTGGCAACACCAATCTACTTCAGAGATGATGGGCACTGAAGAAACTCCATATGGAGTGTACTTTGTTTGTGGCAAAGGTTAGCTACTGAGCAAGAAAGTGCCCTTGACTCAACTGCTGACAGCGTGATGTCCAAAATGGACAGGCAGGGCACAAAAGAAAGGACTGCCAAACCTTGCCAAGACAAAATAGGAAGATCTTTTAAGAATCTCCTGCTTTACAAATAAGTCTGTCAGATATCCTGTAGGTTGAAGATGGATGTTGCAACACTATAGAAAAACCTTGTCCAGGCAGCCAGCTGTTTTCTGTCATTTTTGACATTTTTTTGGAAGCCACTTGCTTGCCATTTACTTAGTTAATATTATTTCCTTCTTGGGTCCCTGAGGAAGTTGAAGATTAGATAGTTTTCCTAGTTACAGTCTCAGAAAAGAAACTCACTAAGAGGTATAAAATGTGTAAGTTTGAGACACATCAAAGATAGTTTTCAGTTAGTAATACAAGTTAAATAGAAAGTGAGTTAGAACAATTCTTTGGACTCATCAAAAAGGGATAAATAATAGAGTATTCTTTGAATTTGTCAGTTCAAATTAATGGACTGGGCATTAATGATGTAATCACTGTTTGTATCTATCATATATAGTTATTGTGCCTACTGTATATAGCTTTTCTTATATTAGTTATAACCTTTTTATTTTTGACACAAAGATATATGTGGTAATATGGAGTGTATATTTAATAAAAAGTAGTCTGGAATATCAGAGGGCAGAGCCACCCAACAGAGCCAAGACAAGGTCAGGGGAAAGTGGCCACACCTTTAATCCCAATACCATCTGCATCTGGGAATTCCAAGCCTAACAGTCAGGCAGAGGGAGGAAATGGAGGAAATGGAGGAGTTCAGCTTCCCTGCCACTTCCCTTTTCAGCCGAGGAACTGGCTGGGTGAGAAGCAGCTGTGGTTAGTTTCTCTATCTCCAAAGAGAATGCCTGCAGTAGGTTTGTCTAAACAAGTACATGCTTAGTAAGGACTAGTGGCCTGGGGGCAGTATCTTCTCCCTCCTAGAGGGCTGCATTTATCAGTCCCAAAACCACTGAGCACTAGTCTGTGATGCACCTGAGATATCTTCTGTTCTCTTTGTGGGGGAAAAAAAATTGCTTGATTAGCTTCTTGATAGTTTGCTGCTGATTCTGTCCCATTTTTCCCTACAAAATATGCATAAGATGCTGTGCTTCTTAATAAATTTGCTTGGCCTAAGACATAGCTTGTGAAACATCTTCTGATCCCAGCTTTCCAATTGTCTTTATCTTCTCATCCCTTAGGAAGGAGCCTGTCAGTAAAGAACAACTTGCTGGGTCAGGTCACATTACACTTCCAGTACTGCAAAGCGGACGTCATCTGGTCCAACTGCACATGTACCTGCACATGGTACACTAATCCCTCAGGATGGAACTGAAGAAGAAATCAGGACTCAGCTACTGTTTCATTTATTTATTTGGGTAGGGAGGTAGTCATACATATTCCAGTGCTCATGTGGAGGTCAGCAGTTGTCTCTCTCCCGTCACCATGTAAATCATGTGTCAGTCTTGGAAGCAAGCATCTCTATGCTTTGAGCCATCTCACCCATTCTCAGCCACATGTTTATGTTTTATGCTTTTAAATGAAATAAAATTCCATCAGTTTCTCCTCCCTTGAGCCCTTCTCTAATACCCTCACTTGAAAGCCACTTTCTTAATGAGCCACAATGTACAAGAGCACACAAAGAATTCCAAAATCCTGAAGGCTCTTGTTTTATTTGAAATACAAATTAGCTGTTTTTTAGCTATGGAAACATTTCCCAATGTAGAGCCAAATAATGTGTAATGGCAGTAAAAGAAGTTAAAGCTATAGATACTGCATTTAGATACAAGATTTTTAATCCTGACCCTGTCTATTTCTAACACTAATCCTTACTAACAGGTGCTTATGGTGCTTAAATCTCAGTGTCATCTATAAATCGAAAATAATAGGTCACATGTAAGGGTAGTCGGGCCAAGGGTGAAGACGGTGACTATGGAGTCCACCAACCTCATCTTCAGGTACTTGCAAACTAGATCTGAGACTAAGCTGAAGCTGTGAGCCAGTGAATACAAGGACTATATTGGATCACTGGCTTGCTGAGTACATACATGAACCTCAGGTGATACAGCAGAAATTCATTCTAAAAGTCAAGAAAACAACTGGGTTATGATAAAAGGGGGCAACAAAACTCGGCTACAAAGTGTTTCCAGTGGCTGGAGGAGACAGTTCAGCAGTTAAGAACAGTGGCTGCTCTTCCAGAGATCCTGAGTTCAATTCCCAGCAACTACACGGTGGCTAACAACCATCTACAGTGGTATATGATGCTCTCTTATGGCATAAAGGCATACATGCAGATAAAACACTCACAAATAAATCGACATAAAATACATAAATCAAAACAAAAATACTTTAAGACTGAACATGGGGACATATGCCTTTAATAAGGCAGGCAGATCTCTGCACTACACAGCAAGTTACAAGACAGCATATTTCTGTTAATAGACATGTGAAAAATCAAAAATCTTATTAAGCAGCTTTTTTCATGTTCACATTATACAATTAGAAGCATACTGCAAAATCAAAGTCTAGAAAACTTAAGATCTCTGAAAGGGTCTGATTACACATTCTGCAGAAAGAACACCTCCAAAGGGAAGTCAAAAGAAAAAGTTCTCCAGTGGCATATAGCAATGACTTTATCAATCTGAAGTCTAAATCTTAAAACTCACTCTAAAAGAGCTTACCTAGAGGTATAGCTAACATAAATGCCAGTGTGTTTTCAGATTAGCAACTTTTTATTCTTAAAATTCTCTTTCCAAAAGAGTACCTACCAAGTAAGATATAATAAATTAATATATCCAGGTGAAGGAGATAGATTTTTGCCAATGGAAAAAAGGAGTTAGTAACTCACTATAAGACACTAATACGTGCAAATGTAATAAACCAGTATGACCTATTTATTGAGAAGAAACTGCAACACACTGAGATTATGATTATGCTCAAAGTTCTGCATTAAAAAAATCCCAAATGATACTAAGACACTGCATTTTTTTTTTCTTTCTTTTCTTTTCTTTTTTTTAAAAAACAGGGTTTCTCTGTGTAGTCTTGGCTGTCCTGGAACTTTCTCTGTAGACCAGACTAGCCTGGAGCTCATAGATATATGCCTCTCTCTGCTCTCTGAGCACTGGGATTAAAGGCCAGAGGCACCATTGACCAAATGATACTAAACATTGCATTTTTCTTGTTTGTCAATTTTACTTGAACACAGGGATCAGGAATCTTAAAACAAAAACTGATCAATGGAGACATGCATACAAAAACACCTTTATAATTATACTTTCAAAGGCAAAGAACAGCTACATTCTAGAAAAAGCTAGACATGGTGGCATATACCTACAATACAAGCACTGGGGAAGAACTGAGGCAGGAGACTCCGGAGCTCCAAAGCTGCATGGTGACAACATCGCTCCAAATAATAGACAATAATATTGATAAGACTGACTGCATATGAAAAGATCTCAGGATTTTGATTCTGCTAAGGCAAGTCCTCAGAGATCTGTGCTCACCTCCTTCCACAGTAAAAGTTTTAGAAACATTGACACTGGACATACAAATAGATATGGAACTGTTAACACTAGCTGTACAAAAATAAACAATGCAGTAATAAATTTTTAAATGGGCTGGGTTGAGCTGAGCTGGCCAGTCTTTAATCCTAGCACTCTGAGAGGAGAGGCAGAAAGCTCTAGGATGATCCTCTACAGAGTTCCAGGATAGCCAGGGTTACACAGAGAAACCCTATCTCAAAAACTATTTTAAAAAAAATGAGGGAGGGGCCATGAGCTGGTCTGTAACCCCAGCATTCAGGGGACATGGGGGACAGAGAATTTGATTCCATCCTGAGTTACACAGGGAGACTGTTTCTCAACAAAAAAGAAAAAAAAATCAATGAATTCATCGATGTCAATTATTTTATGTACTAGATCCATTTCTGTGCACACGGTACTTGACTCAAGGACTTGGACTTAAGAGGTGCACAGAACAAATGACGTGCATAACAATAACTTGACTGGGCGGAGCTCTAAGTGCCAATTCTATGCAAAACTTAAAAAGGTTCTTGACTTTCAAGCTTTGAAATAATAACAAACAAAAATGTGCTGAGACTAAAAATAACAAAGTCTGGCTTCGAATTCTTTGACTTTCGAATCACTGTGGGAAGATGCAGGAGGCTGGAAAAGAAAAATGCTATTAAAGGAACCTTTAGGGACGAAAAGGACAGCAGGCATATTTACTTGCGGAACGGCGGGGCGCTCGGCAAGCCCCGCCTTCCTACCGAGCAGCCCCCCTACCTGCCAGGGAAAAGGGGTGGGGGGCGGGGGAGCGGGCCAGGCAAAAATTCAAAGGAACGGAGCAAAGTGAGGTCGAGAACAGAGTAGGTGGAAGCCAAAGTGATCGCGGGTGGAATTACGAGGAAGGCGTGGCAGGTCAGCGGCGGGCCAACAGGGAAGATCGGTGGGCCGAAGACAATCGGGGAGAGTGTCCCGAGAGGAGGGAGCGTACGAAAGGGTTGCAGAAGGGGTTGAGCTGCAGCAGAGGATTCCCGGACAGCTGCGGTCGTGCCCGCCCGGCCCCGGAGCTCTCCATGATGCGCGCCCCCGCCGCTCGTTCCCTCCCTCCCTCCCTCCCTCCCTCCTTTCCTCCCTCCCTCCCTCCCTCCCTCCCTCCCCACCGCACCCCGGAGCGGCCTCCAGCCGCGCAGGTAGCACGGGCCGCTCGGCCCTCGCGCAAGTCCTCCTCACCGGCCGAAGATCGCCGACGCCCAGGCCTGGCCCTGTCCATCTCCTCCTCCGGCTCCTCCAGTCGCACTTCCAGGCGCTGTCACCTCAGGACCCCTCAGGCTGGGGAAGGGAGGGGGAGGGGAGAAAGCCAGTAACAGACTCGCGCTTGCGCACTAGCAGTCGCCTCCCTCCGACCGGAAGCCCCTTGCCCCTCCCACTTCTGCCCGAGGTAGCACTTCCCGGGCCTTGTTTTCCCTGAGGGCTGCCACATCTAGCCTTTGCAGTGGTGAACTGCTCCAACAGTGTAGTGTGGCTAAGGGAAAGCCAGGCTTGGTTTACCATTTTAACCTGTTGACCTTAAAGTCTAGGTTGACGAAAATTAAACGTGCCGAGTTCCTTCAGTTAATTGCCTTTAACAAAGTGGCCCAAGTTACTCTGATACTGCCTGCTGTTTGTCCTCAAGAAGCCTACTCATACATAGACAAGAACAGCAAAATATAGTTGTTCCTATTGTTGTCTCATGTAAGAAACAATAAAATATGAGTCTCTTCTACCAAAAAGTCTAAAATTTGTGTTTAAATACTATTAGGCCTCAGGAAGTCCATGTATCCAAATAACAGTCTTGGCCCAGCAGTTAACTAGATTACTGGCAGTTAGTTAAAAGCCAGCATTCCTCCGTGTCATTTCCCTTGCCTGGCAAATGGGCTTAAAAGTCTGCTGTGACATCCATATGCACCTACGGCACAGTCCCTATATCCAAGTGCCAAAGGCCCCTAACCTCCTGGTCTCCATCCCAGAGTCTGCCCTCTGTAGCTGCTATTGGTGGCTATCTTACTATCTCCACTGTTGTCTCTTCTCTCACAGGTAACCCTGGCCACATCCAGTTCGCCTCCTTTTTCTCAGCTCTGGACTCTCTGGATACTTTCTCTCTTCTCCACAATTAAAAAAAATTAGCATGAAGCAGCCACATCAGTGGTTTCTTTACTATGCTCTATAAAAGAGAAAGGAATTCAAATCTTCCTGTTGTTTCTCCCACCTTGTAAGACTTTTAGACAAATGCCTTAATCTTCCCACCCAGTTGAAGAAGTTTTATGTATTTAGGAATGTGATGGCAGAAGGCAGACACCATTTGCCCTTCTTCCTTATTTCCTATGCACCAATTCTTTTCAGAATAGCCACTAGAATTAGGAGGGTGAGGTCAGACTCAACCAATGGGGAAAGTCACAAGTCACCACCTGAATTAGAATAAAATCAAATCCACTTCTGTCTCAACGTATTTGCTCTTTTGAGCACACCCTCTTAATGAAGACTCAAGTTGGCCTTGCCCAGTCACTTCAGTTAGAATAATTGTCTCTTTCTTTGCCACCCTGAACCTGTTTCTAACATCTGAGACAGGTCTCACTGTAGAGCCCTAGGTCCTGCCTCTGGAGAGACGGGATTAAAGATGCATGGCTCCAGGCCTCCCTTAATAATAAGTATCTGTATTTGTGATGGGTAGTTTGATGTCAGCTTGACTGGAGTTAGAGAAGAGAGAGCATCAACTGAAAAACCACTAAGATCCAGCTGTTGGGTGGTTTCTCAGGGTGTACTGATGATGGAGAAGGGCCCACATCAGTCCTTTCTTCCCCACATTGCTTTGGTCATGGAGTTCACAGCAATAGAAATCCTAAAACAGTATGTTATCTGGGAAAGCTGTTTGTTTTCCTTCATGTTTTAGTGCATACTCATTCTTTAGCCCAGGTTAGTCTAAAAGTCACCATGTAGTCCAGGCTGTGCTTGAACCCCTGTCAATCCCCCAAATGCAGTCTTGCAAATGATTGGATTACATGTATGAGCCCCCTAGCCCAGTAGCATAGTTATTAATTTAGGGTTTGGAAAGAAACATATTGGGTGAGCACATATGTTTCACTTATAAAAAGATATATATTTAAAATTAAAGTTTGCCTTTTAATAACATCCCTCCTAAATAAATAAATGGGAAGCCAAGCATGCTGTCTCACACTTATAATCCCAGCACTTGGGAGGCAGAGGCAGGAAGATCACTGTAATTTCAAGGCCTGCCTGGTCTATATACTGAGATCCAGACAAGCCATGGCTCTGTATAGGGAAACACTAGAGAGCAAGAAGGTAAGAGGCAGACGGGAAATAACCCTGGAATGTTCCAAGCCAGAGAGTACTCCACAAGAACTTGAATCGAAATATCAAGTACCAAGCCAGTGACACTCAGACCAGCCAGGGCTGCACATTTCTCGGTCCTTAGTCCTTTCTACAAGACAACTCGATGACATTAATTATTTACATTGCTGGGCAGCCATCACAACATTTTATATCACACCAAACAGAAACACTGCACCATTGTGGGGTTACTCCAGAAAAGTCTTCCCTCCCTGGAGGGAGTTGGCTCCAACAGCCACAGCAGAGGATCAGCCATACATCTTAATGAACTAATTAAGAGATAAAGGATAGCAAGATGCAGAAAAGGAGTTCCAATCAATGAATATTGGGAAGAGGGATGGATAAGGGGTCGACTGACCCCAAGCTGTGTCTGGGGATGCTGATATGAACTTTACATTTAAGAACAGAAGGAACTGGGGCAGGAGCAAGAG
Source organism: Phyllotis vaccarum (assembly GCA_033318265.1). Classification (NCBI taxonomy): domain Eukaryota; kingdom Metazoa; phylum Chordata; class Mammalia; order Rodentia; family Cricetidae; genus Phyllotis; species Phyllotis vaccarum. The sequence continues at coordinate 59,664,376 of JARWLC010000019.1, read as the reverse complement.
GTGTGCATCCACCGCCTTTGTCTGAGTTCAAGGTGGCCACAGTTATGATATGTTAATCACTGTCTTTGCCTGAGAGGAACAATCTACTTCTCTACAAAGATCATCACTCTCACTTGAGGGATGGGAGTGATCTTTCTTGCCTAATTAATCTTACTCCTTTGGGATTTTAAGGTGACTGCAGGATTAAGATAATAACTGTTCTTTATCTCCAACATCAAAGGGAAACAATCTCCAGATAGACAATTCTTAATTCATTAACATATCTATATTCAGAGATAGAGTCCAAAGAATCCAAGGTAAGAGAGATGGTTGCAAAATAACAAAATAAAGACAGGGGGTGCCCAACTAAGATGTTAATGCTCTCTAGCAGTTTTTTTGTTGTTATTTTTAAGATTTGTTCATTTATTATGTATACAATGTTCCATCTGCATGTGTCCTTGAAGGCCAGAAAAGGGCGCCAGATTTCATCACAGGTGCTTGTGAGCCACCATGTGGTTGCTGGGAATTGAAATTAGAAACCTTGGAAGAGCAGCCAGCTCCTAACTGCTGAGCCGTCCCTCCAGCCCCAACTTCATAGCAGTTTTGAAGTGCCTGCTACAGTCCAAGCCAACTTGTAGTTTACATTCTATCTTTATAAATGTGTCAGTTCTAGAGACAAATCTTTTTGACTGGCTTGTATCATCTGGCACATTGAAAGTCGATGTCATATTGTACATTAGAGAAGTATTTGTTCTTATGATTGGGTAATTACTAGAGCTCCAACTCTGTATTCTTTGCAGATTATGTGGGTGATGTTGAACTCATCCAGTACTATAGGCATTTGAAGTATGCCATGTTAAGGTAGCTTGTGGGGATTTAATAAAAGCTCCAGAAGTTCGGAGATCTAACAACAGTCAGTCTAGGAGAATCAGACAGTGGTGATTCACATCTTTAATCCCAGCACAGGGAGTATCCTGGGAGTAGTGACTTACACCCTTAATCCCAACTGAGTCGAGGTCATTTTAGATTATAGAAGGAATTCCAGGCTCCCAAACAGGCAGTGGTGGGTCCACGTCTTAACTTACCAAGAGAGTATTTAAGGCTTAAGGCAGGCATAGAGGAGGAGGAAGCCAGGGGAAGCCAGGCTGAGGAAGCTGGAAGACAGCTGGGTGAGATCTGACTGTGGTGTTTATTCTCTCTAATATCTCCGATTTTCTCAGAGATCTATCCCTGAGTCTCATTTATTCATGCAACAGTAGCTAGACGACTTTAATAGGTTTGAAGGCCATTATTGATGGACCCTAATAGGTTTTCACTAACACAATAATATGCTTCTCTATGACACAGTAAACAAGATCAAGCCAAACTGGAAAAGTGTAACCACAGGTTTATTAGAGCACAGCAACTACTGCATGGGTTCTCAGTCCCAGAGACAGAGTCTGGAGAAGTCACACACCCAAACTAAAGAAGGGAGCTTCCAAAGGCTGTAGGTGAGGGGGTAATTATGTGTCTGCCACAAGTTGGGTTTGTGACCAAGTATGCCAAAAGCTGACCACTTTAGGCAGGGACTTGGGTGGCTGTCATCTTCAGGGGAATAGCTGCCATTCCCACCAAGAATGAGAAACCTGACTTTTTGGTGCCTTCCCTTTGTTGGAGATTCTCTGAGGTGGTGGGGCTTAGAGGGAGATTCTAACCTAACAGAAACTTTCATCATAATCCACTCTAGACCCCACTTTCTATTTCTCTGGTAATACTAGAAAGCAAAGCATCACAGTTGTTCCTATGTGACAGCCAAAGTTACATTTTCGGTTTTAATTAATATACCTTAGAGATCCATGAAACAAAAATGCCTCTTATCTGCAAGCCCATTGACTACGGACAGAAAGTTCCTGAAATGCTGGAGACTACTGTTTATAGGAGATAACAAATTTTCACTTCCCTAAGTAAGTTTGTTTGACCGATCTACACCAAATGTGCTCCAGCACACATGGGCTGAGGTTCACAGGCAGGAAATACGTTCAGATGTATCCTTGTCCCTGATTGAACCTGCTGGGAAATAAACTGCTGCAAACTGACTGGAGACCATTTCCAAGGAACCTGAGTATGGACCCAGCCAAAGCCCATCCATCTGGCCAATATTTAATTAAAGATTGTATCAAAGTTAGCTTTAAGTTGAAGTGTGGTCTTATTTTCGACTGGGGGAATTAACAGCCCTTCAAGATTTGAATGTCATATAAATAGGTAAAGAATTTATTGAAGCCTCCTACTCAAAAAGAATGACTTCTTCCTCTTTAGCCCTAGGAAGGTACATGTTATTCTTTTTAAATATATATATATATATTCATTTATTTATCTTAAGTGTTCATTTAAGTGGAGGTAACATCATGTCCTGATGTTTTTCAGACTCCACTATGTATCTCTCAGACATGCTTTCAGCCTCAGCCACAATAGCTGCATCCACATTAGGGCATTGAAGGTTTCTATTACCCTGACCAGGGCCCAGATGAAGATAACTGCTGAATATATAACCAAAATACTGCCATGTCCTGCCAAGAACAACTTACAAGGTTCCCTGCCCTGTATCTTACAGGATGTCACTGTGGGTTTTGTGCTTTATGCCTTTATGAACACTGCACCTCTGCTGCTTTGGTGCCAAGAATTCTTTGTGGCAAGAGCTTACTCTCAGTAAGTGATTTAAATAAAGGGCTCTTATCTGGCATTTTATGTGTGGTGCTCTGTAACCCTTTTGACTGGACTACAGCAACCTATGTATTTATGTCTGTGCATATAAATTGTTCAGTGGTCATTTACCTTATTCTGATATGTGGGTGATGGATTTAAGCTGGGGCCACCAGGTTTGGTCATTAGTACCTTAACCCATTTAACCACTTGCCAGCCCAAGACATGACATCCTAATCTGCTCTAAAGTGTATTATCTACTATTGCAGCACTTCTCAACCTGTGAGTAGTGACCCCTTTGTGGAGATCAAATGACCTTTTCAAAGGGATCATCTAAGACCATCGGCAAATCATATTTACATTATGATTCATAACAGTAGCAAAATTACAGTTATAATGTTGCAACAAAAATAATGTTATGGTTGGAGGTTATCACAATAACTGTATTAAAGGGTCACTGTATTAGGAAGATTGAGAACCACTATACTATTGTCTCCTCCCTTAAGAGTTAATCCAACTTCCACATTATACCTTGGCCCAGTTCATCCATAACCTTGAGAAGGCCCTGGTGCTGGTGAATGTTGTGATTGTCTCCATGTTGGCACTGCACTGAGGTTGAACTGACAGCCCCAATCTCTACTGGGCTCCTTATGGGCTATTCAAAGCATGGAAAAAATAATCCAAAGCAATAAAACTGATAGTTTCAAACAGCTTGCAGTTAAGGAAGCTGCACTGGGTGGTTGGATGGCCACTGAGGTGTGAATGTGGTTTTATATCAAAAAGATCATAGGCAAACGCTAAATGTAGCATCATTGACTATAATGTTTAAAGAATAATCTTTCACATCTGATTTTGTTTGACTTATTTGAATGTTTTTGTATCACATGAATTGAGACTGTTACCTGAATAAAATAGGAGCTATTCAATAAGAATAATGTTAATACAGGATCTGAGGAGATAACTCAGTGGTTAAAAGCATCCACTGCCCACGTGACAGCTCATAAACATTGTAACTCCATAGCGGGGAGATCTGACCCCTTCTTCTGACCTCCTTGACCTCCTACATTCAATGTAGTGGACATAAACGCATATAAGCTAACACATATAGACATAAATAACATGAATAAATCCATCTAATAGGGAGTTAAGACAACAGGATCTGACAGTCATCTGGGCAGGAGACCACTCCCTGAGAAGAGCTGATTCGACTGAAGACATGCTAAGGATGTGAGAGGGACCCCTCCTTTGGTGCGGTTGTTGGCAGATTTTCATAGCTAATTCATTAATCAATCTTTTTCCCAAAAGTTGCTTTCCTTGACAATATGACATTTTCACTGTTTCCCTGAAGACTTCCTGCTCCCTACTCCTTTCCACATGCTTGCTATTCTTTACCTCTAAATGTCTGACCCTTGACTTCCTGCCCCCTTCCTTTTCTCTCAAAACTCTAACAAAATGATCCTTTAGGCTTTCTTGTGTTACATGGTGGGACGGAGGGTGCAAGAACAACAGGGCCAATGCATAGCAACGTAAACAAGTCCTCAAAGTGGAGTCTTGGGAAGAACCCTCATCTTCTTTAGGCAGGGTCTCTCTATGTATCTTTGGCTAGCCTGGAACATACTAGGCACATTCACAGAGATCCACCTGTCTCTGCCTCCTGAGTGCTGTGATCAAAGGCATACACCACCATGCCCAATCTATTTACTGTCTTAAACCTTGCCCATAATTGGGCAGGTATATGTTTAAAGTAAAATACATGATGAGAAATGTGCATTGGTGAAATAGTTATATAACTTAGTCAAAACAGAAGACCAGGACCATCAAGATGAATGGCTCAGTGAACAGAAAGTAAAGTGGCACTCGAACGCCCACACTCACACACATACTATACACACAGACAAAATAAAGTGAAACAAAACAGTTAAGATAAATTATGCCCTAACAACTGAACTCCTCTCAAGCCCCAGGAAAAGATGCCATCAAGCCTGGCAGCCTGAGTTCTATCCCCAGAACCCAAACAGTGCAAAGAGAGAATTGATTTCTGCAAGCCTTTTCTACCTTTCACACAAATACTGTGGTGTGTGTTCCTTACTGCTTATATATGCTTGAGGACATATGCCTCCTACAATCAATCAATAGATATATTATGGTGATGTATTGTATATTGTATAATAGTCTGGTGTGTCCAAGGACATAATTACCCACAGCCAAGCCATGAAGGTCAGGAAGTGGTAAATCCCATCAGTTAGGAGACAGAGATCTTGGTGAGTTCAAGGCCTAACATCCAGGCAGTGGTAGCTCACACCTTTAATCTTAGCTCTAAGAGGGTTGAACCAGGAAGTAAAATAGCTGGGTGGGAAAGAAATATAAGGCAGGAGAAGGAGAAGTTCAGCTTTATATCTGAGTAACCAGTCAGGTAAGGACCCTACGAGCTGGAGCTGGCTGGGTGAGAACTGGCTGTGGTTTGTTCCCTGTCTCTCTGATATTCTAGCTTTTCCCAAATATCTGGCTCTGGGTTTTTATTACAATACTAAATAGAATTTGTGCATATAAATATGGGGGTTTTGTTTGTTTGTTTTTTAGACCAGGTTTCTCTATGTAGTCCTGAATGTCCTGGATCTCACTCTGTAGACCAGGCTGGCCTCAAACTCAGAGAGATCCACCTGCCTCCTGAGCACTGTAATTAAAGACATGGGCCACCAAAGCTGAAAAGATATGTTTTTTTATTCCAGACCATTGAGTACCTTCACTCATGTGCTCTCTTTCAGCATATTCTGAACTGTTTTATTCCTTTGCTTAAATATTCTTGCTTTTTGAAAACTGTCTAAGCCCTATTCCAATCGTGTGAATAAGTGGCCAGCAACCTAGAAATAACAGGTCCAAACCCCGACTCATAATAAGCACATGCCTATCAGCCTACCGCTTGGAAAATGAGGGCAGGAAGATGAAGATCTCAGGGTCATCCTCGTCTACATAGCATGTTTGAGCCTGGACCCTTGTAAGCCCTCGTAAGCCCTCCTCTCAAGCAGTTATTACAGCTGGAAGGTTCTCGGTGGTTTTGTGTATTTTACTTATGCTTCCACTAGGTGGTGCAATTAGATATCTTTAATTTAGGCTCTAGTGGTAATCTGTCCTGGTTTTGGTTGGTTGGTTGGTTGGCTTTACTTTGCTTTAATCTTGCATAGGTGTGCATGTGTATGTTCACAAGCATAAACAAACAGTAAGGACCGCTGAGGGACACCCTGGCTTCTAGGACCAATTGAACCACCTGGAAAAAAACACTCCAACAAGTTGAGCTGCCAGCGATTTGCAGTGAGCTCTAGGTTTTCATTTTTCATGAGCTGTCACCCATACTGAGGTGGTCTGTTGTGATACAGCTGTCTCTGAACTATTTCTTCTCACCAATATTTCTTTACATATCACCAATAAAACTCATTGGTTCACCACGTTGTATTTTGGTGGTATCTGAACTTCAGTCTGTTATGGATTCCCAAATCTGAGATGAATGATGTTTCTTCACATCCCTTGGTCTGAGTGTCACCTAAGTATTAGCTTAATTAGGTTAGCTGTTGTAGGAGAAGCCATCCCTAATGTGTGGCACCATCCCTGAACTGGGATGCTGTTCTGAATAAAAAGAAGGCTGAGCCCTATGAAATGGCTAAATAAGAAAAGGTCAAGATTGATGATCCTTGTATAATTCCTGGGACCCTCATGGTAGAAATTGAGAACCAACTTCTACAGTTAATAGTGCTTTGACCTCTGCACTCACACTGTGGTATGCATTTGTCCACAAACATAAACACACACGTTAACACATACAGAGAGGGAGATACACACGTGTATAAATGCACATAAATGAAAATAAATCTTTTCATTAGTTTACATTCAGTAAACTACCTGAGCCTTTGCATTCACCTCCCTCCACTTTCTGATTGCTTGTGCAATTTGGCCAGCTATCCAGCTCCTGCCCCTGGCACACTTTCCCCACAATGCACTGCATCCTCCTGTAACCATGAGCCCCCCTCCCTTCTTTTAAATGGTTTTGTCAGAGTATTTTATCATAGCAATGGGACAGGTAATAAGTAATACTTAGGGTCTGACAAAAGTGATTCCATTTTGATTCTAACAGCTGCTACAATGTATATAATATTTTTAAGAAGAATGCATAATCTGAGTAGGTGAGATGGCATAATTGGTAAAAGTTCTTGTTGTTGGTTTTTATGACCTGACTCCAACCCCAGGGATCACATGGTAAGGAAAGAAATAACTCCCTAAAAGTTGCCTTTTGATCTCTACATGTGCACCATGGCATGTGTGCAACCATGTACACAAGCATGCATACACCCACATACATAGATAATTAAGTAAATGTAAAAGTTTAGTTCATAAATCTTTGAGATGTATTAACCTTTTTTTGGCTTTTTGAGACAGTGTTTCTCTGTATAGCCCTACCTGTTCTGGAACTCACTCTGTAGACCAGGGTGGCCTCAGAACTTACAGAGATCCTCCCGCCTCTGCATCCTGAGTGCTGAGAATAAAGGGATGTGCCACCATGCCCAGCTTTAACTTTCTAATTGTAAAACAAGCCTCTTCATTCTCAAAAGCTTTTTGTGTCTTTCTTGTATATAAAGAACTTTAGAAGTGCTATATACTTTACTATGCTTGCAAAAACTCTAAAATTATAATACTATTTGATACCTATGATGCACCAGCCACTATTCCAAGAAATAGAAATAATGTCAGTCAACAAAGTTCCTATCCCTACTCCATTGGAAATTCTAAAGCAGGAAAGTATATAATAGGCATGTTTGTGACTACTGGTAATTAGTAGCCACAACTCAAAAGAGAATTGGATATGGTAGCACATACCTTTAACCCCAGCAGTAGGCAGGCAGAGGCAGAGACAGGCAATCTCTGTGACAGAAACAAGAGACCAGGCTAAAGGGACCTGGCAGACTTGGTTGGGACCTTGGGCTTCTGATAGGGACTTATTCTGAGGGAGGAGGGCACTGGGATTATTTTTCCTCCCTCCTCTTCTCCCAACCCTTCCCACCTTCCCTCTCATTCCACTCCTCATATGGGGATAAGGCCTCCTTTGGATAGTCAACACATCCAGGCTAAGTAAGCTTCCCCTCCATAGGGAATGAGCTCTAAAAAGTCAGTTCATATATCCAGGATACCAATGTAACAATGCTAACATTGCCAAGGGACCAACCAGATGAAGCCACCCAACTGTCACCCACGTTCAGAGGACCTAGTGTGGTCCTATGCAGGCTCCCCAGCTGTTAGTGCAGAGTGTGTGAACTCCTACTAGCTTGGGTCAGTTGTCTCTGTGGATTTTCCCAGCATGATCTGGACCTCACTTGCTCCTCTAGTCCCTCTTCCCTCTAGTCAACTGAACTCCAGAAGCTCCACCAAGTGGAGCTGGGCTGTGGGTGCCTGCTTCCGCTTCCATCAGTCATTGGATGTAGGTTCTATGATGACAACTAGAGTAGTCACCAATCTGACTACAAGGGAAGATCAGTCTTAGCTCTCAAAATTCTAAAAACACACCTCCAAACCTTGTCAACTAACACTTAAATTCCACCACAGCTGTTTGAAATATAGTAGCCAGAACAAGTAAGTACTTAAACAAATTGTCAAACAAACAGAAGAAAGTTACAGATTGAAATATATTAGCCAAATGAAATGTACTGTAAGAAATTCTTAAGAATTGTCAAGGAGCAGGAGAGATGGCTCAGTAGTTAAGAGTGCTTGCACTGAAAGCATAAGGACCTGAACTGAGATCCCAGCACCCACATAGTAAGATGAACATAATCTCACATACATCTGTGACTCTAGCTCTTTGTGGGAATGGACTCAGAAACAAGAGGATCATGGGAGATTTTTGCCACCAGCCTAAGTGAAAAAAGCAGCTTCAGGTTTCTGACCTCCAGGTTCAAGGACAGATGGACCTTGCCTCAGAGGAATGGGAGGGGAGTGATAAGGAGGACCCCAAGGCTCTTTCCCAGCCTCTGTGAGTACAAACACAGGCACCCGCATTGGCAAACACACATGCATACACCCCATGCACATACACCAACACACATGTACACACACACTTTTAAAAAGAAGTGTCTAAACTAGGCCTGGTGCTATGAGACTATAATTTTAGCTGCATGAAAGGTGGGAGAGTGGCAAGTTTTAGATCAATCTGAACTACATAGGCAGTGCCTTATAAAAAATGTCACCCTTTTTATTCTACAGGAAATTTCTACCTCCTCACCCCACCCTCACTCATCTGTTATCCATCTGTGCTATTGTTGTTTTCCAGCCCACCCACTTCCGTTCTTGCCTAATTCTTTTCTAATAAATACCTCTTCACCAACTGGATACACAAATACCTTTTTAAAATCTGAAACAGAATAAATGGATACTGTATGGTGTATGTTACCAGAGAATATTGAGTTTTCTTTGTGTGTTCTCTGTATAAACAAAAAATAAAATCATTAACAAGGTTGTTTTGCTTTACACATCCTGTATCCTTTTTATTGTTAGTACATAAAAGGTTTTACAGCATAGCACCTGAACAAGCAAGACTTTTATATCTGAGAAAGTGCCACATTTTTGTGCAACCCTGCTGTGATGATTAATTTGTCAACTTGAATGGATTTAGAATTGCCATGGCAACATACCTCTGAATGCATCTATAAAAGCGTTTCCAGGAAGTATTAACTGAAGAGGGCCTACCTTACCTGAATGTAGGCATCACCATCTCAAGACTGGGACCCAAACTAAATAGGTGAGAAGTGACTTAGCGGCAGAATTCAGCTCTCTTCGCTTGTGACTGATGCAATGTGATCAGCCAATCTGCTCTGTCACCCTGTCTTCCCCACCAGACTGGGATTTGAAATAAACCCTTTCTTAAGTTATTTCTGATATCTGTGTTGTCACAGCCTAGAAAAGCAAATGAGGCAGTGTATCTTTAACAAGAACTTAAGAACTCTGTCTTGAACTTCATTCAATAAATTAATCATTTAATGGTTGCTATTAGTCTGAATCTAAAATACCCCCCCACAAAGGCCCATATTTACCTTCTTTTCCTGTACCCTGATACCATTGGGTGGTGTCAGATGCGGAGAAAGGACCGAATGGATAGTTTTATGCCCCTGGGGTGTGCATTGAAACAAAAATGTGGAGCTGAAGTATCATTTTTCACTTTCACTTTCTGGTCATGAGCTGAGCTGTTTGGGGCTGGGAGATGGCTTGGTTAGTGAAACACTTGCCTCTCAAATGGGGGTGCGTGAGACTGATAGCCAGTACCCATGTGGAAAAAAAAAAAAAAAAGCCAAGCGTAGCAGCACATACTTGTGATCCCAGCAATGGAAAAGTGGAGACTGGATTCTTGAGGTTTACTGTCCAGTCAACCTGATATGGTGAGTTCCTGGCCAAATAAGAAGTCCTGTCTCAGAAATGAAAAGTAGGCAATATTCCTGAAAAACAGCACCCAAGGTTGTTTCTCTTGCTTTCACATGCACATGCAAACAAATGTATGCATTCATATACACATCTACATACTCAAAGTAAAATACACATCATGCACACACAAAAAATGCATAGATTTGCACACACTCTTCTTCCCCACCATTGCCATTCATGTGGCACCCCTACTAGAGAGACCTAAAAGCTTCCTACTCAGGGACTTGAACATCAAAACTGGGAGCCAAAACAAGCCTTTTATCACAGCATAGCAATTGTCTCTGGTATGTGTATTATAGTTTTATTAGTTGCTATGAAGAGACACCACAAACATGACAATTCTTATAAAGTAAATGCATGTAAATGGAATAGGTTACAGTTCAGAGGTTTAGTCCATTAGCATCATAGTAGGACATGGTGCTGGTGAGGTAGCTGAAAGTTCTATAGTTAGCGCTGGCAACAGGAAGTGGTCTGTGAGACACTGGCCATGGCTTGGTCATTTATGAGACCTCAAAGGCCACCTCCATAGTGACAGACTTCCTCAAACAAGGTCATAGTTCAACAGAGCCACACCTCCACAGTAACAGTGCCATTCCCTACCATATATCACCACAATAGTAAAAGATATCTGGCACAATAATTTGCTTTTGTTTTTGTCTTTGGAGCAATCTACTTTCAGCCCCCAAACCTCATCTTTCCCCTTTAAGTTCTGCCTTAAGAATCCTGCAACACAGCTGCAGAGATTGCTCAGTGGTTAGGAGCACTGGCTGTTCTTCCAGAGGTTCAAATCTCAGTACTAACATTTCATCTTGGAACTACCTGTAATTCCAGTTCCAGTGCATTCAATACCCTCCTCTGGTATGTACAGGTAAAACACCAATACAGGAAAAAATTAATTTAAGAAATAAGCCAGCCTACTTTACTTTTTCAGACATCAGAATAACTATTTTAGATATTGGTCATAACTTACACAGCCTGAATCACATTTCATTCTTCTGGGATCTCTGAGACCACTGTGAAATGGTCATTTGACACCCATACGGGTCTCAACCCACAGGCTGAGAACTGCTACTCTAAATCTCAAATGCTGGGATTAAAGGTGTGTGCCACCATGCCTGGCCTTCTAATAGTCCTTTCAAATACTTGGTCTGTCACTACTGTACATCATTCACAATTACTCTGAGTTGAAGCCTTTATATTACCTTAGAGGAAAAAGAGAGTGTCATTATGAAGCCTTAATTTAGCATGACTTACCGCAGAAAGAATTTGACAAGCTCAAAGTGCTGACTTTCCTTCAGCACTGGAGTACTGGTACTTATTTTCGTGGTTACTGATATTGAAGGCACTATGGCCGGCTGGAGCATAATGGGCTTGGGCATGGTGAGCAAGGATGGCTCTGGAAGGCCTTACCCTTCTCTCCATTTCCTGTACCTTGCTAAAAACCGTTAGATTACATTCCTAAAGCTAGCCATCAAGCTCTATTTCCTTACTTGGCCACTTCCTCTTCCTGGAGCTGACTACCAAGGTCCAACTGTAAGTATTAACGTCCAGCAATCAAAAGCCCCCTTAATTGACCTAATTAACTTTCCCAATTAAAAAATATCACCTCATCCCCAGCCCATTCTAACTCAGACCTCTCCTTTTTCTTTTCTTAAAGAGTAGACCTACAAGATCATTTGCTGTTCTTCTGCCTGAGTCAGAAAGCAGACACCACCCCTAACCCCACCCCGTTTAATAATGGATCTCTCTGTGAAAACAGGTGTTTAGGTGGCTTGTGCCCAATCCGGGGTCAGGGAGGGAACCCCACTGCTCTGTGTGGTTTCTTTCCTATCCCTCACGCTACTCAATGTTTTTTGTTTTGTTTTGTTTTGTTTTGGAGGGGGTGTAATTGAGACAGGGTCTCCTTGTGTAGCCCTGGCTGTCCTGGAACCAGCTCTGTACATCAGGCTGGCCTCAAACTTTAAAGTGCTCCCAAGTGCTGAAATTAACGGCATGCACTAATACACCAGGCTAGAATTGAATTTGAAAGTAGAACTGTAAGATTTGCGTTCAGGTCGTTTTTGTTAGTACATACATATAAACAGAGTAAGCTGGGAGCCCGTTAAGAGGTTTCGAGTTCTCACAACAAATCAATAAACACCGTGGCCGGGCGCCAGTGACCCCGGGCCTACGTCATTCTCACAAAGACTCACAGCCAGTTAGCAAGACCGCAGACCGAGACTGCCAGCAGGGCTAAACGTCAGCGGCTGCGCCGAGAGGAAGGGGCGGGACTTCCGGCGACGATGCCGGATTTCCGGAGACGGCAGCGGAAAGCCCTTGGCTGACCTAGGAGGTGCTGACGGAGGCGACCGCGCGGTTTACCCCGGTAGCGAGTCTCGGGGTTCGGCGGCCGGCGTGGCTCCTGGTACACGCCAGCTTCTCTGAGCCCGCATTCTGGTGCTGCGTAGACTCTGTGGCTTTCCGGGGTGCAAGTTGTGGAGCGTGTGTGCTAAAAACTACCCTCCAGAGCTGTGATTTATAAACCGTAAGTAATACACTGCCTGAAGCAAAAGTCTTGTTTGCCAAAATCATTTCCATTGTTTGCTTTAAAATGTAAGTTGTTGGAGGCTAGAGGGACGGCTCAGCGTTTAAGACGCTTAATGCTCGTGCAGTGGATTCAAGTACGGTTTTCAACACCCACTTGGGACCGCTCACAACTGTGGCTGTACTCTCGGCCACGTGATCCCATGTCTTTAAGTCTCCTCCGGCACGCACGGTCGTGTACGTAGTTACTTGTACACACACACACACATACGCTATTAAAATAAAAATTAGGAGGTTTTCATAATGTGTGTGATGGGTCAGGCCTATAATCTCAGGCTCGGGAGGCCCAGGCAGGACCTGTCTGTGATTTGAGGCCGGCCTGCGCTAGAGTGGAGAACCTGCGAAAATTTTATTTTTAGGTTTTAATATCTATGGTATTATAAAATCTCTCTTAACTACAAAGACAAAATTCAACTATATTGTTGTTATAAGTTTTTTTAGGGCAGGGTTGCTTTGTCAAACTCAGGGCCTGTGGATCCTGAGCTAAATTTCCTAAATCTTTAAGGTCTGAATGGTTTTTGGTTTGGTTTGGTTTGGTTTTTGAGACAGGTCTTACTATATCCCTGACTGGCCACAAACTCAGAGAGAAATCCTTCTGCTTCTGTTAGGATTAAAGGTGTGTGGTGCCAAGCGTGGCTCTGAACATTTTAAATGTGAAAATGAAAGTTTAACACAATCTTTATCCTAATGGACTGTAGTCTTTAACCTCTACTGGGGAAAACAGACAATTAGTATTATAGACATGGCACTGTGAAAACTAAGTGTGAGTCGAGAAAGATGTGCGGCTGAAAAGACAAAGGGTGATAAAAGCCTGTTGAAGCCATCATTAATGGACTTGGTTTTAAACACAACACGAGTGTGCCAGATCATACAGGAAGCCAAAGATTGGAAATTTTAGCAATTTTCTTTACTGACATTTGCATCAGTTGACTAACTTTACGCATCTTCATTGTCTTGTGGAATATCCAGTTCGTCAAGATGAAAATTATGGAGCATTATGGGCACGCACACACATATGTGTTCCAGTTTTGACATTTTATTTTATAATGGCTATAAATTCTGAGCTGAAGTATTTTATTTTTTTGCTTGTTTTAGCCAGCTGCTCTACATTCCTGTTTTGGAAGCACAGAGACATCTGTGTGGCAGCTCTTTTTAGGTATCATTTTACATAACTTTCCTGCCTTTTTAAAATCTTCCTTGCTTTCATGAAAGATCTTGAAATTCTGTATCTAAGTGAGATTATAGCATCTTGTTCTCAATTCTTTAATTGGCATATAGCTTTCCTTTCTAGTTACATTGATCCTCTCGGCCCGTTTCTATAGCATATCTAAAAAGGATACTTGAGTCAAATCAGTTGTTAAAAATATGTTGAAATTAATATATAAAATAGCATGGAACAGGATGTGGTGATTCATAGCCATGCCAGTTATTTCAGAGGCTGGGGCATATCACTGAAGTTGATGAATTTTAAATCAGTGTGGTCAACACAAAAGGTCAACCCTTGTCTCACAAAAGCAAAAAAAAAAAAAAAAAGCCAGTAAGTGAGCACAGGCCTTAGACCATAAAAGTTAAGTTAGTGGGGAGGGGCTGAGAGAAGACAAATTAATGAACTTGTAATTGGTATATAACATATGAGATAATTAAATTAGTGATGTGCAACAGCTAAGTTGAATCCTTTGTGCTTCAGAAATCAATTGCTTTCTGCAGCCAATTAAGCCGACCAGGTTCCTTTCCTCATGGGGGTCTGGTGTGCAATGGTTGCAAATAGCATCCTCCTTGGTAGTGTATGTAGCCTGTTGAATGTGCAGGTTGCCCAAAGGGACCTTGGAGACAGTTTTCAGGTGGGTAACCATGTCTTATCTCAATGCTATTTCCAACCTAGGCTCTAAACAAGTATTTGGGAGTTTCTTTAGGAAACCCCAGGGCACCATGTCCATATATACCAAGGTGCAGAATAAGGAATACATTGAGCCAACTTTTTTCCCTCATAGCTGGAAGATCACATCTTAGAAAAGTATCACATTACTGAGTTTTAATGCAGATGAATTTAAAGCCTTGTTAGCTGACAAGTGGCTTTGTCAAAATATCCACAACTGTGATTCCCTGGAGAAATACAGGCCCAACTTTTCTGAATCCTATACCCCACCAGTCATGTTTACCAGTAAATTTCATCTGGTCTGCCTGAGAGAGAGAAGCCAGATTCTTGGACGTTTTGAAATCTTTATCTAACTTAATTCCATTTTTCTTTTGTAGGAGTTACTCAAATTTCTTCAAAATGAATGTTACTGTTCGAATCTTCAGACCTTTTGCCAGATTAATGGTGCCAATTACTCCTCATAGGAAGAGAAGAAATTTATATTCAACAATTCTGCAGAGATATATGTCTTCCAAAGTACCTTCTATGACCTGTCATGATAAGGACAGTACATCCCCTCCTGATCAGCTAGAATTGGATGGATGGAAAACTACAATGAAAGCTAGCATTCAAGAAGATGCTATTTCAGTGGTCTCAAACAAAGATGAAGATTCTATAACTGCCACCAAAGAATTAATTGAGATGTGGAGACTGCTTAACAAAGAAGTACCAGAACATATCACTGAAGAACAACTCAAAACCCTTGGGGAATGTACTTCTAACACAGCCAAAATAAATTACTTGAAGTTTTTGTTTCTTAAGGAAAAATATAAAAAAGCTAGACAGGAAAAGAAGAAAATTAAAGCAGTGGCCAGAGAAGAAGCATTAAAGGCCAAGTTGCTAGAAACCACTGAGAATAAACCACGGAACAATTTCTTTCTTAAACTCTGGGAAGTGCGAACCAGCATTGCATTGGATTGGAAGGCTGCCCAGTCTATGCAGTTTGGACAGCCTCTGGTTTTTGACATGGCTTACGAAAGTTATATGAGAAAAGCTGATCTGAATAATACTGTTTATCAAATATTAGAAAGTGAAGGACAGAACAGAAAAAATATTGATCCTTTCCACATTTATTTCTGCAATCTTAAGAAAGATAGTGGTTATCATAGAGCGTTAGTTAGAGGGTACAGTGTAAAATGGGACAAATTGCTCGTGACAGTGACAGAAAAGTCTCCTGTTGATTTATTTCCAAAGGATGATATTATATATTTAACTGCAGATGCTCCCAACGTTATGACTACCTTCAAGCATGATAAAATTTATATAATTGGATCATTTGTCGATAAAAAGGTCAAGAAAGGCACATCCCTAGCCAAGGCAAAACGGCTAAATCTAGTGACAGAACGCCTTCCGCTAGATAAGTATTTGCAGTGGGAAGGTGGTAGTAACAAAAATCTCACTTTAAATCAAGTGACGAATATTTTGCTCTGCATGAAAAACACTGGTTCCTGGGAAGAGGCTCTCAAGTTTGTTCCCAAGAGAAAATATTCTGGCTTTCTAGAGATTACTGAGTGTTCACGGGAGGATTTTAGGAACTTAAGGAACACAAAGAAGTTTATTTCTAAGAAGCTTATTAATGTACACAGACAAAAATAAAGTTACCTAAATGAGAAAATGTAATAATGTAAGAAGCAAATAGATAGGAAATGCAGTTAACGTGTTTCTTCCGAAATGGAATTATATCTTAAAAGTGAGTCTTTACAGACAAACTGTATAGAGTTTTGTCTTTTTCTAATTAAAGTATCTGGAAAACTTTGAAAGTATGTTGTATTTGTTGTAGAAACAATCAAATTATAGAGTAGAATTAAACACAATAAAAATAAAAGTTATATTGCTATAACTTTGCAATTGATTTATACTCTTAACTTTCCTGTCGTCCCCCCCCCAACCCATCTCCCAAATAAATACATGGGGTCTTAATTCTTATGAATGTCTGGCCTTAGCCTGGCTCATTTCTAGGCAGCTTTTCTAAAATTATTTCATCTTTCTTTGGTTCTGGGTTTTTATCTTTATCCTATATATATATTTACTTCTTAGTGCAGCTGAGTGGCTGGCCCCTGGAGTCCACCTCCTAAGCTCCTAGGTCTCCCAGGTTTCTCCTGTTTATTCTCTCTGCCTGCCAGCCTCGCCTATCCCTCTCCTGCCTTACTATTGGCCGTTCAACTCTTTATTAGGCTATCGGGTGTTGTAAACAGGCAAAGTAACACAGCTTAGTTAAAAGAATGCAACACATCTTTGCATCATTAAATATTCGGCAGCATAAGCAAATAACACATTTTCAACTAATATTCTATAACGGTTTTATAGAGTCTTTGAATATCAGACTTCATTGGCCTCTTCAGTTAGGCATTGGTGGGGGGCGTTTCAAGTAGCCTATGCCATCCCCTCAACCGATTCCTGAGAATGATCTTCAATTCTTGATCCTCAAGCTTCCACCTCCCAAATGATGCAATTATAGGTATGCACCACCATACCTGTCTCTTGTTGGGAACTGGGCCTGGATTACAGTTGAGCCATATTTCTGACCCTAGCCGTATGGTTTGGGTTTGGGGGGTTTGCTGGGCATCAAAGCCTCAGCTTTAGTGCCAGCCAAAGATTGCCAAGAAAGGAACTGGAGAGGTGGCTTCTCTTCCCAGAGGTCCTAAGTTCAATTCCAGCACCCACATCGTGTCTCACAACCACCTGTACTAATATCTGGCGCTCTGTTCTAAACCTAATTAAAATAAGAGCAACCTAGGGAGGTTTGGGGGTTTTGTTTGAGACAGGGTCTTCCTGTGTAGCTCTGTCTGGTTTTGAACTCATTGAAATCCACCTGCCATTGCCTGAAATGCTGGGGTTAATGACACAAGAAATGCGAGACTCTTTAGTATCTTGCAAAGTCATATAGGAGAAATGGTGAAACAAGCAGGAAATTAAATACTGCAGCATTATAGTTTCCTGGTCACCTGCACAAAGTCCTCGGCAAATTACCACAGGTCTTACGGTTTCTATTGCTGCAACAAAATACCATGACCAAAGTTTAGGATTCCACCAACCGTTCTGAGGTCAGGCAGCCCAAACGTATACAACCTACAATCTGAATGCGCAACACCCTATAGCCAGCGCCATACACCCACTTCCGGCCGTAACAGACCAATGGCGTCACATCCGCTTCGGTCGGTCGTTCTAGGGCCGCTCTAGGCTTCGGCCTCGCCGGCCCGCCGGAAAGCTTTATGGTTGCTGGGAGGGGCCGTGACGTCTTTGCCCGGGCTGCAGCGGGAGGCCGCGGCGGGGAAGATGGCGGACGGGAAGGCGGGAGAGGAGAAACCGGAGAAGCCGCAGCGAGCCGGAGCCGCCGGAGGTGAACACAACCCCAGCGTCGCGGGCTGCGGGGGCTACTCCGGCCTTTCTTTGGGCTTCCCGGGGTGGTGGTGGGGAACTTACGGCATCTCAAGCGCGGGCGGACCCGGTGTAGCCCGCGAGGATCCAGGCCCAGGCAGCCTCCGAGGAGAGGCCGTCAGTTACCGCTCGGCCCTGAGTAGGGAGGTGGGAGACTGAGCTTGGGGTGGGAGCCCCCAGCAGAGGGCTCGGGGCCCGCTGCTCACCCAGGCCCCCCGGGCGAGCGCCGAGCCGCTTCCGCTGGCACTGACCCCCCCACCCCACCCCAAGCCGGCTTTTCGAGGGCGCCGGCCTCTCGTTACGTTTGGAGCTCTCTTTTCGACCGAGGAGGTGGACCACCCCAGCCCCGCTCCTTCCTGTATTTTCAGATGTAGTGTTTGTACACCCTGCAATGGGATAAGGGTTTGATTCACTTTCCTTACGGTATCTGTTTTAGGCTAACAGCGGAATCTGTGCCGGATATTTAGTTGGCGTAGTAGGGAGGTGTGATCTTCCTGCAATTTGTCACGAAATTGAACTCAGATTATAGCTATCCTCTGTTCCCTGTGCATAAAGGAAAAGAAACACGTAGTCACTACCCCTGCGCCTTTTGTCTTACCAATAAGCAACACGTGTAAACAGATCATAATGTCTTGTTTAGAATGTTTGAATGTTTCACTATTCTAGCTCCCTTAGGTCTTTCCCCTGAAGGACTTAAATGTGAGAATATATAGACTGGGAAGCACATGAAGTCAAATAGTAGGCTCTACCAAGTTTGTTAATTGTCATAGCAACAAAAATTGCTGAGAAGGTAAATGTAATGTTACTCAGAATTTGCCTCTTTAAAAATATGGACAGTGCTATTAGTAGAGCCACCTCCAACTTTTTTTTTTTTTTTTTTTTTTTTTTAATAAAGATAAGATCTCATGTAGCTCAGGCTTCCTGTACTGAAATTACAGTTCTATGGCCATTTTGTCAGGTATCTCCTATTTTTTAAAATAAACTAGTAAAATAGAGAATGAAAGTATTTTAGTTCTTAGTTACTTTAGACCTCCTCAACTGTTGTTCAAAGTAGTTTAAAGAAAAACTATAATGTAAGGTACCTTAGGCGTCTTTGTATGTAAGATCCTTTTAACCTGACCAAGAGAGTTGTTTTAAGCTAAACAGTGTTTAGGGGGTTGTAGTCAGCATCAAAAAATTATGGTCTTCGTTGGTAACTTAAATTAACATAACCTGTCTTATAGATCATTAATCTCAGGCATAATGAAATTATGCAGAGGAATCATAACAAACAGTTCATCCCGTTGATGTGACTGAATTGATTTTTGCACAACTATTCAGCTCTTTTGGAAAACTTTGTCTAGACTTTGAATTTTTCCTCTGTTGCACAGCCCACAGTGTTGGAAGTAAAAGTATTTTTCCTATTCATTTATTCTTGTTATTGATAATGGAGATTGAACCCAAGGCCTCTATTTTAGTAAGCAGAATATTCCCATAATTAAAGTTAATATGTCTCTACTAGAGAGGCTATTTGAACTTTTTTTTTCCCGATTCAGTCGCTTTGGAAGACCTTTTTAAAGATTCCCCCCCCTCCCGTTTTTTGGCTTATGAGAGTTATGCCAAGAGCTTCAATACCGGGCACATTTCCTGTGTTAAATACAGCTCCTGGAGGACCTCTTTAGGTCTTCCTTTTATTTACTTATTTAAGGTAAGGAAACTATCAGTGTGCACATAACTTATAAATGGTACCTTTGTGGAATTACAGTTTCTTTCTTTTTAAAAAAGATTTATTTATTTTATGTATATGATGCTCTATCTACATGTTTATCTTTATGCCAGAAAAACCATATCAGATCTCACTATAGATGATTGTGAACTACCATGTGGTTGCTGGGAATTGAACTAAGGTCCTCTGGAAGAGCAGCCAGTGCTCTTAACCGCTGACCATCTCTCTAGCCGGGGTTCTTTTTTATCCCCCAAAGTAAAGTACCTATGTCCTCTAAAGCCCAACCCCGCCTCAGTTATTCCATGAAAAAGAAAAAAAATTCTATTGTTATGTAAGGTTTAACTAACACTACCTACACTTTGTTTGCTTAGAATATATATAAAGTATATACAAATCTTTGTTAAAATATTTTTTCATTTAATATCTAGCAATTTGTATAATTATGACTTACAAAGTGGTAAATGCTTTTATTTAAAAATGATTGTTCATTTATCATTATAATTTACACTACTAATGATATTCAAAATATTAATTAGTAGTCATTCAGCATTTTGTTTTTCATAGTTTTAAAATACAAAATGTCTAAGATAAGTGCTGAATCCCAGCACTTGGGATGCAGAGTCAGGTGTAACTCCCAGAAGTCCAAAGTAGGAGTTTGAAGTACTCCTGATCCACATGGTAAATTTCAGATCAGCTAGGACTGCAAGTGATACTCAGTCTCACAAAACAAAAACAAACAAAATATCTCTGAATTGAAAGTAGGGATCCTTTAAAAAGTCCAAGTATTAAACTAGTACACGTTTAGAGAAAATCATTCAAAACTTAGGAAGTAATAGTCATTAGTGATATATTTGTCTGCTCTTCTCCCATTTTAGACCATTGTTTTGTTTGCTTCTTTCCTAAATGCTTGGTGTATTTTGCTACATAATTGCTAAGAAGATTATATAAAGAAAAAATAACCACCCCAGTGTACCACATTGAACCTGCTTAGCTAAGAAATAAAAGCTAATCCTGGTCTCTGTGTGGGTGTGTACATACTAGTGCCTGGTAAGGCCAAAAGAGTTGGATCCCTGGAGCTGGAATAACAGGGAGTGTGAGCTGCCCAGGATGGGTGCTTAGACTCTTAACTAGGGTCTTCTGGAAGATGAGTAAGATCTCCTAACTTCGTGGCCATCTGCTGATAGAATTATATATATATGATACATATGTATCTTCAGATAAAAGTACAGAATACAATTGGGCTGACACTAGCTACTGCTTAAATAAATATAGTTGATTACGATGGTAAGTGAAGTGCACAGGGCAGAGTTTCTGGTAGTCCAAGCTGTCTAGAATACCCTTCCCTCCCTGTTCCTGAATCATTTGAGTGCTGAGTTTACAAGCATAGGCCCACTACCACTTTAAGAAATTATGTTTTAAGTGAAGTTTTCAGTTTCTGAAGAGTGCTCTTTCACTTTTTAAAAATTCAGATACTTTTATGTATAAACAAATAAGTGGTATCTTAGGAAGCTATTCAGTGCTACGTTTGCCTCTTGGAAATCCTCCAACTGAACCCTAATTCAAGAAAGAAGTTTATTTTTTTTAATCTGTACAAAATCAGATGGTCTGTTGGAAGTGCTTGTTGTTGAACTAGCCTACTGATAAAAGCCCAAGATCCCAGCTGCCCTGGAGATGAAGCAGGAGAGGCACAGAGAGACCCTTTCTAGAAATGAGAGAACTATCGGGGCATGTAGGTCAGTGGTATAGCACTTGCATAGCATGTAAGAGGGAGGCCCTGTGTTTAATTGTTGCCACAGAGCACTAACTAATCTAAAGACGCATCATTCCCAAACTGTATGGATGGATCTTGATTTATAATCAATCTTGAGTCTTTGATTCTTTTACTTGTCAGTTACTGTGTTTGACACCCCACTGCAAACTCACATTCTGTCTTTGCCATGTGTTCTTATTGAATTTGCCAAGGCAGTCATGTAGAGCATCTTCTGTTTCTCTACACATAAGTTTGACTTGTCACAGAACTGGAGAGAAAAAGAAAATTTTTATGTTTTCCATTGTGTTCTTAAATAGTTTTGTATAACAAACCTAAGGTACTCAAGATGTGAAGTCATTATTGACTTAATACACATCAAGCAAACTTATTGAAAGGCATCTCACTTTCTATATCTTCATCTGTACTTTCTTGAAATGAAGATTAGCGCCTCCATTTATGAGGAAATAGGATGTAAGCCAAAGTCTGACTTTGAATACCTCTTACAGGTAACAAACCACAGGTGCTAGCATAGCTTTTGGGACAGGGTGATCTCTCAAGATGACCTTGAAGTTACTTTTCAAGTTGTATCCTGAGTAAGACATCACTTAAGCTGGAGATGTAGCTGAATGTAGTGTTTGCCCTGTGTATACACAAAGCCCAGGGTACAGTATGATAAAGGAGGGGGAAACACTGTAGACTGAATTCACAGTGTAGTTTAACAGTGGTCATGTTTATGATTAGATGTTTTGTGTAATTGGGGCTGCATTACTGAAATTATAACTAGCCAGATATTTTATCTTGCCCGTGATTATTTATAAGTTATAAAAGAATTTGTTGATCTTCATTGCTGAAAATCAAGATTCCACAAATAGAACCAAGATTAATATACAATTAATAGTTATGTTTAGCTGAAGGATATTTACTTTTTGTGAACTCTGTGTTTATAATTTTAAATTGCTCTGTATTTTATGCTAGTTAATTCATGGGAGCCTCTTGTACTGCCACACAATCTCAGTTCCTGCTATATACTCTAACAGTGGAAGAGACTGTTGGGTCAGTAGGTGACAACTGCAGAGGTATCTTCCTTGTAAAGATGCTTTTTGAGGTTGCTGCTCCCATCAATCTGCTCAGTAAAAATAGCTCATCTTGGTAAGTTGTTTCGACTTCACCAGGACCTGAAGAAGAAGCAGAAAAACCTGTGAAAACTAAGACTGTTTCTTCCAGTAATGGAGGGGAAAGTTCCAGTCGCAGCGCTGAAAAGCGATCAGCTGACGAAGAAGCTGCAGACCTCCCAACAAAGCCTACAAAGATCTCCAAGTTTGGATTTGCCATAGGTAGTCAGACAACAAAGAAAGCATCCGCCATATCCATCAAACTTGGATCAAGCGTGAGTTGTTTTATGTCTGCTGTTGTAATAGCCCTTAAAGATTGGTTTGATCACTCTGCTCTTAGTAAGGCAAGGGTTCAAAAGGTAAACTGCTTTAGCTGACTGATTACAAGTAAGTAGTCAAGAAGTGATGAACCCTTTAGGAAAGGCCCATGAATTCTGTCCAAATCAGTTGAAGAGAAAGGTGAATTGTAGAATGCATGATTTATAATTTGTATTGTGCTGTAGCTCTACTGTAGAGTAAGTATATGCTAAGCATTTAAGAGGCCTTAGTCAATACCTAACATTACATACCTCCAGGTCGTAGTAGTAACTCTAAATCAGCTATTTGTAACTTAAAGGAGTAATATAGTACGTTAATCTTTGTAAGAATTTCCTGGTTATCTATCTCTGTTGTTTTTGCCTTTCTTAATTCTTGCATACCACATACATATGGTTTTATTTATGCCATACATGTTCATCTTAGAGATTTTTTTAAATGAAAAATTTTAAGTTTTTGATCATTTTCTTTTTAGGGTCTCTTTGAACTATCTTTCTAAATTAAAAGAGCTGTTTTTCAGGACCCCCAAATATTATCATGGATTCTTTTTCTGTTCCCCCCTTTAAAAAAAAAATTATGACATTGAACTTGATTAACAATTTTCTCTATTTCCTCTGGTTATGTGTAATTTAAAAAAAATTACATAGACTTAACTGCATGCATATATTCTTGATTTTTTTTTAAAAAAATACTTTTACTCTTTAACAATTTAAACATACAGTATGTGTTTCTACAATGCATCTTGATCCTATATTTAGCCTTTTAAACATTAAACGTGCTCATTTAATTCTAATCTGCTTGAGCATATTTCTGAGTTTAGTTTCTTTTTCTAAATGATGGAATTTAATAATTAATACTTAATTATGTGGTAGAATTATGTTCAGAAAAGTCTATTCAGTAAAGTTTAAGTTTGGAAGACAAAAATAAATCAAAGAGAGGCCTTAGGACAAAATTATAAGGAATCTCAGGACTTAAGCCCATTTGCATCTTAGAGATCATGGCTAGTTTGAAAGAGAATTCAAAGGGGTGTGAGTGGATAGTATCTTCTTCCGTCACTGTTGGGGACTGAACCCAAGGACTCAAATTTGCTGGACAGCTTTTTCACTGAGCTATATGTCCTTAATCCAGCATATAGCAGTTTCTAGTAGTTGTCCAATTGAGTCGTGCTCAGGGTCTGAGATTGGAAGGTAGTGTCATGGACAAAGGGAGAAGAATTAAGAGTGTGCACTAGGGATCTTGATGAAAGGACCTTCTAAGATAAAGGAAGGGTTCCCAAGCTTGAGTACTTACAAACATTATGAAACTGAACTGTTCATGGGAATTGTTAAGTAAAGCTGTCCAGTGGACAGATGATATAACCTGTAGTACGAGGTTTCTGGCCCGAACTTTCAGGCCTATTCTCAAGGTTTAGGCCCGCAGACCCTCAGAGACACACAGATGCTTTCAATAGTTTTAGGCTGATCGGTCGAAGGCCCAGGCATATAACTTGTTAGCTCTCTACCCTTAATCTAACCAATGACTCTTGTTCAGCCATGTGGCTGGGTACCTTTTCTTTAGAGCAGCATAGTTGTCCTCTGCTTCTTCCAGCTTCTCTCTGACATTCTCTCTGGCATTCTGCTCTGTGCTTCCTGTTCTCAGAGTTTTCTTAGTCTGGTAGCCCCACCCACACTTCCTGCCTGCCTTTGGCCAGTCAGCACTTTTTATTAAACCAGTGGGTGGGATAATTATTTAAAATGAAACAACACAATCTCCCACAATAACCTTTTGGGAATATCAAAGAATGTAGTTAATGGGAATGAGTGAAATTGAGAAAAACAGAGAGGGAGGAATCACTAACCTGTGTCTTGAGTAGGAGCATCAGGCAACAGAGAGACATTTAACAAAAGGTCTGAGAATTGGGATAGTCTTTATAAAAAGCTCTATCCCAGAAGCCAACAGAGGGATATTTCCCAGAAAGAGCTGGTGATTAGAATCAAATATGGCATGCTAGTCACTGGGGGCGTGCTGGGAGCTTATTGCAGTGGAATGGAGGTGAAATGGGTGGTGAGAAGGATTTAGATGAACATGATTGCAAGCCAGAGGTAGGAAGTAACTGGTGTGATGCTCCTTGTCTTCTGAAGGAACTATGTAGTCATGTTAAGGGTACTGTGGAGCAGACAGCATCACTGGGCATTTCTTCTGGGTGTATCCCTTAGCGTAACTAATACTAAATTACAAATCAAAGGTCCTGGTGAGTGGTGTTTTTATAGGAGAAAAACTGTTGGATACACAAAATTAACTGCTGATAATCCTTCTTTTCAAAGATATAATGTGTTTGCACAAAATACTGAGTTTATTACTGTGTAAACTTGGGGGGAAAAATTGAGCCTTCTAAGAGTGGTTATTTTTGATTAAACAAGCCTATATGAATTTTATTTGTGATAATTCTGTTAAATGTTTCTTTTTCAGAAGCCTAAGGAAACGGTTCCAACTCTTGCTCCAAAAACCCTTTCAGTAGCAGCAGCTTTCAATGAAGATGAAGATGTAAGTTAACATCTGTGTGTGCGCGTGTGTGCATGCGTGCGCGCGTGTGCGCGTGCCATGGTATGCATGTGAAAGTCAGGTGCCAACCTTTGGGGGCCAGTTCTTTCCCTCTTATTGCAGGATCCGGGGACAGTCTTGAGTGTTGTCAGGTTGTGGCGTGCTCTTCCCCCTAGTGAGCCTTCCTGCTGGCCTTATTTTTATAACTAGTCCCTTTAAGAAGATAATGGGGGCTGGAGAGATAGATGACTTGGAGGTTAAGTTCTTCCAGAGGACTAGAGTTCATTTCCGGAGTGCTGGCTCACTAACACCTGTAACTTCCAAAACGGGAGATCCCCCTGCACACACATGCACATATCTATACAACACACACTTTGCCCACACATATAATTAAAAATAGTAAAATTTTTAAAAAGAGAAAAAGGTAGTAATGGAAAGTTGGAGTTTGAATTAATGGTAGTTAAATTGATATCAGCAAAATAGTATTAGTAAAATTTCTTTGTAGTGCCTAAGAAAAAAAATTTTTTTTTTTGTCATATTAAGTACTGAGCTTAATGCTTTGTGCATGCCAGGCAATTGTTCTACCAGAGGTACATACCCAGAACTAAAAATTTGATGGGTCTGTTTGTTGATTTAAATGTATATTGCTAATTTTTGGGCAAGAAGCTTAAGAATCTAGCCAGATGCTTATAATAATAATAATACATAGCAGGAAAATGCTCATTCAAAAGAAGTCAAAAAAACTTGTGAACTTGGTCCTTAGATCATGTAAGTCTTGGGGATTGAATGTAGGTTGTGTGGCAGGTTGTCTAGTTTGGTGGAAATCACTTTTACCCACTGAGCTCTCTCTCCAGCCTTCCCATGCCTAACCTCAGAACTGCTGTCTTCACTGATGCACTTGTGCTGTATGGTGTATCTGGAGCAAGATTCCACCAGAACTTCCCCGTGATTATATTCCAGAGTGAGCTTTAGGTGTTCGTCTGTCCCAGTTCTCTCATGCTCCTTATTGACATCCTACTATACTCAGAGATTTTCAGTGGAATTTCCCAGGGTTCACTCCCCCCCTTTGTGAAAGACATAGTCGCACATATCTCAGGCCTGAAACTTAATATATTCCTGCAGATGACTTTGACTTTTATCTCTGGCTTCCACCTTTCATATTTTGGCATGGGGCATCACAGTCGACTGTTTGGTCTTTGAGGCAGGACCTCTTACAGCTAAGGCTAGCCCTTGAACTCCTGATCTTCCTAACATTCTACCATACTCAGTTGATGAGACATTTGGATATGTACAAATCCAGAAGGAAAAGATAACATGGAAAGTATAGAAATGGGGAATTGTTGGTACCCGTATTGCAGCAGTGCTTTATGTAGGATCTCTTAACAGTATGGGGTATCTCTTTTATATGTTTATTCTCCATGTGTTCCTTTCCAGTGTATATTCACTTTTACAAATGGAGAAGTGCACCTAAGTAAACACAACCTTAGGTTATAGCTTTGTAACTCAAAGTTATACACCATAACTCACTGTTTCCTTAATTTTAAAGGGATTGGGAGTTTTTTTATTTCTTAAGACAGAGTCCACTCTACCCATAGCCGGCCTGGAACTCAATATGCAGAACTAGGTTGGCTTGGAACTTGTAGAAGGCTCCCAGCTTCTGCCTCTATATCTTCTGGGTTTTAGCATTAAAGGTGTGCATCACTGTGCCTGAGATTTTTTTGCTTTTACTTGCTGTTTGTTTTATTCTTTGCCTTTTTTTTTAAAAAAAGATTTATTTATTTATTGTGTGTATGTGTGTGTGTACATGCCAGGCAAGGGCACCAAATCAAATTATAGCGGCTTCCACCAGCTGTAACTGTGCCTGCAGGAGACCTGCTGCCTTGCCTTCAGGGCATTTACACAATCCCCTCAAACAAAAAGTCAATTTAAAAATTTTCTGTTGTCAGTGTATATTTTGACATGTTCTCACAGACACCTAGGCAAATTCCTTGTCTTTGCCAGTGTGACAAGTGCATCAGAAAGCATGAAGTTCATGTGTCTTCAACATACTTGTTTCCTTTCCTCAGCTATTTGTAGGTTTTGAGGATCCTTTCGTACTGTGTTTTGGCTGTACAAACAATCTACACTCTTACTAGGAGAGTTACCTTTTGTGAAAATAGCTCTAAGAGATGTAAATTTTGTGTGTATGTGTTCATGTGGGGGTGGGGTGCCTTGAGAGGACAGAAGCTGCAGACATGAGGCCAGACAGGACTCGGGTCCCCTGGAAGAGCAGACCCAGCTGTTAACCTCCAGCCTCTTCACTCAAGTAGTTTTGAGGCACGACAAAGAATAAAACACACAGCAAGTAAAAGTAAAAGGGGTCAGGCACAGTGCTGCACATATTTCTGAAGGCCAGAGCTCAGCATCAGGTGTCTTTTCAACAGAGTCCTGCTGGCCTGGAACTTAATGATCCAATTAGATCAAGTGAACTAGTAATCTTAATATGTTCCTCTCCATTTACTTGTTTTGCAGAGTGAACCAGAAGAAATGCCTCCAGAAGCAAAGATGAGGATGAAGAATATTGGAAGGTACCATAGTATTACACAGCTATAGGGAGATCAAGGGAACGAGTCAGTTGTGCAGAAGCAGTCCCCGTGGCTGCCAGCCTGTCGTCTTTACTAGAACTAAAGTAGGACATATATCTGATCCTGTTACCAGGTCCAAACAAAGTACACATCGTTTTCTATTGTTAGATTTACTTATTTTTAGCTCAGTATATAGACCTGGGTGGACTTTAAAGTCACTGAGATCCACCCTCCCTCTGTCTCCAGAGTACTGGGATTAAAGGTCTGTGCCCCAACACTGCACATTTCTATGTTTTATACATCTTTGGATTTTTGTTTCCTTTTTACAAATGCTGGTGATAAGCCACCAAATTAATTTTTTAACCTTATTTGTGGATTTTAGGTCGCTTATTTTGCTACAGATTATTTTGTTTGTTTGTGGTGCTGGGCATTAAACTCAAAGTCTGGTAATCTGGATAAGTACTCTGAGTTTATACCTCCAGCTTTCAGCAACAGTTTTAGAGCTGCAGGGTTGTCTACTGTTAACTGATGTTAGCGTTACCTTAAGTGTCTGTTAAAAACTACACATTTGGTGATAGGCTGTAGCTCAGTGGTAGAGCTCTTGGCCAATATGCACTAGTTAGTCCCTAGACTTTCCACAAAAGGAAGAAATATCAGGGTGGGCCTAAAGATATATGCCTTTAATCCTCACACTCAGAAAGCAAAGGCAAGTGGATCTCTGAATTCTAGGATAGCCTGAGCTAACAGACACTGCCTTGAAAAGTCAAGACAATACAAAATACCTCACTCCCCTTTCCACTCTTGTCAGTGCAGACATGTTGAATGTGAAATCTTAACCCTATATAGAAAGGACATTAAAAGAATCTGTGCAGGGACTTCTGATAGTCTGTATTTATAATGAATGCTATGCAAATATATATTAATAAGTTTAAAATAGACCAAAACAACAATTTGAATAAATTGTTTCTTTTAACACAGGGACACACCAACATCAGCTGGACCAAACTCCTTTAATAAAGGAAAGCATGGCTTTTCCGATAATCAGAAGCTGTGGGAACGAAATATAAAATCTCATCTTGGAAATG
The DNA here is from genome assembly GCA_033318265.1 of Phyllotis vaccarum. Classification (NCBI taxonomy): domain Eukaryota; kingdom Metazoa; phylum Chordata; class Mammalia; order Rodentia; family Cricetidae; genus Phyllotis; species Phyllotis vaccarum. The sequence goes on along the minus strand of JARWLC010000019.1, from coordinate 59,635,336 downwards.
TCCATGACCAAGACAATTAAATGAAGTGTTTTGAGATTGGGGTATGGGTGGGTGCAGTTAGAAGGAACAGTCTCCTTTTGTAAAGAACGGTGTAAGACTAGCTTTGGAGCCGGCTTTTTCTTTTTTTTTTTTTTCTTTTTCCTTTTTTTTTTTTTTTTTTTTTTTTAAGATTGAGTGGTACACTAATAAATGAGAGTTTGAAATTAGAGGTAATTTATGTTTTGTATACAGATTTCAAGACATTTGCTAATTTTGTAGTTTTATGTGATTAGTTTCCAAAGGTTACAGATAATAAAGAAATCAGAAGTGGTACCTTTCTAAGAATTGCATATTTTTTTAGGCACAACTATTAGCACATTAAGAGGGAAGCCAAAAGTTACTATGTACTTACAGCTGTGAGGAGTTCCTCTCCTGACCCCATTCCCTCATTACCTTAACTGTCTGGCTCCCAGGAGCAGCCTCGGAGAGAGGGAGTATTGGATTGAGAAGACAATGTTACTGGACTATTGACGGAAAGTAAATTTAGATAAAATAAACCTTTTCCTATGGGCATTTCATTTGTTTTGGGTTATCATAAACTAGTATTGCATCGCTATCAGTGGGTATAGACGCTTTGCTCTTTGCAAAAGAAAAAAAATTGTCGAAAATTCTTATGTGAAGTATTATTAAAAGTAGCCCACTTCACTTTAATGGAGGTTGTCTCCATTCAGGAGTCTTCAAAGAACACTATTTACTACCAAAGTAAATGAGTATTTTGAATGTGCTTCTCTTGGTTTTTATTCTAGTCCCCATAAGCATTTCCACCAGAAACTTGAGGTAAATCATAAAGAAGCTGTTTCTTTTAAAGTAAAAACCCCCGCCAAAAATATAAATGTACATACTACTTTAAGTATTTGGTTGGTTTTTATTTTTAAAAGGTTTAAATACCAAAAAAGGGGGTGGGGAGTATATAACATTGTATGAAGACAGATAGGCAGTGCACTTTCTGTGACTTTTGAAGCATTTAAGTCATTAACTTATTAGATCCAATCTGAATTGAACTCACAAGATTGATTTGTACAATCCCATGGCTTATTTTAAGTATATACACACTGACCGGTAATCTCAAAAGCACATTCTGATGGCTGAGGTAGGACAGAGATGCCTCTTCAAACACATGTTCATTATGAAGTCTCTCATCACATAGACTCTTAGATTTGTGTGTTGCAAAGTGTTTGTTTTGTATTTTTGTATTGTATATGGGCTTTTTAATGTGACAGTTAATGCATCTTTAATAGTCACAGACAAAAGAAATGGTAAGATTTCCTTGAAAAATACAATGTTAAACTCAGAGGCAGCTTCAGTGAGTTTCATTGGTGGTAATTATTCACTAGGCATTTTTTAATGTAATAACTTCCAAGAAGCAGCCTGTGGATATTCCTAACGCTTTGTTCACTACATTTAAGTTTACTTAATAAACCCCAAGTAAAACAATGGAAATGTACATAGCACTGTTAGTTCTTACATAATTTACGTATATCAAGATAACATAAATTTAACTTTTACGTAGGCAAACTGTTCATTTGTCCATTTTACTGTTTGTTGAAATAACATCTCTCCTACATACTCTTTACTTGACTCAAATGACATATTAACCAGAAGTCAAGGTGAGGAGAGAGACGACTGAGCTGAATGTCTTTACTAAAAATTACAATAAATTTTTGTCAAACATGGTAGTGGTCTTATTTTATATTTAATAATCTCTACGGCGTCTTTGAAAACATTTTTTAAAAAACATTTTGTATGCATGAAATGCTGGCATGGTTGGGGGAGTGAAAACATCAATTTTATATAGATGCATGTTCTTACTCGTTAGATGTCAGAATCAATGTTAGCATTATCTGTTACTCTACCATACAGGTTCTACAGAGCCACACATCCCTTTATTCCCAGTCCAAGAGCCACTACATTGGTAGTTCATGAATTAACCTCTCAATAAAAAATAGGAAGACTTACTGGGCTAAGAACTGAAAGAACAGAGAAGCAGGGGAGCAGCCAGCGGTCCCTTCATGTACATGTACACAACTTGCACCGGTCTGTTCTCCCTGCCCACCTCTGGTCCTCACATTTGGCAGCAGCCCCCTTTCCTGCTCTTGCCAGTCCCTAGATTCCAGGTTTTGGCTTTTGTTCCCCACCCCCTTCGACTGGGTTTTCTTTCTCTGTAGCCTTGGCTGTCCTGGAACTTGGTCTGTAGACTAGGATGGCCTCAAACTCACAGACTCCTGCCTTTGGCTCTCAAGTCAAGGGATTAGAGGAATGCACTACTACTGCCCGCCTTCCCTAGATTCCTAGATAGAAGAAAAAGCAAAAATGTTCATTCTTTTTGTTTTCAGTTTTACGACTCAAATTTGCTTCAGCCTCTTAACAGATAATATTCTATGACCTTGTGGAAGAATGTTGGGCACTTATTTATAATAGGTCTCTCAATTAGAGGGGTGCAAAATATTTCCTTATTAAATCCACTTAGTGTGCTTTGGGTAATACCGCTGATCCATGTCTTATTAGCAAGTGGATGGTGTCAGTTCTGTTGCTGTTTTGGTTTTGGTTGGGCTAAGGATTGAACTTAGGTGTTTATGCACTTAAACTATGTCCCTAAATCTATCAACAGTGTTAACTTATAAAATGGTGTCTTATGATAGATTTTGCTAAATTATTTTTTGGTGCCTTTGAGCTTAATAATGAAATATATTGAGGTTAAAGATAAACACCCCTCTTTCTAACGTTTTCATTTTTCAGTTTATAGTCATATATTCAGTTTTTGGAGGAAATCACATGTAATTAGAATTTTCTTTCACTGTCTTTATAATACATAGGAGACTAAAAATATTTTGTTTTTCTTAAGTACTATATACATATTCAATAACTGAGAACCAGAAGTGGTGGTTGATTGCGCCACTTTGTTCATTTTATAATGATAACACCATTCCTTACATCTGACCAGAGGCTGAAATTTCCTAAAATACCTGAATTATTTCTGCCCTGATGTAATTGCTCTTATAAGCATAATGCTTGTCCGGTTTATTGATCACAGTTATTATGTGGTTTTTATCTTTCCAGTCTTAGCTACTCTTCATTGGAACATTAGTGCAACTAAAACATTTTATTTTCCTAAACTGTATCCTAATAACTAACTTTACAGTTTTCCTTTAATATCTTTTCTACCAAACTTGATTACTGACTCCAGATCACAGCTTGTTTAGGTTTAATTTAAATGTCACTGTTTTTGAGATTAAGGGATTTATTCACTTATTTAATTAGTAGACTAGTAGACTCATTTTAATATGTTAACTATGCCATCACATTTTACGGCTTTGTTTATGAGAATATGTAAAATGTTTGAATATTAGTATACTTCTGAACATTACCTTATATGTGATATAGTAAGCTACAAGGAGTTACATTTGGTCTTATCAGTCATGTTACCTGAATTATTTAATGAATTAAAATGATTTATGCTATCTGCTTTTTTATACCTTTGGTTCTTTTTCTATCAAAGTAGGTTGTAGTATTACAAAAAAAAAAAAAGTTTAAATGCTGTTATAGCCGGGCAGTGATGGCACATGCCTTTGAGCCCAGCACTCAGGAGGTGGAGCCAAGTGGATCTCTACAAGTTCGAGGTTAGCTTGTTCTACATAGTGAGTTCCAGGACAGGCTCCAAAGCTACAGAGAAGCCCTGTCTAGGGAAAAAAATAACAACAAAAAAACAAACATAAATCTTGTTACAAATGGCAAGAACTAAAGAAAGCCCACAGATAAAAACTTTTATTTCTAAATTATTAGTATGTGAATTCGTCTTTTGATGAAAATAAAATTGTTCATTTAATTAGATCTCTAGAAAGTATGAGATAGGAAACTTTACAAACTATTTACAGTAAGAATTGGAAGTACTGGCTCTGAAGGGTTGCTCACTTGTAGTAGCAGAAAACCTGGATTCAATTCCTACCACCTAAGTGGGGGTGTACAATCATCCATAATACTAGACATGCATGTGGTATACAGACATATGTAAGATCAATATACCCAGTAAACCTAAATAAAAAAAAAAAAAACCATTAGAAAGATAGTCAATGAAGTAACTACAAGTAAACCCTGTTATGATCCAGCAGGAGAGGGAGGGAGTCAGGAAAGGAAATGGAGTTAACATGGCTAAAATACATAAAATTAATGAAAACATAAATAACATAAGTTTTATACATACTGAAAATGCATGCCAATGAATAGCACTCCTTTACTTGAGGTGTAAACCAGCTAAAAACATTGGCCAACATTAAAAGTGACAGTGGACCTGTGCTCAACGTTGCTGAAGAATTCAAATTGCAGTTCCTCACTGAGTGGTCACATGCTGCAGAGTCCATGTAAAATAGTCCTTTGAGCAACCAACCCAGCAGAAACAAGCTGACCAGGAAGAACCAGTCAACATCAAGGTTATAGACTTCCAAGGATAAGGCCTTGTGTTGCTACAACAATAAAAATATCCCAGAATGGTAATTTATAGTTACTGTAATAAGAATACAGATCATTGTTTCCCAGGTCTGGAAGCAGAAGTCCAAGATCTAGGAACTTTGGCTTCTGCATTGAGCACTTGCTGCATTACTTGGCTAAAGACAGAAGAGCCACAAACAGCCCTTTTACAGCACTAACAATTCTTGAAGGTGGAGCCTTCAGGACCTAACAGTCATCTTCCAAAGGCTACTACTTTTTACTTTCTTTCCATGCATGGGTGTTTTTCCTCAGTATATGTCTGTACACCTAATACCCACAGAAGCCTCAAGAAGACACTGGGTTCTCTGGAACTGGTGTTACAGGTGGTTGTAAGCAGCCTGTGGCTGTCTGGAACTGAGCCCTGGTCCTTTTGCCAGAACAAGCAGTGCTCTTCATAGCATTTGGGCTACAACAGAATATTGTGTTGCTTTTCTCATCAAGTTTCAACATGAGTGGTGGACAAGGGGAAAATACTCAAAACAGAGCAGGCCTTGATGGAGAAGAGCTCTTAGCCCTTGAGAAAAGTCCAACAAAAGTAGCAACAAATTCCAAAACTTAGAAAATAGACTAAAAATAATGGTGCATTGAAAATTCCTTTCAATAGGTTTGCTAATAAATTATTTTTCAGCAGAGATGAGGGCTAAGTTTATATGTAAAGTAGATCTGTAAGGAATTTCAAGGTTTGATAAAATTATGAGAAAACATCAAGTGAGATTATAGAGAACTCAGTGGGTTAGGAGCACTTGGCTATTCTTAAAGAGGACCCAAAGTTTAATTGCCAGCACCTACATGGCAGTTCACAATTATGTTTCACTCCAGTTCCAGAAGATCCAATACCCTCTTCTGGCCTTCATGAGCATCAGGTGCAAAAGTGGTGCATAGACATAAACAGGTAAAATACCCATATACATTCATTAAATAAAACAGTAACCCTAGAGATTAGCTTCATATCTAGAAGTTTAAGTAACCTGGAAATTCTGCAAACAATCACTGCATTTTGAAATAAGTAGACAGAAAAAAAACATGTTATAGTAACTCCTATTATTCCAATACTAGGTAGTCTAAGGCAAAAACGTGAGTGCAGGACCACCCTGGGCTACAGAGCCCATCTACTTGGGCTACAAAAACACATTTGCATGCACACACAAATATGTTAGAGAACTAATTTCTACTAACAATAGAAGCATTACTTCACTAATATCAGTGATCCAAATTGCTTTACCAGCAGGAGCAGTAACAGAAAGGCTGGTATGTGTAGCTCAGTTGGTAGACTGTCTAGGATGTCTGAGGCACTGGCTTTGATTCTCAGTGCCACATCAACTGGATATGCCTGTAATCCCAGTACTGGTGATGTATGTGGAGGTAGGATCATCATAAGTTCAAACTCATCCTTAGCTACACATTGAATTCAAGACCATTCAGGACTACAGGAGACCCTTATCTCAAATAAATACTAGAGGTTATTTCTTCAAATACTCAGACTTGGTCAGGAGACAATTCACCTGACAACAAAGCAATCTATGTTTTTAAACAGAATCATTATAGGTAAAATAGACTTTTCCATATGGAATCATTACAACTGTACTGGACCAGTCATGGTGGCATAGACCTGTAATCCCAGTACTCAGGAGACAGAACAAATGCTACAGGTTCAACACCAGTCTGCCTGGTCTGCATAGCCAGTTCCAAGCCAGTGGAGGCTACCTCCTGACGCCTGTCTCAAAAACAAAATACAAACCAAAGTGATAGTTTAATGCTTAAGAGCACTTTGGGAGTTTGGTTCCTAGAATCCATGTTGGACAGATCATAACCACCTAATTATAGGAGATGCAACATCCTCTGGCTACCACAAGCACATACACATATATTAAAAATAAATAAATCCACAAAAATCACAAAACAAACTGCTTAAGTTTTGGAAGTGTCTTAATTTTTTTTCCTATGTTCAATTTAAATAACTGTTTAAGATCTATTTTTGTGTGTGTGTGTCTATATGGGTTTGTGCATAGATATGCAGGTTCCCTAGGAGACCAGAGTGGTCGTATTTCTTGAGAACTGTAGGTACAGGTCATGAGCTGCCTGATGTAGACAACTGGTACTCAGGTCTTTCAAATAAGCAGTATGAGATCTTAACTGGTGGGCTGAATCTCCAGCCCCTAATTGTATCCTCTTTCTCCCTGCCCACCTCTTGTGACTCCCAAGAGCTGGGATTAAAGGTGTGTGTCACTGATGTCCCACCTGTAACTATAAATTTAACCCAAAGTTGGCAGTTATTTGCTTTCCCATTAACTTTGTCATAGGAGTAAACTGAGTAAGAAGCTTTAATAAATTATTTTCCCCTAATGGTTACTTTTACCATATGTTTAATTTCCTTACTATAGGGATTGAGAAGACTGCTGGGGTGGGGGTGCCTTCTGTATAAGCCAGAGGACCTGGGTTTAGATATTTAGATTTCTAGGGCACAAATGTGGGCATGGTAATGCACATCTGTTTTTTATCAATGCTAGATGGGGTGAGAGGCATGACTTATCTATGCAGATTCCAGATCAGGCAGTGTAGCCAACACAGCAAGCTCAGGATGAGTGACATACTTTCAAGAAAGTAAGGTGGAGGGCTAACAAGATGACTCTAGTAAGGGGATGTAACTCACTAATATAGGACCTACATGGTGACAGGAGGAGAATCCACTTCCATAAGTTGTCCTCAAATCTCTACAAGTATGCCCTAACAAGTGTGTACCAACACACACACACACACACACACACACACACACACACACACACACACACACACTTACTTGAAAATATAAGTAAAAAAATAAACAATAAAGGAAGACACCAGATAAGGTTGACCCCTGGCTTCCACACTTGCACAAATAGGTAAGTGCATGTGCATAGATCACACCCACAAAAATAATATCCTCACCCTTTATAACATGTTAAATAATAGCTGGTATAGATTGAAAATGATGTCAAAGTCAACTCCAAAGCTTTGCTTTAACAAGACTGAACATCTTTTATTTACATATTTCTGACATACATTAACGATCTTATACATTTAACTAAATCTAACAATAGTGAAAATGAACATAAAAGACAATTTCAAATTTTAATCACATTGAAATACTCTTTCACTAACTGATGGACATGACCAGTGAATAGTCTATATGAAGTTGTGAGCTGTAAGTAGATTCACTTTTAAAACTGAAAGCCACACAGCTATTAAAACAACAACAAATTTGCAAATACACACATTACATATGCAAGAAAATGCATGCAGGGCTATCATGTAACTCCTTAACCTTAAAGCCATTTTGAAAGAAAACTGGAATAGGCATCTTAATAGTATATATGTACATCAAGGCACATTCATTTCTTGTGCTTTAGGAATGATTTACATATGATCTGTTTATATCTTAATTTTATACTTTAAGAAAGCTTCTAATACCTAAAAGCTTAATTTTAACTATTATAACTTGAACAATAGTTTTCTAGAGAAATGTGGCCATCTTCTCATAGTTATTTTCAAAATCTGAACTCAGAAAGGAGAAATTAAAAAAAACACACACACAAATGAATATAATTTAAAGTTAACTTTTCAAAATACTTTCAGCAACTTGATAGTACCATAATCAATTTTTATGTAACACAGTATAATGAGGGCTGCATTAAGAATTTTCAACATTCTGAAATTATCTAACAATTATATAACATCCATATTACCACTATAGATGTAGTTTTTTTAACAAATTTAAACAAACATGATATAAAAGGTAAAACACACCAAACTTAACCTCTTAATCTATTCATTCTTCAGCAAAAAAACAAAATCAGTTTTGATTTTTTTCCATTTATATTCCAATGTTATCAAGAAGAAACTCCCCATCAATAGTGTTTAATAACAGTACTTTTTTTCTCATGGCCAATTACTCGAAGAGATAGTACAGTAAGTCTTTAATAGACATCTCATGCATTTTAATGGTATTTTAAAATTAGATTTGTATTTGTGCATCCCCATACAGATAAATTATGCAACTTGATTACAACACAGAACTCATTAAGTGCTTCAAGACAGACTAGATCATCTGACTTAGAAGCAATTAAAATAAATAGTCAAGAATCATAGCTCTATAGCATTTTAAAAAATGTAATATACTTATGCATCTTACAGATATGCTTTATATTAGAATTTTTTAAATCCACAAACAACGAGTCACAGAACCTCTGTATTTTGAGAATAAAACAGAAGAAAAGCCAACCGTGCAGCCTTTTAAATTCAAAACATGTAATATAATAATGTCAAAATATAAATGAAATGCACATCTTTAAATTTTGTAGTTATTTATAAACATTAATTCATAAAAGGCATACCATGATCAACTACTTCCATCCAACTGATTTTTGTTTTCAATTTCTTTACAGAAAGTGGACTTTCCTACAGAACTCACTGGCCAGACAAGAAGTTTGGTAATGTCACCAACAGCCCAGTTTCACATACCAGGTCTACATGGGTGGTGACATAAACTGTAAACACATGCTCTCCAAGCTCAATGGCAGTCGTCTCGGTGGCTGCAGTACTACTCACTCTGCTTCAGGCATATGTGCCACTTCTACTTCCACAGTCTGAATGGCTTCTGCAACTTCAGACAGCTTCTGTCCTTGCTGCTGCGCCAGCACATAGTTAACCACTTGCATAATACTTTGGTCAGAAAGGGTAGACACCGAAGGACACTCTTCAGTAGCTGCAACCGCTTCAAGAACTTCCATCGTTTCTCCTGTTACTACTACAGTCTCAAGCTCTTGAGGCCCACTGCTCTCCTGCTCCTGCATGTCTGCAGTTAGGATGCTGACAGCATGTTCCACTTGAGTTCCTTGGTTATGAAACTGTAGAGTGTCTTTTTCCAGCATAATTTTGCAAGGCACATAGTCTCTGTGGAATTTAGTCATATGCTTACGAAGTGTTCGAGCATCTATGTAGGCTTCACTACACACAGGACACACATAGGGCCGTTCACCAGTATGTGTTCGGACATGACGTTTTAGTGACCTGGCATCAGCCCAAGCTACTCCACATGTTAAGCACTCAAACGGCTTAACTCCTATTTAAAAAAAAAAAAAAAAAAGGAAAGAAGGTGTGTGGGATAAGGTTCCAAATTCTAATATATACGAAAATCATCTTGCAAATATTCTATAGTACAGAAGTTCACAACCATTTCACTTTTATTACTATAATCTTTTAGTTAGCATCTAATAGTTTCTCCTCTCTTAGAAGTTAACTGTGAACAGTGTGAGCTTGCCATGATCTTATCCTTTAACTGCAATCTTACACTTCTAGGATAAGAGTCTCCAAATAAGTTTCAGACTCAGTTTCACTTAAATAAGACAAAGTAAGAAGGCCACTTGGCCCTCTTCTAGCAGGATAAAGAGAGGTTACCTTCATGGTTGTTCATGTGTCTCCTATACTCTCTCAACTGAGTGAATTTCCTTCCACACTGATCACACACCCGTTCCAGGTTTTGCTTTGCTCTTCCTTTCTTCCCATGGGTGGCTTTCTTTACATGTCTTCTGAATAAAGCTTTTTCATAAAATTCTTTGCCGCATATATTACACCTAAAATAGAAAAGACCCAAATTATTTTGCTCCAAACTAATAATGGACATAAGAATCAACTCAAAGTGGGTACATTTCTTACCAACTTTAGATACTTTTCAGACTGACTCACCTGTAAGGCTCAGTGACAGAATGGGACTTCACATGGGAATACCAATCTTTCTTCCAGCTGTAGCACTTATCACAAAATTGGCACTGAAATGGCTTCACACCAAGATGTTTGTTCATATGCTGGCGCAGATCTCTAGCTTCAAAGAAGCTTTTTTCACATCTGTTATAAAGTTTAATTACCCAATTGAATCATCTTTAAAATAAGTCTCCAAGAATTCACTACATTAAGTTTTTGAAGCTTCACAAAATTATTCAAATTTAAGATGAGAGAGAGAGATCTAATTTTTCAATCTTGCATCAAGAATGCAAGATTTAAACTCTTTGTAGAATACTCAAAATGCTTGAGAAGGCATCATGCAGAGTTCCCAACAGTTATCAAAGTGAGCCTACTGTGCACCCATCATCCCTTCCTCTTCTATCCATATTAGGAAGGACAGCTTCATCACTGATACCAGGAATGAAGCAATGATTTAGGCCTAACCAACGACAGTAACAGCATCCCTTGGTAGCAGCAATCGGCTTAGGGATGCCAAATGACTTAACTTGATCCAATCAGAGTGAAACTCGGGACTTTTACAGGAACTACCAGAAAAGAATCTTGACAATTTGGAAGCTGAGAGGATGAGAAGCTGAAACCACTGCCAGACTTTGTCCATATGGAGCCTGAGAGAAACCAGATACTAATCAATCTGAATCCAACTTAGACCAACCACTCAGACCTCCAGTCTTGACTTTTCATTCAAGCCAGTTAGGCTGGATTTTCTTTCACAGGCAACAACAACAACAACAGAAAAGTACTGACAAAAACTACCTAGGGCCAGGTGATGGTAGGGCATGCCTTTAGTCCCAGCACTTCAGGGACAAAGGCAGGCAAACCTCTGAGCTCAGGGCCAGCCTGGTCTACATAGCAAGTTCCAGGACAGCCAAAGCTGTCCACCGCATAATTGTTAGTATTTTTATTATTCTTATCATCATCATCATCATTTTATTTGGTCATTTGTTTTGAGGCAATAGTTTCACTTTGTAGCCCAACTATGTGCCAACCTGCCATTTTCCTACCTCAGCTCAAGTACCAGGTTATAGGCATGTGCTACCGTGGCCAACTCTTTTACTTTGAAATAAGAAATTGGCAAATGCAAGAGAGTAGGAAATGGCAAAATCCATTTATCCATAAAGTTTTAGATCAACTGGCTTGGGGAGTCTAGCAACTTATCAAAAGAATATATTGAATCTGGGTGTTGTAGAATATGCTTTTAATCCTAGTATCCTGGAGGCAAGCAGATCTCTTTTGAGTTCCAGGCCCACCAAAGAGTTTCCAAGGAAGCCAGAGCTTACACAGTGAAACCCTGTCCCAAAACACAGGACAGCCAGAACTAAACAGAAAGGCCTTATTTCAAAGAACAAAACAAAAAAGCTGATAATGGCCACAAATGGTTAATGGGCTGCAGAGCCAGCTCAGCAGTTAAGACCACTTGTTCTTGCAGAGAACTTAAGAGATTCAATCCTCAACAGCCACCCAATAGCTCACAACCACTTGTAACTCTAGTTCCAGGAGATCCAACATCATCTTCTTCCTCTGCATACCAGGTACAGACATGGTACACATACAAAACAAGCATGCAGGCAAACACCCATACACATACAATAAAATAAATACTAATGTCTAAGGTTTTATGACATTTTAAATTTACCATAGCTTTCTAAAGCTTAGTAGCAGCTTGAAGACAACAACCTGCATTCCTAATAAGGGTTGCTAATACTACAAATACCTACAGTTAAAGAACCAGGACTGTTCAGTTTTGTTTTTTCGAGACAGAGCCTCGCTACATAGTTCTGGCTGTCCTAAAACTCACTATGTAGACCTGCAGGCTGACTTCAAACTCAGAGAGATCCATCTACTCTGCCTCCTGAACGTTGGAACTAAAGGCATGTACACCAGGCCTGGCCTAGAACTATGACTGTTTAACTACTGGCTAGCTCAATAAAGGAGCTCACCTTTACTTTTTACTTATATCCCAACCCCCTCTTAACTGTGTGGAGTAGTTTGTTGAGAACATTTAAAACCAAACACACTAGCCAGTATCTCTTGAGGTCAAGTAATACATGTTGTATAAACCTAAATATCAAAATCATGAGAATGAGATGCTTTGAGAAATAAGAACTCTGAAAAATTCTTTATCTCTTTCTGGGAATTTCCCAGGACTGAAAACATGCTGAGATGTGATCTGCAGAGGCCCTGTGCTTGTCACTGACTGACTTAAATCTGCACAATATGCTAGTGAACACTAAGACAGCTGGCAAACTGTTAGCCTGATGCTCAAGGGAATCCTATCTGTACAAAACTGTGAAAGTATTTAAAAAAAAAAAAAAAAAAAAAAAAAAAAAAAAAAAAAACCGTCCCTTTAAGATTACGTTTTCTTTTTCTGGACAGGACAAACATTGTAGGTTTAGTCTCACTGTGAACGGAAAACATAATAGTGCTCCTTGCCAGCCATCCAAGAATCTTCGAGCACTTGGTGACCCCCAGATCAACTGGAGAAGCTGGGGCAGCAGGCAGATGCAGCGGGGAGCCTACTCAATGTGACAGAAGGTGATTACTAATTTTATAAATTCAACTTCAGTTAGAGAAAAGTTAGGTAATTTCGGAAAGTAAATAAAGAAGAGTCGTATGGAAAGAGAAACAATATTCCGTGTTTCCAGGAACCCTACAAAGGAGCCTGGCTGGTTGTGCACCTCTCCCCTACCAACTCCATCCCAAGGTAGAACCTTGAAAAGTCTCTTCCAATCACTTTTTAAAACTTCTTATAACAAGCTAACAGTAAGACCTAGGCAGACTGATAACTCAGTAAACTAAAATTACAGTACAAATAAACCAGGTGAGATAAGTGAGATTAACATCACATATTAAATACTTACTGAGTACAATGATAGCCTCGAACTTCAGGCTTTGGCTGGTGTTTCTTAAGGTGCTTGCTAAGTCCAGAGCCCCTGTGAAAAGACTTTCCACAAACTGAGCAAAAGTACTTGGACTCTCCTGTGAGAAAATGGAAAGCCATGTTATAAATCAAATAAGTAGGCCCTCTTTTCAATGTAATGTTGTATTTCAGAAGTTACAATTTTATCAAGATAAGAGAACACAGAAACAGTGTTATTTTACAAAAACCTAGGGGAAAACTTCATTAAATTTTCTATTTCTTTTCAAAACTACAGCACTATCAAGACACTTGACATACTGTGATAGTATTGTCACTGATACAAATATCTTTGCAGATGAGAGTTGAGTTACAGCATTTGAAACATTCATAGGAGAGAAAGGAGGAAAGACAGGAGCTCTCAATGGAGAAGAGGTGGACAGAGTGGTAACAGGAAAAGCCATTCAAAGGAGGTAGAGAGGGTAGCCTTTAGGTTAGGAGACATACCTACCTACCAAGCTATTACTGCTCCCTTCATCTCTGCCCAGCCTCCTGTTCTTGCAGTCCCACACAGAATAGAAATCCCATAATTGTGGCAGCTTGGCTCTCCCTGACACAGACTATCTGTCACTGTTATGAATAGGCTGACGGAAACAAAATTGGGACCAAGAATAGGGTCACTGCCATGACTACCTGATGATATGGTTTACAAGTTTTGGGAGGCATGGTGGCATACACCTTTAATTCAAGGACTTGAGAGGCAGAGTTCTAGGCCAGCCTGCTCTATAGCTGGAGTTCCAGGACAGCCAGGGTGAGGAATGATTAGTAGTAGATTAGGAATCCTTTATGAACTGCAGTAGTAATTGGGTTACATATGAGTTCAACAGTGCTGGGCATCACTACACTCTTGTTTTACAGCACATCTAAACGTAAGGATGTGAGGATTGGTGGGTAAAGCACTATGGCTAATCCTTTCAACTTCACTTCAATCCCTGGTACCCACATGATGAAGGAAGTGAACTGACTGACTACTGGAAGTTGTCCTCTGAGAGTCACCCAACTGCCATGTACATACAAACACATACAAAATAATTAAGTAAATTTACAAAAAACATTTTATAAAGATATAACAAATCAGAAATTATACTTAAGAAAACTTTAAAATTTTACTACTAAATAAAAGACTGCACACATTAACTTAAGAACATCTTAATATTATTACTTCTACTTGGCTGTTAAGAGAAATTTGAGAGAAGGCCCAGCTATGGAGACCAGACTAGCCCAGAACTTTTATGAAGCCCAAGCTGGTCTTGAACTTATCATGCTCCTGCCTCATGGTCCCAAGTGCTAGGAATACAATGTTCGAATATAACTACCAAGCAACATAATACTAAATTTAAAGTAGAAAATATAACCATGTCAGTAGTTTTTATAATTACCTGTGTGAATACTCATATGTTCCTGAAGACTCCGTTTGGTAACAAATGACTTGACACACAGTTCACACTGGAACTGCTTTTGTGACTGATGGAGACTTTGATGTAATTTTAGACCGTGCTTATAGATAAAAGTTTTTCCACAGACCTAAACAGAAATTTTTTAGGCAGCAAGATTTTATTAAAAAAAAAAAAATCCTAATGTATTAAACTATAATTTATCATGATAAAGTTAGCAAGATGACAATGCCCAAGATGAAGCCACAATACCAAGATTCTCAGCAAGCTAGCCCTTTTTTTTCATTCAGTACAACGGCCAGCTTTGCAAAGTACATATCTTAAAGAGTCATAAGCTCAATTAAGAACCCTTATCATTTCTTAAGACACCATATAAAACAGTTCTTCTCACTCTGGATGAAGAACAGATTATTTTCAATTTCTCCAATCCAATGGAGAAATCTTGTTAAATGCAGTGATATCAACAGCTCCAAGAGCTTTCACACTCTTTTTTCTGTGTTTATTTTCCATGGAACACGTATTTTTTGTAGTGTTACACTAAAGACAAAATGATAAAAACTAACATTTAGAGTTCAAACTTATGAATAAGGATTTCTTAGAACTTAACCTGAAAAATAATTGGGGCAACGGGAAAACAAAACAAAACAAAAACAGTGAGTAGCAATAGAAAAGAACAGACTGCCCATGAACTGAAAATACTAAATACTTATGAAAAGATCTGTGCCTAGAGAGGTTATGGAGCTCAGACCTTTCTGCTGCCGTTCTCATAAACTAATATATTTTCTGACTATTCTACACTTCTCTTTATTCATATGGATAACTGTAGCTCCTTTCTGCAATAGATGCAGACTATTAATCCGAACTAGGTCAAAATGAAGAGAGTAAATGACTGTGAATTTCTGAACTCCAACACTCATATAACTCAGAGAAAATCTCAGTGGGGGGGGGGGCGTTGGGTCTGTGAACACCAGAGGACCAGGATGTCTGCTCTAAAATGGTGTCTTCTCTATTTGTCAGGGAAACTGCACCCATGGACTCTCAACAATGAGGTTGCCTGAACAATACAATTACCTCCATAATGACATCAATGGACAAGCCAAAAATAGACAGGTGAAGAGCTATTGGGGACAGGGGCAATGACTGCTGAGAGAGGAGAACCAGTCTCCTCCAGGGACAAGTTCCCAAGTGGTCAGCCTTAGACACATGTAATCATGGATGAGAGGGACAGGAAGAGTTGGAGACAGGAGAAGGGGCATAAGTGATGCATGCAGTGCTCCTTTATAAAGTTTTAAAAACATTAAAAACAAAAGTACATTGGTCCCACAACTGTTTGATAATAAAAGCAGACCGCTATGTTTATGTAAAGCTATCAGTGCTGCTCACAACTCTCCCATGTTCCAAACAGACCAAAGCTGGGTAATCATAGGATTCTTTAACCCAGAGTTTTTGGCTTGTAATTACCCTCTATCCTTAGCAACAAGATAGCTTATGAAGGACTTTTTCTGAGCAGTATTTTCTTATGCCATACATTCTTTTTCACTATAGGTAATTTCTACTAAAGGCTAAGGGACGATTAGGGTGATGAACACTTATCCTCACCCAGTAAGTACTCTGGACACCAACACATTCCAAATTATAATTTCATATTAAAGACCACAAAAGGAAATCACATTAATGCAGGCAACAAACCAAACACAAGTTTCCCTAACATTTTAAAGAGTAAAGATGACCCATGTCATCACTACAGTGAATTTCCAATCTTCCTTTAAATAATGAAATCAGTAACAGGCCTTTACCTGGCATGCATGTGGTTTTACACCTGTGTGCTTTAGCATATGTATTCGCAGAGAGTATAGTTTAGGTAATGTCCTTCCACATATAGAACATATAAATTCTCTTTTGGTTCTTCCCTTCTCAGATGATGCTCCAGATGCCTCATTAGATGTGGAATTGGATGAAGTGGGTGCATCTTTTCTTGTATGTCGTATAAGGTGTGCTCGCAATGAGGCACTATACTGAAACTGTTTTTTACATAACTAGAAAAAGAAAAACAAAGTTCTTCCTATATAAAATGTTAAATGAACATTCACATTTCATTTTTCCAATTCTGGTTTATAATTATAAAAATAATTATAAAAATTATAAAAACAAACAAATACACAGTCCAAAAGTTAATATATATATGGAACTGGGGAAATGTCTTAGGGGGTTAAGTATTTGCCACCCAAGTCTGATACTGTGTGGCACAGAGCAACTTTTACACACACACACACACACACACACACACACACACACACACACACACACACACACACACACACACACACACACACGAGAAAGGCTAGGCCATATGAGACCCTGTCTCAAAAAAATAAGAAGTACTAGGTACCAGAGTATAAAAATGAAAAGGTTAAAACTCTGGAGAGAAGTAAATATTTAAGAGAGCACAGTTAAAGTAGGCTTGAGTTGGGTCTTAAAGGAACATTAGAGCGTCATATTAATTAGGACAGAGGGCTTGCTGAACCTGTTAGGTCTTGGGTTTGAATCCTGACACAAGCACCAAGAGACCACTAGAACACGTGTAAACAATGAGAGTTTTAGGTGGAAATGAAATCGGGACTAGAAAAAGTAGACAAGTTAAGACTATGACAGTCTTCAGATTTTATCTTTTAGTCTGAGGTTCATATGTGAGGATATATATGTTCACCATAATAAAAATTTTATGTTAAAAAAAAAAAGGTCTCCTGACTCACTATTTCCGTATTGGCCTCTAGAATTCACGTTTATGCTTCCTGGTGTTTATTTTTCTAACAATATTTTTCTAACACCGAGTAGAATGCATATAGAAGCTGGTCCTCTCTATACTGCGTGTTATTGACTGCCACCATCTCCCTTTAATAATATAGTTCTCTCACACTAATTACAGCTAGTTCATATGAGATCCGTTTTGTTTGTTTGAGATAGGTTCTCCCTATGTAGTCTGTCTGCCTAGAACTTACTCTGAAGTCCAGGGTGGTCTTAGAAGTCCTGACTCTCCTCTTGCCTTTGCCTCTGAAGGCTAGAATTATATAGCCACTACACTTGGTTACTGGTCATGAATGCTATTAAACATGGGCTCCATGATACACTTTGATCCTTTTGCTTTTTATTTTCTGCTTTGCTTATGTCTGTTTATATTTACCAACTGATTACTAAAAATCTTCCCCACTTTAAACACATTGTCCCCTGCCTTCCTGAACTTCACTCTGTTCATCCATGTCCCCCAATGGAAATCTTGTAATAATAATACTTTCAAACAGGTTTGTTTTTGTTATCCAGTGTTCTAGGCACAACGTTTTTGTTTGTTTATTTTTTAGACAAGGTCTCTCTGTGTAGTCCCGGCTTGCCTCAAATTCATAGAAAGGCATCTGCTGCCATTTCTGAATGCTGGGATCTAAGGCATGTGTGTCAGCATGCCTTGCACTAGTTTTAAACGTTTAAGATAAACACGGGGTTTCCCTCCCTTCCTATCCATGCTCTAGAAACATAACAATGTAATCATCTTATGTAGTTCACTCCTATCCTCTATTTTCTGAAACATAAGCCTGTAGGCTAGGTCTTATGAACGAGCTGTATTTAATTGTACATACCAACTTTTCTGAGGTATCTGTTACTATCTAGATGTTCTTCCACTTACATTGGGTAACATCTTAATAAATCCGTCACAGTCTTCAGGTTAGACCAGTGTTTGCTGTAGTCATCTAATTTATGTAAAGCTGCTGTTGTCCTCAAGGTGCTATTGTCCCCTGTGAGCATCTGACACTCCCTCAACCACCTTTTCTGTTACTGTGACAAAATACAGTACAAAGTGACTGAAGGAGACGGTGCTGAGCACAGCTCTCTGCTTCCTGACTATGGACCTCATGTGGTCACACACTTCCTTCAAGCTCTCGCAGTCGTGACTCCTTACTGGAATGGACTGGACTCGTCAACTGAGAGCCGAATAAAGTCTTTTCTCTTCAATGCCTTTTGTTAAGAGTATTTTACCACCTGGGCTGTGGTGCCACAGGAGAGGTAGAGGGAGGTGAATCTCTGTGAGTTCAAGGCCAACCTGGTCTACAAAGTAAGTTCTAGGACAGCCATGACTATTACACAGAGAAACTCTGTCTCAAAAAACCAAAACCAAACCAAACAAACAACAAAAAGTTCTAAGGAATATGAAAAGACCTGTACATATTTAGTATGGCTAAAATAATGTGTATTTATGTGAGGAGGTCTTTTTTTCTACATGTATGTATTATGTACAGCTCATTCATGCCTAGTGCCTGCAGAAGTTAAAGAGAGACAGATGCAGTGGAGCTGAAGTACAATTACTTGTTAGCTACTATGTGAGTAAGTCTTCTGTAAAAGCTCCTCACGGCTGAACCACCTCTCTGTCCCCTGCCAATATTTTTAACATGCACTGGTTGAATCCATGGGTATGGAATCTATCAATATATGAGGCTTGATTGTATTTGGTTGCTTCATAGATGAAACAACTTCTGTCTTACCTAAATCATATGTTGTGGACTTTGGTTTCTCCTTAAACTCACAAAGCCCCTTTTAAGGTTACAGTTTTGAGTTCTAATATCACGGGACTTGGAGTAAGAAAAGAACTTGAAAGGTTGATATTCAGTAAGTAAACTTTTCCTTTTTCTGGTTTGGGATAGCTATCTACCATCACCGGACAATTATAATATTTTTAATAATATAATATTTTTCCCCAAAGAGAAGGGAGATCCATGGCCAAAGCCTGGTAATTATTTCTAATCTCAAAATAATCAGTAACATCAATTCTTGGTACTTACTGGTTCTCTAACACAAATGTGATGTATTGGAAATCTACTTCACATTATACATATATTAGTGGGCAGATTAAGTTACCTAGGTCTCTTCTGCTACCTTACCTTTGCAAGTGTTTGCCTACACGTATGTATGTGAATCAAACATGTGCCTATGGATGGCTGTGAGCTACCATGAGGGTGCTGGGAACCACCACTGGGTCCTCGGTAAGAATAACAAATGTTTCTAACTGCTGAGCCATCTCTCTAGCCCCAAGCTTAGTGCTGTAAGAATCATCTTTTCTCTGTCCTTTTCCTGAAGAGGCCCAGGTGAAAGAGTACTCAAGTGGGGCAAGTAAATGACATGAATCAGAATCGTTTAGCAATATAGGAAAGGGTCAGGGGTCGTGCATGCCTGTTATTCCAATACTTGAAAGCCTGAATTGGAAGGATTGCCTCAAATTTGAGTCTAGCCTGTGCTACAGTATAGGACTTCATCTACTATTTACAGCACAATAAAATGAATTTCATTTACAAATTAGGATCATTTTCAGTTAGCTCTCCAGATACTTACCGGACATTTGTAATCTCTGGCTCTTTCATGTTTCAATGTATGCATTATAAAGGCATACCTCCTTTGAAAAGTCATTCCACATTCCCCACATTTATGAGATGTTTCTTCAGTATTCTCCTTAGTGTCCCTTTTGGGTTGTTTCATCTTTTTTCCTCTTTGAACTAATTTCTGGGCCACCTAAGCAGACAGAAAACAAATCTAAGAAAACTCACTTGTTATTTTCTTTTTTTTGAGGCATGGTCTTGCCAATAGATCAGGCTAGCCTGGTATTACGTAGCCTAGATTGACCTCAAACTCATAGCAATCCTCTTGACTTACATACAACCCCATGTCCAGCTTCAGGATCATCATTATAGTCATGGGTCATGATATATATTTTTAACACAATGCTTCAGGCAGTAAACTGCTTCCCCACACATTCAGCCTTCTCTGTACATCGTCCCTCCTACAGTTTTTACTGTAGGCATGAGTTCATTATTAGAACACCTTCAGGCTAAAGTAACCACCCACTCCCCAATTTCTATTTTATGTCATACCTGTTGAACTGCTGACTTAGAAATGGCTTTCCGTTTCTGTAGCTTTTTCTCCATGCCCTTGTGCAGCCGGATGTAGCCCCCTTCATTAACAGACCGCTGCCTAAGCCTACTTCTGTAAGTATCATCATCTGGGCCTGAATCTGTCTTTTCTGTGGTCTCAGTTAGAGTTTCCTGATCTTTTAAAGGTTGCTCAGGGCTCCGACTATGATCTTTGGTACAAACATCCTCAGGTGATGTGTCATTTCCTATGTCACTGTCCTCTTGAGAAATGCTGATTACATTCTCTTTTGAAATTTCAGGATGGACATTAGCAACTGCGCCATCTTCTTCTACGGCTGCAGTCTCCATCTCTGGTTGGTTAGTATTTGTTGCTAAGCTAGTAGTTTCTACTTCAGAATGGGGATCAGTTACACATTCTATAGGGGACACACTAGTTTCAGCCTCTGGAGAAACCTGAGGCGCAGACTGCCGTCCTGGCTCCCCATTCTGTTCTGTTCCTGGCAATTCTCCATTTACCAGCAGTACAATTTCACAATGCCCAAGTTCACTTGACAGAGCACTGGGTGCTTCATTCCTAGTCACAGGTGGTGCTGCAGTTCCATTGTGGGCTGGTAAGTCCTGAGTAGACGCGACAGTTTGAACTTCACCTTTCTTATACACCGTTAGCTGCTTCTCTTCCATTAGTTTATGTACACTTTCACAAATTTCTAAAACTTCTGACATAAAAAGATGTCGAGCTAAGACAGCTACATCAGCCATGCTACAAAAGTCAAAACTTAGTACAGAGGTATAGGCAAATTCCAGCAGAGGAAGGAAGCTTGCTTTACAAAAGCCTGTGGGTAACAAGAAAAAGAAGGAATAAAAAAGTTAATCATCACAAAACTACTTTCTAAGAATATAGATTTGTGATAGAAAAGAATATAGTGAAAAGCCAATTGTTACTATTATTCTACAATTAGTTACCACTGAATGTTCTCTAATTTCTGGCTGTGATTAAATAACCTTGACTAACTCACATCCATGAACTGAGTCTCTAACCCACTATAAAGAAGAAAATAATAACAGACTTACTACCTTAAAAGTTGTTATAAGGCAGCCATTTTCAAACTGTATTCCTTGGAACCCTGGGGGTTCCTCAATTCCCTTCAAGAAACAGTTGCTGGAGAATAGAGGGTAAAAAAGGGGAGGGGTAGGAAAGTGAATAGACAGGGACCGACCAACCTGTCCCCTTACCTTTCTTCACTTATTATAGATAGCTATATTTTCTAGTAGTGGTAATCCATATAAAAATTTAACTGAACTAAGTGTTCTACATGTGCATATTAAAAACAAAAATTTGAAGCTAGTGAGATTACTTGGTGGTAAAGACACTTGAGGTCATTCCCTAGACCCCACACGGTGAAGGAGAGAACCAATTTCTACAAATTGTCTTCAGACCTCTACAACTGTGCCTTACCCACATCTACACCCACATAACACCACCCATACTAAACAAATGCATTAAAAAGCAACCTCAATTTTGAATGCAAAGATGGAGATATAGCTCAGTTGCTAGAATTCTTCATCACCTTAACACATAAAACCAGGGGTGGTATATCCCTGTAATCTTAGCATTAAGAAATTGAAGAGATCAAAGTTCAAGGTCATCTCTTATACTAAATAAGGTTCAGGGCCAGCCTGGAATACATAAAACCTTATCTTCAAAATAACAAAAATTACTTTCTGCAATGAATCAGGTGATAAATACTGCAAGTCATAAGGTTTCTGTCATAACCACTCTACCATGGCATTATAACTGAAAAACAGATTAAATGGGTATAGATGCCCAAGTTCCATTACAAAAGTAGAAAGGATAGATATGATGTAGGAATGTCTTTCTGTATGCTGTGAATATCAATTTTTAAAGGAGCTGTTTTGGCCAAGGCAGGCACTGTAGAGGTAGGTGGAGGAATCAGCATAGGTACAAGAAAGAAGGCAGAGTCAGAGACAGACTGAGCCAGTGGCCCAAGAAGAAGCATGTAAGGAACACAGGTGAGCCACGGGCCACGTGGCAGACAGATTCATGGAAATGGGTTGATTTAAGATGTAAGAGCAATGTGCCTGAGCCATAGGCCAAAGAGCATGAAGTTAATATAAGTGTCTGAGTCATTTTGGGGGCTTGAGCAATGGTGGGAGGCTAAGGGGTCTGGGGCTGCAGGTCTGTGGGTTTGGACCTCTGGCCGCCCGGGACCAAGAAAACCTCATTGTAACATAGATACTGAGTTACAGTTTGCTTATCCTACATGCAAGGAATAAAATAATTATTGTATAATCATTAATTAATGCCATGAAGTAGTGAATTGGTTCTATTTGATTCTCAGTGCTTTACTTTCATTAGTTACTTTAAAGTTTCTCTCTCACACACACAAAGACACACGCACAACACAGACACACACTAAAATGCAATAAAAAAGCACTAGACAGTGCTGATTCTAATTCTATTTCCAAAAACAGATAGTGATGATGTTTTATAAGACTACAAATGAAAGTCAATACACAGCACACCTGCCAAGGACCTAGATGCAACTCCCACTTTTTCCTGCCTTTGTGGAAAGAGAGAGAGAGAGAGAGAGAGAGAGAGAGAGAGAGAGAGAGAGAGAGAGAGAGAGAGAGAGAGAGAGAGAGAGAGAGAGAGAGAGAGAAGAGAGAAGAGAGGGGAAGAGAGAGAGGAGGAAGAAGAGAAAAGAAAAAAGTGCTTATCTTTGTGAAGTTTGTTTTTAGGTTAAACTAAGTTATGGGTTTCATGCTAACTTCTTTATATGTGGACTTATACTTCTTTCTTCCCTTGTGGCTCCCTATTAAACCCTTTAGACAGCACCTTCAGGGACCAGAAGAGGGAGGCAGATCCCCTGGAATGGAAGTTATAGAAGGGTGTGAGCTGCCATGTGAGGGCTGGGAATTGACCCCGGTTCCCCTGGAAGAGCAGCCAGTTCTCTTAATCACTCTGGCAATTTTAATTTGCATTCCCCTGGAAGCTAAGGATATTGAACACTCAAGTTTGAGTTTTTATTAGCCTTTTCATATCTTCTAAGAACTGTATTCAATTCATTTATCCATTAGTTGGCCCTCTCATTAGATTTTTGTAGTTCTTCATACATTTGGTTATTATTCTTAGTCTGACATATAGTTGCTAGTCCTGTTCTTCCTGTTCTGTAAACTGTCTCTTCATTTTAAAAAATCTCATTCATCAGTTCTTTCAAAAAGTCCTTGCCTATGCCTGTATCTTGAAAGTATCTTCTCCAGCAGTTAGAAATTTCAAGTCTTACATTAAGATCTTTGATCCATTTTTAATTGATTATTTTGGTAAGAGATGTGGATCTAGCATCATACTTCTTGAACAGATCCAGTTTGCTCAACACTATGCTGCACTAGCTGTTCTCTTCTCGTGCCTGCCTATCAAAGGTAACGTTCTAACTACATGGGTTCATTGCTGGGCCCTCTGTTGTCTTCCACTGGATGCTGTGCCAGAACGGTGCTTTTTTGTCACACTGGCTCTGCATCGTCCGTCATTCAGGCTAGGAGTTCAGGGATCCCCAGCTGCTCTGTATGCTAAGGACTGCTTTTGCTACTTGTACTGTTTGGTTTCCATATACAATTTTTACTGTGTTTTTCCAAGTTCTGAGAATAATGTCATGGATTTGGTGGAGATTTGTTCAATATGTACATCTGGGAATATAGCTATTTTTATAAAATCCATTCTGCCAATCTGTTCATGTGCAGGTCTTTCAATGTACTGTCTTGACAAGTTTCTTTTTACAGTCATCCAGATATTCTTATTCCCACCTCACCCCATATACCACGTGTTTTCAGGACAGCATATCCTCCTAAAACATAAAAATAAGTTACTTTATGGAGCTGAACTGTTAGACAGATTTACTACAGAGACAAAGCAAATGTTTTTTTATCCAAAGTATATAAAATATGGAGTTTTTTATATATGGACAGAGGACAGATAGGTCATTAAATCATATACTAACAATAATGCATTTTGATGTTTTACCTCATGTCTTTTTAATTTCTACATTCAAAGATCTAAAAGGGAAAAGGGAAATTTAGTCATAAAGTTTCCCATGGAAGAAATTCCAAATGACTAAGTATCTAGAATAAGTGACATGTTTAAAGTACCATAAAGTAAGTATGAAATTGGGCTGGAGAAACAGCTCAGAGGTTAAGAACACTGGCTGCGTTTCCAGAGGTCCTGAGTTCAGTCCCCAGCAGCCACATCGTAGCTCACAGCCATCTATAATGAGATCTGGTGCCCTCTTGCAGTGGGCAGGGATACATGCAGACATAACACTGTATACATAATAAGTAAATACATCTTTAAAACAATGAAATGTGCCTTTAATCCCAGAAAGTACTTGGGGATGAAATGCCTAACTGAGAAAAGGTACCAAGCCACATGGCTAAACATAAGGTAAGAATTATGGGTTGATTTAAGTGTAAGAGCTAGTTAGTAATAAGCCTGAGCTACCAGCTAAGTATTTTTAATTAATATAAGCTTCTTGGTGATTATTTTGAAGCAGCCATGGGACAGGGTGAGACACAGAAACTCTGGTTACAAAGCTAAGTAAGAGATGGGCAGCCTGTTCTCAGGACACGCCTCCAGCAGAGTCAGCAGCAACAGAAAAAAGAAAAAAAAAAAATTCTTCCACACATTCACTGAACAACTCAAGAGGGCTGCAGCTGGGTATCATCTTGACAGAGAACCAATTACTAAACACAGAGCTCCCATGGATGCCTAATTACAAAAACAATCGCAGGATAGGAAACCTCAAGCTGACCAGATTCTAGCTAATACCAATGTTCCTCAAAATGTCTATAATATAGAAAAGGAAGTGACACCACACCAAGCTCATGCTATGAAACCACTACTAATAACCCTGGAATAACATTAGATAAAAGCATGAAACAGACAAACAAGTAATAAAAGAAAAAGAGACCACAGACAGATTTCCCTAGTGAACACAGATATAAAAATTCTGAGCCAGGCATGTGACACATGCTTTTAAACTCAGTACTTGGGAGGCAGAGGCAGGCAGATCTCTATGGGTTCAATGTCAGCCTGGTCTACAGAGTGAGTACCAGGACATAGTAAGACCCTGCCTCCAAAACAAAACAAGAAAGAGAAGAAAAAATTCTCAACAGTATTATTGTAAATTAAGCACGTTAAGGGACTAGATATAGTCAAATATGTCTTTGACCCTAGCACTCAGGAGACAGAGACAGGCAAATCTCTATGAGTTTGAGGCTAGCCTGGTCTTTACAGTGAATTCCAGGACAGCTAGAACTACACAGTAAGACACTGCTTCCACCCCCGACAGAGAACATATTAAAAACCTCATGACCCAACTGGTTTCATTCCAGGGACTCAAAACTGATTCATCAAATGCAAATCAATAAAGCATAATACAGCACACAGACCTAAGATAGAATCAGCATGAGAGCAGGTCATGGTAGCCTTTAACACACAGGAGGCAATGGCATCTGAATTTCTGTGAATTAAGGTCAGCATGATCAACATACCAAGTTTCAGAACAAATAAACTTTATAGATACATATTGCCTAAAAAAATAAAATAAAATAAAGAAAAGAAATAATCCAACCACAAATAATTTCAATTGATAGCAATATATAAGATCCCATGTCTCACAAAACAAGAAATTAAGTAGGCAATTTTAAAGTATTATTTTCACTCAATATAATACTACTAAGCTGTGGATTTCTCAGTTTCATTCCAGTTCCAGAAATAACTCTATTACAAATCCCTAACCTAAGAGGCAGTGTTAAGAAATGACAGTCTTTCTGCCAGGCTTGGTTGTACATACCTTGAATCCTGGTGCTTAGGAAATGAAGGGAGATGGATCTCTGAGTTCAGAGGCCACCCTGGTATATAGAGTAAGTTCGAGGACAGTCAGGGCTACACAGAAACCCTTGGGGGGAGAGAGACACCCCCCCACACCCGAAATAACAGCCTTTCCACAATAATCTTAGAAGCTTTGCTTTAAAAGAAACTTCTCCACTGAGGAAACAGACCTACATTTTGACATACATTCTGTTTGTTTGGAAGATAAACATATTTTTCCCCTTCTAGAATATGCTTATTAATAAACAGCGAAGGGTATTTAAAAAAAAAAAGTCTTACCAGAAAGATCCACAACTGCTTCATGACTAGAAACAGCTCCCTTCTCAATAAAAAGATCTCGGAAATATTCACTATTTGCTGAAAGAACAGACTTATGAGCTTTGTACTCTTCTCCCTCAATTAACAATGTAACGTCACAGAATTGGTTGGAAAGCCTCTGCTCATTCAGCTGTTTCAGAACGGCCTGGCAATGTTTTGGAGAAGAACGTTTTACCACTCCTTTGGTATCAACCTGTCAAAATATGTTTGAGATCAAGAGGTATAATATATATATCACCTACATATACTATTAACAAAAGTCCATTACTTTTTAACAGGCAAATAATTTGTTATCTGTATACTTAAGTAAAATACATTACTATTTTCTGCCTTTTAAAAAGACAAGGTCTGTGTAGTTTTGGTTAACCTAGAACTCATTATGTAGAACATTCTCGAACTACCAGGAATATAATAGAGACCTTGTCTCCAAAAGAACCACAACGACCTCCTAGCAGGGAAGACAGAACTGTAGCTCAGTAAGGCCAAGATTTGACCCCAGCACCTCATAAACCACAATGAGTACCATGTCTGTAATGCCAACACAGAAGGTAGGAACATCACAGTGTCAACATCATTCTCACCTATGAACTATCTCATGGCCAGCCTTGACTACATGAGACCCTGTATCAAAAGCACTAAACAAGAAGAAGTTCAGAGGAATTTGCTATGCAACCCATGGTCTAATTCAGAAAAATATTATGTAAACCTGTCCCAGTGTATCATTTAAAAAGGGAGGAGTTAAAATCAGGACACTAATTAAGAACAAATAGAATACTACATTAACTGTGAATAATTATGTTCAACAAAGAGTAATAACTAGTGTACACTTAGCTCATATGACATAGTAGGTAATGTCTTATGTAAGCTTTACTTTAGACCAATGTTCTCAACCTTCTATTGGTCTTGACCCCTGTGGGGGTCACAAAACCCTTTCTCAGATATCCTAAATATCCAATATTAAAATTACCATTCATATAACAGTAGCAAAATTACAGCTTTGAAGTTCAACAAAAACAATTTCATAACTGAGGATCACCATAATACGAGGAAGTGTATTAAAGGTCACAGCATTAGGTTGAAAACTGCTGCTGTAGACAAATGCATACCCCAGATTCAGCACTCATAGTCTAACATGTTGCTGGCTAAGAAGGAAAACCATCAAAAACTTTAAGACCGAAAGTTAAATAGAAAGCACACTTACAAATACAAGTTCATGTTTGGATACTGGCTTCTTTTTTGAAGACTTGGAGGCTGTGGTTGGTGGTGAAGTGAAGTTGCTTAGGTCATCCTCTGATTCATTACTTTCTTCTCCAGATTCAAGGTCCAGTCCCAACTCTTCCAACATCTCTGAAGCATCTGATATTGGCCGGGATCGATCAAGCTTCTCCTGGCATTTGCTACACTGTTTTATGTAATCTTTAACTTGCTTTAGAATACCTTCAGTCAGAAATAAACAAACATCAAATTAAGTGTTCCTACTTTAAATTAAAAATGCTATAATTTTATGAATATGCTAAATTATTTTCAGATGCATATATGCAAGCACACTCATTATCCATAAAGAATGTAGACTGCATTCTTCAGAATGTGAGATATATTACCTCAAAATTGTAAGCATATGAATTGTGGTTTTTTTTCCACATTGAGACAGACTTTTTCTTATTTATTATCAGTATTCAATTTCCTCCAGCATAGAATAATTATATATTCCTGCCCATTTTTGTGTATTACAAGGCATCCATGCAATAAGATAGTTGTCATTTGCACAATGTTTCTGTCAGCTATGGGCCAAATATATGACACACTATCTAGATTCATGGAAGTGCATTCTATGTTCACAAAACCACAAAAATCACCTAATGCATTCCTCAGTACCTACAGTATGTCCCTGCTGTTAAATACATGAAACCAATACTCTTGACCTATATGAATAGTTAATATGGCTCAAGCCATAATGAGAATTGTTCCAATTATTTTAAAATTGCCACTATATCTCATGCAGAAATAAGTCTGTTGAGCTGGAGAGATAGCAAAGCAGTTAAGAGTACTTACTGCTCTGCCCAAGGACCTGAAATTAGTTCCCAGCTGGTCAGGCAGCTCACAACTGCCTGTAACATCAACTCTAGCAAACCCCTCTTCTGGCCTATGTGGACAATCTCTCTCTCTCTCTCTCTCTCTCTCTCTCTCTCTCTCTCTCTCTCTCTCTCTCTCTCTCTCTCTCTCTCTCACACACACACACAATTAGAAAAAAGAGAGAATTTTTTGTCTTTAAGCCTCTCAGACACTAGCATACAACTGTATTGATCTCCAAGTCTATACCTTTGAAAATGTTGTTTCGATAGTTATACTAAACCTCAATCCACTTATTTGTATGTGTGTGCTAATTTGTTTAGTGCTGCTTTATAACAGAGCATCAAAGATTGAGTCACTAGCAATGAGAATTTATTTGGTCAGTTCTTAAAGCTGGGAATCCAAGACTAAAGGCCAACATCTGGGGAAGACTTACTTCATTACAGCAGAAGCCCTGTGGCAATAGCAGCTAGAGAGGTTGACTCCTCTGTCACTCCAAACCTATTCTCCATAACAAACCCTACTCCTGTTATGATGACACTAACTAAGTAAGGATATTGCTATTAACAATCGTGCATAGAGGAGGCTAGAGAGATGTCTCAGAGGTTAAAAGCACTGGCTGCTCTTCCAGAGGACCTGGGTTCAATTCCCAGTCAAGCACATGGTGACTTACAACCATCTGTAATGAGATCTGTGTCCTCTTCTGGCCTGCAGGCACATATACAGGCATATATGCAGGCAGAACACTATACATAATAAATAAATAAATCTTAAAAAAAATACTGCATAGAAATAAAATTTCTAACACATAAATTTTGGGTTGATAGATTCAAACTACAGCAATTGTAAGTCAACAGATTTGGCAAATTCCTAGGTTCAGTGGATCACTGTAGAAGTGAGAGTTTTTAATACAACCATTCTTTATCTTTAAAATAAAACCTAAAGGGGCTGGAGAGATGGTTGAGAGATTAAAACCACTAGCTGCTCTTCCATAGGACCCAGGTTCAATTTCCAGCACCTACATGGCAGTTCACAACTGTTTATAACTCCAGTTTCAGGAGATCCAGTACCCTCAGACATACAAGTACAAAAACACAAATAGACATAAAATGCGTTTATTTTATTGTGTGTGCTCAATCATGCTGTAGCATGGGAGTGAAGTCAGAGGACAACTTTCAGGAGTTAGTTCTCTTCTCTCTTGTGGGTGAACTCATGTTGTCAGGCCTGGCAGCAAGCTCCTTAACATGACTAGCCATCTGTCTAGCCTCAGTGCAATGATTATCTAAAAAAAAAATTGGCAATGGTGGCACTCACCTTTAGTCCCAGCACTTAGGAAGCTGTGGGGATATTTTCAAACATAATAAAAACAGTCAGAGATATACGAGGGTTCTACCCACAGTCAGTCTAGGAGGATCCAACAGTGGTAACTCACACCTTTAATCTCAGCACAGGGAATATCCTGGGAGTTATGCCCTTAATCCAATCTGAGTTCCAGGCTCCCAGGCAGGCAGTGGTGGTGGCATGCCTTAACTGAGCAGAGAAAGTATTTAAGGCAGGCATAGAAAGACAGAGCAGGCAGGAGAAGCCATGAAGAGTGAGGCTGAGGAAGCTGGAAGACAGCTGGGTGAGATCTGACTGTGGGGTTTCTTCTCTGATATCTCCGCCTTTCCCAGAGATTTGGCCCTGAGTTTCCTTTATTTGTGCAAAAGGAATCAGAGGCAGGCAGATAGATCTCTGTGAGTTTGAGGCCAGCCTCATCTACAGCCTGAGTTCTAGAATAGCCAGGGGTGTCTTGAAAAATTAAAAAAAAAAAAAAAAAGACCACTCCTTTAAATTTATGTGTATTTTATATTTTATGCATATGAATGGTTGGCTGTGAAGGGCTCTAGCAGGCCTAAGTAGGGCAAACATGGTGCTGGCAGGCCTTGCCTTTCTTCCTACTCTTTTCCTTGTAAACCAAAGATTACCCCTAAAACTGGCCACTTAAGTCTGTTCCCTTATTTGGGCACTTTCTTATGCCAGACTCATTCCTAAGGCTGATACCAAGGCCCAACAATCAAAGTAATAAAGTTCAGTAGTCAAAAGCCCCTCTAGTCTACCTAGTTAATGTGACCAATAAGCACACTACCAAATCCTAACCTATTCTAGCATAACCCTTGTGTTGATATGCTGTATCTTTAATAAAAGTAGTCTGGAATATCAGAGGACAAAGCCACCCCAGAACCAAGCCATGAAGGTCAGAGTGGTGACCTTTAATTCCATCACTAGGGAGGCAGAGATCTGTCTGGATCTCTGTGAGTTCAAGACCTAACTGAGCCATGGTGGCACACACCTTTAATCCTAGCACTAGGAAAGTTGAACCAGGAAGTGAGATAGCAGGGGGAGAAAGAAATATAAGGCAGGAAGAAGCAGCACATCTTCCTTTGGCCTGCCACTTCCCTTTTTGGCTAAGGAAGAAGGAGTCTGAGGATTCATGGAGTCAGCCCTGAGGAGTTGGCTGGGTGAAAAGTGGCTGAGGTGTCTCTGTCTCTCTCTCTCTCTCTCTCTCTCTCTCTCTCTCTCTCTCTCTCTCTCTCTCTCTCTCTCTCTCTCTCTCTCTCTCTTTCATTTCAGCTTTTCCCCAATGTCTGGCTCTGGGTTTTAATTAAAATACCAAATAGAATTCATGAATAAGAC
Source organism: Phyllotis vaccarum (assembly GCA_033318265.1). Taxonomy (NCBI): domain Eukaryota; kingdom Metazoa; phylum Chordata; class Mammalia; order Rodentia; family Cricetidae; genus Phyllotis; species Phyllotis vaccarum. The sequence continues at coordinate 59,603,851 of JARWLC010000019.1, read as the reverse complement.
CTCCCCTTTTTACCTTTTAAAAATTCACTCCTGCAAGATAATTTGCTGCTGTTTCTGCCTAAGTCTGAAATCAGAACTTTGAGTCCCAGCCCTCAGATAATAGCTCACAACCATTCATGACTCTAGTTCCAGGAGATTCAATACCTTTTGACCTCTGTGGGCACACATGCATACAAATAAAACAGCAATACACATAAAATAAATAATCTAGGAGTTAGTGAGATGGTTCAGCGGATCACCAGCTGCTTTTCCAGAGGTCCTGAGTTCAATTTCCAGCAACCAAATGGTGGCTCACAACAATCTATGGTGAGACCTGATGCCCTCTTCTGGTACAAAGGTATGCATGCTGACAGAGCACTCCTATACATAAAATAAAATCTTTAAAAATAACCTTTAAATGAAATGTAAAGAAAAACATTCTCAAAGACAAATCTGGACTATTATCCTCAAAGGATTTCTCTTAGGAGAAGAAGGACCTACCAAGAGTTCTTAAAATAGGCTTGATGACAAAGTTAATACACCTACCAAAAATTAGAATCTACAGCAAATGATATAAGGCCCTTGCTACTCATTCTGACCACCATGGTAAAAAGTATGATCTGCCTGTGGCCTGCATGTACACACAACACTAAAAAAATTGATTAAAAAAAAAACCTCATTAATTTGGCCAGGCTGTGATGATGCAAGCATTTAATCCGAGCACTCTGTTACTTCAAGGCCAGCCTGTTCTACAGAGAGAGAGTTCCAGGACAGCCAAGGGCTACACAGAGAAACCCTGTCTTGAAAAATGAAACAAAAATTAGAGGAACTGGAGAGATGGATCAGTAGTTAAGAGTACTTGTGCTCACTTGAAAGGACCAGGGCTCGATTCCCAGGATCCATCATATTGTGGCTCACAACCATTTATAACCCCAATTACAGGGACTCCAACAGGCATGCATGTAGTGCACATGCATGAATGCAAGCAAAAGATTAACAGACATAAAAATAAATCTAAAAATGTTTAAAAACATATAAATTAATACTATAAAACAAATTGCTTTACTCAAGGTGAAGTTACCACAGTTCATACATCAATTTCTTCAAAGCTATGCAAAGAATGGCATAATTCTTTCTAATAAAATCTCTTAGGATAGTCTGCCCAGTAAACTATTATTAGTCCTAATTTAGCAGTCTATACTAGAAGCTTTATAAACTTTAGGGAAAGATGTTAAAAAAAAAAAAAAAGTCAAGGATGCCTTTAATCCCAGCACTCTGGTGGCTGGAGGCAGAGGCAGAAGAAGCTCTGTGAATTTTAGGTCAACATGATATACAGTTCCAGGCCAACCGGGATCTTATAGTGAAGACACCTCAAGGAAGAAAGAGAAACTGCTCTTTAATTACAAAGTAGTTGCTTTTCTTAAAGACCAGAGTTCAACTCTTGGCACCTATATGATTGCTCACAACCATTTGTAACTTCGGTTCTAGAAAATCCAATGCCCTCTCCTGACCTCTGTGGGCAGCTGGCACATACATCGTGCACATACATATATACAGGAAATATATTCACATACACAAAGAAATTTTAAGGTAAAAAGACAATAAGCTTTTCTGCTCTCATGTGCTTGCCAGGGGATTAAGAAATGTTGGGGCTATTATTTTCTGGCCCCAAAATAATCACTTAAATCTGGTCCAGTGGCACAGGTTTGTAATCCCAGCTGCTGAGGCACTCACACCAAAATTCAAGACCAACCTAAGGAACATAAATCAGTCGATGAATCACAATAACCTTATCTTTTCTCAACACACAGTATCTCACAGTTTGCTCAGCCATTTGGACAAAATAAACAGCCCGGGTACACTAGCAGAGCAGAGATAGGAGGATCTCTGGTCTACAGAATGAGTTACAGTTGCACACACACATACACACACACACACACACACACACAGACACACACCACACACACAGACACACACACACACCACACAGACACACACAGAGAGACACACACACACACCACACACACAGACACACACACAGAGACACACACACACACCACACAGACACACACAGAGAGACACACACACACACCACACACACAGACACACACACAGAGACACACACACACACCACACACACAGACACACACAGACACACAGACACACACACACACACCACACACACAGACACACACACACACACACACAGACACACACACACACCACACACACCACACACAGAGACACACACACACACCACACACACACAGACATACACAGACACACACACACACACACACACACACAGACATACAGACACACACAGACACACACACACACCACACACACAGACATACAGACACACACACACACACACAGACACACACACAGAGACACACACACACACCACACACAGAGACACACACACACAGACACACAGACACACACACACACACACACACACACACACACACACACACACACACACACTAGGAAACAGGATCTCTTCACACCTTGACTGGTGAGGGTGAGAGCCAGGGCTGTAACCTCAGCACCTGAGAGGCTGAGGAGGGAAGACTGCCATACTCAAGACAACATCTGTTATGACAATCGATGACACCTCTTGCGTCTTTTCACAAGAAAAACGAGTATCTGGCAATCTCGAAGGCTACCTAACGCTCTTCAAAGGGGACTAAAATGATGACCGCCCACAGTTCCTCCTAATAACTGCGTTGCTCCTTTTCTATGTCGCGGTCCGGGCAGGGGTCGCCGTGAGCCGCTTCCCGGGGCCCTAAGGAGGCGGGCCCAGCCAGGCCGCGCCACACCCTCCCGCGGCTGGCCCTGCCCCGGGGGAAGCCCCCGAAGCCACACCCCGGGCGAGGGTCCGCCCCCAGCCTCCCGGGCCTCCCTTCCTGTGGGCAAGTGCGGCTGCTTTCGCGTCCCCCAACCCGTTCGGCTCGGTCCCGCGGCCGCTGCGCAGCCGAACGCCGGCAGGCCGGGGGGACAGCGGTCCGTGCGACCTCGGGCTCTCGGGCTCGCGGGCGGGCGCGCACGCAGGCCTCGCCGCGGGCCGTGTCCCTCAAGGCTGCCGCCCGGCCGCCCCCTCGCCCCGGCCGGCGCTCACCTCGCCACCAGTACGTCTTGGACAGGTCGTGCCAGGTCTGATGCCGGGTGTGGTGAGTCCCTCCGGGGCCCAGGTGTGCCGCCTCTATGAGGCCCTGGCGGCGCTCCGGCTGCAGCACCACTTCCAACTCCGCGAACGTCTTACGGTGCCGCTGCCGACGCTGGTAGTACAGAGTCCCGCCGCGCACCACGTAGCAGGCGGCAGCCTTGCGGATTTTACGCTTGACATTGCCCTCGGTGCCCGGTGCATAAGGCTCACGTTCGTTCGTCAGATAGCGCAGGATGGCCCGATAGCTTTCCTCGCTTGACATCGCCGATGGCAGCGCCCTTAGGGCGTCTGTCAGTGGCAGGGAAAGACAGACAGCGCTCTGGCTCTGTACAGATGCAACAGCCGCGGCAACAGTAAACGCCTAGGCCTTGGGTGGGCGCTCTTCGAGTGCGCCCGCAACGCGAACGAAGAACGGACGACTTGGTAACCAGGGGGAACTGCACTTCTGCAGCGCGCGGGATCCGCTGGCGACAGACAAAATGGCTGCTGCACCACCGGAAGTGACGCACGTGCAAGGCGTGGCCTGCGGCCTGATTGGAACGTTCTGGTGTTTGGGCTCTGAGAGAGCGGACCGAGTGACGTCAATACTGCGGGAGGACATTTTGGAAGAGGGTACGCTGTTTCTGGCAGATACAAGGGTCCTCAGCAGACATCTTAAGTCCTGGCAGGGTTTTTTTTTTTTCCCCCTTTTCCCACGCTCTCTGAAAAACCACGTGTTGAGCTGATGGGTGTTTATTGCTTCAACTGAGACCCTACCCCTAGATGGTAAAGGAGACTGTCTTTCTGTCTGCCTTGAGACTCGATCCACTATATTCCGCCCGTTTTGAAACCAGCAATCGTTTTCTACTGTCTGGGCAGTGGGCCAAAGGTAATCACAGTATTCAAGCATTTGGTGTCTCAACATTATGAGTTATCCTCTTAAAACTATTTTTGTGTCTCAACATTTTGAATTATCCTCTTAAAACTATCTCCAAATTACCCAAGGAGTTAGATTCTTCTAGAATCACCATGGTGACTACGCAGGCCCAGATCATTTACATGATGAAATTAACATGGAGAGGCAACCCGGATTTCCCTTCTTGGTCTCAGCCTGCTGAGCTCATGCAATGCCGGGACACTGGTGCACTTTGCCAAACTGGAAAGGTTTCCAGGCTTCCCCACCCATGGGCTTTGGCTGAAGATGCTATGAACTTTTTCAGCCTGGAGGATACGGACCAGGATTGTATACTTTTACGAGTAGGGAATCTCAGGTGAGAAGCTAGCAAATGGCTGAGTTCAGAGGCAGGGATTAGGGTTTCTCTATAATGGATATAGATTCCCCCACCCCTAACATAGTGATGCAGATTTCCAAAGCCATCTAAGGAATCTGGTATTGGGTGTGGCCTCATGATTTTAAAAAACGTTAGCAAGGTTTTCAATAAAATCATGAGAATACAGGTAAAATGAAGCGGTAAATCCAACTAAGATCCAATTAACTTACTGAAGTTTTCAATCACCAAGTTAAGCATTTGGAGGCAACAGGAAATGTTTAGCTTTTGTCTTGGTGATCCAATTTTCTTCCCAAAGGAGTTTCACCTTTCATTTCTAGCTCCTTAAGGGCTACAAGTCAATTGCCTTCCAAAGAAATTGTCCTGTTCAATTCTGTCCTTGTAAGGATCTGCATTCCGTGTGTTAGACCAATTTTTTACACTAATGGCTATTTGGAGTGGGGAGGTAACATCTTACTAGGTTAGTCTCAAAGTTACCCCTACCTCAGAGTCTTGGATGAAATTAAAGGCAGGGTCTATGCTTGCTTCACTTTTGTATGCACATACATTAGCAGGCTGACAAATTAGGCGCTCGGTTGGAGGTGTCAGTCGGGTTGGTTTCATGCACTCCAGGCTTGACTCATCATATAGCAAAGGTGACCTTGAACTTTTTTGAGTGCCATCTGCCTGTATACCTCCAAGCTCTTAGAAGAGCATTTTCCCAACCAGACCTTGAACTTAAAACTTGGTATGAACTCTCTAGTTCAGGAAACAAGTACAATATACCATACTTATGCAATACTGAGCAGGACATTGGTGGCACATACCTTTAATGGCACTTAGGAGGCAGAAGACATCTCTAGGTTTGAGGCCAGCCTACTACAGAAAGTTACAGGGCTGCCAGAACTAGAGAAACCATTTCCAAACACAAAAGCTAAATATGGCAGCACAACTGTAATTCAAACACTTAAAAGTAGGAAAATTGAGCTGAAGGCCAGATGGGTAACATGTCTTTTACCTTAAAAACAAACTATAAAAGCAGCAGTGGTTTCCACTGAAGCTCATCTTGGAGCAACAGATTAATAGTTTTAAACTCCTAACAGCCAAGAATAGCTAAGGTAATAATAGAAGGCAAACCTAATGATTCTATCATTAAGAAAGGTTATTGAATCTTACTAATTTTAGTTTCAAAATACCAAAACATCCTAAGCTTGAAAGCTTTGTAATTTTAAAGTAAGTCTTTAATGTTCATATGCAAGTGACTGGGTTTAGTCCCTAGCACTTTAAGAAAACCCTACATATTTTAGGGGTACTGAGAAGTTAGGTTTCATAGAAGCTGGCCTCATAGCTGTGCTCCAAGCACAGCTCACACTTTGTCACTTTGTTTCCCATCTTTTCAATTAAAGTTGGTTGTATTAGGAGGCACTATTGCTGAGAAATACCCGACCCAGACAGGGTTCTTGCTGTCTTGGAACTTATTAGAGATTGATCCACTTGCCTCTGCCCCAGTTCTGGGATTAAGTGTGTGACAAGACACTGTGGTCAGTAAGAAATAAGCATTTTTGGCTGGAGACTGGATTCAGGCAAACTAATCATACTGTCTGTGGTTAAGCAACTCCCTCCCCCAATATAACTACATGCTGTATGAAAAATAAATGAAAAATCAACCACCACCTAGAGTTGGAGTTAGATCTTTATTCAAAGCTCTGATCCACCAAGTTAGCGTTTTCCACCAACTCGGGGAGCAGAGACCTTCACAGGCTTCACAATCTTTTGTTTAGGTGCTGCTTTTGTAGGGGCCTGTTTAAAAAAAAATAAGAGGACATTATTCCATGGAACTTTGTCACTTTGCCCTCATGGTTGAGATTCTTTCAATATCTTTCACTGTCTTAACATTTAACTGCATTACTACCAACTTCAAGTTCATTTCCACCATATAGTAACAGATAGTTATAAATTTATTGGACAATAAGAACATGCAATGTAGAGTGGGATGCTGAATTGCTACTAACAAAGTTTGGGTATTTTTGAAGGATATTCAGGCTGGCTTTGAACTGTTCCTGTCTCCCCTCTTCACAAGTGCTCGGACTGGAGTCTCACTTGTCTTAACTGCAGTCAGGCAGTTTGCGTGGGGCACAGCACACATGTAGAGATCATAGACAACTTGTGGGAATTACCTCTCCTGCTACTAGAGAGTCCTCAAAAGATAGAACAGGTGGCTTTACCTGCTGAGCCATTTTGTTGACCCAGAATTTTTTTTTTTAAAGCTTTATTACACTTGAGGAAGCAGGTTAGGGTCTTGCATGACACATGTTTGGAAATCAATAGAACTTAAGTGTTGGTTTTTTCCTCTCACCTTACACGCCAAGGTTGGTGGCAAGTGACTTTACTGGCATAAAATTATTTCAAAACAAAGTCTTAAAAACACAAAAGCCAAGCTGGGCACAGGGGACCTTAGCCATAATCTTCACCTGAGACATAGTCCTAAATCAGCCCGGGTTATAGTGACATCTCAAAACAAAACTGTGTTTATTTCTACCCTTCTTAAAGGCTTCTAAATTAAGACTCACTAAAAATCTGATATAACCATTCACCTGAAAATTAGCTACAACCATTTCCAATAGAAACTTGCACCTGTCATTTACTAGCCCTTGTATCAAAGGTAAAATTCCCTATTGTAAGAAACCCAAGAAGAAAGAAGACCCCACAGTTACCTTAGCAGCAGCCATTGCTGTCTTCTTGGATGCCTGCTTGGCCTTCTTTGCTTCCTTGGCAGCCCTGTGGTGTCATAAACAACAATAAGCCAAAGGCTTTATCCTTTAAGGACACAACTTACTGATAAGGAGCTAGCATGCTGGACAAGTAGAACCGTCATCTTATATTCTTTCCCCATACGTGTGAATGAAATCCAAACTCCAGAGCCAGATTCAATAGCACAAGCCCCAGTTATATAGCCTTTGATGGCAGGAAGACAATAAACCCAAGGCCAGTGGTGCTTCTCTTGGGGAGATGGCAAAGAACCCCACAAAAAACCAGATCCAAAAGTTTCCAATAAATTCCATTACCCAACTCAGCTCAGCATATGAAATTGCACTGTGACTACTGAAATTTAACAAAATTATTTTAAGTATATGTTTGCATTGTGCCCCTGACAGTTCCTTACCTGATAGCCTGCTCTCGCTGAGCTTTCCTAACTTCTGGTTTCTGATTCCTCTTGGCCATTATATCAGCAAGTGATGCACCAGTGATAGCTCGCTGGAACTTAACTGCTCGGCGGGTTCTTTTCTTTTGAATTTCTTCCTACAAAGCAGGTGATGACTGATCAACCTTACTCAATGATAAATAAAGCCCTGCCTCACCCCAGTGCTGGGATAAAGTGTGTACCACTATGCCTGGCCCCTTCCTTGGTCAAAGAACTTCGTGCCAATTACATGGAATAAGTATTGCTTTCCAGGTTATGAGTTGTTTTAACTTTGCATCACAAATCAACCACTTTTGCTACTACTGAAAGTGGCAAAAGAATTCCTGAATTTCTAGGAGTTGGATGGTACTTTATGGTAGCAGATCCAGGTCCCAGCATGCACATGGTGATTCACAGATGTCTGTAATTCTGACAGTCTCTCTCTCTTTCTGCAGGCACATATGGTGCACCTACAAACATCACACAAACAAAAATAAATCTAAAGGATATTAAATATACTTCTGAAAAGGGTTAGGAGGAGAATCTACCAAGCTTTAGTGCCCAGGAACACAAAGTCTGCCCTTGACTCTATACTGGAAATCTATACTATAGTTTTATGAGAAACAAGATCACTACCGACAAAAATCTGAGTTCCAGGACAGCCTATCTCAAAACGCCAAAGTAAAATTTCTGCAAATATCAAGCCTTAAGAGTAGAAAAGGCCAAAATTTCATTTCTTATTCCAAATCCTTCTGAAAACAATTCTCCATTTCATTCCCCTTTCCTTAAATTTCAGTTATCCTTTTGCCTAGCCCAGCTCTGGTTTTTAGCTACTAAGGTTGTAAAGACTATCAGAAAACAATGACTTATAAAAGCAGAAAAACTTAGTTATAGGATAATAAAGAAAATAATTTATTAAGATTAGAATTCCACAAGAGAAACTATATGAAGGTCATACCATTAAGATTGAGAACTAGTCTACTTCTTCAAAGCTGGCTGTTTCTCACCCTTTAAAAGGCTATATACCCCACTGCATACTATACCTATGGCTGAATATAACTAACCAAAACTTGACCCCCCATGGGAGGGGTGTAGGGTAACACTTCTGAGTTCGTGTGAAGGATTGCTGATAAAATACAAGTCTGGAAATACTGCTTAAAAAAAAAAAAAGTTCAGTGTAGAAAGAAAGATATACTTTTTAATTTGGGTCTCATCACCAAAATATCTTAAGTGTACACAAACTATTTTTTAAGGATCCCAAAGCACGCCAGCAGTGGTGGCAAATGCCTTTAGTCCCAGCTCTCAGGAGGCAGAGTTCCAGGACAGCAAGGGCAACACAGAGAAACCTGTCTTAAAAAACCAAACCAAGATCCAAAGAAGAGCCCAAATAGAGAACTTTCTAGATTCAGCATTCCCTTTAGTATCCACCTTTTTGTGGACAGGGTTTTACTTTGTAGCCTTAGCTGACCTTAAAGTCAATTCTCCTGCCTCAGTCTTCCAAGAGCTCAGCACCAACCAAGTTTTATTACTTGAGTACCTTCTTTCAATACTTATAATGTGTATAATTGCCAAACGATGGGATTTTGAAAATGTTTAACATTTTGTCAGCCTGGTCTACAGAGTTCCAGGACAACAACAACAAAAAAAAATCCTGTCTCAAAAAACAAAATTAACGTTTCGAGGTAATCAAAAGATTTGCCACAGCAGCTGTGTCACTTCACTTTAGCTATATAAATTCATGTTTCTCTACATCCTCACTGGGCATCCAAACATATCTACTAATGAAATTAAAAACTAATCCTCCCAATAACTCTGTTCTGCTTAGGCTCACCTTGAACTGATCCTCTGGCATTCCCAAACACCAGGATTATAAGAGTGCTCGACCACACCCACATTAACATATTCCACATCTGGTGCTATTTATTTACTATAACACACAACCAGAAACTAATTAAGACACAAACATGTCAAACTTCCTGACTACCTAAGCCATAGTCCTCTACCACACGGCTACACCATCTATCCTAAAGGCTTCCACAACCCAAATGAATCCTGCTAAGACCCTTTCAAACTTCCACACAGAGCCCTGAGTCTATGAACACAAGTTCTGTTCATTTCTGTCCCTGATGCATTCAATTTTAAGCGCACATTCTTAAGACTTAACATGGCAAAACCTGACCGCGCAATCTTAAGGATAGCAAGCTGATCCACTTACCGACTGTCCTTTTTTGTGCTTTCTCCTGTAGAGGACAGTCCAGTTTATCTGCCGAGGATTCCTTTTGGAAAGGAATGCGGACTCGCATTTTGCATTAAGAAACTGGAAAACCTTGGGGTAACAAATTCATAAACTAGTTAGTCCTTTAATGCAAAAGTGTAAGAGGCCGAGATCGAAAACTCCTAAGTTTTTATTCTAGTTTTCCCGTCCCGCTGCCTATGACACAAGTGACGAGTAATTAATTGGCTGGCATCAAGCTCTCCACCATTTCATCGTTTCTCAAGAGCAGGTGAGTCTACACTCGCTGCAAGGGTCAGGCGGCGCTTTATTTTGGGGAAATCTGGCTTTTAGCCCTCTCGGACTGAAAAGCAACCCGCAGCCTATCTATTAAGGAGGCAGACACCTCCGAGTCCTGTTAACCCATCTATGCTCCCGCGGGTCCCGAGCTGCGCTCGACCCGGCCGGCCTTTTACCTTTCCGTCGGTCCTGGCGTAGCGCCGCCCGTGTCCGGGGTAGATCTTGTACCCGCTGAAACTGCACAGCTCGACCCTGTAAGGAAAGCCCAAAGCCCCTTAGGGTGTGCACGACCAAGAAAAGCCATCCCCAGGCGCTCGGCCGAGGGATGGAGGCGGATTGGGATTCAGGGAGCACGCTTACTTCATGGTGAGAGCTGCGGCCCGGACGGAGGGAAGATGGCGAAGAGAAAGAGTGAATCATGGGAAAACTCCTTATAGGGCACAGGGGAATCTCCTCCCTAAATTCCCTTCCCCGACCCCGGCGCCCCGTGATGATGTCACTTCCGGGAGTTGGGTCTTGGTTTCCTGGCAACGGCTTTCTTCCGAAATTACTGACAGATTCTGTCCCCCCAGGTTCTGTAAAGCCCGAAGAAGTGGCGGTCAAAAAGACAGGCCTGACTTTCCCGCAGGCAAGTGTTCTAGAATCTAGAGCCAGCCTTTGCAGAGAACATGAACAAAAGACAAGGGTATTCCATGTCCTTTCTCTTACGAAGACCGCAGGCGAATATCTCTCAGGTAAAACCTGACGGTCACACTACGCCTTTGCCTTTGAAACAGAATTAAATCGTAGTAGCCGACAGAATGGCCCGGAGATAGCGGGAGTGGTAGGTGAGACCCTGAGTTAAATCTCCAACGTCAGGGGGAAAATGTAATAGTTTGAGCCCCGCACAGTGGCCCAAGGTTTTTAATCCCGCTCTCTGGAAGGTCCCCGCAGCCGCCCAGGCTACATAGTGACACTCTGAAACAAAACCTAAAAATATCCGGATGACCTCCCAGCGTTTAGGAGACAGATGCAGGTGGATCTCGGTGAGTTTGAGGCTAGCCTGATCTACAAAGCGAGTTCTAGGACAGCCAGGACTGTTACACAAGTTACACAGAAACTCTAACTCCAAAAACAAACAAACAAGCTTTTTTAAAAAATCACTTATTTAAAAAGAGAACCTGCGCTTATAATACCAGCACTCAGGAACTAAGGCAGAGAGACTGCCAGAAGTCACGACTGTACTCACACACGTATACAAAGTTTTTTTTTTTTTTTTTTTTTCTTGTTTGAGAAAAGTCATTTTAAGGGGATGGAGAGATGATTCAGTGGCTAAGAGCTCTGGTTGCTTTTCCAAAAGATTCAAGTTCAATTCCCAACACCCATCCACACTGGGCAGCTCCCAACAGTCTGCAACTCTAGTTCCAGAAGATCTGACACTCTCACAGAACTCAGCGCTTAACAACAGTTGTGCTAGCAGAGGACTAGTGTTTGAGTCCCAGAATACACATGGTGCCTCACAGCCATCTGTAATTCCAGTTCCAAGGAATCCAGCTCTGTCTAATGACCTCCAGTGGTACCACACTGTCACATTCTGCATATATATTCAGACAAAACAATTGGATACATAAAATAAGATTAATAAATCTAAAAAGACTTTTTTTTTAAAAAAAAAAAAGCTATTTTAGTAGGGTGGCGCCAGCACATGACTTTAATTTCAGCACTGAGGCAGGTGGATCTCTGTGAACTCAAGGACAGCCTGGTCTACACTTCAAATTCCAGGACAGCCAGGGATACATACAGAGAAACACTCTTTTGAAAAAAACAGGACAAAAGAAAAAATATAAATTAGTTGCAATAGCTGAGATGGATCATCAGGTAAAAAGCTTGCCCTATAAGCCTGATTACCTGAGTTCAATCCCCAGAACCTACATAAAGCTGGAAGGCAAATCTGCTTCACAAAGCCATCCTCCACTCCTGTGCTCACTGTAGTATATAGATACAGACATTATACACACAGATAATATTTTTTAATTTTAAAAGCACAAAAATCAATAGACGAAGGTATCCAAAGATTATCTCATACTCCCATGTCTAGGCAAGTGCACCACACACATATATACAAACTAAAAGTAAAAAAAAAAACTCAGGGCTGGGGAGATGGCTCAGAGGCTAAGAGCATTGGCTACTTTTCTAGAGGACCCAGGTTCAATTCACAGCACCCACATGGCAGCTCACAATTATCTGTAACTCCAATTTCAGAGGATCTGGAATCCTCACACAGACATCCATGCATGCAACCCCCAATGAACATATTAAATAAATCTATAGCACAAATCTCAGCCAAGATTTTTATAACTACCAATTTTAGGAAATATAGGTGACAAAAAACACATATAAAATGTCTCCACAGGGATGCAATTTGTGAAAATAATGTGTAAGAGACAAGACAACAGTTCTTCTACCTGTATTGAAAGAGAGAAAAGGAGATGTAGCCAGGGCTGGTAGCAGACATGATTTGTAACATCAGTACGGGTCAGACTCACAAGGCCCACCTGCTGATCCCCGATACCATCTCACTGTTTCACTTTGTTGTTGAGATAGGGTTTCTCTGGGTAGCCCTGACTGTCCAGTTATTTTTAAGACAGATGTAGACCAAGCTGGCCTTGAACTCACAGAGATCTGTCTGCCTCTGTTTCCCCTGAAGTTTAAATGTGTGCACCATCACCTCCTGGTCATCTGGTTGGTAAATTCCAACACTGGGGAGGCAGATGCGGGCAGATCTCTGTGAGTTTGAAGTCAGCCTGGTCTACAAAAACACAGAAACTCATGTCTCAAAAAACAAAACAAAACAAAACAAAAAACCAAAACCAACCGAACAAAAAACGTACAACTAAAGATGACATGAGGGCTGGGATTTACCTTAAGACAAACTGAGGGTTCCAAGTAAGGCTTTCATGAAGAACTGGCTGGCCAGGGGTGGGTTGTGTTTGTTCTACTACACCTGTCAAATTTAGCCCATTGTGGAGGCTAAGAACAGCAGATACTGCTCCTTGGGAGTAGGAGTGACTGAGGAGGGGGGGACTTTGTGTGTGACAGTGAGTATGTGGGGAGCTTCTGACTTAACTGCAGTTTGTCTAAACTTGGGAAATGTTCATTTCACTGTATATACATTTTACTTCTCAGTGTCCTAAGGGGTCTCTTAGGTTTTTGTTTTTTCTGGAACTAAGAATTCTGTTGGGAGACCCAGTCTAAACAGAAGTTTACTTAACCTTGAGAAGCAAGCGCTCCAAAGACAGATTGGTGCTGAGGAGACAGGAGGGGTTGTCGGGGAGATGTAAGCCCAGTCAGCTCTGTCTTGGGAGGTGTAAAGAAGGTTTTATGAATATTTACGAGGTTGCTGGCATATTCATGAGGTAAAGTAACACATTTCCTTCTCCCAAATCATGGTGATTTGTGATTTTTTCCCTTCCCCTGTCTGTCTAGAAATGCCATAGGTATGGGAATAGCAACAGTAATTAGGCATGCAAACCCTTCCTCAGTGTACATGTGTATTTTGTGAGGCAGGAACAATCTCCTGAGCACTGGACACAGCACTAAGTTACACCTATGGTTTCCTTGGCTATCTTATATCTATTTAATTCTTAATTGTGATGTACTTATTTTATGTGTAGATGTATTTATCTTATGTGCCTGCATGTATGCCTGTGTACCACATGCGTGCAGTGCTCCTGAAAGCCAGAAGAGAGCATTGGATCCCCTTGAACTGGTGTTTCAGATCCTTGTGAGCCACCCAGTCCTTCAGAAGAGTGGTCATGCTCATACCTGATGAGCCGTCTCTTTGGCCCTCATTTTTTTTTTTTTATCATTTATTGTATTTTATTTTCAGATAGGGTCTCTCTATGTAATCCTGTCAGTCCTGAGACTGCCTATGTAGATCAGGATGGCCTTGAACTCATAGAGATTCACAGAGATCAGCCTGCTTCTGCCTCCCTCGTGCACCACCATGCCCGACTCATTTTGTAATTTTTTAAAGTTATGTTTCAGCATGAAAATGACCCGAGCTTTGATGCTTCACCTCCTGGGACCCCTTCTTCCAGCTCCACTGCTCAAGTCTGTGTTCTAAGTAAAAACAGAACTGTGGATGCCTTCTAGATGTATTGGGGTTGCCTAGCGTGCCTAAGGTTCCAAGCACTGCAAAAATCAAAACAGTTAACAACAACAATAAAAAAGAACACTAGATAAATTGGATTACTAGTAAACTAAATGCTGAACTATTTTTGAGAGATGTGGTGGCCTACTGAAAACATGATTTATTGAAAAATGAATAGATATGTGATTTAAAACAAGTATAAAATTGATGAAGAACTCAAAGTAGTAAGTATGTTTACTGTAAAGTTTTTTTTCAAATTTTCCTTTGGGCTTTTCTTATTTCAACAAACTAAATAAAGGGAGCCCTCTTCTGGAAGAATGTGGTATTACAGCGTGGCTCAGAAAGGCGAACAGGGCCTGGTATGCAATGTTTGCTCTATTGGCTCGCCCTCATATGTCTGTCCTTTTTGTTCGCAAAGACTGTTCCCTATTCACTGGCTAGATTCTTACTCCTACTTTGCTTCTTTTAGAATAGGGAATGGCGAATGTCTTCTGTAAGACGCCACATAGCCAATACTGTCAAAGATATCCTGTTGGCACATATACGGCAAGAAAAAACCGCAAGTTTACACAACACTTACTGACACAATTCCTAATATGTTAAACATAGATTTTTAAAATTTTTACCTTTTTATTTTATGAATATGGGTGTGCTGCTGGAGTACCCATGTTAAGAGAACGCCCCCCCCAAAGACCACCAGGGAGCTGGATTCTGATGCAAACACATGAGGGTCAATTTATTCTTTTAGACAGGTTCAAACCTGGGTGGAAACCCTGTATTCTGTCACAGTGGAGGGAATTCAGTCCCGAGCTCAGGGGTGAGAAGGTTTTTAAAGAAAAAATACATATGTGGGGTGTTCCACATCTTGGCATTTCAGGATTGGGTAAAGGGATATGAAATAGAGTAATTCTTGGAAACTACTGGTTAAACTTTCAGTGTGAAACCAAGTTTTGAATCTTTGGCTGTCAGGTGAGTTCCTGAGATTTTTTCCCCTAGATTGTTCTTAGACATGGGCCCTGCCCTCAGGCACTAGATGTTCTAGAAAAATGGTCTTTCCCTGAGATAAATTTGTGTAAAGGTGAATCTATGCCTTCACATTGCCTATACATTTGTCTGTGCACTGGTGTGCATATAGTGACCTCAGAGGCCAGAAGATGTCAGATACTCTGGGAGTGGAGTTACAGACAGTTGTGAGCTGGCATATGGGTGCTGGGAATCAAACCCTGGTTCCCTTAACCACTGAGCCATTTCTCCAGCACCAAGTATAGCTTTTTGTAAAAAAGCAAATCTGCTAGTCTGTGAAATGGCTCATTTGGAAAATCTCAGCCTGAGTTGGAGCCCTAAGGCCCACACAGTGGAAGGAAGCAACTGATTAAGTTTCCCTCACATGTGACATGATATACCTGCACACCTCCTTCCCACACACACACACACACACACACACACACACACACACACACACACACGACATGGTATACCTGCACACCTCCTCATGCACACACACACACACACACACACACACACACACACACACGACATGGTATACCTGTACACCTCCTCATGCACACACACACACACACACACACACACACACACACACACACACACACGACATGGTATACCTGTACACCTCCTCATGCACACACACACACATACACACACACATACACATACACACACATGATATGGTATACCTGTACACCTCCTTATGCACACACACACACACACACACACACAACATGGTATATCTGTACACCTCCTCATGCACACACACACACAACATGGTATACCTGTACACCTCCTCATGCACACACACATACACACACACATACACATACACACACATGATATGGTATACCTGTACACCTCCTTATGCACACACACACACACACACACACACAACATGGTATATCTGTACACCTCCTCATGCACACACACACACAACATGGTATACCTGTACACCTCCTCATGCACACACACACACACACACACACACAACATGGTATACCTGTACACCACCTCCTGCACACACACACACACACACATACACACACACACATGACATGGTATACCTGTACACCTCCTCATGCACACACACACACACATGACATGGTATACCTGTACACCTCCTCATGCACACACACACACAACATGATATACCTGTACACCTCCTCATGCACACACACACACATACACACGCACATACACATACACACACATGACATGGCATACCTGTACACCTCCTTATGCACACACACACACACACACACACACAACATGGTATATCTGTACACCTCCTCATGCACACACACACACACACAACATGGTATACCTGTACACCTCCTCATGCACACACACACACACACGTACACACACACACATACATACACACACACACACACACGACATGGTATACCTGTACACCTCCTCATGCACACACACACACACACACACACACACACACACACACGCACATGTGATAAAAATTTTAAAGCCTACTAATGAGAATTAAATTCTCTTTTACATTTCTATCTTTTCAGAATGATTTTTTTTATAGTTGTTTATTGCCTGTCATCAAATTAATTAATGTTCACTTGTCAGTCATGATGTCGCATTATCTTACAAAGTTTATCTTTGAAAAGTATCTTTGTGTAAATAAACACTGCACAATACTGATATCAATCTGGTCATGTTAACAGGCATATTAATTGTTGTATTATTTGAGACACAAGAGAATGTCACTCAGTGAAGGTCAGTCCCTTATTTGCTGGAGGTCAAAGCATCAAAGCAGACTCTGGCTGGAAAGAACTCTTGGTCCAGAGAAGAACAGAGTAGGGTTTATAAAGCCCAAAACCCAGAATCACAGAATGTCAGAGGTAGGCCAGGATGTAGACAGTGGACTAAAACATTTTTTATGTTACAAAGCAATGGTATTCCCATAGCTGCAGGTGTAGCTGCATGAGAATGCTCTGCTCTGCAGGATGTGGTTAGTGGGGGCTGGGAAGATGGTTTAGCTAAAACAAGAACATCGAGTCCCCTTGGGTGACTCAGTATGTGGAAGTCGGTAACAGAAATATTTGTTTGGTTTGAACCATCAAGCTAAAAAGAACATTAGAATACCATTGGATTTTTGATGACACCGAGTTACAGTTAATCTTTGTCATATTGTAATAAAACTGTCACTTTTATCTTAGCCTTTGTTTTTAGAACTATGTTAAGTACTTAGGGATGATATAACATAAAATCTACAATTTGCCTTAAAATATTGTGAGAAAAAGGGTCATCTACAAAGGCCCGTGGAAGACTGATTGGTCAGAAGTGAGATAGGACTGAAATACCAAAGTTCACCAAAATAGTTAATGTTATTTGTTCCAGTTTTGCCAAATGTACCAACTGGAGATTGGGTGGAAGTTTAGTTACACAGTTAAGTTTATTCTAAACTGCAGAAATTTCCTTTGGACTTGCATGGATTTAAAACACTGCTAAAGCCAGTAGTGATGTAACCTGTGGTTGCAGTGCAGAGAGGTTGCTTTGCTGGCTTAGTACTTCTACTGCTGTGAATAAACACCATAAGGGAAAAGTACCTTGAGAGGAGGACAGGGTTTATTTTGCCTACTCACAGTTCATCACTGAAGGCAGTCGGGGCAAGAACCGTGGAGTAGTGCTCTTCACTGCTCTTCACTAGCTTTCAGTTCAGACCTTGCTCAGCATCCCTCCCTCCCTCCCTGCCTGCCTCACTATAGATGACTGTGAGCTACCGTATAGGTGCTGGGAATTGAACTCAGGTCCTCTGGAAGTGCAGCCAGTGCTCCTAACCTCTGAGACATTTCTCCAGTCCTCCCCCCCTCTCTGCCTCCCTCCCTCCTTCCCTCCTTCCTTCCCTCCCTCCTTCCCTTCCTTCCTCCTTCCCTTCCTTCCTTCCTTCCTTCCTTCCTTCCTTCCTTCTTTCCTTCCTTCCTTCCTTCCTTCCTTCCTTCCTTCCTTCCTTCCCTCCTCCCTTCCTTCCTTTAGATTTATTTTACTTTGTTCTTAGTAGCTCACACCTTTAATTCCAGCATGTAAAAGACAAGGGCTGGTGGATCCCTGAGTTCAAGGCTTGTCTGGTCTACAGAGCAAGTTAAAAAACAACCAGGGCTACACAAAGAAATTCTCCCCCACCCCCCCAAAAAACAAACAAACAAACAAACAAACAAAAACCCAACACAACAAAACAGATTCAAATTTATGTTACTATTTTATGAGTATGTTTGCCTGCATGTATGTTTGTATATTCCACGTCTGCCTAGTGTTTTCAGAGGACAGAAGAAACGTCAGATTTCCATATTTTTGATATACAGAAGGTTGTGAATTTGGGTCTTCTGTGAAAACAAGAGGTGTTCTTAACCACTAAACCAACCCTCTAGCCTTCAGTCCACTTTCACATACTTCCCAGGATGACCTGTTGAGGGGTGGCCCACCAATCACTAACTAAGAAAACGCACAGGCTTGGCGTTTTACTCCATCCTCCATATTTTCTAAAAAACAAACAAACCAACAACAGTGGTTTTAAGGCTATGATTAGCTCTGGGTCATCCCATTTTCCAAGCAGCATTAGCTTCATTTTGGGTACAAATGTAGAGGCAAGTTGCATGTAGATACCACTACCTAGTGCCACCAACTAGGCACAAGCAGACAAACTATTTTTTCCTTGGGAGACAGAATCTCCTGTAGCCATGATCCCAGACTAGCCTTGAACCTACTTTGTAGCTGAGGTTGACCTTGAACTTTGATTTTTGTCATAGGTGCTGTTCTACTGCTGTGAAGAGATACCATGAGCGAGGCTACTCTATAAAAGAAAGCATTTGTTTGGGGTTTCTTTACAGTTTCAGAAGGTTAGTCTGTGATCATCATGGTTTTACAGCGTAAGTGAGAACTTACATCCTGATGAGAGGCTGGGCCTGATGTGGGCCTTTGAAACCTTAAAGCCTCCTCCAACAAGGCCACACCTCCTAATTTTTCCTCAACAGCAGCAAGTGCTCTTAACTGCTGACCCATCTCTCCAGCTCCTCTATTATTTATTTAATGATGAGACTTGTTGCCAAGCCTGCGTTCCATCCTCCACACTCACATGTAGAAAAGAACCAATTCCCACAACAGTCCTTTGACCTCTACCATGTGCACATTAATAACTACCTCAACATTTACAACCATCAAAATTATACTTTTGCTTTCAGACACGAGACATTCAATCCTTGTTACCAAAGCACCTTCATTGTATGGTAGATTGTAGTATTCAGACATGGTGTCAATGTTAGTAACTCTAGCACTCAGAAGTCTGAGGCAGGACTATCTTAATGAGTTAGAGGCCAACCTAGGCTTCAGAGTAAGTACTCTTTCTCTCAAAAAAACAAACACACAAATGCTATTCCAGTCCTGTGTTACTTGGTCTCTTTACAGTGTTATCTGAACTTTGTATATAATCCTCTCTTGGAACCATGTTGGAAGTTCCCAGGCACTATCACAAGTCTACATCCTGAGCGCTTCTACCTTTCAATTTGTCCTTGTTATATGATCAGATGAGCTTTCCTAAACACAACCTTCCCCGTGACAGTCCCTCAGTGAAAAGCACCAAATGACAATGGATGGCGGGAATGGCCAGAAGTCAGCTGAGGCCAGCTCATGTTTGGTGTTGGAAAGTTGAATTTCAAGTGGGAAGTTTCTGAGGCCAGAATGATGTGATAAAGGGCATTGTCTTACTTGGATCATTCAGTAACAGTGGGCAGATGAAATTGGAAGGCAGAGTTGGGGATTGAATATTCAGTGTGGATAGAAATTAAAGAAGGGTCTGTGCCTGCCAAGAAATACTATCTTTCTGAGAGTTTGCAAGTGTGTTTAGTAGAATTCTCCAACTCATTCAGAAATTGCGGGACTTAATATTCAGGCAGGAAGGCAATGTAGTTAAAAGTTTAGCAGTCTGATTTTAGATGTCAAATTGGTACCTGAAACACAAAAGTCTGTTTGTGAATAATTGCTGGGTCACTTGATCATATGGAAGCATCTAACCTTTGGGCCCTTTCCTGAAGAATTTGGGGCAGATGAATAAAACAAAACACTCCCTCAACTATTGTAAAAAAGAATCTGTGCTCCTGAAGTACCTTCAACCACTAACATTTCTGGCTGTCTTTTCTAAATAATGACTTTGTTAAACAGGAGTTTTCTGGAGCTCTTTCCTTACTCCACACTCTCTAGAGCCCATTCCAGGTATGAAAGAAATGTCAGAGTTGTCAGAATGAAAGTGTGACACCCTCTGAGGATCCTTAAAATAACACAAACCAGGGAGTTGCAGAGATGGTTGCACTTCTAGAGGACAGTTTGGTTCCCAGATCCACATTTGGTGGTTTACGTTGGATGTCCTTGTCTGTCTGTCTGTCTGTCTGTCTGTCTGTCTGTCTGTCTGTCTCACACACACACACACACACACACACACACACAAAGCTAAAATACTCAAAAGTGAATCAGGATAGTAGATTTTGAGGGGAAGATTCCGATGTATATTGTATTCTTTGATAATGTAACTGGAGTTCCCACTTTTGGGGTCTTAGTTGTTGCATGAATAAAGGAAACTCAGAGCTAGATCTCAGGGAAAGGTGGAGATATCAAAGAGTAAACCCCACAGTCAGATCTCACCCAGCTGTCTTCTAGCTTCCTCAGCCTCGCTCCTTGTGGCTTCTTCTGCCTGCTCTGTCTCTCTATGCCTGCCTTAAATATCCTCTCCGATCAGTTGTTTCACATCCAGGTTAAAGGTCTGGCCCCACCACTGCCTTCCTGGGAGCCTGGAACTCCCTCTGTAAACCAAGATGGCCTCAAACTCAGATTTTCTGGAATTAAGGGCATAGGTCACAACTCCCGGATATTCCCTGTGCTGGGATTAAAGGAGTGAGTTAGCACTGTCTGATCCTCCTAGACTTTTTGTGGGTGGATCCCTCTGACATCTCAGACTGGATTTTTATTAAATTTGAAACATATCCCCACACTTAGTCCTTTTTGTTTTGTTTTGTTTTTTTGATATGGAGTTTCTCTGTGTAACAGCAGAGAGATTCGCCTGCCTCTGCCTCCCTGAGGGCTGGGATTAAAGGCATGCCCATCACCAACGCACTGGGGTCTTAGTCTTGTTAGTAAAATGATTTAGAAACACACTTGGAAGTTTGAGGACAATTTTATTAGCATTTGAAATACAGAAAAACAAGAGAACAGGCAAACTGTAAATTTGAGCAGGTGCTGGGAGAAAGGAGATAGAGAAGAGCCAGTGAGAAAGCCTTGGCATTTGCAACAGCCTCACGGCAGCCACAGCCATCTGGTGGGAGGTGACAACCACAGAGATCTGCCTGCCTCAGAGTGCTGGACTAAAGGGTACCACCACACCCAGTTGTATTATCTCATAACAAAAGCAACAATAAGGAGTATATATTGTTCGGCTCTTTGGAGCAATCAGAATGTCATGGAGCATAGATATTCCATTCTTTTTACCAGGATGAAATTGGTTTCCTTCAAAAGGTCTCAGCAAAGCCCTGGAATCTTCAGTGCCTCCTAAGACAACTATAACATTCCCCCCTCAAATACTAAAATCATTTAGGAAATGAGACAAAATTGGTCATAAATCCCATCCATTCCCACCATGAAAATCCAGAGGTCCAACTCCAGACTGGCTCACCAGCAGGGATAAGTTGTGGACTGGAGTTTTGGACACACTGTCAGGAATATCCCCATGAAGGAAGGGATGCTTATTTAGAGAAAGAGAGAACAAGAAACTGGCCCAGCAACCAAAACTTCCTTCTGGCATCTCTCTACTCTCAATCCAGGACAGAATCCAAGAACATTATGGCCAAGGTCAAACTGTTACTTGGTGTGTGATTTGCTGGTGTCCTGCCCTGAAATAGTGATTTGATTCTGCTACTAAAAATTTTGGGAAGCCCTGTCACAGCTGTCACATGTTATAGGGGAATGTAGGTTCTCCTCTGGGGGTTCTTAGTCTTTATGAACAGACCTAAAAGGAATCTCAAGAACGATTTCCCTAGTGTTTAAAAGAAAATCTCCAGGAATGGGGAGACGATTTGCTAGTTAAGATCACTTGCTCTTGCAGAAGACTGGATTTGAGTTCTCAGCACCTACATGGTAGCTCACAGCTGCCTGCAACTCCAGTTCATTTTTGAGATAGAGTTTCTCTGTTATGTAACTCTGGCTGCCCTGGAACTCACTTTATAGACCAAGCTAGCCTTTAACTCACAGATTTGCCTTCCTCTGGCTCCCAACTGCTGAGATTAAAGATGTGGGCCTCCATGCCTGGGCTGCTTTGTATTTATACATATAAAATAGTAAGACTGTTCTCCAAGTAAAGGGTTTCTTGGTTAAAAGAAGAAATCCTATTCTTTCTTCAGAATTAGAAAATTATCTTTAGGCTGACCAATGGGATACAAAAAAGGTCCTCAATGATTCAAAGAGAAAAGGGAATCCAGGGAAGAGAAAATGTTTTTGGAATCATGACCAAGAGTTGGAAGCTTGAGTTACTAGATTTTCCTGAACAGAAATGATCAGACTTTGGAGAGGGCTCTTTCACCAAGAGTGGCATTTGCTACCTTTGAGCTGTCGAGTTACCTTTTAAATCCTAGCTTAATTCAATTTTACTTCCCCTATCATGTATTTCCCAAATACTGTAATTTCCACTAATTGATATTACAGAGCTCATAGTTAAATAAAAAATAATAAGCTTGTGATATTCTAACCAGGCAAAGTAAGTATTCTTGACGTTGGAAGCTATTTTAAACTTTTGGATACTCCAGACAAAGTTTAGGGCACTTATGTAATCAGATATACTCCTTGGTCAAAAGCTCTGTTAAATGTGTAAGAACCACCACTTAAAACAAAAGTTTGTTTTTGAGGTTTTAAATCCATTTAATTAGGTAAAATTTCAAATACAATGTATCCATTTTGACTATCTCAAAATATTTCTATAGCAAAGCTGAAATCTTTTAAACAATTAAGAATTGTCAAAAAGGGCAGCTGTCATAGAGACTTCTAGCAATGAACTCTCAAAGTGGTTACTTTAAATAACATCCTTATAATGTGCCAGGTGGTAAAAGTGTCAAATTTCTTAAACACCTGGACCTGGAGTGAAATAATTTAACGATGCAGCTTGCTCACCTATCAGGTCCCCCTAAACTCTTTACCATTCACTTTCTAGCCTGCGATTCCCATCAGGCAGCCCAATTGGCTCGGCTGAGTGCTGTGCATCCTGGGAGTTGTAGTTTGCAGCTCCCCACCTCTGTCTACATGGTCTACAGAACGGCTGAGGGCGGTTGCTTGGTGTCATTAGCAAGCGGCAAGTATGGCGGTAGCGCGAGCTGACGGGGCTCTGGCTCCAGGAGAAGGTAGGTTGATCCCTACCCCTAAACTCCAAAGTTTACATCACTAAGTCATAGGAAATAGTTGCTTTAGTGTAAAGAGGAAGCCTGGGTTTTAGAGGTGCGGTTTTGGACCAGTTTTTTTTTTGATGCAGGGTTGTAAGCAGCGCGAAGGCGCACTACCTACTGGGAGTTGTAGTCCCGCTCTCTGGTCCAGTTCGGGAGTATTGCAGGGAGGGCTGGATGAGGGACTTCAGCCCCCAGGAGCCTTCGCGGTGCCCGGTGTCCCTGTCCCGCGCTCTCCCTTGCCTGACTGGGCAGTGGGCTTTGGACTGCGGCGACCTTTCTGGGACGTTTACTTCGAGTTCCGTGTGCACATGGGAAGTGGGCAGAGTCTTTATTTCCTGTGCTCCCCCTCATCGGCTCCGAGAACGTTCAGGAGCATCTTATCCTATACCCCATCACAGCCTGCCTGAACTCTTCCTTGGAAGTGGCCAGTACCGTGATAGAATCTGGGGTGACCCAGACACGCGTTGCTCCGCCGTCATTCTGCGGGCCGGGTCCTGGGATCGAGCTCGGTCTTTGTTTGGCAGAGCGCAGGCTAGGGGTGTGCCTGTAGCCGGGAGATGTCTCCGTGGGGCGCCGGACCTGAGCTTTTGTTTTGGTTACACTCTGAGGCGTGGTAGCTGCTGGCTGGGCCAGATCAGGGTAGAGTTGGGGCTCATACCTGGGGACCCTGAATTCTTAAGGGGAGGGGTTCGGCTAAAAGGCTTGGCGACCCTTCGGAATTGGGCTCAAACACTGGGTGCGCTTTTCTAGGACAGCACAGTTTTCATCCTTCAAGAAGGGACTCCCGACACCTCCGGTGCGAAGAAAACCGAAAAACACTGAAACCTTCTAGTAGAGCAGTCCCGAAAAAGTACTTCCCAGGGTAGTCTCAATATGATGGTAAATTTGAAATTGGCAGTTACTCTGACTCCGCCCCCTACCGTAGCTGCCTTTCCTAAAACTTCTCTAGCCGACCAAGACAACAGACAAGAGCAGCAGTTAGTATTTACAGAGCCACTTTTAAAAAACCAGATGATAGTTGGGATTTAGGGCGTTTTTCTGATATTATCTCATGTTTTCATGTAGAACAATGTAAAAAACATTGTATTCTCCTTTTTATTTTTATTTTTTTTAAGACAGGGTCTTATTATGTAGTTGGAACTGAGACTTCCTCATGCCCAAGCGCCAAGGTTAAAGATGTGCAGATGTGGTGTACTACCACTTTTTTTTTTTTTTTTTAAAGAAGATTTCTTTTTGTAGCACTGACCATCCTGAAACTCCCTCTGTAGACCAGGCTTGTTTCAAACTCAGAGATGCCTCTGACTCTCAAGTGCTAGGATTAAATCCCTGGACCACCACCTCACGGCTTTTTGTTTTTGTTTTGTTTTAAGACAGGGTCTCACTATGTAGCTCTCTGGCTGCCCTGGAACTCACTAGACCTGACTCCTCTACCTCCCGAGTGCTTAATTAAAGTTATGAGCCACTACCCCTGACTGTCATCCACAACTTATAGAGTAGAAAAGTTAACTCAGAGATTTGCACATACAGAGGAAACACAATGGAGGACACAGTGAAGAGGCAGCAAACCTGCTAACATCTTTATTTGGGGAGGCTTCAGACTTATAAAGAAAGAGAAGGAAGTTTGTCCATAGTGGTTAACCAGGGGAGCTATAGTCGGAATTCATACTACCGTGCTTTATTTGAGTGCTGTCTGCCAGGTCTGAGGCCAAGTACCAATTGTTTGGCTTCTTCACACCAACGTTGTGAAATCAGAGAAACATTGTATTCCATCAATTAATTAACTATACTTGGATTTTCAAAATATTTCGAAGTGACTAGGGAGGTAGTTTAGTTGGTGTAATGCTTGTCGTGGAAGTGTGAAGACCCAAGTTCAATCCTCCAAACCCAAGGAAAAAATTTGGCAGCAGGAACGTGTACACTCATACTGGGAAGGTGGACAGAGGCAGAGCCCTGGCTTGCTGGCTAACTAGCCTGTCCTGTTTAATGAGTTCTAGGCCAGTGAGAGACTCTGCCTCAAAAAACAAAGTGGGAGGCCATAGAGCTGGCTCAGTGGGAAAGAGCACTTGCTATGGTAGCTGAAAAGGCCCCAGTGCCTGTGCTGCTGTGAGGCTTGCTGACTTCCAGTCTAGCTCTAGGCTTCCAGGCTCAGGTCAGGGAGAGAGTGTTCCCCAGAAGAATAAAGACAGTGACAGATTCAGGCCTCTCTGGGTGTGCATGATGTTTCCCACACCTCCCATACCCACTACATGGGGCATTTAAAGATAGACTTGTAGTTAGGTTAGAAACAGTTTGATCTCTATAACAAAAATCATTTCTAAAGCCTGGTGGTGGTGATAGCTATAATCTTGGAATTTGGGAGGTGGAGGAAACATTAAGAGTTCAAATCCAGCCTCAGGCACATACAGAGTTTATGCTAGCCTGGTTAGCTTCAGATTCTGTCTCAAAACAGACAAAGCAACAGAAAAAAAAAATTAAAGTATAACAAAGGGAAAATAAAATCCATAAAAAATTAAAACTCAGAAAAAAATGGAAAAACTAAAAAAAGGAACTTAAGCCCCATTTAAAAAATGCTATTAGGTACAAAATGGGGAACCTCAACGCCTTGCATGCTAGGCAAGGGCTCTACCTCTGGGATCTACCTGAGCCTGTAACTTGCAAATTCTGAAAAAAAATTAAAGTATCATTACATGTCTGGATTGATATAGTTTTAAATTCATGATACTTGTGCTGTGGTGTGTTTTAAAATATGCATGCATTATTTTTTCTCAGTGTAAAATGCTAATCAGCTGTGGGTTATTTGCTTTCTAACAAGTTGTCTTCTCTTCTTAAGGATCAGTGGTGAACTGGTCAGGGCAGGGACTACAGAAATTAGGTCCCAACTTGCCCTGTGAAGCTGATGTTCACACATTGATTCTGGATAAAAATCAGATTATTAAACTGGAAAATCTAGAGAAATGCAAACAGTTAATACAGGTGGGTATGGGTTGTTTAAGACAAATTTATTACTAAACAAAACCAAAAAGTTATTCTATATGCCTTTAAAGCAGTAAATGTTGCCTTAAAATTTTATATGCTAGCTTTTGAAGATGAATATATGTATTCCATTTACAGTGGTCTAGAAAAAGCATTGTTAAAAAGTGGAAACAGGGTGGCTGAAGAGATGGCTCAGTGGTTAAGAGCACCAGCTGCTCTTCCAGAGGACCTGAGTTCAATTCCCAGCAACCACATGGCAGCTCACAACTGTCTGTACCTCCAGTTCCAGGGGACCCAACACCCATGACAAAACACTAATGCACATAAAATAAAGTTAAATAAAAAGAAAATTTAAAAAAGTGGAAACAGGCCCAGTGAGATGGCTCAGTAGGTGGGAGTGCAAAGGCCTGGAGACCTGAGTTTGATTTGTGTATGTCACAGGCAGCAGGAGAGACCTGACTTCTGAGAGTATGCTGGGGACATTTGCATGTGTGCTGTTGCTCAAGAGTGCCTGCAAGTACATTGCTTGAACACACACACACACTTCTCTGAATATTTTGGATTTTTTTGTTTTTTTTTTATTTATGGATATGTGTATGTCATATAAGTGTGAGTACATGCAGAGGTCAGAAGAGGGTATCTGATTCCCTGGAGCTGGAGTTACATACATGTGGTTGTGAGCCACCCGACTTGAGTGCTAGAAACTGAACTCTGATTCTCTGGAAGGATAGCAAGTGCACACACACACACACACACACACACACACACACACACACACACACACAGAACATTATATGTTGACAAAAATTGTGTTAACATAATTTTTACTTCATATCGTGGGAAAAGAACTTATTCATCCAAGAATGTTGGGGTTAGGGATGTGATTGAATGCTAAGCTTACTTAAAGCCCCAAGTTTAATTGTCAGTACTGTACCAGAACAAAACAATAAAAAAGAAGTGTTTATTTGGTCCCTCTTAGTATACCTAAGATTGTCCTAGTTTTGACTGAAACAGTATACAGACAGGTTGTGTGGAGCTTGTATTTTCAAGTTACTGATCTGTTAAGAATGCCCTTGGGAGACGGGTCAGTGGGGATGAACACTGTCCCCACAAATACAAGGGTTGGATTTTAATCCCCAGCACCCATGCAAAGAAGTAGGCATCGATGCATGTAGTTGTTGGAGGGAGAGCTAGCTGGCCAGCCAACTTAGCCATTGTGCTAGAGGGAGAGACCCAAATCCTGCTCTAGCTTTTACATGTGTTCAGATGGGTATGTACACCTGTGCACTCGTGTGCATGCAACAACACATCAACATATCACATATACACAACCCAGCCAACGAGTATCAGCCACACAAAAGTATCTTTAGTAGTTGATAGAGATCTATTCAGCTTTATCTGTACTTTGTGTAAACATATATTGTTTATGCATAATACTGGGTTTCATTTCTCTGAATTTGTTCATCTATCCTATCCATTGCCATCGTCCTTCCATTTCCTTCTACTTCCTCTAATCCTTTCTCAAGTTGCCTCTCCTGATTTTTCATGTCTTCTCATTCTTCCCTTCCCCCTTCTTGTGACCCAGTGAATTTCATGAGGGGCATGAGAGAGAATCTGTTTACAGGAACATAGACATGCTCTCAGTGGCTATACCAGTGAAGAAAATGTTGTTCCCTCCTCCACCAACCATTCCTGTCTAATTATCTTCAGGGATGGATAGGGTCTTCCAAGCTCCTCTCCCCAGCTCCAGCTAGTCAAGGAGTTCATCTCATGTGGGAGCTCAGCTTATGGGGGAGCTCAGCTTATGGGGGAGCTCATCTTATGTGGGAGCTCATCTCATGTGGGAGCTCAGCTTATGTGGAAGCTCATCTTATGGGGGAGCTCATCTTATGTGGGAGTTCATCTTATGGGGGAGCTCATCTTATGTGGGAGTTCATCTTATGGGGGAGCTCATCTTATGTGGGAGCTCATCTTATGGGGGAGCTCATCTTATGGGGGAGTTCATCTTGTGGGGGAGCTCATCTTATGGGGGAGCTCATCTTGTGGGGGAGCTCATCTGGAAATCATCTTATTGAAGAGCTCATCTTCTGGAGCGTTTGTGCTGCTTTGAGTTCCAGAGTACCGCAGCCTGCTTGGGCAATGGTGGCACATATCTTTGGTCGTCCCAGCACTTGGGAAGCAGAGGCAGGGGGATCTCTGTGAGTTCTAGGACACCCAGGGCTACACAAAGAGAAACCATTTCTTGAAAAACTCAAAAGCAAACCAAAACAAAAAGGAGTACAACAGTCATGTCACACCCAGAAGTCTTTCTCCTGCCTTGCATCCTTCCTACCCTTCTTCCACTGCCCTAGAGCCTTAGACAGGATGTTCTATATGCCCCATTTTGGCTGGGCACTTAGCATCTTATTATTTGTTTCTTGCATTTGGATGAGTTATGAATCTGCAGTCACCACTAATCACTGCAAAGGAAGCTTCTCTGAATAGAGCTGACAGCAGCATTGTTCTTTGGAGTATACATAGTTATTTAGAAAGCAACTTGATAGGTACATTATATCCATTTAGCAAAAAACATCACTAGCTTTTTCACGAGGGTGTATCATCCCCAGCCACAGGTTTTTGGCTGGGTTTACAATAACACACATGAGCAGGCAAATAGTTGGTTACCTCATACAGACTTTATATTTTTTGTTGATTAGAACAACAAACTCCAGTAGTTATATTGTAGGTTTAGATATAAATAATATGTGTACAATATATAAATTTGGTTTGCATATTTGGGAGTGCTTGGCCATCTATCATAATGTGAAAGTATTATGTGTGGACATATGTATTTGCTTGAGGAATAATAATGTTCCCTTTCACAGTTATCAGTGGCTAATAATCGGCTGGTTCGGATGATGGGTGTGGCCAAGCTGACTCAACTCCGGGTACTAAATTTACCTCATAATAGTATTGGCTGCACGGAAGGGCTGAAGGATCTAGTCCATTTGGAATGGCTGAATTTAGCAGGAAATAATCTGAAGGTGAATGGCTTTTTTTTTTTTTTCTGGGTAATTTTCTTTTGAGATTTTTTTCATAGCACATCTGTTCTCTGTAAAACAAAAACTTGGCAAGTATAGAAATAAGTAGACTAGGAAGTGAAAATGTCTATTTCTATAATCCACATTAATATAAACATTATAAAAGCCTCCATTTTGAACATATACTACAGGATAGCATTCTTTCAGTGTGAACAGAGAATCTATATTATACTTGAAAAAAGTATATTAAATATTAGATGATGAGGAAACAGATTCCTCCCTATTGAAGGGCTTGGTAGCCCTTCTCCCTCTAGGCTAAACTGTTGCCTGGGTTGCTTTTGAGTGGGTCTTGTGCAGATAACCACGGCTGCTGAGAGTTCATGAGTGCAGTGGTCCCATAATGTCTAGAAGACACTGCCTTGCTCTGGTCTTCCCTGACCACAGAGCCAGGATTTAATAGTCTATTTGGCTTCATTCTAAATTTGTAAATTCTTTTCTCTGCTAACAGTAGGATGTCACTGAAGTTTCTTTGGGCTATAAATATTTGAGATGGTATGAGTTGCTTGGTGTCCTTGAAAACTTGCGACATGGCTATTTTTTAAATTTTGCATCCCAGCCCCCTCCTTTTTCTTGCTCAGCTGTGCTTTAGTGACAAGAGGAGGCAGGGGAGCCAGCTGTGAAGAATTAGGAAACCACTTTGATTTTGATTGTTAAGTGCATGGAATAATGTGATGCTTTTCTTGTGATAGACCATGGAGCAAATCAATAGCTGTTCGGCTCTACAACACCTTGATCTGTCCGACAATAGCATACCCCAGATAGGTGATCTATCAAAACTGGTGTCTTTGAAGGTAAGTGACTCTTCTTCTTCTTGTTTACTTTTCTTTCTTTCTTTCTCTTTTTGAGACGGTTTCTCTGTGTAGTTCTGGATATTCTGGAACTCTGTAGACCAGCTGGCTTTGAACTCAGAGATCCACCTGCTTCGGCCTCCCGAGTACTGGGATTAAAGTCATGGGCCACCACTGCCTGGCCTTCTGTAATTTCTTGAAAATTATCATAAGTAAACGAAATGACTAAAAATGTGGTCTCCTTGGCATAAACTCAGCTTGCCATATATTGTATATTAAGAGCCTCTTTCTCTTTTTGAAGGAGTCTTCTAGTAAAGCCCAGACTAACCTCTCAGAGTCACCGTGCTCTTTGTCCCTCTTTCCAGAATGCTGCAGTTACAGGCTCTCTTTGTTGTAAAAACTTAGGAACTTTTGGTTTTGTTCTTCTTTCTTCCTTCCCTTCTTTCTTCCCCTCTTTCTTCCCTTCTTTCTTCCCTTCTTTCCTTTCTTCCTTCCTTCCTTCCTTCCTTCCTTCCTTCCTTCCTTTCTTTCTTTCTTTCTTTCTTTCTTTCTTTCTTTCTTTCTTTCTTTTTTTTTTTTTTTTGAGACAAAGTTGTTTCACTGTATTGCCCTGGCTATATTGCCTTCCAGAAAAGACCTCTCAAATTGACTGTTAGTTCCTCTAAGTGATTTCTTTATTTTATGTGAAAATAAATAGTCATTGTAGCTAATTACTTCTTATTTCTCATCCTCTGAATAAATGTGATGATTTCCCCCATTTTAAGCTAGCTAATGCTAGGGGCTTTAGTAAATATATAATATTCTGGTAAAGTTTGAAGTCATCTATCCTAAATTTGTCTTTTTGTCTGTCTGTCCTGGAACTGGCTATGTAGACCTGGCTGGCCTTGAACTCACAGAGATCTACCTACCACTGCCTCCCGAATACTGGGGTTAAAAGCTTGTGCCACCACACACACCCAACTCTGTAATAGGAGGTTTCTGGCCCGGACTTTCGGGCCTAGCCTCAAGGTTTAGACCCGCAGACCCACAGACCCACAGAGACACACAGACGCTTACAATAGTTTTAGGCTGATCGGCCTAAGGCCCAGGCATATAACTTGCTAACTCCTTACCCTTAATCTAACTCATGACTCTTATTCTATTCAGCCATGGGGCTCAGTACCTTTTCTCAGAGTAGCATAGTGTCCTCTGCTTCTTCCAGCTTCTCTCTGACATTCTGCTCTGTTCTTCCAGTTCCCAGAGTCGTCTTAGTCTGGTAGCCCCGCCCACACTTCCTGCCTGCCTTTGGCCAATCAGCGCTTTTTATTAAACTCATAGGCGGGGACAATTATTTACAATGGATCAACCTAATCCCCCTACACAGCTCTATATTGTTTTGAGATTACAATCACTATGTAGTCTAGGTTAGTTTTGAACTCCTGGCTTAAGTGATCCATTTGCCAAAGTCTTTGTCCATCTGTCTGTTTGGTGTGTGTGGTTTTGTTTATGTGTTTATTTTTCCTATTCTCAAAGAAACTGTTTTCAATATTAAGTATAATTTAATTAACAGAACTAATTTCACTTAATAGACATGGAGGGTAAAAAGATAGCTCAATGGTTAAGAGCCCTGGCTGCTGTTTTGGAGGATTTGGGGTTGGTTCTCAGAATGGCATGGTGGCTCACAAACATTTATAGTCCTAGTTCCTGGGGACCTAAATTCCCTCTCTGACCTTCTCAGGTACAGGCACACACATGATGCACAGACATACATGTAGGCAAAACACCCACAGGTTGCACGAATGAAGCAAACTCAGGGCCAGATCTCTGGGAAAGGCGGAGATATCAGAGAGTAAACACCACAGTCAGATCTCACCCAGCTGTCTTCCAGCTACCTCAGCCTTGCTCCTCATGGCTTCTTCTGCCTGCTCTGTCTTTCTATGCCTGCCTTAAATACCCTCTTTGATCAGTTAAGACATGGCACCACCACTGCCTGCCTGGGAGCCTGGAACTCCTTCTATAAACTAAGATGACCTCAAACTCAAGATTTGATTAGATTAAGGGCATAGGTCACCACTCCTGTGCTGGGGTTAAATGTGTGAGTTACCACTGTCTGGTCTTCCTAGACTGACTGTGGTTAGATCCCTCTGATATCTCCGAATGTTTTTATTATATCTGAAACATATCCCCACACCCACATACATAAAATAAATGATAAAATCTAAAAAAAGGATAGTTTTTCTTTATTTTTGCTTAATTGAATATTATTAGCCCCATATAGACTCTTCAAGCCTTACAAGTGGAATCTGAAGCTCTACTTTCCTTACATCTTGAGCAAAAATAATTTTTAAAAGATTTATTTATTAAATCTTCTGCCTGCAGGCTAGAAGAGGGCATCAGATCCAATTATAGATGGTCGTGAGCCACCATGTGGGTGCTGGGAGTTGAACTCAGGTCCTCTGGAAGACCAGTCAGTGCATTTAACCTCTGAGCCATCTCTCCAGCCCCAGGCAGAAATAATTTTATAGTAGCAGTAATTCTAAATAAATTGATGTATCCAACTGTCCTGAAAAATGCTAAGAGAACTGAAAAGAATTAAAAAATGATTGGTATTTTTTCTTTTTGTTATAACGTTTTTGTTTTTGTTTTTGTTTTTTTTCTAGAAGGGATATATGAATAGTTAGACAGAATCCTGAATGTTTAGAGTGTCTTAGAATCACTCTTTTTGAAAGGTGTATTTGTTTTATTTGTGTGTGTGTGAGTGCCTGGTTGTCTCTATGTGCATGCAGTACACAGGAAGACAGAAGGAAGAGGCCTGGAGTCACAGGTGGTCGTCAGCCACTGGAAACTAAATCACGGTGTCTGCACTCTGAACCACTGAAACGTCCCGCCACGTCTTGGGCTTATTATTTATTATTACTGGTTTAATATGGGTTAGCTATGTCTACAAGTGATCATTTCTACCTTTCTTTGGCTTCAACTAAACAAAAAAATGTAATTGTAAAGTATGAATTGGGGCTTTTCTGTCTCTTTTGTAAAATTTACTTTCTGCATGATATTTTAATGTTATTTGCATGTATGTATGTGTGGTAGATGTGGGTGTGGTACATGGACTTGTGCAGTTGAGTACACCTGTGTGTGCACATGTGGAGGCTAGAGCAGGATGTTGGCTGTCTTTCTCTGTTTCTCTCTAACTTATTACTTTGAAATAGTCTACCATTGAAATGGAAGCTCTCCCTTAGCCGTTGGCTGTCTGGCCAGAAATCCACTTATTTCTGCCCCCAATGCTGAGGTTGATGGCGTTAACTATGGTGCCCAGAATTTTTTGTGGGTGCTGGGGATTTGATATCAGGTCCTCCTCATGGTTGTAGAGTAAACACTCTTAGCCATCAAGCTATCTCTCTAGCTCTTATTTTGATGTGGGTTTTTGTTTTATTTATTTATTGGTTTTTCCAAACAGGATTTCTCTGTGTTGCTCTGGCTGTCCTGGAATTTCCTCTATAGACCCAGCTGGCCTCAAACTGGTAGATCAGCCTGCCTTTTCTCCCCAGTGCTGAGATTAAAGGCATGTGCCACCACACCCATCTTTATTTTGATATTTTAAAAGGAAATGAATAACTATATTGGAAATTTCTTTGTGTATTAAATTAAATTATGTAACATGCTAGTGCACATAGCATAGCTAGATACTACATCAACTATGTGTTCTTAGGTAAGTCTTACACCCCCATTGGGCTAAAGACCACTTAGGAGCCTTCTGAGCCTTTATCATATAAATCTCTGATGTGTATGTGATGAGAAGTATAGCAAAATAGATCTTTTATTCTTGCTCGTACCATTTGGCATTGTCAAGTCAATTTATTGATAATTTGTTGATTTGTATTTTTTTTTTTTCTTTCAAGACCTTGCTTTTACATGGAAACATCATCACCTCTCTTAGAATGGCACCTGTGTATCTACCCAGAAGCCTATCTATATTGTCTTTGGCAGAAAATGAAATCCGAGACTTAAATGAGGTAAAATTTGACTCTTGGATCCAGGAAAAAAAGTCCAGGAGAGACAGGAGAGATTCTTAAGGTCATTTTTAGACTGTGACTATCTTGGGAGAATTGCTGCCCTAGTGAAACACTTGGTCCTAGAGCATCAGTATTTTTCTTTCTGCCTTTTTTTTAAACACTGGATGCCATCAGGCTGAGTTTCAGTTGTAATGCTGCAATTCTCATCACTGGTGATTGGTTTTAGAGAGACATCTACTTTATGGGGCCAATAAGACAACCTTTCTGTTGTACAAATAAAGGAAACTCAGGGCCAGGTCTGTGGGAAAGGCAGAGATATCAGAGAGTAAACACCACAGTTATATCTCACCCAGCTGTCTTTCAGGTTCCTCAGCCTTGCTCCTCATGGCTTCTACTGCCTGCTCTGTCTTTCTATGCCTGCCTTGAATACTTTCTTTGCTCAGTTAAGGCGTGGCACCACCACTGCCTGCCTGGGAGCCTGGAACTCCTTCTGTAAACTAAAATGACCTTGAACTCAGATTGGATTAAGGGCATAGGTCACCACTCCTGGATATTCCCTGTGCTGAGATTAAAGGTGTGAGTTACCACTGTCTGATCCTCCTAGACTGACTGTCTCCCAATGTTTTTATTATATTTGAAAATATCCTCACACCTATCCACCTTCCCCTGACTTCTGTTATGCTTTCAGATAGGGTTTTCTCAAGCCCACGTAGAGTCCTGTATGTCTGTAACCTCAGCACTTAATAAGTGGAGACAGGAGGGTTAAAGCTAAAGATCAGCCTGGGTTAAATGAGACCCTACTTCAAAGAAAGTAAATATGGTTTTCTTAACTAGGAAATAATGCCGATACTTTCTGTTGTACAGGAAGGGACAAATGATGAGGTTTTAGAGTTTTGGAAGGCAGCGCTAATAGTGGAAAATTGTTTGGTGCTTTTTAGAACAAGAGGGAAATTGTGACATTCTCAAATGCTGCCAAAATTATGTAATCAGCGGAAGCCCTGTGCTTGACACTGAACATTCATTTTGTCCAACAAGGATGTCTTTTGTTTTAGGTCTCGTTTTTGGCCTCTTTAAGCGAATTGGAGCAGTTGTCAATCATGAACAATCCTTGTGTGATGGCGACACCGTCCATTCCAGGGTTTGACTATCGGCCGTACATCGTCAGCTGGTGCTTAAATCTCAGAGTATTAGATGGATATGTGATTTCTCAGAAAGAAAGGTGAATATGATCTGCTTAACATGGCATCAATCAAGGAATTTTTGGGAAGGATCATTTATAGATTTCTAGTTTGCTATAGATTGTTGGTTTTTTGTTTTTTGTTTTGTCTTTAGAGGGTTTCTCTGTGTAGCCTTGGCTGTCCTAGAACTTGCTATGTAGACCAGGCTGGCCCTGAACTTACAGAGATCCACCAGCTTTTGCCTCCCCAGTGCTGGGATTAAAGGCATGCCCCACCACCACTACCACTGCCATCACCATGTTAATGGTGTGCTTACAAATTAAAAATGCTGTTGTAATCACAGCTCAGATTGTTTGGTGATGATTTAGGATTGTTCTTCCTTTATTATAAAAGACAGAAGATAAACATCAGGGCTGGGAGACAGATGTGTTGGCACATGCAAGTAATCCTAGCAGAGGAAGAAGAATTAGGTGGTCATTGTCATCCTGGGGTACATTGTTGGTTCTAGAACAGCCTGGGCTATACAAGGCCTAGTTGGTAGAGTGCTTGCTGCCATGTTTGAAGCCCTTGCTCTGCAAGCATGAGGACCTGAGTTTGAATCCCAGAACCATATTAAAAAGCCAAGTATTCTTGTACGTGTAATCCCAGCATGGGGAAGGGGCTGGTAGACATGGATGGATTGCTGGCTAGCCAGTAAAGAGAAGCTTCCATTTCGCTGTGCTATCTCAAAGTCCTGGTTTTCTCATAAAACGGGCTATGGTAGTGCATGCCTGTTATTCCAGCACTGGAGAGATGAAAGGATAATAGAAATTAAAATCATATTCAACTTCAGAGTAACTATATATGAAAAAGGGGCGTGGGGGAGGGAGAGATGGCTCAGCAGATATGAGCACTGGCTGCTCTTCCTGGGTTCTGTTCCCTGCATCCACATGGTGCCTTGCAACTAGTTATAATTCTAGTTCTTGGAGATCCTATACTCTTTTATGTCCACCACGTTATGGATCTGATATAAGATCTTGGCTTATTCTCACAACAGCTTGTTACCTATCTATCATATGTGTAAAGAGGGTGTTAATAATATTTTAGAACCCAGTGGCCTTTTATGATGCCTCTAGGGAAGTGCACAATGTGTTTCAATTTGGAACTTGAAGCAGGCATACTGTACTGTTTCTTACCTTCTGATGCCTAGGAATCCATCCTAAGACCTCTGATGGGCTCTGCGTTTTGGAGTTGGGAACCTGTTTCCACCAAGATTGCATCTTGTAGAGATGCTCTACCATCTAAACCACACCCTCAGCCTGCTTTAAGTTTTGGTATCTTAAAATTTTAAGCATGTTGATAATCACAACACTTGGGAGGTAGAGGCAGAAAGGCCAGCTTCAGCTATATAGCAAGTTCAAGGTCAGCCTGGGCTACTTGAGACCTTGTCTCCAAAGGCAGCAACAAAAATACACCACTGGTTTATTACAGTTGCATACTCCTTAGGTTGGTCATGGTGACCGGGTAGTTCTCAAATTCCTGTGTGTTTGACATCTTCCTCTCTCCTGTATTACCTAAGAATTGGTGGTTGGATATGACCATGTGATCAGATCCAGTTTTGAGATTCTATCTCTCTCTCTGTCTGACTGTCTATCTGTCTGTCTGTCTGTCTGTCTGTCTGTCTGCTTTTGAGAAGTCTTCCTATATAGCCTGGGCTGTCTGGAACTTACTATGTAGACCAGGCTGTCCTGGTCACAGAGATATGCCCAGCTCTATCTCCTGAGCATCAGGATTAAAGGTGTGCATCATGGTGCCCAGCTAGTTTTGAGGTTTTAAAAGGGAAGACTACTTTGTTGATACCATTGGCTTGTCCTCAATGTCTGGATGTCTGTTTTGTTATTAATAGTTATTAATCATCCATGCTCCAAACTATTAATTAATTAAAGGTTATAAAATGATGAAATTCTGTGATTTTTATTAGTTATACTACTTACGTGAACCAAGTATTTATTGACAAACTTTGTATAGGAAATAAAGACTTAACAATATTTAGTTCCCACTATTTACCAGTTTAAAAAAAATTACCAGTTAGGTATTTTTAAAATTACCATTAGGAGCTTATAAGTTGCTTCTCTTTGGTGAAATAAATAGAAAGGATGCTCATTGCTTCTTTGAAACAATTTAAAAATATTTGGTACTTCTAATTATGAAAAAATTAAAATATAAGATCAAGGGCAGTGGTTTAGGAATATAGCTTGAAAACCAGGGATTGTACCACCTGTTTGTAATCCTACTGCTGAGGAGGTGAAGATGGGAATATGGCTGGAGCTTGTTGGCCAGCCAGCTCAGCCAAGAGGTGAGCACAAGAGTGACCTTGTCTCGAAAATTAAAGTGGGGAGCAATAGAAGGAGATGCTCAGCCTCAATCTCTGGCCTTACTGAACATAGGCATGAGCTTTCATGAGTGCACACTCAGGAACATACCACACACACGCACATGCACACACACGCGTGTGCACACACACACACACGTGCACACACACAAGAGTAATTTTTTTTAATGGAGTCATGTAGTGCTATTATCAGGTAAATTCAAAAGGAGGATCACTGTTACCAACAATGTATCCTGACCTCTCCTGTGCTATCTCCTCTTCCTTCCCAGTTTGAAAGCTGAATGGCTCTACAGTCAAGGCAAGGGACGAGCATATCGACCTGGCCAGCACATCCAACTTGTGCAGTACCTGGCTACAGTCTGTCCTCTTATTTCTGCATTGGGTCTTCAAACTGCAGAGGATGCCAAACTAGAGAAGATTCTGAGTAAACAGAGGTAAGCTGTTTATTTGTGGCAGCTGAGAGACTCAGGTGAAGATACGTCAGACTTTCTTGTGGCTGGAGGGCTTATAGCTGGTCATTTGAGTCTTTTGTCACTGTAGAGAAGCTAAGGTACACCGTGTGGCTTGTTCTGTGGATGTTGCTTTGCTCATCAGTTCTTGAGTGGCAGAAGCAAACAATCTGATAAAGGAAGAGTGGGAGATTGGTCAGTGCTACAGTTAGAGCCCAGTAGTAGATTCGCCTTGCATGTGTTAGGGCCTGAATTTGAGCCACAAGACCTCAAGAAGTATTGGGTCTTTTAATATAGGTCCCTAACATAGCATGTTAAGTGCTAATCTTAACAAGCATGGTCACTTCTCTTATCAGAGATCCTGTCTTTCACCCTTTTTGCATATGAAATTGTGTTTGTATAAGGTCATGTGGACTATTAATTGTATAGATTGAGGCAGGATCTCATGTAAACTCGATTGGCCTTATGTGGAGAGGGTGACTTTGAACTTCTAGTTCTATTTCCTCTACTCATTGTACCAATTCTATTTGGTATTATAATAAAAACCTGCAGCCAGATATTGGGGGAATGTTGGAATATCAGAGACAGAGAAACAAGCTACAACCAGTTCTCATCCAGCCAATTCGTCAGGTCATAAAGAGTAGATCCTGTCTCCATGAACCCTCAGACTGACTGCCTCTGAGTCCTCAACTAAAAGGGAGCCCAGGTGATGGGCTGCACTCCTCCCTCCTGGTCCCCGCGAGCTGGTTCAACTCTCCTACACTAGGATTAAAGGTGTGTGCCACCACCGCCTGGCTCTGTTTGGCCTTGAACTCACAGGATCTCTGCCTGCCAAGTGCTGGGGTTAAAGGCATGGGTCACCACTCTACCACCTTCATGGTCTGTCTCTGTGGGTGGCTCTGACCTCTGATATTTTAGACTTTTTTTATTAAATATACAACATATATCCACGTTTACCTTCACAGTGCTGAGTTTATAGGGATGAGTTGCCATCCTATCTTATCTAACATTAAGAAAAAGGCCTTAAGTTTTTGTACATAGAGCTTTTAACAGAGACTATAGTTAGCCAGTGACTAAAGGCAGTCTTGCAAACTTGTAGAGTTTCTGCCTTAGCATATTAACCAAGGAGGCAGAAGAGCACGATCATCAGCAGATATTATTGGTTTCTAGGTTTCACCAGAGGCAGCTTATGAACCAAAGCCAAAATGAAGAGTTGTCTCCTCTTGCTCCTATTGAAACAAGAGTGCCCCTCACTCCTGAGTGTTCAAGCCCTGTTCAGGATTTCCAGGAAAGCGGTAAGGAAGTCATTTATACCCAGTGCCAAGAGTGGCTCATTCCACTTTTCTTCCATTCCTTTGACTTACTGGGTCATACAACAGTTTGTTGGAGACAGGGTCTCTGCGTAGCTCTGACTGATCTGAACCTTACCATATAGCTTCCAGGCTGGTCTTGAACTTGCTTCAAATCCTCCTGACTCATTTCCTCTCTCTCCCTCTCTGTCTCCCTCTCTCTCTCTTTTTAAAATATTTACTTTATGTGTGTGTGTGTTCTGCTTGTGCCTCAGGATGGTTGACTGCACTGGTCTGTGAGGGTGGTGGAGGGAGCAGAAGCAGGGAACAGGGTTTGGGTGACTATGGGTATGATGGAGATAGTCCTGGGAAGATGCCTTACTGCATCAGCTTAACTTTATTCCAGGGTATAGGAAATATATAGGATTGGGAAGCCTGGGGACAAAACCACAAGGCTGGGTTAGTGGAGCAGGGCTCTATGAAAATAGCTAGAAGATGCTCTTTAATTACCATGTGGTCCACAGGGGAAGAACATTTGCAGGGAAATATGTCAAGGGCCACACTTGAGAAAAGTCAAGCATCTGGGCCTGGAAACATCCTCCAAATAAAGGCAGGTAGAGAATAGGAAGTTTCAGTGGGGTAGGGGTGGGGATGCTGAGCTTAGAGAAAGCTACCAAGCTATTTCAGACTGGAAGCTCTGACCAGCAGGGTCTCCCAACATGTATAAGAGTTTTTGAATGTGTATTGTATGCATATGAGAGTCTGTGGAGGTCAGAAGAGGGCATCTGATCCCCTGGAACTGTAGTCACAGACAGTTGGGTGCTTAGAACTGAACCCTGGGCCCTCTGCAAGAGCAGCAAATGCTCTTAACCACTGAGCTATCTCTCCAGTCCCTCTCTTATTCCTGAATGCCGAGATCTAGTAGACATGTACCACTAAGCCTAGCTGAAAAGTATGTATTTTTGGAAGATTTTATTACTTTTAGTGATCATTTGAATTTGATTTGTAGATATTTATAGATATGTATATATGCATGTGTGAGTGCACATATTTGTTATAAATGTACATATATTCTGTATATGTGCATCTAGAACCTGTATGTGTACATTGTAATTATATTTTTAATTAAAAATTTCAAAATTTATGTACTTTGTGTATATGAGTGTTTTGACTACATGTATGTCTGCACACCAAAAGATGGCATTAGAGTTCATTATAGACAGTTGTGAACTGCTATGTGGGTGCTGGGAATTGAACTCAGGTCCTCTGGAGGGGCAGCCAGTGCTCTTAACCACTGAGCCATCTTTCCAGCTACTCTAATTAAATTGTTTCTTAAAATTTTATTTGTTATTGCATATATGGTGGGTGTACGTCTCATGGTACATATGTAGAATTCAGTGGATACCTCTGTGGAGTTGGTTTTCTTCTTCTTTTTTTTTTTTTTTTAAATAAATCTTTATTTATTATGTATACAATGTTCTACCTGCATGTATGCTTGGACACCAGAAGAGGGCACCAGATTATACATGACTGTGAGCTACCACGTGGGTGCTGGGAATTGAACTCAGGACCTCTGGAAGAACAGCCAGTGCTCTTAACCTCTGAGACATCTCTCCATCACCTTGGTTTTTTTCTTATTCCTTTGTATGGACTTAGTTGATTGAACTCAGGTCACCAAGCTTGTGCAGCAAGTACCTTCACCCAGTGAGCCATCTTGCTGGTTCCCATCTTTATTTGTGTGTGTATATGTGTGTGTGTGTGTGCTTGTTCCTGGGGATTGAACGAACCTAGGGCCTCAGGCAAGTGTTTTTACTGTAGTTCCAGGCCATATTTCTCTTTCTTTAAACATTTATTTATTTATTATGTATGCAGTGTTCTGTCTGCATGTATGCCTGTAGCCAGAAAAAAGTTATGAGAGCTCATTACAGATGATTGTGAGATGCCATATGATTGCTGGGAATTGAACTCAGGTCCTCTGGAAGAACAGTCAGTGCTCTTAACCACTGAGCCATCTCTCTAGCCCCATTTTTCTTTTTTTTTTTTAAAAATTCATTTTTATTTTCTGTTCATTGGTGTTTTGTCTGCATATATATCTATGTGAGGGTGTCAGAAGCCCTGGAACTGGAGTTATAGATAGGTGTGAGTTACCGTGTGGGTGCTGGAAATTGAACCTGAGTCTTCTGAACCAACAGCTAATGCTTTTAATTGCTGAGCCATCTCTCCACATGGATCAGTAGTTAGAGGTTCCTCCTGGTCTTCCAGAGGGCCAGAATTCAGTTCAGGCAGCTCACAACCAAATTTAACCACATTTAAGGGATCCAGTACTGTTTTCTGGGCTCCATGGACATAGACATACACACATTAAAAGAAAGAAAAAGCACTTAGTGGAAAGTTACTGTTGTTCAGGCTTAGTAACGTTGGTCTTGTTGACTTCATGGAAGTCCTTGTACATTAGCCTCCCAAGTGCTAGGATTGTAGACATGAGCCACCACTCCTGTCTTAATAAATCATTTTCATTTTTACATTTGAAATTCTTTTCTTGTGTGTGTGTGTGATTTGTCTGTTTGTACGCCTGTGCTCACAAGCATCTCTTATGCCTGCAGAGCCCAGAAGAGAGAGCCAGATCCCCAGAACTGAAAGTAGAGACAGACATTGAGTTTCCAGATGGGTGCTGGGAATTCAGCTCAGGTACTTTTTAGCACTAAGCCATCTCTCTAGCACCAAGAAATTCATTTTTTAAAAAATGTTTAGTTGACATTTACAATATTTTAGGAATTATATTTTGTTAAAAGTAAACAGATAAGGGATTAGGGAGATGGCTCAGTGGATAAAGGTGCCTGATGTCCAGCCTGATAACCCGAGTTCAATCCCTCAAACTACACGGTGGAAGAAGACTGACTGCTACAAGTTGTTTTTAACCTCTGCACGTATCACACACGCGTGCGCGCGCATACACACACACACACACACACACACACACACACACACACACACACACACACACACACACGCACGCACACACAATTAAGAAAGCTTTTCAAATACCTGGTGATTTACATGATGCTCTCTTGGTTCTTCTAGAACCTGTTGTCCAAATCAATTCTTGGGTTGGGATAAGCAGTGATGATGATCAGCTATATGCTGTTAAGAATAACTTCCCAGCCTCTGCGCACACTACAAGATATTCTCGGAATGACCTTCACCTGGAAGACATACAGACAGATG
Organism: Phyllotis vaccarum; assembly: GCA_033318265.1. Classification (NCBI taxonomy): domain Eukaryota; kingdom Metazoa; phylum Chordata; class Mammalia; order Rodentia; family Cricetidae; genus Phyllotis; species Phyllotis vaccarum. Next base: position 59,560,837 of record JARWLC010000019.1, on the reverse strand, counting down.
AGGACAAGCTAAACTGCAGTCTGCTCTCCTCAGAGTCCACTTTCATGCCAGTTACATCAGGACTGTCTCCAGTATCACCCAGTGTTGAGCTGAGGCTGCAGGGCATTAATTTGGGCCTAGACGACGATGACGATGTTGCAGATGAATCCATGAAAAGGCTGGAAAACCAAGCTGCGGATAAGGACCAGGAGAAGCCTTTATGGGAAACAAATAAGAGTTGTGTTCAAATACTGAAAAGTAAGAGTACAGAAGTAAATGAGGAAGCTGGGCTGCTAACCTGTCCCAAGTCAGCCATCATCAATGCTATCTTGAAGGAGGATAACCATAGTCTTACATCTTTTCCAGAGTCAGTTGGACACAGTGTGTCCCATGTAGAACAAAGCGGTGAAGAAACCATGTCCCCTACCATATCAGAGAAGTTTCCCTATAAGATCTTTACCCCGACAACTGTTGCGTTGGGACAAGATAAAGTCACCTTTCAGAGATTGAATGCAGCCGCCACTAAGCTTCAGGCCTGTTGGCGGGGCTTTTATACCAGGAACTACAATCCACAAGCCAAAGGGGTACGCTATGAAATCCGACTGCGCAGGATGCAGGAGCACATTGTCTGCCTGACAGATGAAATAAGGAGGTAGGTTTGAAACAGTGCTGTCTGCTGACTTGGGTGCCAGGTTCTGAAGTTGTTTTAGAACTCTGCTGCTGCTGTGGTCATGGCACCAGATGGCCACTGTTGGTACACACATATCTAGTGGTAAAGTGGAAGCATCTTGAGAGTACAAATTGCCACATGTATCTTCATTCTCAGCATAGCAACTGGTACAGAGATGTAGTATCACAAAAGATGTTGAGTGGCTGTGATGTACCTATGATTCTCAGCAAAGAAACATCATATAGAACACCTGGGTAAGGAGGAAGAGAAAGTCTGCAGAGAACTAATGAGGTGACGTAAGAGCTACAGAAAATATCAGGGATTCCAAGACTAAAATTCTGGAGCTAAGGTAGGTCGTACATGTTTGGTTGACTGCCAACCTATGACAATTAGGAGTTCACTAATATTGGAACCAATGTATGTGTTGGTATCATTGGTATTATTGGCTTAGGAGAAAGTAGCAAGGGCACCTGAGAAAGAATAGCCAAGAAAGCATATTATATTTAGTTCCAGTGGGGCATAATGTTTCAGAAGTGAGAGGTGCTTCACGAAGGGTCGAGAAAGTGATGTTAGATTTAGCCATTGTAATTGGTGACCCTGAAGACAGGTTTCATGATTTGCTAAATGGACTTACAGAATTTAGGAATTGTTCTGATCATGTTGCTGTTTATTATTGCAGATGCATATAGATTAAAATAGGGAAAACCACATAGGGTAAACCAGGTGCAGGCTTCTAGAGGTCCTCTCTCAGTTAGCTCACAGAGGTCCAGGGCTTGCTTTCCTGAGCATTTCTGGCCATGGTTTTTATTGGGGTTAGTTATTTAGACATTGAGTGCTCACATGAATGGCTTTTCTTAGATTTCTCATTCCTTAGAGGTAAATGGTACAGTGTCTGAGGGGCCCAGGGGAACAAAATGGGGTTTTACTAGGAATCACATTGTTGTTGTAAACTTAATCGCTCAGGTTTACAAAGGTAGTTTCTTCAGGTAAGTACTTCAAAGGCTTGGAGGTCGCCTTCCTTCCTCATGCAGGGCATGAACATCCCTCATCCCAGCTTTGATGGGTTAACCCTTCACTGCACAGGGAGTTTCCCAAGAGTGGCTTTAGTGGTGGGGAATGAAACCCAGTTTGAGATGGATTAGATCAGGAATAAAAATATAAAGAGCTTAAAGAGTAGTAGTGTCAGCTCTTTGGGAATGTTAGCCTAGTGAGGAAAAGAGAGTAAGTCTGTAGGTAAAGGTTCTTTCCTAATCTGGGCTTAGGCTGTCAGCAGGCACCTTGTTAATCCTTGAACTAAGTTTTAAAAGTGCTGTAGCTGAAATGCTTGGGAATAGAGTGGGATTATGACAGTAGATTCATAGGCATGTTATTCTACTTGAATGTTGAGGCCTCAGTGACTAGTGTGCGCAGTGAGATAATTTATCAGGGAAGCGGGCATTCTTAGAGGAAAGTCTTAGGGCTTCTGTTGCTAAGAACATCCTGGTCAAAAGCGGCTGGAGAGGAAAAGGTTTATTATAGCGGGGAAATAAGTGCAGGGAACTCAAAGCAGGACCCCTGAGGCACACTGCTCACTGCTTACTCCTCACGCTTGCTCAGCTTCTTCCATTTGCTTGCTTGCTTCCTGTCTTCTGCCTCTGCCTTCCTGTTTTCCTCCCTCTCTTCCTTTTTCCTCCTTTCTTTATTTCCTTCTCTTCTTTCTTTTCTGTCTTCCTTCTTTTCCCCCTGCCTTCTGTCCTTTCTTTTTATTTAAACTTTTTTCATATGGTGTATTCTGATCATGTTTTCTCCTCTCTCAGCTCCTGTATCTCATGGGGTAGGACTTCAATCCAATCAGATGGTTGATTACCCCTATATCATCCGTGTAACTGTTGCACCAGTGCATCATTCAGCAGCCTGCTTTCTTATACAGCTCAGGACCACCTGCCCAGGGTTTGCATCACCCGCAGTGGGCTGGGGTCTTCCATATTAGTCATTAATCAAGAAAATGTCTCATAGCCTTGCCTGTAGGCCAATCTTATGGAAGCATTTTTTTCAATGGAAACTTCTCTTCCCAGATATTTCTGGGTTGTATTAAGTTGCAGAAGAACTTAACCAGGACAAAGAGATAGATTAGGAATCACCTGAAAATAACAGTGAAAAGCAGTTTGATGACTTTGTATAGAAGAAGAAGGCTTCTAATTCAGAGAGCTACTATGCTTGCATAAATGGTTCTGTTTTGGCCGAGGAAAAGTTCAGAGAAAGGAAGCCTATAAGGGAGTTTGCTGCTTAGAACTGAGGAGTGACAGATGGCACAGAAAAATGTCTTGGAGAGTATAGAGAAAGTGGATAACTGTCTTGGAAATTCTGAAAAGGGATGAGGTGCAGCTCAGGGGATGAGAGACCTTGTCTAGCGGGTACAAGGCTCTGGATTCTCTATCCAGTACTCACGGATTAAAAACAATGTAAACTTCATGACCAAGTGGAGGTGATATTCCGAGTGATAATGGACAACTAAGGAAGGCTGTGCTTTGGAATAGACCCAAGAGTCGAGATGGCGCCAGTAATGTCAAAGGAAAGACTGAGGTATGAGAGCAGGTGTAGGGAAGAGTGTGATACTAGGGAGAATCAGGAATGGGTCAAGGAGGAAAGTGCTTCTGAGGGGTAGTTCTGCTAACGTCTTAGGGGAAGATCATTAGTCTGGATAGGTTCCTAACATCTCCTCCGTCTCCCAGCCAGAGTCATACACACATCCCCGTTGGAAGTTCTTTGTAGATATGTGTCATTTGGCTTCTGTGTTGAGGCAATGGTTCATTTTAGATTTGGTTGGAGCTTACATATCCTGATAGTGGAAGCAGTTGCTATCTTTCTAATGCAGTTGTTTAGTAGTTGTTATAGGAAGTTTAACCAACACATTCTTCCTTATGTTAGCATGATCTTTTGACTCATAGATTGAAAAAAGAAAGAGATGAAGAACGTGTGAAAGCTTTTGTACAAGAAGAGGCTGTCAGATTCCTTTGGAACGAGGTAAACCCCTTCTGCTAATTTCTCTAGTATATGTGAGCACAGAGAATTTCTACAGGGACCAAAATATATATATATATTTTCAAGACAGGGTTTCTCTGTGTAGCCTTGACTGTCCTGGAACTCACTCTGTAGACCAGGCTGGCATCAGACTCACAGAGATCCACCTGCCTCTGCCTCCTGAGTGCTGGGATTAAAGGTGTGAATCATCACCACTTGGCCCAAAATCATTTTAGGCCTTTGGTTATACTAATATAGTAAAACTTTTTGGTTTTACTAGTACAGTATTAGTAATACTGCAATAAAGAACCTCTTAATAATTTCTTCGAAATTTCTTAAAAAATAAGTTGTAATTATATATAACCTATAATTAAGATAATTTTAATTTTAAGCATTTTTTATTTAGCATTAGTAGGGAACTTGTTAAATGAATTATAAAAGTAACTACAGAATACTTGGGACAATTAAAAAGGATAAAGTAGTAATGTGGACTCACCTGGAAAGATCTATAGAATAATATTGGTAACATTAAAAGATGGAGCTCAGCATCCAGTTGTTTTTAAAGCTCTCTGAGGGCCAGTGACCTAGTTCACCGGGTGAAGGTGTATGTCATCAATAATGACAACCTGAGTGTGGTCCCTAGGACCACAGGATGGAAGCAAGTTGTCCTCTGACTTCCACAAGCATGGAAAATTAAAAATTAAAAAAATATTAAAACTATGAGTATATGAGAATCTATAGAAAACATTCTAAAAAGATATATTTTAAACTACTATCAGAAAGTCCTTGATGAAAAGGGACTATGCAGTGAGAACCTTTTGCAAAAACAGGCAAATTACCTTGAACAGTAGTCAAAATAAAACTAAAAATTCCATATATGGCTTTCTTCTCCCCTAGGTGTCTATTTTATTTTATTTTTGAAATAAGTTCTCATGCGGTCCAGGCTAGCCATGTATTCACTACAGCCAGGAATTAGCTTGATCTTCCTACCTGCACTTCACAAGTGGGGGGGTTACAGGTGTGCGCCATCACAGCTGACTCAGGTACTTCTGGGCTCAAAACCAGGGCCTCAGGCATGCTAGGCAGGCAGTATACCAACTGAGCTATTCTATATTGCCTGCAATTATAAAAGATATTATGTGAATGGGTGTTTTGGCTGCATATATGTATGTGCCCTGTGTGTGTGCAGTGGCCCTTGGGGCCAGAAGTGGGCAAAAGAACCCTAGGATCTGAAGTTACAGATGGTTGTGATCTGCTGTGTGTGCCTCTCACGGAAGACGCCTAAGTTACAGATGGTTGTGATCTGCTGTGTGTGCCTCTCACGGAAGACGCCTAAGTTACAGATGGTTGTGATCTGCTGTGTGTGCCTCTCACGGAAGACGCCTAAGTTACAGATGGTTGTGATCTGCTGTGTGTGCCTCTCACGGAAGACACCTAAGTTACAGATGGTTGTGATGTGCTGTGTGTGCCTCTCACAGAAGACGTCTAAGTTACAGATGGTTGTGATGTGCTGTGTGTGCCTCTCACGGAAGACGCCTAAGTTACAGATGGTTGTGATGTGCTGTGTGTGCCTCTCACGGAAGACGCCTAAGTTACAGATGGTTGTGATGTGCTGTGTGTGCCTCTCACGGAAGACGCCTAAGTTACAGATGGTTGTGATGTGCTGTGTGCCTCTCACGGAAGACGCCTAAGTTACAGATGGTTGTGATCTGCTGTGTGTGCCTCTCACGGAAGACGCCTAAGTTACAGATGGTTGTGATGTGCTGTGTGTGCCTCTCACGGAAGACGCCTGGTCTGCTGGAAGAGAAGCAGCAACTGTTCTCATGAGCCATCTCCCCATGAGCCATCTCCCCATGAGCCATCTCCCCATGAGCCATCTCCCCATGAGCCATCTCCCCATGAGCCATCTCCCCATGAGCCATCTCCCCATGAGCCTTCTCCCCATGAGCCATCTCCCCATGAGCCATCTCCCCATGAGCCATCTCCCCATGAGCCATCTCCCCATGAGCCATCTCCCCATGAGCCATCTCCCCATGAGCCATCTCCCCATGAGCCATCTCCCCATGAGCCATCTCCCCATGAGCCATCTCCCCATGAGCCTTCTCCCCATGAGCCATCTCCCCATGAACCATCTCCCCATGAGCCATCTCCCCATGAGCCATCTCCCCCATTCCTTGCTTGCAATTTTTGTTGTTTGTTTCTTGAGACAGTGTAACAGCTCTGGATGTCCTGGAACTTGTTTTGTAGATCAAACTGGTCTTAAACTCACAGAGATCCCCCTGCCTCTGCCTCCTGAGTGCTGGGGTTGAAAGTGTGCCACCACCAAGTGGCATAATTTTTATAGTAAAAATTTGAAATTATTTTATATCTCAAGATATAAAAGGTCATATTGTCATGACCTTGACAATGATGTTAGTTATTTTAGAAAGTTATAAATACCACATTTAAAAATATTTAGATAAACATGTCTACATGTTTATCTAAAATAAACTGATATTAGAGACTCTACTTAGAGCTAATTGGTCCTATTGACTAGGAGTCAGTCTCTATTGTTGACCCTTAGTTAGGGAGAGAGGATGCTAGTGATTTTCCAGTGGAGCAAGGGAATGGCTGTGTCCTTGTCTCTGTACTGTGCATACTTGGTTAGGTGGGGGTCCTATAGAGAGACAAGGAAGTAATGCCTGACTTCAGAATAAACAACATTTTAAAAGAGAATTTTTGTCCTTTAATAAAACAGGTAAGATCTCTACAAGCTTGGCAACAGACGGTGGAGCAGCGTCTAATTTCCTGGCGTACTGATGTTCCTCCTATATCAAGTACTCTAGTGTCACCTAAACCGCCACTATTTCCACGTCAGGACCCCTC